>CM051836.1:58122067-60522067 GCA_028451465.1 Erethizon dorsatum | reverse complement strand
TGATTGGCCTTTGTATTTAAGTGGCCAGTCTTACTATTTCTAAGAAGGGTCAATTAATGTAAAAAGAGGACGTCCAGACATGGCACCATAGTAGTAAACACTACCTTTGCACTATGGACTTCTTCCATGCTCTCCTGAATGAGATAATCTGATGATAATAATATTCTGAGAATTGGAACAGAGCCTTAAAGTCTTAGATGTTTTATTCATAAGGTCAAACCCGATTGTGATCAAATCATGTGGGTGAGTCAAAGTCTTGTCACTTGTATGCCTTACATTTTGTTTCTTTAGAACCTGAATTGTTTTATAATCCAATAGTAATAAGGATGAAAAATTTTTAATTCCCTAAGAATAAAAGAATACAAGCTTTAGTTTATATAATGTCATTTCTAAGGCATTTGTCTCTTGAGTTCTGGCACTTAGTGGGTTAATGTGAGGATGTCACATCTAGTCCGGCAACCTAACCAAAATCTCAATAAGATGCTAGTCCCAATACATTTCCTGATACTCTGTAGGTACTCTAAAAATACACTTGATGAATATGAGACAGTTTAACTACAGACTGATACCATTATTTTAATTAAAAAAGAAAACCTGACTGCTGTAGTTTGGACCTGTGTGGTAAACAGGTTACTACCTTGACACTATTGAGAGGTGGCAGAACTGTAAAGAGGTGGTGTCTAGTAGGAGCTTCTACGCCACTGGGGGGAATGCTCTCAAAGGGAACTGTGGATGCCAATCTCTTCTGCTTTCTCTTTTCATTTCCCAGCTTCCACGAGGTGAGCGGCTTCCTCCACGGCATCCTCCCACCATACTGTATCATGTAGACACGGGCCCAGAAGCAGCAAACCAACTGACATGGACTGAAGCCTCCAAAACTGTGACCCAAAACAAACCTTTCTTCTTTTTAAGTTGATTATCTCAGGTATTTTGTTATAGTAACAGAAAGCTAACACACTGTTTCAGTTATTAATGCTGTACTCCAAAATTATGAGTGGAAGGTGGAACCATCATTAAGGTTAAATTCATGGCTGGCTTCTATTTTGTAAGTTTCACTGATCAGCACTCCCCTAAGTGTTTTCCCAATGCAAAACTTATTGGTGACCACAGCTGACTCTGAACACAGATTATCTGACTATGGGTTAGTCACTGTGATGGCTCACCCTTAGAAAAAATGGGCTTTTCTCAATGTTCCATAAACACTTACCACTTAAAAACACATGGGGAATGAATTATAAAGGTACATATGCACTATAAGGCTAGTTGCTTTCTTGCTGCTTCTAGAATATCTCTAGTTTACTATTATTTTAGATGAAGCAAGTCAGACACAAATGGTTCTCTACTCATGAATTATAGTGGGCTATTAATCCCATCCCTAGCAATAGTTATTTTTTAACATTTTAAAAGATAATGAGATTTAGAGAAAAACAAATTATTTGTTTCTAAGTATACTGTTATTCTCAATTTGTGCCAAGAGAGTAATAAAAACTAACATTTGCAAAGTACTTTTCACATATTTTAATTGCTACCATTTATTATGCCAGACACTGTGCAAAGTTAGGTTCTTGAGATACATTTTTCATTTAACTCTCACAATTCTATGAATAAATCTTATACAAATGGTCCCCAATTTATGATGGGTTGACTTAAGATTTTTTAACTGTACAATGGTATGAAAGCATGGCCATGTAACCATTGTTTCTTACTTTCAATACAGTATACAATAAATTACATGAGATATTCAATATTTTATTATGAAACAGGCTGTGTGTTACATGATTTTCCCCAACAGTAGGCTACTATAAGTATTCTGAGCATATTAAGGAATGTGAGGCTAGGCTATAATGTTTGGAGTTTAGGTGTATTGAATGCATTTTCAATTTAGGATATTTTCAACTTATGATGAATTTATGGAGATGAAACCCCATTGTAAGTCAAGGACGTCTGTATTATCTAGACATTAATCTTAAATAGACTTAAAGAAATTAAAAAAGAGCAAAGGAAAGGCTAGAAATTGGGTGGTGTCCCAGTCAGCACTTCTCTTACTAGCTATTTCGCTCCAATGCAGGATTTCAAAGTCAGTTACCCAACCATAGTCACAGAATCATAAAATGCAAAGGGATGTTTGAGAGGACTCAGTGTAAGAAAAACTGAAAGTATGATGATTATAGAAAATAATTCCAATCATAAAATATCATGGATAAAAGTACTCTGAATTATATCCAATTAGATTCATGGTTTACATTGGCTTTCTAATATCTACTTCATCATTTTTCTCTAGTTTCATTTGCTAGAATTCTAATAGAACTTCAGATACAAGATTTGATCATTTCAGGTTTTTTCTCCTTTGCAAGTTCTACCTTTTTTTATGATACTCTGGGAGGCAGAGGTTTAATGCAAAAAAAAAGGAAGATGAACCTGAACTTGCCTTTATGGGGATATTTCTCCCAGAAGTGAAATTGGTATCAGCCCTAACATCTATGAACCAGGGGAAGTCATCTGTCACAAGGAGAGGGTTTTAGCACTTTTCTATTTACTCTGTGGTGGGATAGTATCAGTCTTTTACTTCCCTACAGTTTTCTCTTTTTCTTTCCATTTAAGCAGAAAGTAGGCTTTGTGTTCATTGTCCCAGGGGAGGCACATAGCAAGGCAGAAGGCAGAGGAGCCCACAAGCCCTAAATTTTTAGAGGAAAGGAATTTCTAGACATATAAGGTTTTGAACAAATACACAGGGCAAAGAATTTTCTCAGAATTGAAAAGATTGCAAAGTAATGTTCTCCAGGTAGCAGTGGGTAAAGGACACACACACACACACACACACACCCCTTGACGCCTTGTCTACAACTGTACAAATCTGGGGAAAGGCAGAGGAAAGATGATGAAAGATCAGTGCTATGTTCCCCTATAACCACCCCCCACTGAGAAATCAGAAACTGCACTGTTACTGATAGGGGAAGGTTAGACCTCTAGGATACTTGACTTTGTGAGTGGTATTTACAACTACCATACTAGTTTGAAAACAGTTTTTTTTTTTTTTTTTTTGTGGGTACCAGGGGTCGACCTCAGGACCTCGCGCGCCAGCAGGCGCCCGTGCCACTGAGCGATATCACCGGCCCTTTCTTCGTATGTGGGTACCGGGAGTCGAACTCGGGCCCTCGCGCTTGCCAGGCAGGTGCTTATGCCGCTGAGCCATCTCACCGGCTCTGAAAACAGTCGATGATGTGTAACTATAATGATGCTCATTTAAAAAAAAGAAATAAACTACATGTTGCTTAAGCCAATGATATATATGTATATGAAAACTACTCAACTATTTAAAATATTATTTATGAGACTGTTTAATTATATAAACGTGTCCAAAATATTCTGAGATATGAAAATACAAATTACAAGATATTATACAGTTTTGGAAGAAAATGTGTATTACAGGCATAAAGAGTAAACTTGAAAAATATATAGTACCTGAATGGCTTTAATTTTTCCCTTTTAATTTTTCTTCAATTTCTAAACATTCTATAACAGGTATTCCTTTTATAATGAAAATAAAATAAAAATTATAAAATAAAGCCCAATGAGTTTATACTTTGCACTGAAAATACTACACATTGTTTAATGGAAAAGGTCATGAAGAGCAGACCACCACCCTCTTGCACAATTCTGACATGCTGAGTACAACAATCATGCCTTTACCTGCAAGGTTATTATTGCCAAAATGATGCTTAAAACAAGGCCAGAAGCTAGAGAAAGAATAAAAAAAATATGAAATGTAAGAGATAATAACTGAGGAAAACTATGTACAATTTGAGGAGAAAGTAGACAATGTCTACTATGCTTATTTTTTTAAAGCATAAGTGTCTTACATAAAGTAAGTGCTTAAGAAATAGTGAACAAGATGAAAAACAAGGAAAGGAAACTGTCTAGCACTCCAGGATATAAAAAGGGCAAAGGAAGTTTTACCTTATGAACCGGATATATATATATATTTTTCTGGATGTATTTTCTGAATAAATCTTGGCATATTGGCAAAGGATCTCTAACTTGTAAATGACTGAATGTCAGATAAAAACTTATTATAATAGGAAGATATATAGAGTATCTTGTTAGAAACTAGAATAATGAATTCTGATTTTGTTTGATAATAGGAAAGATTGTATACTAATACATATGGCATAGATTTGGTTTACATTTGGAGGACTAGATAAGAGGCAAAATGTATTCTAAGAAGAAAAAATATAAATATGGAAACATTTAACTTGAATTGTTTAATTCTCCACATCCTCATTATCCGACTGGTCCATCTTTTAAAACTGTACTCACCCTCAGGAGAGCCACTGAGTTTATTTCTTTGCAGAATGAGCAACTTTAGAAGCGGAAGTCGTTTTGGAAGCTGCTCCTGTTGTGTCCCACCCCTGAGGAGTCAGCGCTAGGCAGATCCAACGACATGGAGTGAATGGCATTGTTGCTAAGGTTTAGTTCATTTCCAATGTGTGTAAATATGAGAGAGGACCGAAGATCATTTTTGATATGAGATTGTTCCTGAGGTCCAGTGTTTTATTTTCCATTCTTTTTTTGTGTGAGGCTGTAAGCGAACTCTCAAAACACCGACGTTTACTTCCACTGAGGCCGTGTCTGGGATCTGTCTGTGGGAACCTCACACTTCCCAGCAGAACAGTTTGTCAGAAGACAAGTCATTCCTCTGGCATTCAGAACTGAAGAAAATGCTGCTTTTTCTGATGGGTTTGTCATTGTTCCAGTAAAGACCTATAACTATCGTAATAACTCTGAAATAGATGCTTTTCATAATGCCCAGAGAAAGAAAACCTGATTTTTCAAAATATATAAAAACTAACAGCAAATCAGAAACAGAAGATTTAATTTTAAGATTGAGGAGAATTATCTTATTTATAAATTTAAGTGACTATTTGATTTCTTAGAAATCGAGACATCAAATGTAGCTACCAAAAATGGTACATATAGTACAAAATTGCATTTATGTGACACTCTAAAGAAAGGACTCCCTGCATTTTCAGAAAATATCACTAAGGTCTTATCTCTGTATCTGCTTTTGCAGGACCATTCGCTCTGCAGTCTGTTTTGAAGTAAAACTCCTGAAGACTAAAGACTTCTCTGTTTCTTTGCTGGTCATTAGTAGGGAGCAAAGTCTGTTATGCTTTTCTAGAACACTGTAGTCAGCTATGTGGTTTATGACTCGAGCGACACCCAGTTACACTAAGCTGTAAACCTCCCACAACTGCACGAATAGAAAGGTCAACTCACAAAAGTGATGTTTGATTTTATGACTAGAAGGACGAGTTTTATCTTTGTGGCTTTTGTGATTTTTCAAATAATTTTAAAATTATTTAAATACATGAAATACAACATACATGAGTTATGAAAAGGAAGCTGTGCCTCAGAGTTATGATGCAAGAAGAGGAACATCAGGTATCTTTTTCATTAAAAATTCTCGAGAAGCAACTGAAAATTATAAAACAAGTACACCCAAATTATAAAAGCTGAACGTGCACACAAAAATAATTTTATAGGAAATGTAAATAGATTTTTGGGTACATTTTAAACTAAATTCCATTTAAAAGCCAGCATGTAGCCAAGCATGGTGGTGCATGCTTATAATCCCAGGACTCTGGGAGCCTGAAGCAGGAGGATCGAAAGTTTGACAGTCTGGAAAACTTAGAGATTTTAGTGAGTCCCTTTCTAAATAAATGAATGAATGAAAGAATAAATGAATAGCTGGGGATGTAGCTCAGTGTGAAGGCCCTGGGACTCAATCCCCAGTGCCACACAAAAACGAACATACAAAATAAAAAAAACCAGCGTGTGTATGAATAATCATATTATTCAGTACGGAAGTTACAATAAATTCTCTCTTCCTTTTGGAACCATGGTGCTTGTTCTAGTTTTTATCAGCACAGTCTGAAATGCTCAAATGGTCTAACCGATCTTGCCCCAGCCTCCTGACTCTTTCTTAATCCATCCTAGGTAATTCCAAAGGATTATTTTCCCATAATCCTTTTTCTCCAAATCCCTCATACACAATCTTCGAAGGACTCCTTATTGCCTATAGTCCAGATCCCTCAGGTTGGCACTCAGAGCTTCATATTACCTAGCTAACTTTATGAAATAAGCTTGGTAAGTACATGTGGATTAATTGCAAGATGTGGATTGGGCAAAAAGCTGTGTATGTATGTATGTCTCATGCTAAAATTAGCTTTTCATTCATTCCCAATTCCAGGATCACTGTCTTTTCCTTTCCTTGTCTAAATCCTACACCTCCTTCCAGACTTTTCTCAAATCCTGTGGTCAGAGACTCATTTTCCTGCTCTAGCCTCTTTTGTCTTTACGCTTTCAGAAATCTTTCAGTAAATATTTATTGAATAAATAAATGCACGTAACATTCAATTTGGAAGAATGTCAATACTATCCCATATTGTTTGTGCTTACTCTGTGTCTGTTTTGAATACCCCAGACAAATGTTAAGGACCATGACACACACATATAATCCCATGTTTAGTATTTTTAATAGTCTGTAATCTGGCACTGGGCTATGCTCTCTTTGCATGAATGAATGCATAAAGTGAATGAAATTTACAGTATCACTTTTAAACTTTTGTTTCACACAAGATCAATTTTAACATATTTCAAAGGGCATCTAAATTCAAGTACACACTGCAAAGGTGCCCTCCAGCAAGAAGTGATTTACAGTGTGCCCCTTATGCAATACCAGAAATTGAATTAATTTGCCCCCAGTCAGAAAGATATGTTTCTACATTCAAAGCTGCAATTATTATGTGTATGCATACAATTGTATACCAAGTTAATGTAATAACATTAGCAACAACAGCAAAAAATATTGCCATCATTCACGGGCACATTATTTTGCAGAACTGAAGAAAAAGATGTGGCTGAAAAATAATTTTTCTAAAAGGGGTACAAAGTAAACATTTTTATTGCCCTGCTTATTTTTAAATTGAAGAGACTGATACATTAATATATTTGAGTTCAAAATATGAAGGGTAATTTTATATCTTAAAGTGAAAGATATTAATGTATGAAAAATTTATACCAGTACAAGTTTCTATGTACAGTTAAGAAACCCCTGAGACCTCCAGCAAAAGTTTCTGAAGAAACCGGAAACAATTAGGTAAAATCCAAGTCTTTAGGCAGACATATTCAAGCTGAAGTTATGAGAAAGCAGTTAAAAACACTGGGTGTGTGCGCATATCAGAGAGAGAGAAAAAAAGGAAAAGGTGGTAAAAAAAAAGAAGGGAAATGAATTCATTCTTACATAAAGAGAAGGCGGAAAAAAGCAAGTGGGATTACCTTTGGTGATAACATGACGTGGAGAACACAATGCTAACGCTGCTTCCGAGGCACACCTGAAGATCCTTAGGTAGTTTTCAAGAGGTCTGCAGCTGGATCAAGGCAGCTGGGAGTTTTGGACCTGAGCTGAGAGGCTCCACCCATCCTGCCATGACACCTGCTTCTTGGCAAGCCTTCACCCTTTCATCTCCAGGCTCCAGCCTCTGGCTAGGGTGAGTGTGCGCACTCCCCTGCCACAATGGGGTCAGGCCTTCTCTAACACACAGGAGGCAGGAATATCTGAACTTGGAATGCCCAACTTTCTAACTCTGACTCCAGAGATTACACGAATACAGTTCTCAAGCCATATTTAAATCATATTTTTATGACCAAGCAGAAACCTAACATATAACCATTAAAAAACTAAGCAAATAGTTTACAGAATTTTTATTGTAAACAGAGGTCATTAATAATTATTACAAACTGAACTGAAAGTCAAGCTAGCAATGTGAAATGGTTTTTATATGGCACAATTTTTAATCTTTTCCCTTCTCAACACTTTTAAAAAGAATACTAAAATTATCAGCATTTCAATGGTCTTTCTGTCAAGTTTAGCACCATTAACATTCTTATCCCCTTACAAAACACTCACTCAAAACTAGATAGAACTTCTACCTTTCATCATCAGAACTCTCACAAAATTTATCGTTTTTTTCATAGTGCAAAAATACAAATACGTATATTTTAAAATACTACAGACTATTTACTGGCAGTCCCTGTTTGTGTGGTTTTGCATTTTCCCCTTCAGCCCAATAGACAGTGTAAAAAATTTTGTATTTCTTTCTTTTGTCCCCCTTATCACTGCAATGCACCTTTAGAACATTACTGTCATTTAAGGAAGCACGAATCCGCATGGTGCCCAGGCCCTTTGTTAGCCGCCCCCCCAGGCTGCTGCTCAATGCAGAGGCATGAGCATACAGCAGGAAGAGGCAAATTCTTCTGCTTATAGAAAAATACCATCTGGTGGTGAGTTTGGGTAGCTGAAACTTTACTATGAATGAAGATAGGTCACAGGTAAAATGGGTGGGTTTGTTCCTGTTCTGCTTCCCAGTAAATTTCCTAGGTCTACATTTCAGTGAAAAACCATGGGCCACTTACAAAGTATCCCAAAATGCTACGCTGTTAACAGTCAGGTCTATGAAAACATCTCATGTCAAAAGCACTTAATGGAGATGTATCAAAAACACAAGTACTTCTCCAGCAGAAGTAAAAATAGGTTAGTTTATGAATTAGATTCAATAAATAATACTTTGTAATATAGTGTTCTGTGGTTTTAGTAAAAATATTTAAAGAAACTTTCAAAACAAATCTAGAGCAGACAAGTAAAGAATGTAAAATTTAAAAATATACTGAGCATATAAGCAAAAATTCCAATGATTTTTCTCTGTGTAGGTTTGAGATATTAAATGATATTGAATATATTCATATAGGTTCAAATATCACTACAATTAATAACACTCAGAGGTCACGAATCTCATTTTCATTTCAATTAAAAACTGCACTCAGTGTTAGATAATAAATCAGTCCTTACTTTAGTACAATTTATTGACTTGACAGTGTCTAAGGTATTGGGTTTTTCTGTCAGAAAGAACCATAGCCATATTGAATACAAATTGTTTTTTTGGTATTGGTTTTCTTACACAGTCCAAAGGGATCACAACAATATGGTTATACTTCAGCGCAGGTGGGGCCTATGAAATATCCTGCCTGTTTTACAGCACTCTATTTGGTGGTCCCTGTCCTTGATCCTGCGTCTGTATTAATGATTCCAGAGAGTTCCTTTCAAATCAAGGAATTCAAAATATGTTTAAAAGCAACTGGCTTGAGAGCTGTAAATGATTACAATGAAACACTTATATTAGAAGCAGAAATAAATTCTTATACTTAAAATTACGTCTTACCTCTTGGATTAGCACCCTTCAGTCCAGTGCACCCTGACTTCTTTTCAAGGCGCAGCACACAGTGAGGGGTGCTGGTAGTGCGGCACACTGGAGCAAACCCATCGACCACTTCTGGAGCAGGACTGGAGCGGGCCTGTGGCGGGCCCGCCTTCCCTCCACCGCCCCGAGTGGGGGAGTGTAAACCTCTCGGTGTCTCTGTAGCCCTTTCAGCCACTCCTATGTGTCAAAGCTGGAAAACTGGTGTACCTCACATGGAGGCCAATTAGTCCTCTTTATTCAATAATATTTTGGAATTGGCTTATGATAGTTTAAAATCTGACAGTGATTGGTCTTTCTTTTTTTTAGTGTGACATGAAATTTATTTATCTTTTACTTAGAGTAGCATACCTGTTTTATTTGATTCTTACCTGCTTAGGTAAGTTTGAATTTGTCTTTTTTTCACCTTTCTAGAGTTTTAAATAATTGAAAATTAAGTGTAGATAGTAAAAAGAAAATGGTATTTGGAATTAGGTACATCTAGATTTAAATCACACTTGAATTCTAATCCTAGCTCTGTTATTTACTAGGTCATGTTAGGCAGGTTTCTTAATTCCCTGATCCGCAGTTTCTTCCGGGTTAAACCTGGGATAATAACACCTACTTACAGAGTTGCTGTGAGAGACATTAAACACGCAATGCCTAGGACAATACCCAGGAAGTACAAGATGCTCAATACATGACAGCCACCACTATTATTTAAAAGTTAAAGCTTACATTGTGTTTTAATTTCCACCACATTATGAACACTTAATATATATATATATTTTTTGTGGGTACCGGGGGTCGACCTCAGGACCTCATGCGCCAGCAGGCGCCCGTGCCGCTGAGCGATATCACCGGCCCCTTTTTTGTATGTGGGTTCCGGGAGTCGAACTCGGGCCCTTGCGCTTGCCAGGCAGGCGCTTAAGCCGCTGAACCATCTCACCGGCCCTGAACACTTAATATTTATCACTGTTTCAAGTAACCACTCTATTGCAGAGTATTTTCTTCTTAGTGCAAAATTAAGGAACCACAGTTTCCTACTGTCTCACTATGTATACTTCTTTAATTCCTTCACTTGCACATGAGAACATGGCTCAAGGTTAGTGCACTAAACGTCTGTGTCTTTCTTATTAGAAACCAAAAAACAGCATGAAAAGCTACGTACTGCAAACATGTACTAATTTTAAAAAGAAAAAGAAAAACAGATGTCGTGCTTCTGGTGGGTCTATCAGACCCAAAGCTTACTTATAGTGAGGCCAAGCAACTGCTTCAGCCCTTTAAAATCCATTAGACGAGGGACAGTGGAATTTTAAAAACATTTCTTTAAAGATTAATTTCACTAACTTCCTATAATTTTTTAGAGCACTGTCATTTGAAAATCAGTGCAATTTAATAAAATATATTAGAATTTAGGGTCTCAAGAATATTTTAAACAGGGAGACTACATAATACATACAGTAGTGCTCTCAGTTAAAATAATTACAGTGAGTTATCGCAAACTCTGTAAAAACATGATTTGCATGCATACTCTTAAAAAACAAAGGTCGAGTCAAGATATAAACATATAGATGACCCCTGGCGTTCTAATGCGTGTTTCCACAGGGATTGTCTGAGACTTGGCAGCCCATGTTCTGGCTGGTCACTTGCACTTTGAAGAGAGTCCCATCAGCACACATGCAGAGCTTGTAGCGCACCCAGTCACCACCACCCAACTGATCTCCACTGGAGGAAGTGGGCAGGCGAGTCGTGCTGACCATCACAGTTCCATTGAGGATGATGCTGTTTTCCTATGAGGAGGAGGATAATATGATTTGCTTACCTCCACAGGTGGGTAAAGAACAGAATTATTAAACAAGTTACTGGAGTGGTAACAACAAAAGAAGGTACTATGAGAATAAAGTCATGACCAAACAATAATGGCAATAACCCAAACCCAAACCAAATGCCAAAATTCAACTGGTAACCAGGCACAGTGGCACATGCCTGTAATCATAGTAAGCACTGAGTCTGAGGCAGGAGGACTGTAATATGAGTCCAGCCTGGGCAATTTATCAAGACCCTATCTCAAAATAAAAAATAATTTTAGGGCCGGTGAGATGGGTCAGCAGCGTAAGCACCTGCCTGGCAAGCGCAAGGTCCTGAGTTCGACTCCTGATACCCATATACGAAAAAAGGGCTGGTGATATCGCTCAGCGGCACAGGCACCTACTGGCACGTGAGGTCCTGAGGTCGACTCCCGGTACCCACACACACACAAAAAAGAAAACAAACAAAAAAAATAATTTTAAAAAGAAGAGCTGGAGATGGAGTTCGGAAGTAGAGTTCCCTGGTTCAATCCACTGTGCAATGGGGCAAAAAATTTAAATGGTGACTTTTTAGCTTATTCAAGTTATACTGTATGTCAACTGCAACATAACTTGCAATTATTAGTTAAAATTACATTAAAACTCCTAAGTATATAATAAAACTTATGTTGATAAAGACTCAGATAATTTTTACTTAATTCCTCAAGGAACTGTAACGAAGTTACTGAAAAGTTTGTGATGATGAGAAGAAAAACACTACTTTTCTCCTAGAGGGAATTAATTGAATTTATTTATTTTTTGGTGGGGAATTAATTTTAATGAATGGAGATTAAATGAAGATTAAAGACACGTGATTTTAAAGACTGGCACTCAAAGGAAACTTCCTGGAGGTTCTCTTCTTGAGGCCCACTTCCCCAGAAACTCTTATACTATAGGCCCTTAAGACCCGTTTTTTTTTAGGGACCTCTTCTCTGTTCTTTCTTCCCTTGCCCCTTTCTTCCTTTCATTAATTCAACAACTAATCAGTAATTGCCTACTATGTGCCAGGCACTATTCTCGGTGCTGGGGATACAGGAGTATATAAAATGGGTAAAGTTCAAGTTCTGATAGGGCTGACAGTTAATGCAGTGGGAGAAGACAGTAAAGAAACAGGTAAAATATATAGGGCATTAGAAAGGATAAATGCTATGAGGAAAAATAAAGCGGGTAAGTAGAGAGAGCGGGCAGGTGAGATTCCATCTTACACAGGGTGGTTGTAGGGGGTCTCATTCCAACAGAAACTGGAAGTGAGGGAGGAAGCCATAGAGAGAACTGCCCGTGGAGCAGAGGAAAGAGTGTGTACAAAGGTGAAGACATGCCTGATGCTCTAGGGATACTAGGGAGGTCAGTGTGGAGAAAGCCCTGAGGGTGATATGAAACAAATAACTGAGGGCTAGACATACAAGGGCTGGGAATGAACTTTGGATTTTATTTGAAATTAGACAGGAAGTCATTTAGAGGCTTCAGCAGAAGGAAATGATGGAACCTTTTTAAAAGGTCACAGGGGTAGAGGAAGGCCTACAGATGTGAAGGGACAAAGTGGAAATTCCAGTTGGGAGGCTGTTCCAAGTCCAGGCAGGAAATGAGGGCATATTACATCGTGGTGGCGACGGAGGTGATACAGCCAGACTCTGTATCTCCTGAAGGTGGAGCCAGGTTTTGCTGATGGACTGGGTATCACTGTACCAGGCAGGGCCACTGAGAGAAAGGCATATTTATCAGGTAAGGAGGATATCAAGACTTTAGACTTGTTAGATTTCAGATGTCTATTAGGTATGGAAATGGAGAAGGTTAGCAGGCAGTTGGTTAAGTAATCTTAGTTCAGAGTAAGGTTAAGGCAGGAGTTCCATCCATGGGAGTCATCAGCTTACAGAGGGTATTGGAAGCAATGAGAGGAAGTTGGTCATAAAGTAATGACACGGCTAATTTATTAGGTGTGGTAGCACACGGTGAGTATCCCTTATCTGAAATGCTTGGGATAATAAATATTTCAGATTTGAGAGTTTTTTGAATTTGGAAGATTTCCATAGAATGTAATTCTTAAGGAACTTTGTAGTTTTAAAATTTTGTTCCTATGCTGCCATCTTGTGGTCATTTAAAATTATTTTCTTTAGTTTCTTAAGCCGTTTTCAATAAATTCGAGTTCTATTAAACAAGAGGGTGACTACAGTTAACAATATATTTCAGAAATACCTAGAAGAGGATTTTGAATGTTCTTGCCACAAAGAAATGATAAATGTTTGAGATGGTGGCTATGTTAATTAATAACTTTGATCATTACACAGATTTTACATCATCATACTGTACCCTATAAATATGTATATTGTATGTCAATTATAAATTTAAAGAGGAAAAATAAAACTAAAAGAGTAGTCTGATCAAATCTGGGTTTATTTTTTGTTTCCATCCTGAGGCTTGAACCCAGAGCCTTTGCATTGAGTTACATACCCAGCCTCTTTTTTCGTATTTTGAGACAGGGTCTCACTGAGTCACTAATTTGCCTAGTCTGGGCTCAAATTTGCTGTCTTCCTGCTTCAGCCTTCCAGAGTTCTGATGATAAAACTCTTTCTAATAATTAGTTTATTTTAAAAATTAACCACTGATTTTAACTGAATTGTAAAGCTAATTATCCATATATGGGAACTTTAAAAAAAATGACCGAAGAGTAGAAAAGGGACTATTAGGGACTGGGAAGGGGACAATCGTAGTGGGGAGGGTGGACAGGATCAATGCACAATATATGCAAAACATCATGGTGAGGGGCCGGTGAGATGGCTCAGCGACGTAAGCGCCTGCCTTGCAAGCGCGAGGGCCCGAGTTCGACTCCCGGAACCCACATACGAAAAAAGGGCCGGTGATATCGCTCAGAGGCACGGGTGCCTGTTGGCGCGCGAGGTCCTGAGGTCGACCCCCCGGTACCCACAAAAAAAAAAAAAAAAAAAAAAAAAAAAATCATGGTGAAATCCATTAACATGTACACTTAATATGTGTTCATTATAATAAGAAAAAGCTAGTTGTCCTTTTAATGTTGGATCCTTTTCCTTTAAATATAAGGAAATGAATTATGTTTCCATGTGTATTTCAAAGTATTTTAACATTTGTCATATTAACAAGATAGAATGAGACAAAAATTTTCTGGTGGAAAAATAAAGGGCCGAGGTGACTTGCCCACGGTCTGTCCAAACAGCCCAGCCTCTGGCTGCGTGGACTGCCCTGCGCAGAATAACGCTCCTGCTGTGGCTGCTTCTCAGCACCCTTGGAGGGTTCTTACCACAGCGCAAGTCAAACTGCTCCGTGTTGCTATGGCATTTCTGCAAGAACTACATTTATGCTCACCTTTATTATTTACAGATGGAATTCTGTGCTTTAGAGAAAAAAGCTGTTTATGAAAATGAGTAACTACCTCATTTTCTAAAGTTTATTATTCCTAAGAACTGGAATTTAGTTTTTTAACAAAGGAAAGCATTACTTAAAAGTCCTTAGTTTTAAGGTCTCTTTTGTCATGTAATGCTTGGTAGACAAATTTAATTAGCTTTAGGTAAGTAATATATAGCAGGTACACAAGGGCATTTTGAATAAATACATTTTGACTAGAATTGTGTGCTAGTAACAAACTTTTAGACTTATGTCTCCATTACGTGCAGTATGGTGGCTGCTAAATTTCAGATATAATCTGTGAAACACAAAGAAAATTTCACTTTAGAAAGCCACGATAAAAGCAAAAATCTTTTTCCCTTATAATTAAAAATAGATGTCCAAGTAATAATACATTTTATACATCTGCTAATTTTTTTTCATATCACCAGATATGAAACTCAGGGAAGGATATGAAGAATCTTTAAAAAACCATCAACAACTTCAGGGAATGGGTACTATGATCTTTCAGACTTCTCTTTTAGAGGTTTTTTTCTCTTGCTTTTTAAAATAATACAACAGGATTTAGAAAATACAAGCTAGCAGAAACAAAAATAAGATTAACTTATCTGCTATCCTACTCCCCACAGCTAAATATTGTGGTATTTTGACATATCCTTCCAGGTTTTTATGAACATACATATGTTCTGAAAAATAAAAATGTGATAGTTCACAAATTACTTTAATAACTTTCTTTCACTTACAATCTATTCTGAACATCTTCCATAACAAAAATCATTTTTAATAACTGTATACTATTCCATATATAGATTCTCTTAAATTCTTAAAAAAAAAAAATACTCACAGCCTTTAACTCCATATTACCACCTATGTGAAATTCAATGGTTTTGCCCATAATGAATACTCCTTCATTTCCACGCACAATAGCACGTCCATCAACTTTTATATTTAAATCACTGGTAGCATTGCTGGTAATCTAAAAACGAAACAAACAATAGAAAGTACTGAAAAGTTTCTAAATTAATATGGTAATTATTATCATAGATAGAGAAATGGTAATTTCAACCATGATATACGAAAGGAAATTTTATAGATGTGGGAACTGATATAAAGGACTTGAGAATGCTCAGACAAGCAAGGTAATAACAGATCTAAAACTAATAATTTCCAACATTCTGGAATACATTCTTTTATACCACTGTGAAGTTGTAAGATTGTCCTCCAGCTTTATAACTTTAGATAATAATTTTCTCCCAGGAGTAGAGCAAAGAAAATAAATCATACCCTTTCAGTAGATGCTTTTTGAACATTCAAACTTTTCACTCCACTTGGCAAATGAAACTCATGAGTTTCGTAGTCTGTACTGAATAAGATATTTTGAGTCCTTGGGTCGAAAAACTGCATACCAATGTCACTTGTAATAGAAGTTTTGTTCTTTTCTACACTGAGCTTTGTTGTCCCTTGCTGAAAAACAATCTTCAGAAAAATATTTTATTGTGAATGCTTTCAAAGAATGCTGCAACCAAAATTCATGACGAATACTATCTCAAAAAACACGAGCAAACACCATTTTTTAAAACTATAATAACAGAGTAACTTCAAATACTTTTAACTGCATCTGTCCCCACTCCACCCAACTGGGAAAAGAGTTCTTTAAAATAAAGGCTTTCAAGGCTCTGCACAAATACATAGGTCATAGTGAATACAGCCTGGTGTGGAGGTAAGAATACCTTCCTGAGGTTTTACTCAGTTAACAGGCTGTATTATAGCTGCCATGTGGCATGGTCTGCTACGGAGCAGAGTGGCGTATTCTCTTCCAGAGTCCCAGGAAGTACAAGACATTCTAACCTGGGAATGTGCTTTTATTATAGCTTCCGCATACAGCGGAGAAAAGAATGACTTCAGTATTTTGGTACATCTGACAATGCTACCATTAAACAAACTTTAGAATATTAAGAAACTATCTCACTTTATAGATTATAAAACCAACCCTTATTAAATGTTGATGATTTATGAAAAAAAGAATACATTCATGAATATATAGTAGTATTTTTATTTCCTGTATAGGAAGACATGCAATTCCAGTAATCAACTCAAGGTCTTTTGTAAAGAATCGTTCTTTACTGATGCTCTCCATGTTCATACCACGTTTAACACGGTAACTTACAGGCTGGTTGTTGCCAGTGATGACCAAATTTTCATTTCGCCTTCCTCCTACTGTGCTCTTATAAAGAGGATGAATAACTCCCATGTCAGATACTTGCTTAAATCGAAGCAGACCACTTTCATGAAACTCCATGCTGTCACAGCCATTTGGTCCAATTCGAATCACAGCCCAGATAACGAGTGTTATCTGAAAAAAGAGTGCAAGCCCTCCGTTAATAAGCAGCATACACTTGACTCACCTGGAAGACAGAGGCGATCACTGTCAAAGCATTAAAGACTTCCTGAAATATTCAATCAGTAAGATGAACATATCAAGTAGTTTTCTGTTTTTTATTTTTACGAAGGTATTACATGCAAATTGCTATAAAGTTAAAATATGCTAAAAGGTCTACAATATAAAAGAGCAGTCTCTTATTTGTCTACCTTCTCTATATCTCATTCCCTAGGGATAGCCATTTCCAACAATTTTAATTATTTCACCTACTATTTATCCCCATATTTATAAGTAACATATGTATACTATTATTTCTTCATTTATCTATTTTAAGTTTTCTCTACTTCTTATTTTAGCATATGAGAAGTTTAGCTTGCTTATATGTCTTTTTTTCCTCCCAACTCTAATCTCAAGTTTTTTTTTTTTGTGGGTACCGGGGGGTCGACCTCAGGACCTCAGGCGCCAGCAGGCGCCCGTGGCGCTGAGCGATATCACCGGCCCCTTTTTCGTATGTGGGTTCCGGGAGTCAAACTCGGGCCCTCGCGCTTGCCGGGCAGGCGCTTAAACCGCTGAGCCATCTCACCGGCCCTAATCTCAAGTTTTAAGTTAAACTCATGTTCGGTCCTTTCTCCCATCTAAGTGCTAACCAGGCCCGACCCCACTTAGCTTCCGAGATCAGACACGATCGGGCGTGTTCAGGGTGGTAGGGCTGTAGACATGTTCAGTACTTTCTGTATTATGGCCATATAAACGCTGTTCACTGCTAAACCAAATACTGCACTATGATAGCAGTTTCTATTCTTGTACTTTGTGTCTCTTGGAGTTAACTTTTTTTCTTTAATTTGCTTAGTTTCTTTGAAAAATTGAATTCTCAAATCCTCTAACATTTCCACAAATCTCTCAAGAAAAAGGTCTCTAAGTCCAAGCTTCAGATAATGAAGATAATTA
Organism: Erethizon dorsatum; assembly: GCA_028451465.1. Taxonomy (NCBI): domain Eukaryota; kingdom Metazoa; phylum Chordata; class Mammalia; order Rodentia; family Erethizontidae; genus Erethizon; species Erethizon dorsatum. The sequence goes on along the minus strand of CM051836.1, from coordinate 60,504,221 downwards.
GTCCAAGTATTAGTTCTATTTTTCTCTCTCAGAAAACCTCTCTGGAACCCATCGCAAAGCACTTCACCAACACAGCCTGCCACCTTGTCCCCAAAACACATGCAGCAGCCTCTCCTCTCTGTTATCTGCCGTTCCTCCTCCTACTTTTTGTCTTCCTCTGTTGTGCCTTAGGACTGCAGCTGTCTTCCACTTTCTTCAAAGATACTTCTGTTTCTTAACATTGTTACTTTGAGATAAGTTTTTTAGAAGATAGAAACGTCTTTAATTTGCCATCTTAACCTGGAGTCTCCAATGAAACCAATTTATGAGATAAAATAAATTTAAAAAAATGTGCTCTTAGTAAAGCTTTTAATGGTCCCTACTATAAAATGCATAGTACCAGATCTTGCTGACTTCAGTGAAAAACTAGACATAAATGTTTTGATGTACATAAAATATAGACTGGCTTAAGAACATTAGAAGTAAAAACAACATAAATGGAATCACTTTTGAACTGCTAGAGATTACACTTATGAGCAGTCTTAGGTATACCAGTAATCATTCTCTGAAAACACTGATCTACACACATGCCAGACGGTTTCAAAATTAACCTCCAGAGTAATGATCTCAGTATTAAAAGATTTTTTATTTTAGAAAAGTAAAAATCCTTGGAAAAGGCAACACACCAGGTCCCCAGCAATGCAGTATGAGTCACCTACTAGATTCTTTCTTTCTTGATAATGGGGACTTAAAATACAGATCGTGACTGCCATCAAAGACTTTACAACTTTAAAACCTAGCTGAAAAGGCAACATCAAATGCAAGAACAGCTGAATGAAAACAAAAAAAGTTATTATTTTTTTTAGAAGAGATGAAGGCAATAAAATCATGGCAAAGTTGTCCTCTAGTCAGTTGTCTCTACTCTTTTTTTTTTTTTTTTTGTACCAGGAATCAACTCAGGACCTTGTGCTTGCCAGGCAGGCACTGTGCCATTGAGCTATATCCTTGGCCCCTAGTTGTCTCTACTCTTATTAAAAGTTAAGTGCTTTAAAGGTAAGAATCCATCAGCCATTTTTTCTAAATGAGATTAATATATGAAAATATTAGCCTACTAGTTTTTTATACATCAATAAAACATGCAGGGCCAGTGATACAGCTCAGCGGCATAAGTGCCTGTCTGGCAAGCGTGAGGTCCTGAGTTCGACTCCCGGTACCCACATATAAAAAAAAAAAACATAAAAAAGCAGAAAAGACAGTCCCAAAAGAAATTACAGAAACCAAGTCCATGAGACAATTATAAAAAGGATGAAAATTTCCCCCATGGTAATTAGAAAGAGAATATTTACACCATATACTCACAATTAAATTGATGACAGCCAGGATAAACAAGAGGATAATCACACAGATGGCTAAATTGCCTTTTCTCCCTCTCAACCCTGTTTTATGGAGACGATCTTCATCAATTGGAATATACCCAGCTTTGAAGTTACTATTGTGCTCTTTATTAATGTTCCTCCTTTCAACAGCCTTCTCACGCATGGACTTCTTTACAGGGCCATTGGAACTCTGCTAAAAATGAAATAGAACACAATGAAATAGCTATACCCTCTCTTTTTGATGCATTTATTAAATATAAACTCATAACAAAGGAAAGCTGTTAGGGTATAGACCTAAAATGTCCCCCAAAAGTGACTGTTAAGAGGCAGTAATCCATTGATGAGTTCATAGCTGACTGCGGTGTTAGGAAGCTGGGCCTAGTTGGAAGAGGTGGGTTGCTTAAGTGCATGAACTGAAAGGATCTAGTTTTGACCCTGGCTTCTTCCTCCCTCTATGGGAGAACCCTGCAGTGGTTCCAATCTCCTGCCCGGGTTACAGCCCACACGGGAAAGGAAAGAAAGAGCAAGCATAACAGGTATCTGGGACAACCAGTTGCACTGTAGGGACAAAGGCTACGAGCCACCCAGAACCTTGCTATTTATTTGAGGAAAATGGTGAGGGGATTGCAACTGGATGTACTAGACAAGTGCCAAAGCTGTCAAGAACAAAGCATTCTTGCGGAAGGAAAAGGAACAGCCAGACTTAGGTTATAGTTAACAAGTAACCTGCTTTATAGCTAATTCTGGGAGGGAATTTTCCTCCGGAGTCATGCAGGCCTCGGCAGAGACATTATCTCATATCTTAGCCCTGTGCTATCACAGCTTGTTTATTCGAGCTCAACCACAGCCATTGATAATAAACTATGCATCAGTCTTTTATCAGCTGCCTGCTTTCATGAAGATACGTACACAGCTTCGGCCAGACTCACTAATTAAAATGAAAGCCAATTTAGAAAAGTCACTTCTGTGCAGCCTGTGCCGCTCGTAAGTAAACACAATCACATTTGGGTCTGGGGGAGGGTGATGTGGTGGTCCTCCACATCTCTCTCTGCTTCCTGGCTGCCACTGGTTGAGTAGTTTTTCTCCTGCAGGCCCTTCCACCCTGTTGAGCAGTTTTCCTCCTGCAGGCCCTTCCACCCTTGCATTTCTGCTTTAGAGCCAGCTGATTATGAACCGAACCCTCTGAAGCTATAAGTCAAATAAGTATTTTGTCCCAGCAATGGGAACGCTGACCAATACAAAAGTTGAACTGATTATTGATACATTTTCCATTAATCAACTGCAAGTTATGTTGAGTAGCAGGTTCCAAGTAAAGACATTACTGTACTTAGAGGAATTGTGTAGAAGAACCTTCAGTGTGATTATTTGATACATATTTTCCTTTTTGCTTTCAACAGTCCTACTGTCAATAAGGTAAACAGGTGCCATATATATCCTACAGTGGGTAATCTTGTATTTATTAATGATTTACTAATGTATACATACTTATTTATATGAAAAGAATTTGAAATAGCTGACATAGTCTGCTACTTATAATTCCTTGACTAAAACTAACATTATCCCTAGACCAGCAATTTTTGAAGGTTAGACTAGATAATTTGTGTGTGCGTGTGTGTGTGTGTGTGTGTGTGTGTGTGTGGTGATGGCTGTTGTGGGAAGATCAACTGAACCCTTTACAGGGTATAGAATGTCAGATATATTTCCAAGGTAACACTAAGATGTTATTTTCTTTTCACTCTTCTTTCTTGAGTGGGCAGTAAAGTTTTCAAAAGGCTACACAGATGTGATAGCATCATCACTCTAAGAGCTAATAGAATGTTTACTTGGATATTCCTGTGTTTTCAAACTTTCTGTTTTAATTTCTAATATGATAAATATCAATGGATATAACCCACATAAACAAAAGCTCTTTGGGATCATTAGTAGTTTTTGAGCGTAAAGGGAACCTGAGACCAAAAAAATTGAGAACTTCTGCCTTAAATTATGACTGAATAACATATTAGGTAACAATCTTATACAATGCAGGCACAAAAGGAACGCATACTGCCCAGTTTACAGTTTTCAGAGTTCTGTGAACACTCATTTATTAAAGGTGTGTATTAAGGATTTTACGTTTTAACATTTATTCCATAAATAGTAACACAAAAGACATAGAGTTCAGGATCATTATCCTTTAGATAGAGTAAGGCCCTGACTTACGAACGAGTTCCATTCTGGGAGAACATTCATAAGTCAGATTCCTTCTTAAGTCTGACAGAGTGAATTTTACGCACATTTAACATAAATATACAATGTAAAGCATTAAAAAACCAAACGCACACACAAAAATACTACAAATAAAATATTTTTACTTTTACAGTTATCTTAAAATGATAAGGTAAACACATATGCTACTTCCATGATTTGTTCGCATCTATGCATATTTATAATGCAAGGTCTGTTTGTATCTGTGAAAGTTTGCAACTAGAATGTTTCTAAGTCAGGGACTTACTGTACTATAATCCTGATTTATGTAAATGAGATAGTTAACAATACACTAAAGCACTTGGTATGTTCAGGTGCCAAAATCAATAGCACAGACAATTTATACTGCAGAATTCAAAGAGAAAAAGAGTCAAGATGACCTGGAGATTTTAGGGAACTGGGGAGAAGTAGGTGAGCCAGATATGGCAATGTTGGAAGACTAAAATTGGAAATTAGGAGCAGGCTCAAAAGGTCAGTGGACAGCAGAATACAGACTCTAGTCTTTATGTTTAGTTTAACTGGCAGTCACAGGAGGGTTTTTGTTTTTGTCTTTGTTTTTAGCATGAATGACATACGCTGCAGCATATTAAATGGGCATTTTAGGAGAGACAGGGCAGAGAAATATCAAATATTGTTGGGGATGTTGTAACAATGGAGGTTTGAGGTAATGAGAGTCTAAACCAAAAGGCTAGATTTACTTCAGACTTGACTAAATTTGTAGGAAGGTTAAAAAATGCACTTACTGGGCCGGTGAGATGGCTCAGCGGCATAAGTGCCTGCCTGGCAAGTGCGAGGTCCTGAGTTCGACTCCTGGTACCCACATATGAAAAAAGGGCCGGTGATATCGCTCAGTGGCACGGGCGCCTGCTGGCGCACGAGGTCCTGAGGTTGACCCCCGGTACCCCCCAAAAAAAAAAAAGAAAAGAAAAAAGAAAAAAGCACTTACTGAATGATGATTAGTTAAGGGAGAAAGATGGCAGAAGAGCTTACACATTTACATTTGATTTGAATGAAACAGCACATGCATAAAAGGCTACTGGAGGTTTGAGATTGGATATTAGATCACTCATGACTAGCTATGTGGATTTTAGAGTCCACAGCCTAGTGGTAAATTAAAACTATGACCAGAACAGTTCACTGTGGAAAATAATATGGAGGGAAGAGCAGTGTTAAGGATGTAATGTAGTCTTGAGAACCTTTCAATGTGAAGAACTGCTGGAAAATTAGAAATATGATGAACAGTAAGAAAACTAAATGTGTGATATTGCTAAACTTGATTTTCAAGACGAACTTCAGACCTTCAAAGATGAATTTCCAGTGGCAAATTGCTAAGATGAATAGATAATACTGAAAAGATGTCAGCATGTATACATCCATTTTCATGTTCAAAAGGATAAAAGAGGCTAAAGAGAAAACTATAGCTAAAGAGTTACAAACCATCAGAGGAAAGCTGTGTTTCCTCCCTTTCCCTAACTCAGAGAAAGATTTGTATGCTTGATAGCAACCAAAAGAGAAAAAGTCAAGGATCACTACACTTTGGATCTTAAGTGTTCCTCCAAAAGGTCCAAGGTAAAGGCTTCTCAAAGTGCCACTACTGGAGGTGGTAGAACTTTTAAGAAATGGGGCCTAGTGGTTGAACTTCCATGATTGAGGGTGGGTTCCTGAAGGGGTAGTGGGACCCCAGCCTCTTCCTTCCTGGTCATAAGCAAGCAGATTTCATTCTGTCATGCACCCCTTACTTGATGTACTGCCTCCCCACAGGCCTAAAAGCAACAGGGTCAATACACCATGGACTGGAACCTCTGAAATTGTAAGCCAAAATAAACTTTTTCTCTGTGTAAGTTGATTATTCATGTATTTATTATGGCAACAGAAAAGTTGACTAAGACAGGGGTAAAGACCAAAGATAGCACAGAAGAGAACAGTACGGGAAACAAGGAGGCAGCAAAGAAAGCAATATAGAATACTGGAGAAAAAGATAACCTTAAAGGCTAACATCCCATTTCATCTGAAACTTGATGGAAAGGTTTGCCTCAAGAAGAGAAAACATTCTTCTTCCTAGGGATTTAAAAGGTAAGGCCATCAGCCAAATAACAGCAGAGAGGGCCACTGGAATCTTAATGTGGTGGTAGGGGTAACAGACTGATTGAAGCTTATGGAAAATGGAAGACAAAAATTACCATTTTGAGAAATGTGGGGGATAAAAATTTAAACAATTCCACAAAGTAGTAATGTAGAAAATAACACCACCTACTCAAAAGACGTTCTAACAAAACAAATTGCTGAGTACAGTTATGTAGGCTGTGTACTGCATAAGGCTGCAATATCTGAGAGTACATGACCCCGCAGACATTTTAGCGTTGAATATGCATTTATATTGTCTTTCAGCCGAAGGCAGTGAACTACCTTAGGGAAGGAGTGCTTTCTTCCAATTTGCACGGGTGCAGTATGAGCTTGTGACAGCTTTAATAAGTGGTCAACTTAAAAGTCTTAGAATATAAGGGCACATCAAAGAGACAGGCAAAATTCATCCCTCTTTACTTTTCTCTGCCCATTCATGTACATTATCATGATCAAGTTGATGTACTTGAGTAGTTACCATATGCTAAGTTCTCCAAACTGATGAAAAAGACATAGGGTCATCCTTAGAGGAGATTACTTACCGGCCATCAGGGCAGACGGACAAGGTCATTAAGCACAACTGCAGTATAACAGGTAATTGCTGTAGTATAGCAGCACATGTAATACTAATAAAAGGTGCAGGGGAGGAGTGCGGTCTCACTTAAGAGGATGGGGGGAGGGCTTCTGTGAAGGTTCTAAGAAAAGTTGAGGTTTGAGTTGAGTCCTAAAAGATGGATGGAGTTAGCCAGGCAAAAGAGCAGAGAAGGGCATTCTAGGCAGAGGGAACGGCATGGAAATTGTGAGTACAAATCATCTCTCAGGGAAACAACTTTGGTAGCTATTATGGTTTATATCTTGATGTCCCCCCAAAGCCTCTTGCACTCTTTGGGCTTTGGGAAGGTAATTCGATTAAGGGAGTTTATAGTTAACTTGCTGATAGGTGGGATCTGATTGGAAGAGGCAGGTCACTGGAGGCATGGCCTGAAGGGTTCATGTCTCTCCCCAGCTACTCCCTTCAGTCTCTCCTTTCCAACGCCCATGCCAGGAGCAGCTGTACTCTGCTACGCCTCTCTGCCATGCTGTCCTGCCTTGGTGCCAGCTAAGCACAGACTATATAAACATGAGCCAAATAAGCCTTTCCTCCTTTATTGTGAGTGTTGGGTTTTGTGTCTGAGCAATGAGAAAAGTGACTAAGAGTAGCTTCGTGTGGATGTAGAGAATAGGGATGGGGATGAGGCAAAAATGAGTAAGAGGTGCTGTTAGGGCCAATAAATGACAAAAAGACCATTGCAAGAACCATAGATTTTATTTTGAAGGCAGTGGGGAACTACTAATGATTTGAAATAGGTTAATAATACAACTTGGGTTTGTACTATAGCAAAACCACACCAAAAATGAGATGAAGGTATCAACACAAGGTTCCTCTAAGAGTTAAGTGAGGGCCTCCTGACTGAGCCTTGGCTTTTCAGGTAAAAAGAAGACTGGGGAGAAGCTTTAAGTACTGTCGGGATCAGGTGAATGGATGACAGTGTGACACACAGGGGTCTGAAATGACTCCCAAGCAGCATCAGATACATAATTTGAGGGATCTGGTACAAACAGAAAATGTCGGGCTATTTGTTTAAATATCAAGTTAGGTACAGCAGATCAAAAGTGGGTTTCTTCTGAGCCACCTTAAATTGGCCTTGTTGGTAAGTTTCTCATTGACCAAGTGAATGGATGGTTGCAGCCCTTTTAATAGTGAACGTGATGCAATGTGGTTTGCACATTTTCGAGTCTGAGGCCAGTTAAGTTCAAGGCTGGAGACATAAATGCATAAATATGAAGTGGAGCCTGAGGAATGGATCACGTTGCTCAGCCTTCGCGTAAAGCAACAACAGAAGCTCAAGCATCCCAAGAGCATCAGGTTAATATAGATGGATAAAGAATCGTCTAACACAGAAGCTGATGAATTAGGAGGGCAATTATGAAAGCCAAGGAACAATTTAAACTCAGTAATTTCAAGCTTTGCTCTTTTCAGTTTCATTCATTCCTTTACATTTTACTGTTCGGAATCTACAGGTGCCTGTTATCTTTAGCTGTTTTTTCTGCATGTATTTGGCAATTTTAAGTTTCTAAAGGCAGATTCCATGTCCACTTTTTTCTACACCTTAAAATAACTCCTCCAAGAATATATGGCCAATTAAAAAGTTAATTACTTAAGAAAAACTTTCTAAAGGTGAAATAATGTGGGCAACTTGGCTCATTCTTTTCAACATTGTTGAAGAATGAGATTTTTTAAAAAAAACAGAAACTATCATACCAGTTAATTTTGAAGGGAAACAACAGTTATGAAGTGACTATAAAAATTCTTTTTATTGGGCCAGTGAGACGGCTCAGCGGTGTAAGCGCCTGCCTGGCAAGTGCGAGGGCTGGAGATCAACTCCGGGAACCCACATACGAAAAAAGGGCCGGTGATATCGCTCAGCGGAACGGGCGCCTGCTGGCGCGCAAGGTCCTGAGGTCGACCCCCGGTACCCACAAAAAAAAAAAAAAATCTTTTTATTATAATAAACCACTCTAGCAACTATATGTACGTAAACATATTGACACACACATATATACGTACATAGGCATGGGCAAGTAAAGCTTGATATGTGGGGGAGGAGAAAGCCTTTTAAATTATTTTACATTACAAGTTTACAATGCAGAAATACTTGCTAATACATTTTAAAAAGTGATTTAATACCCACTGGGCAGAAGGCAGTTTTTTTATACTGATGACTAAATCTCCGAAAACCAAAGTTGGAGAGGAAGCCTGGGATGGCGACATGTCATATGGCGATGGCAGAAACAAGCCGTGGCCACCACCCCACACCCAGGCGACAGCTGACCTCTTCTTGGCTGGTGTTAGGGGAGCCTCCCGCTTGGGCTGAGGTTATTTTTATCCGCATCTTTGCCGGTTGTGGAGCAGGGCCGGTCCTGGCGCTGGCTCGGGTCTGGCGCTGTCGCGTCCCGGGCCCTCAAGGCAGTGAGCCCTCCTCACTCCCGCCAAGGGACGGACCAAGCCAGGCTGAGAGCTGCGCTGACGTCCCCTCCCCGGCAAGGAAGCTCCGGCGCGGGGTCTCGCCGGCCTTTGCAGCACCCCGGCCGCGGATAGCTCCTCCTGCCCCGCCCCGCTCGCCCCGCGAATCACTCACACCCCGGCCCTCGCCGGCCAACCCCACCGCGGGCCCCACCGGCAAGACCCGGCCTCTCCCGCTGCTCCAGCTCCCGGCTGCAGCAGGGCTCACAGACCTGCTCAGCCGCCGTCGCCGCAGCCGCTGCAGCCATCTTCCCGCGCCCTCCGCCGCCGCCCAGGACTCCCCCGCGCGGCGCGCCTGCGCCTGCGCTCTGGCTGGGAGGCGGGCTCGCTTCCCACCCGGCCCCGCCCCCTCAGTGGAGCGCGCCCCTCGCCTCCGCGCCTGCGCCTGCATAGCGGCTGGGGGAGGGGGCGCGCGCCTCCCTTCCCGGCCCCGCCCAGAGGGGAGTTTCGGGTCTTTGGAAGATCATCCTCTTACCAACCGGGCTCCCACGCCACCTCCAGCAGCCCCGAGAGTGCCCCAAAGGCCGCCCTCAGAATACAGACCTCGGCTCTCCCTCCCTTTCTCCCCATTCCCGACAGTGGAGGGCTGGTGTCGTCCTGAGCTGTGACGCCCTCCTTGGCTCACGGGCCAGGACGGAGTGGTGACAAGGTGGACGGAAGTTAGCAGTTGCCAGCAGGTGGCTCAAATTCTGAAAACAGTCCCTAGGAAGGTCCCTGAGTCACTTGAAGTTGCTTAACTTTCGAGGGCCCTGAATTCCCGCGGTAATGAGGGGTGGACTGTCCATACAGGATCGCAGATAGTGTTGGCCGCGTGTGTCCTTGGGAACCTCCTTTTCCAGGCATTCACCGCAAAGCAGGAAGCCACCCATAGGTACAAGAAACCTCAGTTGTTCCCTGTGGTCGATATAATCCAACAATTCCTTTAGCAGAAAAGAGGCAGTGAAATGAGCAGTAACCGAAGCTCGAGAACTGTTGGTCCTGCAGCCGAATCACTTCTAGAGAGCAGCCTCCCGTCCAGGCTGCCTAACTCAGCAGAAAGGTCCCTTTCTTCAGAAACTAGGGTCAGTTTTGCTTTTTGATGACTGAAGTGGTTATTTGGCTACTCTGCCTACTTTACTTCAGAGGATTGCTGTGAAGTTTAGATTAGATAATCTATCACATAATAAATGCCCCTTAATCTTTTCTTTTCCCTGCTTTTGGCTAAGGTCCTTACCCAACTGGTCATCAATCTGCACATCTTCTTTCCCAAATGTTGGAATTACTTGACTCACATCTCCAGGCTGGATCCTGCCTTAGTTTCTAGGATAAATCTGCATTGTAGGCAAGAAGTCTATAAATTATAACCTAAGGCTTTGGAAAGTGTCGCTGTGTTAATAATCTAGCCCTGTTTCTATCTATCAATTCAGATAACTGAGCTTTTGCCTGATTCTGAGTTACAGTTTCAAAATGTGGTAAGGTACTCCTTAATTCCTGTGCTTTACGTTTCTCCCTCTGCTTGGAAAGTCCTTCTCTTCTCTGGCAAAGATACCCCTCTTCATCCGCAAGAAACTGTCCAAATGTCACACTTTTCAAAACCTTCCAAGGGTGTCATGGGCAATTTTAGTGGCTTTCTTCCTTGACTCTGCTCCTAGGCTTATGTAATAGTTCAGATTTGATTGTATTAGAGGTCCAAATCTCACTCATCCTTTTATCTCCACTGCCTGGCAAAGTAATGAAACTTATTAAGTGTTTTAGAAATCTGACTGCTATTCCAGTTTCTGCCTTGATTTGGCCAACATCTGTCAACTTAGGTGCTGAGATTGCCGATCTCCATCTCTGATAGGACAACCCAGTATTTAACTTGGTGCCGATTTCTGCCCTTTTAGAAGAAATCTAATTCAGTAGGGACCACAACTTTAATGTGAGTCATTCCCAAAAGTATTATCTTCAACATCCCCCCTGACCCCCCCATAATGATACTTAGAGGCCTCTGTGCTTGGCAATGTCTCTAATTCTCCCAATAGTCTTATGAAATAGGTTCCCGTTTTACAATTGGAGATATCAAGGCTCACAGAGGTGGCTGTCCAAGTTTTGGACTAATGAAGAGCCAGGATTGAACCTAGGTTCATCTGACTAAAGTCTTTGTTCTTTTTGACATACAACACAGCCATTACTTCTGCATTTCCTTTTGCCTATTGTATATTATTAGCATTTGGAAGTACAAAGGAGAGTTCCCCCAGGATGGAGTACAAGTAAGGTTGTGGGGACATTTGTTGCTTTGTTTACTTTGCAGTGAGGCTGAATAATGTAGCCCAAAAGATATGTGCAAGTCATATTTCCCAGTACCTTTGGGATCTTTGAATGTTGAACTAGGATCTTTGCAGGTTCCTATAGGCTGAATATTTGTGCCCCATCATTCACATGTTGAAATTTTAACACCCATGTGATAACACTGGGAAATGATCATGTTTTTGGAAGGTTGGTTGCTTCACCTTATGGTACTATAACAGAATACCTGAGAACAGGTAATTTATAAGGAACAGAGATTTATTCCTTACAGTACTGGAGGCTGGGAAGTCCAAGGTTGAGGGACCTGCAACTGGTGAGGGACTTTTTTGCTGTATCATCCCATGGTAGAAGATAGAAGGCTGAGAAGAGAGGGCAGAGAGAAAGAGGATTACACTCATCTTTTTTTATTACACTCATTTTTTTTTTATCAGAGACACACTCTTGAGATAACCAGCCCACTTCCACAAGAAAACAACATTAATTCATTCATGAGGATAGAAGTCTCACTTGATTTAAACTTTCTTACGTGGCTCATCTCTCAACATTGTTGCCTTGAACATTAAGTTTCCAACCCATAAGCTTTGGGGGACAATTTAAATGCTGTATTTAAAAGCAATTTCATCTGGGTGTGGTGGCACACACCTGTAACCCCAGCACACAGGAGGCAAGGCAGGAGGATCGCTATGAGTTCAAGGCCAGCCTGGGCTCCATAGTGAGACTCTGTCTCAAAAACAAAACAAAACAAAACAAAACAAAACAAAACAAAAAAGCAATTTCATACATATGGGTCAACAAAGGCTAGAAGATTTCCTTCAAATAGTAATACTACATGCCCTGATCCAAAGAAACAAGATCCTAACAGAGACAGCAGTAGGACAAGAATAACAAGGTACGTACAAAAGAGGATTAGGCCTGGAAAGAGTTTCTGGGCCAGAACACAGACTACTCTCATAGCCGCTATGGCTAAGAGTTTGCAACTGTGTTTGGTGAGGGAGAGCTGGAAATCAAGACAAGGATCCCTTTGTATATCCTTGTAGTTTATTTCATATATTTATGTTTAATGTAATATGAACAACATATGTATCACTCCACTTCAGTGAGTAGATTCAGTTAGCTTTTGTTGGCTTAACATTTCAAATTAAAATTCAGTGGACAAAATGAAAGACTTTCAGGAACACTATTCTATTTAGGTATTTGACACATTACACTTCTGTAGAATAAATGGCTTCTGGCTGTGTGGTAGTATATGACAATGTAAGGGTATGTTAAATTTGCTTTCTACCTCAGTGGGATTATGACATCAGATATAAGGCAGCAAGTCATTTCCTTCCTTCCTTTCCTTCTTACCTTCCTTCCTTCACTTTCCTTCCTTCTTCTCTCCCTCTTTCCTTTCCTTTTTCCTTCTTCCCTCCTCCTTTCTTTTCCTTTCCTTTCTTTCCTTTCCTTTTACTTCCTTTTCCTTGGTTCCTTCCTTTTTCTCCCTTCTCTCCCCTTTCCTTCCTTCTTTCCAACCTTCCCTCCTCTCTCCCTTTTTACTTTTTTCTCGCAAGCTAGTTGATATGCTGAATAAGCCTCTATCCTTTCTTTAAAGAAGCTCACAGGATTATACAGGAGTCAGACAAGTATTACGTAATGTGGGAATTGGAACAGTGTCCAAAAGTTAAGGAGAAAAACTAAAAGAAGGGAGCGATGAGGTTTGGCAGGTTGGGAAGTAGGAAGTTTGTTAGTTCGATCTGGGTTTTAACTTATTAAAAGTGCAACTGTAGAAAAATTCCTTGTTTACTGGAGGTTGGCGTTAGCTGTTATTCCAGTAAGCTTGCAGAATAATTGCACCCAAAAAAGATGTTCAATTTTTGGTGATTAGCTAATGCTGTCAGGACAACTGTTAACCAGAAATGGAAACAAAGGACAGATTCGCTCAATCCTGAACCTAACTAGCATGTTAAAACAGCATTAAAGGATGTCAGAGGTGCAAGAGACTTTAGAGCACATCTAATCCATGCTTTTCATTTTATAGATGAAAAAAAAATGTGGCACAAAGTGATTAAAGACTTATAAAAACTCATTAGAACTTGTTAAGAGTGTGATAAAGTGACAGTGTCCAAGTTCCAAGTTTATTGTTCTTTCAACTTCCCCCAGAATTACCTATTTGATAAAAGCCTAAAATAATCAAATTGGCACAAGAATAGAACATCAAAATATTCTCCAAATAGAATCTTTATTTACCTGGTATTTTCTTTCATATATTAAAGCAAGTAGGCTTGTTGACTTTTTAAATAGAATCACGACCATGTTGACTGCAGGTTTGTAAATTAAAGCATGTGGACTTTTATTTTATTTTACTGAGACAGCATCTTGCTATGTAGTACAGGCTGGCCTTGAATTCATGGCAATCCTTCTGCCTCAGCCTCCCAAGTGGTGGGATTACAAGTGTGTGCCACCATGCCTGGCTTTTTTGGACTCTTTTTTAATCAGCCACATAAACTGTTTGCACTCCAGGCTCTTGCTTTCTTGAGTTGATTGGTATCTGGTATTAAAAAGCTCTGCAGGGGCCGGTGAGATGGCTCAGCGGCGTAAGTGCCTGCCTTGCAAGCGCGAGGGCCCGAGTTCAACTCCCGGATTCCACATACGAAAAAGGGGCCGGTGATATCGCTCAGCGGCACGGGTGCCTGTTGGCGCATGAAGTCCTGAGGTCGACCCCCTGGTACCCACAAAAAAAAAAAAAAAAAAAAAAAAAAAAAAAAAAAAAAAAAAGCTCTGCAGAAGGGAGTGTCGGTAAAGGCATTTATGAAGATATTTGTTTATTCCTAAGGGTGTAGCCATTCTAAGCTTATGTCAAGTAACACTACCCAAAAGCTGAGAAATGGGATGTCAATTGCTTGGCCTGCTCTTTTTTTTTTTTTTTTATGTGGGTACCGGGAGTCGACCTCAGGGCCTCGTGCTTGCGCCGCTGAGCGATATCACTGGCCCTTTTTTTCCTTTATGTGGGTTCTGGGAGTCGAAATCAGTACCTCATGCTTGCCAGGCAGGCACTTATGCCGCTGAGCCATCTCACCAGCCCAGAAGCTTTTTAATTTGATACAATCTCATTTGTTGATTATTGATGTCGTTCCTTGTGTAATTGGGGATCTGTTCAGAAAGTCCTTGCCTATGTCTTCAAGAGTTTTACCTTTTTATTTTCCAGCAGATTAAACATTTCTGTTTTAATATTTAGGTCTCTCATCCATTTTATTTTAGTGTATGGTGAGAGATTATGGGTCTGGGTTCAGTCTTCTGCATGTGGATAGCCAGTTTTCCCATTTGTTAAAGAGGCTGTCTTTCCTCCAGCATATGTTGTTGGCCCTTTTGTCAAAGATCGGGTATCTAAATGTGCCTGAAGTTGTTTATGCATCCTTTATTCTACTCCGTTGATCAACATATTTGTCTTTATGCCAGCGCCTTGCTGTTTCACTGTAGCTTTGTAATATAACTTGAAATCTGAGACTGCAATGCTTCCTGCTTTGCTCTTGTTGCCCAGGATTATTTTTGCTCTTCTGGCTCTCTTCTAGTTCCATATGAATTTCAAGAGTTTTTTCTAGTTATGTGAGGAATGTTGCTGGTAATTTGCCTGGGACTGCATTAAAACTCTATATCAATTTTGGTAGGATGGCCTTTTTGACAATATTGGTTCTGCCTACTCAGGAACGGGGCATCTTTCCATTTTCTTATTTCCTCTTCAATCTTCTTTTCAGAATACTGTAGTTTTCATCATAGAAGTCTTTCACTTTATTTGTTTAATTAATTGATAAGTATTTAGTTTTTTTTTTATGCGGGTACTGGGAGTCGAACTCAGGACCTCACGCTTGCCAGGCAGGCACTTATACCACTGAGCTATCTCACCAGCCTAAGTATTTACTTTTTGAAGCTATTGTGAATGGTATTGTTTTCCTGATTTCATTCTTAGTGGGTTCATTATTAGTGTACAGGAATGCTTTACAGGATTTTTGTGTGTTGATTTTATGTCTCCTACTTTGCTGAATTTGTTTATTAGTTCTAGGAGCCTTTTGGTGTATTTTTTGGATCTTCTATGTAAAGGATCATGTCATCTGTGAGTAAGGGTAGTTTGACATCTTTCTTTTCTATATGTATCCCTTTTATTTCTTTCTCTTTCCTGATTGCTCTGGCTAAAGTTTTGAGTACTGTCTTGAACAGGAGTGGTGATAGTGGACATCCTTGTCTTGTTTCTGATTTTAGAGGGAAAGCTTTCAGCTTTTCCCCATTTAATATGATGTTGCCTGTAAGTTTGTCATAAATGGCTTTTATCAAATTGAGATAAGGTTCTTCTATATCTATTTTCTTTAATTTTTTTTTTAACATGAATGGATATTGGATTCAGTCAAAAGCTTTTTCTTTGTCTATTGAGATGGTCATATGATTTTTGTTTTTGCTTCTGTTTATGTGATATATTACATTTAACATTCATATATGAAATCATCCTTGAATGCTTAGGATGAAGCCTACTTGGCCATGATATATGCTCTTTTAAATGATTTGTTGCGCTATGTTTGCCTATATCCTCTTGAGGTTCTTTGGATCTATGTTCATTAAACAGATTGGCCTGTAGTTTTCTTTTTTAGTTGAGTCCTTGTCTGCTTTTGGAGTCAGCATAATGCTAGTTTCCAGGAATGAATTTGGCAGTATTCCTTCCCTTGTGATTTCATTAAAGAGTTTGAGGAGCATTGGTATTAGATCTTCCCTGAAGTTCTTGTAGAATTCTCTGGTGACTCCAGTGGCTCCTGGGCTTTTCTTAGTTTATAGGTTTTTTTTTTTTTATTACTGCCTCAATTTCAATGCCTGCTATTGGATTATTTGGGGTTTTTAAATCTTATTTCAGTTTTTGTAAATCATATGTATCTAGGAATGTATCCGTTTCTTCTGAAGTCTCCAATTCATTGGAGTATAGATATTTAAAGTACTTACTAATATTCTGGACTTTTGCAGTATCTATTTTGATTTTTTTTTAATTTTGGAGAGAAAAAACAAAAATAATGACACAGAATTTCAAAGCAAGATAGTAGGAAATTAACAATGGTTAATATATTGCGTATTGTTATCTTCAAGGTAGTTGCTCAGATTACAAGATGTAGGCATGAAAAACTGATCAAACAATAAAAGCACAAACTTCTTTTCAATGAACTAAAAGAAGTTAGTAATATAATTATTTTAGCTACTATATATATATATTTTTTTTTTCCCTTCCTTCTTTTCTCCTTTCCCCCATCCCAGTTGTTCTTTCCTTTTGAGCAGTTTCTTTCCCTTTCATAATATCTATTGTAGATTTTGGATCTTATTTACTTTTTCAGCTTCTTACACTAGGGAGACAATATGATGTTTACACATACAAGTTTGATTTATTTCACTTATGAGTATGGTCTCAAATTGCATCCATTTACCTATAAAATCCCCGAGTTTATCCTTCTTTATAGCTGAGTAGTACTACATTGTATAAAAATACCACATATTTTTCTATCCATTCTTCAGTTGATTGGCATCAGGGTTGTTTCCAAGATTTAGCTATTACAAATTGTGCTGCTATAAACATGGGTACACATATATGGCTGTGGTATGATGTTTTTCATTCTTCCAGGAAAATACCCAAAAGGGGAATAGCTGGGTCGAATGGGATCTCTAATCCTAGTTTTTTGAGGAGTCTCCACACTGATTTCCACGATGGTTGTACCGGTCTACACTCCCACCAACAGTGGAGAAGAGTTCCTTTTCCCCACAGCCCTGTCAGCATTTGTTATTGGTTGATTTCTTGATGATAGCCATTCTTTCTGGAGTGAGATGGAATCTCAGTGTTGTTTTAATTTGCATCTCTCGAATGACCAGTGATGTTGGACATTTTTTCGTATATTTATTTACCATTCGTATTTCTTCATCTGAGAAGTGTGTATTCATCATTTTTGGATTGGGTCTTTGAATTTGGGGGGCCTGATATTTTTCAATTCTTTATATGTTCTAGATAGAAGTCCTTTCTCTGAGGGCCAACTGGCTAAAATTTTTTCCCACTCTGTGTGTTTTCTTTTCACTCTGTTTGTGATTTCTTTTGAAGTGCAAAAGCTTTTTAATAAGATGAGATCCGAGTTGCTGATCCTTTGAAGTACTTCCTGTGCAGTTTGGTTTTTGTTCATGAACTCTCTGCCTACCCCATATCTTCAATATCTCTGCCTACCTTCTCTTCCAGTAGATTTAGTGTTTCTGTTTTAATATTTAGATCTTTGACCCATTTTGACTTTAGTTTAGTGCATGGTGATAGGTCTAGTTTTAGTCTTCGGCATGTGGAAAGCCACTTTTTCCAGCACCATTTATTAAAGAGGGTATCTTTCTTACAGTGAACATGTTTGCCCCTTTGTCAAAGACGAGGCGCCTGAGTGTGTTTGTAGTTGTGTCTACATCTTCTAATCTGTTCCATTGATCCTTAGGTCTGTTTCTGCCAATACCATGATGATTTTATCACAGTAGCTTTGTAGTATAATTTCAAGCCAGGGATTGTGATGCCTCCTGCCTTGCCTTTGTTGCCCAGGATTCCCTTTGCTATTCTAGGTCTCTTTTGTTTCCAAATGAATTTTAGGAATGTTTTTTATATATCTGTGAGGTATGTAATGGTATTTTGATTGGGATTTCATTAAATCTTATAACAGCTTTGGGAGTATGGCCATTTTCACTGTGCTGGTTCTTCCTATCCAGAGCAAAGGATCTTTCCATTTTCTGATATCCTCTTTGATCTCTTTTTTCAGAGTGCTGTAATTTTTTTTTTTTTTTTTGGTGAGTACCGGGGGGGTCGACCTCAGGACCTCATGCGCCAGCAGGCGCCTGTGTCACTGAGCGATATCACCGGCCCCTTTTTCGTATGTGGGTTCCAGGAGTCGAACTTGGGCCCTCGCGCTTGCTGGGCAGGCGCTTAAGCCGCTGAGCCATCTCACCGGCCCTGTAATTTTTAATGTGTAGATCTTTTACTTCCTTTGTTAGATTGATTCCTAATGATTTCATTTTTCTGGGTGCTATTGCGAAGGGTGTGGTTTCCCTCATTTCTCTCTCAGTAAGTTTGGTGTTTATATACAGGAATGCTATTGATTTTTGAGTTTTGACTTTGTATCCAGCTATGCTACTGAATTTGGTTATTAATTCTAGAAGTCTTTTGGTGGAGTTTTTGGGGTCTTCTATGTAGAGTATCATATCATCTGTGAATAATCATAATTTAACTACTTCCTTTCCTACCCTTATTCCTTTTATTTCTCTCTCTTTTCTAATTGCTCTGACTAGTGTTTCCAGAACTATATTGAATAGGATTGGCGATAGTGGACATCCTTGTCTTGTTCCTGATTTTAGATAGAAAGCTTTCAGGTTTTGTCCATTTAGTATGATGTTGGCTATTGGTTTGTCATAGATGGCTTTTATCAGATTGAGATAAAGACCATCTATTTTGATTTTCTGTAGGGTTTTTATCATGAATGAGTGTTGGACTTTATCAAAAGCTCTTTCTGCATCTATTGAGATGATCATGTGATTTTTGTCTTTAGCTCTGTTGATATGGTGTATTACATTTATCGATTTACATATGTTGAACCATCCCTGCATTCCTGGGATGAATCCTACTTGGTCATGGTGTATAATCTTTTTGATGATTTGCTGAATTCTGTTTTCTAGTATTTTATTGAGGATTTTTGCATCTATGTTCCTTAGGGAAATTGGCCAGTAGTTCTCTTTTTTGGTTGGGTCATTCTCTGGTTTTGGTATCAGGGTAATACTTGCCTCCAGGAATAAGTTAGGGAGAATTGCTTCCCTTTCAATTTCATTAAACAGTTTGAGGTGTGTTGGCATTAAATCTTCTCTAAATTTCTTATGGAATTCAGCTGTGAATCCATCAGGACCTGGGCTTTTTTTTGTTGGTAAGTTTTTATTTCATTTATTTATTTATTTTTTTAATATATGGATACCGGGAGTTGAACTCAGGACCTTGCGCTTGCCAGGCAGGCGCTTATGCCGCTGAGCTATATCACTGGCCCTGTTGATAAGTTTTTAATTACGTTTTCAACTTCATTAACTGATATTGGGTTATTCAGCACTTTTATATCTCCTTGATTCAGCTTTGATAATTTATACATTTCTAGGAATCTGTCCATTTCTTCTTTGTTTTCCATCCTGTGAGTAAATATATTTTTTTTTTATGTGGGTACTGGGAGTCAAACTCAGGATCTCGTGTTTGTCAGCAGGTGCTTATGCTGCTGATATCACCAGCCCTTTTTTTCCTTTATGTGGGTACCGGGAGTTGAACTCAGGACCTCGCGCTTGCCAGGCAGGCGCCTATGCTGCTGAGCCATCTCACCAGCCCTTGAGTAAATATTTTTGAAGTAGGTATTGAGGATCTTCTGAATTTCCATAGGCTATGTAGTGATTTCACCCTTTTCATTCCTTAATGCATGAATTTGAGTCTTTTCTCTCCTTTTTTGGATAAGTTTGTCTAGGGGTTTATCAATTTTACTTATTCTTTCAGAGAACCAACTCTTCAATTCACTGATTCTTTGTATTGTTTTCTTAGTCTCAATTGTCTTAATTTCTGCTCTGATCTTTATAATTTCCTCCCTTCTGTGGGCTTTGGGCTTGACTTGCTCTTCTTTTTTTCTAGAAGCTTGAGGTGCAGCATTAGGTTGTTTTTGCTTGTTCTGTTTTCCTGATGTGAGGATTCGCTGCTATAAATTTCCCTCTTAGGACTGCTTTCATTGCATCCCACAGGTTTCGTAAGTTGTATTTGCATTTTTGTTTGATTGTAGATATTGTTTAATTTCTTCTTTAATTTCATCTGTGACCCATTGGTTGTTCAGGAGTGTGTTACTTAATTTCCATGTGTTTATAGAGTTTTTGCAGTTTCTTTTGTCATTAATTTCCAATTTTATTGCACTATGGTCAGATAATATACATGGGATAATTTCAATTCCTTTGCATTTACCTAAACATGTTTTGTGGGATAGTATATGGTCTATTTTAGAGAATGTTCCACGTGCAGCTGAGAAGAATGTGTATTCTGATGTTGTTGGGTGGAACACTCTGTAAACGTCTACTAAGCCATTTGTTCACAGGTTTGGTTCAGTTACATTTGTTCTTTGCTGATTTTTTGTCTAGTTGATCTATCTCTTTGTGACAATGGTGTATTAAGGTCTCCCATTGCAATTGTGTTATTGCTTATTTGATTTTTCATGTCTATTAATATTTGTCTTATATAGTTGGGTGCTCTGCTACTTGTTGCATATATATTTATGATTGTTATCTCTTCCTCTTGAAGTTTTTCCCTAACAAGTATGTAGTGACCTTCTTTATCTCTTTTGATCATTCTTGGTTTGAAGTTCACATTGTCTGCAAACAGAATAGCTACCCCTGCTTTTTTCTGGGGTCCTGTTGCATGGAGTATTGTTTTCCATCCTTTGACTTTCAGTCTATGAATTTTTGAGTTAAATGTGTTTCTTGTACACAGCATATTGTTGGATCTTGTTTCTTGATCCATTCTGCCAGTCTTTTTATTTTGATTGGTGAATTGAGGCCATTTACATTGATGATTATAACTAATATGTATTGGCTTGTCTTTGTCATGCTATTTTCTTGCTGTTGGTTCCCTACTTTTCCCCTCTGTTTAATTGCTTGCCATGCTTGGTGGTTTCTTTCTGTTGTTCTTGGAATTGTGGTCATTTTTGTCTCTGTCTAGAATATCTTTCAGTACCCTTTGTAGTGTTGGTTTGGTGGTCATGAATTTTTTCAGTTGTTCTTTGTCATGGAAGTATTTTATTTCTCCATTAATTTTGAAAGACAGTTTTTCAGGGCACATCAATCTGGGTTGGAAGTTGTTTTCTTTCAGGACTTGAAATATTTCACTCCAAGCTCTTCTTTTTTTTTTTTGTGGGTACCGGGGGGTCGACCTCAGGACCTCGTGTGCCAGCAGGTGCCCGTGCCACTGAGCGATATCACCGGCCCCTTTTTTTTGTATGTGGGATCCGGGAGTCGAACTCGGGCCCTCGCGCTTGCCAGGCAGGCGCTTACGCCACTGAGCCATCTCACCGGCCTCCAAGCTCTTCTTGACTTGAGGTTTTGTGTTGAGAAGTCTGCCATGATTCTGATGGGCTTTCCTTTACATGTGATCTGTTTCTTTTCTCTAACAGCTTTTAGTATTCTGTTCTTGTGCTGAATTTCTGGGATCTTTATTATAGATCTGGGTGTAGATTTATTTTGGTTATGGCTAATTGGTTATGGAGTTCTATATGGTTCACTTATCTGTACATCAGATTCTCTCCCCGTGTTTGGGAAATTTTCTGCTATTACTTCTGCAAACAGATTTTTTTTTAAGTCATTAGTGTTGACTCCTGCTTTTTCATGGACACCAATTATTCTTATGTTATTTTCCTTTGCGTTGTCTTTTGGCTGTTGAATTGTTATTTCCTGATCTTTTGTTATTTTCAAGATATCTTTCCTTTCATGATCGCTAGCCACGATCCTGTCTTCAAGGTCTGAAAATCTTCTCCAGTTTTGTTCAAGTGGTTTTGCCAGCTTTCAATGGAATTTTTAATTTCCTGGATATGTGTCTGAATCTGTTTCATGCATTCTATTTCTTTCTATATTGATGATTCACTGTTTCCATCCTCTTCTTATCATCATCTATTTTTTTTATATCTATCTCTATTCTAGATTTGGGGAGCAATTCCTTTATAAATGTTGACATTTTTTTTTTTTACCTGAGAGATTATTTCTGATCTGATTTCCTCTGTAGCTTTGTGGATTTGTTTCTTTACTTCAGTTGCTATCATTTCAGAAATGTCAGGTATGTGTCTTCCAATTACTTCTATGTCGGTGTATCCTGGACTTGTTTTGGGTGGGCTGGAGGTCTGAGATTGCATTTTGCTTCTTTGTCTTGACATTTTCTATTTAAAACATTTTTTAATTTTGTTTTCTGTGATGATCCTTGTGAGTTTTTGTAGTAGGTAGCTATATCACTAGTATCAAGGCCTCTCTAGGAAAAGTCTGTTCTTTGGGGATGTCTTCTGTGTGTAGGAGGTTCTTGGTTTGTGTCTGTCCCAAGATCCTACCTTCCCAATTAATTAAGTGGGATGTTGGTATCTGTTTGGCTTGGTCCCCAGTCCTTTGGTGTAAAGCTGTGGTGAGGTTATTACCCCAGAGCTTCCCAGTATTGTTACAGAAGGGGGAACAACTGATTACAGCAGATATGACATCCTAGCTAAAGTAGTAAAATTAGCAAGAACAATAGCATCAAGCACAATTTAGAAACTGACAAGCTGTGGTAACTATTGATTTTGTACTATAGATCACAGGAGAAGTCTATAGTTATATAATAGAACTGATTGTAAATTGGAGTTTGTATGCCAAATGTTTCCCCTTGGTAGAGTGGTTTTACCCTGTGGTGGGGAAATTTAGGGAGGATAGTGTATAAAACAAAGATAACTGGAAAGGAAGTAGAAGTAAGGCTGGAGAACAAAGGATGATTACACAAGGTTTGGGAAACTAGAGAAAGGGGTAGAAAAAAACCACGAAGGAGTATTCAAGGGATTATCTGAACTTGGTCTCTGGGTTTTGGGGATAGGATTAGTTTTCTGTAGCTGGAGTTCTCCCCAGCCATTTAGAAAAGAGAGAAAAAAAAAAAAAAAGAACAAAAGAAAGAAACAAAAAAGAACAAAAATGGAAGAAAAGGAGAAAAAGAAAAGAAAAAAAATTGAGAGAAAAAGGCCAGTTACTTAGTCCTGGGTTCTTCCTGCACTGATTGCAGGTCCCTCGAAGGCCTCAGTCATCTGTTGGCTCCTATTGTTATTGTTGCTTTGGACTTTTCATGCCACCAGTCTCTCCTGTTCACCCTGTGCACCTTAGTTGGGACACTACTGTGTCGCTAGTGTTCTCTCTGGTCTCTGGGCCTTCCTGAGTGATTCACCTCAGTCGTGGCAGTAGTGATGGGAGGGGCCATTCTTTAAGCTTTCCTGGGCGGTTTACCTGGGTCCCAGTGGCTCTTTTTATTCAAAAATTTTTATTAGTGTATTTTGCTTATGCAGAGTAATGGTATTCTCTCTCTCTCTCTCTCCTTTTTGTCCTTTTTTTTTTTTTTTTTTTGGGTACCGGGGGTCGACCTCAGGACCTCGCGCGCCAGCAGGCACCTGTGCCGCTGAGCGATATCACCGGCCCTTTTCTCGTAGGTGGGTTCCGGGAGTCGAACTCGGGCCCCCGCGCTTGCCAGGGAGGCGCTTATGCCTCTGAGCCATCTCACCGGCCTGTCCTTTTTGTCTTTTTTTTTTTTTTTTTTTGGTGGGTACCGGGGGGGTCAACCTCAGAACCTCGCGCGCCAACAGGCACCCGTGCCTCTGAGCGATATCACCGGCCCCTTTTTCGTATGTGGGTTCCGGGAGTCGAACTCGGGCCCTCGCGCTTGCCAGGCAGGCGCTTAAGCCGCTGAGCCATCTCACCGGCCCCCTTTTTGTCTTTTTGAGACAGGGTTTCACTATGTAGTTCAGGGTGGCCTTGAACTCACTTTGTACCCCAAGCTGGCCTCGAACTCGCAGTGATCCTCCTGCCTTGGCCTCCTGAGTACTGGGATTACAGGCGTGTGCCACGATGCCCAGCCCCAGCTCTTTTTATCTTGAGAAATGATCTTGCTAAGTTGCCTAGGCTAAATTTGAACTTGCGATCTGCCTGCCAAGCCTCACAGAGTGCTGGGATTACAGGCCTGTGCCACCACAACTGGCTTGAGGTAAATAAATGTTTTTGCTGAATAAATTTTTAAGTAGCAATTATTTCTCACATTCATGATAGAAATTTGGAAAAGTAGAAAATTTAAAACATATTAAAGTCATAATCATACCTTGGGTTCATATTATATAATTTAATGCAATATATAATTTAGTGTTCTCCATTTTTTTACATAATATATGTTGACAGTGTTGCGGGATTCAAGAGATAGGAGAGACCAGTGGGGAAAAACAGGA
The DNA here is from genome assembly GCA_028451465.1 of Erethizon dorsatum. Classification (NCBI taxonomy): domain Eukaryota; kingdom Metazoa; phylum Chordata; class Mammalia; order Rodentia; family Erethizontidae; genus Erethizon; species Erethizon dorsatum. The sequence continues at coordinate 60,480,159 of CM051836.1, read as the reverse complement.
GGACTTTTATTTTCAGGTGTACACCAGCTCAGCTGATAAATCCAAAATGGCTGAGCAAAGGACAAGGGATAGGTTTTAGCTTTTATACATTTGGTCAAGGAGGTTTGTCTTTGCCATGGAATTTGTGGGCAGGCAGAAGAACAAAGGCAGTTTGTCAAGCTGTAACAGTTTTGTATCTTGGTGGCCCTGCTCGGACATAATAGGATGTTACAGGAACAGGAGGTTATAAAATTTCACTTACAGGGACAAAAGTTACTGCTTCAAGAGTTCCTAGATGTTAGATATTCTTCAATAGCAAGATTTTTATCATACAATATCTCATTGAATGATTTACTTAACCATTATCCTGTTGTTGGAAAGTGACTTTCAACCTACTTTTCTTTATTAAATACAATACTGTGGTCTACATTCCTAATAGTAGTAGTCATAACATTTATTGAGCACTTACTACAGTGCATGACAAGCACTGTGCTAAGTATTTAACAGGAATTACCTTAGTCTCATAACAATCCTATGAAGTAATAAATATTGTCCTTTTATGGATGATGAAACCAAGGCTTACAAGCTAACTAAGCAGTCCACAGCAAGGAAAAATGTTTGATCTCTAATTCGCCATAAATAGCTGTTCTACTTTGTTTTTTATGAATAAGTAAACAGAACTGCTCAAATTTCTATTATCTGTTGGAATGTACAATTATTGGGTCCGAATTAAAAATCTCTTAGGTTTCTCTATTCCTTTCCTTCATACACAAACACATACACACACACACACAGGCATACTTTTATTTTAGGAAGGAGATGTCTAATGAGTAGTTTTTTCTTTTTTTTTTTTAAGTTTAGTAATTAGTATTCTACTATGATGTGATCCACAGAAAATGGTAGGAATACAGGCTCCAGAAGGAGGCTTTCAGTATTTTTAGTGGACAGTAAAACCACTACAATTAAGTGAAATAAAAAGAGGTGGTGCAAATTCTTAATTTTATGGTAACTGCATATTCGATATATGCAGCGTTAATATAAAGTACCTAACGAATGAAACCAATTTAAACTAGCTAACTCTACCTCCGCTGTCTTAATGAATAGATGATTTACAATCAGCATATCATTAATGGTATATAAAACAAGGGATTGCTTCTAACATTCTTAATGACGGTTGAAATAGTTTCATTTAAATAGTTTAAACGATCACCATGGCGGAATACATTCTTTTGAAAGAGTGCCGAACTGGGTGCGAACTTTTACAAAGTCTCAGTTAAAGAATTCAGAATTAAATGAAGCTTTATAGTGCTGAATGACTCTAAAAATGTACTGAAATATATATATTATTCAACCTTACCCAACTTTGAGGGATTAACTGTAATTTGTGAACCTCCTGGAGCTAAAATGTATTGACTCGGACACCCGTCCCGTGGACCAAAGAAAAATGCACGCAATAGAAGTGGGAAGAACTGAAATTTTAGTTCCAGCAAGTTCACGCGGGCAAACTCTAGGCTCGAATTCAAAGCCTGAGATGTGAAAGGCTAAAGGGCCAAAGAGGTGACTCCTGAGAGCCCGATCAGTAACTTCCATAGAAAGTTAATTTTGCTTTCCGAGGCGGGCGCGAGGCAGGTAGGTTCTAGGCCTCCCACGGAGCGCCGTCCCGCGCAGCGGCGCGTCTGGCCCCACGGAAGGGTCGCCCAGCCGCCGCCCTCCGGGGTCTCGGCGCCCTCCAGTTCCCGGCGCAACGCCCAGCGCCGGTGGCTTTGGCGCCCTCGCCCTCGGCGAGCAGCAGGAGGAGAAGGAGCAGCAGGAAGAAGAGCAGCAGCAGCAAGGGCAGCGGCATGGCGCCGCCTCCGCAGGGCAGTGGGGCGGGGCCCGCGTTGCCCAGACGCGGGCCGTGCGTCCCTGGCAGCCGCCGCCACGTCAAGGTTTGTTTAATAATCGCCGGTATTTATGGCCGGGCTCACAGGCTGAGGCAGGGGAGCCCGGAGAGCACGCCGGGCGGCGCAGGAGGCGCGGCCCTGGGCCCAGGCTGCCTCCCCCTCGGCTTCACGAACGCTGCCCGGTCCACCGCGAGGGGGAGGATGGAGGCAGCCGCCGCGCTCTGAGCCCGTGAGGTGACACACTTCCCGCCTCGCCACCCCGCCGCCTGCGCAGGCCGCATCGCCCCTCAGCTCTCCATCTCCCCAGCAGGGAGCGCGGAAAAGCGAGCGATGGCGGAAAACCTCCGGAAGCTGGCCTCGAACGAATCTCTACGACTGTTGCAGGAAAAGCTAGAGTCGTGGGTGAAGGACTACAACGTGAGTCAGGGCGGGAGACCCCTCCGTACCCCACACCGCGGGGCTCGCCCTGCCTCGGTCCCCTTTGTAGCCCTCCGCGGGGTTGCTTGGGGCTGGCGACTGGGAGGCCACTTTGCACAGCTCCGGCACCTCTGACACCTAATGGGATCCTCGGCCTGCGCCCGAGATCGTGGGAAGGACGGGCACGTGTCCGCCGGTGTCCTCTGGCAAAGTCGGCGCGCGTGGCAGCAAAGGGAGAGCGGTAACCAAGGACGCCGGCGGCCCTAGCGACCGGAAAGGCAGGGTCTAGGCCTGCCTGTGGCTTTCCCGCATCTGCCCTGCTAGGCAATCTACATGCTCTCCCTTCCCAATTATTATTATTATTATTATTATTATTATTATTATTATTATTTTACTACACCCATTCCCCTGTGTTTCTGCAAGTCTGCTACTCTGGAGAAACCCGGGGGTGTAACAAAATGGATTTTTATAAACATACATCCAAGGAATTATTACCCAGAAGTCAGTGAAATGGACACTCGTGAGCATTGTTCATTTCATCTATGTGCTGGTCAGTCAGCACAGCAATTAAAGCAGTTTTAACACCAAAACAGATTGCAGGAGCCTGTTGTCAAGGCTTTTGTAAGAAGTCAATATTCTGTCATTAAACTCATCAACGGTCTTCAAATCTCATTCCTACCCTCCACGCTGGCTCTCCATAATACCCCCTTGTTCCCAGAAAGTAGAATTCCTGTTGGATTTGCCCTGAAATTTAGTCTGTCTACCTTGAATAAGAGGTTCTTGCTCTTAATATAACAGAGACATCAGGTAGAAAGAGATGTGAGCTGTAATTAACCCCCCTCCCTGAGTCCTTATTTGGAGAAATTTACTTAACCTTGCTGATCTGTTCAGGAAGAGGATTGGACTAGGTGAGGTGTAAAGTTCCTTTCTCTAGTTTTTAAGTGTGGATCAGCTTGTTTCTGAGCTCCTTCCCTTTAACCAGGGCTTCTGGAGTAGAGTGGGCTCAAAGAACAGGTAGGGCTTTTTCCTTAGGTTTCCCTCTAGTGTCTAGTGGTTCTCCCTTTGTAACTCAGTGGTACAGCTCTTGCCTAGCATGTATGAGGTCCTGAATTTGACTCCCAGCACTGCAAAAACAAAACAAAACAAAACCAAACCAGAACAAAACAAAACAAAACAAAACAAAACAACAGGAAAATTAAACATCACTTCTTTATGATAAAGACTTGGATTCCTTCCACACTTTTAAAAATATATCTGTTTACTACCTAGTATCAGAAGGTTGAGAACAATAATACACGTATTTATCTTTTTAAAAAAATTGTCCTGTGACTTAACTGAACTCTGAATTAAAAAAAAAAGTTTAGGGCCGGTGAGATGGCTCAGCGGCTTAAGCGCCTGCCCCGCAAACTCAAGGGCCCGAGTTCGACTCCCGGAACCCACATACGAAAAAGGGGCCGATGATATCGCTCAGCGGCACAGGCGCCTGCTGGCGCGCGAGGTCCTGAGGTCGACCCCCCGGTACCCACAAAAAAAAAAAAAAAAGTTTAACATAAATGACACCAGCATCGGCTGGAACAAATTAAATTATTGTTTTAGAAACCCCCTTTAAGCACCAAGAAATGCTATAGTTTATTATTTTCCAGTCTTGGTTATATCCCGTTTCGCTGTTCTCATTAAGGGCTTTGCCCTTCACCGCTCTGTTCCTATCAGGACTTTCTCACACCCTGTGGGCATTCCCCAGCCTCCATCCTTCCTCTTCACCCTCTACTCCTGCTTTGTCTCTTCTCATGTGCTCATGAATCCCCTATCTGTATTCAAGGGTTGTTCTCTGAGCTCTCACTTGTCTGGTTGCCCAATGGACATTTTTAATAGTGAGTACTATTTTCATCTCAAAGTCAAATCAGTCTAAAATTTAATTTAGTCTCACCTATATCCCAATCACACACCTTCTTCCTCACTTCACATCTTCACCATGGACTTCACATCTCTTTTACCAGCATGGTTGCAACCTCAAAATTCATGTAGAATCTGAATGCTTTTTACCACTTCCGTTGCTACTACCCCTGTCCACCTTTGACCATCTCTCACCTTGATTATTTCAAAAATAATTCAAAGTAATTCTTATAATACCAAGTCAGATCAAGTTACTCCTCTGGCAAAACCGTCCGAATTTCCTATTCACTTAGAATAAAAGCCAAAATTCCTTCAGTGGCCTTCAGTCCAGCAGAAGTACGCCCCTCCAGCCTCTGTGTCTCATCTGTTTTCCTCACTCCTGTTCAGTCCACTCTGGGAATATTGGGTTTCTTGCTCTTTCTAGAGCAGCGCTGTCCAGTGGGACTTGCAATGATGCTGGACAAGTTCTATATTTGTACTGTCCAATATGGTGGCTATGGGGCACTTGAAATGTGACCCATGCACATGGTGGAACTGAATTTTTAGTTCCACTTAAGTACCAGTTAAGTTCAATTTAAGTTCGAATAGTCACATGTGACTGCTGGCTACTGGTTTGGACAGCACAATTCTAGAGGACGATAGACACGCTTCTGCCTCATTTGCACTCACTGTTTCCTCTGTCTGGAACACGTTTCACCTGTTGATATTTGACATATCGACATCCTCACTTTCTCACCTCCTTCAAATCATTGCTTAATGTCACCTCAGAGAGGCCACTTGACCACCTGTTTACAAATACCATTTCCTATCCTCGTGCCTGGCACTCAGTCTCTTGTTTTTATTTCCGTGATAACTACATTTTCTAAATTTTACTTATTTACCCATTTATTTTACCATCTGTCTCTCCTCTGCCTCCTAGAATGTAAATTCCAGGCGGCAGAGATTCCTGCCTTATTTTGCTCACTGCTGTATTCTCAGCACTGACAACAGTGCTTGGCACCCAGTAGTTGCTCAACAAATATTTAATGACCAAATGAATGCCAGACAACCAGTTTCTTTGACTCAGTTTTCTTCTTAAAATATCACATCCAGGGTAGAATTAAAAGTGATACCCAAATATCTTTAATTCAACCTTTGTTAAAATTGATTTAAAACCAGAAGCAGTTTTCAATTAGCAGCACAAGTGAGATGATTTAAGTATTTTTAACAATCAGTCTTTGAGTAGCTAAAGCAAAAAGTTGAGAAAATATCAACATACCACTACCTAGCATACAATTTAAGTTACATCTGAACTTACTCTGTATGTTGTCATCCATAGTTTGGATTTTGGTCATTTGCTAAGCACTTTCCTGTAACACTGCAAAGGTGTTTTATGAGTACCAGGGACATTTGACTTAAATATTAAGATGAAAAATATTCACTGTAGCAAGCTATGTTAGTTAAAATGTTGGTTGTAGAGAACTATGTTTATTAGTAGCTGTAAATTATGCTTGCAATGAAAGATTGATTTTGTTGGCTGTGACCACACTGGCTTAGTTCTAATTAACTTGTGCATAATAAAAGGCTATAGATATCCCTTTAGAATTAGGAGCATGATTAAAATCATTACCTTGGGAAAAATTATTTTCAGGGAAAATAAGTAAACGACTTAGATTAATTCTAAAACAATGCAAAGCTTTGGTTTTTCTTCTAAGTAGCTATTATTTAGACTAGCAGACCCTATTTAATTTTTGTTCTAGCTGGGCATGGTGGCACACGCCTGTAATCTCAGCACTCAGAAGGCTGAGGCAGGAGGATTGCTGCAAGTTTGAGGCTAGCCTGGGCTCCATAGTGAGTTTAAGACCAGCCTGGGGTTGGTGAGATAGCTCAGCAGCATAAGCACCTGCCTGGCAAGCGCGAGATCCTGAGGTCCACTCCTGGTACCCACATTAAAAAAAAAAAAAAGACCAGCCTGAACTGCATAGAGAGACCCTGTCTCAAAAAAATTTTTTTTTAAATTTTAAATCTCCCTCATACAAGTATAATTTTTTTAAATCTCTCATCATCTCCACTTTAATCTGGCCATCATCACCATCTCAGGTACATTTTAGCTGTACTTTAGGATCTATTTTATTGTATCCTACACAGTAGTCTCATCTTATCTGCTGTTTTTCTGTTCTTTGTTTCAAATACTTGTGGTCAATAGTTGAATCCAGAAATAAAAATAACAATTCATAAGCTTTAAATCATGTGCCATTCTGAGTAGCATGATGAAGTCTCACACCATTCAGCTAGCTCAGTCCCACCGGGGACAGGAATAATCCCTTTGTACAAAGTATACATGCTGTATATGCTACCCACCTGTTAGTCACTTTGTAACTGTCTTGAGTATTGGACTGACTGTTGCTCTGTTGCCATGCTTGTATTCAATTTTGCTTAATTAAGCTCCAGAGAGTGAGAGTAGTGAAGCAAAGGAAGCATTAGGACATGGGAGGGAGATTAACTCTGTACTTATTGCAATGCAGTGGGTCATATAGGACTTAAAAACATGGTACAGTACAGTTTGTGTGGGGTTTGGTACTATTCATAGTTTTAGGCATCCACTGGGGGTCTAGAAACATATCCCTCATGGCTAAGAGGGGAATGTGTTATATGTGATGAGACAGTAAATTTATTAAAAATATAATTTTACAACCCCAAAGACTTAAAAAAAAACTTTTTGGCTTGCTTTTAATATTACAACATCTAGCAGACTTCTGGGCCCTAGGAAAAATTATTTCTTGATTTTTAAAAAAATTGCAACAGGGATATATTTCTACTCTCTTCTCCAAGAGGGCAGATACTGAAAATGAAAGCAAACATTGCCAACTCATTTACTTTTAGTCATGACAGTCATACTGAATTGGTGTAAATCTCCACCCATGTGTTGATGAGGACTGTGATTATAAAACTTGGCTTTCCCTGGAAGTTCAGGGATAGCTTGAACACATGACTTCAGAAATTGTTTTCCTCCCTTATGATTAAGAATGTTGTTGAGAGAGCCAGAGGGAATCCCATCTTGTTCACTCAAGAACCAAGAACTGAGCCAATTATCCAAAAGCCTAATAGTTCATTCAGCAAATGGTTACTGACCAACAAATTTTCACTCAGTGACTTGGACACTATAACTTTTGCAATGTACTTTTTTTTTTTTTTTTGTGGGTACCGGGGGGTCGACCTCAGGACCTCGCGCGCCAGCAGGCACCCGTGCCGCTGAGCGATATCACCGGCCCCTTTTTCGTATGTGGGTTCCGGGAGTCGAACTCGGGCCCTCGCGCTTGCCAGGCAGGCGCTTAAGCCGCTGAGCCATCTCACTGGCCGCAATGTACTTTTATTACTTATTCATTCACTAAATATTTTTCAGAGCTCATAGATGCCATTGTGCTAGATACTAGGACTAAGAAGGTAAGCTGTGTCTAAATGATGAGTTTCGAACTGGAGAAGAGGGAAGGGTAGAGGGAGAAGTGTGTGCAAAATGCCAGGAGGCATGGAAAAGCCACACATCTGACTGGGGGCAGCAGTGCATGGTTCAAGGCAGAGGATGGAAGTGAGATGAGGCTGAATAGGGAGGGGTTGGGGCCAGGTGGTGAAGAGCCATGGGTAGTGTGTTTAGGAGTTCAGGCTTTAGCCCAGGCTCATGGGGAGAAGCTGAAAGCGGGATGCAGGAAAGAGACAAGTTTGAGTTATGTTTTAGAAAGTTGTTCTAAGCTGGTCTTGGTGGTGCATACCTGTAAACCCAGCACTCTGAGGCAAATTTGAACCCAGCCTGGGCAACTTATCTACTTGTATAGAAAAAGAAAAAGAAAAAAAAAAATGCTAGGGATGTAGTACCATGCAAAGGCCCTGGGTTCAGTCTTCAGTACTGAAAAAGAAAGTTGTAGATGTCTTGTTGTCCCATCATGGGGAAATTGGAAACTCTGAGGAGTGTGGATGGGCTGGGTGATATTGAAGCAACAAGTTGTATAAATGAACCCCTTATAAACTAGCCTGGCACAGGTAGTGAACAAGATCAAAGACCCTGAGAATGGTCCTTAAGGTTCATGCAAAAGCACACTGACCAAATACCCCCAAATTCATTTTGGAACATCTGTATGGTTTTGTTAATCAACTCAGCAAAAGGCTCAAGTCACCTTGCATTCTGATTACCTAATCACTCCATGGAGATGTTAGCATGAGAAAAGAAATTCACCGTATAATGTTAGTAGTACCCGGAGTAGGTCAACTTTGGGCTGAGTCCCTCCTTCTTTGAGATGCTTTGTTTTCCCTCAATTCCCTCAAAGTCCTGTGGACTAAGGAGTTAACCTAGCTCAGATATTCTGGGATTTGTTGTTTCAAAAAATGTACTCTGTATAATTATAGCAGCAAGTGGATAACACTTGCACCTTGATAACCCCATCCCTGTAATAGGCCAGATGACATTTCTTTTCTTTCTTTCTTTTTTTTTTTTTTTGTTTGTTTGTTTGGTACTGGGAATCAAACTCAGGACCTTGCACTTGCCAAGCAGGTGCTGTGCTGCTGAGCTATATCCCCAGCCTGGGTGGCATTTCTTAAAGTAAAATAATAGACATCAGGACATTATAGTCTAGAAACTTTTGGTTATTTAATATGTAAGTAGGGATAGTGGGGAGGGGTGGTAATGAAAGAAGACTTCCTCATTACTCTCCTTTTGTGTTATGGATATCTGCATTGACAGGTGAAAGCAGCATATTAAATATCAACACAGATATCAAAGCAAGTCTTATTGAGGTATCTCTTCTGTTTGGCATAGAATGATCTTTGTGGTTGGAGTAGAGGTGTATGCCAACATACCTCTGTTTCCTAGTACAAAGATTGTTGTAGTTGCTATGGTGTGTTCAGACACCAACCCCCGCCACCTTCATTCCTCCTTCATCAACAGACTTCTACATTCGTGAGGATTCCATCTAATTAGTAAATTTATACAGCACATTTTCTTTCTTTGGGGAACTTTATCTCTTTACTAGCCAGGCCAAGCTGCAGTAATTAATAAACTCCCAAATCTTGGTGTCTTAACAGGTGAAATGTTTTTTTTTTTTTCCCCTTATTCACACAGTTTGATGGCAGACTATCAGATCTCTATCATTAGGTGAGTTTCAGTTTCCCCTTGTCTAGTGGAGCTGCCATCCTACCTGTGACCTTGAAAGGCTGTAGGACAAGAGGCATGAGGAGCTTGCATTGCTCTTAAATGACTCGCTCCACTCCCATATCGTCCATAGCTAGAACTACAGTCATGAATCGCTTAATGACAGGGATATGGTCTAAGAAATGCATCATTCAATGATTTTGTGGCTATGTGAGCGTCATTGAATGTACTCACACAAAGACAGCTGTGGCCTCACTAAGTGTTGTAATCTCACAGGACCTTCGTCTTGTATGTGGCCTGTTAGAGGAAACATCATTATGAAGCATATGATTGTAGTAGTTAAATGTTCTTGATGTAATTGTAGGGTGGCCTGAGAATGTGGGAAAGCACGTGGAAAACTGACTTCATGCTACTCTTTCTGCCTCATTCATGGCTGCTAAAGAAATTTACCAGTGATTAAATCAGAGCATCTCATTTTTAATAGACAGGCTATCAGCTTTATAAAATTGACTTTCTTTCCATCTTGGACCAACTGGTGATGTTTACATCATCATTGGAGAATAAATAATGAAAGAAGTCCGCCGGGAATGCTCACCATGGGACAAGATACTATAAAATCTGGTGGAGAAGCTTGATAGAAGCTTTGCTGAATTGTTGGGGGATATATAAACTTACTTTTTCTTCCATCTGAAATTCAGTATTTTGACTCAAAACTTCGTTGTTGAGGTGATAGTGCTGGGGTAAAGTCAACTTGATGCCTATCTTAGGAATTGTACTCCTAAATGTTGAAAAGACTGCCCACGTGTGGGACTGCGGTTTCCCGAGAGGAGCAGTCCTGGCTGGTTACAACTTACTATGCAGAGCATTTGAAAGCTCCCAATGGACTCATCGTGTATTATTACTTTAAGTTTTATAAAAATCTGTGAGTAAGTGAGTTTTATTTTCTACATCTTACAGGTGGGAAAAAACCAGCCCCTAGGATGCCAGCTTACCTGCCCAAAGTCTCATTTGGTGAATGAATGAATTTGGTATGAGGTCTTTAGCATGTCAAGCCTCCCACAGAGGAAGGGCAGTGTCGTTCTCCTGCCTTCTTCCACCTCCACACCTCATGCATAGCACATCTTGAATAGTAATGGGTGGGGGAGGTAGAAGTTTAGGGCTTTTGTTTTCCGTGTGTGGATTTCTGTGGCTGCCTGCAAGAGGCTGCAAAATCCTGCCCCTTGCCCTAGGGTCCAGACACTTATTAGAGGACGCTTCTCTTTTCCTTATTCTGTGAATTCTCTAATTCGCCAAATAGAAAGGGAAATCTTTGTATAGGTAACATGAGATTAAAAAAAAAAATAAAAAAGCAGACAAACCATTTAATGTTGTAATCGCATTTACATTTTAAAGGGATATTTTGATGAATGCTTTTGTACTATTAATTCTTATTTAATATATGAAGCACATTTTATATATGTGAGACTGAAGTCACTGGAAATTGCTGTATTTGTACTGAAGTCAATGGTTTAAATTGCCTTTAAAATTGACAATTGAGAGTTGATTGAAAATGTTCACTGGAAAATTTTACTAATTTTGTGAGAAATATGTTAATCATGTTTTCACTCTTTTTCATATTGTGGAAGTGATTCAAGGTTAGGAATAGAGCAGTAGTTATGAAAAAACCATTGGTAGAGTATTGGATTATCAGTCTTGCCTGAGAGGAAATAGCTGGCTGTCAATATAGAAGGTAGAGGCTGCTCAGGAGTAAGGAAATAAAAGGGACCAAAGGATCAGAGTTCCTTTTAGATGAAGCCACACATGCAAAAGCAGAGCAGGATGGTGGCTGGAGTGGACAGAGAACTGGAGGGGAACAGAGTGAAATAAGGCTTGTTGAGTCCAATTGAAGCATTTATGGAAGACCCTGGAAATTAGGCAACATTTAGGGTCAGGAGCTTGTGTTTGAACAAGAGTGTGATGATGTAGAAGGCACAGAACAAAACTACTGTCTTGTTCTCTTCCCTTATACTGCACAACTTCCTCAAGAATAATCAGTCTGAATTGTCTTTGCTTTGCCAAGTCCCATTTGCTCCTCCAACCCAGTGCCACGTGGAAATACCTCAACTCCCCCACTCCCTTCTGCTGTAACTGCTTTCATAATGGTCACCAGGGGCCACCCAATAGGCAGCCAAACCCAATCCCCCTTTTGCAGCCCTTTTCTCCTTGATTTCTCTGCAGCAAGGGACACATCTTGCCAGATTTTATGGATTTAGCTATTTCCCAGATACTTATAACTGCCAAGTCTATGAGGTTGAGCCTTGCTCTAGGAACCAACATGGGTGGCCACCTGCCTTCCAGGCAGCTCTGTGTGCATGTGCCAGAGGGCCCATTAGCTCAACCTCAACCAAACAAATGGGCTGTCTTCTCTGCAGTCTTGCTGGTTCTCCTCTTGATGAGCATGGCCTTGGGGTGGGTAATGGCATCACAGTCCACTCTGTGGCCCAAGTCAGAAACTGGGCCCTCTTCCTGCATCCCATCTCACAGGCGGATTCATGAAACGTGTAGCATTGTGCCTAGTAAATAGCTCTCAAACACCTCCTGCTTTCCCCTCCAGCTGCCACTGCTCTTATTCATGTTCCTGTTGCTTCATGCATGTGGGAAAAGCAGTTTCTAGCACGTGTTTAGGGCAGATCTCAAGAGAACCATGTTGCAAACATACCTGCAGTTTCAGGGAAGGAGCTCTCGGGCATCATAGCTCTGTGCAATCCAGAAAATCCTGCCGCTAACAAAATTCAGTGTTGTTCCAAAAGGAGACTAGTAAACCATGGGTGTTGCACAGAGGTTGGTAGCATTCACAGAACACATTTATGTTAATGATATTGATGGTTACATTCTGAATATTCTGCTTTATTTATTACCTCTCGCTTTCTATCTGCATGAAGCCACTAGAATGTTTGACATTTACTTGCTTAAGTTCACACTTGTAACATGGCTTATTCCTATTGATTTCCCTGCCTTCCTTCATGCCCACTTCTAGTCCCACTTTGATATAGCTCTCTGAGGGATCATGTCCATGGCTCTCTTGCCCACACAGTGATTCTCAACATAGGCAAGGCACTACTACCCCCTGGGGCTGTGTTTTTAAAGCTTACCCACAGGAATAAAATGCATTTTACTTCCCTTCCAGTAATGCTGGAATCAATGGGATCCTGGCTGACATGGGAGTGATTTGGGGCTGGGAAAGTGATTTGGTCATGGGACCCTTGATTTGTTCACAGCCTGAATTCAGCATCTCTCAGCCAGACAATTACACCTGCCTCCCTCCCTGGTGCAGACTCTGTGTGGTCTGCTCTTGCAGAGGGATTTCTGTGAAATGCAAAGCAAATCTGACCAAATCATGCCCCCTTCCTCACTTGCCTCCTTAGTTCTTTCCACAATAGGAAAAGGTCCATTGTCCATGTTGCACAAGTCAGGACTTTCAAACTTGGTCTTTGGACCCTGACTCACTTTCCTCTAATGTGCCTGCTGCTTTTTGTCCTCACTATCTGCTGTTCCTTCTCTTGAATTGTCTTCCCTTTTTACCCCTCAGCCTTCACCTGAGCTTGATCTGTTCTGTCTACAGCTTATGATCCACACAGAGCACTTCATACAATCTAAGGTGATTATTGACTCCCTGTGGGTTTGTCATTTTCCATCCTACTTCTCTTGCTCATCAATATCAGGAAACTTTTTTTCTTAAAATGTACATTTATCTTAGGAGCTGCCAGTCCAGGCTTTCTGTATAACAGGAACTGAGAGATTTATGAATGAATGAATGTGGAGGGTCTGTGCTTTGGAGACTGCGTACTTAGTTCATAGCTGTGTTCTACTGATCTCGTGTGGGCGTATGCTTACTAGGGAAATGTGATCCCACTGTAACTTGAGTATCGTGTGCAATGCTCTGGGTGAGAAGCTGCAGCATGTTGTGACATGTCTCAGGAAAGGGACAGCGTACTCTACCGTTATTTAAGCTTTGTACACAAACACTCCATTTAGCCGCTACTACGCATCAGACATAGGAACAGATAGTCACGATACTACGTAATGCTTTTAATTATTGTGGGTCTCCATTTTGCTAGGCTTGTGAGATGAACACCCTCCTAAGTACTAGGGAATGGAGCCTTCTATTTCAATGTCTTTTTTAAGGTGATGCAGCTAATTAGAGGAGAAAGAGATCTGAACCCAGATCTGCCTGATTCCTAAGCCCTGGCTCCTTTCAGGGCTGTGTTCTACCCCATAGCTGCCAATTCCCCAACAGCTTCTATCTCTGAGGTGCCGGACATGACTTATTTCTCCTAACACTCTGGAAGGCATTATTGTCCTTATTCTATGGGAGAGGAAGTGGTCTCAGAGAGGTTAAGTAACTTGTGCAGGATCAACACAGGACTGTGGCAAATGGCAGTGAAGACATTCAGGTCTGCTTGACCGCCCCCCCAAAGGTCATGCTCCATCCACCCAGCCATGGCATGATCGCGCGAGAGGGCAAAAGGCCTGTAAGCAGGTAATCAAAGTTCAGTGTGGTGAAGTATACAGTGGTCAGGGCAAGAGCTGCTGGCTTAGTGAGGAAGGAATGGACGTAGCTGTTCAGGCTCTCAGTTCCAAATGTGCTGAGCATGTCAACGTTATGTTCATGCATTCATTCATCAAACATCATTTGGGTTTTTCCATTTGCTAGGATTCTAGTGACAATAGATGCAAACACGAGAAAAACAAAAATCATTTTTATTTATTTATTTTTTTTTGTGGGTACTGGGGGGTCGACCTCAGGACCTCGCGCACCAACAGGCACCCGTGCCGCTGAGCGATATCACCGGCCTCTTTTTCGTATGTGGGTTCCGGGAGTCAAACTCGGGCCCTCGCGCTTGCAAGGCAGGCGCTTACACCGCTGAGCCATCTCACCGGCCCTAAAAATCATTTTTAAAGGAACTCAATTTTTTTTGGAGGGGGAGGTGACAAGGAAAGGATGAGATGGAGGAAAAAATGGCTATGAGAACAATCAGGGGCTACAACCCGAGCTAGTCGCCAGGTGCTGTTTACCAAGCATGGAAAATAAACTGGCTGCCCTGTCAGTTACGAGGCCACTCATCCAGACTGCCCACCATCCTTGGGACCCTCCAGGATCTGTCCCACCAGCCTCTCTACCCTTCCGTGCTTCTGCCACATCGACCTACTTTTGGTCCTCAAGTTTGCTCCCTTGTTCCTGCTTCAGGCTTTTGCCCTTGCTACTCTCACTGCCTGGTTGCTCTTTCTGTTGCACTTGGAATCCTCAGGTCATCCAGGATTTAGCTTGTGTCCCCTCCTCAGACAGCCCGTCCTTGACTGCCCTTCCCACTCTCTCTGTCACATCCTGCAGTCCTAATCACAGTGGAAAAGTCAGTATAAATTAGTAATCAAGAGCGCAGGTTTCGGAACCAGGCCCCTTGGGTCCTGGTCTCAGCTCTGACAGTTTACGAGCTGGATATTCCTAACCTCTTTGTGCCTCAGTGTTCTCATCTGAGTGCTTCTATCTCATAATGTACTATTGCGAGAATTAACTGAGTTTTTATACATGTAAGACGCTATGAGCACCTGGCATATGGGAGGTATGTAGTAAAAACAGTATGAGCGAATCATCTCGTTTTCATTCACCCATTCAGTACATATTGAATCTGAATACTACAGAATGCAGGGTTGGAACTACAAGGAGCAGGACCTCAAGATCCCTGTCCCAAGGAGGTTTCTACCTGTCTAAACCATTTCTTTTGTTGATACGATACACATTTTGTTTGTGCATTTTTGCCGGGAGGCCGTCTCAATATCTCCTCATCCTAGTTACTATCCTCCTTGTATCCTACTTCCTATTCTGGGGTTTATGGTGCCCAGGGGACACAGATGGCCAATGCCATATTATGACTTGAAGTGACACATACATGTATGCATTTTTACACTTATGCGGTTTATTTGTTGTGTATCATTATATTTCTTTTGTGTGTGTGATGTTATGGGGCGGGGTCTTGTGCAGAGTAGCAAGTGTCTACCACTGAGCTATACCCCCAACCCATTATTTTTCTATTTGTAAGTTGGAATCAATTGGAAGTTTGACTAATGATGAAATAGTAAAATCTCACCATGGGATGGTGAAAGCAGAATAATAGCTATAAGGCCTACCTCTCAACCTCTCATGTTCTGTTCGCATCACTTAGAAGGTAGTTCAACACTAACTGGACTCACTGCTTTCCTGAATTCTACCCAATTTCTTCTCAGGCTGGATTTCACTTCCTCTTGGTACCCTTCTCTGACTTTCCAAGACAGTGGACTTACAAATATTTCTCTAAGTTGTGCTGACTTGGCAGCACGTACACAAATACTTCCCTAAGTTTCACTATTGGGAGTAGCTGTCTACTCCCCTGTCTGCCCCATCAGTGAGCATGTGCCGCACTTTTATCTTATTCTCCATTATAACTGCAAGCCAGCAATACTTTCAAAGAAGTTATGTTCCCTTTGAGGGTAGAGTAAAAATTGAATTTATGTAGAGGACGAGAACCAATAAAGTGGGTAAATTAGGCAGCAATTGTGTCATAAAAGGTTTGTTCACTTTATAAATTTTTTGTAGAGCTCCACTGAGGAGGATTAGTGCTATAAAAACAAATACCAAATCTTAAGAGGCATAACTCATACTAGCCAACATGTAGCAGTTCGGTGTAAACATTGGGTCAGCAGCCTTACAAATCTTGTGACTCCATCATCGCTTGTGCCCTTGGGCTCTGCTGCTGGCTTCTTTGCACTTGCTTGGCAGATGGGGAAGGGGAGAGAGAAAGAGAATTTCCCAGGAGGTTTTCTTATTGGCCAGGCCTGGACAGGGCACACATCACTTCCCACACTATTAATGAGCTCAATCCCATGGTCACACAAACGGTGAAGGACTTGGGCAAGTGGCCTAGCTGTGTGTCCAGGAGGAGTAGGGAATAGGTTTTAGTGACCACTCAGAGGCTTTACCACAGTGAGCTTGCCAGAGCCAGGCAGCCCCCGGATCAAGCAGGCCTTTGTCTGCACTGGGTTCCAGAGTGAAGGAATCTCACTGATAGCTGCTGTTTTGGTGTTACAGAGAAACTCATGTGATCAAAATCTAAATAACTGCCTTGAACTCATCGAGCAAGTTGCCAAAGTGCAGGGACAACTCTTTGGAATCCTCACTACAACGGCTCAAGAAGGTGAGAATAAACTGCGTTTTCTCAGCACACTCCGCCTTTTGGTCTCTCTTTTCTTTGTGCTTTCTTGGGTCCTCTGACTGAATTAGTACAGCTAGATTTCTCTCACTAATCGGGCATGTGTACTCTCTTAGGAGGACATAACGATGGTGTGGAAACAATCAAGTCACGCCTTCTGCCTTGGTTAGAAGCTTCTTTTACGGCTGCTTCCCTGGGAAGACCTGTTGATGGCAGTGTCCCCTCTCTACAGGTAGGAGGATAAAGCATGGCTTTTGGCTTTCTGGAGCAGTACAATAAATTGGAACTTCCAAGAAAAGAAGACAGCTTAGAGTGTCACAGTTTGGGATTGATATTCATGGTTTCCATGGGACAGCGTCAGCATCAAACAACTTGGGGGAGACTAGAAAGACGCTATATATACCTTGCATAAGGCATCAGCATCATGGTGTCTGGGTAAACAAAACATCTGTGTACTAGGCTTTTTCTGTCGTCACAACAAAATACTTGAGGCTGGGTTCTATGTAGAGAGATTTATTTTGCTCACAGTTTTAGAGGCTGAAAGTCCAAATAGCATGCTGCTGGCTCTAGTGGTGGATGGCATCCCAATGGTAGGAGACCACGCTGGTGGGAGAGACCATAAGGTGAGACAGAAAGCCAGTGTGCAAGGAACCAGGCTTGCTCTTTTATAGCAACTCTCTCTCAAAAACTAGGCAGAGTTCCATGAGAATTACATTAATTCCTTTCTAGGGCAGTGCCCTCAGTGACTTAATTATTTCCTATTAGGCCCATCTCTTAAAGGTTCCACATTTTGATGTGGATTGTGATTTTAATGACCTAATAATAGTGTCATTGTGAGAATTAAATATGAGAAGCGTGCAAAATTACTTGCAGAGGTACATGGTAAGTACTCCATAGATGTCAGTTATCATTAAGCACTTCTTTCCTCCTGAGGATTTTTGGCTATTTCTCAAATTTTCACTCATCATGGGTGTTATTCTAGGTAGAGAGATGTAGGATAATATTTGGAAGTCTTTTAAAAGTCAAGTTATAATCTATATACGTAAAATCCACAGGTTGATGAGTTTTGACAAATGCATATGTCCATCTAACTCATACCCTTACCAAAGATAAACATTTCCATCTCTCCAGAGCATTCCTTGTGGCACCCTCAGGGCAACTACTCTTCTGATTTCTGTCATTCTAGATTAATTTTGAGCTTCATGTAAATGGAACCATACAGCACCTACTCTTTTGTGTCTGACTTCTTTTGCTCAGAACAGTGTTTTGCAATCCACCATGTCATTTCCTGTATTCAGACTGTTTTTTGATTTGTGTATCTTTCCAGGATACGTTTGATAGAGACAGACAGAAAGAGCAGGGTGTTCGGGATCAAGACGTAAACTCCACCTTGAGCGCGACCCGTAATCAACTCAGCCAGATCCAAGACGAGTAAGAGGAATGCAAGTTATCTTTTCCAAAAATAATTGTTCTATATTTGGAAGGAAAATAATTCTGCTTATTTGAAAATGTGGGCATTTTCAAATAAGTAGCACAGCGTGTGTGTCGGGGGGGGGGGAGTTGAGAGTCAGTGTCGGAGTTTGGGAGCAGGATGTCTACGTTATTCTGTGATCTCCAGTCCCTTGGCTCCCTCTGTGGGGCTCTGTCTCCTTCGTGGGCTCATTATCAGCCCATGTTCATGAACAAGTAAAGATTGTTAGTTGAAAATCTCTTGGTTGAGAAGAAAATTTTTAAAAACATACGGAATGGGAAGGATTAGGAAGGTGTCTTTGTTACTTTCCTCATCACTGAGACACAACCTCCAGTACCCAGATTTAAAGGAGCAGAGATTTACTTTGGCTCACAGTCTCTGGAGATTTCAGCCTGTAGTTGTCGAGCTTCGAGGCGGGGCAGCATGGTGGAGGAGAACCGCTCACATCACGGCAACCAGGGAGCAGAGAGAGTCGAGGGCGGAATTGGGGAGGGAGACACAACCTTTTGGGTCACGCCCGTAGTGACCCTCCTCGCCCCACCTTTGAGCACATGAGGCTCTGCAGGGACATCGAGATACCAATCATGACAAAGGGTAAATAATGAGGTAAATAGGACAAGAGGAAGGAGAGTAAAAGTAAGAGGAAGCAGCTTGCGTCTATCTATTAGATTCTTTTAGGGGCCTATTTATGACTGAGAGAATCTGAGTTTTTTTGTTTTTTTGAAACAAACAATTCAAGGTTTTGGAATTGCTATTAGGTATAAAAATGTACGTAAAAACATTAAGCAATGCTAGGCAACAACAGATACTAATTGCACGCTTGGGCAGAGTCAGGGTAGCAATATTAGAGAATCATTGCAGAGAAAACTGCAGGCTTTGAGGTGTACTTGAGAAAGACAGACAAATATATATGAAACTTCATTTGACACATGATGCTTAAGAAAAATTTATCAGTATGACCAGGCATGGTCCTATAATGCCTATAATCCCAGCTACTCAGGAGGGGAGGCTGAGGCAGGAGGATGGCAAGTTCAAGGCCAGCCTGCATCACTTACCAAGTCGATGTCTCAAGATAAGAAAGGGTTAGGGGTGTAGCTCAATGGTGGAGTACTTAACTTGCCTAATCTGTGTAAGGCTCTGGTAAAATCCCCAGCACTACAAAAGAAAAGAAAAAAAATCATTCAACAAAGCATTCGTGGGCCGGTGAGATGGCTCAGCAGCATAAGCGCCTGCCTTGCAAGCGCGAGGGCCCGAGTTCGACTCCCGGATCCCACATACGAAAAAGGGGCCGGTGATATCGCTCAGCGGCACGGGCGCCTGTTGGCGCGCGAGGTCCTGAGGTCGACCCCCTGGTACCCACAAAAAAAAAACAAAAAAAAACAAAAAAAAAACAAAGCATTCGTGCTGCCACAGCTTTGCTACATGAGTGGTGCAGCACGGAGGTGTGTTTGAGTGAATTCAGGCTTGTGACACAAAACTGATTGGAGCTCTGCCTTGTTCTCTGATGAGATTTCCTTTCCTCTCCCCACGAGGAACGTATCTATTAATTTCACTTGATAACAAAAGTAATACAAATTTCCTTCTCAGAGGCAGACAACAAATAAAAATGTAATGATGAGAAAACTCACCCCCGTCAACATTTGTTATACAAGCCAATCTGGAAGTTCTCTTTTTGTGAGCGTCTTTATGAGGCATGATCAAAAATATGGTGAATGCAGTTGCCAAGTGCTATCCAAGGCAAAGGCAGACTTGTAAAAATATTATAGTGTGTTCTCATTCACTGAATCTGGCACCATTGACATTTGACTCTTCTCCAAAGTCAAAATGACCATGAAAGGTAAATATTTTGAATTGATTCAGGATATCAAGGCAGCCATGACACTGCAACTAATGAGACTCACGAGAGGACCACTAGAGCTGCTCCAGAAAATAGCAGGAACTATAAAGATAAGCATGTTTGAAGTGAAGGGAATATTTTGAGAGAGGATAATGGCAATATATCTTTTACTGTAATTATATTTTAAAAAATTGAACACTCACATATTTGTATTTTACTCCAAAGATTTTGTGCATGCTACACTTCCACATGCACTCATCCATTTTTCCAACTGGAGTCATAGTTGTACAGTCACACAGTTGCAGCAGTCAGCTGCGTGGCTATAAACATGCAAAGAACATAATTTCTCTGAATCTCCACAACGTATTTCAACCCATGTCAGCTGATCCTTTAATTTGCCACTTGTAGGTAAGAGTCCCTGTTAGGTAAAATGTACAGTTAATTTCAAGTGCAGACCTCCATTCCAAGCTGCTTTTGTCCTCTCATGGGGACTCCTTTCCCCAGGTCCTTGCTGATATTGGCACCCAAGATAGCAATGCTGCATATTCTCCTGGTGCTGTGGTGAGGTGTTTTGGCTTTGTACTGCCCTCCCCATTCTTGCCGGCCTTGGTTCCACCTGAGCACTTGTGTGCTGATGGTTCCTGAGTTATGCCTTGTCTGGTAGGTTTCCTAGGACATTAGCTGGCAACTGCTGCAGGTGATGAAGGCCTGCCAGTTGCCTGTGGTTATAAGGCAGGGCTTCAGGACTTTGCTGGTCTTGGTGTCTGTTTGCACTGCTAGGGACCAGGATTTCCCACCTCTTTAACTCTATCGTGGTTCTCACACTTTTCTTCTTAGCTTTACTGCTGGTATCACTAACTCCTTTGGAGCCATGGTTATGATATTTTATGCAAATAAAGAGGAAAAAGAAGCACACTGACAAATGCTTTAATGCACTAACATAAGCGTGGTGTGTTGTCTGGGTGAGAGTGGTACTTAGACTGAAGCAGCAGTACCTTTGTGTCTGCGGCGAGATGCGACACATGACTCATTCTCGGCCTGTATAGGTTTGGTTCAAATATTGAGCAAAGTTACCAACACTGAGCAGATTTTTTTTTGAACTTTGCTGTTTGAGTGGTGGAAAGTTCAAGCTTGGAGCTGTTGGACAACTGAGGTATCACCGCACATACTTTTTTCCCCTCCCAGGACCATCTGAAAGTTGCATACATAAGGGTGCTTGCTGCTTTCCTCTGAATTTCCTGAGTTGTAACCCACTGTGGCTCTTATTCTGTGTTTCTATTTACTGTATCTGAATTGGTAAGGTCTGTTCCCAGACTCCAGGGCCACCAGCTCCCTCTTCCCTCTTACTCGTCTTGTCTCTTAAGGCCAGTTTGATTCTGACTCAGTTCCATTATATAGGGCTGATGAGGACAGGTCTGCACAGGTTTAACGAAACCCCAGTCAAGGAAAGACTGCCAGATTTTATGCTTGGGTTCTGGTTGTGAATCTTGTTCTCCCTCATCTCCTGTATCTAGTCTACTAGAAGTGCAGTGGATCTACTTCTAAAGCTTCTTTCACGCTTGTCCCTTTCTCTCTATCCCACTGCCAATGCCCTGGTTCAAAGCTGTGATATCTTTGATATCTCTGATATTTTGCCCAACACAGTTGTCTTCCATCTTCCAGCTCCCCTGCTTCCATTCTTGGTCAACTTCAATCCATTTTCCACATAGCAAATATACATAAAGTGTGTCTTACTGTGTCAAGTCACCCCTGGGCTGAAAGCTGTTAGTGTCTTCCTACTGTACTTAGAAAACAGTTCTACCTTCCTTGTCATGCTCTCAGTTCCCTGCCTGATCTGGCCCTGCCTCCACTCCTTTCTCATCTCATGCCATTCTCCGGGGCCCCTTCCTCATCTCAGTGCCTGTGCTGTTGGCCTGAAAGAACTTTCGTCTGTCCCTGGCTCTTTGCATGGCTGACTTTATTATGTTCCATCTCTCAGCTTGAATGTGACTCTGAGAGTCTGTGACCATCTTAGTCAGAGAGGTCTCTCTTCATTTCTCTTTTAATTCTCTTTCACAGTGACCTGCTTTTCTCCTACTAGCACTTACACATCTGGGAACATTAACAAACGGACATGAGTGCACATTTCTGGTCCATCTCCCCCAGGAGACTGGAAAAGCATTCACTGTCTAGCATTGCCATGTTGATGCTATTATATTTCCAGCATTCTGATGAGCAAAGTAAGTTTTCAATAACTTGCATTATGAATGAATAAATCTACCGCAAAACATTTAACTAAAATATGTTAACTTGATTAAAACAATTCTTGGCACATGAATGTACTTCTCTCCCTTTTCTCTGTTTGTCATCCAGGCAAGTGAAATTAGCATGTATGTTTGTTTTTTATGTATATGTGCTCATGCATATATGCTATGTGTCAGGAGGAAAAAACACTTGGTTTTTTCCTGTTCATACTCTCCTTCCTTTCTTGATCCATTTTCTTTGCTTCTTTTCATTTTCTACAGTTAATTCTCGATAAAACATTCATTTTCTCATATTTACTTAAAACCAATAACACATTTGAATGAAATCACACTGATTTCCTTTCAAGTTTCAGCAACTGTTCTGTGAAGTTGTTGCTACTTTGGCTTTCTTTTAGATTTCAGACATTTTGTTTATTCTTTCATCTTTTAAAAACATCTTGTGTGACAGACACTATTTTAGTTGCTGGGGTAAAAACAAATAAAGTCAAATTCTTACCCTCAAGTACTTTACAGTGTAAATGCAATGAGAGATGTGACAGAGTTTAGGAGAAAGGGAGACACACTGCTTGAAATCAGGGCAGCATGTGGAGTGGCAGAGGAGGAGGGGGTGGGATGGAATTTGGGGTGATTTTCTGATTGGCTGTGATCTGTGAAATTGATAGGAGGGCCGGTGAGATGGCTCAGTGGCGTAAGCGCCTGCCTGGCAAGCGCAAGGGTCCGAGTTTGACTCCCGGAACCCACATACGAAAAAAGGGCCGGTGATATCGCTCAGTGGCATGGGCGCCTGCTGGCGTACGAGGTCCTGAGGTCGACCCCTGGTACCCACAAAAAAAAAAAAAAAAAGAAAGAAATTGATAGGAACCTCTTATCCCATTGTTTCTCAATCTGCTTCACTATCCAGGTGAGGATTTGTGTTGGATTTCTATCACAGTGACAAAATACCTGAGATAAACAATTTATTTTTTTATTTTTATTTTTTAAATTTTTATTTTAAAGAGAAAAAAATAGAACAAAATTTCAAAACAACATAATAGGAGGTTAACAATGGTTAATACATTGCGTATTGTTATCTTTAAATTAGTTACTCAGAGTACAAGATATCGGCATTCAATCGTCCAAATATCAGCACAAACCTTTCTTTTCAGTGAACTAAGAGAAATTATTAGTATATCTATCTTAACTATCTTTTATATATATATTTTTATTTTATTTTATTTTTATTTTATTTTTGCTTTTCCCTTCCTTCTTTTCTCCATTCCCCCATCCCAGTTTCTCTGTCCTTTGGAACAGTTTCTTCCCATTTTACAATATCTATTGTACATCTTGGATCTTATTTATTCTTATTTACTCTTTCAGCTTCTCACACTAGGGAGATAATACGATGTTTACACGTGTGCATCTGATTTATTTCACTTATGACTATGGTCTCGAGTTGCATCCATTTACCTATAAAAGTCTCCAGTTTCAAGATAAACAATTTAAAAGGAGGAAAGATTTATTTTAGCTCATGGTTTCAATCCATGGTCACTTGGCCTTGTTGCCTTAGGCCTGTGTCAAGGCCAAGTATCATGTTGGGGGGCATATGGTAAAATAATGGGGGAGGGTGGAAATAGAAAAGTAACTCCTGACCTGTTAGGTGTCAAATGTGCCAAGTTCATGGTCTCAAACATCGAGGAATGAAGTTGAGAACCAAAGGAAGAGGTTAGGAGAGTTTTACTGGAAATATTGGGAAGAAGAACAGCTCCTGGATTTCCAGGAGGGGTCCTGAATAGGCGGGCACCGAAGCCTGTTGTAAGAGTAATTTAGCTTTTAGGTTTTCATTTTTGAGATATGATCTCATTATGTAGTTCCGGCTGCCTTCAACCTGCTGTGTAGTCCAGGTTAGCCTTGAACTCACAGCGATCCTCCTGCCTCGGCCTCTCGAGTGCTGGGATTACAGGCATGAGCCACCATGCCTGGCGCTGTAAGGGTAATTTATACAGCAAATTCACAACATAGGTACCACATAGGTACAACTACAATCAGCCTGTAGGATTACAAGTATAGCTACTTAGCTAATACTGGTCCAGTAGGAAAGTGGGGCACATAGCAAGGGTACATGGGAAGAACACAGGTATTTTTGGGAAGGGTTGGGTCCAGATTCTCTGGTCACCCACTGATGCCTACACTGTAATTCCAAGTTACTGTTTGTCCCTTAGGAAGGATGTAAGCCTGGCCATTGCATTTTTGTCTTGAGGCTCCAGCCACAATTCTGATGTCTTTATTTTTGTGCTGACTTCCTTGAGGGTCCAGTTTCTTTCTGACTGTATATTAATTTTTATCTAACTTAGCTGTCTGTAACTGTCATCAACTGAGGACTAAGCCTTCAATATATGAGCTTTAGGTAGACATTAAGATCTAAACTATAGCAGGATCCATCTCAGGACTGTTGTGGTGAAAGAGCCTGGATGTGGCTGGGGCAGTCTCATTGTGAGGGCAACTTCATTCTCATCCGGTGTTGTCCATTCCTGTCCCATTTATTTTTAAATTTAGACAGACCAATATGCTTTATTATGACTAGCCTACAATAATGAAAGTCCTTGAAACTAACAATGGCAGCAGCTATGTTGAAAACACAGGGAATTTTGCTCAGTTAACTGGTGGAAGTCAGAGGCAGAAAAGTAGGAAACACTTGTAGTCAGTGTGACTGGGGAGGACTTTCTTTATAGGTGGGCAAACAAATTTTTTATATTTAGGAAGTCTGGGAAAAATCAGTCAAATGCAGCCCCATAGTGCAAGGCAATGAAGCTAGATATTGGTATATTGCTGAAAAATGGAGATTTTATGTGGAGAGGTACCCTGGAGATTGAGTGTAATTAGAGTAGATGAGTTAGGAGGGTGAGAAGGGGGAATTGAACAAGTTTCCTTGTCTTTTCAATTCTAACATTAATACTTATTAATAGTCTTTTAGGGGTAGTAGTTCTGTTATTTCTTTGTGTCTGACACGGAGCAAAGGCTGCTAGAATGTTTTTGCATGCACGTCCACCTTAATATTTGCAAGATCGTTTGATTAAGTGCAGATGTCTTATAATTTGATTTCGTTTATGTTTAATTTATATCATATGCCAGAAATTCCCAAGAGAACCTATGCCTTGATTTGGAAAGCCTGCCAATTTTGAAAAATCTGTCTTTAGTTACTGATTTCTCTTACAGTCTGGCTGAAACTGGAAAGGCTCTTGAAGAAACCAAGAAGAGCTCGGCCATATCCCTTTTGGCTGCAGAGGAGGAAATAAATCAGCTAAAAAAGCAGTAAGAAAAAAAATGATAGGGTTATTGCAGCCTGCTGATTAAATGTTGAATTTAACTTTTCTGGGGTCCCATTGCTGTATGAAAGAATCTGTTCTCAATCAAAGTGAAAAGGCAGCAATATTTTTAATTAATGTCTCATATATTTTTCATACTACAAACCTACTATCTATCTAGTATAGATACAAGCTAGTTTAAAGGAATCTAAAATCCTTTCCATAATTCTAGGGTAGTTACTGTTACCATTTGATATTCCTTCTAATTAATATATCAAAAAGAGTGAAGAATTCAGAATAATATATATGAGAATAAATTTTTGGATCCTACTTTTTCATTTACATTAGCTTCTTCTATCACTAAGGAAAAAATACTACAGAACTTAGTTTTGGATAGGTTCATAATTTTCCATTATTTGGATATTTCACTTATTTGACTATTTACTTGGATAGTAATTTTCAATACTGGAAACAACATTGTGTAAAATTTTGTGGAAAATCTTAAATTTCATATTATTTCCTAAAGGTCAGTTTTTAGAAGAGGAAATAAGAACAGATCCTTTAAGCCTGTACCTTTCTTGATCTTAATTGTGATCCCCCCATACCTACACATACACCCACATTTTCATACATGTGCCTATTGTTCTGATTTCTTCAGGAACACCTATAAATCTTACCTTGGAACACAGTTCTATTTCCTACGTCTGTCTCCTTCCTCACCATCATTTTAATCTCTATTTCCTATTTGGTACCTTCTTGAATTCACCGGTTGTATTTCTCATTGATTCCCATAGCTCCTGTTCAGTTCTTTATTGTTTTTTAGTGTAGCTTTTGGTCCTATTATATTTTTAGCTTCTCTGCATTTTTCTCAATCTTACCTCTTGCCTTTTCATTTTATACCATTGTCATTTTCATCACAGTATGTCCTCTTATCACTTTTGCTTCTGTTCTATGTTGGCCATGCCTCTTTGGATCTTAGTGAGAATGCCAATTTTATTTCTAAAAATTTTTGTTTCTGTACTGTATGATGTATGTAGATCCACACTTCCAGCTAGTGCCGTGAATAACTTTCAATTTTCACTGTAATCCCTTCCCTTCAAAGCCATCTGTTCAGAGAACTAGTGAGGGTGGGAGACTATATCTTAGACCAGCTCTGGTCTAGGTTTTGGAAGTCAAATGTTTTCAGAGTTTTGTGAAGTTGAGATGAGTCCAGTGTGCGATAGTATGACTGTAGGTCCACACTATTTTTCCTAGGGAACCTGAGTGAGTATTCTTTCTTTGGGTACCTTTTCCCACGCAAGCTGCAGATGTGTACTGGGACCTTGACTCTGGCAATTCTGTTCCCTTCTGCTTTATGTTTGTTCATATATATTTCCAGCAATTTTCTAATGCAATAATGGCATACTGAGTCACAACTAAAGATGCTAAGCATACCAGTTGTTGCTTATCATCCTTTTCTTCCTTTCCCTTTCCCTCCTTTCTCCTCCCCCACCTCCCTCTGTCTCCCTTCCCTTCCTTTCCTTTTACATTTTCATGTCCTTTTCTTTCCTCCCCCCCTCCCGTTCAGGCTTAAATCCCTTCAAGCCCAGGAGATTGCCCGCCGTAGGAACTCTGCTTCTAGGCTCCAGGAGGAGTACAGAACTGAGCAGAGGGGTTTGGCCAGGCAGAACCCAGACCAGCGGGACACAGAGGCGTATGAGAAACAGATCCAAGACCTGAAAAACGAGATAGCTGTCCTGTCTGCAGAAAAATATAGTCACCAAGGAAGGTCAGACAAATTCTCATAGCTCTTGTCATTTATGCTCTTTTTGCTGAGTTAATTAGTAGAAAAGCCTGGGTGAGGGGTTGGGGGTTAAATTAAAATGACATAACCCAAAACCCCAGTGGTCTGGGAGGCTTTGCCTTGTAAAGGGATTTATTTATTTATTTATTTATTTATTTATTTATTTATTTATGCAGTGCTGGGGATCAAACCCAGGGCCTTGTACACGTTAGGCAAGAATTCCACCATGGAATCTCAATTTTAGAGATTTTCTTTAACTGCACCCTTCCAGAGAGAGAATCCTCTTGGATTGCCAGTCCTTGGACATTGATGTTTATTGAGTTGAGAGATATGGGCAGGAAGAGTCTTTGGCTTGAAACCAGGCTGTGCAGGTTGATAATGCAAGAGGTGGTGTTCACATTAGAAGAATGCGCCATAACGTTAGGGTCCTTTTCTCTGAGACTGGGGAGTCCTCAGAGACAGCTGTCCATTTTAGTGCACGGTATTTCTGTTTCTCACTTTGCAGATGGCGTGTAGGTTAAATGTTCCCGTAAAATCCCTTCTACTGACGGCAGATGTTGAGGCAGGTTACTCTGATAGTGAGAGCACAGCAGCATGTTTCTCTTTGAAGTCTCTGCATTGCCCTTTCTAACCCCCCAGCCCCCAATATACCCTAATTCAGGGTATCAAAGCACCTTCCACCACCTGTCCCCATTCCCCTAAATGTCACCTGAGTCATTCATTTTTGGGACTCCCTCTGTCTGTGCTGTTCTGGTGCTGACTTGTACGGGCTACCAAGAACTTGAGCCTTTATGTTATGGTGGGTGTATTTGTGCCATGAGAATTGGCAAACACTACAAACGAGAGCTTCTCCGCCTCCTGTTAAAGCCCACTGACCTGCCAATCACTGCACCATTTTGCACAACCTTTGCCTCATACTTTCTTCTGTAAAACTGTCTTTTGGGGGCTCTATTTCTTCTGGGCTGAGTAGTCTAATACTTTATTTTGTACTTGGGAGCCATCTACTTATACCACAAGGCTCATGGGGTGTGCTGGTGTGGTATATTAGAAGTACCATAATTTTACTTCTCCTCTCACTCTGGCCCTTGCCAACCATGTTACTCCAGGATGGTCTCAGTAATTTTTTAAAACTTCATGTTCCTCATCTGTAAAACAGCCAACAGTCAAGGCTGGCCTCAAAGGGTTGTTTAAAGGATAAAGTGAGGTGCCGCATGAGTGAAAGTGCTCTGTCAATTCCAAGTCACCGTGTTGATACGGAGTCTTGTTTTTTTGTGGCCTCTGGAGACAAGTGCCTTCTGTAGGCCTTGTAGGGAGGACATCACAGGCAGCCACTTGCCGTGCCCTGGAGGGTGCTAGCTCCTGTTTGTCATTTGCAGATTTTGTGGGGTGAAAAACCAGAGTCTGGGAACGACAGACAGAGCAGGTCCAAGTGTTTTCTTGGCTGATTCTTGCTTTTCAACAGGTCAGCCAGGAGCCAGTCTCCTAGCCCTGAGCATCAGAGCCGCAGTGACAACTACAGCCGGAACAGGTCTGCCAGCCCCTCCACCGCTGTCGCCAAGATCAGAAGCCCGTCACCAAATCGGTCCAAAGTGTCCAGTGTAGCTCGCAAGGCTGCCCTCCTGTCCAGGTTTAGCGATGCCTATTCTCAAGCCCGCTTGGATGCACAGTGCCTGCTGTGGCGCTGCATTGACAACACTGAGACCGTACAGCGGATCATCTACATCGCCACTGTGGTATGTGACATGGCTGGGGCCAGACCAGATATCCTTGGGGGCAGTGGGGACAAAAGTTTGGTAAAGTCATGGTGCAACTTTAAGACTGGAAGACCCTGAGGTCACTGAATGGAGGAATTCTGTAGTCTAATCATTTTTCCCCTTTCTCCTTCTCTCCCTGCCTCCTCCCTCCCTTCCTTCATTCCTTTTCCTTTAATCACAAACATGTCAGTGTGAATTGCTTTTCACAATCAATAAGCTTTCATACATATATTAATAGTTATATTTGCCAAATATTTGTTGAAGAAGTATCCATAATTGCAGAACTATCTCCGGTGGGTATAAATGAAGTTGATTTGCACGGTCCCTTTGTTTAATATGACCACATGAGCACACAGTGGATTTATCACTGCAAATAGCTGTCACTTGATTGGTTTCCTATAGGAAAATTAGAGATTGTACTTGTATTAGCTCTTCTGTTTATTTAATGAAGAGTAGTTACTAAAACTGCCAGTGTACCAGCTAGTTGAGTATGGCAAATTAAAAACGTACACAAGCATGATCCTTAGTTTCCAAAGTGAACGCATTTGTTCTAGGGTGGGTGCCATATTGAGATGCTGAGTCCATGCTGAGAATAGTTAAATATTAAGAAGTGAAAAAAATGTTAGCATGAGAGCAGAATTATCAGAAACCACATACCTATTCATTTAAGCAAACTACGGCCTATGAACCATATCTGGACTTTGTGTTTCTAAGAATACTGCCTAAAAGCTAAGAATACTGCCTAAAAGCTAAGAATTTAAGAATAATTTTATATTTCTAAAGGGTTTTAAGGAAAAAATATAGGACAGAGACTATATTTTGCCTGTAAAGACTAATATTCTCTGTGTGGCTTTTCATAGAACAAAGTTTGCCAAGCCCTGGTTTATAGAATTAAGAATCAGATTGCTGAATCGGTTAAAGGTGTGTAAGCAGGGAGACCATGACTTTCTTACATAACTAAATGCTCCCAGTGCCTACTATACTAGGCATAATAAAAATTTTTGAATTAATATATGCCAGGGAACATGCCTGATTCTTGGTATGTGTTTATGTATAATAAACACTAGCCTGATAATTTTATCTCTTGGCCAGTAATACAATGTTGCTATGGCCTGATAACAGGATTTATATTCTTGAATCTTTGCACTGTCCTTCCTATATTCAGAATTCAGGGAACAATGGTCAAATTGTCTTGAAGTAGCGAATGTAAATTTTCATGTAAGTATTCATGTACTTTTCAAATTTAAGGTGTATTTTCTCTCAGATTAAAAATACTTTGGATCAACAGCAGATAGTTCTCCAAAGAGTAACATGAAGTTGAATTGTTTATTCTTTCTCTTTTCTTTCTTTGGACTTCTTTACCCTCCTCCTCTCACAAGATAAATCTGCTGTGTTTTCATATGCAGGAGGCATTCCATGTGGCTAAAATGGCGTTCAGACACTTCAAG
Organism: Erethizon dorsatum; assembly: GCA_028451465.1. Lineage (NCBI taxonomy): Eukaryota > Metazoa > Chordata > Mammalia > Rodentia > Erethizontidae > Erethizon > Erethizon dorsatum. The sequence continues at coordinate 60,449,828 of CM051836.1, read as the reverse complement.
ATCCGGGTGAGGAAGTCAATGGCACCGTCTCACGCGGGGCCGAATGACTTTGAGAATGCTGTCATGGACTATATCGTTTGCCATCTTGATCAATATGATTCCCAAAGTAGTGTTAATGTAAGTATTAGATCTCTCATTAGGACCAGTTGGTGACTAATGAAGTTTCTATTGGATACCGATAACTCAGGAATCCATCAAATATTTGGTATTACTTTTCTATATAATGAAAGAGACGAAAGGAACAGCATTAAATTTACTTTGTAGCACTAGTCATTATTGGTTATTTTTTTTTAAAGACATTTTATGGAGAAAGCTGTCTCGCTTTTATTATTCTATTAGATGGGTCCTTAAGAGTGGGAGATAGAGTATCATAGTTCTTAAGAGCACAGGCTTTGGGAAATAAGTGTGGATTTGCCTTCTGACTCTGCCCCTTGATTACTGTGTGACCTCTCTGCTTTAGTCTTTTGATCTTTATATCGGAGCAACAACGGTTACTTCATACAGTTAGTGAGAGGCTTAGACAGAAAGCAGGTCATCTGCTTAGTACAAGACTTGATACATAATGGTTACTCATTAAAAGTAAGTCATTTTAATTATTATTATGGATTAGGAACAAGTCAGAGTTGTCTGTTGACACCTATACACTTACCAAGGACAGAAAAAAAAAGAAAATTACAAATAAAAGTTACGGATATTTTCCCCTTAGTTTTTTAGAAGGACTTTCTTGGGCATTAGTGTGTCATTTGTGCTGTGTCATCTTTCCTTTTTCCTTATTAATGAGTGACAACATCCTTTTCCTTGTAGGATATACACTATTGCTCTAGCTTAACTTATTTTCATTCCACACTCTTTTCCTACTTCCCATCAATCACAATGATATTAGAGTGCCAGGTTGTCAAGTTTCTTGTCACAAGTTGGCAACCAGTTAATACCATCTTTGATTTTGCAGGATGTGATCCGTGCCATGAACGTCAACCCCAAGATCTCGTTCCCTCCTGAAGTTGACTTTTGCCTCCTCAGCGAATTCATCCAGGAGATATGTTGCATCGCCTTTGCAATGCAGACGTTGGACCCGCCCCTTGATATCGCCTATGGGGCCGATGGAGAAATTTTTAATGATTGCAAGTAAGAAGCCGAAGCTAAAGGATTTCTCACTAATTAGGTCGTCTCTGTTCCCTGGGAACACTTTAGAGGAAGGAACTCTGGGTGGGGGACATCAACAGCCACCATTTGTTTCCCAGGACATGCCACGTGCTTTCCTGTGTTCCTGGGCAGGGCCCCTTCCTGGGCCCATTCTCCTCCACTAGACACATTGGCTGCTAGGGAGAACTAATGAGTACCTGGAGCCTGTCTGGAACAGTTTAAAAGAAAGGTGCTCTATAAACACAAACGTATATTACTTTTTTATTGCGTTATTTAGGCCAGGTTTCTCCATGTCTGTGGGTCATCTGCATCGGAATCACTCAGGTACTTATTAAAAATGCATAGTCCTGTTCCACATTCCATGGTGTTCCATTCAGCAGGTCCAGAGTAGAGCTCAGGAGGCTACAATTTAACAGTGCTCAGGGCTTCCTAATGCACACTAATATTTGGTAATGAATGCTCTGGGTTCTCATCTAGGATCATTTGATTTCTACTTAGTTTTACCTGGTAAATATTCTCCTTATAAATCAGGAGAAATTAAATTAAAACATTAATTGAAATTAGAGGAAATCTTAGCTATAGCAGGAATTATCCAGAAAGAGATCAAGTTAGTGGTGAGGTACACCAGCTCTGTCTCAGGGCTTAGGTTGAGATCCCATTTCACCACCTATTAGCTGTGTGATCCTGGGCATGCTCTCTCGTTCTGTTCCTCATTTCTTCTGTCAAATGGGGGAAATAATAGTGCTTTCTTCCTAGGGCGCTATGAGGTTAGCTGAGAGAACTTGGATAAAGTGCATAGGATGCTGCTTTGCATGCGGTGAACGCTCAGGAAATATTAGCTCTGGGTCTTGGTTTATCCGTAGAGTTATGGGCTCATGGCTGCCTAGTATTCCAGCAAGCCCATTGATGATGGAGACCATATTCCTTTCTTTCACTCAGGCAGATTACAACAGTAATGGGCTTTCTGGTTGCCTTACAGCACATCATTGATCTCTTTCTAGTTTCTTTCAGGTCACTGATCCCAACATGCATCCACTCTTGGAAGAGCTGGAAATTAGAACATTACCCTGCAGTTGGATCTTTAGTTATTCTATTCTAGAGCATATTATCATCATCCATCTTCCTTGGTTTCTTTCCCCTTGAGAGGATGGATAGTACTACTTGGAAATGCTAGCTCATTTAATTTGTGGAATCTGCACGTTTCACAGACCTCTGTTGGACCTCCTGATTACATATATGCCTTTAACCAGAGGACAAAATGCTATCTTTTGTGTCTGGTTGGCTGTGCAGTAGAAATTGGAATTCCTAGAAATGACTGGATTTGATTCAGCAGTCAACCCTCTGTATCTTTGGGTTTCCCATGTGCAGATTCAACCAACCAGGGGTTGAAAATACTTGGGGAAGAATTGGCTTCTGTACTGAATGTGTAAAGACTGTTTTCCCTGTTACTCCCTACACAGTACAGTGTAGCAACTGTTTACATGACGCTCACATTGCATTAGATGTTATAAGTAATCTAGAGATGATGTAAAGTATACAGGAGGATTGTGTAGGTTATGTGCAAATATGCATTTTAATAAGGGACTTGAGCATCTGTAGATTTTGTTATCCTTGAGGGTCCTGGAACCAAAATCTGTGCAAGGGACTACATTTCTGGAACTTCACTGAACAAAGTCGAATCCTTTGTCACCTGCTAGCCTTTTACATATTTGAGAAACAATTGCATACATTAAGCAACTCCTCCTTCTTTGGCCTCATGGCTTTGGGTTTTTCCAGATGGAGTGGGTTGGAGACTTTTTAGAAATAGATCTGTTTTCTTGGCCTGTGCTTCATGCTCTGTTGAATGTTCCTTTTAATAAAAGTGTCCACTCTAGTTTGAACTGACCAATTGAGATGGAGAAATACCCTTTTAATTCTTATCCCCTATTAATTCATCTATTTTACAGTTGTTTTTTCTTTCTTTTTTTAAGCCTTAAAACACTGTTGACCCATTTTGAGTACAACTGAAACATGCTATTTTATCTTCAGTTATGCCATGACTAAGCTATATATTTCCTCTATTTGTGCAGTGAAATGCTTTTTAGACTTCACTGCAGGACCTCATATATATTCATAATGTATCTGACCTGATCCTATCCAACTATTTCTAGCCTGTTTTATTATATTTTTTGATACCAATACTTATTTTTCCTATTCACACCCCCACCTTTGAGCATGTTTTTTATTTTCATATACATCTCTGATAAACATTTTGACTTATAGGATTGAAAAAGAGCCCTCAGATCTTCACCAGGTTCTCAGAGATCCATTAAAATTATCCCTCCTCAGATATGAGCATCAAACATGTTTCTAGTCCACATACTTAACCACCCACCTCCATTTTTCCCCACAGAGACAGCGGAGAAATCTTATAAGAAGTCTTATGGGACTTCAGAAGTCTGTGTTGCTAGCATGTCCCTGAATTACAACTGTCATAGTCCTGAGGAGACAAGGAATAAGATTAGTTAATATGAACCGGTCTCAGTGAGTCAGTGCTGGGTCCTAGATATCACTGGTTCCTACTTTAAGAGCCACCACCGTCTCTTCAGTAACAGAATCTGAATCCATGTTTAAATAGATCTAAACATAAAATATGAAACTTTGCACTGAGGTTCCCCCCAGTCATGCTACCTCATTAATTAACTTCTTTTTCTTGTTCTTTTGTGCATTCACAACAGGTACCGCCGCAGCTATGACTCGGATTTCACTGCTCCCTTGGTCTTTTATCATGTGTGGCCTGCTCTCATGGAGAACGACTGTGTCATTATGAAGGGAGAAGCTGTCACCAAGAGAGGGGCTTTTGTACGGTGGCCTTGCATAGTGACAGTTCATCTCAGTGTTTGATTCACAAGTTCGAGAACATTTATAAACCCAAAGATTCTATGAAAGAAGTTGATAAAGATTTGTTTGATAAGATGTCATACAGGGCCAGGGATATAGCTCAGTGGCACAAGTGCCTGCCTGGCAAGCGCAAGGTCCTGAGTTTGATTCCTGGTACCCCAAAAAAAAAAAAAAAAAAAAAAAGACGTCATACAAAGGAGAAGGGGGAGTTGGCTTTGGAAAGGATAGCTTCTTTTCTTTGGTTTTTCCATGATTCCTCACAATTAACTGGCAGTAATTTTGTTGTTGCTCTATTCATAAGATAGACCTAGTCATAGTTACATTCTCCATCTTAGACATATTATGATATTGTAAGTGCAAAGCTCTTTGAAGACATCATCTTAGAGGTTTTCTGTAATCCTGAGTGTTTAAACATGATCAGTTAACTTTTAGAAAACCATTTGCCAGTTTTTACTGATAATTCTCTATTTTGGGAAACTATGACTGTACTCTGCTTTTCTCTCCTTTGTATGATACGTAGGGAGAGGAGAGATGGGGAAAAAGAGGGCAGAGCTGGTGTGGAGAGAGGAGCCAATGTATTCTGGGAGGTTGCTTCTTGTATACACTGGTTAGAGAAGGTTTAGAACATGTTAAATAATTGAGCAGTCTTCAAAATGAAGTTTTAGGTATGTAAGTGTGCAACCGAATGCGTGTTGTAGTGGGAATTGTGTGCTGGAACTGGTGACCCCAGGTCCTTAGATAATCTGCATAGGTCACTGAACGTAGTATTAAGTAGATTCTGAAGGTAAGCACCTTAGTCCAAAGCAAAGCCACTGTCCGGGTAGTCTCCGTTCCTATGCTCTTTGAGCTGGACTGTAGGGGAAGTGCCTCATGGCAGCATAGAGTGGAGAAGGGGAGTAGTTTATTATTTTAAAGAACTTAGGAAAAGGGTTTTTGTACCTTAAAAATTCCATTACAGTGAATACTATCTCAATAAAATGTTTCACGCTGTGAAAGTTGAGCCCATTAAAATTGGGTTCTTTTGATTTGACAATCACACACGCTCTAAACTGAATGATCTTATAAAATATGCTTCTTGACTCTACAGCAGTCACTGATCACTAAGAAACTCTTACCTGAAGTGCAGTTTAGAAGGGAGAGAGAAGAAATAGCCACTATTCTGCTCTACATCCAAATAGGAATTGCCTTTTTAACTTCCTTCTTCTGATCACCAAGCATATCACCAACATTTGCCCAAGCTTAAACCCCCAAAACAAAATGAAAATACCCTAAAAGGAAGAATGTGTAAAAGAAAAAAGTTGAATGAAAGGAAATTTTCAAGAAGGATTTTACTTGTAAAAATCTCATTTTAGTGAATACAATTTTCTTTAAAGACAACTTTATTGGGGGCCGGTGAGATGGCTCAGCAGCATAAGCGCCCGCCTGGCAAGCGCGAAGTCCTGAGTTCGACCCCCAGTACCCACAAAAAAAAAAAGACTTTATTGAGGTTTTATTGATATACAATGACTAGTACATATGTAATACATACAATTTGATATATAATTTTCTCATTTATTTAACTGAAGAATAGGTGGGGAGCAGTTATGTTTCATTCATTTGATTTGATGATATTTATTTATTCAGTAGTTATTTATGACCCAAGTACTGTATTTAGGTGCTAGGGGATTTGACAGTGAATAAAACAGACAAATCCCTGCCCGCATGGGTCTTGCATTCTCTGACACTTGCAAACTCAAGTGTTAGATTTCTAACAGATCACTCATAAAAACATTCTACTACAATCAAGAATGTGAACGTCCCCAAGGTCATTATAGTGGTATTTTATTTGAGAAGCTATGGCTCGATAGTGGGCAGCTGTAGGAAATGAAAGGAGTGTAGCTCATGCTGATAATCAGTCACGGGAGAGTGAAATCCTATCAGTAAGACCTGGTGTTAGATGGCATGTGTATGTTGTGTAAAGCCATGTCAGCCTTTGGACACTCTTAACTTTTCCTCCCTCATTTTTTTTTTAGTGGAATTCGGTGCGATCTTTAAGTCGATGTCGAAGCAGGAGCTTAAGTCCCATTTATCCCCGTAGCCGCATTGGGTTAAGCACGGTACTTATCTGTCTAATCATTTTTACACAAAACTTTCCATGGTTGACACTTAATTTGCTTCAGTAGTCACGTGTGAAAGAGGTGATTATAGGGCTATGGGTAGAAAGAGATCTTGTTATAATAACACTAACCCTAAAGTGATTTTTTTTTTTTTTTTTTTTGTGCTGGGAATCGAACTTGGGACCTTGTGCTTGTCAGGCAGACGCTATGCCACTGAGCTATATCTCCAGCCCCCCAAAGTGATTTTTATACTACTGTGGGCTAGGGAACTTACTATTCTAGAAAGAAGTAGAGTTTTTGTTTTTCTTTTTAATTAGTTCAAGGAATAATAGACCTTTCTTTGTAGTTTTATTATGTTAGAATGAAATGGGCTATTAGAGATCTGAAAAGAGCAGGGGACATCTTAGCCGATCTGAGCACCCGTCTTTGGTTCCTCTAGATATTTCTGTATGAGTTTGGAGAAATTGCTCGAGTGGTTTGGATATCAATGCTCTATAAAGAACATTGAAAGTATTAATTTGCCCCTAACTTCAAAGTAGGAAAAATGAGGTTAGTTTCCTTGCCCTTTAGTCCTTGGATAGACTACTAATACTTTCATCAGGTTAAAAAATAACAGCAAAAATCTCTCTGAACACGTTGGAGACAGTATCCTTAAAGATATTCTGACTCACCACTTTCCATTTAACAAATAATATTTCGTCAATGCCTTTGAACACAGGGCTGGGCCAAGACATGTGGATATCGGATAGATTATTTGTTTTTCCTTCAGATAAAAATTCTATAAATGTGTGTCCAACATATTTTAGAAGACAGAGTGGTAAAGGAGAGCTACATTTGGCAATGCTCCACTTCTCCGAAATTGTCTCTAGCAATTGCCGCTGTAGCCCTCAAGTGGCAAAACCTTCTCAGCAAAACAAAGCACAGCCCCAGGGCCTGTGTCATTAAAGAGACCCACCTTCCTTACCGAGTTGAGCAAGCGTATTTTATTTCTCTAGCAGGCCTCTTCTTAAAACATTCCTTGGGTATTTGGTGGATGCCAAATTTGGGAGGGACACAAAAATGACTAGATATGGACTTTCCCCTGAAAGATCTTCATATAGGAAGATCGATTAATTTAAACAAATTAACTGAATGTGATACAGTGTATAAATTGATACATTCGTAATGTGATGCAATATGATACAGTCTAAAGCAAAGGCCTAAAACAATGATGGTGAACCTTTTAGAGACCAGTGCCCAAACGGCAACCCAAAACCCACTTATGTATCACAAAGTGCCAAGACTGCAATTAAGCTTGAGTACTGAGGTTTTAGTTTAGGAAAAACAACTCATACAGTAACATCTTTTGTCTTAAAAGAAAAACAACACCTGTGCCGTAGGCTTTGCCATCACTGGCCTAGAGCCATGGTAGTGAGGAAGGGGCTCATGGTAGACCTGATATTTGACTTGGTTTTTTAGAATAGGTGGGCTTTCCATGGCTGGGAACACGAGAAGAAAATCACCTACAAAATGCTGGGGAAGTAGAAAAGGCATGCATCTGACACAGTCCTTTCGCTTCTGGGATTTTAATATAATTTAATTATCTATATTCATGAATGAATATTTACAGTAGATAAAAATAAAAGGAAATCTTGAGAGCACTAAACTGGAGAACTCACAGGTCTCCCCGTTCCAAGAGGAAATGGCATAGCTGTGGAAACAGTAATATTAGACATCCTGTGCGCTCCAGACCTGGCAGACTTTAACTCTGGGTTCTGGCAGGAGGTTTTATCGGTGGCAGCGTTCTCTGTATCTGGACCTCTTTCTCTCCGTTTCGTATTCTGTGCTTAGGGAGAGCAAAGTAATTTAAACTTTAGACGAGGAAATAAAATATATTCTAAAGGCAAAACTGCTGCTAAATTTCCTCTCTTTCCATCATCCTCTCCCTACAATAGAACTGGGTGTACCTGCAAAATAAAATGCAACTATTTTTGGTTAGTCTCTACTTAAGCTCTCGACTCCTCCAGAATAGGTTACATCTTTATTAGCATCTATTTAAAGTGTTTGGGCAGAAATGATGCCTGTAGCCAGGATCAGGCCTGCAGTAATAGTATGGTGGCTTCTGCTTGGTGAAATAGAGGTGAGAATAAAAAATGACTTTTTCCTGGCTGCTCGGTGCTTAATAGAGCAAAGTTTTGGACACGTGAGATAACTTACATACAGGATCTGCCAGAGATTACATCTTCACTTTAGCTTTTATTAACTATAATAATAATAATTACTATTTTCTGGAAAACATTGAGTTCAGTATGGCTACTCTTAGGTCATTATACCTAGCTGTTAATTAATATTGTGATTTAAACCAAATCGAGTGCCCATTTACTGCATAAAGTATAAAAGGAATCGGGGCTGGTGAGATGGCTCAGCGGTGTAAGCGCCTGCCTGGCAAGCCCGAGGGCCCGAGTTCGACTCCTGGAACCCACATACGAAAAAAGGGGCCGGTGATATCGCTCAGCGGCACGGGCGCCTGCTGGCGCACGAGCTCCTGAGGTCGACCCCTGGTACCCACACACAAAAAAATAAATAAAAAAAATAAAAGGAATCAGAATGGTCACTCTGAATGGCGGGTGGTGGCGGAGAGAATTCACTGTAGTTCTCAAGTGCCTCAGAGCAACTAATTAGCTACTGTTAGGGGAAAAAATATCAAAAGGACTTATCCTTTGAGCTTCATGATTGTGTAATTCATATTCCACTTTTATGTTTTCCAGATATCTCGAAGTCGGAGTCCTTCTCCAATAAGATGTACATTGCCAAGTGAGTGGATAGTTAAGATGGATCAAGTTTCCTGCTCCTTAATACCCTTTCTAGTACTCAGCACTGTGCAGCGAGATGAATGGTTTCCTGGAGGGAACCTTTTCCCTCTACCACACAGTGTTCATTTCTGGGCCCTGTTGATGCTGGTGCCCACACAGGTTCCTGTGGGTTAAGTAGGAGGAGCTTGCAGGATGCAGTATAATTGCGCTAAGCCTAGATGAATCACTCCTTTTCCATTTAGACACTTCTGAAAGAAATCTAAAAAAGTGATCATAATTGTGGATGGCTTATTTTTCTCCTTAGGGTTTTAAAGCCACCAGATACGTTCCTTTGCCGCAGTTCATCGTAACAGCCAACTTCCTCAGTGCCTCCATCCACCTGCCTCGTCTGCCTCCGACCTCACTTAACATGATGTGAAAAGAGAGTTAAATGTTTTGGCTTAGCACATTTGTAACTTCAGATGTATTGCATTTTATTCTATTTTATAGATACAGATTCCATTAACTTCATAAAAATGATTGCATAGGCATTTAGGATCATATTCATTTGAAGCAAAGTCCATCATGAAGTTTCAGGATTTCCATCCTGAAATATGAGATTCTGTAGCAATTACCTGAACGGAAGTGGGCAGTCCTTACCATGTTGAGTCCAAAAGAAAAGAATCATCTCACTTACAGATTGAGATAATGTTACAATTGTTGGTATCAGTTTTTAACCTGACACTGAAATTGGGTGTTTTGACAGCCTTTTAAGGTTTGGAAGACAACCTCAATCTCAGATTGGGATAGTTACAGATCGGTATCAGTGACTCCCAGGCTCAATGCAGAAGATGATGCATTGAGGATACAGTTAGTTAACTTGCCTCTCTGTCCTTACTTTGGGAGTGCCTGGCTTGAGTTTGTGAAATACTGACCATTGAAGCTACTTAGTTGAGAGAATTTTCTTGCTTCATAAGTGCAGAACAGTGGTTTGATTAGAAGTCAACCTTGAGAAAAATGTTAATCACTTTGTGTTTATCCTTTAGGAATGTTTCACTGTTTTAATGCACATTACCCGGGATGTGCCCTTTACCTATTCTACCCATTTGTTTGCAAATTCAGACCTCCTCATCTGACTAAAAGTATCTAAACTCAAGTCCTAAAACTAGGGGCATCACTTATTGATTATAAATTGAGCTTATCTCGCTTGACTTCTTCCTTGTGAAGTACTCTTAAAAATTCACACTCAAGATAAGAATGACTGTTGTTTTCTTTAGATAAAGTTTTTCCTGTTTTTCTTTTTTCCCCTACTTTCAAGCCAGCCTTACACACAAGCTTCACTACAATTGACTGCTTTTTCCATTTACCTTTCAAAGACAAACTTTGAATTGGGCAGAACTCAATTTGCATAAGCTCAGTGCCAAATTCAGCATCAAAAATATCCAGAAACAACTTTTCTAGAGCATCTTGCCTCTGTGCTGGGTGTTGTAAGTGGGTAGAAGGATTCCTTCAACCTTGCCCCATTGGGCCCAGGGGTCACCAGCTCAATCTGAGTGTGATTTTAATTTTTCTCTCTCTCGGTGCATTTATGCCATCATCTCTATGGGGCCAGGTGGTGTGCTGGAAGGAGCACTAAGTGTCTAGATAGCTCCTAGCTCTCCTTGGTCATTTACTTGCTTTGTAACCTTGAGCCAGTTCCTTTACCTCTCAGATTCATTATAGAGTGAGTAGGTTGGATGAAATTAATAGTTCTCATAACCCTACCAGACCCAGCATCTCTTTTATAGCAAACATTTTATTCTGGCTATCTTGGAATGAAAGCCAAAGTTAATAATGTATATGCACATTTGACTTACACAGTGAATATAATACTATAACTGTACAATAAAGTAGGAAAAAGAAAGCAAATTTTAATAAAGTGTATTTCAATAAAAAGCATGGGAAGTAGTAAGTTAGAAACAAGGAAGCTGAATCACTCCCTTCCCTACATTCAACTATAAATATTACACCACCCCTAACAGTAATCCATGCTTCCATAATCCAAAGACTGGGAACTTGTGTGAGCCACCTTCCTTCTCTCCATTCAACCATAAACACAAGACCGCCCTAATGATTAATCAGGCTTAGTATTAGGAGGTCGCACAGATTGCTGACATCAAAAAAGAGAAATAGTGGGAGGCACCTAAGACCAGTGGGTGTCTGACCCTATAAATACTAGAAGCCTGAGTTACTAAGCCTCTTTTTGCCTACTTGGCCCTTCTGCCCATTCCTGCTGCTGCCCCATGATCTTTATTAAACTTACTACATACTATGCGGTGTACACTTGGTAATTCTTTCCTTGTTATACACAAGAACCTGGACTATTTTTAGCCCACTCAACTGTGTCAACTGGTGAGCCAGCCTGGAGGACTCCCCCAAACCTTGGGAGACCTCACCAGGTACCAGAGTCATCAACAACCCAGAGACCGTTGGAGACCTCGGCAAAAGTGGGCAACCAGACAACCCAGCCAACAAGGAAGTAACGCCTCACTCTGTTGGGAGATTCTCTCTTCCCCTTTCAGGGAGAGAAAATGGATTCCCAGGAGGAGAGGTGGACCAGTTGCCATGTGGAGAAGACTAGACTGTGGGACAAAAGGCTTCTATCCTTGTGGGGGTAGACCCTGCCAATCAGTTGGGCTTGTGTTCTCTTGTTGATCCACACAATGCGGACAGTCTACCTTGGAGGCCCTGGCACATGCCTCAGCAGGGATGGGCATGAGCTGAGCAGCGTAGGAGAAAAGCCCGCCAGAGCAGGGGAGAAAGCCGCAGATAGAAAAATGCTTTGGTACCTACCCACAGCAGGGGGCCAGAAGATATAGGCCTGGCTTGCTGAAAGTCCAGCATCAAGAACCAGAATCAACTTTTCTAGAGTATCTTGCCTCTGTGGCGGGTGTTGCTTTTCTCTGTGGAACTCTTGGAAGCTTACCCTGAGCTTGGGCAGTCCTTTGTTTAGAGCCAAGGGTGTTTGTGCTTCCCCGTGGGTCATAGACTCACGCTGAGTGCTTCCTTTCTGTAGGTTTTAATAATTTTCCTTCTCCTCTTTTGATTCTCCCTCTCCCCCTCAGGCTTTCAGGTATCAGAGTGTTCCACTTGTGTAGTTGTTGGTTCTGGATAACTCAAAAACAGGGTTAAGAGATACAATGTCTTCCTGCAAGGGAAGAGAGGAACTGGTTTGTTTAAACCTCCCACCACTGCTTCGGTGTGAGCCAGTGAGCAGGGGAGCCAGCTCTAGCTGACTCATCTAATCTTGGTCCCAGAACTCTGCTGAAGGCCATTGCTTCCTGCGGTAGCTTGCTGATTTGGTTTGCTCTCCTTTTTACTCAGTTTTGCTTTTATTGTGATAACTGTAGCTTCAAGTTTATACAGCTGTCTAAAAGGGCACAGTGCCTGACTCTTATTTTGAGATCCTGCCACCAGATGTGTATGTTATGTAGCTTAATTTAGTGAATTGAGCTTTCTTTAGGGATGGGTTTTGTTCCTTTCTTAATTGTCTAAGAGACATCAAGCCAGTAAGGTATCCTGCTTGTGGGCTCTTCAACCAGAAGATGAGTTGTGTTTATAGGGGAAATCCAGTGGGTCCAAGGAAGTAGCACTGGTGCTGTCTTGGGGCTGGAGACGTCCAGTCCAAAGGAATTCAGCTTAGCCAGGTAATGACTTCTGGGGAGTTTACAAGGAATTCAACCTATCCAGTTTAAACTCCTGGTGGGAGACTAAAAGCTTAATATGATTGCTAAAATCCTAAATTTTACTAGATCCTAAATTTTACTCCTATCTACAGATGGGAACAACCTCATCTATTCCTTCTGGTTGTATGTCTTCTTAACCATTGGAACAAGCGGCACACTAAAATCCTTCAAAGAGATCATCTTATATTCCTGTGTAGTAACAAATGGCCTATGTATCCACTTGGGAAAAATGAGATATGGCTACCCCTGGGCAGCCTAAAGTATAATGCCATATTTCACTTATATCTTTAAGGAACAAGGAAGAACGTCAGATATGCCCTATGTTCAAGCCTTTATGACTCTCTACCTTGGGCCTGACCTGTACCCTAGAAGTTATCATCCCTCAGGAGCTTATGTTGTTGAGGACTCCCTCCTGTCAGCTCCTCCTTCCCACAGACCACCACCTCAACAACCTGCTCAGTCAATGCCCTCAGGAGATAAAGGCCAGCTCTTGAGTCCGCCTTGTACTAGGTCTGGGTCTACTTACTATAGGGCCTTAGACTCAGGAAACCCGACATCTGAGCCCACCACTGCTCTACCCCTTCAAGAAGTGGTGGGCACCAATGGTACAGTCTGTGTGGTAGTCCCCTTTTCAGTTACAGATACTCAGTAGTGCAAGGAGAAATTGTGTAGATTCTCTAAGGATCCTAAAAAGTTTGCTGATGATTTCCAAACCCTAATGATGGCTTTCCATCTGACCTGGTGAGGTGTCCAATTCAACCTTGTCTCTTGTTGCACAGCAGTAGATAGGTAAAGGATTATAGAGGCTGCAAAGCAGGCCAATGAAATGACGAAGACTTTGCAGATTCACCCTCTGATAATCAGCTAACTGCAGCATTTCTTTGGGTCTCAGGAAGGGCCTGAGTGAAATTATAACACATGAGCAGAGAAGCTAAATAAAAGTTACACATCAAGACCATTTTAGCTGGTGTACAACAAGGGATGCCCAAACCTGTGAACTACGATAAGCTCAGGTCAGTTAGTCAGGGGCTCAGTGAGAACTCAGTTGCTTTTCAGCTTTGGCTTAAAGATGCCCTCCATAAATATACTAACTTAGACTCTGAGTCTAGAGAAAGTCAACCTATCCTAAGCCAGTAGTTTATCAGTCAGTCAGCTCCAGATATTAAGAAAAGGCTCCAAAACCCCCAACTGGGTCCACGAACCAAAATAAGCCAATTGGTTGATGAAGTCTATTTGGTGTTCAATAACTGCGATAAAGTAGAAGACAAGCACTGGATAAGGAAAGGAGACGAGGATGTACTACAAAGAGAACCTGTGGTCTCAAAATACTAGCCCAATTTCCTTACCTGTTTTCTTCTCCCAAAACAGCAAACCTGGGCAACTCCCTTTCAGCTACAAATGGGTCTGCCCATTCCCTTTTACTCGCAAATGGTCCTCTTTCACCCATGGAGGGACCGTCCTTTTGGCATTTCTCCTGGGAACAGACCATTATCTCATTAAGGGTGGGCCATCCTTTCCCATTCACTAAGACTAAGACTAAGACTAAGACTAAGACTAAGACTAAGACTAAGACTAAAAGACTAAGACTAAGACTAAGACTAAAAGACTAAGACTAAAAGACTAAAACTAAGACTAAGACTATAGATTATAGGATTTCACAGATTTCTACCTCCCAGGACACACAAAGGATCCCCAGTTCTCCACTGCATTGTGCCTCATTTCTTTGAGTACCCACGCTCCACTCTTGAGTGTGTCCTGCATGTACCTCTAATAAATCTTTTTCATGCCTCTTTTACTGATGCGTCCTGAAATTCTTTTCCCATGATAGGCGTCAGCGAATGCACACACTTATTTTAAAGGGGTTGGTTAAGTTCCTTATTTCAGCCTTGAGGACCCTCAGACCCAGCCCATGACAAAGCCATCAGGAGAATATTGCCTGATATAAGATCTCACAACCCTATAAACTGCTTCTTTTGTCACTAAGATGCAGGAAGTAGGTGGATTCACCTCTCCAGGGTAAAACTCAAACCACTTGAGACACCAGAAGACAAAGAAGGACCACAAACTTCATACACCTGTGAACCAGTTAACAACCTGAAGTTTCTTTTCAGGAAAGAAAACAACTACAATCTGGGGAACCAGATGGATAAAACGGTTTGCCCCCTCCTAAGTAGATTATGTGAGTAGTCTCACTGCTGTCTTGCTTACCACACTTACTAAAATAATAGAGATGCTGATTCATAAAAAGGCCATGGCCAAATACATCAGAGTGCACTCTGGTTTATAAACAATTGTCTTATGTGTGCTTGTCTGTCTGTCCAATTTGTGCTAATGACTGGTCAAGACACCTACAGCTATTTTGTTTGAGCTCAGCAATTTTTTCTGATTTATATGGAAAAAGGTTTATGTAGGTTAATATATTTATGTCTACAACTTAAATTGTCTTATAGGTAAAATAAGTGTCATTAAAGTTAAGGACATGCTTTAATCCAGGTTGCCAGTCAATCAAAATGATGTCAAGACTGGTTTTTCAAATGCAATGCCTAGTGTTGTCTGTGTACAATAACTTGGGAATATTACGTTGGTGAAAAATAATGAGTTAATTTATTATGATCCAGTTCTCATAGGTCATCTAAAAACAAAAATATTCTGTTAAGATAATAAATGGGGACCCTTTTGGCTTGAGAATACTGCTGGACAAGACTTCCGTTGGTGAATACAGGGAGCATCTGCCTGGAAATATTTATTTCAGTCTTTACCCACTAATGATCTCTCCCCCTAATAATTTCTGTAGCTTTATGGGAGACACACTCCAATAAACATTGCTGAACATATTATTATAATATCTTTACATTGGTTATCATCAAAAGGTCAAGTTTTCTGTGGGTAAAACAATTTCATTTTCTTATTAAAAGATGCTCTTGGTATAAAGCTAAATTAAAAGACGAAGGTTTCTATACAGCTGTGACACTCATTATTGATGATTTCATGGTGGATTTATGCTTTCTGGTTGTACAGATCTTCAAAGATGTAAAACTAGGGTTTTTTATGGTGATAAACTTTTCTTTTAGACTCAGATGATGCCTGAGGAGACTTAACTGTCTTCGATAGATAACAAGAGGTAAATTTTGGTTGGCACAGCCCTCATTAATCTGGTCTTGAACACTCAGCAGGGGAGTATAACCAAAGACATATAAAAGTAATAGCAATATAGGCTAAACATAAAAGGCTAAACATAAACTGCTGACAGTTTCTAGCTACACTTGTAGACAGGTGTAAAAGCCAGCTGATTACAAGTGCTATTCCAATCACTTAAGAACAGCATCAGACGTGGTTCCTTCCCCAATCTGCCTTTCCATTTTAGCTCTCATTCTTTGTTCATACATGCCTTAATCTCTTGGTAAAGTTTGTTTATTCTCACCTAGAGATCACCAAACTCCAAGTGATCATACAGATAAAATCCACACCACCTAAGAACTCGACAGGCAGCCCAGACAAACTTGCCCAGAGTATTGCCTTCCTTCAAGATCAGATAGACTCACTAGCATCAGTGGCCATACAACATTGGAGAGGACTAGATCTCTCAACACGTGAAACAAAGGGGCTATGTTTGTTCCTAAACGAAGAATGTACTTCCCTTGTCAATAGGTCTAAAATAATAAGAGATGTGGCACAAAAACTAGCTGTCCATGAGTCCAAGATCCATAGAAAACTATTTGAGTCATGGATGTCCTGGCTAAATATCTAGAATTGGGGGTCTTGGTTATCATCCTGGACATGGCCTTTATTGCTATTTCTCATAGCCTTACTATTTCGATCTTATATAATCTCTTATTCAAATTTGTTTCTTCTTGTTTGACAGTAGTCAAACTACTGGTGGTGACCATTCTTTCCATTCAACCATAAATGCAAGACCACCCTAATGATTATTCAGGCTTAAGCTTAGGAGGTCACACAGATTGTTGACATCGAAAAAGAGAAACAGTGGGAGGCACCTAAGACCAATGGATGTCTGATCCTGTAAATACTAAAAGCCTGAGTTACAAAGCCCCTTTTTGCTGCTTCTCCCTTCTGCCTATTCCTGCTCCTGTCCTGCGATCTTCAATAAACTTACTGAGTACTATGAGGTGCATGCTTGGCAGTTCTTTCCTTGTCATACACAAGGACCTGGACTATTTTTGGGCCACTCAATAGTAGAAGGAATAATAACTTCTCTAGATAAAATTACAGTGTCAGACACTTAATGTCATGCAGTACCTGCGTGTGGAATTGCCGGCCAGAACTGCATATCAGTGTGTGTTTTATTGGCAACAAAATGATATAGTGTGGTCATTGGATATGACTTTCTGAAATGGTGGGCAACTCTTGGTAGGTAATGTTTTGAACAGAAAGTAGACATGCAATTGCATTCCTGGACAAGTCAGTGTATATTAAAACCATGTGATAGTTATTTTGTCTTATATACCAAAAAGACTTTTCTAAAATCTAAGTAATGAAAATGCCTATATATCAGAATCTCTTCTCAGGACCCAAATGTGTCATATAACTTGGAAAAAGGTGACACATAGCTCAGTTATTTGCTGTCAGCCCTATCTGGCCACTTGCTAGTTCTCAAATTACTGATTTAAACTGTAACTACACAGGAAACCTGAATAGTCTAATTTTGGGAAAGAATCCATGAAACCAAAGGAGGCTGGACTGTACTCTTTTCATTTGGGCACGTACTTTAACCTTAGAGACTTTGAAAGATGAAAAGCTCTTATTTTGTACCCTAAGTAAGTTTTTTTTAAAAAACCAGGAATTGAACTCAGGACCTTGGGCTTGCCAAGCAGGTGCTTGTGCTGCTCAGCTATATCCCCAGCTAAATGTTGGTTATTGTATTATTGGTGTAATTCATTTCTTTGCAGCCAAGCGCTTTCCTTTTGGATTCTCAGGTTCAGTGATGTCCTTCACTCCCTGTAATCTGTAAAGCCTGAACCATGGCCACAACCTTGTCCATAAATGTCTACTACACCCTGCTCAAGGGTGACCCTGAGATGGCTGTAATTTCTTAGCTTTATTTGCAGCTCATTGTCATATTCAAGATACTGTGTTTGAGTGATGCTTTTCCATTTTCACGCAGTTTTTGCCAACATGATTTTAATTTCTTCCCACAACAGGTGGGTGTGTCTTCTCCTTTACAGGTAAGGAAACTGCTCATTCAGTACACTGTGTGGTCTTGTTTCAAGGTCTTTTGTTTCTATCCCCCTTCCTTCCTTCATGGCATGTAGCATTCATACACACTTACCGAATTCCTTTTTTGTGCTAGCTAGAGTATACACTGTAAAGCAGTGATGGCAGAACTTTTAGAGTGTGAGTGCCCAAACTGCAACCCCAAACCCTCTTATTTATCACCAAGTGCCAACACTGCAATGAATACTGGGGTTTTAGTTTAGAAAAAACAACAGTTATCTAATGCTCGGCTGCCGGGGTGACTTGGCTCAGGTGCTGACAGAGAGGGCTCTGCGTGCCCGCTACAGCACGTGTGCCCTAGGTTCACCACGACTGCTATAAAGGATATAGGGGAAAACAGGGTGCTGGTTTTTATGGAGTTTAATGTCACATTCAGTTGTATTCCATGGTGATTTTCCTGACATAGAGAACAGATACAAGGGAAGAAAAATGAAGTCAGGAGTCTAGCAAATTTAAAAGAGAAAATGTTGCATATTGAAAACATTAATTTACCAGGCAAATATCTCTACATAAAAAAGCCATGAGTGGGATAGTAGAATAGTGGGGTGAAGTACACAGGAGAATGTAATGCAATCGTGTCATCCACAGGTGAATTACTGAGCCTTTTAACAAATATCTATTGAGCTTGTAATCCTGGCATCATTAATAATAAAACGGGCTTGGGAGGAGGAAAGAGGAAGGGCTCATAGAGTATCAGTTATAACACCTCCCGTTACCACAGCTGTGTGCTCCACCCGTTACATTCCTAAGTAGCAGGGCAATTTGCTGACCATTGTAATTTGTTTTTGGGCACCTCACAAATCCTTCTGCATAAGGCAGATTCCTGCCAACAGCATTATAAAGGTTAGAGTTGAGTGGAAGATTTCCTCCTAGTATTGCTTGGATAACTTCATACCCATAATTAAGGGTAAGGTGTTATGGAGCATTTAAGAAACTAGCATTATGAACTGCATTAGGTCATTGAAATACGAGCCCAGGAACATATGGGAAAATGATATTCAATATATGCCACTTAAATACCAATGCAGTGAAGTGTATTGGCCTTAATACAGTGAATTAGCAGGGGCCTTAAAAATAAAATAGGAACTAATTTCCTTACTTCAAAATGAAATGGGATGGGGCAATTTCACACTTAAAACTGCCCACTGGGGTTCAGTGTGGCATCATACTTTCCATAGTATCACTGACAATTGCCAATCAAAACTGGGCAACTACTTCTACTTTCTACTAGGTGAGCAACAAATGAGTATGATAAATGAGCATGTTATATGTTTATTTCCATATAGTTACAGGCATTTTAAAATTTTAGTAATATATATGAAATTATGTATTGAACTCTGGTACAAAATATATGTTAGAAAACCTAATTATTAATTGAACAATTCTCAGGCAAACTTGAGTGTCATTTTATGAATCGGATGTTTTAGCAATTGAGTCCTGGTATTGGGATGCTGAGAATGAGGCATTACGTTCCTCCTACTTCTATCTTCCTTAAAATCTTAAAATAATCGACTTTGTGTTGACCTAACTCGGTGGGTCATGAGTTTGAAGTTAAAATAGAAAAGTTATTTGTTCATTCATCATTCATTCATTGAAGCGGCATTTGCTCTGTTTTGTTAAATGGTATTCCAAGCACTGCACTGGGTCCTGAGGATGCAGGGTTAACCCGGACCTTCAGCTGTGGAGAGAATGCTTTTTACGCTCCTTGGCAATGTATACCTGCAGGGCAGTTCTGTGCTCTGTCTCCAAGATGGAGCACTGACTCTTAATTACACTGTAAGGGGGATAATACTATATCCACAACATCGACAGTGAGTTGAGGAAGTTCTCTGGCACTGTCACCTAGAAGCCCAGATTTACCACTATGTGATAACTCATTCAGGGATGAGCTCATGGTAACACACGGTAAGAACGGACCTGAGAAAACATAGGTGTCACTTATGTGATGTGCTGAAAATGGCAGACAGGACCCAAAGGGCTTTCCCCAAGGAGGGAGCTTTTAATGTTAGGAGCTTTTCCCGCCTACTTTCCCTTTCCTAGCAAATGCTTGACTTCTCACTTTTACAGCTCAAATGGGACATTTTGAAAGATGTTAGAAGTAAACACAAATAACTGGGAGCAGTGATCCCGTAATACGAGTAAGGTTTTGGATTTTTGCTGAAAGCCATGGATAGAGGGCATGAGGAAAAACTTTGGAGTCTTTAGTGTTTGGTTAGGGCTGGCAGGGTGTGGGAGGGGAAGCCTTTTCCTCTGGCATGAGATAGTCAAGGGCCCAAACCAGGAGGGCAGGAAAGCCTGTCTCACCTTTTCCACTCTCGTGTTTGGCTTAAGCACAGTCTCACTGACTGGCCAGTGAGAGACTTCTCATGCTAGAGCAACTTCACTTTAGAAATGGTCATCTGCGATCCAAGACCCACGTGGATCCATGCTCCACTCCGTTGCTTATGGCATTTCTTTACTTCCGATCACTGGCCTTGATGGGATGGGACTAACTTCTGATCTTTTGTGGTTTTATTTAAATTGCCTAACTGAGAAAGGCAGGAGGTAGAGTAGAGGAAGAATGAAAAATGTTGTGGTTTTCTTTTCTTGAAAAAAGAAATTTCTTCTAGATGTTACAAGAAAGATGGCATAATTTAATATCCATATGGATAATTTGACAGAAACTTTAATGTGACCTTAAGTTTCCCAGAATGTCTTCAGTAGAATACTAATAACTGTACTTAGTCTAACACTTACCATGTACCAGCCACTATACTAAGCATTTTATATTATTAAACCCACTTTACAGATTGGGAAGCTAAGGCTCAAGGTCGTTGTTAAATAACCCGTCCCAGGTCACATAGCTAAGAAAAATATACAAGCAAAGATTCAAACCAGGTTACCTGATGTTGAGGCCTCCTTCTCACTAACCCTGAGTTAAAGGCGAGCTGAACAATTCTGTGCAGGAATTTCTAAGAAGGAGAATGTCATACGGAGTATTCTCCAAACTTTCTGTACCAATAAAAGGAACTTTTGTTCACGGAGCTCTTGCAGAGGTATTGTTCTAGAAAACCTGTTTCACAGTATGCTTTCTTAGGACCTGTGTTTCTACAATTAATGACACTGCTGACCATTTGGAGTTACGTTTTATCAACTTTTACAAGTGAGGGGAGAATCCTGACTCTATTGCCTGATGAACAGACTTTTCACCCAATAAATTAATGCTATGGTTTGGATACGTTTATCAACTTTTACAAGTGAGGGGAGAATCCTGACTCTATTGCCTGATGAACAGACTTTTCACCCAATAAATTAATGCTATGGTTTGGATATGGTTTGGATGTACTCCGAAGTTTCCCATGTTGAAATTGAACCCCTATTGTAGGGCATGAAGAAGGTGGAAACCTAATCCCACTGTAGTGTTTAGAGGTGGGGCCTTCGGGAAGTGATTAGGATTAGATAAAGTCATTAGTGTGGAGGCCTGATGATTGAATCCCAATGGTTTTATAAGAAGAGGAAGAGAGGCCAGAAGAGCTATGCACGCACCCACTTCCTGTCCCTTGCCATGTGCTGCTCTGTGCTGTCTTGGGACTCTGCCAACAAGAAGGTCATTACCAGATGTTGTCCGGGTAGACTTCCCGATTCTTGAGCCAAAATAAATCTCTTTATAAAGTATCCTGTCTCCGGTGTTTTATTATGATAATAAAAAGTGGGTTAGTTACTAAATAAAAGGGCAAAGCCAGAAATATCTCTTTCCCTGTTCCTTATATATGTTTATCTTTTCCTTTTGTTTACTTTTATACCTTCTATCAATTGTATCATAAAATATAATTCCCTTGACCCCCAATACTTATGTCAGCACTGTTTTTCTGGCATCCACATTTCCCCTTAAATTCCTTACTGTGTTATATCTTTTCATCTTCACTCCTGTTTTTCTCTCCTTTGTTCTCTTCTAGTTTCTTACTTTTTCAGGGTTTCAATTTTTTTAATCTCCTTGATACATATATATCTATACTTCTTAAATATAGGCACCTAACCTTTAATGTAAATATGAGTCAATGAAAGATATACATGTTTGAACACACTGAATAGCATTCCACATAAAGGTTCATTAATATCCTGCTTAATACAACACTTCAATTTTATGGAAATTTCAAATAATTATTTTCTAGTTTTTGAATATTTGTATTATTTAAAAGTGGCAATTTAAAAAATAAATTATATTTACAATAAGTCTGAACTATAAATATTCTTAGATCTTGAGTTACTTCAGAGAAAATGGTAACTGATATTTCCTAAATTTGTTTGCTTATGAAAATCACTTGGCAGACACGCTTATCAGAGATAGGTTCTCAGATTCTCCCCAATATTATGGAATAAGAATCACCAAAGTGGTGTCATGGCTCCAAAGGGCGAGTCCTGAGCGCCTTGCACAGAGTCCCGCAGCTCTCCAGGCCACCTTCTGGGACTTCTACTGGCTGCAGGCTGTGTGGGAAGGACTCTGGGACACTGGGAAGCCACGCAATGTGGATGGAAGGAATTCAGGTGGCCATCAAATTGAAGATGAGTACAGAAATTGCAGGTAACATCTAAGGTAATTTGTACTCAGAGAAGAAAGTTCCTTGTCTCCCGTTCTGCCATTGACCCAGAGCTATGGCAACTGGCAGGAAGAGGGTCGGAGATGGGCTCCTGCTCCTTCCACTGGTGGGACTCAGGACCAGAGACCAGTGGGAAAGCCAGTGACCCAGTAGGACCCTGGCTAGAGTGCACAGTACAGACAGGTGGGACTAGTGGTACAGAAAAGTCTGAAGCAACAGTAAAAATAGGAGCCGGCAGGTGGTAAGTTAGGTGAACCGACTTTGTGCACCGCACAAAGACACGCAGAATAGAAGTGGGCAGGTAGTGCCATCTTGTTTTCTTTTCTTTGCTTTAGTTTTTTTTCTTCTTCTCTCTCTTCTTTTTCCTTTTTTAAATGGCTGGGGAGAACTCCAGCCACAGAAAATTAATCCATCCCCCAAATCCAGGGACAAAGATCAGACCCAAACCCAGCACAAGTCCACCTGCAGTCTTGGCTGGAGAACACATTCTGGGGACAGACTCGGACCCACCACGGAACTGGAGACACTGGAGGAATCGCACTACTTTGATTTTTCTCTTCTGGTGGGTTTTCCTCCTGATAGTCCACTGGGGTAGTGTGTTTTGTTTTGCTGTTTATTTTTATTTTATTTTTTGTTTGTGTTTTTTCCCTTTTCTTTTCTCTTTTTCACTCTGTTCTGTTTTGTCCTGTTTTGTTTTTCTTTCTGTATGTTTGTTGTCTTTTTTGTGTGCGATTATTTTTTTTCCTTCTTTTTTCTTCTTTTCTCCTCTCTTTTTTTTTTCTTTTCCTTCTCTTTCCTACCTTCTTTGCCCTCTCATTCATGATTTAGATCGCTAAACTTTCCCTTTGTACTATTGCCCTCATCTTCTTCCTCTCTTTCATCAACTATCTCACTTGATTTTATGAGACTTTCATGTAGGTAAACACTGTCTCTTCCCTTTCTGGTTCACTTCAATACTCCTAGGCTTTCTCTTCCAATACCTCCCTCCTGTATCCTACAATTACCCAAAATTTAGATGTTCATCCTTTGCCCACCAAATTTGCTCCTACTCTATTTAACCTCATCCACCTCTATATCCTACCCCCTACCCTTCTTTTATTTTTTTTCTTTTATTTTTTTAAAGACAACAAGTAAACATTCTCATGTATTAACAAACTCAAGCATTAGAGAATGTACAAATACCTTTTGGAGAAAAATATTACTCAGTATAAGATTAAGCCATGTAAAAGCTAGGTAAAAACAGAAGACTAAGGAATGGAATAGGCACAGTGAAATTGCATTTTCATACTAGGGAGACAATACAATGTTTACAAATGTGCATCCAGTTTATTTCGCTTGTGAGTATTTTCTTGAGTTGCATCCACTTACCTATAAAAGTTTCTAGTTTATCTTTCTTTATGGCTGAGTAGTACTCCATTGTATAGAAATACCACATCTTTTTTATCCATTCCTCAGTTAATGGGCATTTGGGTTGTTTCCACCACCTAGCTATTAAAAATTGTGTTGCTATAAACATGGGTGCACATATATCGCTGTGGTACGATGTTTTTAATTCTTCTGGGAAGACACCCAGAAGGGGAATAGCTGGGTCAAATGGGACCTCCAATCCTAGTTTTCTGAGGAGTCTCCACACTGACTTCCACAGTGGCTGCACCAGTCGACACTCCCACCAATGTGGAGAAGGGTTCCTTTTTCCCCACAGCCCCTCCAGCATTTGTTATTAGTTGACTTCTTGATAATAACCATTCTTTCTGGGGTGAGATGGAATCTCAGTGTTGTTTTCATTTGCATCTCTCGAATGACTAGTGATGCTGAACATTTTTTCATATATTTATTTGCCCTTTGTATTTCTTCATCTGAGAAGTGTTTATTCATCTCAGATGCCCATTTTTGGATTGGGTCTTTAAATTTGGGAGGTCTGATTTTTTTTTGAGTTCTTTGTATGTTCTCGATAGTAATCCTTTGTCTGAGGAACAGCTGGCAAACATTTTTTCCCACGTTGTGGGTTGTCTCTTCACTCTGTTGGTGGTTTCTCTTGCTGTGCAAAAGCTTTTTAATAAGATGAGATCCCAGTTGTTGATTCTTGGTGATACTTCCTGTGCAATGGGGGTTTTATTCATAAAGTCTTTGCCTACACCAATGTCTTCAAGAGTTTTACCTATTCTATTTTGCAGGAGATTTAATGTTTCTGTTTTAATATTTAGTTCTTTGATCCATTTTGAATTTAGTTTAGTGCACGGTGAAAGATATGGGTCTAATTTTAATCTTTGGCATGTGTAGAGCCAATTTTTCCAGCACCATTTATTAAAGAGGCTATCTTTCTTCCAGTGAATGTGTTGGGCACCTTTGTCAAAGATAAGGTGGCTTAGTATGTCTGGAGTTGTTTCTGCATCTTCTAATCTATTCCATTGATCTTTGGGTCTGTTTTTTTGCCAATACCACACTGTTTTTATCACAGTAGCTTTATAGTATAATTTCAAATCAAGGATTGTGATGCCCCCTGCCTTGCTTTTGTTGCCCAGAATTGCCTTTGCTATTCTAGGTCTCTTCTGGTTCCAGATGAATTTTAGGATTGTTTTCTCTAATTCTGTGAGATATGTTGTTGGAATTTTGATTGGAATTGCATTAAATCTGTATAACAGTTTTGGAAGTATGGCCATTTTCACTATATTGGTTCTTCCGAGCCAAGAGCAAGGGATATCTTTCCATTTTCTGATATCCTCTTCAATCTCCTTTTTCAGAGTACTGTAGTTTTCAGTGTAGAGGTCTTTTACTTCCTTTGTGAGATTGATTCCTAGGTATTTCATTTTTTTAGGTGTGATTGTGAAAGGTGTTGTTTCCCTAATTTCTCTCTCAGTGAGTTTGTTATTGGTGTACAGGAAGGCTATTGATTTTTGAGTGTTGACTTTGTATCCAGCTACACTACTGAATTTGCTTATTAAATCTAGCAATTTTTTAGTGGAGTTTTTGGGGTCTTCTACGTAGAGTATCATGTCGTCTGCAAATAATGATAATTTAACTTTTTCCTTTCCAATCATTATTCCTTTTATTTCTTTCTCTTGTCTAATTGCTCTGGCTAAAGTTTCCAGGACTATGTTGAATAAGAGTGGGGACAGTGGACATCCTTGTCTTGTTCCTGATTTTAGAGAGAAGGCTTTCAGTTTTTGTCCATTTAGTATGATATTGGCTATTGGTTTGTCATAGATGGCTTTTGTCAGATAGAGATAAAGACCATCTATTCCAATTTTCTGTAGGGTTTTTATCATGAATGGGTGCTGGACTTTGTCAAAAGCTTTTTCTGCATCTATTGAGATGATCATATGATTTTTGTCCTTGGTTCTGTCCTTGGTGTATGACATTTATTGATTTACGTATGTTGAACCATCCCTGCATCCCTGGGATGAATCCAACTTGGTCATGGTGTATAATCTTCTTGATGATTTGCTGGATTCTGTTTGCCAGTATCTTATTGAGGATTTTTGCATCTATGTTCATTAGGGAGATTGGTCTGTAGCTCTCTTTCTTAGTTGGGTCCTTCTCTGGTTTTGGTATCAGGGTAATGCTTGCTTCCAGGAATGAATTTGGGAGTATTGCTTCCCTTTCAATTTCATTAAAGAGTTTGAGAAGTAGTGGTGTTAGGTCTTCTCTAAATTTCCTGTAGAATTCGGCAGTGAATCCATCAGGGCCTGGGCTTTTCTTTGTTGGGAAGTTTTTAATTACGTCTTCGATTTCATTGATTGTTATTGGTTTATTTAGGATTTTTATATCTTCTTGGTTGAGCTTTGGTAATTCATATGTATCTAGGAATCTGTCCATTTCTTCTGCATTTTCCATCTTATTAGAATACAAGTTTTCAAAGTAGGTATAGATGATCTTCTGGATTTCTGCAGGGTCCATTGTGATATCACCCTTTTCATTCTTAATTGTGTGGATTTGAGTACTTTCTTTCCCTTTTTTAATAAGGTTGGATAAGGGTTTGTCGATTTTGTTTAATCTTTCAAAGAATCAACTCTTTGATTCATTGATTATTTGTATTTTTTTTTTAGTCTCCAATATGTTAATTTCTGCTCTGATCTTTATAATTTCCTCCCTTGTATGAGCTTTTGGCTTAGCCTGCTCTTCTTTTTCTAGAAGTTTGAGGTTCACCATTAGGTTGTTTATTTGTGCTTGCTCTGTTTTCCTGATATAGGAATTTAATGCTCTACATTTCCCTCTTAGGACTGCTTTCATTGTATCCCATAAGTTCTGGTATGTTGTACTGTTGTTATCATTCAGTTGCAGAAACTGTCTAATTTCTTCTTTAATTTCATCTGTGACCCATTGGTTGTTCAGTAGGGTGCTATTTAATTTCCATGTGTTCAGCAAATTCTTGTGGTTTCTTTTGCCATTGATTTCCAATTTCATTGCACTATGGTCTGATAATATACATGGGATAATTTCAACTCCTTTGCATTTACTTACGCAGGTTCTATGCGCTAGTATGTGGTCTATTTTGGAGAACGTCCCATGTGCAGAGAAGTTATGTGTATTCTGATGTTGTGGGGTGGAACACTCTGTAGACATCTACTAAGTCCATTTGTTCCAAAGTTTGGTTCAGTTCTAATATTTCATTGTTGATTTTTTGTCTAGTTGATCTGCCTTTTTGTGACACTGGAGTATTGAGATCCCCCAATACAATCGTATTAGTGGTTATTTGATTTTTCATGTCCATTAATATTTGTTTTATATAGTTGGGTGCATTGGTATTTGTTGCATATATATTTATGATTGTTATCTCTTCCTCTTGGATTGTTCCCTTTACAAGGATGTAGTGACCTTCTTTATCTCTCTGAATCATTCTTGGCTTGAAATTCACTTTGTCTGCAAAAAGAATAGCTAGCTCTGCTTTTTTCTGGGTTCCTGTCACATGGAGTATTGTTTTCCATCCTTTGACTTTCAGTCTATGAATTTCTTTTTGAATTAAATGTGTTTCTCGTATACAGCATATTGTTGGATCTTGCTTCTTGATCCAATTTGCCAGTCTGTGCCTTTCGATTGGTGAATTGAGACCATTAACATTAATGGTGGGCCGGTGAGATGGCTCAGCGGCTTAAGCACCTGCCCGGCAAGCGCGAGGGCCCAAGTTCGACTCCCGGAACCCACATATGAAAAAGGGGCCAGTGATATCGCTCAGCGGCATGGGCGCCTGCTGGTGCGCGAGGTCCTGAGGTCGACCCCCCGGTACCCACAAAAAAAACCCAAAAAAACCAAAAAAAAAAAAAACATTAATGGTTAAAACTGAAATGTATTGACTTATCCTTGTCATGTTATTTTCTTGTTGTTGGCTCCCCCTCTTTTAATTTTTATTTTTCCCTCCCTCTCTTTAATCATTTGCTCTGCCTGGTGAATTCCTTCTGTTGGGGTTTCTGGAGTTGTAGTCCTTGTTATCCCTTTCTAGAATGTCCTTCAAAACATTTTGGAGTGCTGGTTTGGTGGTCATAAATTTCCTCAGATGTTCTTTGTCATGGAAGTATTTTATTTCTCCATCAGTTTTGAAAGATAGTTTTGCGGGGTACATCAATCTAGGTTGAAGATTATTTTCCTTTAGAACTTGAAATACATCATTCCAAGCTCTTCTTGACTTGAGGGTTTGTGCTGAAAAGTCTGCTGTGATTCTGATGGGCTTTCCTTTATAGGTGATTTGTTTCTTTTCTCTAACAGCTTTTAAGATCCTGCTCTTATGTTGAATTTCTGGAATCTTAACTATGATATGTCTGGCTAAAGGTTTTTTTTTTTTGATCGTGGCTAACTGGAGTTCTATAAGCCTCATTTATCTGAACGTCAAATTCTTTTTCTCTACCAGGGAAGTTTTCTGTGATAATGTCTGTGAACAGTGTTCTGATGTCATTTATGCTATCTCCTGCTTTTTCATTGACTCCAATCAATCTTAAGTTATTCTTCTTTGCATCATCTAGCAGCTGCTGGATTGATTTTTCATTGTCCCTTGCTATTTTTAAGAATTCTTTCTTTTCATGATCACTAATTGCAAGCCTGTCTTCTATATCTGAGATCCTGTCCTCACATTGGCTTAATCTGCTACAAATACTTTCAATGGAATTTTTGTTCTCCTGGATATCTGCTTGAATCTGCTTTATGGAGTCCATTTCTTTCCTATGCTGAGCATTCATGGTTTCCATCATTCTCTTAAGCTTGTGTATTTTTTTGTCTGTGTCTGCTCTAGCATCCTTAAGCATGGTCTCCATTGTGGACATTCTCTCTGCAGTTATCTGAGAAATTATTTCTGATTTAAATTTTTCCAGAGCCTCATTCAACTGCTTTGTTGTTACCACTTCAGAGATGTCAGGTGGGTGGCTTTCGGTTTGTCCCACCTCACTGCCCCCTGGGTTTGCCTTTGGTGAACTGGATGTGTGGGGTTGCATCTTGTTTAAGTGTCGTGTCATTTTCTTTTCTTTCTTTAGTTTAATTCCTGGGATGCTGTTTGTAAATTGCCTATGGTAGGTTGCTTTATTGCTAGTATTTCAAACTCTTAGGAGATGGCTACTTCTCTGAGGTATCTTCCAGGTGTAGCTTATTTCTGGGTTTTGAGCTTGCTGCAAGATCCTACCTCTTCAATTTGTTGGAGATAAGAAGTTGCTGACTGTTTGGCCCAGTCCTTGGTTCTTTGGTTCTGTGCCACAGTATTTTCTGTGATCCTTAGACAATCTCAGTCTTGGAATACCAGGAAGAAAAGCACCAGTCCCTCTCGGCTGGTGCTTCTCTGTACTGCGGCGTCTTGCGTTACCCCATGGAGGTTCCCACCGGAGCCGTGGATGGAGTGGCGGCCGCCCTGAGTTCTGAGCTCAGCTGCTGCCCCCCTCCACAGTGGCGCCCGGCTAGTGGCTCTCTTGTGCGCTGATGGCTGGGTGTCAGCACTCACCGCCAGTCAGTGTGTCCTTCAGGGCCGCTGCTTCTCTGCACCGCTGCTTCTCGTGTTCCTCTGTGGAGGCCCCCTGGGGCACTGGCAGTCACCACATGTCCGCAGATTTGAATCACTTCTGTCGCGTCGGGATTCCCGACACAGGGAAAAGGTGCCGGTGGCCACCTCCTTCTTTGTTGGAGTTTCTCTCTTCACTTTCTCCGTGGGCCCCAAACTGTGTTCAGATCTTTCCTGGGTCCATGGGAGCCACTTCCCTCTTTCTTGTCCTCCTCCAGTCACTATATTTCAGTGTCCAGATGGCAAATTTTGGAGAGGTTCACTGCCTGCTTCTTACAGATCTGCCATCTTTTTCCGGACTCCCCCTTACCCTTCTTAATCCCCCCCAACAACAGGGTAAAATCACTCTACTAAGTGTAAAAACTTTGCATACAAGTTCCTGGTTTAAGTTGGATTATATTATGTAACTATAGAACTTGCTTCTCCAGTTAAAGATATCAGGCTAATAATTACCACTGTTTGTCAGTAGCTAGGCTGTGCTTGAGTCTATTGTTATTGCTAACTGTACTACATTAACCAGGATGCCATACCTGTTATAATCAGTTTTTTCTCCCCTGTATGACAACACTGAGATTGCGAGGGGTCATAACCATCACCATAGTTCGGTACCAAAGGAATGGGCCTTGAGTCAAAAAGATAGCAACTCCACATTCTTAATATACTGGGAAGTAGGTTCTTGGGATAGACAGAAAGACCAAGAAACACCTATATCTAGAAGACATCCTTGAGGAACAGACATCACCTAGGAAAGCCTCGTCACCACAGATAAAGCTATTTAACATAAGAAATCTACAACCATCAAGACAGAAAACAAAATACAATAAAAAATAGAAAATGACAAGAGGAAGAAGCAAAATGCAACCCCAAATGCCCAGCCCACCCAGGACAAGTCCAGAGCACAAAGAGATAGAGAAAATCAGAAGCCAACCACTGGAACTCTCTGAAATGACAGCAGTGGAAGTGAAAAAACAAATGGAAGAGGCCATAGAAAAAATAATATCTAAGGTACAAAAAGAAATGACAATCAAAATGAAAGAAATTAAGACAGACACAGATAAAAAATAGAGGAGGTTAGGAAAATGAAGGAAACCATGAATGCTCAAAAAAAACAAGAAATAGAATCAATGAAACTGATCCAAACGGAAATCTAGGAGATTAAAAACTCCATTGAAAGTATATGCAACAGACTGAATGAAGGCAAGGATAGAATATCAGACCTAGAAGACAGGAATGTGACTAGCAACCAGGAAAAGAAAGAAATCTTAAAAATAGCAAGGGACCACAAAAAATCAATCCAACAGTTACAAGATGAAGCAAAGAAGAATATCATAAGATTGGAAACAGTGAGAAGGCTGGAGACAGTGCAAATGCCATTAAAAGCCTCTTTGCAGAAATAATAGCAGAAAACTTCCCAAACACGGATAAAGAATTTGACATACAAATAAATGAATCATATAGAACTCCAAATAGCCAGGACCAAAATAAATCTACACCAAGGCATATAATAATCAAGATTCCAGAAATTCAACACAAGAACAAAATATTAAAAGCAGCTAGAGAAAAGAAACAAATTTCCTATAAAGGAAAGCCCATCAGAATCACAGCAGATTTCTCAACACAAACCTTCAAATCAAGGAGAGTCTGGAGTGAGGTATTTTAAGCCCTAAAAGCAAACAACCTTCAACCCAGATTGATATACCCCACAAAATTATCTTTCAAATTCAACAGAGAAATAAGACACTTCCATGACAAAGATCAACTGAAGAAATTCATGATCACTAAACCAGCACTACAGAATGCTCTGAAGGATATATTAGAAAGAGATAATGAAGACCACAAACACATACAAGGGAAGAAATTATAAAGATCAGAGCAGAAATTAATGCAATTGAGACTAAAAAAAGATACAAAGAGTAAACAAATTGAAAAGTTGGTTCTTTGAAAGAATTAATAAAACTGATAAACTATTAGACAACTTCATCAAAAAGAGGAAAGAAAAAACGCAAATTCAAGCAATTAGCAATGAAAAGGGGGAAATCACAACAGATCCTACAGAAATTCAGAAAATAATAAATACCTACTACAAGAACCTATATTCTAATAAGATGGAAAACACAGAAGAAATGGACAGATTCCTAGACACAATCCAACTGCCAAAACTAAATCAAGAAGATATAAAAATTCTAAATAACTTGATATCAGCCAATGAAATTGGAAATGTAATTAAAATTTTACCCACAAAGAAAAGCCCAGGCCCTGAGATTCACAGCTGAATTCTACAAGAAATTTACAGAACTAATGCCACTACTTCCCAAACTCTTTAAGAAAATTGAAAGTGAAGAAATACTTCCAAAATCATTTCTGGAGGCACGTATTACCCTGATTCCAAAACCAGAGAAGGACCCAACCTAGAAAGAGAACTACAAGCCAATCTCCCTAATAAACATAGATGCAAAAATCCTCAATAAGATACTGGAAAACAGAATGCAGCAAATTATCAAGAAGATTATACACCATGACCAAGTGGGATTCATACCAGGGATGCAGGGATGGTTCAACATACACAAATCAATAAATGTAATACACCATATTAATGAAACCAAAGACAAAAATCACATTATCATCTTTTTTTTGGTGGGTACTGGGGGTCGACCTCAGGATCTCACGTGCCAGCAGGTGCCCAGGCCACTGAGTAATATCACCGGCCCTTTTTTTGTATGTGGGTACCGGGAGTCAGACTCAGGACCTCACGCTTGCCATGCAGGCACTTATGCCACTGAGCTATCTCACTCACCCTACACTATCATCTTAATAGATGCAGAAAAAGCATTTGACAAAGTCCAACACACATTCATGAGAAAAAGCCTACAGAAAATTGGAATAGAGGGTTTTTATCTTACTCTGATAAAAGCCATCTATGACAAACCAACAGTTAACATCATACTAAATGGCATAAACTGAAAGCTTTCTTTTTAAAACCAGGAACAAGACAAGGATATCCACTATCACCTCTCCTATTCAATATAGTTCTGGAAACATTAGCCAGAGCAATTAGATAAGAAAAAGAAATAAAAGGAATAAGGATAGGAAAGGAAGAAGTTAAATTATCATTATTTGCAGAAGACATGATACTCTACATAAAAGACCCCCAAAAGCTCCACCAAAAGACCTCTAGATTTAATAACCAAATTCAGTAGTGTAGCTGGATACAAAGTCAAGACTCAAAGATCAATAGTGGGCTGGGGATATGGCTCAGTGGCACAGCACCTGCCTGGCAAGCACAAGGTTCTGAGTTCTATTCCCAGTACCAAAAAAAAAAAAAATCAATAGCATTCCTGTTACACAAGCAACAAACTCATAAAAAGAGAAATTAGGGAAACCACACCCTTTACAATAGCACCTCCCAAAATGAAATACTTAGGAATCAATGTAACAAAAGAAGTAAAAGATCTATACATTGAAAGCTACAGTACTCTGAAAAAGGAGGTCAAAGAAAATATCAGAAAATGGAAAGATAGCCCTTGCTCATGGATAGGAAGAGCCAACATAGTGAAAATGACCCTACTCCCAAAACTGCTATACAGATTTAATGCAATCCCAATCAAAATACCATTAGCATACCTCACAGAACTAGAGAAAACATTTCTAAAATTCATTTGGAACCAGAAGAGGCATAGAATAGCAAAAACAAATCTGGGCAGCAAAGGCAAGTCAGGAGGCATCACAATCCTTGACCTGAAATTATACTGCAAAGCTACTGTGATAAAATCAGCATGGTATTGGCAAAAAAACAGACCTGAGGATCAGTGGAACAGAATAGAAGATGCAGATGCAAATACAAACACACTAAACCACCTTATCTTTGACAAAGGAGCCAAACATGTTCACTGGAAGAAAGATAGCCTCTTTAATAAGTGGTGCTGGAAAAACTGGCTTGCCACATGCTGAAGACTAAAACTAGACCCATGTCTATCACCATGCACTAAACTAAAGTCAAAATGGATCAAAGATCTAAACATTAAAACAGAAACACTAAATCTACAGGAAGAAAAATTAGGCAGAGATATTGAAGACATAGGGGTAGGCAGAGAGTTCATGAACAAAACCCAGACAGCATGGGAAATACAACAAAGAATCAATAAATGGGATCTCACTTTATTAAAAAGGTTTGCACAACAAAGAAAATCACCAACAAAGTGAAAATACAACCCACAGAGTGGGAAAAAATGATAGCCAGTTGTCCCTCAGACAAAGAATTTATATCTAGAACATATAAAGAATTGAAAAAATCAGACCCCCAAAATTCAAAGACCTAATCTAAAAATGGGCATCTGAGATGAAGACACACTTCTCAGATGAAGAAATACAAACAGCGAATAAATATACGAAAACATGTTCAACATCATTGGTCATTTGAGAGATGCAAATTAAAACAACACTGAGATTCCAGTTCACCCCAGAAAGAATGGCTATCATCAAGAAATCAACCAATAACAAATGCTGGCAGGGCTGCGGGGAAAAGGGGACCCTTCTCCACTGTTGGTGGGAGTGTCGACCGGTGCAACCACTGTGGAAATCAGTGTGGAGATTTCTTAAAAAACTAGGATTAGAGGTCCCATTTGATTCAGCTATCCCCCTTCTGGGTATCTTCCCAGAAGAATTAAAAACATCAGAAAACAGCGATAAATGTGCACCCATTGGACACCATTACAGCACAATTTGTAATAGCTAAATCTTGGAAACAACCCAAATGCCCATCAACTGAGGAATGGATAAAAAAAGACATGGTTTTTTTTTTTTAATATAATGGAATACTACTCAACAATAAAAAAGATAAACTTGAGACTTTTATAGGTAAATGGATGCAACTGGAGACCATACTCCTAAGTGAAATAAACCAGACCCACATGTGTAAACATCATATTGTATCACTAGTGTGAGGAACTGAAAGAGTAAACAAGATCCAAAATGTACAATAGATAATGTGAATAGGGAAGAAACTGTTCAAAAGAAAAGAAAAACTGTGATGGGAGAAAGGGGAAAGGAAGGAAGGGAAAAGGAAAAAAATATATAAACACAAGGCAGTTAAGATAGTTATACAGCTGTTTTCTCTTGGTTCATTGAGGGGAAAGTTTTGTGCTAGTAATTTTCTAGACAATGTTTTATGCCTATATCTTGTACTCTGAACAACTACTGTGAATATAACAATACACAGTGTGTTGATTAATGTTACTCTCCTACTAGCCTTATTTGAAACTCTGTTTTATTGTTATTTCTTACTTTTTTCTGTTTAAAATAAAAAAGAATTACCAAAGGTATCTGTATTTTAAATATCAGGCAGGATTGAGAGACACTGGTCTAGACCAAGCTTTAATAACTGAAAAGTAGAATATTGCAGAAAGAATTTATTTTATGGATTATGCTGCACCTAAATTTCTAAATGGAAAATGATGTAATTTAAAAACCTCTGAACATATTAAACTATTTGCCTCAATCTAGAAATAGGTAAATTACTGAAAATTAAGTATATTATTCTTTATCTGCATGCATACATATAAAATATGGCAAATTATGGGGTATAAATTAAGTTTTCAATAAAAAAAGATAAGAAAGAATAGCAATTTTATTTCTCTTCCCTAGAGGTAAAACATTTCCTCTTGTGTTTCATATTTGGACAGTGTCCTTGGTGAGCTGTCAGAATGTGTATTTCTTATTGAACTTAGAAATCATTCCCTTCCATCTTATAGATCTGTGTTTATTGTGTATGATTGAAAGTTGGAGGCATAGTTAGAATAATGAGTCCCCATTGGTCACAGTTTGAATAGTCATGGTCTCCAGCCAAAGGAAGCTAAAAGTCACCTGGATGATCCAGATTTGGCAACAGCTTTATGATTATTCATATAATCTCTAGAGAAAAATATAAAATGAGTGCAACTGACATCCAAATTATAGACCTCACAGGTGGCCTACCTTGACTGGAATTCCCCCAAACATTGAATAGAAAAATTTGGCCTTTTCTGTTTACTTGGCAAAATGCCAAACATACCACTGAGAAAATTGAAAATGAGCATGTTTCAGCTTACATTAAATGAACACTCACACATTTTTGTTTCTTTTCTTTTTGAGCCCCATATAATGTTTCATTACTTTCTTAATGTTACAAGGAGATATGAAAGACTCCTGGGAAAAGCCAGGATAACCCCGATTTAAGCGTGACAGCACCTGAAATACTTGGGCTATTAGTGCTAAAGGAAATATTTGGTGTAAATGATAGATTTTTTTTTTCCTTTTTTTAAATTTTTTTTCTCTTTTTTTTTTTAAATGTCCAGTAATTGGAATTTTATTCAGCCATAAAGAAGGTTAAATCTGAGCCATTTGTAGGAAAATGGGTGAAACTTGAGACTGTATTCTTAAGAGAAATAAGTTGGATATAGGAAGTTAAATATTACATAGTTTCTCTAGTATGAAAAACCCAATTATATATTTTATTTATTTATTTATTTATTAAAAAATTAATTTATTTTATTTTTTATTTTATTTATTTTTATTTAAAAAAATTTTTTTTTAGATTTTTTTTCTTAATGTTTTCCTTGTCTAAATTCAGCTTTTCTTCTTTGAATAGCCAAAGGTGGTAATATAACATACAATGATACTGATTATCGGAAACCATAGTTGTAAAATTTCTTGGGATGACTTATCCCTTATTAATGAACTTGATCCACACCTGGAGGAAACTTCTACAGATATAAATTAATCCCAAACTTTGGTGATCTCAGGTCTCTTTAGTTCACACAGGCCTGGAGTTTCCCTGGGAAATGTATGGAATTCCCCACAAGATGGCAATGTTGCTTAGGAAATGAGAGGCTACTAGCCTTCAGTGATAAGACTCAAATTGAGAAATAAATAGCAATTCCTTATAACATCTGTAACTTAATTACTGGTTTTATTGCTTAAATTAAACTTAAATTGGTGGAGGATGGCCAGGCATAAAATACGAGTGTGACAGAAAATGTGATATGTTAAATAACTGTGTCTTTATAACTAATAAAGGATTTATTTGACCCTGTTAAGCCTCAGGAAGCAATTTCTCTGCTAGAAGAAGAAAACGATTGGGGCTCGTTTGAAAAATATAATGCAATTTAGCATCATCATTTTGTGATCTTATAGTTCTTCTTGAGATACAGTATCGTTTGTTAACAAATGTTCAGGACATAGATAGCTCTTTGTTTTTAAACCTATAAGAGGAGAAACTGATAGTTTCTTTTAGTATCTTCTAAGATAGAAAAGAGTTTTCAAATGATTAGTGTTACATGTGGCCCAAACTCCCCTGGTCCTGGGCAGGGCGCTCTGTTTTAGAAAACTATTGAGTTTTTTCAAGGAAGTATTTTAGTGTTCACTTGGAAGATGGAATGATATAGCTAAGCAACTTTCAAAGAAATTACAGGAACTGACTAGAAAGATGTTACTAGAGTGTTTGAAAAAGCCACGATTCTGTGTGGAAGCAGGAAAAAACTTGTAACATTAAAAACTATTTTAAAAAATCATTTCTGCAGAAGTAGAAATATTTGCTGTCAAAAATACGGATTTCCAATTTGCCTTCTCTAGGCTTGCTTGCTTGTGAGTGTGCTTGTGTGTGTGTATGTGTGCACATGTGTGTATTTAGCAATGTTCAGAGAACACTGATCTTAAAAATCATCTTTGATCAGTTTAATATAACTTCAGCCAATGACTATATGTCTAAGTTAATATAGTTGTCTCCAAGCAAAATTTTACAAAGGATTTTCTATTCCTTCCTCATCCAGGCTCCATCCCTATCTCTAAGGGCCAGACTTATGAGGAGTGGGACTCAATTTAAGACTTTCCCAGCATCCTCTGTGATGTAATGGCTTTGGGATATCATCACTGGTGACTGAGAAAAAGGACTCTCTTCTTTGGTGTGGGTTTATTTTCAACCACAAGGAAGCTGCTAGTTGATATAAGCCACTGGTAAGGCTAGAACTGTAATATCTAGCACTGTGGGCATCTTCTCTATTTCTATTTAATTTTAATAAATAGACACTGTGGATGGTGTAAGGAATACAGAAGCCGTACTTGGTAAGTTACCTGTCTCTGACCAGGCCAGTGTAATAGAGCCAATCCGGGAAAGGGAAAGGAAACATTTGAAATGTGAAAGATGTGTTAAAAGATGGGTTGAAGGGAGGAATTTTCAAAGAAACCTCTTTGCTAGTTTAGCTACTAGGAGATGAGTCTTACCATCAAGAGGGTAAGGAGAAGTGAAAATGGTGGGTCCACATCCTATGGATTTTACTTGTCATAACCACAGGGAGTATGCCTGGTTTGGATCACTGCTACTCAAAGTACCAGTCTACAAGGAGGAGCTTGGATCAGAATGCAAGTTGATGCCATGCTTCCTTCATCAAGAAAGTCTTGCTATGATTAGAAAGAAAAAGGCTGCACTACATATGTGCTATAACATGCTTCAGGATACAGCTGATTTATATTCCGATGCAAACTCCTTATTTAACTGTGGACCTACAACCAAAGCTTGGGGATTGGAAGTAGCACTGGAAAACACTATCATAAGCCATACTGAGATCCGTGGCTTCTGAAGGTGTGCAGTGCCCTGTACAACGCAGTGGACTTGGGTAAGAGGAAGAGGCCTTAGTAATGGGTTTAATGACATCTTCAAAGTTCTTGGAAAGCTTCATCTAAGAAGAGATCATCAGAACCATTTTGTGTTTTCCCTCTGATAAAACCATATTTTTCATGCAGGACTTCTGCCTTGACTCTGGGATTCTTTCGAAAAAAATAACGAAACCAGCATTTGGGTTAGGGTGAAGTGAATTAAGCAGTTGTACTGAATGCAAATAAATCAGTAATAAATAATAGTTTAATGCATATAAAAATAAAGCCAGTGAAAACAATCTGTGAGGAGCAGTGTCAACATTTGAAGACAGGGTGGTGGCGGCAATGTCTTCTGGTTCTGAATGCGCACTCGAAGTCGTCTGCGAACTAGCACTCTTGGCTATGGTCACTAGGCTTCGGTGCGAGAGTCCTGCCATGACCTGTGTCTGTTCAGTAAGTCATGAAAAAGGAAACCAAACCCAAGAAGTAAGTTTCTTAGACCAGATGAAATTACATTTATGGGTAACTTTTTCTCTGGTGCCACAAAAGTGAAGAGTGCTCTGCCTAAAAACGTAAGGAGGACTTGCTCGATTTGAGTTTCTCTTGCCATGAACTGTGTTACGTGGATCTGGACATTAACTTTCATTTTATTTCTAGGACTGTTTTAAGTCCTACCAGGGACCATGGGACTGAATGGCCAGTCTGAGGTGCACACATCATTATACGCTGTCCTCAAAGACATTTTAATCTTTCAAGAGAACAGCGAATAAAAATGTAGAAAGAATTCAATAGCATGGGGGCTGTTTTACATGAGTAAAATATACTCTCCAGCATTCATACTGACAGAGAACATCTTGTGTCAGAAAGACAGACATGTCCTTGGGAAAGCATAAGATAATGAAGGCTTGTTCATTACTGGATGTATTCCTACTGCACATTCTTCGACAGAGATTTCTAAAATATGTCTTGTTTGGCTCTAGTCTCTCTATACTGGAGAGTTGCCTTAAGAGGAATTAACTTAGTAATTGTAGAATGCTGTAGTCTATATTGACTCTTGAGCAATCTCTGCTTTCAAAAACAGTGAGTACTTTATAAAAAACCTCAGAAAAATAACCCATTTGGGAACAATCCTGATGTCCAGCAAGGCCTCCACTCCAGGAACACCCCATTTCCAAGAGCAGCAGATGGATTTAAATTTAGCCATTAGTTCCTCAATGTTGTGAATGGTGGTAATAAATATATTGAACCCCAAGGAGGGCTTCTTTTCTTCTCCACGAACCTGTAGATACATGTCTTTAACCCAGAGGATCAACAATTGTGCTCTGTTTGGATTTTTAAAATTGGAGAAAGAGGACCAGGGCTAATCCTGAGCTGCCTCCTAGTCAGACCTAAAGCAAACTAACACAACGGCAAAGCAAGACCACTCCCCAGATAAAACTATTTAGAGCCTGTGTTCTATTTATTTATTTATTTATTTATTTATTTATTTATTTATTTATTTATTTATATGCGGGTACTAGGAGTCAAACTCAGGACCTCACGCTTACCAGGCAGGCGCTTATGCTGCTGAGCTATATGACCGGCCCCGTGCCTGTGATTTTAAAAAAACCCTGTAAGTACCTTTAGCAAAACTTTTAGCTTTAGCAGAATTTTGGTGCCTCTTTAAGCTTTTAGCTTAAACTATAAAAACAAAGCAAAACCAAACTGATTTATAAACAAGGATAGGACTTACGCACCATAATTTCTTCAAGGCTCAAGAGTTTATAGGCAAAGTAACGTGTGTGAGAGCAAAACATGAAGCCAGCCTAGGGACTGTGGCCTGCACAGAAAGTGCTCGACCTGTGCTCTCCCTATAGCCACCTGTACCTGTCTTCAGAATTTCCCGTGGGTCAAAGCCCACTTTTCATTACCAGCAACCTGGACCAGAAAAACCAGACATCTCATTAGGTGTCTGGGGTTTTCTCTGCTCCTGCTTTTTCCTGCACGTATGTAAAGGGAGGGTTCAGCCAAAATTCATCTGGGCCAGGAGTCTTTTTTTTTAATAATATATATATAATTAAATTTTAGGGAAAAAAGTAAAACAAAATTTCATAACAAAATAATAGGAGAATAACAATAGTTAATACATTGTGCATTATTATGTTTAAAGTAGTTAATCAGAGTACAAGATATGGGCATAAAAATTCTCCAAAAGATATTAATACAAACCTTTCTTTTCAACGAACTAAGAGAAACTAGTAGTACAGCTATCTCATATTTTGTTTTTTTTTCTTTTCCCTTCCTTCCTTTCCCCTTTCCCCCATCCTAGTTCCTTTTTCCTTTTGAACAATTTCTTCCCATTTCACAATATCTATTGTACATTTTGGACCTTATTTACTCTTTCGGTTCCTCACACCAGGGAGACAATATACATGTAAGTCCAATTTATTCACTTATGAGTATAGTCTCTATTTGCATCCATTTACCTATAAAAGTCTCAAGTTTGGGCCGGTGAGATGGCTCAGCGGCATAAGCGCCTGCCTTGCAAGCACGAGGGCCCGAGTTCGACTCCCGGATCCCACATACGAAAAAGGGGCCGGTGATATCGCTCAGCGGCATGGGTGCCTGCTGGCGCGCGAGGTCCTGAGGTCGACCCCCCGGTACCCACAAAAAAAAAAAAAAAAAAAAAAAAAGTCTCAAGTTTATCCTTCTTTATGGCTGAGTAGTGTTCTATTGTATAAAAAGATCACATCTTTCTTATCCATTCCTCGAATCTTTAAAAAGAAATTACTCATGGCTCATGAAGTGCAATGTTTGTCCCTTCTTCGAATAGTGTCTGAGTTCAGTTGATGCCAGGTCAGGAGTGGGATGCTATGATTCCTATGAGAGGAAAAATGCTTCTGGAGTTTTGCAAACTTGATGTCAGGTGAGGTGGTAACAGGCATTCTAGCGTTCTGTTGGTGCCCAGGTGGTCCTCTTCCCCGACACATGTCAGAGGACTTAGACTGGGCCTCACACACAGCACCAGAACAGTTCGGCTCTGGAGCACTTTGTTCTCAGGCTTCCGTGTAGAGATCTTAGGGGATGCCTGACAGGTCTCAGGAGTACTGTACATCTCAAGTGGGGGGAGACTTCATTCCAAGACTTCAAATATCTACCCTGGAAACATTCACATCTCAAGAACTTTCCGGATTGACCCATAAGGAATGTTCTCTGAGTTAGAGGAATAGCTTTAACCACAGGACTATGGCTCCTTCTTGGTTGGGAAATGCCACCAGCAAGGGCTCTTTCTGTGGAAGGATGAGGGGCCTTGTGGGAAGACTTTTGTCAGGAATAAGAAGGTACAGAAGGACGACCAGCAATGGCCTCCTGAACTCACCGTGTCATGGCACTATCTTGCAGATACATGGTGTCAGCTTGGCTTCCTTCTCTCCTCTCCTTTCCTCTCTCTTATGGGATTTTTGTTTTAACGGGAAGGATACTTCACTGCAACCAGACTTTCCTACCCACAGGTGGGAGTTTCCTTTGTGTATCAGGAGGAAAGAGAGAGTGGCTTGGAAAGGTGAAAGAGAGGGTAGAGGAGTCTGTGAGAGTGGTGTGTTCAAAGGGGAGGGTGTAGAAAAAAGGACTGGCAGGAGTAAAACATAAGTGTTTGACCTAGTCTGCTTCCTTTCACCATAATAAAATACTGGAGGCTGGGTGCTTTATAAAGAAAAGAGGTTTAATTATCCTACAATCCTGGAGGTTTAATAAGAGCATGGCACCAACATCAGCTAGACTCTGGTGAGGGAAATGATCTCAGTCCTGTGACTTGACCATGACCATCAGACAGCTTTAATCCATCCATGAGTGTGGAGCCTCCACGACCTAACTGTCTATTGGGCCCCATCTGTTAAAGGTTCCATCACTCGGCATCACCTTACTGAAGACTACTCCCCCAGCATATGAACTGGTGGGGGACAAACTGAAACCACAGTGGTGGACAGAAGAGTGGCAGACACCTGGGTAGGCTTAGGGGTCAGAACATTTGTCTGCCTCTGAGGTAGAAGCTAAAATATCCATTTCCTCTGGTTTCCTCCCCCTACTTTGTCCCCCAGAACTGCTGAGCCCTGAAGAGTGCCACTGCTCAGTGAGAATCAACCGCCAACTCTTGGGCAGCAGGACCAGGCTGTGGCCTGTGGACTGGTTCCCAGACTTTGGGTTGCAGGCATCCACTTGGAAACCCCTGCTCTGCCCGTGACCGCCTTTGTGAACTTGGTCAAGTAACTTAACTTCACAGAGATGTACTTTCTTCATGGGTAAATGAGGTGTTTTGTGATAACGGAATTCAAAATAGTACAGAACAGGTGCTAAACAAACACACTGAGAACTCTAGTTTCCACAGAGCATCAAAGAAGCACTATGAAAGTTATTTTTTTCTTGTTTGAGGATGCTGAGTGTCTCGCTTGCCTGTGTAACTGTCACTCCCACCTCCGTCTTTCTCTCCCACAGCCCTGCGGCTCATTTCCCTGATTTCCTGGGTCTTAGCCATGCTTTCTGGCCTTCAGTTTCTGGGTGCTCTTGTGGGCATTTCTAGGAATCACAGAACTTTTTTATGAGTAGCTTCCAGTGAAGACAGAACTCTGTGCCAGTCTTGGAAAACCAAGTGGAGTATACAGGCTGTCAGAGCAGACCTAGTTTTCCTACAAGCTGTGCAAAAAACACATCAGTGCTGTTTCTTTACAAGGAATAAACATTTTTGAGAACTAATACTGAAGAACTGGGCATTAGAGAAAGGACTACATAATATACTGTTTTAACAGGAAAACAAGGAGGCATCTTAAAAGCAGAAATACCCTCAGAACAGCTAGAAGAGATTTTTAAAAATTCTTATTTTAAAGAGAAAAAATAAAAATAACAACAAAACAGTTTCAAAACAGGTTAGTAGGACAGTTACAATGATTAATACATGGCATATTGTTGTCTTCATAGTAGTTATTCAGAGTACAAATATAGGCATGTTATCTTGTGCAAACAATATTAGCACAAAACTTTCTTTTCAATGAACTAAGGGAAACTAGTTGTATAACTAGTTGTATAACTAGCTGTATAACTATCTTAACTATCTTGTGTACACATTTTTTTTAGAAGAGAAGATTTTAGTATTTCACCACAGAGAAACTGTAAATGTTTGAGGTGATGAATATGCTAACTACCTGACTTGATCATTACATAATGCATACATACATCAAAAGATCATAAGTACTGCTTACATTTGTATAATTATTGTGTGTCAATTAAAAATAAACTAAAATAAAAACAAATCAGAAATACCCTGGACACCATCATTCTATTTTGAAATATTTTGCGTAATTATAAGAAAAGAAAAAGAAAAACTGTATGAAGTAAGTAAACTCCCTCTCTAATGCTTTTCTCCTTCAACATAAAGAATTCTTGAGAACTCAGGACCAAAATCCATGCACTAACTCCCCAGTAATGAGACTGCTTTGCAGATAGTCCTCATCTGACATCTGTGGAATTAACCGGTGTGATTTCTGGTCTGCTCTGGCCTGGAGCTCCGATGATAGGAAGCAAATCTCCATTTCCTCTTGATACTGCCAGTTCTGATGTCAGATGGAATTATTTCCTAGGAGAAGTGCTTTGTTTAGTCTAATGGAATTCAAATCCTAAAGGCATTATCCTTTCCATGCTGCAGATACAAAAGCTTAGCAAAATACAAATGGTCGCATCCCCACCCTCTCTTATTTTCCTATTAAAATAT
This sequence comes from Erethizon dorsatum, assembly GCA_028451465.1. NCBI lineage: Eukaryota > Metazoa > Chordata > Mammalia > Rodentia > Erethizontidae > Erethizon > Erethizon dorsatum. The sequence continues at coordinate 60,406,066 of CM051836.1, read as the reverse complement.
ATGACAGCCGAGTCCCCACTCTAATTGCATTAGGAGGACTGGAGAAAATTTGCCTCAATGATGTGCTATTTTAATTCTTAGTTGGTTAAATCCCTTTCTTGGCTGGTCTCACTTTTAATAATTAAAAACTCAATTAACTCAAATACATAAACACAGGCAGTGCACAAGCTAATGTTTCCTTTGGAGCCCAACTTGAAGGAACAGCAGTTTATGAGCTCTGACTTTTTTCTGCGTGAACCTGCAGGGGCTTGTTACCGGGCCTCTGCCTCTTGGACTGCCATATGCTTTCCCCACTGCAATTTTAATGAAGACCAGACTTAGCCTGATGTGAAATAAGATCTAAAGGCCCTGAGAAGTCATCCTAATGAAACTCGAGCAGCTGGAGCCCACAGATCGAGAGTAACTGATTTAAAACTTCATTTCAATTCTAAATTTCCAGTTTCCCTTAAAGGAAACCCAGCTCAAGTCTTGAAAAGTTGCCTGAGATCTTGGGGCTTCCTGTGAACCAGATTTTGGCTTATAACTAGTTTAGGAAGTGACAAATGATTTTTTTTTACCTGACGATGTGGTTGGGTCTTCAGTCAGTCGGGTTTGATGGGGTTTATGTATGTAAGTTAGCAAGCAAGAACAATGAACATTGTTATAGATCAAGTCCTGTATGTGAGTCTTTTCAAGAATTGATTTTAATTTAGACAGAGCCACAGGAAGGCCTTATGGGAGTTGAGAGAGCTGCAAACAAAGTGTCCTTGGTGCAAAATGAAATGAGAATTGGGTCTGGAGGTTTAAGAGGGCCTTGAGGATGCTTGGAGAGAGCACCGAGACAGAGGAAGCTGGGTGGGACCCAGGGCTTGTGTGTGGAACTTTCTTGTCCTAACTTTACTCTTTGGTTGGAGTGACAAATGTCAGGATGACTAGAGAGCAGTGCCCATGATGTGTCCATTGCCCAGGACAGGTTTGTTTTTCAGTTCTTGGTGGAGACATCTGAAGCCTTTCACATTCACTTGCTCAGGGGAAAGAGAACCAGCTGGAGGAAATTGAAACCTTTCTTCTAGTACTGTCATCTCCTAGATTATGACCCATATTTCTTCATTCATTTTTTATGCAGTGGAGGTAAAGATGTCTCTCAGACCTACTCCACATGAGCCTTACAAGAGGCAATGCTCTGGAAGGAGCAGAACATTTGGGCCCTGGGGTTATATATCCATGTTTATGGCAGCACAACTCACAATAGCTAAATCTTGGAAACAGCCTATATGTGTACCAGTGATGAATGGATAAAGAAAGTATGGTCTATATATACACAATGGGGTACTATTCAGCCATAAAAAAGGATAAATTTGAGTAATTTGCAAGAAAGTGGATGCACCTTGAGAACATAATGCTAAGTGAAATAAATCAGACACAGAAGGTTAAATATGATATTTTTTCTTATATGAGAAACCCAAAGTATAAATAATTTAAGAATAAAATAAAAGGTGGATGACAGGGAGTTAGACCTTTTGCAGATGGAAAGGTGGTCTAGGGTTGGAGGAATAAGGGAGTGAGGGGAAGGGGAAGTAAAGAGGATTAAGATGCCATATGTAAACGTACCAACTCCAGTGATGAATGTTGAACAGTAGTGTCTAGTCCCAAATAGCAAGGCAAGAATCCTTCTTAGCTACTGCATTCCTCCCCATTCAGGATAGGGAGGGGGGCACATGTCTTCTATCTCCCCACCACGGTCCTACCTGCCCCGTCCCATAATCCTCCTGGGCTGGCTGGATGGGCTTTTTCATCCTTCCTGTCTCCTTGGTCTTTTCTGTGTCAACTTCTATGGATCATTTCCACAGTCTTTTCCTCTCTGCTTCTCTAGTGTTCTTTCTTACCAAATTACCCTATGTTTTCTCATGGATTATCTAAGAAATACATATTATATTAGGAAATGGGGCCTATATAGGATAGGCCTATATCCTATATCCTATATATCTATTAAACTTTTTCTAGAAGTACACATTAGAAGTGTTTAGTGGTAATTACCATTGGGGAAAGCATAGAGATAAGTTTTATTTCACTCTGGGCTGTTTGAATTTTCAAATCATGTGAAATATTTTTACCCATTCTGCGATATCAATAGGGATTAGTCAGATTTCTTTCACTATAATGAAATATCTGAAAATAGTTAACTTATAAAGAGAAAAAGTTTATCTTGGCTTACAGTTTGGAGGTTCCAGCCAGAGATTAGCTGGACCCCTTGCTTTGGGCCTCTGATGGAGGTGCTGGAGGCCAAGGGTAAGGAGCACATGGCAAAGTGAACAGCTCACCTCATGGCAAGGTAGTGAAAAAGTAAAAGGATGGATGGGGCTGGGGCCCCATAATCACCTCTAAGGGCATTCCCCCAAAGACCTAAACACTTTCCACAAAGCCTTCTTCCTAGAGACTCCATTGTCTCCCAATAATGCCACCCTAATGACCAAGACTTTACCACATGGGCCTTTGGGGGGCATTCCAGATCCAAACTATAGCAGAGTAGAATAATATTTTTTGAGATAATTGTAGAGTATGATATTTGATATTAGAAAATTTAACTGGTAGAACTTATGTACAAAAAAGAAATCTCACAATAGCATAAACTAAATTTTCACAAAAATCATGGCCTAAAATATAAGAATGAATTAAATTTTCATTGTGCATTTTAAATAAAAGGAATTAATATTAATTAAATAATTACAATAAAATTTTAAGAAAAGGAGCTTTTAGCTGCACCATAAAGAAAATCAACCAAGGAATTATAGTGCTATGGTGAGAAGGAAGGTTGACTTCCATATTGTTTTTCCCCCTTTCTTAGCAGAACCCTGGGCAAGGTATGCTGCTGGGAAACTACATTTCCTAGACTGCCTTGCTGTCAGGTATGGCCTGTGTTCTGGACAAGGATGTAGGGCAGAACTGGTGAGTGGGATTTCTGAAAAGGCTCATTAAAAGGAAAGAATCAGACCTTATTTCCCTTCATTTTTTTCTGTCATCCTGGCTGAGTTTCTAGCAGCCTTCAGAATAGAATGAGGCCCATAAAGATGGTAGCTACAGCTGAGGATGGAGTAAGACCATGAGTCTTGATGACTTCTTAGAATCATAACATCATCCCTGGAATGCCTATTTGCTAATTTTCCATCTCTGTAACTAAATACCTGACATAAACAACTTAAAGGAGAAAGGATGTATTTTGGTTCATGGTTTTAGAGAGTTCAGTCCATGGTCTGATGGCTCCAAGGACAATGTTGTAGTGGAAGGACATGGTGGAGGAAAGCTCCCTCATGGCAGCCAGGAAGAGTTGTAAGAGAGAGAGAAAAGGCCAGGGATCAGAGTTAGTCCCCAAGATCACGTCCCTATGACCCACTCCCTTCAACTAGGCCCCATTTCCTAAGTTTCATTACTGCCCAACAATGCAATCAAATTATGATACCATCAGCAGACTAATCAACTGATGAAGTTAGAGTCCTCATGGTCCAATCACCTTTAAAAGCCTATCCTCTGAATACATGAGCTTTTAGGGGAACATTTTAGATCTAAACCATAACAACCTACTTTTAGATTTTTTGTATGAGAGAATAAACTTTTATGTCATCAATACACAATTCTTTTCAGGTCTTATTCTAGTCACAGTTGGATTAGTTCCTAACTGCTATACTGGCTTAATTAGCTTTGTTCTGAAAAGTGATTTATGTGTTCATCGACATTGATATCATTTTGATTAAAATATGTAGTAAAATAATTTTAAGTGCCAAGAGTTTGGGGTTGAAATTTTCACCAAGATGGCAAAACATGCTAAAGACATGCTTATAAAAGTAAACAGCTCTGTGCAAATTAAGGATTCATGTTATTCATACCTCATCTAAAAACCTCAAATGGGTTCCATTTTCCCTTATACAACTACTACACAAATCTTGAATTACAAACCTCTGTAATTTCAGAGGCTGCTGGGGACATACAAACTCCATGGCCCACACATTCATTTTGTCTGGACACCCAGTCCCTCCCACAGGGTCAAATACCTGTGGTTTGTTTGCATTTGCCTGGGGCAGGTTGAATGAAACCAGCTGGGCAATCTCAGTGGAAAATTCTTGATTAAACCTCATGGTTGTATAACTTTGAATGTCATTTGGAGTCTTCTGAACCCTTAATGATCTAGATAAGAGTGGTTGGCCTACCTCCCAAATAAAGACCAAGACATTTCAATGCCCACTGGAAATCCTGAAATTCACAGCTGTGTCTGCCTCTGTTTCCTGTGGCCCCTGAAGTCAGGTTTTGTACTCTGTATCATGAAGCTGATGTGATTTTTCTGCCATATATCACCTCGAAGCTGATGTGATTTTTCTGCCATATATCACCTCGAAGTTGGGCTTTCTTCTTGACTTCCCCTCCCAAACAATTATGAATACACAGGTATGGATTGTAGTATAATAGAACTTTCACCAAGGGTTTATGGGTTACTATGGGAGAACTTCATATCACCACACTATGCAATAATCAGCATAAAAATTCATATTAAATAGTTTTATTTCTCTATGATCCTGGCACCATGGATTCTAGGATCTCTCACTAGTTCTGTGACACCATGGATTGCCCAAGCTTTGTGTTGCCTGTTTTGCTCTTTTTCTGACTTATTTTCTTTGATTTCTGTTATTTTCCCTCTTCCTTATTTCCATGTGTCTCTCAGATTGCTGCTAGGACTCCATACTCCTCTAACTTGGTTCTTTCCATCTTTACTCCCAACTCAGTCCCAGGCCCACCTTCTCAGGTCCTGTATTCATCTAGGTGTTTGGGTGAATGAAAATATCATTCCTTTAACTGGACCATCCTCCTTACAAGGTAATGGAGGTTTTTAAAAGGAATTTCTTCCTTCAACTATGCCTGTAAGAGGTCACAGATGAAAGTCATTCCCAAAAGAACCAGGCATAAAGCCAATTAGTATTTTCACATTCAAAACATCAGCAATTAGAAGCTTCACCTGACTACTGATGATTAGAAATAGCTGTGGAGGCTATTAAAATGATGGAATTCTTGACTGTTTGAGTACATTCTTAAGCTACAAATAATCTCTTTGGGAGATTTTCAAAAGGGAAGATTTCATCAGCAGGAAATGTCTCAGGGAATGGTTGATGGGCCAGTATGCGGTGAACTTCTCAGAGATCAGAGCTACCTGAGCTTGTTTCTTGGCCTTGTCTTTAGGTCACAGTGAAGGTGTCCTTGTGGGCCTGCTAATGGCCAGAGGTAAGGAGCTCTTATGAACCCATGCCTCATTGGGAGAAGTTTTTGAGTGAAAAAGCATCAACACAACCTAGTTTAAGGTTCCTGCACTGCAGATGAGGACTTCCCATGACTGCAGCACAACCCTGAGGCGGCAAGATGGGTTGGTCACCATTTTTTCCAAGACCCACTGAGCCATTTCATACTTGCTGTGGAATTTGACTCCTGCTCTGCAGGTCTCCCATCCAGGACTAGTGGTGTCTCTGGAAGCAGGTACCGGAAGAACTCACGTGCTACTGTGGCAAAGAGGTCATGCAGAATGAGTGAGCAGGATCAGTTTCAGTGCCACAGGAAGTGGTAAGGGCTCTGGAGAAGTACAATTTTCTACCCTAATGGGACAGCTGCTTAATACTGGGTGATTATTACTGTTGTGGACTGACTGCTTTTATCCCCATAAAATTTATATCTTGAGTGTGATGGTGTTAGGAGGTAATTAGGTTTAGATAAGTTTATGAGTACAGGGTGCCACCATTGGATTAATGTCCTTATAAGAAAAGGAAGAGACCAGAGCTCTCTCTCTGCCTAAAGAGTCTGCAAGGAGCTCAGTCTGCCAGCACTTTGATCTTGGCTTTTCCAGCCTCCAGAAGTATATGAAGTAAACATCTGTTGTTTAAGCCACCCTGCTGATAGTATCTGTTATAGCAGCCCAAGCGGACTGAGACAATTGCCCTGCGAGAATGCAAGCCTTCAATTACCACACCCTATGATTTTTAAAGAAAAGCTAAAATTTTCCGGTATGTGGTGAGACAAAGGAAACAAAGCTGTAGGCTGTGTGTGGCCTCTGGGTCACTACTTTGCAACCTTTTTAGTGGTAGTTAAATGTTCAGGCTCTCAAGTAAGATGTGTTTGGGCTGCCCAAGCTCTAGCACTTATTAGCTGTGTCTTCTTGGACCAATTATCTTATCTTTACTGAGCTTAGTTCTCTCATCTATAAACTGACCATAATAATAATACCTGAGGGCTTAAATATGATAACCCTGGAATTCAAGGTAGTGTAGTGCTAGACACTGAGAACATATTAAAATGAAATAATCCAAAAAGGCTACAAACCATGTGATTCCTACTACCATGGAATTCTGGAAATAACACGATTATAGTGGTTTCCAGGAATTCAGGGGGAGGGAAAGGAGGATGAACAGTCAGAACTCTAAGATTTTTAGGGTGGTGAAACTATTCTGTATAATACTGTAAGGATGGATACATGACATTATATGTTGGTCACAGCCTGTAGAATGTGCAACCTTAGTGCAGCTATGGACTTTAGTTAATAATGCCTCAATATTAGCTCGCCACTTGTAACAAAGTTCATCATGTCAAGGCCACACGTTAATAGGGGAAATTTGGAGCGCGTTATGGTTTAAATATGAAATGTCCCCCATAGACTCATGTGTTAAGGGCTGGATTCCCCAGCGTAGCAATGGCAGAGGTGGGGCCTAGAGAGATGAAAGGATCATGAGGTTGCAGATCTCATCAATGGATTAGTCCATTGACGAATTTAGAGGTGAATGAGCAGTTAGGAGGGGGCACCTAGTTAGAGGCAGTAGGTCACTGGAAGTGAAATCTGGAAGGGTAAATATTGTCCTTGGTAACTTGTTTCTCTCTGTTTCCTGGTCACCATGAGATGAGTAGCTTTCCTCTGCCACATCCTTCTGCCACGAAGTTTCTGCCGTACCACAGGCCTAAGGCAATGGAGTTGACTGATTATGGACCGAAACCTTGGAAACTGTGAGCTGAAATAAATCTTTCCTCCTTTAAGTTGTCTTTTTCAAATATTTTGTAACAGTGAAGAAAAGCTGACTAACAGGGACAGGTTGTATAGAAAAATGCTGAAATGAATGATGGTTATTGATGATGAAGATGATTATGACGATTATGCTGCATCAGTGAGTTATTGCTACATATCAAGCTACCTTAGACCTTAGTGGTTTAACACAATAACTGAGTACTACTGCTCACAAGTCAATGTGGCAACTGGGGCTTACAGTTCTGGCAATTTGGTCAGGTTTGGCTGATGTCAGCTGGAAGTCTCATGCATCTGTGATTAGCTGCAGCTCAGTAAACTTATGTTGGCTAGACTTTGTTAACAGCCTTCTCATACCATGTGCCATGTGTAACACACACACCAGCTCAGGCCTCAGCTGGTACCATGGCACTGGCTGACCACGGGCCATGTGTTCTCACATCCTCCAGCAGCTGGCCTGGCATGTTCACAAGGGTCAAAGAGAGGGGAAGTGTACAAGGCCTGGCACACTGTCACTTCTTCCATATTCTGTTGACTACAGTTACAGCCCAACCCAAATCCAAGGACTGGAGAAATAGACTCTACCTATTGATAGTAGGAGCAATAGCAACACATCACAAAGGGCTTGAATGCAGAAATGAGAGTAATGGCACCCATCTCTGTTAGGGAAATCTACTAAATTGATGATGATGGAGGTTTTCTGCTCACCCATCCCTGTGAGGTGACTTAGGGCCTTTAGATCCATTTTTTAGATGTAATTGGTCATATCCCTGGCAACTTCTTTTTCTGGCTAGTTGGAGGTTCTTATTGGGAAATTGAACTTGACCAGAGTCAAGGATTCACGGATCCAGTTCAGAGAGACCAAAGGAATAAAAAATTCATTTCAGTAGGCACTCAAGTGTGCCTTGGAAAAGTTTTCATGGATCTTAAAATAAGGGCCATCTTTTGAAAGAGGGCTATGAACCTGTCATAGGCCCTGTAACTACATGTCCACAACTCTAATTCCGGTATCAAAAGTAATGATTTTTGTTGCTCAATTGCCCTAGAAAAATTGATTAAATTTACTACAATGTATGAAGTCCCAAGACACCCAAACATGACTCATAACCCCTGCTGGTGAGAATAACAGTCACAGCTGCCCTGGAAATAAATATGGCACACACGTTGTGCTTAACTTTGCTCCAGAAATTCCCTGACGCTCGAGGGAGAAATGTTCTTAGTGCTGATGCTCCAAGGGCCATGGTTTTTACCATCTGGCCCTGAACTGCTGTTTATGTCTGTGGATAAGCACTGCAATTTTCCTGGAAAAAGTAAAAAAACCAAACACCCACATTATGGAGAAAGAGGATTGAAAATTGTCCAGTTTTGTCATTGAATTTATATTCTTAGCCCTAGGAAAATGTTTGGAATCATCTTCATTGCCTCCACATGGGACTTCAGACATTTGGAGGGAAGAACCCCAAATATTATTAGCTACAGGATGCAAGTGTGGAGGCCACCTCTGCCGCAGACACAACATGTGCCCTCTGTCCTCTTTTGACCCCAGTGTCTAGGACATGCCTCTGGAGGAGCCGAAGCTCTTCCTATCTTCTGGGGCTCAGATGTACTGTACACGCCAGCCTTTCTCTCCTTATCATGTTTCTAAAATTATGTCACTGAATTGTTAATTCTCAATGAAATTCCATTTCTCTAACAGTTGAGAGCCCACCGTAGGAAGATTTTCTGCCAGTCAGGATCTGGGGCAAAGGGGAAAGGCACACAGTTGCTGCCTCTTTTCTCCTGAGTCTTTCAGTCTTGGCTGATGTTACAATATAGGATGTTTCTAGACCATTTTCCAAAGTGCATTCTATGGAACACAAATCCAATAAAATGATTAATAATAAAGGGTTCCATGGTTGATAACTTTGAGAAACAGTATAAACTATAACCCTGTCTTAGAAAGCTGCAATGCGCATTAGCAGATAATAGCTCTGAAAAGTTTCCCAGTAAAGAAACACATTTTCTTCTTTTACAATTCAGTGTTTCTCACTCATTTGTCCAGGGAATATTTTTAAGAATAATAATGAGTCAGGTGTGGTGGTACATGCCTATCTAGTATTCTAGGAGGCTGAGGCAGGAGGATCACGAATTTAAGCCCAGCCTGGGGAACTTAGCAATTTAGTGAGACACTGTCTCAAAATAAAAAGAATTTAAGAAGGGCTGGGGATATACCTCAGTACAAAGGCCCTGGGTTCTATGTCCAGTACTACTGGAAAAAGTAAAGACTCTGAACAGTTTGGGAAATGCTGTTGTCACACATTGAAGTGTGTGTGTGTGGGGGGGGTATTTTGGGCCACTTATGTTCCTGTCTCATGGAAGTGTGGGCGTAAATGCTCTCATAGAGTGTAAACTCTTCTCATTTCAAGCAGGAGTGTGTAGGGACAATGTCTGTGTATGAATGACGGTAACATGCCATGGTTAAAAATCAAAACAAAAAACCCCAAAACCAACACACACACACACACACACACACTACACTACAGTGGAAGGATTCTTTCATTTGGCATAAAATGGGGACTAGTAAAGTGTTTTTGGCACCTGGGACCTTGTACCACTCGCGTCATTTTTGCCAGAAGTAAGAAACGCGCCACAACCCCTTACTTAGTTTTGTCCAACTAACGCCCAGCGCTGTGTCTGGCAGAGGCTAGGGAGTCTATGACCGAATCAGATCATGAGACGAGTTGGCCTGGATGCAATTTTTAAAAAAATTTTAATGATTTTATATTTACTTACAGTGGTTTGTAAAATTACACACTTTTTCATTATTTCATAGATACTAATTTCTCAGGGCGTGGTTAAAACTAAACACGAGCTGACTTAAAGAAAATATGAAGTAAGTGGAAGGGCATTTGGTAGGTAGATATGAGAAAAACCATAAAAATATAGTATATAATTCACTAAAATTTAGGGGAAACACATTAGCAGATCCTTGTTGAGTGTAGACCTGCAGGGATTGGAGCAGGGGAAAGAGTTGGAAGGTGCTGGCTACCACTAAAAGCAAGGCCAGGTGGGAGGTGCTGGTGGTTTTGTATGGCAGTTGCTGAGTGTTCTCACCTCAAAGGCTCATGTTTCTTTTTCCCTAAGGCTGGAAAAGTATACACATGTTGAAATAAATGAACAAAAACAACAGCTTCTTAAATTCACTCAATTTGCTAATTAGCTGTAGTTCATGGTTAAAGAATCCTGGTGACAGGGCTGGGTGGGTGCAGCTTGGTGGTGGAGCACCTCCTTAGCATGCACAAAGCTCTGGATTCAATCCCGGCACCACAAAAACAACTGTGACAGCTACACAAATGAAATTGGAGATTGTTTGTCCATGTTGCTAAAGCTGGGCTTTTTCTGGGTCCCCATATTTAGGTGTTTACTGTTTGGGACAGGTTAGGTGGGACTGAATTGGGGCATAATGTAACTTGTTATATTAAAAAAATAAGAGTTGGACTAGATAAAATGTTTTCAACTCCTGCCCTTTTACCCTTTCTTTCAATGAAATCTTACTTGGAAATCCTAGGAAAATAAGAAGAGGATGAAAGCGGATTCCCTGATGTGGCTGACGTGGGAAAGGGGCAATGGTGGTGGCAGAGGGGTGGGGGAAGAAGGAGTGTGTTTTCCTCAGGGCCTCACCTGGCCTCTTCCTTGGCCATCTCAAAGGCAATTTGAAGACTTCTAGAGAGAGTTTTTAAGACTTCTACTAGACTGAAAATTCTAGTTTTTAATGTTTGGTGTTATGAGAATGTGCTCAAGAATAAAGTGGATCCACATTTTTCTCACATTTCTCATGGAAACAGCTAATAAGCTAGCAAATAATTTTCATAAAATCCCACTTGTCTTAGGCACTTTTCTGTCACTGGGACAAAATACCCAACACTTACAACTTAAAGGAGGAGAGGTTTATTTTAGCTCATGGTTTCAGTCCATGTCCGCTAGCTCTGAGGCAGAAACAGGACAGCAGGGCAGCGAGCTGGGCGAAAAGGTGCTCAACTTGTGGCAGCCATGAAGCAGAAAGAGGAGGGAGGAGCTGGGGACAAGAATACACCTTCCAGGTCACACCCTCATAGACTCACCTACAACCAAGCCCCACCTCCTAACAGAACATTTAGACACTGAATTCATCAATGAGTGAATCCATTGAGTATAGCACCCCCATGACCCAATCGCATTCTGAAAACATGAGAATTTGGGGGACATTTTCTATCTAAACTATAACATACTATATCATGTCTGGCCAGTCTGGGAGGGCAATGGAAAGGATTTGTTTAACACAGGAGACTTTGATAGCTTTGTCTTAAGACCAAACAAACAAGCAAGCAAACAAATGAAATCCCACTTGTCCTGCTGGTCAGTGGATGAAATGTTCCATTAAGTGTATCAATTTGGGAACTGGGTTGCATTGCTAAGAACCAATATTGCAACTGCGTGTCAGATCAGTGTCCAATGTCTTCTCAGCACTCGATGTCAGATCTTGATAATCAAGATTCATATATATGAGAAGATAACAATGCTCACTACATGTACTTCTCCTACACCTTGGAGTGAACCAAAGCTCCAGTGAGCTGTCTTACTGAGGCTTCCTGTACTCATGATATACTTTAAATTCCTGGAAAGTTTGTATCTTCCTGTCACTGGGCACAAAACAATTCAGTACTGTATCAAACACACAGTTTCCAAGGGACATTGTGTCTCTGTGAGGGATGGCTCACGGCGCCGGCCAGAAGTGTTACATGTTTTCACAATGCAGCATCGCTGCTAGCTGGGACTATCAGTGAAGAGTGACTTTGGCCAACAAAGGTACTTAAAATCATCTTCGCATTTGGATGGGAGCCTGGAAATTCTGTCCCTAAGGAAGGGAAACAGAAGGATTTCAGACACACTTGTGCCTAGTTTGGAGGCACAGAGAATTACAGCACTATGAAGCTGGGATCTTAGTTTGCAGAGCATACTGGAAAGAAGCAAAGACTTCTTCCTTGATGGGTGTCTAGGCAAAGAATCATATCTGTCATGTCATTGGAAGTAAGGACCGAGAAGCTAGAAATGGACATTCCAGTGCGGCTGTCTTGAGACAGCGCAGATTGAACAGGACCATTCTGTTAGCCCTTGGTTAAGAGCTATAGCACAAGTTCCTCAGAGGCCTGGAAATACAGAATGATGCTAGAACCCACTAGATGTCTTCTATACTTACTGTTCTCCACTAGAGCACAGTGCCTGAAATGCAAGAGAACATGTTTGTTTGTATTTCAGGCACTTCTATATACCCAGACCAGCACAACACTTGGCATGTAGTAGGCATTTATTTTACATATGAGGAAACTTGGCCTAAGATTTCTCTTTCTAGAAAGTGGTAGAGCCAGGGTTTAACACCTTCATGATAGGGTCGTAATTCTTTTTTTTTTTTTTTTTTTTTTGTGGGTACCGGGGGGTCGACCTCAGGACCTCGCACGCCAGCAGGCGCCCGTGCCGCTGAGCGATATCACCGGCCCCTTTTTCGTATGTGGGTTCCGGGAGTCGAACTCGGGCCCTCGCGCTTGCCGGGCAGGCGCTTAAGCCGCTGAGCCATCTCACCGGCCCTGGGTCGTAATTCTTATGTCTCTCTACGGGCAGCTTGAACCACTGATGGTATATTCATGACTATCTCATTGAGTGGCTTTTTATGAATTTTATTAGTAAAAGGATGGATAAAAGTGATTAGATCCATTTGTACTGTAGCAGAAAATGCTGCCAGTATACTTCAGTTTGTTAGTTGCCCAGGTAATAGTTTCTCTTCCAGTTCCAATTGCTTCTGTCTCTTAGAAATGGCTGGTCACTGTGATGCATAGCTGGTCACTATGATGCACCAGTATACATACACGTGTAAACCAATCCCCAATTGGCAAGCCATTCTGCCTCTGTACTTTCTGCTTGCTTATCCCGTATAAGCCCTAGACCACCAGAAATCAGGGCCTGATATTTTGGGAGTGATCCTGATCAGTGCCCGTCAACATAGATAAATCTTTTTGTAAATCCTGGGTATCGTTTCTGTGTTTCTGCTTGCCGTTGCAGTACTACCAGTGGTACAAGCTGCCCAATGGGACTGCTACATATGTACCACTGGTGGTTCAATCTGGTGCGAATGCTAAAATCCAGGTCTTCAGGCTATGAATCTCATAGCCACCAGGGTACACTCTTCACATTGCCTTCGTTGGTCCTATATTGGCAATTCCTTCTAGTACCTTCAGTCCTGCTCCTTCCAGTGAGGTGCTATGCTTTACTTTTCTTTAAAACTATTGTGAATAAATCGTGCAGTCCATAGATGTTTTAGCCTTGAGTTATTACCAGGTCTCGCAAAATGGGAATTCCTTTCTGCTTTCTTTGTTTTCATTCATAGATGGTGACTGCCAGATTTTATTACCATCCCTGCCTAAAAAATATTGGTGTTCAAACCTGGTTTCCCATTCCTGACAGAAGGCAAACTAATTAGAAGTCTGCTGGAGCAAGTTGTATGGGGCAAAATGCATTTTTTAGTGCAGCCAAAGAACTGAGCCCACCTTAAACAAGAAGTTAAAAGTAAGAGTGTCTCTTGGGTTGTCAAATACAAGAATTAGGAAATCAACCTGCAACCTCCCAAATGCATTGAAGGTAACACAGATTCTCCCAGATGAATTAAACTGTAATCCTTTGGTCCATATATATATATATATATATATATATATATATATATATATACTGCAGGTGGAATACTTCATGGATCAAAGAAACGGGGTGCCCTATAAATTCTGCTAACTAAAATATCCACAGTGTACCTGTTTAAGTCTGAAATTTGGGGCCACTAGGGGAAGCAGAAGCACAAAATAAGTTCTATTTTCCAAGTTTCTGGGGGGTAAGAGGTGTATTATGGAAGCCAGGTGATTCTGAGGTTTTCTGTAAACTGTTTTTATTGTTTTTTATTATAACAAGCTATGGAGTCAGGCCATCTGGGAATCTGGCCACATGATTAATTCTGGGCAATTTCATTATCCTTTCGTATTTCAATCTCCCCATCTATAGAGTGGAGCTCATAATAATGATAATAATTATCTTGTAATAACTCCAATGAATTAATACCTATAAAGTTCTTAGTGTTCTAATGTATAATGGTGAACAAATATTCTTTACTATTATTATTATTATTCTCTATGAGTTCATGTATGTTTTTTTCTTTTAAACTCTAGTGATTGATTACATGAACTGAGCAGGACTTGCCATGTCCAGCACAGCTCTTGAAGTTCCTGGGGTGGGGGAGGACAGTGGGAGGATGGAGAAATAAAGAGTCAGAATACAGAAAGCTGAGGTCAGGTGGAGCCCTCTCTCCAGATGGGAGGAAAAGGAACTGTTCAACCACCACAGCACATTTATTTATACATTTGGCAGGTTGATGTCATGTGACACCCTTCTGCCTAGCAACCTGCCTGCATGGTAGCCTCCGGGCGCTTCGCATTCTTGGAGTTGGAGCAGCTTGTTCATGTGGATGGCCTCCTGTACTCTTTGTTCTTAGGACCGGCCTTGCTCTAGCCCCACACACGTGATCGATCTCCAGCTTGAGCTGCTCCCCATGGGACTAATTTGGAGGACCCAGTACAAAATGGCAATGCAGGGCCCCTTTTTCAGTAATCAAAGTTTTCAAGATGGAAATGCTAGAGCATTAAGTCAAACATGGTGCCCTTTTGAAATAAGGACTGGGTGACCCATACATCACATATTCGGGAAGCTGGCCCTGGAACTGAGTTATAGGAACTACGGGGTTTTGGGAAGATTGGATATACAAAATAAATTAGTACAACTTGTTACACCTGGAAAAGACAATGAAATCAGTTTACTTAAAAAATGAGCAAGAAGGGGTATCGTTTATGAAGAATAAACTCATCTAACAAAATAATCTCAAAACAGGCTCTTTTCAAAACTAGGTTTTGGGACATGTCAGGTGAAATACAGTGAATTCTACTTGATTCACAGAGAAAATAAAAATGTGTCAATAAGCAAACAATTCTTCCATGGTTCACTTTTTCATCTTTTACTGCAAATGAAGTAAGAGAAAGAAATGCTCTTTCCCAAAATGCTCTTTTAAGGGCACAACAGCCTACAGATTTGCTTTTCACTTTTGCCTGCTGATGGTTAGGAGATAAGCCTGGATTAAATTTCTGTAACATACATGGCTTTCCAATAAAATAGACTTTTGAACCAGAGAAACAAAGAACCAAACAAACAGCAAATAATAACCTTATGATGAGTGGATGAAGGGGAAATATCAAATTCTATTCATTTCTTGCCAAATCCATTCAATTTGGGGACATGGTGCAGACCACAATTACTTGAAATTTATTATACAGATCAAGGACATTAAGAAGAAATTGAATCCCAGAAATAAATGGATCCATATCACTAGCTCATTAGGTAACATATAAATATAAATCAATATAAATGTGTCTAAAATTTATATTTGGAAAGTTCTTTACCTAGTACTGTGTATAATTCTTAGACGGCTCAGATGCTCAGTGAGACAGCCATCAATGGGCAAATGTTTCTGAGATAGATTGTGTTGATTTTATTGCACCATAAATGAGATTTAATAGCTCCTTACTTATGTGCGTGATGCTTTCAATATCTTTTATTTGTTCACTTAATAAGATCCAGCACAGTTAATCACTCATTATCCCATGGGTGAAACTATTGTTTGAAAAAAAATAATTATTTTTTCCTTTATTCGCCTGACAGGGATTTTGACGTTCTCTGCTTAATGTTTGTGCTAAAAGAATGGAGAACAGAAAAGAGGGAGAAAGACAGAGAAAGAGAAGAATAAATACATGTTTTTAAGATGTCTTTAATTGTTGATGATTATCTGCTAGCAACCAAAAAGAATTTATGAAGTTATTAATGATTTTAATCCATATGATAAAAATATTATGAGACTAAAGTCAGCAGGGTGCATTGGAAAACTGAAACTGAAATAAGCTTTGTGTAATTGAGCCAGAAACATAAGATATTACTTGGAAAGTCAGAGTTTCTATCTTTGAAGTTTAGTTATATTTTACTATTTTGTTTTGATTTGAGAAAAATATGAATTTCGACATACAGTCTTAGTTCCAGATTTCTGAATAAGTGCATCTTCTCAGAGTTACCAGCAGAAATTCCCTTTTCTCTTAGCTCTCAGGCAGACTTTTCAAGAATTCATTAAGGTTGGGAAAGATTTCAGTATAGATGTTCAGTTGATTTTTAAGAGGCTCCCTCATCTGCCTCGCTTCTCTTTCACTGTTCTCCAATTTCATGCATCCTTCCAGAACTTCTTCAAGCATAAGTGAGCATGTATGAATGCAATTCTTATTCCCTCCCATCCACAGACATGCAAAAGGAAATTCTAATTTAAATTGCAAGGGAGAAAAGTCAGGAACCAAAATGAACTGATATCTTTTAATAAACAGTTGAATACATCTTCCTAATATCCTGGACGCTTGACCTCTTCATCTGGGGCTCATGCAAGTGAGAGACAACATCCTCTCAAGGACAGGGCTCTAGCACAGTGATCTGCATCTCCCTGTTTTTCCCTTATGAAAACATCTTTTGATAAATAAAGACATCCTTCACGATTTTTCTTTAACAACTGCAAATATTCTATGGTATGGATGCTCCATAGCATATTTATCCAGGCCATTATTAATGGTACAGTTTTATTTTCTTTTTTTTGCTATTAAAAATAATTCTATAGTGACTTTAAAAAGACTTTTTAGTTAAAAATTATTTATTTTTCACTTACACATAAGTGAAATGAATGGAATTCAGGTCAACCTTCTTGATCTCTCCAAACTCTCAACTCTGTCGCTTCAACGCAGAGATGGCCAGGCTGTGTCTGGTTTCCCTTCCTTGCTCTGTGGTCTGGAAACTTCTCAGTTAGTAATCCAGGGCAATCAGAAGGCTCACTTTACTTATCTCCCATTTCTCAAGGATCATTGCCCTTCGTTGCCTGATGTCTGCTATCTTGGAAACTTTGTTTCATACATTTTATCTGATTTTTAAGTTACTCTAGGCAGTACAGTAAATCTGTTTCGTGTTACACGTTCCCCACTGGCAGGAAGAAAGTATCCACCCCATAGATTTTTATTTATTTATTTTTTTTTTTGTGGGTACCGGGGGGACGACCTCAGGACCTCGCGCGCCAACAGGCACCCGTGCCGCTGAGCGATATCACCGGCCCCTTTTTGGTATGTGGGATCCGGGAGTCGAACTCGGGCCTTCGCGCTTGCAAGGCAGGCGCTTACGCCGCTGAGCCATCTCACCGGCCCACCCCATAGATTTTTAAAGGCCAATGTTTATTGAGAACTATGCTCTGGATGTTGCTAGGTGCAATATAACATCAAAATTAATCCTCTAAAAGAAAATAGAAAAACAAAAGTGGAAAAGGACACAAAATAGAACTATAAAAAGGTACTATTATAATTTCCATTTTATAAATGAGGACACAGATTAAATGAGGTCTTCAAAACATAATAAGGTAATACATATGGGACCGAGGTTTGATTCAGGTGTGTCTGCTGCCAAAAGCAAGCTCTTCACCAGTCTCTATCCCTTTACTGCTCTCCCTAGCTCTTCCTGTTTAAAAGACACTGTGAAAATGAGTTGCTTTCTCTTATGTCCTCTATCATTAAACTTGCTTATTCTCTGCAGAGAACTCATTTTTAACTTTTCCTTCTCCCTCCAATTAGTGCCAAGTGGAGAATCCTCAGGCTTCACAACATTAGAGACTGTCTATGGGTTTTCCTTTGGTGGAGAATAACAGTTTATTTGGGATCCTGGCTTTTCCTCCCTGCAGATATTGAGGCAAATTTAGGTTGAGGATTTATAAAATAATAATTTTCCATTGCAAACTTATTAGCTTTGATCAAATGATCACAACTTTTAAAATAAGGAAAAAAATGGCTGTCTTTGAGAGGTATGTGAGGATGTCCCTGAAGTTGGAATGGAAGGAAAAATGAGGTCTGAATTTCAAATTAACTTCCAGCTTCTCTGTGGGAACTGGCAAAAGGGCTTCTCTATTGTGAGTTTTAGGGGAGAGTGTTTATAGTGGTTCCAAGAATTCTCAACAAAGCTCCACAGAATGGAAAGACACTCCAGCCAACACAAATGACACAAAACCAGACACAGTTTTGTTACAGGGGAATATTAGCTCATGATTGAGAGGACGCTTCTGGGGCAGATTTGAGCATGTTATAATTCTCATGTGCTCCGCAAATGAAACTAATGAGATTTTGGCTGTGTCCTATCGGGATAAAGACTCACAAGCCTTAATCTAGGACTTGCATATAAATCTTAAACTCTCAAATGCTTTAGCATTTGAACTTTGCTCTCATTCTCCTTGTTCTCTTTTTCATGCTTGATGAATCCTAGTTATACAATTAAAATCTATTTACTTTTGAAAAGTAGGAAATATAAGTAATCAGAAAGAAAACGATGATCTGTAAACTTGCTACCAATCAGTAATCACAAGGAACATACGTGTGGCTCTCTTGATTGTCTTTCGCTTCTCCATATATAAAGATGTGTGTGTGTAACTTATAATTATAGAACAGTTTATGATGAATCAGACAGAGATCTGTTTGGATTCACGGCACAAGATGGTAAAAAGCCTAATACTTTAGTTTAAATCTGAGTTGCAAGGCCCCTACCAAAGAAAGATATGCTCTTGTAAATGGTTTTTTTATTCCCTATCTAAATTCTCCCAACTTTTGACTTTTGAGATATCCCCAGAGAAGAGCTACCTAGAGCTATGATTGGACAGTGATCCTTTACATGAAAGTCCCACAGGTGACTCAGGGTTAAGGCCTGGGCTGGAAACAGTCAGAACGGTATTTCCCAGACCTGCAGCTGTGCAGGTGGTCATCCCCAGAGGCCCTCTAACTGTGGCTGTGATTACAGAGAGTAGTTCACTCTCCCTCGATCATGTGAGTACTAGAAAGGCCGGGGTTTTCAAGAAATAAGGATAACTTTTTCAGAGAGCCTAGATAGAGGCAGTTAGCTGAGAAGGGCTTATGTTAGATGGTACCATGCTGTTTATCTAATTCACAGGCTATTGAAGTGTTTTCCCCCATTTGGCATGTGTAGTTGTAGGCAAAGAATTCAACTTCCACTGATTTAAGCAAGAACATTGCCGAAAGGGAATTAACTGCTAGTAAGGTGAGAAAACGAGGCTTAGGAAGCAGGCAGTAGAGGACTAGGCATGTAGAACATGCCAGCAAAGCTGGAGCGACCTGGGGGGACTCGAAATCTGTTTGCCTCTGGAATTAAGGGCTAAGATCACATTCTAACAGGATCCATGTCAAGAGCACAGTGGAAGCCCAGAATCATATGTCCAAATATTTAAAAGTTAAAAATTATAAACCAAGTGAATATTTTGTTAAATAAAATGTCATATCCTCTTTTCTTAACAAAAGTACTTTATAATTAGAGGAAAGGTTAGGTACAGATTTAGAATTTTGGGCTTCTTAATATATAATGGGGGAGATCCAGCCCTGCTCCCAACCCTGGGGACATCCCTCTTTTCTTACTGTGTTAGCCTGATGTATAAGCACCAGCTACATCTCCTGCAAAAACCATCTTAATGTCCCTTTGAGTCTAGAGGTAGGAATGGTGTGCTATAAGACAAACACAGGGATGAGAACCACATAGGTTCCGGAAATGACTTTGAGGTCATTTGGGAGGGATTTCAGGGAACCTGTGTACTTGGACTACAGACAAGAAGCTGGAGATCAGGTTAGGAGTGTGCATATTTTGTTGGCTTTGTAGGCTGTTTATTCCATGGTGAGAGGCACAGAAAAGGAGAGCTAGGTCAGGGCCCCTAAAGTGTAGCTTTAGTATAAGTCTTTCTTGCCTGTACTTGCTAGTACTGCCAATGCCAGATCAGCTGGTGGTGCCCTGTGAACTGGGTATGGCTGCTATCTTATTCTGTTTTCAGTTGCTATAGTGAAGTACTTCACTAATACTTCATTTAAAAAAAATAGGTTTCTTTATCTCAGTTTTGGAGGCTGAAAGTCCAAACAGCATGGAGCTGGCTCTTATGATCACCTCCTTGCCCCTCTTCCCCAGCTGTGTCACAGCATGAAGGAGGATGTCATGATGGAACATGTGGGAAAGATCATATTGGTAAGATGGGAAGCCAGAGACCAGGGAGGGGCCAGTCTTGGTCTTTTTATAACAACATGAACCTGCAGAAGCAAACGGGAGTCCTGACGGAACTACTTGTACACTAATTCCTGCATTGATTCCCCCTGGTGACCTAATCACCTTTCACCAGGCCCCAGCTCTTAAAGATTTCACCACCTCAAACACCACCACGCTAGGGACCAAGCTTCCACAGAAGCCCTTGAGGGTCACAGTCGAACCATACCCAAACTGTAGTGGCTGCCCACCACCCACAGCACAGATCTACCTCTGTCCCGTTTCCCCAGAATCTGGTCAACTCCTTCTAAGCATGTACTGTAAGCTGTTATGCCAGTCTGCAGTTATCTAAGAAACTATATGCGACCATATAAATGGTCGCATCAGCATTGAAGATGGTCAGAAAAGCAATGATGAATGGAATTATCTTCTACTGGATGCACATGAGGAAATTTATTGTTCCTTTTATTTCTATGTTTAGGCTTGGGCCATCTTCCTACAGGCTGACAGGAGTGAGACTGCATGTATTTGCACCATCAGTAGGTGGGGTAGACTTTGCTGCCTTGCCCGCCCACCATCTGTTTTCTCTTCCCTGTTATGCCTCTTCTGTTCTTCTGTTGGCAGCTTCAACTGTAGCTGGAGTGTTGCTGACCAACACCCATTCCAGAGATACGCAGGTGGCGCAGTAGTTTGACCCACTCAGAAGATCACATACAGATGGTCACAGTCATTGGATCCTGAATTTTGGAACGACTTCTGGAACATCAGATAACTATAAATAGTTAAAATGAACATATTCAAGAAGCAGGGGGGGGGCGGTGAGATGGCTCAGTGGCATAAGCGCCTGCCTGGCAAGCGCAAGGGCCCGAGTTCGACTCCCAGAACCCACATGCGAAAAAGGGCCGGTGATATCGCTCAGCGGCACGGGCGCCTGCTGGCGCGTGAGGTCCTGAGGTCGACCCCCCGGTACCCACAAAAAAAAAAAGCAGGAAATTTTGGATGGAGATGAGAAGTGGGTCATTAGAAATTCTTTTCCAGAGCACAGAACTTTCATGAGCAGACCCCTGAGACTCAACATTAAGTCAGAGCCAAGATCCCCTAATTTCCCCTGCTGATGGCCAGGGTGTTACTACTTCTGTGCGCTCAGATCCGTGTGGATGGAGTTCTCAGGTCAAAGGACTCAGTGGCCTGCTATTCTAGGTCCTTTGGTTTCTAGTGACAGGATTTCCTACTGGTCAGTACCTCCGAGATGCAATGCATTGGAGTTTGAATCCTAGTTGCATCACTTGGCTGCCTACCTCAGTTTCTTCATTTGTAAGAGGAGATGATCTTTAGCCTGAAAGGGGAAATTAAGCCCAAGGTGATGAGGCAGGTTCTTTTTTTTTTTTTTATATGTGGGTACCAGGAATCGAACTCAGGACCTCGTGCTTGCCAGGCAGGCGCTTATGCCGCTGAGCTATATCCCTGGCCCTTGAGGCAGGTTCTTGATGCTCTCAGGTACTTTGTCTCCAGTGAAATATCCAAGCCTTGCAACAAAAATGGGGTTGGTGTGGATGTGAAATGAAAGTAAGCAACCGATCTGTTCCCACCAACCACACGAGAAAGTCTGTCTCTCACTTTGCAGTCAAACCCTTGCACACGCTCCGTGGCGTTCATGGCATGTGCTCAGAAATGACCCGATTTCTTTCTGTGGATCTCAAGTTGTTTGATCCACTTCAATTCACATAATAAATATGAATTCTCATAGTTGGTGAAGTGAGACACGTGTGTGAAGAGACACTATTTTGTCCCGTAAAATGTGGTAGAAAGAAGGAGTGAGACGATCCTGAGTGGACAAAGGCAACACTGCCACCCTCATCTTCTCATTAGGGAAAATGGATCTGCTTTCTTCTGTGGATTTGTTTTATTTTTTTTTATTTTATTTTTTTTATCTATTTATTAATTTATTTTTTTAAAGATAACAAGTAAACATTCTCATGTATTAACAAACTCAAGCATTAGAGAATGTACAAATACCTTTTGGAGAAAAATATTACTCAGTATAAGATTAAGCCATGTAAAAGCTAGGTAAAAATAGAAGACTGAGGAATGGAATAGTCACAGTGAAATTGCATTTTCATACTAGGGAGACAATATGATGTTTACAGATGTGCATCCGGTTTATTTCGCTTGTGAGTATTTTCTCGAGTTGCATCCATTTACCTATAAAAGTTTCCTATAAATCTTTCTTTATGGCTGAGTAGTATTCCATTTTATAGAAATACCACATCTTTTTTATCCATTCCTCGGTTAATGGACATTTGGGTTGTTTCCACGATCTAGCTATTACAAATTGTGTTGCTATAAACATGGGTGCACATATATCACTGTGGTATGATGTTTTTAATTCTTCTGGGAAGATACCCAGAAGGGGAATAGCTGGGTCAAATGGGACCTCCAATCCCAGTTTTTCGAAGAGTCTCCACATGGATTTCCACAGTGGTTGCACCAGTCTACACTCCCACCAACAGTGGAGAAGGGTTCCCTTTTCCCCACAGCCCCTCCAGCATTTGTTATTAGTTGACTTCTTGATAACAGCCATTCTTTCTGGGGTGAGATGGAATCTCAGTGTTGTTTTCATTTGCATCTCTCGGATGACTAGTGATGTTGAACATTTTTTCATTATTTATTTACCCTTTGTATTTCTTCATCTGAGAAGTGTTTATTCATCTCAGATGCCCATTTTTGGATTGGGTCTTTAAATTTGGGAGGTCTGATTTTTTTGAGTTCTTTGTATGTTCTTGATAGTAATCCTTTGTCTGAGGAACAGCTGGCAAACAGTTTTTCCCACGTTGTGGGTTGTCTCTTCACTCTGTTGGTGGTTTCTCTTGCTGTGCAAAAGTTTTTAATAAGATGAGATCCCAGTTGTTGATTCTTTGTGATACTTCTTGTGCAATGGGGGTTTTATTCATAAAGTCTTTGCCTACACCAATGTCTTCAAGAGTTTTACCTATTCTATTTTGCAGGAGATTTAATGTTTCTGTTTTAATATTTAGTTCTTTGATCCATTTCAAATTTAGTTTAGTGCATGGTGAAAGATATGGGTCTAATTTTAATCTTCAGCATGTGTAGAGCCAATTTTTCCAGCACCATTTATTAAAGAGGCTATCTTTCTTCCAGTGAATGTGTTTGGCACCTTCAAAGGTCAAAGATAAGGTGGCTTAGTATGTCTGAGGTTGTTTCTGCATCTTCTATTCTATTCCATTGATCTTCAGGTATGTTTTTTTGCCAATACCACACAGTTTTTATCACAGTAGCTTTATAGTATAATTTCAAATCAGGGATTGTGATGCCCCCTGCCTTGCTTTTGTTGCCCAGAATTGCCTTTGCTATTCTAGGTCTCTTGTGGTTCCAGATGAATTTTAGGATTGTTTTCTCTAATTCTGTGAGATATGTTGTTGGAATTTTGATTGGAATTGCATTAAATCTGTATAACAGTTTTGGAAGTATGGCCATTTTCACTATATTGGTTCTTCCGAGCCAAGAGCAAGGGATATCTTTCCATTTTCTGATATCCTCTTCAATCTCCTTTTTCACAGTACTGTAGTTTTCAGTGTAGAGGTCTTTTACATCCTTTGTGAGATTGATTCCTAGGTATTTCATTTTTTTAGGTGTGATTGTGAAAGGTGTTGTTTCCCTAATTTCTCTCTCAGTGAGTTTGTTATTGGTGTACAGGAAGGCTATTGATTTTTGAGTGTTGACTTTGTATCCAGCTACACTATTGAATTTGCTTATTAAATCTAACAATTTTTTAGTGGAGTTTTTGGGGTCTTCTATGTAGAGTATCATGTCATCTGCAAATAATGATAATTTAACTTCTTCCTTTCCAATCATAATTCCTTTTATTTCTTTCTCTTGTCTATTTGCTCTGGCTAAAGTTTCCAGGACTATGTTGAATAAGAGTGGGGAGAGTGGACATCCTTGTCTTGTTCCTGATTTTAGAGAGAAAGCTTTCAGTTTTTGTCCATTTAGTATGATATTGGCTGTTGGTTTGTCATACATAGCTTTTATCAGATTGACATAAAGACCATCTATTCCAATTTTCTGTAGGGTTTTTATCATGAAAAGGTGCTGGACTTTGTCAAAAGCTTTTTCTGCATCTATTGAGATGATCATATGATTTTTGTCCTTGGTTCTGTTAATATGGTGTATTACATTTATTGATTTATGTATGTTGAACCGTCCCTGCATCCCTGGGATGAATCCAACTTGGTCATGGTGTATAATCTTCTTGATGATTTGCTGGATTCTGTTTGCCAGTATCTTATTGAGGATTTTTGCATCTATGTTCATTAGGGAGATTGGTCTGTAGTTCTCTTTCTTAGTTAGGTCCTTCTCTGGTTTTGGTATCAGGGTAATGCTTGCTTCCAGGAATGAATTTGGGAGTATTGCTTCCCTTTCAATTTCATTAAAGAGTTTGAGAAGTAGTGGTGTTAGGTCTTCTCTAAATTTCTTGTAGAATTTCGCAGTGAATCCATCGGGGCCTGGGCTTTTCTTTGTTGGGAAGTTTTTAATTACATCTTCGATTTCATTGATTGTTATTGGTTTATTTAGGATTTTTATATCTTCTTGGTTGAGCTTTGGTAATTCATATGTATCTAGGAATCTGTCCATTTCTTCTGTATTTTCCATCTTATTAGAATACAGGTTTTCAAAGTAGGTATAGATGATCTTCTGGATTTCTGCAGGGTCCGTTGTGATATCACCCTTTTCATTCTTAATTGCTTGGATTTGAGTACTTTCTTTCCTTTTTTAAGTAAGGTTGGATAAGGGTTTGTCGATTTTATTTAATCTTTCAAAGAACCAACTCTTTGATTCGTTGATTCTTTGTATTGTTTTTTTAGTCTCCAATATGTTAATTTCTGCTCTGATCTTTATAATTTCCTCCCTTGTATGAGCTTTTGGCTTAGCCTGCTCTTCTTTTTCTAGAAGTTTGAGGTTCACCATTAGGTTGTTTATTTGTGCTTGCTCTGTTTTCCTGATATAGGAATTTAATGCTATGAATTTCCCTCTTAGGACTGCTTTCATTGTATCCCATAAGTTCCGGTATGTTGTACTGTCATTATCATTCAGTTGCAGAAACTGTCTAATTGCTTCTTTAATTTCATCTGTGACCCATTGGTTGTTCAGTAGGGTGCTATTTAATTTCCACATGTTTAGCAAATTCTTGTGTTTTCTTTTGCCATTGATTTCCAATTTCATTGCACTATGGTCTGATAATATACATGGGATAATTTCAATTCCTTTGCATTTACTTAAGCAGGTTCTATGCGCTAGTATGTGGTCTATTTTGGAGAATGTCCCATGTGCATCTGAGAAATTATGTGTATTCTGATGTTGTGGGGTGGAACACTCTGTAGACATCTACTAAGTCCATTTGTTCCAAAGTTTGGTTCAGTTCTAATATTTCATTGTTGATTTTTTGTCTAGTTGATCTGTCTTTTTGTGACAGTGGAGTATTGAGATCCCCCCAATACAATCGTATTAGTGGTTATTTGATTTTTCATGTCTATTAATATTTGTTTTATATAGTTGGGTGCACTGGTATTTGTTGCATATATATATTTATGATTGTTATCTCTTCCTCTTGGATTGTTCCCTTTACAAGGATGTAGTGACCTTCTTTATCTCTCTGAATCATTCTTGGCTTGAAATTCACTTTGTCTGCAAAAAAGAATAGCTACCCCTGCTTTTTTCTGGGTTCCTGTCGCATGGAGTATTGTTTTCCATCCTTTGACTTTCAGTCTATGAATTTCTGTTTGAATTAAATGTGTTTCTTGTATACAGCATATTGTTGGATCTTGCTTCTTGATCCAATTTGCTAGTCTGTGCCTTTTGATTGGTGAATTGAGACCATTAACATTAATGGTTAAAACTGAAACGTATTGACTTATCCTTGTCATGTTATTTTCTTGTTGTTGGCTCTCCCTCTTTTAATTTTTGTTTTCCCTCCCTCTCTTTAATCATTTGCTCTGCCTGGTGGATTCCTTCTGTTGGGGTTTCTGAAGTTGTAGTCCTTGTTATCCCTTTCTAGAATGTCCTTCATAACATTTTGGAGTGCTGGTTTGGTGGTTATAAATTTTCTCAGATGTTCTTTGTCATGGAAGTATTTTACTTCTCCATCAGTTTTGAAGGATAGTTTTGCGGGGTACATCAATCTAGGTTGAAGATTATTTTCCTTTAGAACTTGAAATACATCATTCCAAGCTCTTCTTGACTTGAGGGTTTGTGCTGAAAAGTCCGCTGTGATTCTGATGGGCTTTCCTTTATAGGTGATTTGTCTCTTTTCTCTAACAGCTTTTAAGATTCTACTCTTATGTTGAATTTCTGGAATCTTGACTATGATATGCCTGGCTGAAGATTTTTTTTGATCGTGGCTAATAGGAGTTCTATAAGCCTCACTTATCTGAACGTCAAATTCTTTTTCTCTACCAGGGAAATTTTCTGTGATAATGTCTGTGAACAGTGTTCTGATGTCATTTATGCTATCTCCTGCTTTTTCATTGACTCCAGTCAATCTTAAGTTATTCTTCTTTGCATCATCTAGCAGCTGCTGGATTGATTTTTTATTGTCCCTTGCTATTTTTAAGAATTCTTTCTTTTCATGATCACTAATTGCAAGCCTGTCTTCTATATCTGAGATCCTGTCCTCACATTGGCTTAATCTGCTACAAATACTTTCAGTGGAATTTTTGTTCTCCTGGATATCTGCTTGAATCTGCTTTATGGAGTCCATTTCTTTCCTATGCTGAGCATTCATGGCTTCCATCATTTTCTTAAGCTCATCTATTTTTTTGTCTGTGTCTGCTCTAGCGTCCTTAAGCATGGTCTTCATTGTGGACATTATCTCTGCAGTTATCCGAGAAATTATTTCTGATTTAAATTTTTCCAGAGCCTCATTCAACTGCTTTGTTGTTACCACTTCAGAGATGTCAGGTGGATGGCTTTTGGTTTGTCCCACCTCACTGCCCCCTGGGTTTGCCTTTGGTGAACTGGATGTGTGGGGTTGCATCTTGTTTAAGTGTCGTGTCATTTTCTTTTCTTTCTTTAGTTTAATTCCTGGGATGCTGTTTGTAAATTGCCTATGATAGGTTGCTTTATTGCTAGTATTTCAAACTCTTCGGAGATTCTTGGAATACCAGGAAGAAAAGCGCCAGTCAGTGTGTCCCTCTCGGCTGGTGCTTCTCTGTACCGCGGCGTCTCGCGTTACTCAGCGGAGGTTCCTACTGGAGCCGTGGATGGAGTGGCGGCCGCCCTGAGTTCTGAGCTCAGCTGCTGCCTCCCCCACAATGGCGCCTGGCGAGTGGCTCTCGCGTGCCGGACGGCTGGGCGTCAGCACTCACCGCCAGTGAGTGTGTCCTTCACAGCCACCGCTTCTCTGTACCGTGGCATCTCATGTTCCTCCGCAGAGGTCCTCGCTGGAACTGTGGATGGAGTGGCGGCCGCCCTGAGTTTCAAGTTCAGCTGCTGCCCCCCCCCACAATGGCGCCCAGCTTGTCGCTCTCGTGTGGGACGGCTGGATGTCAGCACTCACTGCCAGTCAGTGTGTCCTTCACGGCCGCTGCTTCTCTGCACCGCTGCTTCTCGCGTTCCTCCATGGAGGCCCCCTGGGGGCGCCGGCAGTCACCGCGTGTCTGCAGATTTGAACTGCTTCAGTCACGTCGGGATTCCCGACACAGGAAATGGCGCCGGAGGCCACCTTCTCCTTCTTTGTTGGAGTTTCTCTCTTCACTTTCTCCGTGGGCCCCAAACTGTGCTTCAGATCTTTCCTGGGTCCATGGGAGCCACTTCCCTCTTTCTTGTCCTCCTCTAGTCACTATATTCCAGTGTCCAGATGGCGACTTTTGGAGAGGTTCACTGTCTGCTTCTTACAGATCCGCCATCTTTTTCTGGAACCCCTGGATTTGTTTTAATGGAAGCCTATGATCCTCTTTATTTTTCTTTGGTCAGCATCCATCTTGCTCCCGACAACTTCCCCAGTGAGAGTTTTCCTTTGATTTGTGAGTGAGCAGTGCTCTTGATTTGACTCATTTTATTTCCCAGCTGGGACCTGCCTGGGGTTTATGTTCCCTTCTGCTCCTGCACCTCCTCTTCTGGAGTTTCAGGCTGTTTTCCTGGGCCCCAGGGGTCCCCACACCTGCCCTCTTGGCAGGCAGTGAGGCTTGCAAAGGGACACCAAGTCTCAAAGCCTTCTGGCTGCCTTGAGCCCAATTGTCCCTCTTGTTTGTTTTTTTTCCACACTGTAAAGTCAGGCCTTCCCCAAGGGTGTGTATTTTATGGGCCAAATCAAGGAAAGGCAGATTTGTTTTCAGTGACACTATTTGGCCTGGTATCCTCAAACTTGGAAGATGAAAACCTTAATTTATCAGCTCAACATGTTGTCCTTCATGGACCTAGATAACAAAGCCAGGGGATATAATTATCATTGATATAGGTAAAAATAGATGTTTATGTAACTATGCAGAGTTTACAGATAGTTTTACATATATAACCTTATTTGTTTCTTCAACAAGTCAGTTAGGTAGAAGGAACAGATAATATTATTTATATTTTATATTTAGGCAAAATAGATTTTTAAAACTTGTCTGAGATTATGTATCTATCTTAGGCCATTTTATACTGCTATAACAGAACACCTGAGACTGAGTAATTTATAAAGAACAGAGTGTTTTTGAGTCACAATTCTGGAAGCTGGGAAGTTTAGAGCATTGCCCTGGCATGTGCCAAGGGCCTTCATGCTATGTCATGTCATAGCAGAAAGTGCAAGGGCAACAGAGGGAGAGGGCTGAACTCACTTTTATGACAAATTTACACTTGCAGCAATGAAGCCACTCCATGATTATGATATTAATCTACTCATGAGGGCAGAGCTTAGTCACCTTTTACTAGCTCCAACCTCCTAACGCTATGCATTGGCAATTAGGTTTCAAATACATGAGTTTTTTGGGGCATGTACAAATCATAGCAGCGTCCAATAAGTCTACCAAAGCTAGAACATATACTGTAGAACTCTGTTCTAAATACTTTTTCACAGTATGCTATCAAACACAAATAAAAATTATAAGGTTTTGGATCAACCAGCTGTATCGCTATAAGTAAATATAATAACCATCTATTGTAAGATACCTATATTACAAACACATAACACCAATATTAGTCCCAATAAACGAGGAAGCCAATCCATGGTGTGTTAATGAGCTCCATTTGCCACAATGTCAATCTGCTCCTTCATACAGTTTGCATTGGCTTTCTCCTTTCCCAGGTCATCTTCCCACCTGGTAACCATGTCTCCTGGTCTTGCCTTTCAAACAAACTAGTTGTGCCCAAGTCCTTACCTTGACATTTGCTGCTAGAGGAGCTCAACCAAAGTTGGCAAGAGGAGGAAGGAGAAAGGTGTTCTGAGTAGGAAACTTGCCATTTGCTGCATGTACATGGAAAATGTGGAACCATGTGTAAAATCCCCTAGGGTTTATATTCATTGTTTTCCACCCACAATCCCCTGAAATGGCCCCAAAACTAAGATTGAACCTCAGTATCCCCCAACATACATATAAACATGAAAACTTTTGACAAAACGCAAAATTTTAGAATTTCTGAGAACTCAGTAGGAATAATGAATAGATACAGTCTTCTGAATAAATTTCTGAGGATTTATTTACCCAGAATGTGTGAAATTTAAAAATTTTTGAATGTAGATCTTTTCTCAGTACATAAGTTTTAACCCTTCTGGGAGAAAGGTGTTTATTTCTTGAGGTCTTTGGTTACTTGCAATTTGCATCATTTTACTAAATCTGCTTCATAGGGATTTGGGGAATTATTATTTTGTGGAGTAACATTTTAAAATATTTTTATTTTTGAAAATATAGTGTTTGGCTCACTAGTTTAAACTATTCTTTGAGTTACTACTTTAAAATTTGAGCTCCAAAAGAGATATAACCACTGCATGGATAGGAAAAATTGAAAACTTGAATTTCCTCAACTAAAATTGAAGTTGGAAATAGAAAATCGGAAATCAGAATTTATCACTCATATTTTCACAGATGCCCTGTGGCTGGAACCTTGGTCATCTGGGATGTGGGTGGTTCACACTTTCTGCAACTTCTTACTGGAAGCTGAGGTGTTTTCATGACAGAAATAATAAAGCAACATCCACAGGAAGCAAAAGGATAATTGCAATGAAACATAAGCTGTGAAAGTTCTGCCCCAAACCTTTGCTCAGTCATTTTTTTCTTTGGAGCCATCTGAGAAATGGATCTCTGGTCTTCAGGAGAATGTATGAATTGGATATGTTAAAATTATCTGCTTTTGTGGCAAAATAACTTTGCTCACAGTGTACAGAGATCTAAGTTAGCTTAAGGAGCTAAGTTAACTTAAGGAGCACATACCACAAGCTCTGTGAGGCCCTAACTTGTCTTAGGTTGTTACAAATCTACAGTAATTTTTAATTTTCTAAATTTAAAGTTTTGATCTTTAGTGTCACTGTCTTTCAACTGGTATAAAAAAATCTTAAAGGGATTTATTTTGGTTCATGGAAAAGAAATAAACATTCTGAGAATTTTATACTGACAAACTAAATGATGACTTGGAAGTTAGATATGACTATTGAACCATAGCTCTTTCCATAGTGGTGTATTAGTCACTTTTTCGTTGCTAGAACAAAATACCTGACACCCACAATTCAAAGGAGGAGAAATTTATTTTGGCTCACAGTCTTAGTCCATGACTGGCTAGTTCCAAGGCAAAAACAGAATGGGAGAGGGGCATGGCAGGAGAAGATGTTCAACCCATGGCAGTCAGGAAGCAGAGAGAAAAGAAAGGAGCCAGGAACCAGAATACACTCTTCCAGGTCACACCCTCAATGACACACCTCCAAGCAGACCTCACTTCCTAAAAGCATATTCATCCACTGTACTCATCAGTGGATTCATAGCACCCCTATGATCAAATCATCTTTTAAACATGGGAGACTTTGGGGATGATTTTAGATCTAAACCATAATATTTTGCCCTGGCCCCCCAAAGACTCATGTCCATCTCTTCATGCAAAATGCAATTTAGTCAATCTTTAAGCATTGCCAAAGTCTTAACAGTTCCAGCATTGCTAAAAAATCCAGGTCCAAAGTCTTCTTTGAGCCTCAAAGTAAACTCTTAGTTGTAAGCACCTGAAAAAAAAAAGTTAAACATTGATGACCTATACAATGGCACAAGGTAAGCATTTCTATTCCGAAAGGGAGAAATGGGGGAATAGGAAGGAATGGGATGAAAGCAAGAATAAAACCCAATGGAACAAACACTAAATCCTGTAGTTTCATGTATAGCACCTGGAGCACGTGGTGGTGAGATGTCAGCTCCAAAAAGCTTGGGTAGCCCTGCTCCTATGGTGTTGCCAGTTGCAGCCCTCATGGCCTCTCTCTTGGGGTAGCTCTGCTCACTGCCTGATTCTTTCCTCAGCAGATTTTCCATGCTTCTCCAACTACATGGGGTCTCTGCTGCACTTTGGCTTCACTCTCACAGCTTCATATACTGCACTCTCAGGGATATACTGCCTGGTTTCCCAGGCCTTCCTCTGATGTCTTTGTGGAAGTCTCCATGACCCTGCAACTCCTGTATTTTGCATGCTTATAAAACTAGCACCACACAGATGATGCCAAGGTCTGCCACCAGCTTGAGCAGTAGCCAGGCCCCCTTAGATCATGGCTGCAGGGACCTCTATGTGCCTGGATGGCTCAGCACTGTGAAATGAACTTCAGGAGGATCCAGTAGCAGTAGAAGGTTGAAGGCCTGGATGCTCACTGTAGAGTCACCAGTGTGAGCCTGCATAGGAGGGCCGAAGGGTCTGTGTTGGAACATTGAAGAAACTGGAGACACCAGTGCCCAAAGGCAATGGCAAAGACTGGAGCTCCTCCAAAAGGAGAGATACTTCTTTCTTCTTTCTCTTTTTGCTCTGCCCAAGCTACAAGGCTATTGGCTGGTGCTACCCACATCTGGGGTGGGTTTTCCCTCTTCAGTTTGCTGGGCTACGTGTTAACCATGCACAGATACACCCAGAAATTTACTAATATGCTAGGTGGTTCTTCCTCAAGTGCAGCAGACATATCACAATTAATGAACAACAGGAGTGCTCTGAAATGGCTAAAATTTTTTCATTAAGATTTATTCTTTTTTTATTAGTACATATTTACAGTACATAATGATTACATTTATCATGGGGGGTTGGTACATGTACATAACACATCTTAGTTCTTTTTTTTTTATCTCCTGCCTCTCCCCTCCCTGCCTGCTCCTTCCAACTCTTGAAATGGATATTTTTAGTGGCATCATACTCATAATCAATTTATGTTGAGGTGAATGCTTCTGATGTATTTTAATATGATTTTTTCTAACAGTAAAACACTGGCTTTGTATTGGACTCAAAAAACTAAAAATATTTTCAATGAAGTTATACCCAAAAATAAAGTTAATTAAAAATATTTTGTCATTCCTTCAATTTTAGAAGCATAAATTATTTCACAAAGAACAAAAAGTGTTATCAATACCCATACAAGATTGTTTCATCTAGGAAGAACTGCCAAAATGGTTGATCATTTTTCCTTTTTCAAATGGAAATTTGCAGGCACCACTTTTTCCTCCATTCCTGTCAGTGTTATCTCAACAGATTTTCTGAAGCCAGAATGTATTAAAGGAGACTGAATATTTCCATAAAATGGTGATGCATAGAAAAGAAATAGGAAATTAAAAAAAATCCAAATGGGCAGAATTATTTCCTGAGTTGTGACATTCTAAGCATATTCAAGTGAGAAAAGATTAAAATGCAATTGTGATAAATTTCAAGTGTTGCACAAGTTCATTACCATTACCATCATACTGAACCTTCATATTGTTCAAACAAAATATTGTGTGTCAAGTTTGAGCCATAAGCATTATTGCACTTGGGTTGAATTCAGGATTTTAGAGCTTGTTGGATTTCTTTAGGAATTCCTCAGTATTTTATATAACCCATTGCTATCACTAAATAAAATCACCTCAAACTTAAAATAGTATTTTCTATCAATATATCACAATATTTGGACTTATTCCAGTTAAGGGTGATATGTACTTTACTATGGAGGTAGACATTGAGGGCACACTACTGATTGACTACTCAACCTCTATCCTCATCCCCTTCTTGTCCAATAGAAGCATAGTTTTGATTAACCATCTGTTCTAGCCCTGTACAACTGAGGAAGTTGCCCTCATCTTTACTGCCAATGGTGTAATCTGATTCATTTAAGCCAATTATAGGAATTCAGTCATCTTGCCTGTAATTAATTCAGAAATCGAGCTAATCAATGTGTGTCTTTACCATTATTGGTAATTGGGCACACATTTAACTTAAATTAGATTGGGCACACATTTAATTTAAATTAGATTGTAGGGAACAAATTTTCTTCTGTAGTTGGAGAAGATTTATTTTCTTTCCAAATGGCTGAACATAAAGGAGGATGCATGCTGCCCCAGTGCTGTCCCAGTGCTCATGGCCAGTGGCTTATGACTATGAGGGGGGTGAACACAGGGATGAATGACACAGAGGAAGAGCCAAGGAAATTGTAAAGTAAGGGAAGCCTGATTGACCCATATCTGGGTCCACCCTGCCTCTTGATTCATAAATAAGTCTTCTGTAATTGAAGTCCATAGCATTTTAACTTAAAAATTATGCAGTCACCTAAATATGAAATCTGTATCAAAACCCCAATAGTATTTTGTTTTGCAGAATTAGATAGACACATCCTAAAGTTCATATAGATTCTCAAGAGGCCCTGAATAGTCAAAACAATCCTGGAAAACAAAAATAACATTGAAAGGCTCATATTTTTAAATTTCAAAACTTACTAAAATCTACAATAGTCAAAACATTGTGGTATGAATACTGACATACAGAACAACAAAACAAGCCAGAGAACCCAGAAATAAATCCTTCTGTATATGGTCAAGTGATTTTTTTTAAACAAGAGTGCCAATAGCATTCAATGGCAAAAGGACAGTCTTTTTAAAAATTAGGGGAAATGGGATATCCACACACAAAGAGTAAAGTTGGACCTTTACCTCACACAATATACAAAAATTAACTCAAAATTGATCACAAGGCTGAAAATGATAAAACTCTTAAAAAGAAAACAGGAGGAAACCTTTATGGCATTGGATTTAGCAATCATTTCTTGGAACACAGCAAAAGCACAGACAACAAAATAAAATGTGGATATTTTGTATTTTGTTAAATGTAAAACTTCTGTACACCAAATTGTACTATCAAATGAGTGAAAAATGGGAGAAAAATGTGTACAAATCATTTATGTGATAAAGAATTAATAGCAGGGAAAGGAATTAAATATATATATATCCTGCAACTCAACAAAATATTGCAATTCAGAAATAGGCAAAGGACTTGAGTAAACATTTTTCCAAGAAAGATATATAAATGACCAACAAGCACATGGAAATATGTTCAACATCACTAATAACTAGGCAAGTCACCACATGATCTACCACTTGTGTGACAGCTAATCTTGATTGTCAACTTGATTGCCTTGAGAGATTAGTAAAACATAATTCTGGGTGTGTCTGGGTGAGCCATGGAGGTGTGACCTTAGGGACTATACCTGGTCCTCGGCATCCTCCTCTTCTGTGCTCTTCCCTTGTATTCTGTTTCCTGCCCTCCGTGAAGTGGACATGTTTGGTCCTCCATATCCTTCTGCCATGAAGTTTCTGCCTTAAAGCCAGCGAACCATGGACTGAAACCCGTGAAATTGTGAACCAAAGTAAACATCTCCTTTACATTGTGGGTGTCAAGCATAATATCCCAGCAAAGGGAAAGATGACCAATACAACTTCACACACATTATAATGGCTATTAGCAAAAACAAATAAACAAACAAAAAAACTCCATACTACAAGCAATGTTAAGGACGATGTGGAGAAATTGGAATCCTCTTGCATTGCTGATAGGAATGTAAAATGATGTAGCTGCAACAGAAAATAGTATGGTAGTTCTTCAAATTACCACATGATACAACAATTCCATTCAAAAAAGTTAAAAGCAGGATCTTGTAACAGCATTATTCATAATAATCAAAAGGTAGGAACAATCCAGGCATGGCGGCATGTGAGGCAGGAGGATCACCATGAGTTTGAGGCCACACTGGGCTACATAAGTGAGTTCAAGTCCAGCCCACGCTATATAGTGAGACCCTGTCTCAAAACAAAAACAAACAGAAACAAAAACAACAATGGTAGAAACAACCCAAATGCCCATCAACTGATGAATGATATTATGGTTTGTGTCTAAATGTCCCCCCAAAGCCTCACGCAGTCTCAGGCTTTTTCAGAGATAGGTGAATCTAGAGTTTGTGATTGATTCAAGGTCCAATGCTGGGATTAAGGGTGTGAGTGTTACACCTGCCCTAGGGCGGGTAGCCTGCATACACTATAAGGGACAGAAAGAGGCTTGTCTCTCTCTCCTCCTCCCCCTCCTCACCTGTTGCTTTTGGTATCTTCCTCCACCATGAACTGTTGCCCCTCTGCCTTGCCACTCTGCCTTGGAGCCAGTTGATTATGGATTGAAACCTCCACAGTGAGCTGAATAAACCTTTCCTCCTTTAACCCTGGATGTCAGGTATTTTGTGTGAGCAAACAGAAAAGCAACTAAGACAAATGGGTACACAAAGTGGTATAAATATTCAATAGAAACATTTTCAGCCTTAAAAAAAGAATAAGGGCCGGTGAGATGGCTCAGCGGCGTAAGCGCCTGCCTTGCAAGCGCGAAGGCCCGAGTTCGACTCCCGGATCCCACATACGAAAAAGGGGCCGGTGATATCGCTCAGCGGCACGGGTGCCCGTTGGCGCGCGAGGTCCTGAGGTCGTCCCCCCGGTACCCACAAAAAAAAAAAAAAAAAAGAATAAAATTCTGATATATTCATGACATGGATAAACCTTACTAAGTGATATAAGCCAGGCATGATAGTACAAATATATGATTCACTTATATGAAGTCCTTAAAATAGTCAAATTTACTATTTGAGGTAGAAAGTAGAATGGTATTTACCAAGGGCAGTGGGGCAAGAGGGAGAAAGGAGGAATTACTGCTAAAGTGTATATAGCTCTGCTGGCTGCCATGACCTGAGCATCTTTCCTCCGTCAGACTCTTCCATCATGCTCTTCTGCCTTGTAGCCAGCTAACTGTGAACTAAAATTCCTGCGCTGGTCAACCTGTGCTCTTTTAGAAAATGTAGAAGGAGTCGCCAAGATGGCAGAGTGGTAAGCAGCAGAGAAAGAGCCTCTCTGAATGTTGCCATCCAGACACTGGAATATAGCAACGTGAGGAACACAAGAGGGAGGGAAGTGGATCCCCTGGACTCAAGAAGGATCTGAGGTGCAAACTGAAGCCCATGGAGAGAGTGAAGGGAGAAACTTCAACAAAGAGGAAGGAGGTAGCCAGTAGTGCCTTCTCCCTGAGATGGGACTCACTGCATGAGAGGAGTGATTCAAACCTGCAGACACACGATGACTGCTGGTGACCCCTGAGGCCTCCATGGAGAGACGCAGAAGTGGAGAGGAGCAGCGGACATGAGGGACTGCACTGCCTGGCGGTGAGTGCTGAGGTCCCAGTTGTCCCATGCAAGAGAGTAATTGGCTGGGAGCCATCTTGGAGAGGGGCAGCTGAGCTCAGAACTCAGGGCAGCTGCCATCTCCATCTAGCAGCTCCCAGCTGGGCTCAGGCCTGCAGAAGGTGCATTGATGGCTGCAGGCTGAATGAGTGTGGCTCTTGGCCAGAAGGTGCAGGCTCACTGAGATGATTCACTACCCTGTCAAAAAGCTACTGCTGGCTTGCTGCTGGGATAGATCAGCAGGGATTGGGACTCTGTCTCCACACACTGTCTACCAGTGACAGTAGAGACAAACCTGGAAGTGGGCTTTTTTTTTCTTTCTCTCTCTTGTTTGTTTTCTGTTGTTGTTGTTGTGGTTTTGTTTTTGTTTTTTTCTCCTTCATTGTTTGATCTTGTTTTTATATGAGTGTCAACGTGGTTTCTAGCCTCTTTATTGTTGTTGTTCTGTTCTGTTCTTCTTTTCATCTCTTCTTTCTCTCTTTCCCTCCAGTCTTCTGCACCAGTTTCCCAAGGTTAGTGTGATCCCCCTTTGTCCTCCAGCCTTACTTCTAATTTCTTCCTCTTCTTCTACCTCTCTAGTTTTTCTAAATTTTAACCCCTGAAGGTAAAATTGATATATTAAGGACTTATATACTGCATACAATTTCTGGTCTGTTTTAGATTTTGTTATAGAACTACAAATCTAGTTCATATGGTTAAGGTGGAAAATTAATGGTTACCTCAGTTTGTCATTTTCTAGGCTGTGCTTGTTGCTACTGTTATTGTTGATGGTACCATTTTAGCCAAAAGTGACATAATTATTCTAAACAGCTGTTCTTCCTGGTGTTTCAAGACTGAGATTGACTAAGAGTCATAAAAAGTACTGTGGCACAGTGCCAGAGAACCATGGGCTGGGCCAAACAGGCAGCAACTTCTCATCCCCAACAAATTGAAGATGTAGGATCTTGCAACAGACTCAAAACCCAAAAACAAGTTACACCTGGGAGATACCTCAGAGAAGCAGTCATTTCCTAGGGGTCTAAATACTAGCAATAAAGTAACCTACCATAGGCAATTTACAAGCATCACCCCAGGAATTAAACTAAAAAAAGAAAAGAAAATGAGACGGCACTTAAACAAGATGCAACCCCAGACATCCAGTTCACCAAAGGAAAACCCAGAGCACAATGAGGTGGGACAATCCAAAAGTCACCCACCTGGCCCCTCTGAAGTGGTAATAACAAAGCAATTGAATGAGTCTCTAGAAAAAAATCAAATCAGAAATAATTTCTCAGATAACTGCAGAGATCGTGTCTATAATGAAAACCATGCTTAGTGACTCTAGAGCAGATACAGACAAAAAAATAAAGGAGCTTAAGAAAATTATGTAAGCCGTGAATCTCAGCATAGGAAAGAAATGGTATCCATAAGGCAGATTCAAGCAGATATCCAGGAGAACAAAAACTCCATTGAAAGTATCTGCAGCAGATTAAGCCAATATGAGGACAGGATCTTAGATATGGAAGACAGGATTGCAGCTAGTGATCATGAAAGAAAAGAATTCTTAAAAATAGCAAGGGACCATGAGAAATCAATCCAGCAGCGGCTAGATGAGGCAAAGAAGAATAACTTAAGATTGATTGGAGTCAATGAAAAAGCAGGAGATAGCATAAATAATATAAAAAAACTGTGAACAGATGTCATGGCAGAAAACTTCCCTGGTAGGGAAAAAAAAGTTTGACATACAGATAAGGGAGGCATATAGAACTCCAATTAATCATGATCAAAAAAACCACAGCCAGGCATATCATAGTCAAGATTCCAGAAATTCAACACAAGAATAGAATCTTAAAAGCTGTTAGGGAAAAGAAACAAATCACCTATAAAGGAAAGCCCATCAGAATCACAGCTGACTTCTCAGCACAAACTCTCAAGTCAAGAAGAGCTTGGAGTGAAGTATTTCAAGTTCTAAAGGAAAATAACCTTCAACCCAGATTAACGTATCCTGCAAAACTATCTTTCAAAACTGATGGAGAAATAAGATACTTCCATGACAAAGAACATCTGAGGAAATTTATGACCACCAAACCAGCACTCCAAAATGTTTTGAAGGACATTCTAGAAAGAGATAACAAGGGCTACAATTCCATGAACTCCAAGAGAAGGAATCCAGCAGGCAAGGCAAACAATTAAACAGAGGGAGGGAAAAAAAGTGTGTGAGGGGGAGCCAACAACAGAAAATAACATGACAAGGATAAGTCAATACATATCAGTTATAACCATCAATGTTAATAGTCTCAATTCACCAATCGAAAGACACAGATTGGCAGAATGGATCAAGAAGCAAGATCCAATATGCTGCATATAAGAAACACAACTAATTCAAAAAGAAATTCATAGACTGAAAGTCAAAACATGGAAAACAGTACTCCATGTGACAGGAACCCAGAAAAAAGCAGGGGTAGCTATTCCATTTGCAGACAAAGTAGATTTCAAGCCAAGACTGATTAAGAGAAATAAAGAAGGTCACTACATCCTTGTAAAGGGAACAATCCAAGAAGAAGAGATAACAATCATAAATATATATGTAACAAGTACCAGTGCACCAAACTATATAAAAGAAATGTCAACAGACATGAAAAATCAAATAAGAATTAACACAATTGTATTGAGGGATCTCAATACCCCACTGTCACAAAAAGACAGATCATCTAGACAAAAATATCAACAATGAAATATTAAAACTGAACCAAATTTTTGAGCAAATGGACTTAGAAGATGTCTACAGAGTGTTCCACCCCACAACATCAAAATACACATTCTTCTCATCTGCACACAGGACATTCTCCAAAATAGACCACTACTAGCTCATAGAACATGCTTAAGTAAATGTAAAGGAGTTGAATTTATCCCATGCATAGCATCAGACCATAGTGCAATGAAATTGGAAATCAATGGCAAAAGAAACCACAAGAACTTCCAAAAAACACATGGAAATTAAATAGCACCCTCTTGAACAACCAATGGGTCACAGATGAAATTAAAGAAGAAACTAGACAGTTTCTACAATTAAATGATAATGCTGATACAACGTGGAACTTATGGGACACAGTGAAAGCAGTCCTAAAAGGGAAATTTATAGCAGGTAATACCCATATCAGTAAAACAGAGCAAGTGCAAATAAATAACTTAATGGTGAACCTCAAACTTCCAGAAAAAGAAGAGCAGGCTAAACCAAAAGCTCATACAAGGGAGGAAATTGTAAAGATCAGTGCAGAAAATTAATGCATTGGAGACTAAGAAAACAATACAAAGAATCAACAAATCAAAAGAGTTGGTTCTCTGAAAGATTAAAAAACCTGACAAACCCTTATCCAACCTTATCAGTAAAAAGAAGGAAAAGGCTCAAATCCATGCAATTAGGAATGAAAAGGGTGAAATCACAATGGACCCTGCAGAAATCCAGAAGATCATCTACACCTACTTTGAAAACTTGTATTCTAATAAGATGGAAAATGCAGAAGAAATGGACAGATTCCTAGATACATATGAGTTACCAAAGCTGAATCAAGAAGATATAAAAATCCTAAATAAACCAATATCAATCAATGAAATCAAAGATGTATTTAAAACCTACCAATGAAGAAAAGCCCAGGCCCTGACAGATTCACTGCTGAATTCTACAAGAAATTTAGAGAAGACCTAATGCTGCTACTTCTCAAACTCTTTAACAAAACCGAAAGGGAAGCAATACTCCCGAATTCATTCCTGGAAGCAAGCATTACCCTGATACCAAAACCAGAGAAGGACCCAACTAAGAAAGAACTACAGGCCAATCTCCCTAATGAGCATAGATGTAAAAATGCTCAATAAGATACTAGCAAACAGAATGCAGCATATTATCAAGAAGGTTATACACCATGACCAAGTTGGATTCATCCCAGGGATGCAGGGATGGTTCAACATATGCAAATCAGTAAGTGTTATACTCCGTATTAACAGAGCCAAGGACAAAAATCATATGATCCTCTCAATAGCTGCAGAGAAATCTTCTGACAAAGTCCAGTGCCCATTCATGATAAAAACCCCACAGAAAATTGGAATAGATGGTCTTTATCTTAATCTGATAAAAGCCATCTATGACAAACCAACAGCCAACATCATATTAAATGGACAAAAACTGAAAGCTTTCTCTCTAAAATCAGGAACAAGACAAGGATGTCCACTCTCCCCACTCTTATTCAACATAGTCCTGGAAACTTTAGCCAGAGGAATTAGACAAGAGAAAGAAATAAAAGGAATAAGGATAGGAAAGGAGGAAGTTAAATTATCATTATTTGCAGATGACATGATACTCTACATAGAAGACCCCAAGAACTCCACTAAAAAACTGCTAGAATTAATAACCAAATTCTGTAGAGTAGCTAGATACAAAGTCAACAGTCAAAAATCAATAGCATTCCTGTACACGAATAACAAACTCACTGAGAGAGCAATTATGGAAACAACACCTTTCACAATAGCATCCAAAAAAATGAAATACCTAGGAATCAATCTAACGAAGGATGTGGAAGACTTCTACATTGAAAACTACAGTACTCTGAAAAAGGAGATTGAAGAGGATATCAGAAAATGGAAAGAGATTCCTTGCTCTTGGATAGGAAGAAGCAATATTGTGAAAAGGGTCATATTTCTAAAACTGTTATACAGATTTAATGCAATTACAATCAAAATTCTGACAGCATATCTCACAGAATTAGAGAAAACAATCCTAAAATTCACTTGGAACCAGAAAAGACCTAGAATAGCAAGGGCAATTCTTGGCAACAAAGGCATGGTAGGGGGCATACCAATCTCTGACTTGAAATTATGCTATAAAGCTACTGTGATAAAAACAGCATGGTACTGGCAAAAAAAAAAAAAAAACAGACCCGAAGATCAATGGGACAGATTACAAGATGCAGAAACAACTCCAGACATACTCAGCCACCTCATCTTTGGCAAAGGTGCCAAACATGTTCACTGGAAGAAAGATAGCCTCTTTAATAAATGGTTCTAGGGCCGGTGAGATGGCTCAGCAGCGTAAGCGCCTGCCTGGCAAGCGCGAGGGCCCAAGTTCAACTCCCAGAACCCACATACGAAAAAAGGGCCGGTGATATTGCTCAGTGGCATGGGCGCCTGCTGGCGTGCGAGGTCCTGAGGTCGACCCCTGGTACCCACAAAAAAAATAAAAATAAAAAATTAAAATAAAATAAATGGTTCTAGGAAAACTGGCTCTGCACATGCTGAAGATTAAAATTGGACCCCTATCTTTCATCATGCACGAAATTTGAAATGAATCAAAGATCTAAATATTAAATCAGAAACATTAAATCTGCTGGAGGATAGAATAGGCAAAACTCTTGAAGACATTGGTGTTGGCAAAGACTTTATGAATAAAACCTCAGTGGCACAGGAACTATCACAAAGAATGAACAAGTGTAACCTCATCTTATTAAAAAGCTTTTGCACAGCAAGAGATACCACCAACAGAGTGAAGAGACAACCCACAGTGTGGGAAAAAATGTTTGTCAGCTGTTTCTCAGACAAAGGACATATAAAGAACTCACAAAAATCAGACCTCCCAAATTTAAAGACCCAATACAAAAATGGGCATCTGAGATGAATACACACTTCTCAGATGAAGAAATGCAAACAGCAAATAAATATATGAAAAAATGTTCAACATCACTGGTCATTCAAGAGATGCAAATTAAAACAACACTGAGATTCCATCTCAACCCCCAAAGAATGGCTATTATTGAGAAATCAACCAATAACAAATGCTGGAGAGGCTGTGGGAAAAAAGGAACCCTTCTCTACTGTTGGTGGGAGTGTAGACTGGTGCAACCACTGTGGAAATCAGTGTGGAAATTCCTCAAAAAGCTAGTAGTGGAGGTCCCATTTGACCTAGCTATTCCCCTTCTGGGTATCTTCCCAGAAGAATTAAAAACATTGTACCACAGCAATATATGTGCACCCATGTTTATAGCAACACAATTTATAATAACTAAATCTTGGAAACAACCCAAATGCCCATTAACCGAGGTATGGATGAAAAAGATGTGGTATTTTTATACAATGGAGTACTATTCAGCCATAAGGAAGGATAAACTGGAGACTTTTGTAGGTAAATGGATGCAACTCCAGACCATACTCATAAGTGAAATAAACCAGATGCACATGTGCAAACATCATATTGTCTCCCTAGTGTGAGAAGCTGAAAGAGTAAATAAGATCCAAAATCTACAATAGATATTGTAAAATGGGAAGAAATTGTTCAAAATGAGAGAAAAAGTGGGATGAGAGAAAGAAGAAAAGAAGGAAGGGAAAAGCAAACATATATATATATATATATATATATATATATATATATATATAAAGATAGTTATACTACTAATTTCTCTTAGATCATTGAAAAGAAAGGTTTGTGCTAATATTGTTTGGACAATTAAATGCCTATATCTTGTACTCTGAGTAACTGATTTAAAGATAATAATACACAATGTATTAACCATTGTTATCCTCCTATTATCTTGTTCTGAAATTTTGTTTTTTTTTTCTCTTTAAAATAAATTTTAAAAAAAGAAAATGTAAAAAAAGTGTATAGAGTGTCAGTTTGGGACAAGTTCTAGAGATGGATGGCAGTGTTGCTTCTATAAATAATGTGAAGGT
The DNA here is from genome assembly GCA_028451465.1 of Erethizon dorsatum. Classification (NCBI taxonomy): domain Eukaryota; kingdom Metazoa; phylum Chordata; class Mammalia; order Rodentia; family Erethizontidae; genus Erethizon; species Erethizon dorsatum. The sequence continues at coordinate 60,362,483 of CM051836.1, read as the reverse complement.
ACTTAATGTCATTGAACTGTATAATCAAAAACTTACTAAATGTATAGTAGATGGCAAATTTTGTGCTATATCATATATCACTTAATATATACAAATGTATAATATGTATTTTATATATCATATATTACAAGATATATATGATATGATCTTGATGATGTCCTGGCATGTGGAAATCTCAGTGAGAGTTTTCTGATATCAAGAGGTAGAGCCTCAGAGTAGGTGAGCCTTTGTTTGATAGAACACAATAAATGGAAGTATTGGATATGCAAAGTTACACCCATAGGTAGTGTAGTGTGTGAGTGTGGGTACGAGTGCGTGTGTGTGCACACGTACATCGTATTCAATATTCTCAGAGTCCTGTTTTACCCTCGGAGTTAAGGAGACTGACATACCTAGTTCCCTGAGTGGGAGAGTCAGCCAGTAGCCAGCACTGAATGCCATGCCCATCATCTGTCAGATTGCTAGTCAAGGGCTGGTGTCCTTGTGCACTTTGACCTTTCTTAACAAGCCCTGCGGCTTACTCAAAGTGTGTGTACATGCTGCTGTAGATAAGTGATAAATCGATATACCAAAGTAAACACTATTTAGAAGGTTTGAGGCTGGGTGCTAGAATTGAGAGAAAGGTCTTAGATGGGTATAGGAATCCAAGAAATTGATTAGAAGCTGCAAGACCGAGAGCATGACCAGAAGAGAAAAAACCATTCCTATCCTAGGAAATGACTAAGATGTCTAATATGCAATTTTACTTGTTGACTTTTACTGCACTGTATTGTAATTCCTGTTTCTTTTTCCTCATCTTGTAGTCAAATCATGGGCTACACAATAACCCTGCGCCGGGGATGGGAAGTGTTCAGCGTGTTTAAGGAGGGCCAGGGAGGAAGGGATCTGTAGAGCTAAAAGCGATGGTCAAGAAGAAGCTGTAGCCGGCACTAGTCAAAAAAATGAGCAGCCCCATTTCCTCCCAAGAGATCCCTGGTGGGGACTGAAGAGAGGCTTTCCACAATCCACAGACTGAGTGTTCCAGACATTTCATTTGGATATTAAAGGGTATAAACCAAGAGCCTATGGAATTTGGGCACACTAGGGTAAAAAATGGAATCAAGTTCATCATGACATATAAATTCAAACTTTTTTTTGCATATCTTTGCTGGATTAATTTTTTTTGCTCAGCCCTTTGACATTTTCCTCCCTAGCAGGTAAGCATTTGTGGAAAGGATATTTAAATTGATAATTTATTACATCACAAGTTAAGGTTGCTGCCATATGTTGCTTATCATAGTAAGCATGAATGATCAAAGGCAAATGGAACATTTTGTATTCAGCATTTCCACAGACCTATCTTGTTAGAACTTTTATCATTAACGTTGGAGAGGAAAGTAAACTGACGTCAGCTGTGGACACTGCCAAAGTAGACAGTCGCTTTCTATTAGCTTGAACAGCCTCTCTCAAGCTTACCGTGTCTCTGACGGGCTCCCAGGGCTGGGTCTGCTTTGTGTAGGGCTTCCAGACATAAGATAGAAGAATCTCCTGTTTAGAGCTCAGCTGTCCCCTTGGAGTTCTTCCTCTTCCTCTTTGTGTAACATCTGAAAGCCTCAATCAAAGGTTGTTGAGCCTGTCCCATCTTGAGGTGCAAGGTTTAGTCATGGAAGTGTGGCAAATGTCTGCAATACTAGTAGGGCTTAGCTTACAACATCTATTTTGGAAGAAGCAACTGGTGTGTTCAACATGGTCTTCAGACACAGCCCATCTGTGCTACTGAAGGGAAAAATACCCCTCAGGGAATACATGCAAGTGGAGGGGGACACGCAGTCTGTATTCCTGTTCCCTTTCATGGGGCTTCCTGGATCTTCTCAGAACAGTGTCTCAAATGGTCCGCCAAAGTTGACCCTGGCAGTCTCTTTAATGCAGACTTCAAGAAGAGTGGAATTCAGCCTGGGTAGGGAAGCAAAGATCATGCAATGGTTACAATGCTGCGAAGGCTCTGGGAATTCAAAAGAGCTCTGCTAGAGAAAGAAGGAAGAACTGAGCAGTAACTGCTGGGAAGGCAGAAGGACTGCTGCTAAGGAAACTGTAGGTCAGCTTTGTTGCTCATGCTTGCACTACATGCAGTGTGAATGTGCGTGGCATGTACACATGTGTGGTGGGGTTTGTAAATTCTTTGGACCTAAGATTCACAAAACAAAATTAACTATCTAAAAGTATGCAATTCAATGGCATTTAGTACATCTACAATGTTTTGCAACCATCACTTCTATCTAGTTCCAGAACATTTTATCATCTCCAAAGAATATTACTTTTATACCCTTTATATAATCTCTTTAGTGACCTTCCTCCTCCAAGTCCATGTCAACCACTTATCCGCTTTCTGTCTCTATGGCTTTACCTATTCTGGATATTCCTTGTAAATGAAATCATACAATATGTGACCTTTCTATCTAGCTTCATCCACAGAAGAACATTTTTGAGATTCATTTATTTTGTGGCATTTATCAGAACTTCATTCTTTTGTATGAATGAATAACGGTTCCATTATGTGGATACACCACAATTTGCTTATCCATTTATCAGTTGATACATTTTTGCTGTTTCTACCTTTAGCTCTGATGAAGTATTGGTGTGAACCCTTATGTACAAGTTTTTTCTTGAAGTAATCTTTCCAATTAGATATTCTTCCTTTCTTAGTGTGCTAGAAGTAAAGGAAAATTACAAATATTAAGTGAAACATGGTCATACATGAAATCAGTTAGTATATGACTATGGTTCTATTTGTTCTATGATCACAGATATAAACATCACAAAATATTCATCAGTAAAAGTGAAAATAAAGTATAAATACTGTGTGAGACTACCATAAAGGGCTAGAAAAAGGTCATAAAAATTCAAGTATTCTGTATACTTCAGCTAATGAGGAAATGTAGTTAGCCTTTTCATTTTCAAAGATTTAAATGAAATTATGAGTAGCAAACAGTGCATTATGGATATGACTGACATCACAAAATTTTATAGATCACTAAACAACAAGCTCACTGAAAGAAAGTACATTTGGTGAATAACATTTTTAGATACTTATATTACAAATGTGTATGTATATTACATGTCACATAATATATAATTATGAACATATAATTTCCTTAGCGGCATCAATATATATTATACATAATTATATCCATACCATGCATAGTATCCCCAAGTTAAGGTAGTTTGATTTGTGATTCTTTGACTTTACTATGGTGTGAAAACAGTATTCATTTAGTAGAAACACTAATGTATACTAATTGTACATTAATAGCAACTACCCATACAACCATTCTTTTTTCACTTTCAGTACAGTATTTAATAAGTTACATGAAATATTCATCATAGTATTGTGAAAAAGGCTTTGTGTGAGATGATTTTGCCCAACTGTAAGTGTTCTGAATACATTTAATGTAGGTTATGCTACAATATGATGGTTGGTAGATTAAGTGTATTGAACATATTTCTGACTTAGGATAATTTCTATACACAGGTTTATCAGGATATAACCTCATTGTAAACTGAGAAACATTTATGCTTTAATATACAATGTATATTGTATATGTATAATTTTTTTTTGTCTTTTTGAGACAGGGTCTTGCTATGCAGCTCAGACTGGGCTTGAGCTCATTTTGTAGCCCAGGCTGGTCTCAAACTTGTGACAATCTTCCTGCCTCGGCCTCCCATGTATATGTATAATTTAAATGGGAAATTTGTGTATTTTATATTGAAATTAAGTGTTTAAGATTTTGAGAAACAAGCAATCATGATAGGCCTTAGATGGTGTTCACTCTTCCTTCTTTCCCAGCCATAGATTGAAGACTCGGTCCTCTAACAGGTGTATAGTGGGGAGAGAAGGGACACTGAGGCATTTATCAGCACTGCCTTGAAGTTCTGATCCTCAGGGGCTGCTCTTAGAAAGGAGGGGGCCACAACTGAAGGTCAAGTGCATAACCTGTGACATTCAGTGCTGGTTCAGAGAAGGAAGGTTGCGTACCAATAGCATGAACTCCAAACTGTCCCCTGCTATGATCCCCAACCCCTGATCTGTTAACCTTTATAACCCAACCATACTCCTAGTGGAAGGGAGAGAAAAACGGCTTATTCTGGGGTGGATTACAGGACCCTTCCTTTGTAGAAAGTGACCTTTGCTATCTAGGAATTGATCACTGGCAGGTACGATCATGGTAAACTGACAAGATGTGACTTCATTATTTTGCCTACAGCAGCTGTGGGTGACACAGGAAGACCTCGTATTCAATATTCTCAGAGTCCTGTTTTACCCTCGGAGTTAAGGAGACTGACATACCTAGTTCCCTGAGTGGGAGAGTCAGCCAGTAGCCAGCACTGAATGCCATGCCCATCATCTGTCAGATTGCTAGTCAAGGGCTGGTGTCCTTGTGCACTTTGACCTTTCTTAACAAGCCCTGCGGCTTACTCAAAGTTTATAATTTTGGTGGCATTTTTGAGAAAAGATGAAGTATCTGGTACTACATTCAATTCTAGGGTAAAAGTAAGGTTTCACTTTTCCTTCCAAGGCCAAAATTGACATGAGCCAAAATAAAGCTTTTAAATCTAAGCTTTCAGTCAAAAGTCCATAATTTTTCTCCAAAAATCACCAAAGTTAAAAGACAGAGTAAAAGTGTTTATTAAATGATCTTTAATTCTCAAAACCTGAAAACATCTCTGAGCCATTATAATGGAGATATCTGTGGAATGAAATTCTCTGGATTGGTTAAAAGATTTTACTGAGTCAGACATATAGGTGGTGTGGTTTGATACTATAAAAGCACCCCAACTTCTGACTGTAGAAGGTCATGCACAACTTGTTAGAAGCCCAAGGGCTTAGGGGTTTGCTGTCCAACTTTAGGATTGAAAAGGTATAGTTGATAGGGTGTGTGTGTGTGTGACATTTCTTTTGCTGAGTCGGGCCCATAGGAAGACATAACAGTCTTTTACAGAAACTCTGCCTATGGACATTCAGATTTTTATGGCTGCAAGTACCACTGGGTGTGCAGAGTACTTTGGTATGTGGGTCATGGAAACACCACTGGACTTCCAGTCATGAGACCTGGATCAGGATCCTGGCTCTGCCACTCGCAGCTGACTGACTCTGGATAGGACACTTGGCTTCCCCTGGCCGCTTTGCCTCATCTGAAAGAAGATGGTCTGTTCTCATTGGTCTCCAAGGTCCCTGCTGGCTCTAACAGCTATGACCATATGTTTTAATCAACTTGTTGGCATATCTGCAAGGCAGCTGCTTTTAGAGACCCAGATTATCAACAGCATCTGCGTAATTTATCACTTCCTCAGGTTCCAATACTTCCAATACTTCTCAGATGCTTGCTGTTCCAAAGTGCTTTCAAGATGAATGGGTGGGTAGAAAGAAGAGGGGCAGAATGTCTGTTAAACAATTGAAAATGTGAACTAGTGGTGTAGATAACTCTGTTGATTTTAGAAAGTTTCCTCTGTCTCAGCCACAGAGAAGTCCGCTTTGACAGCCTTTCTTCTGGCTCGTGTTTTAGACACCTCGACCCACAGTGAAACAATGAAATGAATACACTGTTTTTTCTGGCTTCCTGTTGGCTGAGAGGAGTGAAGAGCAGCTCCTTTTCAGCCTGTTATTGCCTTGCATCTCCTGAAAATGTCTCCTTCAGCTACTGAAATCGAAGACCACAAATGGAAAGCCTGACTCCAGAACGAGAATCAGGAGAACTGGGGAAGGGATTCCAAGGGAAGTCAGCGTAGAGGAACGAAGTGTGTCCTTGAACCAGTCGCCAGAGTGCTCATCACAGTATCGGGCATGAAAAGAAGCAATCCTTGGAGCTCCCTTGGACTGGGAGCTTCCCCTTCCTCAGGGAGGGGCTGGGAAGGGAGAGCGCTTGCTGAATGATGGCCGTCTTCCCAGGATAACAGTGCAGCCTGGTCCGAGGGGGACAGAGGTTTTCCTTTCTGACTACCTGCTGGGTTTGTTTCTTGTCCACTGGAGTCTGCAGGCTCTGGTTGCCTTTCCTGTTTCGCCCAGATGCCTGTATTGTTCTTCCTGTATCCTTCCCTCAGTGTTGGCTCCTGGACAGCACTTTGTTCAAGTGGAGAATAGAATGACTCCATTTTCCTCCCATCCCAGGGGACAAAACTTACTGAGACTACTTCGTGCAGTCAGGAATGCGGCAAGAGGCCAAATGCCCTGGTTTCTGGAAATGCTTTTCCTCTTTGCTCATCAGAGAATCTTCTCTAAGAACTTTGTGAGATGTTTGAGAATTACTCAGTGTTTACAGATGTCACTGTGGTTTTGAGGCTGTCTTCCTGTGCATTATCAGTGTGGCTACTTATTTTTACGAGACTTAATATACATACATCTTTTTGTGGTACATTATGGTAATTCAGTACAGGTATACAAAGTGTAGTAATCACACCAGGGTATCAGTGTGCCTTACAGTTTGTGGCTTTTCTGTTAATTTTTATGCAACAAAAGAATTTTGTTATCATAAATTAATATTTTTTCTGATCCAGTATTTAGCAAGGTACCCTAAATATTGAAATTTGGGGTTAGGGATGTAGCTCAGTAGCAGAGTGCTGGCCTAGCATGCACAAGGCCCTGGATTCAATCCCCAGTACCACACACACACACACACACACACACACACACACACACACACAATTGAAATTTGAAACAGAAATATGCTTACTAAGATTTTTTTGGTCTCAAACTGGATATTTTTAAATACTTCTGCAATAGCTGTTTATAAAACCCTCTTACCTTTTCCTAGGATATACATATTTTGAGAGAAATATGTCCCTCTGTGATTTCAAGTTCAGATTAGATCCAAAGAAGATTATACTTAATTTATATTATTTGGGAGTTTTAATCTACTTGGCAAAATCACTGCAAACAACATCAGAATACCAGAGACAATATGCATTTTCAATTCATGTCATTTTTTAAATATGGAAAGTATTCCTATAGTTGGGTACAAGAAAGACCAACCAACAAGTAGAACATGTATGTAACTTAGGTAAACATATTGGCAGATAATTCACGGAAAAATTTTTTATATAACTCAATAATGGAAAGATTCTATTATTTCTCATGATAAGATTATTGTTAATTACAACAAAAATAAGATCTATTTCCCACTAATCAGATTGATAAAGATATACTTTTGAAAATGTGCTGTGCTGTTTGTGGAGGAAAACAACAGTGAATTTATAAATTGATATATTTCCAACAAAATTAAATTTATAATACCTATTAATAGAAAGTATGCCTTGGAGTCAACAATTTCTTTTTCTAGGAATTTATCCTAAGATCTAGTTACATGTATGTGAAATGATATGTATACACGGATGTTCATTGCAGCATTATTTTAATAGAAACGGTTGGTGTCTTGGTTACTTTTCTCTCGGTGCTGAGACAAAATACCTGATGCCCCAAATTAAGGAAAGGTTTACTTAGCTCACATTTTGTGGAAGTTTCAGTCCACACTCGGCTGGCTCCAAGGCAGAGTGGCACATGGCAGAGGTGCAACCGTTCATGGTGGCAGAAGACAGCAAAAGCAACAAAAGCAAAAAGGGAGGAGCACGAGAGCAGACTCTTTCTGTCCCTTAATTGCATGTAGGCTCCCCACCATAGGCTGGGTGTAGCACTCATACCCATAATCCCAGCAGTGGACAAGGAATCAGTCACGAACTCTAGGTTCAGCTGCCTCTGAAAAGCACCCCCTCCATGACTGCATGAGGCTTTGTGGGGACATCCAGACACAAACCATAATAGCTGGCAACAATATAAATGTGTAGGTCAACAATTATAGTAATTTTTGTACATCTAGGCAATTTATTGTCACACAAACATAAAAAAAATGAGACAGGCATATTTGTACCCAAAATGGAGAAGTTCCAAGGGACATTGTAAAGTCTGAAGGGAAGGTAGAGAAGAATATGCAGAATATGTCATATTAGAATAAAATTTATGCATATAAAATGCACATGTAGTTATATATAATCATATATATTTGACTTGTACCCTGCTGATGGATACATATAGATGTTTATACTCTGTATGTATATGTACCTATTTATATTTGTATATGTGTAGAATATTTCTGAATGGATACAGAAGAAGTAGGGGAATAGAGAAAAGGGAGAATGGATGCCAGGGGGTCAGGGAGGGAAAATTGCTTTTTATTATATTTTTTGGTATAATTTGTACCACAAAAAATTGTTCCCATTTAAAACTGTAAATATAGGGGGCTGGTGAGATGGCTCAGGGACATAAGCGCCTGCCTGGCAAGCGCGAGGGCCCGAGTTCAACTCCCGGAACCCACATAAGAAAAAAGGGCTGGTGATATCACTCAGCAGCACAGGTGCCTGCTGGCGCACGAGGTCCTGAGGTCGACCCCTGGTACCCACAAAAACAAAACAAAAAAACTGTAAATATAATTTTTTTTATTTTAAAGAGAAAAAAGAATAAAAACAATGATATAGAATTTCAAAGCAAGATAACAGGAAATTAACAATGGTTAATATATTGCGTATTGTTATACTCAAAGTATTTGCTCAGGTTACAAGATAAAGGCATGAAAAATTGATCAAACAATATAAGCACAAGCTGTTATTTTCAATGAACTAAAAGAAATTAGTAGTATAATTATCTTAGCTATCATATATATATATATTCTTTTCCCTTCCTTCTTTTCTCCTTTCCCCCAACCCAGTTCTTTCCTTTTGAGCAGTTTCTTTCCCTTTCACAATATCTATTGTAGATTTTGGGTCTTATTTACTCTTTCAGTTTCTTACACTAGGGAGACAATACGATGTTTACACATGTGAGTTTGATTTATTTCACTTATGAGTATGGCCTCAAATTGCATCCATTTACCTATAAAAGCCTCAAGTTTATCCTTCTTTATAGCTGAGTAGTACTCCATTGTATAAAAATACCACATCTTTTTTATTCATTCCTTGGTTGATGGGCATTTGTGTTGTTTCCAAGATCTAGCTATTACAAATTGTGTTGCTATAAACTTGGGTGCACAGATGTCGCTGTGCTACGATGTTTTTAATTCTTCTGGGAAAATACCCAGAAGGTATTTTCAAATACCTTCAAGTGGGGCCTCTAATCCTAGTTTTATGAGGAATCTCCACACTGACTTCAGTAGTGGTTGTACCAGTCTACACCCCCACCAACAGTGGAGAAGTGTTCCTTTTTCCCCACAGCCCTGCCAGCATTTGTTATTGGTTTATTTCTTGATGATAGCCATTCTTTCTGGAGATAGAATCTCAGTGTTGTTTTAATTTGCATCTCTCGAATGACCAATGATGTTAAACATTTTTTCATATATTTGTTTGCCATTTGTATTTCATAGACAAAATATAATTTTCTTTTTCAATATCTTGAAGTTCTTACATTTATCCTGCAGCCCCTAAAAGGAGATGTTTCTACCTCCCAAGCACAATGATAAACAGGCTAAAGATGTCTTTCTCTGGTTTATAGGTCACTGTTCCTCTGTTGCACTTCTTAAAATAAAAGGGCTTTCAAAGTTTGTTTAGCCAAGACTCTGGAGCAAATTTGGAAAAGTTCCTGAGCTCATGCTTAGCTATCTGCACCTGATCCTAAGATTCCAGTTTCTCTTCTAGATAGCTGTGTTTCTCCTTCCTTCATGCAAAATCTTTGCTTTTCTCTCTTTTTTCAATTGAATAATTATCATGTGCCAAATACTGTATGTGTCTCTAGTTGCATGATTTTTCTTCATCATAACAACTTTATTATAGGTCTGTAATACAGATAATTAAATGGAGTCACAAAGATCACACAGCTAATCAGTGACTTTTCATTGTATAGTGATATTATTAAAAGAACAAAATGATTAATGTTAGAATAGTTCACTTTTTCAACTTGGAATGAGGCATAGAATATTTAATGCAAGTTCTTGGCTTGGGACTATTTGAGAAATTGCTTAGGAATGGCTAGGCTCTAGTATTTTTATTTCTCCTGGCAGAGAAATGTGTAAAATGGGCTGCTGATAAAAATCTGGGTGGAAATTAATGTAACCTAAAAACATTGCATGTTCTAGGGAGGACTTGTAACTCCCCCTAGCATTGACTCAGGGTTCAGTCAGAGAAGCAGGAATATATACGCCATATTTGTATATGAGATATCTCTTTGTGTCTGATGCATGAACTTGAAGTTCACAGGGCAGGTAGGTAGGAAGGTAAGATGGATATAGAGTGAGAGAGAGCAAAAACGTGTTGGAGCCTTTGAGGACCAGTTAGAACTCAAGTCAGTCCTCACTGCTTCTGACCTTGATGATGTGGTTGCCCTTCATCAGTGGGCTATGCAAACATCTGGCTCAGGTGTAGAGAAAACTGGAGAAGGTAAAGGAAGGGGGCTTAGTTGCAGATCTAGCTTCAGCCAAAGTTAAAGTGAGGAAGCGTGCCCTCACTCTGAGTGCAGGAAAACAGTAGGCTGCCACCTCACTCTTACTTAGCCAAGAATTGTTGGTCATTCTGACTCTGATGCACTTTCCAGGCCAGTTATTTCTTTATGTTTTTCCATGGTCTTTGTTTCTCTTCTTTGCTTTCATAGTCCCTGCTTGTTCTACAAACTCATTTTAGGTATCACTTTCTCAAGGGACCCTCCCCTAACTCTTCCCGTATGAATCAAATGTGTTTCCTGGGCTTCCCTTGAACTCTATTCATCTCTCTAATGTTATCTGCATCATGATTGTTAATCTACTTAAAGCTGTTCCCCAAACCCCCCAAAAGACTGCAAGTTCTTTGAGGCAGCATATGTCCTATTTTCAGGTTTGTGTCTCCAGCCCTTGGCAACTTGTAGAAGCCTAATGACTGCCTGGTGAATAAACGAAAGCATGTGTCCTGCCTTCCCCACCCTTGGGTAACCCTGGAGAAAGATGAACTAGATATGAGATTTTATTGCATAATTAAATTACCCTGTCAAAATAATTTTTAGAGCTGAAAGGAAATTCAAAGATCAACTACAGGAAATTGAGGCCTAGAGAGGTGAAGAGAGTTGGCCAAGGTCATGCAGCTGTTTAGTGGCAAACTGGGATGGAAGCCTAGATCTCCTGCTGGCCAGCCAGTCCTAGCCCAAATATGGGAAAGCTTAGTTGTTATTTCCTCTTACAAAATACTTTGAAATCTATGCAAAAAGATGTAGCAATCTAATAAGTGCTAATGAGGCAATGGAAAATTAAAACTACTTAGAGGAATGAATCTCATAGCAGTTTTCAAGACTTTCTGGGAATACCAAGAGGAGACAGCTGAGATGGGCTTACTACTGATTTCTTTTGATGGGGCCATTTGTCTTTCAAACCACTGTTTGTTGATCAAACTTTAATGAGGGTGAATGTCCAAACAGCCCAAACGTAGCATGTCAAATTCAAAAAAACTAACCAATGTGTTTATATTTCCATGTTTATCAAACGGGTGATCTAAGATGTTTCTCACTTTTAATGTGAACAGTGATGGTTGTGAATATATTTCTTTTTGCTTCTTCCTAGTAAGCTCAGAAACCAATTAGGCCCATTTCAAGAACAAATCCCATAAAGAATAAAAAGCTCATTTTTTTGATGTGTGTTATACTTGAACTTGACTGAGTGATTAAGGATGGGAAAGGCTTTGTGAATATTTAGCAAGAAATACCATTGTTTGGCCAGAAAACTTGTATTGTTTAGCCAGCTCAGTATTTCAAAATTTTTAAAATTACTAGCCAACATTTAAGCATTCGGAGTTTTCACATGTAAAAAATTCTGGATCTCTGCCCTCTCATAGAAAATGGGAAAATCCAGTAACATTAGATATACTTCCCTACTAGTTTTCTATGGCTGCTGCAACAAATTACTACAAATTAGGTGACTTAAAACAACAGAAATTTACTCAGTCGCAGTTCTGGAAGCCTAGGTCTGAAATCAAGGTGTGGCAGACTTGTGCTCCTTTGGAAGTCTATAGGGGAAAATTCTTCTTTGCTTCTTTAAACTTCTGGTGGCTTATAGCTCCATCACTCCAGTGTTGGCCTTGATTTCACACTGCCTTCTCCTCTTTGTGTCAAATTTTCCTCCTCTTCACTCTAAGAAGAACACTTGTCATTTCTGCCTCACTCTGCTTAGAACACTTGTCATTGGATTTAGGGTCCACCCAGATAATTACTCCAGGATGATCTTTACTCAGTATCCTTAACTACATCAGTAAAAAATCCTTTCTCTAAGATCAGATTTATAGGCTCTGGGGTTTAGGGCATGGTCATATCATTTTGGGAGCCACCATCCAAACCCCTACAACTTCCACGTGGACGTTGTCTGAAACTGAGCAGTGGCTAAGCATGGGTGTTTAGTTTGCCACAGAGCCCATCATTCTCGACTGGGAGTTTTGGATTTCTAAATCCTGGTTTAGGATTTCATTATCACCATGCGAGTTCACATGTGAAACACCCATGACAAGATGGCTGGTTCCTCAACAGTGGCTGCACTTTGGAGTCACCTTGGGAGCTCTAAAGTGCAGGTCTCTAACTGTGTTTCTGTAGATTCTGATGTAGTAGGTTGGGAGTGTGCCACAGGATACTTTCCGTACTCCTTGGGCACAGCTAGGTTTGCAAGTCATGGCAGAGCATGTCACCTTGGTTGGGTCCGTTGTACAGGTGAGCCTGTAGGTTCTTAAATTTGTTCCTTTCAGTAAAACTCATAGGAAAAAGATCAGAAGAGATTTGACAAAGACACACCCCAGCTCTCTTGACCTAGCTGGCTTCCTTTCCTGTCTTAGTAGTTGTCCTTTTCCTTTCCTAACTTTCATGGAACAGAAGACACAGATATGTAATTAACAGCTTTGAACAATTACATAAGGATATGTGAGGTCATAAGGATATGAACTGTATAGTATCAGTGTAAATTTTATATGCAGTCACAAGCTACTCAGCTTGCTTGTTATTTTTTTCCAATTACCCTGTATTATTGCAGAAGAATTTAAGTTGCCTTGACTTCACTTTTGCGAGGTGATAAGTGGAGACAGGTTAGGGTTTCAGGGCCCCCTTTGGGGGCAAAGAAGCTTGTGTATTATCTTCTCACTTTTTTTCCCTCACTGCTTGGGGTTTGCACCACCCCTCACATTTTCCCTGTCCTGTAGGCAGGCTTAGCAAATTCATTCCCTGGAGGGGATGGGGAATTCCCTCAGGCAGAGAAGCACCTGTTGGCTGGTGTTTGAGGAAGGCAGCATTCTGCTTCAGCCATCTCTGGGGTCAGGGGTTGAAAAGCAATATCTGTTACAGTTGCACCACTCACATCCTCTCGCACTCCACTCTGTTATCCTTCAAGATAGCGATCAGTCATGATCTCTAAAAAGAGAAAAAGACTAAACTGGGAGCATTTATAGAACAAGCTACAGTGCCTTTCCTGTTGCTGCAGCTGGGTCTGAGGCCATCATTCAAATGCAACACCTCCCTCTCTCTGTGAGTTCCTGTCCCTCTGGGCCAGCATTTCAGGCCTGGGCTGCTTGCCCCGTGGAATGACCCAGACCTTCATCCATGAAGGCTATGAGCCCTAGCTACTATGACCTTGTCAGGCTGGGAATATTGCAAATGGCTGCTCACAGTAATCGCTAGACAGAGAAGAACCAAGACCTATTTTCACTACCACTTCTGCCCCATGCTGCCACCTCCACTGTGGTGCATTCACCCAATTTCTTTTGGTTTGCTCCTCCCACCAGGAAAGTAACCCCTTTTCTGCCTCCTGGCTTACTGGTTGAAGATCACAGAAGGACAGTTTGGTGGTTGTAAATTTAGGTTGAGTGAAACCCTTACATCTCTTGGTGAAAGCATCCTCCACTTTCTGCTGGGCCTCATGATCCTGCAGAACCTAAAACTGCAAGAATGGAAGCATAGATTCCCAAAGTAGGTGATGGGGTAGGGGGTGCTGGTACTCCTGCTACCTCTTTGTTCCTAGTATATGTTTTCTAGTTCCTGGGCACACAGCAGCATGAATGGCCATTTGTTCAACATATAGACTGTGTCTGGGAAGACAGCATCTGAAATCCATGGTACGTTTTTTCCCCAGATGAAGCCATAGATACATGTTGAGATACTGTTTCAGAGGGCGATCAAAACTGTGCCTGCTGTGCTATATGTGTCCATTGGTTCAAGGGATATTATGCAGGATTCTGTACTGGTAATTTATGAGAAATAAGGAGGGAAAAGTCTAGATTTATAAAAGTATAAATTCTAGTCAATTTGAATCACCACCTCTGCCAGAGTGGAAGGGGTTTGTCATAGTCAACTTGACATCAAGTGTTTGGTTGGTTTCCCCAGGAGGTGGTACTCATGAGAGCTCACCACAAGCCTTGATTACCAATAAGTCAGAGAACTGGCAGTGGCAGTAGTTATGTCAGCTTTGGTGAGAAAGAACCCATGCAAGGTCCATCCTTTATCCCTGCCTCGGTAGCTTCTCTGAGGTGCTAAAAAAAGCCTGGAGACAGAAAAGCAGAAAAAGGAAGATTTGAGATAGGCAGCTGTCAGTGTACTAGGAATTAGTCCAGCACAAATGAAGGTGAATTTGAGAGGTGGGACAAGGGATATGTTAGTCAGCTTTTCATCATTGTGACCAAATACCTGAGGTAAACAAATTAGGAGGAAATATTTATTTTGGTTCATGGTTTCAGAAGTTTTAGTCCATGGTTGGCTGGCTCCATTGCTTTTAGGCCTGTGGCAAGGTAGAAACATCATGGTGGAAAGGCATGGCAGAATAAAGCTGCTCAGGGCCGGTGAGATGGCTCAGCGGCTTAAGCGCCTGCCCGGCAAGCGCGAGGGCCTGAGTTCGACTCCCGGAACCCACATACGAAAAAGGGGCCGGTGATATCGCTCAGCGGCACGGGCGCCTGCTGGCGCGCGAGGTCCTGAGGTCGACCCCCCGGTACCCACAAAAAAAAAAAAAAAAAAAAAAGAATAAAGCTGCTCACCTCATAGAAGCCAGGAATGGGAAAGAGAGAGGTGCAGAGGGGCCAGGGATCGGATATAGTTCCTAAACTCGTGCCCTCATGGTACCCTCCCTTTGACTAGACTCAACCTCCTGTTTCCACCACCTTCCAACAATGCCATCACATTATGATCTCATTGATGGATTAACCAGCTTGATGAAGTCAGATCTCTCATGATTCAATCACTTCCCCAAAGCCCATCAGCAATCCTGCCAGCAATGCAGTGAACCTTTGGGAGACACGTCATATTCACACCATAACAGGGAAAATAGGGTCAGCATTAGAAGCAGTTACATATTTGCATTTTAAGATGAATACCCAGTGGCAGCCCTCCCCAGGATCATCTGCCTAGTCTGAGATACCTTTTCCTCTTCCACTTCCTCTTGTTTCTTTTCAGGGAATCTCAGTGTACACCGAAACGTTAGAAACAGCTTTCTCTCAGGGCAGTCTCCCTCTCTGTGTCTATCTCTGTCTCTGTCTCCCTGTCTGTCTTTCTGTCTCTCTCCAGAAAATAAAGACACCATCCTATTAAAAATGGCCGTATCTACCTGGTCAGATTATAGAAACTCTATTCTTATTTTTAGTTTTAGATACTTGTGATAACTGTTAATCATAAAATATACTACTTCTGTAATCAAAAGCAAAGTTACCAAAACTTTGGAAGAATTCGCTGTTACATTTCAGATATAAATTTTGTATCCTTTCATCCTCACTTTGTCCAACATTTTAGCTGCTTGAGAAAAGGGGATTTATTACCATGAAACATAGCTTTTCAAGTAGACATTAGCAAAATGAATGAAGAGTTGCTCTACATGCAGTCATGCCAGAAGATGGTCACTAGGTCACATGATTCATCACAGTCTGAAACAATGTTGTGTCTTTCAGAATGGATTTCAGAGTGAAGAGAGATGTGCTGTAGTTGCATGTATTAGAGTACTTACTGTGAATAAATCTGTGAGATTTATAATTACCCAAAAACTTCTGTAAGAAAAGATTGCCATTCCAACTGAACTGAAAAGGAGGCTTAGTATTTATGTTTCAATTCATTTTTGATTGGGACTAAACCTGTTTTTAGTTCTTGAGAGAAAAATATATTTAAATGTACTAAATGTTCTATTTCTTCAGACAACTACTTATATTATTATTCTCAATTCACAATTTTGTTGTGCTTGGACATTTGAACTTTTTTTTTTTATTTTAAGGCACATTTACCAATTTTGAAAAAAATAGAGACTAGCAGTTCATATTCATGGAAAAGGAGATTTAAAGTTGAAAAGCTGTTAGTACTGAATAGTTTAATGCCACCAAAGTATGCCAATACTCTACTTAAATGAATTCCTGATTATAAAAATGACAAAAAGTAATTTGTAAATGTTTTGTGCATGTAAGTGGGTCATGCTCTAGTGGCTTTGAAAATGCTTAGATATAGTATTACTTCTTTGTTTGCATTATTAATTTGCTTAGCAGAAAAAACAAAGTAAAAAGTTTTTATAGAAGCGGAGTGCTAGAGAGGACTTCCAGGAAGATGGCAGAGTTGTGAACAGCAGAGAAACTGCCTCTCAAAGATTTGGTGTCCATACACTGGAGTATAGCAACGTGAGGAAGAGAAGGAGGGAAGTGGGTCCCTAGGACCCAGCAAGGATCTGAACTGAGAATTGAAGCCCACGGGGAGAGCAAAGAGAGAGATCTCAACACAGAAGAAGGAGGTGGCAAGTGGTGCTTTCTCCCTGAGCCCCGACTCACTGTGTAGGAGGGGTGGCTCAAACATGCAGACACACGGTGATTACTGGCAACCCCAGAGGCCTTCATGGAGAAATGTACTAGTGGAACAGAGCAGTGGATACAAGGGACTGCAGTGGCTGGTGAGTTATTTGGGTTCAGCCATAACCCCAGCAGAGGGCGATTGGCCAGTAGCCATTTTGGAGAGAGGCCAACTGAGCTCGGAACTCAGAGCAGCTTCAGGCTGGCTCCATCTAGCTACTCCTAAAGTCAAGGTGAGGCAGAACTGAGTTCAAGTCTACAGGAGGTCAAGGAACCAAGTTCAAGCCATCAGGAAACCAAGTTCAAGCCACGAGGAGGCACATGGAGTGTTGCAGGCTGAACAAATCTGGCTCTGGCCTTACAGCCAGAACCACCTTGAACTTCAGTGGAACTAAAGGTTCAGGCTTGCTGGGATTATCCACTACCCCACTGTAAATCTACAGCTGGCTTGCTAGGATTAATCAGTACAGATCTGGGTTCTGTCTGCCCACTCTGTTTACTAGTGACAACTGAGACACACTCTGAAGTGGACATTTCTTTTTCTTCTTTTTCTCTTTTTTCTTTTCTTGTTTTTACTTTTGTTTTTTTCTTGACTTTATGTTCTTGTTTTTATATTAGTGTGAACATTGTTTCTAGTTTGTTGTTGTTGTTCTTTCTTGTTTTTATTTCTTCCTTCTCTGTTTCCCCTCTCTCTTTTTCACCAGCTTCCCAAAGTTTGTGTAATATTCCTTCCTTATAATCTATTCCTCTTCTTCTATTTCTCTATTTTTTCCCTAACCCCCTTTAAATTTTCTCTCCTGAGGGTAAAATCACCATATTGAGAGTATATTTACTGAATACGATTTTCTGGTTCATTTTAGATTTTGTTATATAACCACAAATATAGTTCATACAGTGAAGGTGGCAAATTAAGTTACCACCATTTGTCATTTTCTAGGCTGTCTTTGATGTTATTGTTATTGCTGATTGTACTACTTTAGCCAAGGTGATGTAATTGATCTAATCAGTTGTTCTTTCTGGTATGCCAAGACTGAGATTACATAAGAGTCATAAACAATACTATAGGCCAGTGCCAAGAACGAGGGGCTAGGCAAAACAGGCAGCAACTTCTCATCCCCCATAAATTGAAGAGGTAGGGTCTTGCAACAGACTCAAAACCCAAAAACCAGCTACACCTGGAAGACATCTCTGAGAAGTAGTCATTTCCTAAGAGTTCTCAATACTAGCAATAAAGCTACCTTCCATAAATAACTTATAAGGATCAAACCAGGAATTAGACTAAAAAAATAGAAAATGAGAAGACACTTAAGCAAGATTCAACCCCAGACTTCCAGCTCATGAAGGCAAACCAAGAGACTAATGAAGTAGAGCAATTTGAAAGCCACCCACATGAACTCTCCAAAGTGGTAATGGTGGAAGCAATAAAGCATATAAATGAGGCTCTAGAAAAAATCAAATAAGAAATAATTTCTCAGATAAGCACAGAGATGGTGACCATAATGAAAGGCATGCTTAATGACTCTAGGGCAGATACAGACAAAAAAAAAAAAAAAAAAAAAGAACTTAGGAAAATGATGGAAACCATGACCCCCAACATAGGAAAGAAATGGAATCCATGAAACACATTCAAACAGATATCCAGGAGATTAAAAATTCCATTGAAAGTATATACAGCAGAATGAGCCAATGTGAGGACAGAATATCAGATCTAGAAGACAGGATTTTTGAGTTAGCAATCATGAAAAGAAAGATTTCTTAAAAATAGTAAGGGACCATGAGGAATCAATCTAACAGCTGCTAGATGATGCAAAGAAGAATAACGTAAGATTGATCAGAGTCAATGAAAAAGCAGGAGACAATATAAAAAACCTGTTCACAGAGGTAAGGCAGAAAACTTCCCAAGCATGGAAAAAAATTTTGACACACAGATAAGTGAGGTATATAGAACTCTAATTATCAATGATCAAGAAAAATCTACAGGGCCAGTGAGATGGCTCAGCGGCTTAAGCGCCTGCCCGGCAAGCGCGAGGGCCCGAGTTCGACTCCTGGAACCCACATACGAAAAAGGGGCCGGTGATATCGCTCAGCGGCACGGGCGCCTGCTGGCGCGTGAGGTCCTGAGGTCGACCCCCCGGTACCCACAAAAAAAAAAAAAAGAAAAATCTACACCAAGGCATGTAATAGTCAAGATTCCAGAAACTCAACATAAGAACAGAACATTAAAAGTCATTAGAAAATGAAACAAATCACCTATAAAGGAAAGCCTATCAGAATCACAGCAGATCTTGTTCACACCATTGATCGGGAGCTGTGGCAACTGGCAGGAAGTTGGGCCAAGATGGGCTCCTGCTCCCTCCATTGATGGGACTCAGGGACTGGAGACCAGTGGAAAAGCCAGTGACGCACTAGGACCCCAGCTAGAGCACACAATGGACAGGCAGGACTAGTGGCACGGAAAAGTGTGAAGCAAGAGTTACAATATGAGCCAGCAGGTGGAAACCGCCTGAGACCCAGGGCAGCCGGGCCCAAGGTGCATGGGTGCACACACGCCTTTGGAAAGCAGAGTAATCAGCAAGACCAGCAATGTGGAAGTGTCTGAAGCAGCAGCGAGGAGCCAGCAGATGGGCTCTGGAGAACTCCAACAGAAGACCAGCCCCAGCCCCCACCCCCACATCCAGAGGCCAAGATCAGCTCCATACCCAGCACATTTCTGGGATCTAACATGGATACTATCACAGAACTGTAAACACTAGAGGTATTTTACTACTTTTATTCTCCCTTGTTTGTCTGATTGGCTATCCTTTTCCTGTCTGGCTGGAGGTCATCTTGTCTTGTTTTGTACTTCATGGTTATTTTTGTTTTGGAGCTATCTTTTTCCTTTCTCCTCTCTTTCTCTAGTCTCTGTTGTTGTTTGTTTTTTCATTCTTTTCTTCTTTTCTTTTTTGTTCTCCTTCTCTTTCTTCCTTATTTTTTTCACTGTTTAGGTTTCTTATCTTTCTTTTTCATTTTCTTCTATTGATCCTCTTTCTCTCTTTCCTCAACTACTTGAATTTAAACTTTCAAGTGAGTAAATATTGTCTCTTCCCTTTCTGATTACTCCTTTGCATTCTATTTCATTCTTTCCCTCCTGTGTCCTCCAGTTCCCCGAAACTCGGGTGATCATCCTTTGACCTCCAGCCTTGACACTACTATATTTTACCTCATTCATCACTTTATCCTGTCTTCTACATCTTAACCCCCTCCCACACAGAAGGGTAAAATCACCCCACTAAGGGGAAAATCACTGCATACAAGTGCATGGTATATGTTTAACTCTGTTATATAACTTTTGAGTTTGCTCCTGTGGTTGGAGGTAGCAGGTTAATGGTTACCATAGTTTGTCAGTAGTTAAGTCATACATGAAACTATTGTTATTACTAACTGTACTACTTTAGCCAGGATATCATACATGTTATAATCAGTTTTTCTCCCCTGTATGATAACACTGTGATTGTATAGGGTCATAATCATCACCACAGCCCAGTACCAAAGGATTGGGTGCTGAGTCAAATAATAACTTTGTATCCTTTACAAATTGGGAAGATAAGTTCTTTGGGTACCTATAAAGAACCACCTACATCTAGAGGACATCCCTGAAGAAGAGACATTTCTTAGAGAAGCCTCAATACTAGTGATAAAGCTATCTATCATAACAAATCAGCAAGCATCAACATAGAAAACAAAAAAAAAATAAAGCAAAAAAGAGAAAATAGAAAATGACAAAATGCACAAGCAAAATGCAACCCCAGATCCCCAGCCCACCTAGGACAAGACCAGAAATCAATGAGATAGACAAAATTGGAAGTCAAACACTGGAACTTTCTGAAATGATAGCAACAGAAGTGAAAAAACAAGTGAGAAAACAAATAATTTTCTCTATAGAGAAAATAATCTCTCAGGCACAAAAAAAATGATGCTTAAAATCAAAGATATTAGAGAAGACACTGATAAAAGAACAGATGAGCTTAAAAAATGATGGAAACAAAAAATGCCCAACATAGCAGAGAAATGGAATCCATAAAACAAATCCAAACAGAAATCCAAGGGATTAAAACCTCCATTGAAAGTATATGCAACAGATTGAGTGAAGGAGAGGATAGAATTTCAGATCTTGAAGACAAAATTGCAGCCAGTGATCATGAAAAGAAATATATCTTAAAAATAGCAAGAGACCATGAAAAATCAACTGAACAGCTACAAGAGGAAGCAAAGAAAAATAACATAAGATTTATTGGGGTCAATAAGAAAGCTGAGGACGGTGCAAATGCCATGAAAAAAATTCTTCACAGAAACAATGGCAGAAAACTTTTCAAGTGTGGATAAAGAATTTGACATACAAATAAATGAAGCATATAGAACTCCAAACAGCCATGACCAAAATAAAACTACACAAAGACATATAATAATCAAGATTCCAGAAATTCAGCACAAGATCAGAATATTAAAAGCTGTTAGAGAAAAGATATAGATCACCTATAAAAGGAAAGCCCATCAGAATCATGGCAAACCTCAACACAAACCCTCAAATCAAGAAGAGCTTGGAGGGCCAGTGAGATAGCTCAGTGGCATAAGCGTCTGCCTGGCAAGTGCGAGGTCCTGAGTTTGACTCCCAGAACCTACATAAAGGGAAAAAAGGGCCAGTGATATCGCTCAGTGGCACAAGTGCTTGCTGGCAAGCACAAGGTCCTGAGGACGACTCCCGGTACCCACACACACAAAAAAGAAGAGCTTGGAGTGAAGTATTTCAACTCCTGAAAGAAAACAACTTCCAACCCAGATGGATGTACCCTGCAAAACTATCTTTCAAAATTAATGGAGAAATAAGATACTTCCATGACAAAGAACAACTGAAGAAATTTATGACCACTAAACCAACCCTACAAAGAATACTGAAAGATATTCTAGACAGAGACAAAAATGACCACAATTCCAAGAACAACAGAAAGAAACCACCAGGCAGGGCAAGCAATTAAACAGAGGGGAAAAGCAGGGGAAAAACCAACCCAAAGCAGGAAAATATCATGACAAAGATAAACCAATACATATCAGTTATAACCATCAATGTAAATGGCCTCAATTCACCAATCAAAAGAAACAGACTGGCAGAATGGATTAAGAAACAAGATCCAATGATATGCTGTATATAAGAAACAAATTTAACTCAAAAAGAATTTGCAGACTGAAAGTCAAATGATGGAAAACAATCTTTTATGCAGCAGGAACCCAGGAAAAACAGGGATAGCTATTCTGTTCTCAGACAATGTGAACTTCAAACCAAGAATGATCAAAAGAAATAAGGAAGGTCACTACATACTTGTTAGGGGAAAACTTCAAGAGGAAGAGATAACAATCATAAATATGTATGCACCAAATATGGGAGCACCCAACTATACCAGGAATCAAACTCAGGACCTTGCGCTTGCCAGGCAGGCACTTGTGTTGCTGAGCTATATCACCCACCCAAGACAATTATTAATAGACATGAAAAATCAAATAAGCAATAACACAATTGTCATGGGAGAACTTAATACCCCATTGTCACAAAGAGATAGATCAACCAGACAAAAAAATCTGCAAAGAAATATAAGAACTGAACCAAACCTGTGAACAAATGGACTTAGTAGACATTTACAGAGTGTTCCACTCAACAACATCAGAATACACATTCTTCTCAGCTGCACATGGGACGTTCTCTAAAATAGACCATATACTAGCCCATAGAACATGCTTAAGTAAATGCAAAGGAATTGAAATTATCCCATGCATATTATCTGACCACAGTGCAATGAAATTAGAGGTTAATGGCAAAAAAAAAAACTGCAAAAACTCCATAAACACATGGAAATTAAATAACACACTCCTAAACAACCAATGGGTTACAGGTGAAATTAAGGAAGAAATTAAACAATATCTACAACTTCAAGTAAATGGACAAAAACTAAAAGCTTTCCTTCAAAAATCAGGGACAAGACGAGGATAACCACTATCACCACGCCTATTCAATATAGTTGTGGAAACATTAGCCAGAGCAATTAGACAAGAGAAAGAAATAAAAGGAATAAGGATAGGAAAGAGAAACTGGGATGGGGGAAAGGAGGAAAAAAGGAAGGGAAAAGGAAAAATAAATAAATACAAGACAGTTAAGATAGTTATTTAATTTCTATTAGTTCATTGAAAAGCAAGGTTTGTGCCTATGTTGTTTGATCAATTTTTCATGCCTATGTCTTGTAATAGGAGCAACTACTTTGAAGATAACAATACACACCGTGTTAACTATTGTTTCTCTCCTACTATCTTGGTTTGAAATTTTGTATCATTATTTTATTGTTTTTTCTCTTTAAAATAAAAAAAAGTATCACAGCAGACTTTTGAACACAAACCCTCAAGTCAAGGAGTGCTTTGAGTAAAGTATTTCAAGTCCTAAAAGAAAACAACCCCCAGTCCAAATTGAATGTATCTTGCAAAACAATGTTTCAAAATTGATGGAGAAATAAGATACTTCCATGACAAAGAACACCTGAAGAAATTCACGACTACAAAACCAGCACTCCAAAGTGTTCTGAAGGACATTCTAGAAAGAGATAATAAGGACTATAATTCCATGAAACCCAACAGAATGAATTCACCAGGCAAGGCAAGTAATTAAATGGGGGTGGGGGAAAGGGAACCAGCAACAGGAAAATAACATGACAAGGATACGTCAATACATATCAGTTGTAACCATGAATATTAACATTCTCAAATCACCAATTAAAAGAAACAGATTGGCAGAATGGATCAAAAAGTAAGATCCAACAATACGCTGCATACAAGAAATACGATTCAAAAAGAAATTCATAGAGTTTCAACTCAAGTTGAAAATTTGAGTTTCAACTCAAAGGGTGGAAAACAATACTCCATGTGACAGGAACCCAGAAAAAGTAGGAGTAGCTATTCTATTTGCAGACAAAGTGAATTTCAAGCCAAAGCTGATTAAGAGAGACAAAGAACACCATTACATACTTGTTAAGGGAAAACTCCGAGAGGAAGAAATAACAGCCATAAATATATATGCACCAAATACCAGTGAACCCAACATTATAAAACAAATATTAACAGACATGATAAATCAAATAAGCATTCATACAATTGCAATGGGGGAGATCCATACCCCACTGTCACAAATAGACAGATAAACTGGACAAAAAAATCAACAAATAAATATCAGAACTGAACCAAACTTTTCAACAAATAGACTTAGTAGATGTCTACAGAGTGTTCCACTCCAGAACATGAGAATATACATTCTTCTCAGCTGCACATGGGTTGTTCTCCAAAATAGACTACATACTAACTCACAGAACATGCTTAAATAAATGCAAAGGAAATGAAATTATCCCATGCATATTATCAGATCGTATTGCCACAAAATTGGAAATCAATGACAAAAGAAACCACAAAAACTTCATAAACACATGGTAATTAAATAACACCTCTTGACCAACCAATGGGTCACAGATGAAATCAAAGAAAAAATTAGACAGCTTCTATAATTAAATGATAATGTCAATACAACATACCAGAATTTATGGGATTCAATGAAAAGAGTCCTACAAGGGAAATTTATAGTGGTGAATTATCAAGTCAGAAAAACAGAGTGAGGTCTAATAAACAACCTAATGTTGTTTGAACTTCAGGCTTGAACTTTAAGCTTCTATAAAAGAAGGAGTAAATCAAGCCCAAAGCTTGTACAAGGAGGAAATTATACAGATCAGAGTGGAAATTAATGCAACAGAGACTAAGAAAACAAAACAAAGAATCAAAGAGCTGGTTCTTTGAAAGACTAAAAAATTTACAGACTCTTAGCAAACCTTATCAAAAAGGAAAGCAAAGACACAAATCTATGCAATTAGGAATGAAGAGGGTGAAATCACAACACATCCTGCAGAAATCCAGAAGATCATCAATACCTACTTCAAGAAACTGTATTCTAATAAGATGGAAAACACAGAAGAAATGGGCAGATTCCTAGATACATATGAATTACCAAAGCTGAATTAAGGTGTAAAAATTCTAGATACATCAATCTCAATCAGTGAAATTGAAGATGCAATTAAAAACCTACCAACAAAGAAAAGCCCAGGCCCTGACAGATTCACTGCTGAATTCTACAAGAAATTTAGAGAAGACCTAATGCTGCTACTTCTCAAACTTTAATGAAACTCAGAGGGAAGCAATACTACCAAATTCATACCTGGAAGCAAGAGTTACCCTGATACCAAAACCAGAGAAGGATCCAACCAAAATAGAGAGCTATAGGTGAATCTCCCTAATGAACATAGGTACAAAAATCTTCAATAAGATACTATCAAACAGAATGCAGCAAATCTTCAAGAAGATTATACACCATGACCAAGTAGGATTCATCCCAGGGGAGCTGGGATGTTTAACATATGCAAATCAAAAAATGTAATACACCATGTTAACAGAACCAAGGACAAAAACCATGTGATCATTTCAATAGATGCAGAAAAAGAATTTGACAAAGTCCAGCACCCATTCATGATAAAAATCCTACAGGAAATTGGAATAGATGGTCTTTATCTCAATCTGAGTAGATGGTCTTTGTCTCATCTACAACAAACCAATAGCCCTCTTACTAAATGGACAAAAACTGATAGCTTTCATTTTAAAATCAGGAACAAGACAAGGATGTCCACTATCACCACTCTTATTCAATATAGTTCTGGAAACATTAGCCACAGTAATTAGACAAGAGAGAGAAATAAAAGGTATAAGGATAGGAAAGAAGAAGTGAAATTATCATTATTTGCAGATGACATGACACTCTACATAGAAGACCACAAAAACTCCACCAAAAGACTTCTAGATTTATTTTTTAAATTAAATTAAATTATTTTTTTTGTGGGTACCAGGGGTCGACCTCAGGACCTCGCACGCCAGCAGGCGCCCGTGCTGCTGAGCGATATCACTGGCCCTTTTTTTTTCATATGTGGGTTCTGGGAGTTGAAATTGGGCCCTCGTGCTTGCCAGGCAGGCGCGTATGCCGCTGAGCCATCTCACCGGCCCTAATTTTATTTTAAAGAGAAAAAAATAGAACAAAATTTCAAAACAACATAATAGGAGGGTAACAATGGTCAATACATTGCATATTGTTATCTTTAAATTACTTACTCAGAGTACAAGATATTGGCATTCAATCGTCCAAACAATATTAGCACAAAACTTGCTTTTCAATGAACTAAGAGAAATCAGTAGTGTATCTATCTTAACTGTCTTATATATATATATAAAATATATATATATGATACATATAAAAATATGTAAGATATATATTATAATAATTATAATTATAAATTATAATTATTATAATTTATATTTAAATTATTTAAATTACATAAAATTTAAATATATTTTATAATATATTTTACAATATATTAAATTTTATAATATATATTATAATATATATTTAAATTATATAAAATTTATATATATTATATAAATTATACATTATAGAAATAATTATGAATTATAATAATTATAATTATATTATAACATATTATATATTATAATAATATATAATATATAATATATGAATAATATATAAATACATAATATATAAATATATAAATATAAATATATATATATATAGATATTTTTTTGCTTTTCCCTTCCTTCTTTTCTCTATTCCCCCATCCCAGTTTCTCTTTCCTTTTGAACAGTTCCTTCCCATTTTACAATATCTATTGTACATCTTGGATCTTATTTACTCTTTCAGCTTCTCACACTAGGGAGACAATACAATGTTTACACGTGTGTGTCTGGTTTATTTCACTTATGAGTATGGTCTCGAGTTGCAGCCATTTAC
Source organism: Erethizon dorsatum (assembly GCA_028451465.1). Lineage (NCBI taxonomy): Eukaryota > Metazoa > Chordata > Mammalia > Rodentia > Erethizontidae > Erethizon > Erethizon dorsatum. The sequence continues at coordinate 60,335,824 of CM051836.1, read as the reverse complement.
CTATAAAAGGGACTTCTAGATTTAATAACCAGATTCAGTAGAATACCTGGATACAAAGGCAACACTCAAAAATTAATGGCCTTCCTCTACACAAATAAAAAACTCACTGAGAGAGCAATTAGGGAAACAACACTTTTCACAATAGCATCTAAAATATCAAATACCTAGGAATCAATCTAATGAAGGATGTGAAAGACCTCTACATAGAAAACTACAGTACTCTAAAAAAGGAGATTGAAGAGGATATCAGAAAATGGAAAGATATCCCTTGCTTTTCGATAGGAAGAGCCAATATAGTGAAAATGGCCATACTTCCAAAACTGTTATACAGATTTAATGTAATCCCAATCAAATTTCCAACAGTATATCTCACAGAATTAGAGAAAACAATCCTAAAATTCATTTGGAACCAGAAGAGACTTAGAATAGTAAAAGCAATTCTAGGCAACAAAAGAAAAGCAGGGTGCATCAAAATCCCTGACTTGAAATTATAATACAAAGCTACTGTGATAAAAACAAAAGAGCAAAACAGACCCAAGAATCACTGGAACAGATTAGAAGATGCAGGAACAATTCCAAACACACTCAGTCACCTTATCTTTGACAAAGAAGCCAAACACCTTCACTGGAAGAAAGCGTCTTTAATAAATGGTACTGGATAAACTGGGTTTCCACATGCTGAAGATTAAAACTAGACTCGTATCTTTCACCATGCACTGAACTAAAATTGAAATAGATCAAAGATCTAAATATTAAAACAGAAACACTAAATCTGCTGGAAGATAGAATAGGTAGAACTCTTAAGACACTGATGTAGGCAAAGACTTTATGAACAAAACCTTGATTGCACAGGAAATATCTCAAAAAATCAACAACTGAGATCTCATCTTATTAAAAAGCTTTTTTATAGCAAAAGAAACCACCAACAGATAAAGAGACAACCCACACTTGGAAAAAATTTTTGCCAGCTGCTCCTCAGACAAAGGAGTACTATTTAGAATTTATAAAGAACTCAAAAAAATCAGACCCTCCAAATTTAAGGACCCAATCCAATGAATAAACACTTCTCAGATGAAGGAAGTAGAAACAGCAAATAAATACATGAAAAAATGTTTACCATCACTGGTTATTCAAGAGATACAAATTAAAAAAACTCTGAGATTCCATCTCAATGCAGAAAGAATGTCTGTTATTAAGAAATTAACCAGTAACAAATGCTGGCCAGGGTGTGGGGAAAAGGGAAAACTTCTCCACTGTTGGTGGGAGTATAGATCAGTGCAACCACTGTGGAAATCAGTGTGGTTATTCCTCAAAAAACCAAAACTAGAGTTTCCATTTGACCCAGGTATCCCCCCTCTTGGTATCTTCCTAAAAGAATTAAAAGCATCATACCACAGTGATATAGGCATACCCATGTCTATAGCAGCACAGTTTGTAATAGCCAATCTTGGAAACAGCCCAAATGCCCATCAACCCATGAATGGATAAAAGAAGATATGGTTTTCTATGCAATGGAGTGCTCTGCCATAAATAAGGATTAGCTTGAGACGTTTCTAGCTAAATGAATGCACCCTGAGATCGTGTTCTTGAGTGAAATAAATTGGACACACATGTTTAAATACTGAATTATTTCTCTGGTGTGAGAAACGAAAAGTGTAAGTAAGGATCAAAATATATAATAGATATTGTAAAATGGGAAGAAAATGTTCAAATGAGGAGGGGAACAAGGGAGGGGGTGGGGTGAAGGAAGGAAGGGACAAGAAAAGAAATGGAGGAAAATGGAAACAAAGCTTTTGTAAGGAGGGAAGGAGGGGTTGAAGGGAGAGGAGGAGAATGGGAAATAAAGAAGAAGCAAAATATATCATGTATAGGTACAAATTCCCTATGATGGATGTTATCATGTATATCTAAAATGTACCAATAAAAAAGAAAATTATATTTTCACAAAAACAAACAAACAAAAGAAACAGAGTGCTAGAATAGACTCGGGAGGTAAGTAAACCATGCTGTTTTTATAGCTGAAATAGATAACTTTAGGTTAAGTAATCTGTCTAGGCTGAAAGTTAACGGGTATTAGATCTGTTACAAGTACCAATTAATGTCAGGCAAATTGAAAAGAAATATAAACATTTACTGAGCATCTAATATATTTTACTAGAATAAATATATTTATTCTTGAATATATTTCACTAGAATATATTTTACTAGAATATATTTTAGCTCTTGAATATATTTGACTAGAGAACCTTCACGGAAGTCTAATGAAGTGCGAACTAACAGCGGGAAGCTGAGGTATCTTGCTCCAGGTCACATGGCTTATAAGTGTTCGAGCTGTGATCAAAAGCAGGTCAATCTCCATCAATTAACCTAAGATAAAAATGATAAAAAGAAATGAGTTAGAAGCTACAAAAAGACAAAGATGAAAGTGAAATGTATACTTCCAGGTGAAAAAGTCAATCTGGTAAAGTTATATATTATATGATTCCAACTATATATTACATTCTGGAAAAATGGTATTATAGACAGTAAATTGATCAGTGGTTTCCAGGAATTCAAGGGGAAAGGAAGTTCGGAAGAAGAGAAGCCTGGGGGATTTTTAGGTCAGCAAATCTATTCTGTATGCTACTATAGTGAGAGACATATGATGTTATACACTTGTCAGAACCCATAGGCTTTTTCACGAAAAGAATCTACCATAACGTATGCAATTAAAAAAAACAATTTAGGAGGTCATGTGATACAAGGAAGAAATACTGATTTTGACAAGAGACTCTAACTGTATTACAGATATATGAAACAACTTCAGGGAAGGTATACAAAGGCAGTGACTAAAAGCAATAGAAATTGTACATGAGTATTGTATTTTGATTGGTGAAATTCTTTTCCAAGGAGGTATAGATAGTGAACAATTAAGTGAATATGCGGTGGGTGGTGGGGGACAGGCTTCTCACTGTTGGAGTGGGAATTTACTAACAAGCAAGTAGAGAGACCAGAATGATCCAAGCAGTATTATGCAGCACTATGAACTCATGTTACTTTCACATAAATACATGTAAATACAAGAGGTAGAATATACCATGTATTTCCTTGCTCTCTTAGCTGAGAGGGGCCTAGAAACCACAAAGTCACAGGACCTATGGGCACATCTAGTGTCCAGGGATACCTTGGTTTCTAATCTCTGAAGGGAACAGCATTCTTTGGAGAAATGGTTGGTTCTAGGACTGGAGCAGGAAAGATACGACAGGAGCATCTGGAGTGGCAGGAAGTAAAGAGGTGCAAGAAAGCAACCAAAAAAAAAAAAATCACAAAAACAAAAAACCATGCTTAAGTTGCTAGGGTGTTTCAGAGACACGGAAATTGGCTGAAAGAGCTTGTGTAGGTTTAGTAGGAACAATCTGAGTAACAAAATAAAGAAATATTGGGATGTGTAAAATAAAATACTCATGAGTCTATATTGATATACAGAAATAATAAAAAAAACAAATAAATGGAGATACAAGTTTCCTTTGCAGAAGAATTCTAAGTAACATATGTGGATATTTTGTTTTTAGAGAGGTAAACATAAATCCTGTACACAGGACTTCCTTCCAAAGAGCATAGAATGGAAGCCAGGTGGATTTTATCGTGAGGAAACCTGAAAACACTGAATCAGCCAGGTGACAGGGTCAATATAAAGTGATAAGTCATGCTGATCGTATGTACTCTAGACATGATGTGGTGAAGATGGCACTTTACTTCTTCTGTGGTCTTTCTCTCCAAAACCCATAACCTCAGTCTCATTCTGAGAAAATATCAAATTCCAATTGAAGGGAAATACAAAATACTTAGCCAATACTTTTAAGAAAAAATTGTCAAGGTCATCAAAAAACAACGAAGGTTTGAGCCAAGCAGAGCTGAGGCAAAGCTGCAAAATCACAGCCAAGAGGAGCCCGAGGGGACAGGACAATTAGATTGTGGCATTCTGGATGGGATCCTGCAATGAGAAGCACACATTAGGTAAAAACCAAGGAAATCTGAATAAACTGTGCATTTCAGTTAATAATACAGCCTTACTGGTGTATTAATTATACCAGATGTGCCATACTAATGTAAGACATTGACTATTGTCTCTTATTAGAGAAACTATGTTTGGGGCATGTGGAAATCTCTATACTAGCTTTTTAAATTTTTCAGTAAACCTGAAACTGTTTTAAACATTGAAGTCCATTTTTTTAAAAGGAGAATTTAAGACATTCTCAAATAACCAAATATTTAGAGAGTTCACTTTTGTCAGACCTTCCCTACAAAAAATACTAAAGGGAAATGTTTAGACTGAAATAAAAGGATACTATAGACAATTACCTATGACATATGTAGAAATAAAGAACATTAGTAAAATTTATTACAGTAAATATTGATAGGAAAATATAAAGGACAGTATAAAGAGTATACATAAAACTGTGTAGGTCTATGTTCAAATTCTTTTCTACTATGTGATTTAAAAGACAACTGTATAAAGCAATAAGCATAAAACTATGTTAATGGGTTTATAACCTATAAAGATATAAATTGTATGATGATAATATGACAAAGGAGAAGGAGGGGTATGGAGCTACTCTACAGCAAAGTTTTTATATATCAGTAAAATTGTTTGTGTTAATCCAAAGAAAGTTGTTTTAAGATGTTAATTTTAATCTCCACAGAAATCACTAAGAAAAAACCCTAAAAATACATAGTAGAATAAACAGAGGAATTAATATAGTAGAATAGAAAATATCTATCTACCCACACAGAACATAGTAATGGAAAAATATAGGAACTAAGACATATAACATATAAAAATAAACAGCAAATTATAGATGAGAATCCTACCTTACCAGTAATTTTATTAAACATAAATGTATTAAACATGCCAATTCAATGGCAGAGATTTCAAAACAGATGGAAGAAAATGGGTATCCATATATAAAAGAATGAAGTTGGTCCCTTACCTTGTAACATGCAAAAATTAACTCAGAATGGATGACAGACCTAAATGTAAGAGTGAAAATGATAAAATGCTTAGAAAAAAAAATAGGTGTAAACACTTATCACTTAGGACTAGCCTATGACTACTTACATGTATAAAAAGTATAAACAACAAAAGAAAAAATAAATAAAATGGACTTTATAAAAATTTGAAAAAGTTTTGGACTTCAAAGAACATCAAGAAAATGGAAAGATATTACAGAATGGAAGAAAATATTTACAAACCATGGTGATAAAGGATGTGTCAACTGGGTAAAAATAACATCATGTTAGCTTTCTGTTGCTGTGACAAAAAAACAACTTAAGGAGGAAAGGTTTATTTTGGCTCACAGTTTCAGAGGTTTCAGTCCATAGTTGACTGGCTCCAAGGCAGAAACACCGTGGAAGAAGGGTGTGGTGGAGGAAAGTTGCTCTCCTCATGGCTGCCAGAAAGCAGAGGGAACAAGAAAGAGCCACACAAGCTGTGCTATTGGGTTTCATCCTTCTGCTTTTGTTCCATCCAGGTCCCACCCTATTTGGATGGAGCCACCCACATTCAGGGCATTTCTCCCCCATTAGCTCACTGACCCTCATGCCAATCTTCTCTGGAAACACCTTCACAGACACACCCAGGAGCTGTGCTTTACTAATCTCCTGGTGTCTCCAATCAATTGACAGTGAAGATAACTGTCACAAACATCAACAACAAAGTCAATTTAAAAATGGACTAAAGGTTTGAATAGATATTTCTGCAAAGATATACAGAACAGCTAATAAGCATATGAAGAATGCTAAATACCATTAGTCATTAGGGAAATACAAACCCAAACCACCCTGAACTACTACTATCTACCCAGCAGGATAGCTAAAATATAGAAAATAGACAATAGCAAATGTTGGTGAGGATATGAAGAAATTGGAATCATCACACCTTGCTGGTGGAATTGCAAAATGGTGCAGCCACTTTAAAAATAGCATGGTAGTTTCTCCGAATGTTAAATGTGGAGTTAATATGTGACACAACAATTCTATTCCTTGTTATGTAATCTGGAGAAATGAAAACATATGTATGTCTACATAAAACTTGCACATGAAGTATTTGTAGTACTATTATTCATAATAGTCAAAAAGTAGAAATAACCCAAATGTCATAAGGTAATGAATAAACAAAATGTGGTATATCTATACAATAGAATATTATTTGATTTTGTCCTTGATTTCAGAAATCCTGTGTTCACATTGGTCATTTCTGCAATTTATAAATTCTACACAGTTTTTTGGTTCTGGTATTTCTGTCTGATAGCTTCTCGTGGAGTCCATAGCTTTGGTAAATTTGTCATTCATGTTTTGAACCATTTTGGTTAGCTCTTCCTTTTTTTTTTTTTTTTGTGGGTACCGGGGGGTCAACCTCAGGACCTCGCACGCCAGCAGGCGCCCGTGCCACTGAGCGATATCACCGGCCCCTTTTTCGTATGTGGGATCCGGGAGTTGAACTTGGGCCCTCACGCTTGCAAGGCAGGCGCTTATGCCGCTGAGCCATCTCACCGGCCCAGCTCTTCCATTTTTTATTTGTTTCTCCCATACCCACATTGGTCATCTTGTATGATAATTCCACTAATTTGGGGTCATACTCTCTTTGAACTTTCCAAGTTTTACTATTAATCTGCCATCTAAATTATTGAGCTATCAAGTTGAAAATACAAAATCATTAGGCCATAGGAAGAAAGTTATCAATATTTCTTTTCAGAAACGTATCAGTGCTTTTCTGAATTTTCCCCACCCTATCTTTCTTTATATTTGATTGTTGTTTTCTAAACACACTTGCTTGTATTTTTGAAGTTGCGATGATCCTATTCTATTTCTTATACATATAAATAACATTTAGTTAGGTCTTATCAGGTGAATTCTTTAGGCAAGTACCTTTTCTACACTCTCACACCTTCTACATCCTCAGAATCCCACAAGCCACTTAGAAATTTCACCACCCCAATTCAGAAATGTCTGTATGAATGAGTTTGTAAATTGTCATTTGGAGGTAGAGAAAACTTCAAGAGATGCCAAGAGCACCTGGTCCAATTAAAATAATGGCTTTAGCAGGAAGTAACTTTTCTGAAAACCTCAGACTTGAGTGACAAGGCTTCTTGACTTACACGGAAATGGCTGTGATAATGAGCCAGCATGAGACTTGCACGATCAAGGGAATTTAAAGAATAGTTTAGGTTGATTAAAACCCTGTGGACTTTACCCTCACAATCCCACCCTGGCCAGTTATATAGAAATTAGATGAGCTCTAAACATTAAACATTTCTTAAGGAAAACAGATTTTTCTACCTGGACAGAAGACAATTTTCAGTTCTATAAAAATGCATCATTTGAATTGAATTATGGGTTATAGTCCAAAGAAATTTTCAGAATGTTCCACTGGAATTACATTTGTAGAACATGGAATACTAACTTTTTTGGACTGAATTTTTAAAAATATCTATTGGGGGGCCGGTGAGATGGCTCAGCGGCTTAAGCGCCTGCCTGGCAAGCGCGAGGGCCCGAGTTCGACTCCCGGAACCCACATACGAAAAAGGGGCCGGTGATATCGCTCAGCGGCACGGGCGCCTGCTGGCGCGCGAGGTCCTGAGGTCGACCCCCCGGTACCCACAAAAAAAAAAAAAAATATCTATTGGGGTTTTCAGAAAGGAAAGGAATGTAATTGCCTATGATCTTGAATGAACAAGGGAAGATGGCCAGCGGACAAGACTCAGGACCTGAGATAATTAACACCACCGAGAGCTCCAGGCCCGCGGAGGAGGAGAACAATGCTGAGGTCAAAGCAAGTCACCTTGGGCTGCAGTTGGACTTTCTGACATGATAAAACTTGGAATTAAATTTACATGTGACCACACAAACATGGAAACCCACATTCTGAGCACAGTTTTTTGTTTTCGTGTTTTACAAGTTCATCAAGTTTGAGGGAAAAGCCTTTCCTCTGTACCTTGAACTCTAGTTTTGGGCTAAAAATCATGTATCTTGTTTAACTTGAGGGTGATGGTTTCCGGACTTCTAGTAATATCTCAAGAAAATGTTCAATATCATGCCCAGACTTGTGTGGCTACTTTAAAATCTGACTTGAGGAAGAGTATTAAACACTCCAAGCAGATTTACATGTGATTGTTGACTGTGTTAACCCATTTCAAGTACATGTTGATAATGATGATTATGATGACATCTGTACAGAGTGTTTTAGAATTTTGTCTATTATTACAGACATAATATTATTTAATTTACCCAATAAACTTGTGGGGTATTCAGAACAGATGTTTTTAATCTTCATTTTACACATGGAAAGACTAAAGCTCAGAGTTGTTAAATGTTAACCAATCAGGCAGATGTTCATCTATACCTACACCCTAGTCTCTCAACTCCAATTTCAGAACATTTTGTATGACCATGTTCTCAATCTGGACTGCACATCAGAATCATTTGGAGAGTTTAAAAATGTCCTGATGCCCTGGCTGAACTTGGACCAATGAACTCAGAATTACCAAGTGTGCATCTACGTAACACCATTGACACAGGTCAGATGACTCCGAAGTATAGCCACGCTGGAGATCCATGGTTTACAGCTGTCATAGTTACTTCTCTACCACTGCTCAGACAAAGTACCTGGCACCCAAAGTTACAGGGGGAAAGGTTTATTTAGCTCACAGTTTGTAGAGGTTTCAGTTCATAATTGGCTGGGTCCAAGGCAGGGTGGCACATGGCAGACAGGCATTATAGAGGAGAAACAGTTTATGGCAGGCAGAAGGTAGCAAAGCAAGCAAGAAACAAGACAAGCCTCTTTCTGTCCCTTATCTAGTATCCAGGCTACCAGGATTAGGGCGGTGCCAAACCAATCAGTGGACTGATTTAGTAGTCACCCAGCCTTAATCCTAGCACCCTTAATCCTAGCATTGCACCATGATTCAATCACACATTCTAGGTTCAGCCACCTCTGACAACACCCCACCTATGACTGCATGAGGATTTGGGGGGACATCTAGACACGAGCCAGAACAACTGCACCACTTTTTTCTCTTCCATGGATAAGCACATTTATAACTGTACCACACAAGAGGTGAAAAGGTGATACTACAAAAAGCTTAAGACATTCAGTGTTTTATCCAACAATTATTTGTCGAGATGCTTCTAGTGTCAGGCACTATTCTAGAAGGGTGGGGGGTACCACAGTGAACAAGACAAGTTGCCGGCAGTCTGGTTACCCCATTGGCATGACTTCACCTTAGTTAGATGTGGTGATTGTCTCTCATGCTGCTGAATCTTCCTCACTCTTGCCCCAATCTCAGTTTGCTCCTGATGTTGATCACTTTCTTCCTACATGATGATACACATATCATAGCAGGGGGATGCATGAACACTAAGAAATCTTCCATTGTATAGGACACATGAAAAATTACACTCAGAGATAAGCATAAAGAAAAAAAATCTTATTCTGCTGCCGGATATGCCTCGTTCTTTTTGACTTGGCTGTTATGTATAAGTTCAGTTCAGTTGGTTTGCTTTGCTATGTTTTTCCTGGTACCTTCTTTCCCTCTGTATCACTCAGAGTCTTAGCAGAACCGTTGGCCGGAGAGAAATGGCCAAGGGTCAGTGTTGATTGTTCACCTGACTGGATCAAGAGACTGACTGACTCATCAGAGGGTGATGAGTTCATAGCTGAATGGGTTAATAGGAGGTCGAGTCTAATGAAGGATGTGGGTCATGAAGGCATGACTTTGGGGGCAACATCTGGTCCTTTCTCCCTTTGTCCTGTGTTCTTTCCTTGTTCTCTGTCTCCCAGATGCCATGAGTTGAGCAGCTTTCTTCCACCATGTCCTTCTGCCATGATATTTCTGTCTTGGGACCAGCCAGTCATGACTGAAACCTCTGAAACCATGAGCCCAAACAAACTTCTCCTCCTCTAACTTTCAGCAGTAGGTATTTTGTCCCAGCAACAGGAAAGGTGACCAATATAGCCCCCCTTAAACAAAGAATCTTGGAGAATACAATGGGGAAGGAGAAGGGAGATTAACATATTTCTGTAGAACGTCTGGGGCTAGCTGAAGCCAGAAGCAAGCCATGCTAACCTGGGCCTGGAGCACAAATGAATTACTAGAATATGGAAGGAGCTTGCAGCTGGGGAGAAGGCTGCCTTCGAGGAGCCGTTACTTCTGATAGAAGAGTACAACCACTGCCTACTGAAGCCAGCACAGGGAAGAGGCCTGGACCAAACATCAGTCACCTCCCAGGAATCCCTGCCAGCCAGGACGCACAGAAAGCAGAAGGTAAAAGAGCTCATTGATGCCAGTCCGTAGAACTCAGTCTCCTGGGCTGCAGCTCAGGGTGAAAGGAGGAAGAGCAAGTGGAGATGATCCAGCGCCCTGTCCCACCTTTTCCACTAGGTGACGCATCTCTTATACTTTAAGTGAGTTTTGTTACAACTGTCTTCTATTGCTTGCCACTTTTAACTTTTTTATTTTTTAATTTAAAATTAGGCTGAGTATAAAAACAAATGGCTAATGTTTTAGACATAGCAAAGCTCTAAAACAACACTATTTATTGTGGTTGAAAACACATAAGAGAAATGAAAGACCATCATCACCTTCCTCCATGTCCACATGCAGATGTTAGGAATTCTCAAGGGAAACAGCCCAGCTCTGTCATGTCTGTGATGGACTCATTTCTCTGTCTCTCTCACGGTTGTATGCTGCATCCACATACCCCAGGATAAACTAGAAGGCTGAGTTTGTTTTTTTTTTTTTCCTGACAGATCTGTATATTGCTCTTTAGGGATTTGACTGGAGTAAATCCTCCTGTCATATGTTTTAAATTCAGCTACAAAAGTCCAGGACTCCGTGTGGCACTTTTTTTTTCACAGGATCTTTAAGATTTTGAAAACAGAAAGTGTAAGAAGAGAATAATTATTCTCTAAGCCCCCACTTTTAGAGATAACACTAAAGTGCACTTTTCTTTATGCTCTGTGTCTATTTATTGTTTTTTTTTTTTTTTTTTAAATAATTACCACCACAATGGCAGCTAACAATTACTGAGCACTTCGTCGTAAAGGCTTGGGATTATTCTTAGCTCTTTACCATATGAAGCACATATTCTCATGATCTTCATTTTACAGATGAATCAACTAAGACAGACAAAAGTTATAATTTGCTCAGCGTCACATGGTAATATGGGGGAGAGGGACTGGGATTGAATCAGAACACCGGACACCAGATGTCAGCTAGAAATATGAGCAGTGGATGGAAAAACAAAGGCGTGACCATAAAACAAATTCTGAATTAACTGAAAATTCTAGACTGTAAAAATGTTTATCTTTGCTTCTGGTGTTTTACAAAGTTTGCTCTAAGTTTGTGAGTCATCAGTTTCAAAAATGGACCCTCATTAATTGTAAAATGCTTGGTGTTTGTAAGATTAAAAATAGATCAAATCATCATCAACAGGAATATTGCAGATGTTGATATTATGACCAGGCAGAAGTAACTTACAAATACTGGGCCACTGTGTAATGTTACTGATGACACTGTTTGTTCACCCAATGCTAGTTTTGTTATTATTAGACACCTGCTGAGGGCAGCACTACTGTAGGTATTAGTAATACATAGTAAGATAAGTTTTGTGTTACAGATCTTACACTGTGGTGAAAGAGACAGGTGATGAGCAACATAAAATTAAAATATATCATTTCAAGTAGGAGGAAAGGGTCGAGAATGTCAGAATGATGAGGAAGGGAAGAAGGAAGGTCTACCTCAGCAGTACCCCATCTGGGGCAAATGGTGAATCTTGTGGGCTGTGTCTTAGAGCACCCCTCATTACAGACCAATGTCATTTAAGCCCAGTGGAATTCAGGAAATGTGATGACAGGGAGACCAGCAAAATCCTTGATCAATCTATGCAAGTAGATTCCTAGAAAAATTAGATGGACTTCAGATCCTTTAATTGATCATCTGTAAAAAGAGTTTAAAAATGTTTCTCATCTAGAGATTGGTAAATATTGGGTAGCACAGTGGTGAGTCCACCACCAATGACAACCTGAAGCAACAATGGGAATGAATCTGGAGGACCTGAGGTAAGTAAGATAAACCAGGCACAGAGAAGCAAATCCTGCATGATCTCACCCATGTGGAATCTAAAAAAGTTGAATGCACAGCAGTAGAGAGTAGATTGGTGGTTATCAAAGGCAGCATGGGGGGTGAGGGGAAGGGAAATGTGGCCAAGGGGTATAAAGTTATGGTTAGATAGGAGGAATAACTTTTGGTGTTCTGTTGTACCATGGAGCAATTATAGTTGATAAGGTATTTTATATTTCAAAATAGCTAGAAAAGAGGATTTTGAATATTCTCACCACAAAGAAATAGTGTGTGTTTGAGGTGATAGAAGTTACTTATCCTGGTTTGATTGTTACCAAATGCAAACATGTATCAAAAGATCACATTGTACTTTGTAAGTAAGTATAATTACCGTCAATTTAAACAAAGCTGAAATAAATCAGCATTTGAAGTTAAATGTGGACCAGTTGTTCTTAATCTTGAGCATGGCCAGAATGCCTGAAAGGGCTTATTAAAACCTAGATGACCTCCTTACCCCACAAGGTTCTGAGTGGGAGGATTTGGGATAGGGCCTGGGAATCTATTGTCCTTAGGTGACAGTTTGGGGTGACTATGGGAGAGTTTGGGGAGTGGGGTTGGAAAGCTAAGGGGAGGGTTAAAAAATCTCTTTTAAAAAGCAGAGTAGCCCAACCTACGTGCCTCTTGAGAAAGTCATCTCATTTCCATTTCAGTGAGTTGAAGAAGTGCTTGTCCCAGGGGAACCAGGCTCTTCCCTGCTGTAGTTGGTTGCAAAGCTCAGATAGACAAGTATTGAAGCCCCGCACACTCTTTCATTAGCCTGGCCAAAGCAGTTTTAGACTGGAAAACTTTCTGGAAGATGTAAACCAAAGAACTATATTAGACATATATTTTACATTGGTAAAAATATATCACAGATCCATAAAATCATATTTTATACTGTTAAAACTTACATTACACATAAGATGTTTCCAAACCAATAAATGCCTCTTTGTAAACATCATTTTAACAGATACATAAAGTTCCATCTTGTGATTATACATAATTTGCTCAGCTATTTCCCTTTTGGAGATTTCTAGTGTTTTTCCCCTTATAACAGTATGAAGAACACCTGTGTGCATAGGTCTTCATCATATTTATAAGTCCAGATTACTAAAAATAGAATTGTTAAGTAAGTGTGCTTGAAACACATTTCCATTTGTCATTTCTAGTTGAGAGCTATTTAAATGTATTTAAATGTGACCACTGTTGCAAAAGCAGCATGGCTTTGGCTTTCTTCTTGATGATTTGAGTAAAACTCAGTTTTCTTGTTCTCAAAAATAAGATGCATGCGATTCCACTAGGAGGAAAAGAAATTTCTCATCAAAGACTTGAAAAAACATCTCTGACAGTCGCTTTGAAGAGGCTGGAGACAAAGCTCTGGCACGTGGCCGGCAGCGCAACTTCCCAGGGAATGTCTTTAGGCACCTCTCTCTCCTCCAAAACAGCATCTTGATGGCAGCTGCTTCTTTCCCAAGTCTCTGGCCTCTGTCCTCCCCCCAGCCCCAGTTCACCTCTTGTACCTGGGTTTCTGCTTCTTAGGTCCAGATGTATGCCTCTCTCATGTAAACACCCAAGCTCTTCTGTCGTTTCAACGTTTCTTTCCACCTATAACCATGATTAGTACAGTGGGGGTCCAGAAAAGGATGGAGCTAAGGACTCTCCTCGGGAGGATTGGAAGGGAAGCCCCTGAGCACTGCAGGGATGCTCCGGGTGTTGGCCTTGGCCATTCAGCCTTGCCGATGTCTCCCATCTGTGGATGGTGGCACAGCCACACGCTCCCTTCAGTGTCATTCAGGGCTCCCTGAGCTTTTGTGAGCTCAGTGATTTAGTGACTGGGTACGTTACAATCACATCTGTCATATACGGTCATCGTAACAGAGTCAACAATGTGATACAGCATGTCAAACTTACTAATGTTTGAATACTTGCTTTTAAACGGAAATGAACATTCTTTTTTTTTTCAATGAGCATTCTTGATGTAGTCTAGAGTAACAAAATCTTCTGGATCTTATATGTGAAAATTATACTATTTATTTGTAGTACGTATCTGATGCATTATAAGAATACAATGTTATAATAATTATTGATTATTATAAAATCTATTAACATATATGCAGGGCCGGTGAGATAGCTCAGCGGCATAAGCACCTGCCTGGCAAGCACGAGGTCCTGAGTTCGACTCCGGGTACCCACATACGAAAAAAGGGCCGGTGATATCGCTCAGCGGCACAGGTGCCTGCTGGCGCACTGGGTCCTGAGTTCAACCCCTGGCACTCACAAAAAAAAAAAAAAAAAAAATATATATATATATATATATATATATATATGCAATAAAGATTTCAAATATTCTTAGATACAATAAGAATTTCAAACTGTTAAACAGGTAGCTTCATTGTTAATATGAACATTAAGAAAATACATTAGCCAGACAATATTAGGAAGAACATTATATTCTTTTCTAGCCAACAGATACTTACAAAAATTAAAATCATAATACAAGGCAGAGTAATAGCTCAGACTTTTATCATAATTTAAATATTTGGGGAATCATTTGGGGAGTACTAGTATTTTGTTCCTTAAACAAAATAACTTTAAGTAAATCATTTAATTTTGGATGATTTGATCTCATATAAGCTATGAGTTTTTTGAAGAAAAAGAAGTTGTTAAAATTTTTGTGAGTAAATTAAAAGCAGAATGCCAACTTTTCTATCTCAAAATTTTACAAGGAGTAAATTTTCATAATCATGAACAGCAGTGTGCATGGTAGATCTTAGATTCAGGTATAAGAAAAAATATAAACTATGATGAAATCAAGAAAGTACTAGAGAGAAATAAAGTACCTTGATGACAAGGTTTGTGCCCCTGGATCAAGCTGTGTCTGAAGCTAGTACATTCCCTGGACTTTTCAGTTATGTGAAACAATAAATATACTTTTTGCTTAAAAAAAGAAAGCCGGGCATGGTGGCAAATGCCTGTAATCCCAGCACTTGGGAGGCTGAGGCAGGAGGATCACTGTATCTCCATGAGTTTGAGGAGAGCCTAGGCTACATAGTGAGTTTTTTTTTTTAAATATGCAGGTACTGGGAGTCAAACTCAGGACCTTGTGCTTGCCAGGCAGGTGCTTATGCCACTGAGCTATATCACTGGCCCTACGTAATGAGTTTAAGAGCAGCCTGAATTACAGAGCAAGACCGTGTCTCAGAAAAGAAAAAAAAAAGGGCCGGGGATATAGCTCATTGGCACAAGCACCTGCCTGGCAAGCGCAAGGTCCTGAGTTTGATTCCTGGTACCAAAACAAAAAAGA
The DNA here is from genome assembly GCA_028451465.1 of Erethizon dorsatum. Lineage (NCBI taxonomy): Eukaryota > Metazoa > Chordata > Mammalia > Rodentia > Erethizontidae > Erethizon > Erethizon dorsatum. Next base: position 60,320,383 of record CM051836.1, on the reverse strand, counting down.
AAAGAATTTTCCTTTTTCATTTATCATCAGTTTAAAGTGAGCAACTAGAGCAACATGCTATCAGGTGACACCAGGAACAGCTGACAGATCAGAAATGATTACTCCATTATTTTAATGGTAAATGTATAAAATTTAGCTAATAAAAGGTTTAATAATAAAGTTGTAATACTAGTAATCATAAACATTTAGATTTACTGCTAGTCTAGAAATATGAGAGGTGACCAAACAATACTGTAAATGTTTAAATTTTAAAAAGTATTACAGTAAAAAACACACTGCCATTAATCCCCCTCAGAAAATTCTCCCTTGCTTCAACACTTATCCCAGTGTTACATGCTGTCACTTTCTGAAGTACTTCTGGAAGTCCTCTTTGGTGTCTTTATGAAATATGACTAAAAATATGGTAAATAGCACTGCCAAGTGCCATCCAAGAGAAAGGCAGGGTCATAAAAATATTAAGGCATGTCCTCAGCCACCTTATTCACTGGACGTACTGCAACTTCTGGCTCTTCCCCAACGTCAAAATGATGGCGAAAAGGGAACATTTTGAACTGATTCAGGACATCGAAACAGTCGACAGTACAACTAAAGACACAAAAGAGGCCTTCCAGAGCTGCTTCAGAAAGTGGCAAGAACAATGGAATAAGTGTGTTCGAAGTGAAGGGGAGATTAAAGGCAATGTGCCTTCTACTGCAATATTTTCTTAATTTAAACATACCATATTTTTTGATCATGCTGCAGATGTTCTCTGTTTGAGACGAATATTGATTTTTTCCATCCAGACATGAAATTCAATTAAATGAATTTGGCAGATCTCTAATTTACTTCAATCTTTCTGATGTTGTCAAAGCTTATTAGCAAAACCTGCTGTTGACTGCTGCAGCAGGGTGCTGGGCCAAAGGCGCCCAGTTAAAATATTCCAGGCTGAATGTGAGTGTGTCAGTTTTCCCTGTGATCTTCTCTTATCATGAAAGTTTTTCTTCTTGAATTGTGTCTTCCAAATCTTCCAGGACCTAACTTACTATCTCTAACTTAGATATGCCGTTTGCTTACCAGACAGTTAGAACACGACTTCCACGGGAAGACATTCTATGGAAATACCTCGTGTTGCCGATGAGGTATCAGGCTGGGAGGCGAGGGATTGCACCTGATGTCCAGCAGCTAACTGGGGAAGAACTGCGGGTAGGATCTGGTCCCTCAGATTGTGACTCTGCATTCTGCCAGAGAGGCGAAGTTGTCCCCCTTTTAGCCCTTTTTCTTTCTCTGAGCTGTGCTCCTCACCAGAGTCAAGAAACATCTTCTTTTTTTTTCCCTTCCCAAATCTATTTGTGTTTCAACTTCCAATGGCTATTGGGACAGAGCTCCTTTGATCTCTTTCTAAGTATTTCCTGAATATTTCATTCTGCTGCCTCATGAGTCTAATGAGTGTTGCTGATGATCCATTGATGTTCCCGGCTTAGCGAACCATTTATTAAGACAGTGCTTATTATGCAATGCATTTTGGCAAGCACTTCTTCCCCTTAATTTTTAAACCCATGTGTATTCGAAAGGAAATCTAGTCCATGTGTTTTTGATCATTTGCGCCCAGGTCATTAGAATGTGGTTGGTCAGAGGTAACGACGCTGTGGACTACTCTGGACCTTTTCCTAACACATCGATGGTCTCAGCTTCTGCAAGTCATTACCAACCAGATTGTGTGTAGCTAGTGTTCCAACGCCAGCTATTCTAAGTTGATCTATGGCAGAGTCCCATGTACCTTCTTAAAAAATAATTCCACATTCATGTGGTTGTTTTCCTTGGATGACTATGTGAAACAGAGACAAGTTTGAGCACACTATCCTCTTTCTAGAAAAGATGTAAAAACAGTAATAGAAATGATAATTCCTAACATTTATTGATAATTTACTGTGTGCCAGGTACACTATAAATTTTACATGTGCTTAACTCACAATAACCCAATGAGATGGGTAGGATTATTAATTCCATTTTATAAACTTTTTTGTTTTGTTTTGCAGGGTTAGGAGTCAAACCCAGGGCCTAGCACGTGCTAGGCAAACACTCTACCACTGAGCTACATCCCCACCCTACTATTTGCATTATAAAGTTGGAAAACAGAGGCCCCAGGTATGCAGTCAGGGGTCAAATCCCGTTAGTCTAGCATCAGAGCCGGTGATCTGGACGGTTATGCTGTCGTTGTACGAGGTTGTGACTCCATATCCATGATAAACTGTGTTTCTTTACTTTGTATTTGAGATACTTTGTTGAGTAGGCCTGCTGACATTTAGCTTTCTTGAATGGCCTAGTGAAATCACTGAGGTTTATGTTAGGATTTATATATGGTAGATGTATGATTGTTTGTAAAAATGTCCATAAATAGTCCTTGACCAAGACGAGAGTCATTGAAGTTGGATCCATCTCCTTGGGGTAGATATCTTGCTGTGTAATGTGATCCCAGAGGACACTGCAAGACTATGCATAATTCTAAGTGTAAATCACTACTCTTGGTTATTTATTGGACAATACTACTATTGGTTATTGGACAAATGACCTAGGCACAATCAGTGCTACGCATGGAGGAGATACATGCTAAGGACACCTTGAACTGAATGTTGAAAACCAGAGACCTAATTAGAAGATACCAATATAAAGAAGTCTATATTCACACAAAGTTTGAGAGAAGGCTCATCTTGTTTTCAGTTTAGGATTAAAGTCTTGTCCTTATACCATTTGCCCATTCTCATTTGCACCTTACATTTCTCCTTGAAAATCTGACTCTGAGAGATAGCTATACTCATCATGCATCAGCTCAGCTGCACTTCTGGCCTAAATATTAGTCAAATCAAAGCACATTTGTGGAAGAGGTGCCCAGAAGCTCAGGAAACAAGCACCATCTTTGAACCCTATAAAACCAGGTCTAGATTCTAAAAGGTATAGCAGGTTCCTGTCCCTGAGTGTATGGCTTATTCTTGGATTACATTTCAGCTACACAACCTTAGGGCCCCAAAACATATCCAACTTCATAATTAAAGTCATGAAGAAATATTTTTGGGTAGCCTGCTTGAAGGAATATCCAATCTACACCTTCTTAGATAATCTCATCAGATCAGCTAGCATCTATTTTTTTACTCCCAAATCTCCAGCCCCTTCCCTGCATCTTTTACTGTGTTTAAGAACGCACATTCATTTGCCTTCTAGATAGCTCTACTTGGAGGTCCCATAGGTATCTCAACTCAATGTCTAATCTTCTTTGCTTCTTCCCACCTCAGTAAAATACTTTCTCATCCCTTTTACACCTAATCCATCAAATCTTATCAATTCTACCTCTTTAACATGTCTTAAATCAGCACCTGTGATGTAACCATTCTTCTTCCACAACTCCCTCTCTGTTGCCACATTTTCCATGAAGTAACAAATACCTCCCACCTGCATTGCCACCACAACCATATGCTTCCAGTCTATCCTCCATCTTGTGTGCGTATGTGATTTTCTCTTCAATGACTCTCCATTGTCCTTAGGACAAAAATCTTACTTCCTCACTGGTCTATCTTTCTCTTTAGACTGTGAGTTCTTTGATAGAAGGGACTGCAATTCAATTCAGAATTAAATATTTATTGAATATTTGTTGAATGAACAAATGGTTCTATATGACGGTGAAACAAATATTTTTCTTCCCAAGGTGCTGGGAGAAGGACAGTGTGGAATAGCAATCTGGAACCATGGTCTCCACCTCTCTTGGCTCAAGTCTTTCAAGTGGGGAAGAAGGAGATCGACGTCAACTTGCAATGATCCAGCTGCACTCTGCTAGATCCTGGGGAGGGATGAGCTCATTGTATCTCCCTTGATGCTTTGTAAGTCCTGTCATCCTCATTTTATGGATGAGAAAATTGAGGTCAGGTAAAGAATGTGCCCACATTCACACAGTTTAATAACTGACCAAACCGTCATTCTAAACTTAATCTGTCGAACCATAAAGCAGAGCCTCCATTAACCACATAGAATTCAGTCAGGAACTAAGTTCAGTAACCTTTCAAGTGAACCACATCTGATCCAGGCACCCTGCCCACCTCCCTTCAATGCCTGTTACAAAACATCCACTTGGTCTTCCATTCCACCCAGCAAAGCTCTGTAGCCGCAGCCCACAGGCTCCAGCAGACCTCAGAGTTTGCAATCTGATTTACAGATAAGAAGTCTCTTGCATAACCTTTGTAATCCAATAATATGCACTTTGTTTTCCTGGGCCAAATAGAGGGTTTTAGCTAAAATTTTTTTAAGAGAAACGCATTCACTCTTTGCATCATGGAAATGAGCTTTTGGTTTTTTGATCATAAACATAATGGCACACATAATTAAAGAATTAAAGAATAGGGAAGCCTGAAATGATATTAGCAATGGTGGGAGAAAATTGGGGTCCAAGTAATTTAACAAATCTTTCGAGAGTCACATATTAATCAAAGATCTGGACAAGAATGGGGTAGTGTTGTTTCTGCTCCCTATCCTACTTTTTTTAAAATATGGATTTTCCTTGTAATAATTATAGGATGTTCTATTTTCTATAATTTTCTCTTTTTTCAGACCATTTTCTTTGTTCGTAAATGTTTGCAGTACATAATGCTTACATTCTTTGTAGAGAGTTGATACACGTACATAACACAGCTTAATTCCTTTTTTCATTCCCTTTCCCTCCCCTCCCTTCCCCCTTCCTCTTATCTCTTGGCCCCCTTTCCTTTTGAGAAAGCTCTATCTCTCTACTTCCTATTATCTATTTTTTATTTTGCTCTTTATTTACAATTTGGGTTTCTCAAATAAGAGAAACCAGCTAGTCATCCTACAAAACATATTAGTGCAAACTCCACTAGCCTGAAACTGTCAGAAGTTGTACTAGGTGAGAACAGAGAAGATCGTTCAGCAGAAGCCACAGAAGTTTCCTTGGACAGCCCAGAGGGGAACTTATCTCGTCCTAGGAACCTTCCTCTGCAGTTCTGCCTGTCATTCCTACTACACTCATTGTTCCAGAATTGAATCAGAGTATGTTTGCTCCTGGGGTCTTTGATAGATCCAGGGAGGTGACTGAAAAAGCGAATGGAGGTATACTTGATATAAAAATTGTATCAGATCCATGAATACTTACATGGCATATAGAGTAACAACAAAACTTCTCTTTCCGTGTTCAGTAAGAGTGAATTTTCAGGTAAGAGAAGATTCAGTGATTTTCTTGGTTTGAACAGCAAATTAACAAGTGTTCACATGTTGGTTCTATTGTACCACCAGCTCCAGAAAAGAGTACAATTGGTGTGGCCAAGGTCAAAGTGGGTAAAGGAGATTCGTCATCCACTGAGTTTGTAGAAAACGAAGAGCAGCTCTTGAAAGGTATCTTCACAGAATAGTAAAAGATCAAAATGATTTAAGGCAGTTCTTGGAAAGTGCAGAGGTGCCAAGAGCAGTTAATACACAGGCTCTGAGTGGAGCGGGAATAATGAGAATGGTGACCAAGGCTGCCAGTGCTGTCAACAAAATGACAATCAAGATAAATGAATCAGACGCATGATTTAAAGAGTGGCAACAATTTGAGGATCTCAACCAGCAACTTAGGACTTGAAACTTCATGCCAGTTTCGAGCCTTAAACTGAATAGAAACAAGTTTGAGCCAACCCAGCTGCCTTGCTGAACGTGCTCCCACGTCAGGTAATTCTGACAACCACCCTGCTTTATCCTGAACTGTGACCCAGCTTGCGGAGGTTAAGGAGAAGATAGACCAGTGATATCAAGCACAGGTTTTGATGACTTTTATATCTTTTCAGAACTAGTTAGTGACTATTTGTCTTTTTGCTGTAGTGAATGCTGTGTTCAATCATCAAAAGAAATGCTGAAGTGGGAAGATTTTACCTTGCTCAAAAAAAATGTGAAACTGAGGCAAAAATGATGGTTACCAAACCAGATAAAATACAGTGAGCTAAAAATGAAGTAAGAGAGTGGGAGGTAAAAGTACAAGAAGGAGAGATTGTGAAAAGACCTCTAAAATAATTCAAAAAGAAGCTGGAAACTGAGCAAAAGATTTCAAAACTTTTACCATCACATACTTAGAAACATTAGTACAGACACAGCAACTGATAAAATACTGGGGGGTTTCCCCACCTGAAGCCAAACCTATTGCCTAGCAATAACATTATTCCAATAGATATTTTGCAAAAGAGAAGGGGACCTAGAGATGAAGGGAGGATAGAAGGAAGAAAATGGAGGGGGATATAAAAAGAATTAAGATGTGTTATGTACGAGTACCAACTCCCCATGATGAATGTAATCATTATACACTGCAAACATGTACTAATAAAAATAAAAATAGGGCTGGTGAGATGGCTCAGCGGCATAAGCGCCTGCCTTGCAAGCGCGAGGGCCCAAGTTTGACTCCCGGATCCCACATACGAAAAAGGGGCCGGTGATATCGCTCAGCGGCACGGGTGCCTGTTGGCGCACGAGGTCCTGAGGTCGACCCCCCGGTACCCACAAAAAAAAAAAAAAAATTGATGGGACAAAGGAAAAAAAAAGAAGACATGGTACATTTGTTCCAGTTATCTTGAACTTCACAGTGAAATCATTTAAAACCATCTAAATAAACCACTTAAAGAACAAAAGTAAATGAATGAACAAAATAGTAATATGTGGCCAGAAGTTCAAGGAAATCTCATGTAAAAGGGAAACTAACACCCAATTCTTTTTTTTTTTTTTTTTTTTTTTTTGAGACAGGGTCTCGCTGTGGCTGGCCTTGAACTCACTATGTAGCCCAGGCTGGCCTCAAACTCATGTTGATCCTCCTGCCTCAGCCTCCTGAGTGCTGGGATCACAGGTGTGTACCACCACGCCTGGATGTATCACCCAATTTATTTTAAAATTCAATCACACCCATGAGTATTGCTATATACCTAGCATTAGAAATAAATAAGACATATTTATCAGAAATAAATAAGACATATCTCCTACAGGTGAGTTCACATTCTAGCCAGGGAGACAGACATGACAACAAATAAGTCACAATTTACTACAATAATCATGGTAACATGAAATATCTGAACAAGACAGGAGAAAAAGCAATAAATTTGTTTTGAAAGTATTAGAGAATTTAGGATGCCCAAGAAATCCCTAGGACATCTAAGTAAGGTTTTGAAGGACAAATAGGAGTTTATCAAACTGAAACAGAGAAAAGTACTCTAGTCAGAGAGGATAGCACTTGCAGCATCTTGAAAGCAAAAATGAGCAAACAAACAGAAAAGCCAGTGGGGTGTGCAGGGAGGGGTCTGATGCGGTTGCTTAAAGATCTTCTGAATGATACATAGGGTGTGTACACATCTGTAAGGAGTCAACGTCTTCAGCTTGCAGCCACAGAGAAAGCTTAGGATTCATTACCAGCAATGCTTTGCTTCTTGCATTCTTGATATATTTCCTAAAGAATGAGTCAAGTCTATTGAAGCTGTGTGCATATGGATATATATTAAGGAAAGAATAACACAGGAGGGAAGGAGTCTTATAAATGTCGCAGCACTGTCCATTTCTGTTTGATATATGAAACAACATAAATCCACTGCTCTTGTAAATTTAAAGAGAAGCCCAACTTCAGGGCCTGTTTACAAGGGCTATTCGACTTGGTGAACAAAGCATTCTCATTTGCTCTGGGGGCCTTTTTATAACCGCATTATTAGGTTCTTATGGAATAAATTTTGGGGTCTAAGTCCTTGGTGGGTTGGGATATGCTACAGAACTTCAAAGCCAGCTCACGTGCTTGGCTTTGCCTGCTCTGTCTGGCAGTGCTGTCTGGCAGGCCCTGGAGAAAGTTGGCATTGGCCTGCTGCGTATCCCCTTGCTAATAACCTCGTTCTCCTGCATTAGTCTTTTTCTATGAGCCTTCAGGGACCACAGAGAAGCTAATTGGTTCTGCTAAACTTGGCCAGTTTTTGTCGAGGTTAAAAGGATGCTGATTCACTGACGGCTGCTCTTAGGAGATAAGCTTTCGGTGTGACGATAAACTTACTGGGCTGGAATTCAGAAGACTGGAGTCTTTTCTCAATTTTGCAACTATGAGCAAGTGAACTGGACAAATGGAAGCTTGCTCATTACTGTCTTCATTGTAACATACCAGTCCTTGTGGCAGAGACCAGGAGCTGCTACTCATGACTACCCTGAAACTGTATTTCCAAGTTCCCTTCAGTCCAGAATGGCCAGTGAGATGTAAGCAGAAGTTGCAGGGCCGAGTCCCCGTTAGGAGAAATCCCATTTCTTCACTTTTCCATTCTTCCTGACTCTTGCCTGGAGTCAGATGGCTGGTGCTCCCGCAGTCATTTGGATGATGAAACAAATTGGCTGACGGAAATCACACACTAAAGATGGAGGAGAAGAAAGCTGCAATAAGCCTGCATCCCTGATGATATGGAAACCTGCATTCTAGCTATGAACCACCTACTTCTGTATTTCACATTATGTCAGCCTCTGTTTTTAGGTTTTCTATTGCATGCAGCTGAAAACAATTCCTTATGTAAATAGTTTATTCCCTTCTACCATATATCAGCTTTCTCTAAATAGCAAGGAACGCAGCTGACAGCAACTCCGGAGAAAATATACAGCACTGATGAAGCAATGGGGTTCAGGAGTTAGGTTAGCTGAGGCAGCATCCTGGCTCCACCACTCATGAGCTTGTGACCAAGAGCAAATGCCTTCGCTGTCTCGTGCCTCGGTTTCCTCTGGTTTACAACAGGGACAATACTAGTATTTGCCTTCAAGCGTGGCTGTGAAGATCAAGTTAAAAGAGATCACTTATGTAATGTGCTTTGACTGTGCCTGAACCTAACTAACACCGAGCAAGTATTAATTATTGTTTTGCTTTTGTTTTTTACTTCTAGCTCTGTGAACCAGAGGTACAGCAGATGAACCCCACGGAAGGACTGGGATTGCTCTAGTTTTGGTGAAATCCTAGGTAGCCAGAATGACAGGACAGTCAAACTGGCCGGGCCTGGGTCACATGCCCACCTCGGAGGTAGCGATGGTGTCAATGGAGCGTGTTAACAGGAAGGAGCCAGGAGGTGAGGGATGGGTAAGTAAAGACAAATCCTCCCCCAGGACCATTACTTGCCTCTTCAGGACATTGAGAAAATATATGTCTGCAGGGCTCACAGAAACTTTCCACAGCAATGATTCAAGGAACTGCTGTTGTTGGCCTTCTCATCGTTCTTTGGGGCCTTGGTTCTCTCTTATCAGACTCACCCGAAATTCAGAACTTATTTTCTCTCAGGTCTGAGGCAGCTCCTGGGAGACCTGGCAAAGCTGCTATCCTGGTCTCCCTCTCCGCTCTCACTGACACACCTGCAAGGGACCCAGTAAGTGTGTGCAAAGGTGGGGCGGTGACATTCACCACTCAGCCAGCCACTTTCAGGGGAAAAGCATTAGTGTCTGTACGGCTCACAAAGGGGGTGTTAGCGAGACTCACAGCCGCCTGGCGTGTGCTGCAAAGTTCCTCTCTCTCTCTCTCTGTGTCTCTCTCTGTCTCTCTCTGTCTGTGTCTCTCTGTGTCTCTCTGTCTCTCTCTGTGTCTCTCTGTCTCTCTCACTGTCTCTGTCTCTCTCTCTCACACACATTCTTTATATCTTCACATCTACTTTCTGTATTTTGATTACTTGACACCTGTGGCCTGGGGACTCTCTTTCCCGAGGTTAGCTGAGTTCTACAGGTAGCAAACAACTCAACTTTCAAATGCAAACCAGCAAAAGAGGACCCCATCCACTCAACCACCCCCTCTATCCCACTCCCACAATCCAGGCCACTATGCACCCCAGCTGTACCAGATGACTAGGGACGGCCTATGTACCCTAGAGCTTGCCGAAATTATCCAGATTAGACAATGCTAAACCTGCTCACCTTGCTCAGTTGTTCCTGCAAAACCACAATACAGGCTGTTTTTTCCTTTCCCCCTCACTCCTTCTGCCCCCTGACTGACCCAGTGCTTCCTCATGTGGCCCAGTTTCTAGGCGTCTATGAGCTTAATGAGTTTCTTTCTTCTTGACTGTCATTTCCATGTCTATGTGTCTTACCATCCTTGATTAAAACAGACCCGTACACTCTATGTGTGTGTATGTGTGTGTGTACACATGTACATGTGGTATGCATGCAAAGACACACAAGTCTGCAATTTTTAAGAAACACGGTCTTGCACTTACTTTCCTTAAGCACCAGTCTTTGCACAGACATGCACAGCAGATACCACTTCTTCCTGATGCTAACGTGTTCGCACTGAATCATAACATCAGATTCTCATTATCATGATATCAGAATCACTGTCCTAGGAACCTATTTTTGGGTCCAAAGAGATGATGTTAAAAATATTAAAGAAGCCAACTTCGTTGTTATAGCTTAACGATCAAGAAATTTCCCAGAAATCTTCCTTTGGTGGTCTTAGCATCATACAGTAGAAACCCACCTGGCCTGTGTGACAGTGTAGGAAGAGGTGGTGACCACCGGTTGAGGCCTCTAGGGTAGACAGAGTGACGTGACTCCTGGAGAAAATGAAGCTAACCTTCCATCAGATCCTAAAGGCACTGGCACTGTTTTGTTCTAAGCAGATGAGTGCAAGAGAAGTTTTGGAAATGAGAAGCCAGTCCTTCCCTCTGAAGATCAAGTAAAATCATTTACACGCTCATTTTGCCAAGCTCCTCCCTCAGTTCTCACCAATCACATAGAGTTTGTGCCACAGGTGATTTTAAAGCCTCAGCCCTTCGTCCTCACCAGGAGAAGTCTCCAGAGAATAGAGTCGTTCCAGGAGAGCAGCGTGGCTCTTCCAACGTAAGTCTGTTTCCCCAGTTTCTGGGAGGCCGGAGTCCAAACTCTTGTTGCAATGCAGTTTCGTGGTTATGTTCTTGTTAATTACTGTCTCCTCTGCCGGGTGGACATGAGGACAAAGGTCAGGGATCCACATCTGAATTCTTGGGACATTTCTGGTCCAAGCCTGGGAGCTAAGGGCCTGGGGCAGCCTTCCAGAAAGTATGTGTTCTTTCTCTAGTGCAGAGGTTGGTAGAGAAGAAAGGAAACCAAAGTTTACTAGGGGTCCACCTTTTGCTTGCTACTCGATTATTTAAACTAAAATCCATACAACAAATGAGATAGAAATTATTGCTGGCTTCGAGATGTGAAATTCAGTTTCAGGGAGGCTAATATTTTGCTCAGGGTCACATAGCTGATAAGCGACACAGCCAGATTCAAAGCTGACTCCAGTGCCTGCACCAATCACACCATGCTAGGGTTTCTCACAACAGATCAGCACTGCCTGGAGCTAGTTAGAGATGTGCACTTCCTCAGGTTCCTTCCAAATCCACCAAGTCAGAAACTGGGATGGGATCCAGTGCTCTGGCTTTTAACAAGTCCCCCAGCTGACTTTCGTGGACACCATGCTATACTCGGTCTTCTTGTTTTTCTCTTCCCAAGGACAGACTTTGGAGGTCAGCAAACCAGAAGGCCTCTTTCTGATTCGGCAGCCGTGGTTAAGTTGATATCTTTCAATTTCTATGTCCTCATAAGAAAAATAAGAACAATAATATCTCAAAGTTAATGGTGGAATTAAAAATTAAATGAGTTGGGCCGGTGAGATGGCTCAGCGGCGTAAGCGCCTGCCTTGCAAGCGCGAGGGCCCGAGTTCGACTCCCAGAGCCCACATATGAAAAAGGGGCCGGTGATATCGCTCAGCGGCACGGGCACCTGCTGGTGCATGAGGTCCTGAGGTCAACTCCTGGTACCCACAAAAAAAAAAAAAAAAAAAAATTAAATGAGTTGACTGCTTGGTACAGCATGTGGCAAAGAGAAAACAATAAATAATTGCTGCTACTGTAACTACTACTGTTCGCTTTTCTTTCTTTTTGCCACACCAGCATTAAATCCAACTACCAGAAGGAGGAAGAGCAAGAGTATTTTGTAGCACCCTAAATCTGGGCAAGTTATACAAACTCTGAGTTCATTTTCTACTCTCCCAAATGGAATTAATCCTAGTACTATGTCTTAGTCACTTTCTCTCTTTGCCAAGCCAAAATACCTGACACCCTCAACTTAAAGGAGGAAAGGTTTATTTTGTCTCACTCACAGTTCTAGAAATTGCAATCCATGGTAGGCTGGCTCGAATGTAGAAGCGGCATGGTGGAGGAGGCTGCTTCAGAGGATAGCGGCTCACATCATGGATCCAGGCAGCAGAGAGAGAAAGGAGGAGGTGGGAGGGAGATATAACCTCCCAGGCCATGTCCAGTCTCCTGACCAGGCTGCACCTCCGAACAGTAAGGTAACACCCCCATAGTCCAATCACTTCCAAACACATGAGGCTGTGGCGGCATTTTAGATCCAAACCATAGCATGCTACCTCACTGAGTAGTTCTGAGGGATAAACGGATAAGGTAAGTAAATCATCTTAGAACACTACACGGAGCACAGTAAGTGCTCAGTTAACATTAGCTGTGACAAGGAGGACACTCATATGAGCCTACTGGGCCACACTTTTTGCAGCTCTGATATGATTGTCCAGGAAGTGGTGAAAACAAGCAGCACCTCCAGCAGGAGAACCTCCCTGTCTCACCAAGGAGGTGATACTTTCTTCTCCCTGTCCACAGACCTTCATCAGGTTACTCATCCCACTGCCTGCTCCACTTGTGTCTGTCTCTTCATTATATCCCTGGTACAAATTAGGGTTCCACAAATGTTTGTCAACAAAGGACTGCTGGTTTGCAATCACAATTTATACATGCCACCTATGCTAGGCAGAATAATGGCCTCCTAAAGATGTCCACGTCCTAATTCCTGGGGTCTGTAACATGTTAGAGCACATGAAGCAGGGGAACTAAAGTTGTAGATGGAATTAAGGCTGCTAAGCAGATTAGCCTGAGTTATTTGAGTGGGCCCAATGTAATGATCAAGATATTGAGCTATGAAAGAGAGAATAAGAAAGAACCATGGTAATGCAGTCTGAGATGGGCCTGGCCTGAGGGGGCTGACTTTGAAGTCAGTGCAAGGGGTGGCTTCTAGAAGCTGGAAAAGGTAAGGGAAAAAGATCTTCCCTAGAGATTCCAAAATTTGCAGCTTGGCTCACCCCTTGATTTTACTTTTTTTTTTTTTTTTTTTTTTGTGGGTACCAGGGGTCGACCTCAGGAGCTCCAGTGCCAGCAGGGCCCGTGCTGCTGAGCGATATCACCGGCCCCTTTTTCATATGTAGGTTCCCGGGAGTCGAACTCGGGCCCTCGCGCTTGCCAGGCAGGCGCTTACGCCACTGAGCCATCTCACTGGCCCACACCCCTTGATTTTAACCCAGTAAGAATCATTTTGGAATTCTAGCCCCCAGAACTTCAGGATAATAAATTTGTGCTGTTTCAAGCCACTTAGTTGTGATCACTTGTTATAGCAGCCATGGGAATATTTCACCCCTGGCTCTACCATTACAATCAGTTTATAACTGGCTCCTTTTCACTATTTAGCCTAACTGCCTCATTCTCTTGTTTCTACAGCAATATTCTCCCCAGGGTGCTAGGGCATTGTCTTAATTACTTTTCTTATTGCTGAGACAAAATACCAGACATTCAGAGTTAAAGGGGGAAAGGTTTATTGTAGCTCACAGTATGTAGAGGTTTTAGTCCATAGCTGGGTGGCTCCAAGGTGGGGTAGCATGGCAGAAGGGCATTGCAGAGGAGAAACAGTTCATGGCAGGCAGGCAAGAGACAGCAAAGCAGCAAGTAGTAGCAGCAAGTGACAGTAGCAGCCCTCTTTCTGTCTCTTATATTCTATCCAGGCTACCAGCCCTTAGGGCCAGTAGCACTTGCAACCAGGGTGGAGGATCCTTAATCCTAGCATCACATCCTTAATGCCAGTATGACACACCCTAGATCTAGCCACCTCCAAAATGCCCTACCAATGACCATCTGAGGCTTTGAGGGGACATCTAGGCACAAACCATAATAGACACATGCTTAAAACCTCATAGACACATGCTTAAAATCTTCAACCCAAAGTCTAAGGCAGCTTCTCAGGATATGGCACCTGGGTCCTCACCAGTGGGACTACGAACCATTCATGTGCAGCCTTTGAATTCAGCCTCTGGTAACTCCCCAGAGAGGTGTGAAAAAGCAGAGTTATTCCAGCAGTTCTCTTTCCCCAGCACCCCCATCTGCCTGCATTCTGTTGGGCAGGAGCCACTCAAAAGGGATCCAGCCCCTCCTTTATACCAGCTCAAGGGAAACCAAATGTGGCTCTGTCAGCAAGTGGGAGATCAAAGGGCCATCACTCCCCACCCCAGCGGGACAGCTTTGGAGAATGGGAGGCGCCACTAAGCACCTCTCTCCCTCTATGGCGGCTGTGATGACCACCTCCTCATGCCCTTTCACCTTGGCCTCTCATGATTTAATCTTTCTTTCTTTTTTGCTTTTTTTTGTGGGTACTGGGGGTCGACCTCAGGACCTCGCGCTCCAGCAGGCGTCCGTGCCACTGAGCGATATCACCGGCCCTTTTATCGTATGTGGGTTCCGGGAGTCGAACTCGGGCCCTCGCGCTTGCTGGGCAGGCGCCTACACCGCTGAGCTATCTCACTGGCCCTCATGATTTAATCTTGGCCACTTCCAAAGTTTTCAAAATAGATAGGAGAGTCCAAAGGTTTCTAACACATATAAATGATAAATATTTGACAACATGGAAATACTAATGACCATGATTTGATCATTACACATTATATATGTGTATTGAAATATCACACTCTACCCCATAAATATGCACAAATATTATATGTTAATTGAAAAGTAAAAATTATAGACATATCCCAACATGTTTTAAAATATTACAGTATATTTTAAATATTTACATTTAATATATTAACACATATATTTCTTGTGATTTTTTTTTTTTTTTTTTTTTTTGTGGGTACCGGGGGGTCGACCTCAGGACCTCGCGCACCAACAGGCGCCCGTGCCGCTGAGCGATATCACCGGCCCCTTTTTCGTATGTGGGATCCGGGAGTCGAACTCGGGCCCTCGCGCTTGCAAGGCAGTCGCTTACGCCGCTGAGCCATCTCACCGGCCCTCTTGTGATGTTAATCACAAGAAATGAAAGATTTATAAAAATGTAATTTGATAGTGCACTAGGGGGCTGTCAGGTGCTGATGGGTACATCGTATGAACACCTCTGAATCACGCCCGTTCATCCTGATGGCTGTGTGAAGTCTGCGACTTGGACACAGAGTTAAGAGTAGAACAGGAGCCCTCAGCCAAGTGGCCCTCCCGCTCCACACCCTCTCCGTACCAGCCCTGCCATCGCCTTGCCTTAGGGCTTGAAATGGTAGTAAGACATTCCTGTCTCCACCAAGAATGACAGCGAGTAATTTAGCAATGACCTTTTATAATGAGCTGTCAGAAGTTAGGAGAAGCATTGCCTCTCCCAGGAAAAGGGGATCTAGGTCTGAGAGGGACAGGCAGCCTTCAGTACGCAGACTCCAGACCCAGATTCTCTCCAGCTGGTTGTTAATTCCAGGAAATGTTAATTCCAGGTCATTAATTCTAGGTTGTCCTGGGGAACTAAGCTTGCAAAAACATAACTCTCAGGTGGAGTTTAGGAAGTTTTTAAGTGTAGTTCTAGTTCCTACAGAGAGACTAATTTGCTGGGGAGTAGCTCTGCAGTGCCAGAGGGGAAAACTCCCCCTCTCTTTGTGTGTTCCATTGCTTCTGGATAATCTGAGTTTAGGGACGTGTGAGCTGTCTGTCAGCTCTGCTGACCCGGGAGGACCTAGGACCCATCACAGAGCTACGGTCTATTTTCCAGGCTGACATAAATGTACAGAAGTCTCCAGTGTTTTACTAAAGAACTAACATGAAATTGAGAAGTCTCTTCCTCACCTCACATCACAATGAAGTTGGCCCTCATGGCATATTTTTATTAGTTTGGGCAAAAAAGTAATAATACCAGCATTGGAAACTCTCTCTTGTCTGAAGAGTTTATGTTCTCTTTTCTAATTGTACAGACTTTAGGAAACCACTTTACATTGCAGAGTTATTGTTGCACAAAACAGAGCAGCTACTAGTACTTGATTATTGCTAATAGAAAGGAAGTTATACATGAATAAATCCTCAAGTATAATAAGCCTAAGGCAATGATCTGAAACAATTACCCCTCCTTGCTTCCCTCCCTTCCTCCTTCCCCCTTCATTTCCTTTTGTTTATTTATTTTTTTTGGTGGTAAGACTTGGGGGATACCTATAGTACGAGCCATCTTAAGTCATGTGGTATAGCAGGAACATAAAGTGGTAATTATGAAAATGTGGGCAGGAGAATTTCGGAATTATTCCTCTGGTTGTGACAAGATGTCTCTAGACATTGTCAAATGTCCCCAAGTGGTGGGAGAATCAGTCGAGAACCAGTAAGAGTTTCTCCCATTTTCAGATTATAAGAAAGAAAAGAGTTTCTACACAGATAGAACGATACTTATAAGCCATTTCCTAAATGTCTGTCACAGCAAATGAACCTGCCTTCCCTTTATCTATTACCAACAGCTTTGAGTCACCAAGTACACAGAGCACTACGTAAGTGATGGGCTGTTGTGGATGTATCAGGGTCTGATAAGACCCAGTGCAAACGCTGATTTAATACCACAGTCTGGGCATTGAGAACACCCTAGAAGGAACAGCGTGGCTGTCACCTGGTAAAGGGTCTCTTTACCCTGTCCTTGTTGGAACACTGGGACCACGCTTCAGCGTGTTTAGATGGGCAGACCTTGCCCAGTCCTTTGAATTCCTCCTTGAATCAGCTCTGGCTTGTAATGAATTCCTACTCATATTAGGTCAAAGCTGCCTCCAGAAAACTTCCATCCTGAAAATAAAGACTAGCTAAATCTAAATAGAACAAACAGTGTTCTTACAGTGAAGACAAATACCGAGTCCGTTTCTGGTCAGTTTTTCTCCATCTCGACAATGCTCAAATGTTTCCAGCAGCCCCTGAGAAATCACGGTCCGAATCTTTGTCATTGTAAAGAGAGTCTTCGGAGTGATACACGCCCAAGCCGTGACCCACCTTCACAGCGGTTAACTGTGGCTTTAGAAAAGCTCCCTATCAAACGGGGATGAAATTAGCTCTCTTATGTGGTTTCACTGAACAATCCAAAGAGTGGTGCTTGTCATGTGTTTTTATCTCTTTATTCAGTACCTGACACATCTATATAGTAGGTTCCATAAATTATTATTATCTTTTTTCATCTCGTTGCTATCCTTGGGGGACATGACTTTAGGGCATTCTCTTAAAATATACTGTCCAAAATTCAGTACAGTATTCCAGATGGGATCTGACCATCCTGGTATGTTGACATCTCTGGTTTATTTGAGGCCTTTTTCATTTGTATTAGTCATGCAAACTGGCATGGGTGGTCCTAATAATAGCATTGTCAGGGTCGCCAAAAGTGCAGATGACATGCAGCCATTTTGCTTGCTGTGTCGTAGGTGCAAATCCACATCATCAAACATGTGATCTTTGCCCAGACGCTATCAACACAGAGGTCCAGCTTTTCAGCTCCTGGCTGCCTGAAATCAAGGCTGCATCCGAGGGTGCTCACAAGGCCTGTTTTTCTTTCCATAGCATAACTCGACGGCCAGAGGCAAGAGGAAGCTGATGTTTCACTGGCAGGTTGTAACTCTCAAAGAATGATGCAAACTGATTGTGTGATAGGGGGGCATCCAGGAAAATAAGCACAGGACAGTACTCTCTGTCACATGGGGACATGTCATGTCTAAAGAGAGCTCTTTGGTGCCCAGCCAGTGTTTGTAGTTTGTGAGCAAGCTTGTTAACAATCCGTGCTGACTGATTGCACTTTGTCCTATGAGGAAAACTTTCCTTGTTATTCATATATGGTGCATGTGTCCCCTCAATAGTCAACAGAAAAAAATTCAGTACTCATCACGTATTACACACTATTATTATAGTGATAGAAGAGCTGCGTGTGGTGACACATGCCTGTAATTCCAGCATTCTTTGGCTGAGGCAGGAGGATCAAAAGTTCAAGCCCAGGCTGGGCAATTTAGTAATTTAGCAAGAACTTACCTCAAACTAAAAAAATTAAAAAACAGCTGTTGGGGATGTAGCTCAGTGCAAAGGCCCTGGGTTCAACTCCCATTAACACACACACACACACACACACACACACACACACACACACCACAAAGTAATAGTAAAAGAAATAAGAGATGCCATTTGTTGGACAACTACAATTCTTGTGTTATTCTCGTCACTTTAGAGATTAGGGAATGAGGTTTAGAGATTAATCACTTGCCTAAGGTCATACATAGTAGCTTAAGAAGCAGGATCCTCTGGATTTTTATCCCCAAGGGCAAAGGACCCCAGTAGCAACTCCTCCCTTCTGGACTCAGCTTGGGACTAAGCTCTCGCCTTGATCGTCAGCTGGGGGAATTTCTCTAAACCCTGCTCGGCCCTCCCTTGCCCTGCCTTGCACATTTGCACTCAGAGCCTCCTCCTTGGGTCCTTGTTTTCACCTCCTTCTTCCTGGGCCGTGCTATCTGCCAGTCCCAGGGGTTTCTTTGTTTTCTCTCCTCTAGATATTTGCTCCTCATCCATGTGAGGTACAAACTCGCAGGTGTCCTCCACGGCCCAGTCCCCTCTGCTGGACTCAGGGCAGGAAAAGCTCCAGTCACCAACCCATCCCACCACCCTCGGGGGCTTTGTGTCATCAGCAGTGTGACCATCAGGGCTTCTGTTCTCACACACTGTGAAGGGCGCCAGGTGGGGTAGAAAAGGAAGGAGAGCGTGAGTGGAAGAGAAAAGAAGAGAAAAGGGAGAAGGGAGCGGGGAAGGAGGAAGAAAAGGAGAGACAAGGAGAGATGGAGCCTGGCTCAGAGGCCATGTTAGAACAGTTTGGTAGTACTGGGAATAATTAGCCATTTGTCAAGGAGGAGCAGAGCGCAGGTTTGCAGGTGCTGCTTGGGGCTCTGCTGCAGAGGGACCACTGAAGTATCAGTTACCGCGAGCAGAAGAAAAACAGCACGCGAAGGGAAATTCCCAGCCTATAACCCAGGGCAGGCTTTCCCAGCCCCCGGTCTAAATTTCTCTCCAGGGGAACTCCGATCTCCCCCAAAACCTGTAATAAAAATAAAGTGCTTGGAAGATGTATTTGAATTTCCTGTCAATTAAACCATTTGTCAGTTCAAAGTACTAAGAGTGATGGCTAAAGGGAGCTATATTTTCTTGCTGAGCATTTTTGGTGGTGGTGGTGGTGTCAAATTCTCTCCTGCCCCCCTTTCAGCTGCAGTTGACTGAACTGAGGGTTTACTGAGGACTGCCGCATCCCTTAGGTGATGGAGGCAGGATGGTGGACACAGAAAGAGGAGATATGATCTGTAAGGAGCTCAGCAGCAAGATCAGATTCCTTTTCCTGCAAACAATGGAAAACAATATAGCACGATGCAGTATTAAATGAGATAGTACTTATTCCTCCTTTTGTTCCAAGTGCAAACTACCTTTCCTCAGGGAGCCCTTCTTTGTTTTCTCTTGGTTGATCAAACCACTTGTTTTCATAATGACTTACAGTTTCCTATTATGGCACTGATCACAGTTTGTAATGATATTAGATATCATGATATTAGATATATCTAATATCATTACAAATACTATCAACATTATATAGTATTATAGAGATATATATGTATATAATAATTTTATTTATTGATTTGATTTAAAAACAAATCCATCTTTCTCTGGCTAACAAAACTATAGGCTCCATAACAGCCAGCCTGATTTTGTTCTCCCCACCATTGTATTCCCTAGCACCATATTAGATACTCAACAAATATTTTTGGAATGGAAAATTAAAGGAAACTGTTAGGAGTTTGAGGAAAGGAAAGAGGATTGTTAGTGGGCTGTTGAGATAGGTTCAAGGGATACAGGTGGTATTGGCCTGGATTTCTTCATGAGAAATTATAGAACTTTCTCTCGGATCCTAATATCAAGAAAGTCTGGGTTTCCATTAAAGCACTGAGCTGTTTTTATGCTTACAGACTCTGTGAGTCTTATATATCATGATATTTTTCTTTTTGTTTTGGCTGCTAGGAAGCTTAGAGTCAATTTTTTTACCTGGTTCTAGCAACAGCATTATATTTTAATATACTACCATAGGTACTAATCTTGCCCGTGATTTCCAATATTTTTCTAACTTTAACTTGTTAATCCTTTCTACATTTATTTACATTTTAATAATGTTATATTATACCTTTTTAAAAATGAGATTTTGAGCCAGGTGTGGTGGTGAACACCTGTAATCCCAGCATTCTGGGAAGCTGAGGCAGGAAGATTGCAAGTTCGAGCCCAACTTAGTGACTTAGTGAGAACTTGTCTCAAAATAAAAAATTTTATAAGGGCTGGGGATGTAGCTCAGTGTGAAGGCCTTGAGTTCAAACCCCAGTACTTCAAAAAGAAAAAAGAGAGAGATTTTGTGTAAATTAATGCTTGAGTAAATAATGATTACTGATGCATTAAACTCACAACTACAAATTTTAATATACTAGGTAGTAATCTTGCTCCTGATTTCCAGTATTTTTCTAACCCTCTTTATTTTTCTATACTTATTTATATTTCAATGATGTTGTATTATATCTTTCTAAAAATGAGATTTTGTGCAAATTAATGTTTAAATACATAAGCATTTATGATTCCTGATGCTGAAACCAGTGCATGGCAAGCTTTATATATCATTGATGCTTTGGAAAGGATGTTAGATTTCTAATTAATCTTTCCTGGAGGTCCCTTCTAGAGTTATGTAGCAGACACCTGGATGGGGTAGACCACATCAGATTCTAGCCAGAAGCAGAACTCTGTTTAAGATCACAAAATTTCTACCACCTTGCTCTGAATCCTGAGACATTATCATAAGGAATACTTAAACTTTGCAAAAATTTTGACCAAGAGAAGTTGACTGATAGGTTCTTCCGTACATTTCCAGCTTTGGTCTCATATCACCATCTCATTGGCTGCCAGTGACTCTGACATGTGTCACAGTGATCCAATTGGGGGAGCCATGTTGATATTAAAACTTAACGCAAAGGAAAAAAATTCTCCCAAGGGAAAATTTTAGAGGAATTACTGTTCAACTATTCTCTGTCATCCCTCTGTAACCCCAAAATGAAAATAATAATTTAAAAGCTTATATTCTCCCCAACCAAATAACCACAATCTGCTCCCACTATAGGGTTCTGTAATTACATTATTTTGAAGAAATTCAATAAAATCCATTCTATGGTATTGTTTTTGTATTTTAGTATATTAAGCCATTCCAGATGGTTACTGAACAACATATCTTTGAAGAGTCTTTTATTTATTTTCTCTAGTTTAATAGTAGTATTATACAGCTTTTGCAACATTTTAAGTTGCCATCTACTTTTGGCACTTTACCCAGTAATTGTTTACTGAAACCACTCCTAGTAATTCTATTTTGGTGAAAAGATTTGGCAAATATTAATGCATTCCTAATAGCTTACATGAACATTCAGCAAATATTAATGCTCACTTACACTATTATTTTGAAAATTAATTAGGGGGCAATTGTGACAAGGATGAGCAAATTACTAAATATTCATAACTATAACCAAATTTACAGTTTGTTTGATGGTTAATAAGAATTTGGACAGATCTTTTCAATTTGAAAGACATACCAATACGGTGATGATGGAAGAGTGTTTAAAATTAGAAAATATATATTCAAGTCTAATGGGGCCAGGCATGTATCCTAATGCATACGAACCATGCATACAATGCCTTGGGGTCTTCAGGACGTTAGGCAGGCACCATCAGGGCCATATTTGCCAGGAAGTCTCTGTAGGTATCCTGGAAACATACTTAGGAGATGGTATTGGAAATTTGGAATTAATATTCTCAAACAAAGAGAGAAAATCCTTTCCCCAGCTAATGCTGAAGGGTCGGAGATTTAAGGAGCTCACAGGACAAGAGTGTTACACATGGCTTCCTTTCTGAGGCTGGTTTCTGTCCACAGGGAAAGGGCTTCCTGGGATCATAAAATAGGCTCTGGCCAAGCTGCATAAGCACATACCTCAACGCAGTAGACTGAAAAACTGATATTCTTAATATTTTGAGAGCTGGATATGGATATGTTCCCTGGTTTGGGTATCCAACATATCAGCCAATAATCATCACCTGGTCCTTCTCAGAGAGATGACTTACTTCCGCCCTGGTGCTGTTGGCCATGAGTTCCCTGTCTAAATTCCCAAAGTAAACCATCTTTCTACTGTTCACAAAATATTTTCTTGTCCTATTCTGACTTCTGAATTACACACAGAAATGGGAAATATTTGGAGCTGGAGTTTGGGAGGAGAGTAGTGGTAAAGGATGATGACAAGTGACATCCCAATAGATGGAGAGACAGCGCTGGTCTTGCTGTGTTGTAAATAAGTGCATAGGCCCTGAGGCCAGACTGCTGTGGACTTGTGTAACATCTGGCAAGTTATTCATCTTTCAGTTTCCTTGTCTATAAAACTGGGCCAATAATAGTGCCTACTTCGAAGGATGGTTAATATTTGTAAAACCCTTAGAACAACACCTGATACATCCAGCGCTCTGCTGTACTGTGTGTTAAATAATTTGAGTAGGTCAAACATGTGTTTGGCTGTAGAAAAGTGTTGAAAGGAGAGTAGTCTATCAGCTATAGTGACAATGATTTAAGGACAGAAAAGACAAGAAGGTATGAGAACAAGTTGGCAGTGGGAATCCCCAAAAAGAAGCGTTAGGGTTTATGTTACAGTGGTAGCTACAGAAAGGAAAAAATTTGCTGGACGCTGGAAAAACAAGGGGCAAAACATGATGAGAGATTGGTTTTGAGAGATGAAGTTGGAAATAAACGATTCTAAGCTTATAATCTTGAGGGATTACCAAAATGATGGTACTGTTGACAGGAGTGAAGAAATTTGGAAGGAGATGCCTATTTCTGCAGACAAGAGAGGAAGCTCAGGCCATGTCGATATGGAAGGGACAAATGGACCATGAGAGCAGTGCTCACTGAGGCCCATGTACTGCACAGGTGCGATGCAGCTGAGTCAATTGTAAAGCTTCATTAAGATGTCGAAGAGGTCTGAGATGTCCCATGCCACGGTCTAGTGGTTTTACCACCTATGAACACAGCCACAGTTCAGGTTAGGTTTGTCTGTTGCTGGGGTCTTACTTTAGTGGCATGTCATGTGTGAGGAATCTTGGAAAATGAAAAGATATATCACACTCTAATGGGTGTATGTACGTGTGTGTGTCTGTGTACACACAAAGTTTAAATCAATCTGTATTTCCATCAGAAAATAGAACTTGGCTGAAAGAATTGAAACAGAATGGTTTCAATTTTATTCGTATTGTCTTAACATTATAAGAGAATAATTTTAGTTGATACTGAAAAGTGATTGACAGGGATGCTTTTAAGATCTTTACATATGTATTCTCTTCTAATCATCACAACAACCCTATCGAGCAGGTCACGTTATCATCTTCATATGAAGGAAGAGAAAATTGAGACAGAGGCAGCTTGTGACCTTTGATTGAATTCGATAGAATCCCAAGAAAAGGAATTGTGTGCAAATGATTTATTGAGTGCTCCCAAGGGTGACCCATAAAGGAGCTGAGGGAGGAAAATGGGGAAGAGAAGGAAACTGAGCAAGGGTGCAATGGAAGCTAAGTCCCATAGAAGGAAGCATTGGTCTAATCATTCAGCAGAGCTCTGGAGTGAAAGTTACACCTCAAACTCACCTTAATTCAAGGTGGAGAAGATGAGCTTCCGTATCCCATGTCTGAGAGTCATTAGCTAAGCGCAGCTTCCTCCTCTAGGGTGGGGGTGGGGGAAATGTATCGTTAGATCTCTGCGCCTGTTGGCAAAGTGGCTCCAGTGGTCTAAGGCAGTCCTCCAAAAAAGAGCCACAGATACTAACTGTTGGATGACAAACACAGCAAAGGTGAGAGATGGGCGGGGTGGGGGCACTGTTGGTTCCCCAAGGCTTCATGGTCCCAGTAGTATCTATGACGTACTTGTAGGGGACCAATCAAGCAGACTGATTTTTTTTCTGCTGTTATTTTAATTTGTTGATTTGGGTCATCTTTGTTTATGCAAAGATGTCTGGCATTGATCTAAGACATGTAAATTTGTCTGTACACACCCATACACATACCGTGCATATGCACGCACACTGAGAGTATGCAAAATTGATGCAGCCCAGATGTTATATGTCAGATATCATAAAGCAGTGACTCATGAGTTGAATGCAGCCTACAGAGACTCTTGGTTTGGCCTTTCTGAAGTTTTGGAAGGCTGAAATTTTAGGCCATATTTTGAAAGTAGGGAGATTTCAATGAAATTCTTCTACATTCCTACCTCACATAAATGGCCGGAGGTGGACAGTAGATGGCACCTCTTGGACAAGGCACATGCATTTGCCACATGCTTTACCATCTCTGGTTGTCTCTCAGCTGTCACACTCTCCTTGTCATCTATCTGGCTCCAATAGACATTTAAACTTGCAACTCCCATTCTATGCAATTTCTTCACCATATTAACTTTCTTTGCCTCTTGAGACTGAAAACTCATGCCAGTTGGCATAACTATTTCCTTCTTTCTGTTCCTAGCATTTTGACTAGGTTTTGACCCCCTAGGGGAAGTATAGCATTAGATTAGTTCAGTCAATGTAGATAATGACGATAGATAGCTATTTAAGTTAGAAGGACCTGGGTTGGTGTCTACATCATTGAAATTAGCAGAGTTTGTCAAACCATTCCTTTGCTGATTGTGCTACAATTTCTATGGATACAAACATAAATTTTAGGATATACAAATTTGTGGATAATCAATTTCTAATTATTTCTTGCTCAGAAAAAATATCTTAATACATCTCTCAGCAGCTTGCAGTATTTTCACTTTCTATGTCAAAGGATATGAAACAGATATGAAAATGAAATCCTGAGTTGGATGGGAATTTAAGTAAATTATAGTAATTTTCTGGTTGAGCAAATAATTATATTGTTTGAGCAAATAACCATAATTTTCTCTCTATTAAAGCCTTTTCTTGCTTTTGGGATTCCAAAGAAAATGTGTCTTAATGAGTCAAATATTAAAACTGAGTGCCCAGGAAAATGCTCAAGTCCTAATCACCCTTCAACTCTGATGCCATTTAATTATATGGAGAATTCTTTTGGATAGTTTTTCTAACCATCTCAACACAAAACATAAGAATTTTTAATGAGCTATTAAAATATCTAAGTTTTTTTCAGAAAATTTAACGCTGACTATAGGACAGATGAAGAACAAATTCCTATTCTTCTAAGTTACTGTTAAAAGAGTTGGGATTATGTTTGTTAAAATATATGAGAGCATTTAGGTAGTGCCACGTTCAACAGTAAGAAAGCTCTTATAATGTTTATTAAACATACCGATTTTCCTTTCGATGAGTAAAGAAAGTCATATATTTCTCTGAGTATTTTGTCCTGCTCATATCAATTCATTTTTCAGCATGTGGTTATTATCACATTTTATTTAAAATAAGGTGACTTGATAATACTTTGACCAAGGGAACTCAAAATTTTAAAAAGCCGTTTGGAAAAACAGAAGTCAGCTCCAAAATCTGAAATGAAGATTGCAGCTATCCTCAAACAAATCCTTTGAAACCCAACATTCTTTGCCATAAAGTTCTCTGTACTCCTTAGATGTAAAGATGGCCATCTGCCTGCAGTTATTGTTTCTCATAATTTCTTTGCTTTTTATATTGATTGGTTTGGCATCCTATTTTTTTGTTTGGTTTTGTTATTAGATAGACAAATTTGAGATCAGAAGGTATCTGCTACCTGTGTAATATGGGGCGAAGGGAGGGCTAAGCCGTCCTTTTGGGTGTTTGTTTTCTGTGGAACACATATACATATACACACATGCAGATCTCTCTCTCTGTCTCTCTTTCTCTCCATATATATGTACACACACACACACATGCACACATATGGTGTGTTTGTGTACATGTGCATACACTCTTTGATCTGCTTAAAAAGGACATTTGGGGCTTTTCAATTCTTCCTATTTGGAGCTTTCCTGCTTTGTGTGCACCTCCAACTACCATTTTTTGTCAGAGAGCTGGATTTTTCTAATTCAAGGTTTTAGAGGCTGTTATTGTTTGTGTGTAGATGTCCCCCCAAAGCCTCATGAAATTAAAGGATTTTTTTGGAGGTGGCTGAATCTAGAGTGTGTGGTTGATTCATAGTGCAGTGCTGGCATTAAGGGTGCTGGGATTAAGGGTGGTGATTGCTGGATCAGTCCACTGATTGGATTGGGTCTGCCCTAATCCCAGTAGACTGGATACAATATAAGGGACAGAAAGAGGCTTGTCGCCTTCTCTTGTTGCTTTTGCTATCTTCCCCCGCCATGAACAGTTGCCCCTCTGCCATGTGCCACCCTGCCTTGGAGCCAGCTGATTATGGACTGAAACCTCTACAAACTGTGAGCTAATAAACCTTTCCTCCTTCAACTTTGGATGTTGAGCATTTTGTCTCAGCAACAAGAGAAAAGAAACTACGACAGAGGCCAAGGTAGCATAAATCCAGACAGGACGATCAACGCAGGTTAAGCCCACACCCCCTCCTTCCCCATCTCCCAAATGAGCTGGCTCTCAGGATCTTCCTTTCAGCTTCCTCCAAGCTGGGCAGACAGAACTGTAGACGGAGAGGGATGTGCAGGAGAGCCAGGTCTGAGAAGAAAGAAGTCTTGTTTCTGTCCTGATTCCGCCCTCGCTGGGCATGTCATCTAGGGAATTCCCAAACCTCTCTTTCTCTAGACCTACCCATCTTTCCTCATCTGTGAAGTGAGATTGATAGTAATTTTGTTTTCCCTGCAGGGTTATTCTAGAAAGGGTAAAATGAGATGTTGTATAAGAAAGCCCTTTATTAAAGGATTTTAAATGCTATGATTTCCTTGACCTATATTGATACATAAATATTTTCCTTTTTACTTGTATACGTAATGGAGAATATTTCATACTGTAGATGATCATTATATTTTGGGGCACTAGATGGCAGTAGAGCTCTATGACTCGACTGGCCTTACCCTCAGGGATGATCTGTTCCTGGAAAACTTTCCAAAGTAAACTCATTGTGCTTTTGCTTATTTTGCATTTTTTACCAAACGGCTAGCCATGAGTTCATGTGTCCTCGCCCTACCCCCACCTTCATCCATCCCATTAGAATTCTTTCAACGCGATGTTCTGCTGTGCTTCCCTTTCTTCATTTTCTGGAGAAATTCCTACAAAATAAGTCTTTTTCAAGAGTGTTTAGAAACTGTAAAAGCCAAGAGAAAACAGAAAGTCCGCACGCTCTAGGGCAAACTCACGAAATGATTCAGCATAGTTATTGCAGACCGATTTAGTGCTTTTGGAATTAAACATCACTTTTGAAAATTCTTTCTGCACGTACTTTTTTCTCACCATCTTATTGTCATTGCAGTATTTTAGATTTTTAAGTTTTTGTTCTAATTGAGAAATAAAGCAGAAATATCAGTGCTTTGCTCTACCCAGAAATGCTTAGGGAGAGAACCTTCTCTACCTTCACACTACAGACTAGCTGTACTGAGAAGGGAAATTAATCTCTGAGAACCATAACTAGGCTTCTTTCCTGGAAGTAGCTAAAAATTTCAAGCTAAAGCGGGCTTTACAGCCATGTCCATCCTTTATGGGAAAGTTATGTTCTTTCCAAAAAGTACAGACTCAATTGTGAAGTAGGTTCGTGTTTTAACTGGCTTATTCCATCACAGCAAAAGTCACTAATTTAATTGCCTCTTCTTTGACTTTCAACTTGAAAATCATTTACTAGCATAAAAATAAAGAAAGCGCATGGTATTTTCAGGGCTTGGTTTTTATCAAGAATGAAGGGAACTCAAAGTATTGAGATTTTCCAAGAAGATCTCTGTTTTATATTTCAACATAGGGATATAAAGGTTAAACTGTTTTGAAGTGAGCATAGAAGAAGTTGACCACACCAAGAATGTTAAGAAAGGCTTCCTTTCAGAAGTGATGTTTGAACTAAGAAAAAAAAATGGACTTTGGCTAAACTGGGCGGGGGAGATCATTCAAGGAACATGTGGGAAGGCTCTGTGGCAAGAGGGAGCATAAAACAAAAGGGGAAGAAGCAAGGCTGAGAGGCAGTGAAATAGGATTAAAAGATGAAACAGAGGTGAAGAGAAGGGCTAGAGCATATATCCTGCAGGCTGAATTGAAAAGTTATCTTTATTCTAAGGACAATGAAAATTCAGTTGAGTATTTTAAGCAAGGGGTTGACTTAATTAGATGTGAAAAGATTACTCTGACTTCAGTGTAGAGAATGGATTGGCAAGGGCCCAGGGTAGATGTGGGACACCAGACTAAATGGCAATGGTCCAGATGGGTGATGTGGATGGATTGAACTTGAGGGTTGGTGGTTAAGACTGAAGTAGATGAATGCAGAAGTGAATGAGTCAATGGCAATTTAAGGGGCAAACCAATAAGGCTTGGTGAAGGTCTGGGTAAAAGTACAGGAGAAGGTGTCAAGGTGGAGTGAGCTTTATGTCTTGGACAATGAAATGGTGGCACAATCTCATAAAATAGACACCCTTGAAAGGGATCAGGTCTGGGAGGAAAGGTGATGAGTTTGGTTTTAGGAAGCTGTGTTCTATTTTAGTTCAGTTTTGTTTTATGTGTTTTGTTTTTTGTTTTTTTTTTTTCAGACAGCATCTCACTGTGTAGTCCAGGCTGGCCTCGAACTAGCAACAATCCTCCTGCCTCAGCCTCCTGAGTGCTGGGATTACAGGCATGTGCCACCACACCCTGGCCTATTTTAGTTCAGTTTGGTAGATTTCTTTAGGTCATCCAAGAGGACATATTAAGAAGATGATCTGGAACTTAAAAAATTTGGGCTGGAGATGTAAATACATGAGTGTTCCAGGAATGGTAAATGAAATTCTAGTTGCTAAAGAGTAGAGTGGGAAGAGGGGAGACTTGTAGTTCCATGTAAGGGTCTCTGGTTTTAAAACACAAGATGGAAATACAGAATGTAGATGGACAAATCCCTGATGTAAGTGGGCAGGCCTGGGCCATCCATGCCCACAACTGAAGAGTGTTAAATGAGGTTGGCTGCTCACTTGGTAGAATATTCCATAGGCAATAGAAAGCAACCTATTAGATCTTTATAGAGTCAAGCATAACTGAAAATCAACTTCCTCTTCCTGCCTATTAATAGGACAAATAGGAAAAATCATATGATATTTTTACCTTGTGATTAGGTACTTTTGCCAAGCCTATATTTTAAAACACTATTTCTTTATGGTATTTCTATGTGTATGAAAAACTAGAATCACTGTTGTAATTTTTTATCAATCATATATTAATTTTGGAATTAAAAAGATATTTGAAAAAGATTATTTCTTGAACATTTAAATATAGATATGCTTATGATTTTAAATAGTAAGATGATCAGACATTTTAAAATTAAAATTATATTCATAGCTCATATTAACTGAGGGGTTACAATGAGCCAAGTACTATTCTAAGGGCTTTATGACAATTACTTACTTTATTCCTTCTGTAACTAGCTACCAGCCTCCCCATCCAACAGAGGAAGAATCCAGCATGGCAAGGTCAGGTAATCTGTGCAAAGTCATACAGATAACAAGAGTAGAGGCAGGATTAAACTCAGGAAGTCTCTTTCAGAGGCAGTGTTTATTACTACTGCGCTAGACCACAGGAAAAATTAACTATGCACATTTTTAATGCTTTGTATTTTGTATTAGACAGAAAACCTGTAGTAAAACCTTTAGTATTACTTAGAACCACTAAGTAATTTGCAAGTCCTGGTGAGCATAAAACAACCTGTTTAAACCTGTAACCTTATACCTAACTCAAATTCCCCTTGTGTTGTCTGAGATGAAATAGCCCCAAAAGGCCACTCTGGCCCTCTTTGGTTTGTGGAATAATATGTGATACCCCAATGGAATTTTAATATAATGTGTTGGAGTCGCTTAGTCATAGAAGAGGGATCATTTTCTTGAGTCAAGAGAGGGGTGTGTCCAGACACAAAGGCACAAGCAAAACATTTAGCACCATTGCCCATAAAAATGAGGTTGGAAGATGTGGTGGTTTATGCCACCTGGCAAAACTTCAGGGCAGATGTCACAGTCAGTGTTTAAATAACACCTCGAATCCTAACAACCATACTGGAAGAACTCCTATGACATCAGCACTCTGAGGTGTGCATCTGGCTGCGCACTCGGCACAGTGGGGACAGCAGTGTGCTCTTGGGAGGCACAGGAAGCCCAGGGTCCTGCTCTGCCTCTCCCTGAGCCTCCCAGGGGAGCCTGTTTTCTACAACGCCGCATCCCCTTCATTACAGCTCTCACCTCCTGCCATGTCTGCTTGTCCCTCCAGCTGTAGGATTTGGCAAGGACCATAAAGTGGAAATTAATCTGAGTTTAGATTCGGTGTGAAGACTCACTTCTGATTTCTACTCACTTATGATCTTATGAGTGGTAGGAACAAAATAACCAGAAAAAGAAGAATGTTTGTATATGAGGCTAAATTCTGAGAATAACCAAGGCTCTCTATGGCCTAAAGATTTGGAGATTCTTTCTCAGATTTGTTCAAGAACCCTCCCAGCTCAGTAATAATATAATACAAAATTTAAAAATGATAACAAAGCTTAATATTAAGCACTTACTAGATGCTAGAAACATCTGTGAGCATTTTATGAGTCTTTTAATCCTTGCAACAACCCCAGGAGGTACATGATATTACCCTCCACCGCTCCCTTGGAGATGAGGAAACTGACGCACAGATGGGCCAAATAATCTGTGCAGGTTCACGTGGCTGGCTCATATCCGTGCCACTGTTCACACCTGAACGAATGCACACAGTTCACATTTCAGAGCCTGTATGCTTGACCTTCACTTACATATATGTGGAACAGCACAACCCCCCCCATCCCCGGGGAGGGGAGAGGTAGAGCACGGGAGGTGCCCACTGGGCCTTGTCTTAGTCCGCTCAGGCTACCATAACGAAGGACCATGGACTGGATGGCTGATAAGCAACAGGCGCTGATTTCTCACCGTTATGGAGGCTGAAAGGCTGAGATCAGGGAGCCAACATGGTCGGGGTCTGGTGAGGGGTTTCTTTCCAGTTGCAGATTGCCAACTCCTTGTTGCAGCCTCACGTAGTGGGAAGAGAAATCACTCTGGGGTCACTTTTTAAGGGCACTAATACCATGTTTGAGGCATCCCCCTGTGGATAGGATTTCAACATATGACTGTTGGGGGAGCACAGACACTCAGTCTATTGCAGGTCTGGTGAGCTCAATCGGAAATCAGCAAGGGGGGGAGGCAGAAGACAGGGAACCAAGGAACCAACGCTTCTCTGAAGAAACAGTGAGCCGTCCTGCCTCTGTCACAAGGGAGGCAGAATGGGCACGGTTAGGGTAGTTGGTAGAAAATTTCCCTTCTTCTTGATGCATTAGAATATCATACCATCATCAAGGGACAAAGAAAAGTAGAAAGAGTGGTTACCTACTTGACAACTGGAGAAATCCCAGCTACCTGCTAAGAGAGATCCCCAAGGGATCTGAAAGCAAAGCATCTCACCCACGCTGAACTATTCTGTGGTGTTTGGGAGGTGCCAAAGCCACTGTTTATCATTGCCACATAAAATACAGCACATCTGGACAAATTTGAATTTTGGATAAGCCACAAATAATTTTAAAGTATAAGCATATCCCAAATTGTGCATAGGATATACATATGCTAAAAATTATTCATCGTTCATTGGAAATTCAAATGTAAATGGATGTCCTATATTTTTATTTGCTAAATCTGGCAGTCCTATCCCCACTCACTATACCACTGGAATATGCAAAGCACATATTTATGAGCTTAATAACACAGTCAATATGGCTGAAGAGAGTGGGTGATCTCCTGGATGTGTCAAGCTGTAAGAGAAATGGGGGAGCATCCCAAAGCATGGTTAACTAATATTCAGCAGTGGTTAGAAGCTGGAGTTACTTTTTCAGGCGGGTGATGAGGCCAGAGGACAGCAGAGCAAGGTTAGGAACCCCGTATTCCCATGAAGAAGTTACTTCCTGGAACAGGAAGGTCATATTTGTAAAGTTCCAAATTTTTTCTCTTATAACATAATTTTCTGTAGCTTGCTCAAAACTTGACTATGTTGATGAGGTGTAGAGAAGCAGTGACAGGGCAGAGAAGGAAAGTGGGCCTGCCCCCGTACCTGCCATGGCGCCTCGGTGGAGGGAGAGTGTTCTCGCTAGCAAAGCAGGTCCAGAAGTCCCCATATGAGACAAGCAGCTCAATTCCTAGGTCTCACTGAAAACAGCAGAGCACGTGAGCCGCTGCTGGGTGGGCGCTCTGTGAGAAACACAGGATAAACCATCTTCTCTCCCAGGAGCGAAGGGGTTGGGCCTGTTACTTAGATCACAAATGCCTGTGAAATCTGAACTTCATAAATCACAGGGATCTCACAAAGAGCTCTTTTATTGTGCGAACATCCAATCCTGGCATAATAAACCACCAGGAAATCCTGGCATTATAAACCATCAGGACACAATCTCACTGAATCTCGTCCATGGACACACCACTCTCTATTTGGGTCCATCCCACTCTCTTGACTGGGGCAATGTTCTTCTTGTAGCTGGACCAAGTGTGGCCTGATGCCACTTTCTCCCTGCCTACACCCCTGAATAAAGCAGTATGGAGTGGCTGTGATACTTAATGAGATTTTACATTGTCTTTGGCTCATAGTAATAAACTCTTGATAAATCTTTGTATGTGTATATGTGTTGTGGGGTGTGTGTGTGTATGCTTGTGCATGTAAGTATATGAGTAATACAACCTTGGCCACAGTATATTTACTTTCAAAATGCTAGTAGTCTCCATTATTGTCATGAGTAAAGAAAATCATGGTAACATTGTGACCTTGAGTTCCCCAATGTTTCTTTTTGGAATAGTGTCACAATGGCAAGCACTAACTTCTTGCCTCAGACATTCTGAGTTGTCATTCACATTCATGAATCAGGACATAAACATTGGGCACTTGAAAAATGACTCTGTTGTGCACCCTGGTTGGTCCATTTTCAAGTGAAATGCTAAGCCTCCCACTGGGCTACACCCCTAGCACACCCACTTAAATTATAAACATCCAGAAGATTGCAGGCTTCAGCCATCTAATTGGCAGTACTTTTCCAAACAAAAATACATCAGCCCACATGCCACGTTTACTCCACTTGGCAGCAAATCAAAAGGCAGGGACACTCCCAGCAGTGACCGCAGCTCTGTTCCATCAGGCAGAGAAATGTTATTTCTTGATGACCTTTGGTTTCCGCACACATCTCAGTAGCAATCAGGCTGGTTTTATAGACCAGCATTTCGTGTTTGGGTTTGTTCTTGAAGTGTAGCCTGCATCATCTAATGCCAAGAAGAGCAATTACCAAGCTGAAGTTGTGTACTCAGCAGAAGGGACCCTCACTGAACACAGCCTCCACCATGGAGGTCTATGCTTTCTCCCCTCCCTTTGTTCTAGAAAATCCACTTACATTCAGGCATTTCCCTCCCAGTCATTCCCACTAAAAACATGCACCAAGTGACAAGTGGACATACAGTGATAATTCTTATAAATTGTCGAATGAAAAAAGCAAGTCACAAGTATTATGCAGTGGGTGTTGCCATTTTTGTAAAATAACCACTCTGAATACACACAGAGGAAAAGCTATCACTAGTGATGAGATCTGTGTGGTGGAATTATTAGGTTTTTATATGATTCTTTCCCTTCATCTACATTGGCTATTTACATTTGTTTCTTTATGATAAGTAAAGTACACTGATGAGCCGAAGAAAAGAACACCTAGCATCTTTGATGGCAATTTTAAATCTTACCTCCTTTCAGAATCTTTCAAGGTACTCCTAACCAGGAAGAGCCATTTCCTCCTTTAGACACATATAAAAGACATGGAAAACATATGTAGGATATGCGTATTTGCAACTCTGCCTCTATATCAATATTTACTATTTTCTTCCTTGAGCTAGTGTTCTTTTTTTTTTTTTTTTTGTGGGTACCAGGGGTCGACCTCAGGACCTCAGGTGCCCGTGCCACTGAGCGATATCACCGGCCCTTTTTTCATATGTGGGTTCCGGGAGTCGAACTTGGGCCCTTGTGCTTGCCAGGCAGGCACATACGCTGCTGAGCCATCTCACCAGCCTGAACTAGTGTTTTAAGAAGTGTTGACTCAGCCTATGTTCTGACTGAGGGACTGAGTTCAAGTTTTTTTCAGTTATATATACCATCTAACACCCAATTCCATGTTCCATTCAAGGAAGGTAACCAGTAAATGCTTTTGAATGATTATGAACACTTTTTGTTATGTTCTGTTTCAGAAAATTGCCATAAAAATATATTCTCTGAAAATTAAAATTTCGACTTTTTCAATAAAATAAATAACTTTGAGATTTAAAGATTTTCATAGGTATTCCGCCATGGGAAATAAATGCAAAAACAGCAAAACTCAGTGTCTCCAAACATACGATGCATTGATGTTAGCTCTGACAGTCTAAAAGAGTCTAAGAACAGTTGAGTTGAGAATTATAGGGATGCTCAGTTTCTTAAGGTTTATTTCTGGATTTCTCAAACCATAGATGTTATTTTTCATATCCCAAAGCTCTTCATAGATCTTGAAATGCTAAGAAAGTTGCCAAATTTTTAAAGATAAGCAAAGAGAAGATGAAGTGAAATTCAATGTGTAATTGTTTTTAAAAGGAATCATGACCTGTGACTTATTTAGTGTGTTAGCTTCAATCTAGTAGAATCCCTAGAAGGTAATCACAGATTTTTCTCCCGTATGCACACTAGGACATAGAAATGGGCCGAGCCATTTATGTGCAGGCTGAGCAGGTGGGAAGACAGAATCACATTTCTGTTTTCCCCAGTGGAGGGAAAAGTCTCTGGCTTGGATTTTGGGCTGCTCTACTCAACATGCACATGAATCTTCATTAAAATCACATTCCAATCAGCGTCTGGGGGCCATGGTATGTGTTTTATATATTCCTTC
The DNA here is from genome assembly GCA_028451465.1 of Erethizon dorsatum. Lineage (NCBI taxonomy): Eukaryota > Metazoa > Chordata > Mammalia > Rodentia > Erethizontidae > Erethizon > Erethizon dorsatum. The sequence goes on along the minus strand of CM051836.1, from coordinate 60,285,257 downwards.
ATCACATCATGTCTTTTACTTGCAGCTCCAGCAATGGTTTTAACATCTTTCTGAACTCAAGGATTGTACTGGGACAGCAGGCAGCAAGGTCTGATTCTTTTTTAACTTACATTTATCCATATACTCAATAGTCATGCATGGAGCACCTACTATGTGCCAGGGTAGTTGCTGTGGATAAAGTGAACAAGACTTTAGAGAGTACACAGTCCAGCAGTGGAAAGTAGACATGCAAATAGATACCCAGTTATTCTATTACAGCTGTCCTGGGAAGGAAAGGAATGAAAGTGAGCAGTCAGCATGGCTGAACTGGTTTGAGAAGTCAGGGCAAGACTCTGGAGATGCCAAACCCATAGAGTGGTCAGAATATCTTAAGTGGAGAAGATGGAATACGTGAAGACACTAGGGCCAGAAATGTGGAGCATTGCAGGAACTGAGAAAGGCTGGTACGGCCAGGCCTTGTAGGTCACATAAAAGGGAAGGAATCCATGTATAGAGTCAAAGAAAGCCACAGAATACAGGAGAGTAACATATCCAGCATTGTAGCTTTAGAGATCTCTCCAGCAGCTGTGTGGAAAACACATGACAGAGGCTAGAAGGCAGCCGGGCCACCATGAAGGAGGTTATTGCACCTGTCCAAGTGAGAGATAATAGGGCAGCAAACAGCTTGTGGCATGGTGGCAGTGAGGATGAAGAAGGTGAAAGACTAAAGATATGCTTTTGGAAATATATGCAGAAAACCAAAACCAGTATTCAGGTCACCAGCTGCAAGATGCTCTGAAGATAGTTGCTAAGCATAATAAAAAAAAAATCAATCAGATCCTTGTTCATTTAATTTTACAGTCTTATGAGACTATAGACTTTACTAAACAACAAAATTTATATAGTCCATAACAGGTGGAGTCTTTTCTTAAAAATTTTCCCAAGAGCCTCTAGAAGAACCACTACCAGACGTATTATGTTACTATGTTAAGCATGTGATACTGAGCTCTAATTATGAACAAGTCCTTGTTCTCAAGGGGCCTGTCATCTCTAAGATCTTCTTGAGACAGAAAAACACAAAAGCCAAGAACTGAACCTTGGTGTTGTACCATAATTAGGAGGTGGGGTTAGAGAGAGGAACCAGAAAATGTGGCCCAAACAAGCAGCTGAAAGGATAAACAAGTATGTTTCCCCATGGGAATGGAGAGCAAAGAACTCAAAGACAAGAAGGTGGCTTCCAGAGGCTTTGGCGAGCTAGCAAGGAGAGGGAATGAGAAGAGCCTTTAGGATGAAGCTGGCAGCCTACAAGAGATCAATGATGAGAGAACAGAGGAGGCAGTGAACTGAAAGAGAAGATGGGAAAAGGACTACAATAGTGTACAAATCATTGATAAACTGGTTGACATTTTTGTCTTGTTCCAAGAAGGAGTTAAGGAGGCTTATAGAGATTCAAATATAGGGCAGGAAAATGTAAATTAAAAAGGATGAAAGGAGAAAGATAAAGGCAATGTTCTACCATGAAGCCAGGATTGTGTATAACTTTTTTGCCTTACCCAAATTAAGGAATAGAGCAAACAAAATGAACTAGACACTGCAAACAACCATACAATCCCTTTACCTGCTTCTTATTCTCTTTACTTCTTTTGTCATCTTGAATCTTTTCTATTTCAAAGTCCATTTTGTGCTCTAAACAGGGTCAATTCATTAATACTTGGTTTCAGCTATTTAAAAGGCATCCCCAGTTATACAATGGAAACAGTCAGCATCTGTGTCTTCATGCAGAGTTATCAGCACTCCTAACAGGCATCTCAAGGCTTATTCCCCTTAGCATAGGTCACCCAGTCTATTGTGAAAATAAAACATGGCACATTTGGGGGTAATCCCCTTGGTAAGCAGAATGAGAGGAGAAAATGGGGTTGGTTCAAGTCTAAGTACCAATCTGAATTTAGACCATGAAGGAAAGCCAGGAGAAGCAGTAACAGCACAACCCAGCAGCCCTAGTCATGTGGCTTCTGGCGGTGGGCCCCAGGGGGACACAAAACCTCTCAAAAGCCAGGGCTCTTCTCTCTTCCCTGTGGCACCCAACCAGAGCTTGATTCATGCAAGGTCCTCAGTAAGCACTTATGGAACAAATGTAAGTTGAATGATGGAAAGCAAAGTGTCCCTTTGGGCTCCAATTAGAGTTTAAATAATTGTGAATGTTGAAACTAATTATGTGACTTCTCTGGGTCTTTGTGTATCTGTGAAAATAAGGCATATGCAATGAAGACTGCTAATGATCATGCTGTGTTCTTTCTGATCTTATAGATGCTATTCTAAGATGTTACATGAGTGCTGTTCTTAGATGAAGGCTCCTTTCCTTTTAGCTGCTCTCTAAGGCCTTTGCAGTCTGACTAACAGGATTCTGACTTAAATTTAGAAGGACCCTCAGGATGTCACTGAGTCCTAGAGATGGGAAGGAGATAAGGCAGGTGACCTCTCACTAGCACTGAAGATCACCTGAGCAACAACAGATCAACCATATGTGAAGAACTAAGAGCTGGCCTCAGATGGGCAACCTTTACAGCCATTGCTTTAAACAACTCAGTGACTGGAGATACCTAGAACAGAGCAGGTACGGCTCGTATGTAGTGATCTGGACTTGTAAGAGACTACACAGGTAGTGAGGAGACTTTGAGGAACAAATGAAAAATATTGCTATTAATCATTACATCAATTACATCTTTAAAACTGATAGTTTGATATCTTTGTTTTTTAAAAATGTTCTTTTAGGGCTAGGGATGTAGCTCAGTGGTAGACCACTTGCCTAACATGCATGAAGCATTGAGTTTGATCCTCAGAACCACCAAAAAATTCCTTGGAGAGATATTACAATATTAATATTACAAGTGATTAAAATATATTGTTATTTTGAAAAAAATGAAGACTTCATTAACAACATTGATGACTTCTCATTTTTACAAATAATAGAGTTGTCTACTATTATAATAGAATATGTTAAGCCAATGTCCCAAAATGAAAGACTAACTCAATGTATTACCCTAAATAACATGGGAAAGCTATTTACATGATCCCTGGAAAGCTATGTAACCACATGCAAGAACTTGACCTTCTGTGGCTGGCTATTCATTGTCCAAATCCTACCACCAACAGCATTTTCAGGAACAGTATAGATTACTACATGCCCTATGTGAATCCCAAAGTAGTCCTGCCAGAGCAAGAGAATTTTAACAGTCCTGAAGGAAAATGTTTCTCCTGCTTCCTACTCAAATGGGTGGCATTAAATACACATACACACATGCACAGCACCCCTAAAAATTAGAAAATGACCAAAACCAGCTTAAAGCTAGAATCAATGCCCTGCTACTCAGAGGTCCAGCCAGCCCTTAGAAACCAGATGAAGGATGCTGGGCATCTGTTAGATGACAGTGAGGCCAGGTACTTGGGTTCTAACCAGCTCACCAATGCTCACTGAAGCCATTATTAATTTATAACAAAATTATTTCATACTTAGTAGGGTGGAGTTTTTAAGATACCTTCCTTGGTTTTTCCTGTCTTTCCTGTTCACCCCAATTTAGCACTGGCTGATGTCTCCTGCTCTGTGTAATGTTCTGCTCTCCGGCCAACGATTAAGTCATGCAACAGCTTTATGAGCTATTGCAGCTGCACAATATCCCAAAAGACTTTCACTCCCTTTTGGAGCAGAAAATGTGCCTACTGAGCTGAGAGCTAGACCAGTGAGCTCTTAAGGTACCAGAGAACCACCTTCTCTTCCAGAAGGGACCTTTGTTCTTCTCAAAGTTTAGTTTCCAGGTCCCTAGCCCAGCAGGTGGCCCAAAGCCACACCAGGGCTTTTCTCAAGGCCCCATCCTCTGTGTTTGCAAGACAGGGTGAGTATTTATTTGTTCCATCTGTGTCCTATCATTTCCTCTGAAGCTTGAGCCCTGCAGGGCAGGGCTAGTTTCCCACTGGGTGTAAGGTTATTCAAAGTGCTCACGTAGGAATTGAGCTTTGAGTTTCTCCTGGTCCTAGAAAGCAAGAGAAACCTATTTCCCTATTTGAAATTAGTCAATTAATTTCTACAAAGCACTAAACAGAATTATCTTCCCAAGAAATTCATTTAGTAAAGAATGAGATGGAAAGAATAGGGTGGGACAGTGACAATGGAAGAGGATGAAAAAAGTCATCTTGACAATCTGAACAAATATGGTAAAGTTTTACTAGAGAGCTGTCTGCTTAAGTAGCCATCAATATCAGACATGTATTTTTATTTATTTATTTATTTATTTATTTATTTATTTATTTTGTGGGTACCGGGGGATCGACCTCAGGACCTCACGCGCCAGCAGGTGCCCGTGACGCTGAGCGATATCACCGGCCCGTTTTTCGTATGTGGGATCCGGGAGTCAAACTCGGGCCCTCGTGCTTGCCAGGCAGTCGCTTATGCCACTGAGCCATCTCACCGGCCCCAATATCAGACATTTATTACTATGGAATTACGAGCTTATAGCTGTTAACATTTAATGTATTGTATTATACTCATATAACTCCGATTATACATAGAAATGGAATTTGAAGTATACTAATACAATATTGGCTTTACATTTGTTCATTTATATACTTTTTCCTGTTGTCTTGTGTTTGAAGATGACTGGACATTTATAGGAAACTTTAGATGCTTTTCTTAAGTCATCATGCTTCTTCCATCCCACTTTCCCAGGGTCTAACAATACAGCATGAGTCTCTTGCCGAGATCACCCTTCCAAGGACGTGCAAGAAAGAAGACAAGAAGCCTTGTGTCTGGCATTCGCTGGTTTGTGATGTGCTGAACAGAAATGTCAAACTGACTCACCATTGCCTCGCTCTTCTTGAGTCTGGGGTGCAGGGACAATGGAAGAAGGAGCAACTCTGATTTTTTCGAGAGCCTATATGTCCATCCTTTCTGGTCCTCTAAATGATTACTAGGGTATGCGTTTAGGAGTATTTTCCCCAATGTAAAGGAGCACACAGGATAAGGCTTAAGGGATTATTTTGTCAAATGGATAGACAGGTAGGCAGGAAGGTGGTGTGGGTGGAGACATTTAGTCCCTGGGTGGAAGAGCTCTTTGAGGAGTGAGAGTGTTTCTAGAAGTGAGTTAGGACCACTTTAATCAGTAGACTGAGTAAGGAAGAGCCGAGGGCTTGACTGAACCAAAGGGTAGAGAAAGGCAAATTCTCTCTCTTCCATTGAGCTGCCCTCATCTGTCTTCTGCCCTCAGACACAAGAGTTTCTGGTTCTTGGGCGGGTGCCACTTTTCAGGCTTTCTTACCCAGTCAGCTCCCTGGTTCTCAGGCCTTTGGCTCAGACTGAATTGTACCACCAGCCTCCCCGGTTCTTCAGTTTGCCGATGGTGAGACTTTTCAGCTTCCCTAAGCATGTGAGTCAATTCCCACAGCAAATCCCCTCCTATCTATCTATCTATCATTTATCTAGCTGTCATCTAATCTGTCTCTTACTGGTTCTGTTTCTCCAGAGAACACTAACACAAAGATGACTTTGCTGCTGGCCTCTGCGCTCAGCTGGCCCCCCTGAAAGTGGCCGTATCCTTAAGGTGCAACCCACATCCTATCTGTGTTCTTCCAGAGGCTCCCTGAGGTCCTTCAGGCACTCAGCCCCCTACAGAGGGGAATGGGCAGTAGACACCATCACCATCTTTCATCTGAGCTAAAACCAGGAATCACCCAAAGCCGGATGGGGGCAGAGTGTACAGAGGCCTGTGCACTGGAAAAGGCATACGCATTGACTAAGACTGGAGCTGGGAGCTTAGGATTTGCCTGGTAGGAAGATGAGTTAGCAGTAAGCATTCTCAGAAGAAAAGTACCACTGCTTGGAGCCACGTGCTTATGCCCAGACTGAAGCATGCTCCAAAGCGGTCAGGATGTCTTGTTTCAATAGTATTTTACCCTGAAATACTGCGAACACATTTAAATCCAGGCAAAACCCAAAACACTCACAGATCTCACTACTGAGAAATGTAGCTGGACAGTCCTCATGCAGGACAGTGGCCAAGTACGTCACAAACCTTACACGTGCATAGCTCTCACCCCAGTAATCTCATCACCAGGAATGAATACCATAGAAATGACCGGATATCCCCCAAGGATTGATGGCAGCCATGTTCCTTGGACTGTTATTTGTAATGCAAAGAAGGCCAAAATATCTAAATACTTAAATAAGGATTGCTTTAAAAATTATGGTGTGCCTATCTATTAGACTACGATGTGGCTATATTGTAAATGAATATTTAAGGACTTTTAAAGGAACCAAATAATCATTAAATTGTTCCAAAAAATTGTTCAAAATCACTTAAAATTCTTATAGAAAGGGATGTTATCAGATGAAACAAAATTCTTATGATAGTATTAGATTTTTAAAATGCAGATTATAAACAGTATACATAATATGAACCCACTTTTGGGGAAAATAACTCATGAGGTCCTAAGAAGGGAGGATGAAGAATTGAACAAGACAGACATGAAAGTCTAGCATGATTGTTACATAATTGTCATGTTGGAAAGGAATATTAAATATTAATAGCCATTACTTCTGTGCCATATTGTTGCTGTCATTAATTTTCTTCACATTTTATAGTTTTCAATTTTTTCAAAAATGAACATGTACTATTTTCAAGTCAGAAAACAAACCAAAAAGAGTTCTACATTGGTTTACATTGCACTGTTAAGAATTCAGTACATGAGAAAAGCACTGATTTATGGGGGAAAAGTAAGAGTGGTTAAAAAAAAAAAAAATAGCCCAGAGCTGGGGATGTAGCTCAGTGATAGAGTACATGCGTAGCATGTGCAATGCCCTGGACTTAATCCCCAGCACCAAAAAAAATAAAAACCACAGAAGCTTAATACTTCCTAAACTCCTTGGCTCAGTGGCAGATCTGGGTCATCACCTTTTTTCAACTCATTGCTATTGCTCCAGACCTTCTCCTTTGCAAGGAACTCTGCAGAGTTAGTTGCACATGTGTTATGGTTTGTGATTAGATGTCTCCCCAAAGCCTCAAGCAGTCATAGGGTTTTTTCAGAGCTGGATGAATCTAGAGTGTGTGATTGATTCGTAGTGCAATGCTGGGATTAAGGGTGGGTGATTGCTGGATCGATCAGTCCACTGATTGTATTGGCACCATCCTAATCCAGGTAGACTGGATACAATATGAGACAGAAAAAGGCTTGTGTCTTCTCCTCTCTTGTTGCTTTTGCTGTCTCCCCCTGCCATGAACTGTTACCCATCTGCCATGTGCCACCCTGCCTTGGAGGCAGCCAGTTATGGACTGAAACTTCTACAAACTGTGGGCTAAATAAACCTTTCCCCCTTTTACTTTGGGTGTGAGGTATTTCATCTCAGCAACAAGAGAAAAATAACTAAGACAACATGAACCTGGGTAATGGAGTGGTAGGGGGTCAGGAAGAGGAGAGAAGCAGAAGAAAATGCTGCTGCATCATCCTGAGAGCTAGGGTGGAAGAACTCCCTCAAAACTAGGCTGGAAGAGGGAACTTGAAATCCTTAGAACTTCTCTCACTTTGAATTCTGCAGTTCCCTTCTCCCATCTCTTGGGTTTCAGTGTCATCTGTAATCAGGGGCTTATAGCCCCTCTCACACCATAAACTTGTTGCCTTCTACAAAATGCTTTGGGATCTTTTGGTAAAGAGTGATGAGAAAGCAGCCTGAGAAGTGACAATGTATATATTGTGCAGTTTAGCCAGGGAGCCTGGGAACTTTGGGGACAGACGCGTTGGATAGACCTATGAGTGAATGAACAAATTCAGATGGAGTTATCCAAAGGATGTTAAAAGCAGTCAAGCTAAGAGGGAAAAATAGTACTTTAAAATATTTTTAGATTGAGGAAAATTGTATTCTTTTTGATAAATGGCAAAAATGCCACTTGGTAAGCCAAAACAAAGCTTTATGAAAGAGCAGTTGTTAATAAAAAAGATAAACATCATGGACTATATCATTTTTCCCGTATCAGTTATTCATCCATTCAACACGTATTCCCTGAATACCCTCTCTGTGCCTGGCACTGTACCAGAGCAGCGTTACAGGATGTAGGAGGCTGGCAAGGCCCCATTGTTATGGAGGCAATTGTGGCTGAAGCCTTGAGCTGTTGTGGGAACATGTTTGTATATTTAGTCTTCATTAATCCAGCTTTATTGAGCACTTTATTTTACTGACACTTGCTGTGTGGACCAGGCATTGTGGTCACCACAAAGGACATAGTTCTTCCTCTCGATGATCACCTAACCTGGGGCCCAGGGACAGATACAAGAAAATCAATATTTGCAATGAACCAAGTACTATAATAGGGAGTCCAATTTTGGTGGCAGGGGTTGGGGGAAGCTTCTGTGATGAAGTGATGCTTGTGCTGGGCTGAATAGAACTCATTCATTCACTCATTCAATCATTTATTCATTCACTCATGTATTTGATAAAAATGAAGATTTATTTTAGGCCAGGCATTGTTCTGGATGCTGAGGACAAATGATGAAAAAACAGATGTGGCTCTTGACCTCATGGATTTGCGTCCCATGGGAAAGAAACACAATGAATATGTAAAGCTGTAAACAACTGCATTAAATGATGACAGCTGTGCAAGGCACGGTGAAGGATAACATGGAGAGTAACAGCAGAGGCAGCTAGGGGACGGCACACCGGAATCCAGGTCAGAGGAGGGCTATCTGATACCTGAAGCTTGGAAAGGACCCAGCCTGCAAAGAACTAGGGAAGGAGCATTCCAAGCCAAGAGGTGGCAGGCAACAAGAGACAGGAAGGAGGCCGGTGTGCAGGGAGCAGTGGTGCATGAAGGAAAGAGTAGAAGATGAGCTGGGATGAGTTATGCCAGGCCTTGCAAGTCATGGTGAGGGTAGACAAAAGAGTGACAGATCTGGTTTATGAGATGCAATCAAAACATACAGTGAATGCTTAAATAAAAACCTTATTACAGTAAAAGACATATTGCCATTAATCCCTGTCAAAATACTCCATTTTGCTTCAAAAACACTTATCATTCTTGCCACTTTCTGAACCAGTTCTGGAAGTCCTCTTTCATGAGTGTCTTTTCATGGCTATCTCAATGTCCTGAATGTCAAAACATTTATGACAATTTCTGTTGTCGTGACCCGCGGAGGCTCCGACCAGCAGAGCTCCCAGGGGCAGGAACGCGTAGCCCGAGAGACAGTATGGGGATGAAGAAAAACACACACGCAGCTTGAAGGCGAGAGTGAGAGAGAGAGTTTATTGAGGAAGTGCCATGGCTTATATATCTTTGGGGGGAAGTGGGAGGGACCGCTAACTGGCGCGGGATTGGCGCGGGCAGGGGTAGCGCATGCTCAGAAGCTGGGTCCTTCATGGCTCTCTACATATGCTCCTTTTTCTCCAAAAGAAAATATTGCAGACCATGAGTGCTTGTATGACCCTGAATGTGGCCTGTCTTAGGTTGTGGAGGTTACTGCAAGTCTTTTTTAGTTTTTACGCATTTGATTTTTCAGGCCTTACCCGTCATCGAGCTGACCACTAGCATCGCCAGCGTCCTGGTGAAGAGTGGGGCTCTGTCTTAGGTGGTCCTGAGAGTGCTAGTGACTTGTGACTCCATCTTACCCGTCCTTGGCCATCATTCTATGTGCTGGGGCCTCAATATCATCATAGGGTTCGGCTTGTTTGTATTCATCAGCGTCTGCCATGGCTAGACGCTGATAATGAACTTGGAGAGGTCTTTCCCACACAGGAGCAAGGGCCGTTTTGACGGAGATGATAAGTCTCCTAAATAGGAGAGGACCAAGAGCCAAAGCGAGGACCAAGATTATAAGGGGGCCCAAGAAGGGGGCAAGGTAGGGGAGAATAGTTGAGAACCAAGTGTTGGGGAATAAGGCCTGTGTTCTGGCTATTTCCCTCTTTTTTTATGGCATCTTTTAATTTATCCATAGCGTGTAAGACCACGCCAGAGGAGTCGGTATAGAAACAACATTCTTCTTTGAGGTCTGCACAAAGGCCACCTTCCTTGAGGAAAAGAAGATCTAAGCTGCGCCTGTTTTGGAGAACAACTTCAGAGAGGGAGGTTAGTGATGTTTGTAGGGCGCAAATAGAGGTTTCAACATTTTTAAGGTCCTGGTCAACAGCAGAGAGTATGGTGTTATATTGAGTTTGTCCGAGGGCCAAGGCCGTGGAGCCAAGGGCAATCCCTGAGGCAGTACCGAGGACGAGAAGAGACACGGTGGTGGTGAGTTCACGTTTGAAGCGAAGTCAGGCTTAGAGGTGGATCCCTAGGGTCAGGGTCAAGCATAAAGGGGTATGTGCAAGGGTGATAGGAGACACAAGGGAGGACCACAATGAGCACACAGAGGTCCTGTTGTTCTCTGAGGACTTTAGTAGAGAGGATGCGGGTTAGTCCTGCGTGACAGCATAGCCAATGATAGCTCTCTGTGTATAGGTAGATGTTGGATGTATTGATTGGATAGAAAGTGTGACAGGGTCCATTTTTTTTGATTTGTTGATGAACCATTTACACAGATGCCTTTACCCTGGATGGAAGAGAAGGGTACAAAAAGGGAGATATTGGATTGGGAATGTCCTGTGGTGGGTTGCGTTGATGAGATAATAGAGACATTGGAGATGGCATAGGGATCATAGAACAGAGGAGAAGCCTGAAGGCAAAGCCAGCAGGATGGGGCAGTGAGATTAGGCTGGGAGGCGTTAAGCCAAAGAGCCATAGATTGGACCATTTTAATGAGGTCGCTGGAGGAAGGGGTGAAGCGAGGAAGGGAGGGTGGTGGAAGGGTGATAGTGGTTATAGGATGAGTATGAGGGGATAAGGTGATATTGGGTGGGGGAGTATGGGGTTTGGATGGGGCCTTAGAGGCATGAGTCTTGCTAGGGGCTGTCTTTATTATGTGGAAGAAGGTCATGGGATCAATCCCTGGGGAATACAAACGTAGTCCCCATGTTTTCCCCTGAAACCATGTAGGGTCATCAGGGTTGGTAATGGTAACAGTGAAATTATCGCAGGGGTCTGGGGTGCACTTGTACTTATTGCACCCTGGGCATTTAGCTTTGGCCTTTTGTTCTCCTTGGAGACACCATGTGCAACTTCTAGGGATAATTTTGATATCTGGGTCTGGAGAAGGAAATTTCCACCAATTTTCTTCAAAGTTTGATTCACATCCCCATTTTGGGCAATAGGCATGAGAGGGGTCGGCACACCAGGCGCGGCCTCGGGTACCGAGGGGGCATGTATATACAGGGTGCCAAAATTCAAGATGGTCTTGGGGGAATAGGCCTGTCTGGTGACGGTATGACTTTAGCTTACAGGATAAGGTGGGTTGTCCAAGGCCCGTCCACTGGCTTAATTTTTGATGGTCTCCCCAATGACTGATTGTCCATGTGAATACATCATGGCGATGATTGGCACCGATCAATGGGAGTATCATGAGAATATACAAGATGATTGTTGAATGCATCTGTGCAGGAAAAACATTAATCCTCAGGGGCGCCTCCCTGGGTAGATTTGTTAAATTGTTTTACAAGGCGCTCAGGCAGCCAGCGTGCATTATGGTCAGCCTGGGAGTAGATGCAGACTGAACCTCTTCCCCATATGAGAACGGGGTCAGGACCGTTCCAGCGGTTGGTAAGGGGGTCCCTCCAAAGTGCTGTGGCGAATGAGGTGGCTGTAGAGGGGTGCCAAAAACGGTCGGCAGCAGATCGTTCATTTTGATCCAAGGAGAGAAAGTTAAGGATAAAAAGGGCATGATTGAGAGTGTTGCAGGGGGACCCCACAGTGGGGTACCAAGACACTTCTGAGAGCTTAGAGATGGTTAGCTTAAGAGTGTGGTTAGCTCTTTCAATGATGCCTTGGCCTTGTGGATTATAAGGGATCCCAGTAACATGACAAATGTTGAGACAGTGACAAAACTGTTTAAAGGCTTTGCTCGAACAGCCGGGGCCATTATCAGTTTTAAGTTTTGTGGGGCAACCCAGGTGGGCGATGGCAGTAAGCATATGAGCAATGACATGTTTAGTGGTCTCCCCCGATTGAAGAGAGGCAAAGATATATCCACTATATGTATCTATGGAGACGTGAACAAATTTGAGCTTACCAAATGAATATATGTGGGTGATATCCATTTGCCAGAGGGCATTGGGAACGAGACCCTTAGGGTTAACGCCAAGATTAGGAGAGGGAAGGTGGGTCACACAGGCTGGACATTGTTTGACAATAGCTCTGGCTTGCTCTCTAGTTAATTGAAAAAGGAGGCGCAAGGTATGGGCATTAAGGTAATGTAGGTCATGTGCAGACTGTGCTCGGCGAATATTGGAGGAAGGGGAAGCGAGGGGAGGAGAAAATGTGGCATGAACAGAGACCGAACGGGATAGTTGGTCCGCAAGTATGTTGCCTGAAGCTAAGGGTCCAGGAAGACCCAAATGGGCACGAATATGGCCAATAAAAAACTGATGAGTATGAGCATGAATGAGTGTTTGAAGGTGAGTAAATAAGGGAATGGTTGTTGATTGGTGGTGAAAGCAGGAAAGAGTTTCTAGAAGCAGGACAGATGTGGCTAGATAACGACTATCAGTATATATGTTGAGAGGGGCCTTGGGAAAATCTTAGAAGACATGGACAATAGCCTGAAGCTCAGCGTGTTGAGCTGAAAGTCCGGGGGGTAGGGACAACAACCAGATCATGACCCTGGCAGACATAGACAGCATTATCTGATGAGGAGCCATCTGTGAACACTGTTGTTGCATGGGCAATGGGAACATGGGAGGTAATTTTTGGGAAGATATGGGGGTGATGAGAAAAGAAGGTTAGAAGCTTGTCGTGAGGGTATTGGTGAAGCAATCAACCAGGAAAGGCAGCAAGTCCAAGGGACCATAAATCTGAGGTTTGTAGAAGCCATGTAATCTGTTGATCAGAGTATGGCAATATTATGGTGTCAGGTTCTTTATGATAATAACTTTTGGCTTGTCTGCATCCCAGCAAGATTAATTGAGCCACAAGGTCATAATAAGAGTTTAGGACCCTTTTTGGGGAGATAGATAGGTGGACCCATAGGAGAGGGGCATCTTGCCAGAAGAGGGCAGTAGGTTGTATTGGTGAAGGGAGGACAATGTAGAGGAGGGGTTGTGTATAGTCTATGAAGGTAAGCATGTGGTTGTTGATGGCAGTTTGAACACATTGGAGAGCTTTATGGGCCGAAGGAGTGAAGTGTCGAGGTGAAGAGGGGTCTGGATCACCACGAAGGATGTCATATAAGGGTTTAAGTGTAGACTTTGGGATTCCTATATAAGGGAGGAGCCAATTGATATCACCGAGGAGTTTTTGGAAATCATGAAGGGAATGAAGAGTGTCAAGTCTAAGTTGAGGTCTAGGTGCTCGAATATGGGTGTGTGTCATCTGAAATCCTAAGTAAACATAAGGGTCGGTAAGTTGAATTTTGTTGGAGGCGATACATAGGCTGCAAGTTTTTAGAAGGCTTTGTAAATGAGCATAACTTTTAAGAAGTGTACATTTATCAGGGTGTGCTAGAAGAATATCATCCATATAATGGAATATGTGAACATCAGGCCATTGTTGTCTGAAAGGTTGTATCGCTTGGGCCACAAACTGTTGACATAGGGTGGGTGAATTGGCCATACCCTGAGGGAGGACAGTCCATTGATAACGGGAGGCAGGTCCAGAATGACGGGGCATAGGGACAGTGAAGGCGAACCTCTGTTGGTCTTGAGGATGTAGAGGAATGGAGAAAAAACAATCCTTGAGATCAATGATGATTTTATGAGTGTTTAAAGGGACAGCACTTGGCGTTGGCATACCTGATTGTAAGGGGCCCATAATGACCATAGTTTTGTTGATAGCCCTGAGGTCTTGTAGCAGCCTGTAACCTTTATTGTCCTTTTTTGGAATAACAAAAACAGGAGTGTTCCATGGGGAAGAGCTGGGGGTAATATGTCCCTCTGTAAGTTGTTCCTGTACCAACTGCAAAAGGGCGGAGTATTTGGGGCCTAGGATGGGCCACTGATCAACCCAGACAGGATCATCCGAAAGCCAGGTGATTTTTTGTGCATGGGTTACAGGAGGATCAGTGGTCCCTATTAAAAATTTTGAGGATCAGGGGGTGATGTGAGGGGAGGATTGTCGGTATAACCAAGGCCTTGGCGGGGAACAAGAAGCCGGGGGTGAATGGGGGAGGTAATGCCCGAGGAATGTTTTCCAAGGCCCTGTTTGGGGAGATAGCCTTGTTTGAGCATCTGTTTTGTGACCATGGTGTTAGGGCTATGCATGATGAGTTGCATCTGTGGGTGTTAGGGCTATGCATGATGAGTTGCATCTGTGAGAGAAGATCTCTGCCCCATAGATTAAGAGGAAGACCTTGAACGACAAAGGGTTGGAAAGTGCCTGAATTGTTTTCAGAATCATGCCACGTGAGAGGGGTGGCACTCTGGTGAGGTTGTTGGAGGTATCCCAAGCCCTGGAGGTGGGTGGCTGAGGGACGTAGGGGCCATTGTTTAGGCCAATGTTGGGAGGAGATGATGGAAACATCGGCCCCCGTATCAATAAGGCCTTGAAAGGGCTTGTTATTGATGAAAAGATCAAGCATAGGTTTTTGAGCAGAGATGGTCTGTGACCAGTATGATTGGGAAACACCGGGGGGCAAGGGGTGATGATGGGAGGAAAGGGAGGGGTTATTGGGTGTTGGGACCTGAGGAATAAGTAGGAGTTGGGCTATGGGGGGTGACGTGGGTATTAGGGTGGGGCCGTCAGGAGCGGAGACGAGGAGGTGGATGTGGCCTTGGAAAGTGGGATCTGTGACTCCTGGGTGAACATGGATACCCCGAATAGTGGAGGATGCATGGCCCAACACGAGGCCCCAATATCCGGGGGGTAGTGGTCCTCGGATGTTGGTTGGGATCACATGTACTGGAAGAGTATGGTCTAATACTGTTGGGGAGGAGGCACAGAGGTCCAATCCTGGGCTAGTGGGGGTCGCCTTGAAGAGGTCTGAGACAGATTGAGATCGGGCTGTGTTGGGGTATTTGACTCCATTGTCCCCTGAGTCAGTTGTAGGCTTGGAAGTGGGGCCAGGGGAGGGCCCCGCAGGAAGTTTTTTTGAATGGGGGAACCTTCAAGAGTGTAGCGAGACTTACATTCATTGGCCCAATGAAATCCCTTCCCGCATTTGGGACAGACGGTTTTGGGTGGGGGGGTGGATTTGGGGCTGTGTATGTGTGGATGAGGTGTTGGTGGGGCAATTTTTGGAAAAGTGTCCTGCCTGATGACATTTAAAACAACGAAGTGATGAGAGTGGATGTTTGTAAGTTGGTTTGGGGTCCTTATTGTGATCTAGAACCTTTTTGAGAGTGTCTTCTAGTGCTGAGGCAAGCATGATGCCCTGATTATAGGTGGGGCCAAAATCTGCGCATAGGCGGATAAGTTGTTCAATGGAACCTGTGTGTCTGTGGGGCCTAATAATGTCTTGGCATGCAGAGTTAGCATTCTCAAAAGCAAGTTGTCATATGAGGGTATTGTTATTTTCATGTTCCCCAAAAATTCTGTCTGCTGCTTCGGTGAGTCTGCCAATGAAGTCAGAAAAGGGTTCGTCTGGGCCCTGTCAGATTTTGGTTAGAGAGGTGGGGCCCTCTCCCTTAGATGGGAGTTTACGCCAGGCTCTGCTTGCTGCCAGGGAGATTTGAGCAAACGCTTGAGGGTTAAGACCAATTTGTTGTTCATCGGTACAAAAGTCACCCATTCCAGACAACATGGCGAACGTAACCGGGTTGGGGGGTTGTCTTTCCTGATTTTGTTTGGCAATTGTTTCACATTGATCCAAAAAGTTAGATTTCTAGAGCAAAAAATCGCCTCCAGAAAGGGCAGCTCTCGCTAATTCTTTATGTTCATTTGGAGTAACCCATCCTTGGGAGAGTCTATCACGTACTGCAAGGGTGAAGGTAGCAGTGGGGCCATATTGAGTGACCGCCATTTGAGCTCTTTGAGAGAGTTTAAGGGGAAGGGAACTCTGGCTCGTTGAGGGGGAGGGGCCGGTTGTCCCTCAACAGTGGGGGCCTGTTGGACTTCCGTGATGGGGAAGGCAAGCCGGGGCTTGTTGGGAGGGGGATCAGGTGGGTGTGATTGTTGAAGTTTGAAGGATAGGTGTTTGTGGTGGACCTCTTGTTCAAGTGCAGCAATGCGAGATAGAAGACTCCTCAAGAAAGAGTCATAGGCAGGAGTGGCGGGCAATGGGGGGTAAAGGGGGGGAACTGAACTTGAAATGCTGGTGCTGTAAAATGGGGCAGAGGAGCAGAAGACAATGAGGAAGATGGCGGTGGTGGGAAAGTAGGATAAAGCGAGGGGGGGCAGGTATGGGTTCAGAACAAAATGGTGGCTTAGCACAAGATGGCGGCTCATTGAGCGAGTGCCCACAAGATGGAGGTGCGTCATCATGTGGGGAGGTGGAAGCAGACAAGGATGGAGCGGGAGAAGGGCAGCCATGTTTGTCTTCAGGCACGTCAAGAACCACAGAGGCTGGGGGACTGTTGTTGGGGGTGTTGGATTGCATGGAAGCTTCTGCATGAGCTATAGTCTGTGCTATGTGGGGATCAGAAGGGTGTTGTTGTAATAATTCTGAGATTAAAGTCCAATAAGCAAAGGCAGTTACAGGAACCTTTTCAGGTCCGAAGACCCGGTAGTAGTCTTGGAGCGTGTCACCCACACGGCTCCAAACCTTAACATTGATCGTGCCCTCCAGCGGAAACCAAGGGCAGACTTTATAAAGCTAAAGTAATCGGTTAAGTCAGTCTTTTTAATTTTGACTCCCCGGGCTTTAAGAGATTTGGAGAGCCCTGAGACAAAGAGCTCATGTTCACTGAGGTTTTGTCCCATGTTATACCCTACAATATGAGTATGCTTACCGTGATTCAGACGAGAGATGAGAGAGAAGTCTTCATGTGGATCACTGAGGGAAAGTCCTCTGGAAAAATTTCATCTAGGTCAAAGGCTGGCCGGGCACTCTTTTAAACCTTTGTAGGGTGATCCCTCATAGAACCTGTCATTCTCGGGCCCCACATTGGGCGCCAAAATGTCGTGACCCGCGGAGGCTCCGACCAGCAGAGCTCCCAGGGGCAGGAACGCGTAGCCCGAGAGACAGTATGGGGATGAAGAAAAACACACACGCAGCTTGAAGGCGAGAGCGAGAGAGAGAGTTTATTGAGGAAGTGCCATGGCTTATATATCTTTGGGGGGAAGTGGGAGGGACCGCTAACTGGCACGGGATTGGTGCGGGCAGGGGTAGCGCATGCTCAGAAGCTGGGTCCTTCATGGCTCTCTACATTCTGTTAATAAAAACATTACACTGTGGGGCCGGTGAGATGGCTCAGCGGCATAAGCGCCTGCCTGGCAAGCGCGAGGGCCCGAGTTCGACTCCCGGATCCCACATATGAAAAAAGGGCTGGTGAAATCGCTCAGCGGCACAGGCGCCTGCTGGTGCACGAGGTCCTGAGGTCGACCCCTGGTACCCACAAAAAAAAAACAAAAACACATTACACTGTGTCCTTATCCCCTTTATTCTCTGAATTTGGCACCATGGGACCTCTGGCTCTTCCCCAAAGTCAAAATGATCATGAAAGGTAAACATTTTGAACTGTAGAACATTGAGGCATCCAGACTGTACTGAGCTTTAGTTTGCTCAACTATACAAACAGGAATATTCCACAAATTTTTATGGGAATCAAATTAAATTGGTAGTAGTACAATCATGATTTTACTATTTCAAGAGGATGATAATAAATGGATTAAGTAGCAAATGTAATGAGGATTACATTGACTGGTTTAAGAGGAACTGTGGCTAACGGCACTCAGTCTTAACAGCCTTTCTTTCTTTCCTTCACAGTCCCTACTCTGAATACACATTCCAGTGTGTACTCCCGAAACTTCCAGCATTGAAAATAACTAGCCATTGATCCGCTGTATGATGCCTCTCCTCTCCATACAATCTGAGTAAAGCATACAAAGGCACATAAATAAATACAGGGGAAGAATTAATGGCATTTCCTGCTTCCTTATAAGTGGAAAATAAACAGTTGACTAGATTTTTATTTACCCATAAAATCGGTCTTAAAAATCTGCTGAAGAAAATAAATGTCAATTGTTGCAACCATAGTAGATGAAACTCTGTAAATCCTACCATTGTTTGGCTCTGAAATGTTCCTAAAAGATCCATGGATTAAAGGCTTGGTTGTCAGACCATGGCGGGGCCTAATTGGAAGAAGTTAGATTACTGGGGCCATCACACTGAAGGGGATATTGAGACCCCAGCCCCTTCTTTTTTTCTGGCAACTGTGAGGTGAACAGCCTCCTTGTCATGTGCTCCTGTCATGATGTGCTGTACTGTCCACCACAGGTCCAAAACAGCAAGGCCAAGTGACCATAGATTGATACCTCTGAAACCATTTTTTCTCCTTTTAAGTTGAATATCTGAGGTATTTTGTAACAATGATGGAAAGTTGACTAACACAAGTACCCTGAAAGTGTTAGAGGAAATCTAAAGCCAGGACTACAAAGAGAATTTCACCTGGTTAAAATCATGCACTGCATGGGTGGCAAGGATGATTCTGAAATACAGGTTAGCAACCTCTTATCCAGAGCCTGAGGTCAGATGTGTCTCAAATTCAGAATTTTTCACATATGAGAAAGGTAACATGGAGAATATGCTACGTGTAATACAATATCTCTACTTTAGGTGTTTGGAGCAGCACTCAAAAATCAAACACTATTTCTGCAGCAAAATGCTGAATATTCTTACTTAGCAGGATACATGGAAACTCATGAAGAGCTTCGTCTTAGTTTAAAGAAGGTTTTCCTACCAAATGAGTTTGCGTTCAACTTGGAAAGACACTTTCCTAGTTCAGATTTTGGGGGATGTGTAGTTTTTAAGAGATTGGGGATCTAAAACATTTTCTCTGGATTTTGTGTGTCCCTTAGCCTGGCTCCTTCCTTCACAGGGCCCACAGGTGCTGAGGAAAAACTGGATTATTGTGGAGTTAGGGTCACAGAACCTCTGAGCTCCAAGTTCTGCTGCCGAATTCAGCCCAAACCCTGGAGTCCTTCCCTACATGCGGTGCCCTAGAGCCACTCCCTGAAATCAAGCTTCACCCTGACCCTGCCCACACTCTGTCAGCCAAACATATCTGAACTTCAGTTACACAAGTTGAAGTGTTTTTCCTTGAGATTCTCAACCTCCGGGTAAGTATTCTGTGACTGCTAAGTTTTTTTTTTTTTTCCTATACAGAAAAATCTGTGAGGTAGAGGCAGGAAGTAGCTTATATCATCAGCCTGCACTTCTTGATCCCAGGTTTAGTGTTTCCCAGACATTTTTTTTTTTTGTGGGTACCGGGGGTCGACTTCAGGACCTCGCGTGCCAGCAAGTACCCGTGCCTCTGAGCGATATCACAGACCCTTTTTTCGTATGTGGGTTCTGGGAGTCGAACTCAGGACCTCGCACTTGCCAGACAGGCACTTACGCCACTGGTCCATTTCACCGGCTCTCCCAGACATTTTTATATGTAAGTTTGGAGGTGATAAAATTTTTCTCAGAAGTGCAGGGAAAAAAGTTTCTTTACTGACCCATGACCTGATCTCAGTTTCCTCAAAAACTCCCTCCTCGGTTGGATAAAAACAGGGATTGAATACATTTAGTCCAATTTGATCAACTCGTCTAATATTCTGTACAGTCTCTTAAGTAACATGTGAAAAATTCAGTTTTTCACATCTCTGTCCCATTTACTTCTACTCTCTAAGATAGCAATCAGGGTGTAAGAAACACTTGCTGTGGGTTTAAGGCAGTGGAGTAATGGGTCCTTAGAGCCAGGACATGTCTTCTGATTTCTGTATTTGTGTAGTTTCCCTCTTCAGCCTTGTTGCTTTCCACACAGTTGGTCTTTGTAGTTGACGTTGGCAGCTATTACAATCTGCGGCCTAGTCTCTGAGCTTGGTCGTGAACTGTGGTATATCTTGGCGTGGGTGGTTTCATCTTGCCTCTCACTGACTTTGTAGACCTTTCTGGCTCTAAATTACCCACTCTTCACATCTGCTGTGAAAGGTATTTCAAGATCCTCATGGTACCTGAGGGCAAACCTGTGATTCTCAAACCCATTGGCTGCTTTCAAAGACCCATTTAAGTGCATAGAGAACACTATCCATGACTCAAGTTGCAGCAGAGATTGCTGGTGAGCAACCAAAATCTTTTCTTCTTTTATTCCATAATAATACAATTATAGCTGGCCAAATATGGTTGACCAGTTAGACTACATTTCCCAGCAATCCTTGTGTTTAGGTTTGGTCACATGACCAAATTCTGGGCAATAAAATATGAGAAGAGGTCGTGTCTGTACTTTTGGGATACAGTCTTTTTTTTTTTTTTTTTTTTTTTTTTTTTTTTTTGTGGGTACCGGGGGGTCGACCTCAGGACCTCGCGCACCAGCAGGCGCCCGTGCCTCTGAGCGATATCACCGGCCCCTTTTTCGTATGTGGGATCCGGGAGTCGAACTCGGGCCCTAGCGCTTGCAAGGCAGGCGCTTATGCCGCTGAGCCATCTCACCGGCCCTGGGATACAGTCTTTTAACACTGTGTGTACATCCTCCATTCTCTTCCCTTCCTACCTAATGGAACCCAGAAACGGCAGTTACCCAATGGCAGTCACGTTTGAATGCCATAGGTCCTGAATGAAGAGCTGACTGCCAGCCTGAAAAATCATCTTAGGAGAGATCGTCTTTTTTTTCCAATTGCCGTATAGTTGGGCCCATTGGTTATAGTAGCAGTTTTCTAACAACAGCTACAAGGAAATGTTGGCAGTTACAGAAAGCCACACCTGGCCTTAAACTAAGTAACCATGGTGGATCACTTGGGTAGAAGTCCTCTACCACTGGGTTCCTTTCATCCTACCTGCCACTTCCTCCTGTCTTGAAGCAGGGAGACTGATGTCTACACATGTCCTTATCCTGCCTCCTTCTCCCTTTCCCTGTCTGTCATTTGTATCACATGAATTTGAGTTTTGGACTCCCCCCACATCCTATGAGCTTTGGACACCATTCCTCATCCAAAATATCTCCCTCCACGTCTCAGTACCAAGCCTTCTCTACCTTTAATTGTGAGTTTTTCTTGCCTATTGGCCTTCAAGCTTACTGTCTGCAAAACCCTATTTTGACTCATAAACCTGGGAGTGCAAAGAAAAAAGTTCATTAATAGTTTTTGATATATTATCTCTCATTATGTAATCAAAAAAAAAAAGAAGGGAAAAAAAGATTTACACAATGTTTACAATGCTTATAATTGCATGACGAAATTACATGATTTTTAAAAATCTCTTATGATTTTCTTTACTTTTTGACTTTCTTCCAATGAACATATACTACATGTTTTTTTTTTTTTAAATCAACAAAAGTTATTTTAAAAATACTCCTGCAGTGCTATCATTTGGGAATTATTGCTCTGTAGTAGGTAAGAACTCGAGGCAAATTACAGTCTCTATGGGAGCTAATTTAAACTTGTCAGAGCAGTTAAATTAATCAGGTTTTAACTGACATTTAACAGCAAGGGTGGCAGGCCTGATATAACTTAGCAAGGACATAGAAAATTAAGGATAATAGCATGCAGATTGTTTTTCTGCAAAGCATGCTCTATTCAGAGGAAACAGTGAATTGAGTAGTTTCCTTAAAAATATTTCTGTGCTCTAGTTTAGTCTTTTACCTGGAGAGCCATGTGAGTGAATCGTCTAAGATGAAACACTAAGTCATTTTTGTTGGCATTCCTCCTTTGCTATTCTGACAAGGGAATTGTTTCAGGCTTCCCTGGACTCTTTTCACGTTATTGTAAATAAATCTGGGACACTTTTCTCCCCATAACAAAGGGACATAGAGCTCTCTTCTTTGGTAAATAAATTTTCTTGAAAAGATAAAATATAAGAGTTTGATTTGTGATGTCCAGGAGGAAAGAGGACTGTAGAACTTTCAGGACTGTGTGAAACAAACTCGTCACAATGGCTCTGCTTGGCTGGCCTGGGACAAACCTGGATGAGGGGGGGATTCAAGAGGAGACAAAGGAAGGGTGCCTCAGTGTGCTTCGAGGAGTCAAGGAGTCACTGGAAGGAAAATGTGAGTAGACATCCCAGGCAACGAACTGGAAACCCAGCTCCCAGGGAAAGAAAGAGGTTAGCAAGAAACTCTAAACTCCATATTTTTGCTTCAGGTAGGTCTGGAGGGAGCATCTTGCCTCTTGCATATGAGAAGCCAACAAATATAGTCCCCACCTCCAGAGTGCAAAGGAACTTGCTGAGCAGTTTTCATTTTCATTGTGGAAACCTCCACAGACACTCAGACAAAATATAGTAGAGGAGATTTGCCAAACACCTCTAGGGCAAAGGTTTCTTTCTGCAGCTCTACCAAGCCCAGTGTATTACCTGTCTACTGCCTTCCAGGCTGTGTCTTAATCACTTCCAGCTGTGTTGGCTCCTGCAGTCCTTTAGCTCCACCCTGTCTGGCCTCCCTGACCTCTGCCTCTCTTGGAGGAAAAATTAAGTATTGCACTTAAATACCCACCTTAGAATCTGGGGGTCCTGAGTGGGAGCCTCACTGTAGCATCCATCTCCAGCAACAGATGACAGAACTGCCTTGCCCCACACTGGGGTGTCTCCTTTCTCCCCTGAGGCTGAGCTCCCCTCCTTGCTCCCCACCCCAATCAGTTGCAGCTCTGTACACAAAGAAAAGTAGGCAAAGCACAATATGGTGGTGAGACCTGCTCCCCTCTGATGCCCACACCCCCAAATTCTGCAGTAGGATCTGTTCCTCAGGGCTACGTGAACACTTTCCAGGCTGTCATCTTTGGAAATATATATATTTCTGCCAGAGTGGCTGAGGTATTCATCAAATCAGTTTAACACAAAACCTAGGAGACTTGGGGAGATTGAAAAATCCATGCCTGGAATTTGAATGGAAAGTGCCTGACAATGTGTCACCATTCTCCTGTTCCTTCTACTTCACCAATCATAGAGTGATTTCTCCTTATAACTAGAGACAACACTTCATTATTCTCAACATATCATGTGAGGGAGCAACGAAAGCCTGAAATGAACTAAAAGATTTGGGGAACTCTCTCTGCCATCTTTGGGTTCCCCTCTAGGATGCATACTGGGCAGAAGTGAGCAGTCTGGGTCAGGAGCAGGGATTATCTACATCAAACATTCTCAAACTTGACCTCACATCAGAATCACCCAAAGGGCTTGTTAAAGCTCAGATTGCTGGACCTCACCCCTGGGGTGTCAGATTCAGTTAGTCTTTCTTGGGACCTAGAATTTACATTTCTACCATGTTCCCAGGTGAGGCTGCTCCTGGTCTGGGGACAGTACTTTGCGAACTACTGTTCTGCATGATACCAAGAATTTGAACTTAATTCCTCAGGTAATGTAGGATCCTTAAAGGATTTTAATCTAGATCGTGTGGGGTCAGGGAATCAGGTTTGCACTTTTGGGAGTTCAAAGGCTGGAGAATGGAAGGTAGACTCTCGGGGCTGCAGCTGGAAGAGAAGGGCTGGCCAGAGGCTGCTGGTGCAATCCAGATCACTCACACCATGAGGTGTTTCATTTAGTGTTTCTGGGTGAGATCCTGAAGCAACATTGTTCCATGCAGCCTACAGGGGCCTGAGTAAGGTAGAAAGTTGAGAGAGCTGGTTTAGAAGAAAGCACTAAGGGGGTTGGAGGGCCTCAAAGACAAATGTTGGCCATTTCCCAGTTCTGCCAAGGGCTAGTCCTGTTCCCAGAACAAGAGACTATGACCTCCAGGTGAGGTCTACAGAAGTGATACTCACCAGACCTAAATAGGTAAGGCCACCACTGTCCCTTCCCTCCTCCCTCTCTTTCCTGTGGGGTAGTGTTCCTAGGGGAGTGCTGCTTGGAGGACAGGTGGTGATAATTACAGGAGACCAGCAGTTTCCCTGCCTCATCTTTCAGAGTGTCAAACAGGCAGGCTTGTAGAGTGGGAGCTTTCCCAAGTGTTCAGGCCTGTTGGATTTGGCTGAGCCTGGTCGCTTTGACTTAGTGTCTAAGGTGTAAATTTAGAAGGATATTTTTTAAAAAGTTTATACCAATGGCACTTTTCTAAGGAAGATGGGCTCATGGCTATTGACATACACACATAGGAAAAGACAGCTTAGAAATGAACTGCGTATTCCAGGCAGTAAGTGGGGCTACATCAGGATCTGGACAAATAAACGTAACACCTACAAACAGCTTCGTGTGAGACCCCCGCTTAACAACTTTCAGTGGATTCACATAGCTTCCAATGTCCCTTGACTCGCCTACGTGCCACAGAATTGGTCACGCCAGCCTACTCTGAACCTGGTTTGTATATTTTCACCTTTCGCTCTCTCTGGACAATTCTCCAGCTACAAAATAGCTGCCTCTTCACTCACTTCCTTTTAAATTCTGACCATCTCAAATGTTTTGAACACACTGGCCTGCTGTTGTCCCTTTCCACTCTAAAATCTCCTGTCACTTACTGGAAAACCTTATCCTCTGCTCCTTAGCATTTGCTCTGGGGTTGGTTCCCTTTTTAGGAGCAAAGCCCTGTCTCCTCCGGTTGATAGTCATTGCTAAAGCCTAGAGTAGCCAAGCCTCATGTGTCTAAAAGTGAACCATTATACTGCCGTTGAGCTTGCATGGGTGACATGGCAAATGTGTCAGCTCAATCCTAAATCGCTGGGTGATGAAACCCAACTATAAGCAGTGACATCTGAAATTTGCTCTGATCTCTTTTAAACTGTGTCCTCAAGAATGTTGGGAATTTGGTCACTGGCAACACCAAGGCTTCCAGTTCACAGTCAAGCCACGAGTGAAGCAATGGCTTCCATTCCTGTTCACAAGTTCAAAACAATCAGACTCGCCTGGCTACTTTCCTATCCTTGGGCCTATTAATGCATTGTGGCTAGTGGGGAGGGGAGAAGTCCATTTCATGTTCATTTCTTCCTTTCCAAAGATGCCCAGTCTTGTTTTGTCAATTTCTTTCCCCAAGGGGTTAGGTGCTTCAAGAGGACCAGCCTAAATTCCAGCTTGCAGATGGGTCCTGAGTGATCTAGAGCCATGGGTCAGCAACCTTTTTCCATAAAGGGCCAAATATTTTAGACCTTGCAGGCTTAACTACTCAATTCTCCCATTGTAGTGTGAAAGAGGCCATCAACAATATGTAAATAGGTGAGTGGTTGTGTTCCAATAAAACTTCATTTGTGGACACTGATATTTGAACTTCCTACAATATTCACGTGAAACAGCCATCGTTTGTTATTTCTCAACCACTTAAAAATGTGAAAACCATTCTGAAACCTGGTATAAGCTTGTCATTTCCTTTGCCAATGACCGCTTTGAAACAGAGCAGGATGTAAAACAAAGCCTGTTAGGAAGCTTTGTGGAAAATAAATCCTCACATCTGAAAAGAAACATGGAAGAGAAGATCTCCTTCCTGTTTCTGGGTGGTGTCCGGTCTGCATATGGCTCCTGAAAATCCTGGGGCCACCTTGTCATGTGCAAGGGAGGTGGGCTAAGGGCAATACGCTGATGCTGAGAGAACAGAAAGAAAGAGCCTTTGAGCCAATCTTACATGAGGACACATGAGTGGGACCTCCCACATTACTCCATGACTGGAGTGAATGGGGGAGGAGAATATCCTCTAATAACAGTCAGCAAGTTCATTTTCTCTCTCCTCTTACATTAACAGACAACACCCTCAATGTAATGACTTATAAACTCTCCTTAAAACCCTATCCCTTCAAATTCCTGTTTGTGTCCAGCACCCTTGTGCTACTTGCTGAAAAACTCCCAGAGATTGCCCCAAATACACAATCCTCAGAGGGGCTCAATGTGACCGAAGTTACTCCTTAGCTTATTCACCAAAGCCCAGCCCAGAGCATTTCCTCTTGTGACCTCTGTGACTTTAATCATATTTCCCTCTGCCCTGACTGATTCCAGCCTCACACCATGATTAATGCCCCTCTCCAGTTAAATTTCTCTTCCCATGACCTGGCCACCCAGCCCTATGACCCCCACCTGGGGCCACCCTCCCTAAACTCTTCCTTCATTCAGGTGCTCAAGTGTAGAAACAGGGAAGCTGTTATTACCCAGGGTCTGACCACAAGAGATGGCACCAGTTCACAGCACAAGAAAATACCTTTGACTCAATCCTGGACATGGGGATTCAGTTGGAAGGTTTCTTCTCCATTTGTATTTCAGGCAGGTTTTAGCTGCTGCCCACGTTTTTCCACTAGCAGCTGCAAAGTCCTCATCCCTTTCCTTGCTTGCTGCTTTAGTCTCTTTCTCCTCTGTGTTTATTTTCTTTGCCTGCACACTTTGTTTTCCTTTCAGAGGACCCTTACCCAGACCTGCCATATGGTTTCCCTTTAAACAAAGTGCAGAGTGTATGGAGGCAACTGGTGGGGTCCCGAACATGCCTGTCCACACACGGGCCCCTTGAAGTTCAAGCTGCTGCCTGGCAGACAGTGACCAAGACCCAGCTGTGGAGAGGAGAAGGGGGTTCCAGAGTAACCGAATGCAGGCCACACGCCTCATCAGTTCATTTCTACTGGTTTTTTTATCCAGTTATTAAGAATGGTGAACAGTGATAGATGAGGATAGGCCTGAGATTTGTATCTTTTGAATCACTTACAATTTGTCAAGATTAGATAAACTGTAGCGAGAATCTACAGAAGTTGATCTGTGCATAACCAGGTTGACTTGTAAAATTATGTATGATTGCCTCAAATCCTAATTCTAAACCCTCTATTTTCTCTGCAAATTCTCGAGACATTATATTTTAATAGCCTTCTCTGGCTTTAGCTCCCTGTCCTTTTTATGCTTTCCCCCCCATTGACCTGGACTGAGAACAAGGGCAGCTGTTCATCAGGACACAGAACCAGGTTGGACTCTGGACACAGTGACAACTAAATCCATCCCCAGCTCAGGTCTTCAAGCTGTGAGAGATCAGATAAAGGGGAGATTTTGGTACTGTAATTCCTCCACCCAGAAGGTGCACCATTCTGTAATTTATTTCAAAGGCAATATGAGGGGTTTCTTTTGTAATTTGTACAAAGGTATCACAAAGCCTACCCAGGGATCAGACCGCAGCCCTTCCTTGATTCCTGGGAGGGAATATCTGCTCACACCAGACATAAATGACTTTCTAGTAAACTAAAGACACTTGGGGTCTGGGTCATCTTGCACAGTACACAGTCTCTCTCTGTTTCCCCAACCCTCCCTCACTCTCTTGTTCTGGCTCCTCTGTCCCCACCTTCTTTCCTTGTTCAGGAGCTTAGAGTTACCTTTCTTGCCTGAAGACAACTTTGGGAGTCGCACCCTCCACCTCCAGTAAGTTTTAAAATTATTGCTTAAATAAATGCAAAGCTCTCCCTATAGTGATATCTAGACAGCACCATTCACCCTTAGTATGTCCATGATGAGCAAAACAAAATAATCTTTGCTAAACCAGAACACACTGCATGTATCAAATTGCTAAACACCATTGCTTGTAATATAAATCATAACTTCAGGAGCAGAAAACAACTCAATTATTCTCCCCTCTTCTTCCTCTCAGGTATTCAAACCTGTTCTGTGGAATTATGCTTTCTCAGGTTGCATGAAGTACCTGTTTGTATTCATCATATGAATAGTTAAAAGAGAGAGAGAAATGATATCCCTTCAGATCAAACTGTCTAATCACGTGTAATAGTGAAAACTCTAAATTATTTTTTTGAATGAAGAACCCCACCCACTCACTAATAACTATTTGATGACATTCACCTGCCTTCTCCTCTGCCTAACCACTCACTAGATTGTTCCGTGTCTGGAGGACTGAAACAGTGAAAGCCAGTGCGTCAAGAACAGGAGAAGTGCGTGTGCCTGGTACCCACATAATCAGGTATTGATTCCCTGGGGTCCTGGCAGAAATTCAAAGCCAAGGTTCTTCAAGCCTTGGTGAGTGCTTAGACCATTTGCTTTCTCTTGAAGTACATCTGGGGGGTCCTTAGGGTCTCCTGTGCTGGACCCATTCTCCTGCAACCCCAGTTGGCTCCTCATGATTCTTTTCAGCTTTGCATGAGATGGGACTTCTTAATCTACCTTTTTGTGTCTGTTTACCATCTTAGGGTGGGATATATTTTAAGGTGACCACAGGTCTGCTTTCACTCCCAGGTGGCCCATATTTTGTCCAAGGTGATGCCATCCTTGGCTCTAACCACAGTCTGGGAACAGCCCCCATCCATGCTGTCCCCAGCTGCCCCAGCCTACAGTTCCTCAGAGCCGTTTTCCTCAGCGCAGATGCACCGGGTCACCCACGCTCTCTCCTGGGGTCATTTGATCAATCTTTATCCAAATGATAGTGACTTCAGCTGTTTTTGTTTTTAACTTTTTATTATGGAAAATTTCAAAATTCACAAAAACCAAAAATGTTAATATAATAAATCTATAATAAGCCCCATCAGCCAGCTACCCAATTTAACAATGATCCACTCAGGGCCAGTCTTGTCTCATCTTTACACAGGTTCACTCCTCCACTTCTCTGAAACACTCAATTATCTCCCAACCACGAGATTCTTCAGCATTTTTTTTAAAAGTCCATACAATGCATAGATACCTGCCTTTTTCCTCCTAAGGTCCATTGCTTGATGGGAAAGGATCTTTCCTCTATAAAATTTCCTAAGATGTGGATTGTTGATGATTATATCCATGTTTAGTCAGTATTTTTACCAATATTAATATGCTCCTCTGTATTCTATATTTCATATAAAATAGTACATAAAGCTAAAATTTTAATCAGAATTAATTTTCTTTTCTCTGCAATATTACTTTTTGGAGGTATGGGGAACCTCCTATTGCATCACCTGATGTCTGGTTTTCTTTCTTTTCTTGATGCACGATTATCAGTGGGTTCAGATGCTACCTATCTGCCTGGTCTAGGCATTTGCCTTTGACCTAAAGATACAGTATTAGCAGTTATTAACGGTTATTACCTAGATCCTTAATTCATTTCATCCTTTTATACCCACTAAAGAAAAAATAAATGTATTCTAATTATGATATCCTTATTTGTTGTCTTGACTTCTCCTACAAAGAGAACTTTCTTTTATCAATTATGGAATATAATCCATATAGAAAAGGCAAGATAAAAACTTACTTCTTTTATTTACCATTTTCTAGAATATTGAATTTGTTCCCTAGTATCCTCCAAAGACAGCCAATTAGGGGTTTTTTTATTAGTATGAACTCACAGATTTTATTACACATACGTTTCACAATCCACTG
Source organism: Erethizon dorsatum (assembly GCA_028451465.1). Taxonomy (NCBI): domain Eukaryota; kingdom Metazoa; phylum Chordata; class Mammalia; order Rodentia; family Erethizontidae; genus Erethizon; species Erethizon dorsatum. The sequence continues at coordinate 60,255,914 of CM051836.1, read as the reverse complement.
CGTTTATTACTTTCAGTGTTGGTTAATTTGCCCCACTTTGAATTTCATGTTGGCTCCTGGGTCACTATGACATAACTCCAGGTTTCAGGTTTCTTTGATACTTCTTTCTTATATGGCAATATATTTTTTGGCTAATTTTTCTATTTTCTGCCCTTGAGACTATTTTTGTCGAGAAGTTCTTGTTCTGTTCACTGGGAAATAGTAGTTAGATAAGACATCTGGACACTCGGGGTGTGATGGAATTTTAGGGTTGACAGCCTGAGACTATATTAAGATGGGATGTGCGAGCGTGGCCGTCTCAGGGTTAAATCGTCAGACTCAGTCAGCCGTAAAACACTGTGTTGTTTTTGCAACTTAGAGATAACTTAGCCCAGCTGCACTACCCAGCCTGTGAACGTATCTTGGTTCAAGGGCTCTGCTCAGGACAGACCAGCCAGCCCAGTCAAGGACACGTTTGATTTTACTCACCTGCTCAGCTCAGCTCCCTCTCTAAACTTGCCCGGGACAAAACTGCCTAGCAACAAATGACCAAATGTATGTAACCGATTATAAAATAACCTGTTATCAGCTCTTGTACTTTGCATATAAGTCTTTGTTTTACTCTAACCCAGGGCTGATGTTTTTGGAACAGTAAATTTCCCATCAGCCCACTGGTGTTAAAATAGAGTTGCCTTCCAATCTCCTCAGCGCAGAGGGTCTTCCATCCAGTTCTGTATCAGATTTCTGCAACAGGGGTACTTAATGTTATTGGGTTGATCATTATTTCTATTCCTTTTCATTGATCAAGACCAAGAATTGTGCACTTAAGGTAGGCCAGCTGGGTGTGGTGGCACATGCCTGTAATTCCAGCTACTAAAGAAGCAGGAGAATAGAAATTTCAAGACCAGCCTAGGCAACTTTGTGAGATCCTATCTCAAATTTTAAAATGGTGGGGGCTGGGTCTGTAGCTCAGTGGTAGAGCACTTGGCTAACAGGTGTTGAATGCTAGGTTCTGTCTCTAGTACCACCAAAAGTTTAAGGTTAGAGGAGAACTAGATGCCTTTTCTTCCCAAGTAAAATAATAGAAGTGTCACAGCATATCATATGTAAGGAAGATAAGGATTATTTTATAAAATTTATATTTTATTTCTGAGAGACAGAGAAAAAATTAATTTTCTAGTTTTCTGTGGGTTGGTTGTTTGTTTGGTTGATTTTTGTGCTGGGGATCAAATCCAGGCTCTTGTGTGTAGCAGACAAGTGCCCTACCACTAGCTATGCTTTTAGCCTTTCATTGGTAAATTATGGGTCACATTCCATGAAATTTTGAGCCCCATACATGGGGAGATTGTTCATCATTTTTAATCAAAATAGTACAGTTAGAAACAACTGAGCCGAGGGAGTTACTTCCTTTCACCCATTTAATTCTAAACAGTCCCATAGGGCCATTCCTCCTTCCACTGTCCTAAGAGAATAGAAAATAAAATAAAAACCCAGGTAAACTCTGACACCATGGTGAGATCAGCATGTGCGTTAGATGTGTGTTAGATCTTCTAGCCTGACCTTCAGTCTCCGTCACCAGAACTAACCTTAGGGAGGGTTCATAAATATGCACAACATCTCATGCACGTAATTAAGATCAGAGTAAATTCTGAGAAAGCGTGTTGAGAGCCCCTGAGATGACATAGCACCCTGTCAGTCAGACCTAGAGATTCAGGGAAGGCACCTGGGCTGAGGTGCATATTCTTTCTTTTTTTTTTTTTTTTTGTGGGTACCGGGGGGTCGACCTCAGGACCTCGCGCGCCAGCAGGCGCCTGTGCCGCTGAGCGATATCACCGGCCCCTTTTTCGTATGTGGGATCCGGGAGTCGAACTCGGGCCCTCGCGCTTGCCGGGCAGGCGCTTAAGCCGCTGAGCCATCTCACCGGCCCATATTCTTTCAATTCCAAAGCCTGATTTATCTGGGGGCTGCTGCTGTGTGCTGTGATCTGTGGCAGTGCTTTTGCTTTCTTGTTACCCCAACACCACCTTTCTGTTTGTGCCATATCTTTTGTTGGCATCAACTTGCCTTGAGCACGACTTCCCATGATCTTCAATAAATGTAGCTACTTGCTACTTGCCACTGATTGTACACTTTGCAATTCTTTGCTTGTACAAAAGAGCTTAGATTATATTTGTTAAATTCACTATGTGGTAATGAAAAGACCAATTATTTAATAAGATTTGAGAATCAAGAAGCACTTGTCTATTTTATATTCTTTTATATGACCATGATTATATTTATAATGAGAATCAAAACAAATAATAAAGGGAAATTTTAATAGAGATAAAATAATGAGGTTAGAACAATACAGATACCTTCTAAATATTTTTTCAGGCTTTTGATGTGGTCGTAAAGCTAATCTGCCCTATTTCTTTCTTGTAGCTTTAAGAACCGACATTTTAAATATTTTAAAAGAATAACTGTAATAATGATCTCCAGTTAGAAAGGAAAGAATAAAGAAGAGGTAACAAGTTCACATAGTAGATAACACTCAGCAACTTTGCTGTCCTGGCTATTCTACTGTGCCTTAACTTTCATATTTGAAAATATTTTGCAATTAACCACTTTTGGCTTCATTGAATTTTTTACTTAGGCAAAGTCCTGTGAAAATTGGTGTGCCCTACACTACTATTAATCATAGAGAAAATAAGAGTATGGGGCCAGCTTTGAATAAGAAAGTAATTCAATCAGGCACACAGTTTTCATTTGCCATAAATGTATACTTCAAGAAATGGAAACAGGGCTGTTTCCTCTTAAATTTAATGTATATTGCAGGTGCACATATCAAAAGATAATGAAATTCTAAAAGCCCCATGAGAACATAAAACCACACTGGATTGGCTGCATAACAGAATTCAAAATTGGAACAAGGGACAGAAGAGTTATAAAACTGACAGGATTCATTTTTTTATATGAATTTTAAAAATTTACTCTTGCAACTCAAAGTTTGCAAGCTCTGCAATGTTTATATATTTTAGAAGTAGTGTATGAAAAGTCACAGACATCTTCTTTCAATCAGGCACACTAGGAAATGTGCAATAAAACTTAAAAATGCAAGAGTGCTTGCTTATAGGCTCCTGACACCCCAGCCACTTACTCTACACCAATGCTTCCAGCCACCTGCACTGTAAAACAGCCCTGGGAATGAGATAGGATGGAAGAGATAAAGATAGTATGAAGGAGACAAAGAAAATCATGCTTAAAATTGTATTTTTAAGAAAACTGCAGTTTTAGGGCCAAAGTTACCAAGGATAAAATGCCCCTTTTTCCCTCCCAGGAAACTCACTCTTATATTTCTAAGAGCCCTAAATAATGAGACAATATGTCTGTAAATTGGGCCCTGTGTTTTTTCCTCCTATCCTATAGATTCACAAATTTCACAGACTTCCACTCCAAGGGAAACAGCATTGTTAAGTGAATACCATATCTCTAAACTTCAAATGGCTTCCATTCTAACCTCTCCCACCTTTGAGTAACCTGACCACACTAGGAATACACATCCTAGACCATCATTTTAAGGACATTCCCAAGAGCACATAAGTAACACCAGCACTAAGCCGTAGTGTTCCTCACCCTGTGAGCACCTGCATTCCCTTCTGAGTGTATATGTCATTGATTCTGTCTAATAAATCTGCTTCTGCCTCTCAGTGACTCATCCTGAAATGCTTTTCCTGGACAATTCAAGGGCATACTCCATGGATGGGGGTGAGTTGAGGTCTCCATCTGCTCTTTGGGGGAGCTTCCTTGGACCCCATCCACTGCTCACCAGATAGACAGGACTGCCTTAGGGAAGGATTCTCTCCCTCTCTCCCTCTCTCTTATTATTTCACTCATATACTCCTGCATGCTCACTAGTTCCTCTATACAGGAATGGATGAGGATCTCAACATCCAATAAGGTGGGAAGAGAACTAGACAGATATAAAAAAATCAAGATCGAATCAGAAATCAAAAACCTCCAAACAAAGAAAAGTTCAGAATCAACTGGCTTTGCTAAAGACTCTACCAAACATTTAAGAATTATTATTACTAATCTTTCCCAAACTCTCCAAAAAAAATCAAAGAGTTGAAATACTTCCAAACTTACGCTATGGAGTCGACATTACCCTGATATCAAAGTCAGACAAATATATTGCAGCAAAAATACAGACCAATATCCCTGATGAACATTGATGCAAACATCCTAGTCAAATACTAATAAATGGAACCTGACATTACATTAAAAGGATTGCATGTTATGACCAATTGAGTTTTATTCTGGAATGCAAAGATGCTTCAGTATATGAAAACCAATCGATGTAACAGACCACATTAACATAACGAAGGACAAATACCACATGATTATCTCAACTAATGTAGAAAAAAATGTTGACAAAATTCAGTATACTTTCATGACAAAACACTCAACAAATTAAGAATAGAAGGAATTTACCTCAACATAATAAAGGCCATATATGAAGCCCACCACTAACATTATACTCAGTGGTGAAAAACTGAAAGCTTTTCCTCTAAGATCAGGAAAAAAGCAACAATGGCTGCTTTCACCATTTCTATTTAACTTGTGCTACAATTCCTAGCCAGAGCAATGAGACAAGAAAATGAAATAAAAGGCATACTGATAGGAAAGGCAGAAGTAAAATAATTTCCATTTGCAGATGACATGACCATGTACATAGAAAACCCTATAGATTACACATGCACAAATACACACACATACACAGAATCTGGATAGCAGCTGATAAGCAAAACTTCAGCAAAGCTACGTGATACAAAATCAACACAAAAATCAGGTGTGCTTCTACATACTAATGATGAACAATCCAAAAATGAAATTTCAAAAACAATACCATTTACAATAGCATGAAAAAGAAGATAAAAACCTAGGAATAGACTGAATCAAGGAAGACAAAAGACTTGTATACTGAAAGCTGCAATACAATAGGGAAAGAAAGTAAAAAAAAAAAAAAAGACACACAAATAAGTGAAAAGACATTCCAGGTTTATGGATTTGAAGAATTAATAATATTAAAGTGTTTTTCAGAAATAGACAACAAAATCTTGAAATTCATATAGAATTTCAAAGGACCTCAAATAGGCAACACAATCCAGAGAAAGAAAAATAAAACTAGAGGCCTGACACTGATTTCAAAACATATTACAAAGTGACAGTCACCAACACATTATGGAACTGGCATAAGGACAAAATATGCAACAGAATAGACAGTCCAGAAGTAATCCCTCATGTATATGGTCAAATGATCTCCAACAGAGATAAGATTAACATCTATCTGGTAAATCTGGCAAATCTGACTTCTGGTTTTGTGCTTTCTCCTCGCTAAAGTTACCCCTCCCATCTCACACTAGATTCACAAAATGTCAGTAATTTCACTTCTAAAACTTAATACTAGTAATTAGAAACACAAATGTAGTGGTTGACTTATTGTGTCAACTTGAGAAGTTTAGAAGCTTAAGTAAATTGGCTCAGCAATTCTACACCCTGGGATGTAGAAGACACACCCTAGGGTGGCTCACCACCTGGATGGTATAAAAAGGAAATAAGGAAGGACGGAGGTGTTCTGGTTCCGGTTCTGGTTCTTCAGAGGAGCTCTAGTCTTCCCCTTCAACGCAGACTCTTCAGCTCCCACTGTGGATCTTTCAGCCTTCCGGCATAGACTCTTCAGTATTCTGTCGCAGACCCATCGGCCTCCTGATACGGACTTGCACAGAGCACTGCAGTGAACTCCAGACCTGAGACTGAATCCTTCAGTCTCCAGTGTGCAGATGCCCTCTGCACGCTTCCTCATCCAACTCTATCTGACCATGGTAAGCCAATCTTGTAACTTCTTATACATTTGTATATCTTGCATTATATTCTTTTCTCTAGTAAAACCCTGACTGATACAACAAAGAAAGACCCAAAAATGTTTCACATTTGCATTGAACTGGAAAGAATCTGAATCTCTAGTCATTGGAAATGAATGAATAAAATTTATATGATATGATGTTTTTAATTCTTCCGGGAAGATACCCAGAAGGGGAATAGCTGGGTCGAATGGTACCTCTAATCCTAGTTTTTTAAAGAATCTTCACACTGATTTCCACAGTGGTTGCACCAGTCTACACTCCCACCAACAGTGGAGAAGGGTTCCTTCTTCCCCACAGCCCCTCCAACATTTGTTATAGGTTGATTTCCTGATGATAGCCATTCTTTCTGGAGTGAGATGATTCCATCTCTCAGTGTTGTTTTAATTTGCATCTCTCGAATGACCAGTGATGTTGAACATTTTTTCATATATTTATTTGCTCTTTGTATTTCTTCATCTGAGAAGTGTGTCTTCATCTCAGATGCCCATATTTGGATTGGGTCTTTGAATTTTGGGGGCCTGAGTTTTTCAATTCTTTATACGTTCTAGATATAAGTCCTTTGTCTGAGAGACAACTGACTATAATTTTTTCCCACTCTGTGGGTTTTCTTTTCACTCTGTTGGTGATTTCTTTTGTTTTGTGCAAAAGCTCTTTAGTAAGTTGAAATCCCATCTGTTGATTCTTTGTAGTTGTTCTCTTGCAGTCTGGGTTTTGTTCACGAAGTCTCTGCCTACACCTATGTCTTCAAGATTTCTACCTATTTTCTCTTCCAGTAGATTTAGTGTTTCTGTTTTAATATTTAGATCTTTGATCCATTTTGACTGTAGTTTAGTGCATGGTGATAAACATGGGTCTAGTTTTAGTCTTTGGGATGTGGAAAGCCAGTTTTGCCAGCATCATTTATTAAAGAGACTATCTTTCTTCCAGTGAACATGTTTGGCTCCTTTATCAAAGATAAGGTGGCTGAGTGTGTTTGTAGTTGCATCTGCATCTTCTATTCTGTTCCACTGATCCTCAGGTCTGTTTTTTTTTTTTTTTCTCCAATACCATGTGCACCCATGTTTGTAGAAGCACAATTTGTAGTAGCTAAATCTTGGAAACAACCCAAATGCCATCAACCAAGGAATAGATAAAAGAGATATATTTTTTTATATATAATGAAGTACTACTCAGCCATAAGAAGGATAAACTTGAGACTTTTATAGGTAAATAGATGCAACCCGAGACCATACTCATAAATGAAATAAATCAGACCCATATGTGTAAACATCACATTGTCTCACTAGTGTGAGAAACTGAACGAGTAAATAAGATCCAAAATATACAATAGATGTAAGTTGGGAAGAAACTCTTCAAAAGAAAAGAGAAACTGTGATGGGGGAAAGGGGAAAGGAAGGAAGGGAAAAGGAAAAAAATATGTATGTATACACAAGATAGTTAAGATAGTTATACAGCTAGTTTCTCTTAGTTCATTGAAAAGAAAGGTTTGAGCTAATATTGTTTGGACAACATTTCATGCCTATATCTTGTACTCTGAGTAACTGCTATGAAGATAACAATATGCAATGTATTAATTATTGTTGCTCTCCTACTAGCCTGTTTGGAAACTCTGTATTATTATTTTTTTTTCTCTTTAAAATAAAAAAATATTTATATGATAGAATATTTCATAAACATTAAAATGAAGCTATAGGGAAACAAGGTCTGTAGGGAGGAGAAAGTATAAAATGAGGGCCTCATTGGGTTTTCTGGCTAATCCTTGCTAGAAAGAGTTAAAGCTTCACTGGAGAAAGCAATTAACAAGACAAGAGGGGAGGCACAGGCAGAGCACAGAGGAAGCCAGGTGCTTGAAACTAAGGTAGAGCCGGCCCCTCACCCACCTCCAATCAAATGCAAAGGAGACAAGGGCTGGCCACTTAAAAGAAAGCTCTTAGTTAGTGTTTAACCGCCCCCCACACACACTCTAGGGCACTGTATTAGTGCACTAGCCCCTTACTTAATTGCTAGCTGGACCTTGGACGTGAGGTCTTTTCTAAATAACCCATAAATTCCAGAGATAAGGCCCTGACAATGGCAAGTGGAACCACTTAGGAATGTGCATATAGACAACGTTTGTATAAAGGCATGGGGGGTTAGGGTTTTGGGTTCTGGGATCCATCTATGACAGCTCAGGGAACCAATCAGGTTATGGCAAGTTCCAGGTGAGGGGTAGGGCCATGGCACCCAATAAAAGCAGCCAGAAAGAAAGGGACCATGGGTCCTCCATCTTTCCAGAACCTCCTACCCTGATTTATCAGAATAGTTATCAATCTTCTCCTTTTTCCCCCTTCTCAATAAAGTATCCATTAAAATGCCTTCCTTTCTTTAACCTTTGTATCTTTAATTCATTAGTGGTACCGATTTTAGGATCCCAGTAAGCAGCTCAGACCGGGAGAGCAGCAGAACTGGAGCTGCAGTGCATACCCTAGACACGACAAAATTTATAGGGAGTTATTTATTATTAAGTAAGAAAAAACTCAAATTTCTTACTCTGTAATATTATATATAATGTCTATCTATAGTATTTCAACTGCAATACTCAAAATATTAAGAGTGGTTATCACCGAGCAGAGGAGTAATGGATGATTTCAAATTTCTTCTTCGTATTTGTTTTCCAAATTCTCTGCAATGAACGTATTGCTTTATAATTAGAATCTAACAGAATATTATTCTAAAATATATTTGTCATTCAAGAAAATTCATGGAGGGCTGGTGAGATGGCTCAGGGCATAAGCGCCTGCCTGGCAAGCGCAAGGGCCCGAGTTCGACTCCCGGAACCCACATACGGAAAAAGGGCCCTCCCTGTGTTTACACACCATCCTATGTGTGTCATCCCTCCTAACCTTTTCCCATAGCTTCTTGCTGTGTGTTTTTAATCAGTTTGAGAATCACAGCTTTGTCCATAAGACCTTTTGTTCCATGATCTCGGCATAGTTTGCCTGGTAATGTATGGCACCAGTGTTTAGGGCATAGATGTGGTTCCTTACAACAAGGGTCTCCAACCACTGGGCCACAGACTTGTACGCATCCATTGCCTGTTAGGAACTGGGCCACAGAGCAGGAGGTGAGTGGCAGGCAAGGCAGTGAAGCTTCTCCTGTACAGTATTTACAGCCACTCTGCAGGCCGGCATTACTGTCTGAGCTCCTCCTCCTGTCAGGTCACTGGCTGCACCAGATTCTCATAGGAACACGAGCCCTTCATGAGCTGCGCATGTGAGGGATCTAGGCTGTGGCTCCTTTGAATCACCCGGAACCCATCCCATTTTCTGTCCATGGAAAATTGTCTTCAGGAAACGCATCCCTGCTGCCAAGAAAGTTGGGGACTGTTGCCCTACAAAACCCTGGTAACAACAGCAGCTAATCACAAACGTGATGTTCTTTTAACATTACTTTTCTCTCTCTGTTTACCTCACCTCTCCCTTTACACCAGCTTACCCACACAGCCTGTCTTTAGAAAGAGAATTGTCACAAAACAGACCGGCTAACACCTATGTGGCAGGCTTATCTGAAAATCAGAGTAAGTATGTGTGCATGTCTGGGGCAGAGTCTGGTGGGAGTGTTGCCTCCCGCTGCCTGCAACATAACCCTGCATCCTGGCAAACGATGTGAAACCTCAAAGGACTCCTTCAATTATTAAAGCACTTTATTTTCACCCAGCAATGAAATTATGTTGCATAATTATGCTGCCTAATGAGCCCTGCCCTGTCTTTATTTGTGTGCTTTCCTCAGAGCCCAGGGTCTCCCTCACTCCCTAATTATTTTAAAGAAGAGCTTCGCACACTGCTTGAGGATAATTACTATAGCCCTACAAAACAAAGACCATTCTGTGTTCATCTATTGACATCATCACTCTGTCCTCTACTCTCATAACAAATATCCTTAATGACAAAAGTCATGTACTTTCCTCTACAAAAGCAACAACCAACAACCCTCAAAAATGTGAGCCCTCTTTTCATTTACCGGGACATTATGGGACCCACCATTCTATTTAAAATGTTCTATAGTATTGACTTTATGAGCTCCACAAAGCAGCAGTCTGTATCAGGACAGGAAAAGCTGGAACACATTTAGCAAGGTTTTGTTTTGGATTTTTAAATTGCAGCCTTAAGGGATCGCCCCCCCCCCCTTCTTGAGCTCAGAAACTAAGCTGCTGAACTGGCTGAAAGCAGCAATTTGGAGGAGCAGCTGAAAGTTATTTCACCATGAAGCCAACCTTGGCAGGCTTCTGATGCTCCATATGGTCTGCAGCTCTTGTCTCCAGGAAGCACTGGATCATTCTCCCTCCTTAGTTTGCATTGTTTATAATCCCAGCATGTGTGTTTGAAAGGCAATTGTATAGAAAAGATGCTTCACTCTGAGTCTTTTTCTTCCCTATTAACCTTTATGGGAATAATTCATGGAGCTGTAATTTAATATTTACTCCACTATGCATCCTCCATCCTTTTAAGTTGTGAGACAATTGCATATCTTGAACCAAGAAGGACTCAAGAAAGCAAATGGAGTCACACAGGGCCAGGGCGTGAGGAATATATCTACTATGCTATTCAGTTCAGCTGCTGTAACATAGAAGCATAGCATACATACAACCACTTCTTTCTCACAGTTCTGGAGCCTGGAAGTCTGAGGTCAGAGTGGGATGTGGTCCAGTTCTGCTGGGCCTTTTCCAGTTTTAGACTGCTGAGTTGCCCCCAAAACCTCACATAGTTGAAAGAAGGTAAGAAAGCTTTCTGAGGCCTCCCACCACACCCCTACCTTTTTTTTTTTGAGATGGTCTTACTGTGTAGCTCAGGTTGGCCCTGAACTTGCTAAATTGCCAGGCTGGTTTCAAACTCTCAGTCCTCCTGGTTCAGCCTCCCAAGTGCTGGGATTATAGGCATATCCCACCATGTGCCTCTCTGAGCCTCCTTTTATAAGTGTACTAATGTCACTTATAAGGGCTCCACTATCATGACCTAATCACTTTCCAAACACCCCACTCCTTCCCTGGTACCATTATGTTGGGGGCCAGGATTTCAAACTTGCTATTTTATCACCTCTTCACATGATAATGGTTTTATTATATTATATATAATATTTTAGTAGAGAAATATCAATATAATTCAGTCATTCTGGCAACATGGTTGATCCCATTTTTTTTTAACTATGTAGATGTCTTAGAATGTATAAAACCTGTAGTTTTTGCACAGTATTTGTAGTTTTTCTGCTAGTGTGTGTTCTGCAAATACAGAAATATGAAAAATTCTATTTCTTATGCTTTCCATAAAAATGTGCACATAGCTTATATTTGTGTATCCCATATTTTCAAGTATGAGGTATGATAAAAATACAGGAAATACTCAATTTTTTAAAAAAGTTATTATAGTAAAAGATATACTGCCATCAATTCTCCTACTTCGGGTGCACTTATCCCATCATTCTTGCCACTTTAGGAAGCAGTTCTGGAAACCATTTTTGTGAGTGTCTTTGGTTGAGCTATTGTGGTTCCCTCAGTGTTCTGGATCGATTCAAAACATTTACCTTTCCTGGTCATTTTGACTTCGGTGAGGAGCCAGAAATCACACAGTGCCAGATCCAGTGAATAGGTGGATGAGGACACACTGTAATGTTTTTGCAAGTCTGCCTTTCTGTTGGATTGCACTCAGCAGCAGCATTCACTGTATTTTTGACCACACCTCATAAATTCGCTGATCATAAAGGATTTCCAGAACTGCTTCAGAAAGTGGCAAGAATGGTGGGATAATTGTGTTAGAAGCAAGGGGAGTATTTTTGAGAGGGATTAGTGGTACTGCATTTTTTACTGAAATATATTTTTTAAAAGTTTAAACATTCACCATATAATTTGATCACACCTCATATATTTCTAGCAGAACAGAACATCTGTGTTAACTAAGTGTTGCTGAACTGAATAGTCCATTTACAACATCTGATGATTAGAATTTTCCACAGAGCAGTGTCTGGCTCCGAACACTCCACATCTTGCTTCTCCTCGCTCACCCACATATTTGAACATTGGTGCTGCAGGAGGTCTTGTATCACTGTGTTACCCCCGCCCCACAGCTTTGGGTCAAACACCACATGGCCAAACATGCGCGGTGGGCAGTAAGATAACATCTAGAAGTCTAATAATAATTCCACTAAACCCAAGCTAAATGTCTCCCTGACTCAGTTTTCTCTAAATTCTTAAAATGCCTTTGGCTACTCCATTGCCACCCAGTGCAAGGGGAAATGTGGTAAAGGGGAAGCCAGGTGGGAAGAAGCAGTGGCCGCAAGCAATTGCTGTTAAAATCTAACCTTTGCAATGTAATTAAAACCTATGACCACGTGGACACATTGCTTGCACTCTCCCCTGTCACTGCAAGAGCCTTTGACTTCTTGCCCCAGGATCCAAGCTCGGAAAACTTCACAGTAACCCTCCTTCTGCATTTCTGCCTCTGTACCATCAGGCTCTGTGTAGTGTTTACCACATCTCATTAGAGATATTGGTGTCTATGTCCAATTGATGTAGCATCCTACATCTGCAGTTCCCACTTAGAAACTTCCAAACCACATGACATATAGTAAATATACACATACGTATAGATATATATTTATTTATATGATGTGTGTGTGTGTGTTTACTTAATGAATGAATGAATGCAGTGACTTACCTACAAGATCACTGTGGTCTAGAGAAGGTTAATTCATTTTCCTAGAGTTATACAGTCAGAATGGGTCAGAGCTAGGACCACATAACAGACCTGGCATGCAGAAGGATTTTCTCTATCCCCTTCTAACTGAGGCTTGCACCTAGGCCCACTGGTAAATGTCTGCACACTGAGGAGCCTCTTATAGACAGAAAGGCACAGGCTCTGGGCAATCTCTCACCTTACTCAGTTCAGTTTGTGCCTTGAGGACCTTCTAGAAAGAGTACTGCTCCGTAATATGCCATACATATGGGTCCTGAAGCCAGCCCTCACTCGGGAAAGTGAAGCCCCTGTCCCCAGGCTGTGAGAAGCCCATCAGCCTGAGCCTAATCAAAATGGAATGTGTGCCAGCTGGTGACACTTCCCCCACCCCCAGGTGGCTCTCAGCAAGGCGTTTTGTGATAAGAGGTTTAAGTCATAATGACATTTGCTTTCTGCAGCTAGGCGTTGCCTTACCTCCTAGAAGCGGGAGGACATTCCTGGGGTGAAAATCTCACCAGGACTTTGCACAGCTCTATAGAAGCTAATATATTGTTTCAAGAACAGAGTGGCAAAATCTGAGTTGTGGCTATTGTTTAGCTGGTGTTTCTCAAACTATAGCATTTGAGTTCCTCCAAATTCTTGATAAAACTCAGATTGCTGGGCCCCAGGAATTCAGCAGGTCCAGACCAGGGAAGGGCTCGCCTTTGTATTTCTGAGATGCTCTCCAGGGATGCCAATGCTGCTCTTGTGAGGACCATAGGTTAAAAACTACTATTAGAGACACCAGGAGCTCTTTATGTGATGACTGCAAGGCTCCACACCCTCTCTCTGGCTCAGTTGTGGAAGAAAAGATTTCAAGGTCTGTATCAAAGGAACAACAGCATAGCAGTGACCTAATGACTGATTCATCACTGTTTTACAGGACAGGGTGTAAGCTTGTGTACAGACCAGGACTTCTCATTCCCTGCACTATCGACATTTGGACATGATAATTCTTTGATGTGAGAGGATGCCCTGTATATTGCAGGATGTTAGAAGTATCCCTGCCTTCTACCCTGTTATGGTTTGTGTCTAGATGTCCCCCCAAGCCTCACACAGTCATAGTGTTTTTTCAGAGGTGGCTGAATCTAGAGTGTGTGATTGATTCGTAGTGCAATGCTGGCATTAAGGGTGCTGGGATTGAGGGTGGGTGATTGCCCGGATCAATCTACTGGTTGGATTGGCACTGGTAGGCTGGATATAATATAAGGGACAGAAAGAGGCTTGTCTCTTCTCCTTTCTTGTCGCTTTTGCTGTCTTCTGCCTCCATGAACTGTTGCGCCTCTGCCATGCACCATCCTGCCTTGGAGCGAGCCAACTATGGACTGAAACCTCTACAAACGGTGAGCTAAATAAACCTTTCCTCCTTTAACTTTGGGTGTCAGACAGTTTGTCTCAGCAACGAGAAAAGTAGCTAAGACATACACTTTAGATGCCAGTAGCCTCCTCCTTACCTCCTTCTAGGTGCAACAATTAGGACTATCTAGACATTGCTAAATGTCACTGGGGGGCAAAATCACTTCCAGTTGAGATCTAATCTGTACTATATGATGCTTCTTCATCACGTGTGCAGTGGGGCCCATGCAACCCCCAAAGCAAAATGTAAGCTGATATAATTCATAATAGTGCCTTTCCTTTGGAGCATACATTTTTAGGGCTGTTTCACATACTCGAGTTCCTTTGATCCCTGACCTGTGTGGGTGGCAGAGTAGATACTATCATCCCCATTTTAGAGATGACGGGAGTGAATCATAAAAGGGTTTGGGATTTGCTGAAGTTTACACAGGAAATAAGTGTCAACAAAGGACCAGAATACACATCCCCTAATTTCTAGGCCAGTGAATTATCTATCACACGATGTAATCTTCACTCAAAGTACAAATATCCTGTAAACTGTACCAGACGATAGCAGTTTTATAAATTTTGCTGGTCAAAAAACCAGAATAGACATGAAAACATTTGTTTGTACAAATGGGGGTTTTGAAAATTCCAACTGGGGCTAATGAAATCTATGTCCTGGTATAATGTCACTTCCTACCATAACTACCGACTATCACTGCAGTGTGTGGCCCTAGTTTTTTGAGGTGACCATTTAAACAAAGACCAAGCCTTGAAGGGTACATGTATCTGCAGGAAATATTCTTATTATTACCTCAATTTAGCCTTTCTGCCTTTCTTTTTTTTTACAGTCCCAAAGATAAACCAATATCCGTTTGAATTTGAGCATGTAATATGCCAAAAAAAAAAAAATCTTCAAAAAAGAACAAATCCAGGAAATTAAGAAGGTGCCCCAGAAAGATGCAAGAATGGGAAGCAAATCATAGCCTTTATGACTGTGTGCTATCGAAAGTGTCCCTAGTGCCTCTGTGTGTGTGTGTGTGTGTGTGTGTGTGTGTGGCAGTGGGAGACTTACTGGTGAGAAGACTGTGGTGAGACGAGTTTTCTAAGTGGGTTGCTATTTATGTCTTTTGGCTCTTTGGCTCAAGAAAATCTTTCAATATGAAGTTAAAATGGTTGAAGATTTGTTGAGTGAGCTATCATGACCATCCCAGAGAAAGTAATGGACTTCACTCCTAGTGAGATCAAAATAGAACTCTCAGCTGAAAAGGACTCTCATATGCCCTAGAGTAAACCCATGATGAAAGAATTTGGATTCCGCATCCCCCAGGTCTGACTGCCTCAACCTTCCAGCATGCGGTTAGCTCTGGTGATGCCAGGCAGATGGAGCTACAAAAATAATCACCCACCCAGAACATTCACTGTCTTGTGGCAATGAATTTGTGTCATGACTGCACTTGCCTCTGCAATTTCACCATCCAAACAGGATGACATTACTTTAATGGTTTCCACTTGGCTCCATGTGGCCACTCAATGTTCATATTCCCTGATAGGCTTTACTTTGGTCATATTTCTCCCTGTGAAATTTATTAAGAGGAAGAAAGGGGTGATGATGAAATACCAAATCCTCACCACAGTCTGGCTGAGGAAGGGAAAATTCTACAGAAAATACAAAAAACAGACCAAATGAAATTGTAGCACCTTTTTAGTCTTTAACCACAACTTCAGTAAAACAAGAATTTCTTGAAAATCTTACAATGTTATATTGCTCTGAGCATATTCTGTGTCTCTGTTAATACAATTGAAAAAAGCTATACCAATATGTGTACTGATCTGTCTTTGTCTGTTTTCTGTTGCTGTAACAATATACCTGAGGATTAGGTATTTATAAAGAAAAGGAAAGAAATTTATTTCTTACACTTCTGGAGGTTGGGAAGTCTGAGAGCATAGCACGGGCATTGATGTGGGCCTTTTTGCTGCTTTGTAACACGATGGAAGCATTTTGTAATGAGTCAGAGCAGTACACTAGTTGGGGACTCTTTTCTATAAAAGCACTCATTGCATCATGAAGGTGCCATCCTCATGACCTCATCTATCTACTACCTTTGAAAGACTCTACTTCCAAATACTTTTAACATATGAATTCAAGATTAAATTTCCTATATATAAATTTTGTAGAAATGATTAACAGTATCTATTTAATCAAAAATGTTCAAATAGTTGCAATGAGAGTTAAAAGCATGATTGTTGATTTATTGTTTCACCACTTTCTAACATAAAGTCTTGAGTGAATTGTGTAGCAGTTCGGCTTCAGTTTTCTTATCTATAAACTAGGAAGACAAATGACATTCTTATTGAGTTTTATGAAAATTCAATATATAAAGGTAAAGCATGTTAACAAAAGTAGGTGATAAATGTGGGAGACTTAGAGTTATAAAAGTTAACTATTAGAAACTGAAATTAATAGTATAAATACTAAGTCTTAGGAGGGCAGGAGAAAGGAGTAGGACTAAATCCTCATCTGTTTTTGAAAAATTAACAGCTGTTGTCTATAGGTGATATATTCAAAGACAGAAGGACAGTACACTTATTAACTGAGTTTTGGTGGGAAATATTCAGAGTAAAACAAGCAATGTTAAAGGTGGATTCTGGTGAGCGAGATGGGTGTTAAGAGAGGGTAGTATGAAAGGCTTTTGCTTTATGCCATAATCTCTCCTGTATTCTTTGATTTACTTCCATGTGCAAATATATGTGCTTGTATTTAATAAAAAAAAGTATTTCAAAGTTAACGATGCAAATAAAATGAATCTTAAATAATAATACTAAAATAATACTGAGGAAAGTTAATGGATGATTCCTTTTTAGTTTTTTTTTTTTTTTTCCTTTGTTTTTTTGAATGATTCCTTTTTAGTAAATGAAAGAAGAAAAAAATTAAGTGTGGCTAGCCTAAGCTGAGTCAGGGGTCTCGGCTCCCCTCCAACTGCCACCCCATGTGCATGAAGGTAGTTTCTGAGGGCCTCTGGGTGAGAAGCTGCAGAATGGACTCCCTAGCTTGTACTCTGAGAAGAGAGAAGGCCTAGCCGATAATATAGGAAGTGTTTCTCTGGAGTAAGTTCTAAGACCTGTGACATAACAGCTGTTTTAAGATCCTCATTTTATAACTCTTCAGGGTATAAGAGAAGGGGCGTGCCATCATTTCTTTGAGGAACTCCAGGAGGCCCCTGCTCAGGAGGCATCAGAGCCCGGGGGGGGGGGGGTTACAGTTTGATGAGCATGGGGTGGGGGGGTCACAAAAAGCAGAATCCTAGTGGTACCTACTTAAGACTCGTAGGCCTCAGACCTTGGTGAAGTACATGGGGCATATCCCTGAATTCCCTAAAGTATCTGGGACAACTTTAATGGTGGTGCAGGGGTTCTGAAGTTTTATAGATAGGGATTGGAGACAACAAAATTTAGGTAACCACTTGCTATGATTTGAATTTTAAATGTCCCCCAAAGCCCATGTGTGACAAGATTGGTCCTCAGCTTGGCACTATTAGAAGGTGATGGAACCTTTAAGAGGTAGAGCCAAGTGGGAGGTAAGTCACTGGGACCATGCCATTGAAGATTCTTTCTCTCTTCTTGCTTCCCATCTACCATGAATTGGCAGCTTCCTCCACCATGCCTTCCTGCCATGATGTGCTATCTCCCTACAGGGCCCAAGTGACCATGGACTGAAATCCTCAAAATTGTGAGCCAAATTAATCTTTTCTTGTACTAAATTATATATCTCAGGTATATGTTAAAGTAGTGTAAAGCTGACTACCGCCGTTCTTGTCTGCAGTGCTGTGGAAAGATGTGTTTCAGAAGTACTTCTGAGAGGGGTGTAGGAAGTTTCTTGGAATCTGAGAGGGAACTGAGATAATGACAGGTGCTGAAGATTCTTATTCTTTATCATTCCAGTTAAAGATGAATTCATATCTGGTCAATGGTTTAAGGGATCACTGCATGATACACACCTGGAAAATGACTTCCCAAAATCTTTATTAATTCATACGTTAATGGTTATGTGACAATTTCTTTTTTTAATTGTCTCACAGCCAGTTTTTGAAATATTCTTTCCGTGTGTTAAATATGAAATGTTTGGCAATTATCTAACCAATGATTGCAATAAAATGATACATACATAACTAATAATTGTGGTAAAGCTATATATATCAAGAATCAATAATGTACATTTACATTTTAAATGTCTTTAAATATGAGCTAAACTTTGACTTGCCCTATATATTTAACAAATTACTCAGTGAATTCTAACAAAATATTTGTTAAGACACAAAAGGACCTGCCCAAAGCTTTGATTATATCATTTCAGGAGGCAAGAAAAATGATCCCATTGATAGAAAGTATTATAATTGGCATTTCAAGTTCCTCAATGGCTACAAAAGGAAAGAAGGAAGCTTTGCTTACTTAAATATATTTGATCTAAATGCAAATTGATAGATTGAGGGACAAGAAAGAGTCAGCCACGAAAATATTGGGGGAAGAACATTTGAAAGTGAGGTAATGGAAAATACATAAAATCACCTAAGTGGGAGACGTCTGGTGTGTTCAAAAATGAGAGAAAAATTCAGTCTGGCTGGAACACAGTGGGTGAAGAGTGGTATTGGAAATGGTCAGTTGGATTGCAGATAAAGGGGATTTTAAAAGCCATTGTAAACAATTACAGATTTTATTCTGTATGTGATGGAAAGGTGTAAGTTGTCTATTGCTTTATTGTAATAAATTACACTTTGCTGCAATAGATTTGACGTTTGTTCCAAAGCCATTCTTAATCTGATCTTATCATCTTTTGCCATTCGAAGAAGCTAAGAATTTCCAAGACTTGTCAAGTCCAAATTCCTTTTGCATAAAAGTCCTTCCTTGAGCTTATCTCTTTTCTCTTGTAATTTAATGAGTGGGAAGAAGAAATCAGAAGGCATCTTCCACACTCTGCCTGAAATCTCCTTGCCTTGGTGACCCAGTGCATCAGGCACACTGTCTACTTTCTACATCATCAAAATTTCATGTTGCTAAACTTTCTGCTATAACATGACAAGGATTTGCTTCCTTCCAGCTTTCAAGGCCAGTTTCTTCCTTCCCTTTGGGTCATCATTGGTCATCAAAAACCAATAGGCTTCCACTAACACTTTGTCAAAACCTATATTGTTACTTAGACAATTTTCCAAAAGTTTAACTTCCACCCACTGCCTAATTCCTGAGCTACTGCTACATTGTAAATCTTTGGTATGATAGCACCCAACAAATAGATACCTAAATCTATATTAGTTACCGACTGTCATCTGACAAACTGCATCAAAACTTAGTGGCATAATGCAGCTGATGTTGTTTGTTTCCTATAGTTTGTGAGAGTGAGGATCCTGGGAGTAGCTTGGTTGGGTGGTCTCGCTATGAGATTCTCAGGAGGCTGCAGGCAAGGTATTGGCTGGGCTGCATTCATCTGAAAGCTTCACTGGCCCTGGAGAATCTGCTTTCGAAATGGCTCACTTGAACATCTGGTCAGTTTGTCTTGGTGACTGGTATGAAGCTTTGTCACACAGTCATATTCACAGGGCTGCTTGAGTGTTCTAATGGCATGGTAGTTAGCTTCTCCTAGATCAAGGGATAGAAAGGAGAGCATGATTAAAGCCACAGTGGCTTTTATATCTGAGCAATGAAATTGTCAAACCCTTGGTTCTCCAATATTTCTAGTGGTTGCACTATTCATTGTGGGATGGAAATACACAAGGGCATGAGTACAGGAACCCAGGTATCACTGGCACCCTCTTAAATGCTGGCTACCACAAAAGGCCACGAGGTTCTTTTAAGCAAGGAAGTGATGTGATCTGATTTATCTATTTAAAGTTTGTGGCTGCTGCGAGAAAAATGGAATGTAGTGGGAAGACAGTAAAAGGTAGGACGTTAGACAAAAGGGAAGAGTCATTGGTAGCTAATCTGATCACCAATAGTTTAAGGGTTATGCATTCTCCGTACATTGTTTTAGCACCCTTGTTGATCGACAAATGTAAGGGTATTTTTCTAAACTTCTAATTTTATTTCATTGATCTGTATATTTATTCTTATGCCAATGCTACAATGTCATGATTACTATAGTTTACCAATAAGTTTTGGGATGGGGAAGTGTAACTCCTCCAGCACTGTTTTTCTTTTTCAAGATTGCTTTGGAGCTGGGCAAGGTGGTGCATGCCTATTATCCCAGCACTCAGGAGGCTAAGGCAGGAGGATTGCCAAAAATCAGCTTGTCAATTTATGCACAAAACACAGTTAAGATTTTGATAGTGTGTTAGATTTTATTTAGATAAGAATGATTTGCCATCCTCATATTAAATATTCTAATGCATGGACATGGAATGCTTCCCAATTATTAAGATCTTTTTAACTTGCTTTTAGCAATGTTTTATGATTTTCGTTTTACAAGTCTCGTACTTGGTTTATGGTTTGTGTCTAGATGTCCCCTCAAAGCCTCATGCACTTTTAGATGGGGCTTTTTCAGAGGTAGCTGAATCTAGATTGATTCATGGTTCAATGCTGGGATTAAGGGTGGGTGATTGCTGGATCAGTCCACTGATTAGGTTGGCACCGCCCTAATCCCAGCAGCTGGGTAAGATAAAAGAGGCAGAAAGAGGCTCGTTTCTTCCTTTTGCCCTTGTTACTTTTGGTATCTTCCATTGCTATGAATGGTTGCCCCTCTGCCATGCCACCCTGCCTTAGAGCCAGCTGATTATAGACTGAAACCTTTACAAACGGTGAGCTACATAAACCTTTTCCCCTTTAACTTTGGGTGTTGGGTATTTTGTCTCAGCAATGAGAGAAAAGTAACTAAGACATTTGGTATTGTTAAATTTATTACTATTTTATTTTTTATTGTACTATTTTCTTGATTTCATTTTACACTTTCATTGTTAGTGCATAAAAATGAAATGTATTTTTATAATCTGATCTTACTTCCTGCCACCTTCATGAGATCATAAGAATTTTTTCAACAATTTCTTAGAATTTTCTAATTATAATATACACCTAATCTTACCTAAAAATATTTAGGACTTTCAACATTATGGTGAACAGGAATAGAAAGACTAGATACCTTTGTCTTGTTCCTGATTGTGAATTGATTGTGATAGATCAATTTGATTGGATTAAGAAATGCCTAGCAGATTGGCCTTTGGGTACTTATACAGTCCCTTCCATTTGTTTCTGGCACTATTCTCTTGCTCTGCTGGCTGGTCTCCACGAACTAAGCAGCTTCGCTGTGCCACACCCTTCCACCATGATGTTCCTACTTTGGAGCCAATTGACTATGGACTAATTTCATCCAAACCATTAGCTAAATTAAACCTTTCGTCTGAATTGTGAGTGTTGAGTATTATGCCCCGCAATGGGAAAGCTAATACAGTGATCTTAGGAGGAAATCCATCTTTCACAATTAATTATGATGCTACTTGTCAATTTTTGTAGATTCCTTAAGACATTCCCTCCTATTTCTACTTTGACATATGTTTTTACCATGAAAGAATGTTGAATTTTGTCAAATGCTTTCTCTTCACCTATTGAGGTGATCATGTGGTTCTAGCCTGCTGTCTATTAATATGATACATTATATTAGTTGATTTTTCAGAACGAAATTTGCATTTTTTGGATTGAATCTCACTTGGTCAAGCTTTATAATTATTTTTAAAAAATACATTGCCAGATTAATTTTACTAGTACTTTGTTGAGGATTGTTGCATGGATGTTCTTAAGGATGTTGGTCCATAGTTTTCTGTGATTTTTATGTCTAGCTCTGATCACCAGGTAACACTGGGCTCTTGGAATGAGGTGGAGAGTATTTCCTTTTCTTCTAATTTTTTAGAAGAGCTTGTGAGGAATTGGTATTAGAATTCATAAGTGAATCATCTGACCCTGGGCTTTATTTTCTGTAAAGTTTTTAAATTATTAAAGCAATCTTTTTTCTTCTTATAAGTCTATTTATATTTTCTACTTCTTCTTGAGTCAATTTCAGTAGTTTGTGTTTTTTTTACAAATTTCTTCATTTCATCCTGATAGTCTGGTTATTTATACTATTTCTTTATAGTTGTTTTTATTTCCCTAGGGTGAGTATTAATTTCCCATCTTTAATTCTTGATTTTAGTAATTCAAGTCTTCACTCTTTGTTTTTCTCAGTCTAGCTAAAGTTTTTTGCCAATTTTTCTGATCATTACAAAGAATATCAATTCTTTTTTTATTGGATTCTTTCTTTTCCTTTTCCTTTCTTTTCTTTAAACATTCTCATCTACTGGGAGCAACTCAGAGGCTACAGACTTTCCTCTCCAGGAGGGATCCAAATACATAAATCACAACAAACATAGCACTGTAGAATTAGTAATCAATATTTTACGGGTTCCTCTACACAGCTTGTGCATGAGACCATATCCAAAGAATGTGATATGATCTGCTGATGAAGAAAAAAAAAAAAAGGAAAAAACAAAAGAAAAGAAAAAAGGAAGAAAGAAAGTCAAGGGAGAGAAATGGATGCTGCATGCTTGGGGTGACCTCATTCCTTGCATCTTGAATACTCCCAGTGTGTAACAAATAACCATTTCCACTGGGGACCCTTGTTCACTTCAAAGCATGTAGTCATCACTCCAGACAATGGCTATAAAACTTCCCCTAGTAAAATGGGTTTCTGTCCAACATTTAAGATGAGCTCAACAAGAGACAAATTTTATATTGAAAATTGCCAGGTGTGTGTTTTGACAGTCGAAGCCAGTGTGAAAAGCTGTGGTGTTGGGAAAATAATTGAAATTGTGATTATCCTTATAAAAAATATTAGCGCAGTCATGTCTTTTTGTATACCAGGTGTTTTTAATTATCTCACTTATTCAGAGACCCTCTCTGCAGAGTTTTGTGTCCTTTTCCTAATAAAGAAATTTTAGGACAAAATGTTATACTACTCACATCTAAAGTTTTAGAATTGCTACTCTCTCCTATTCTAATCTTTGAATTGCTCGATAAAATCTTGAAATCTTGTCAGGAGGCTAAAATATTTATTGAGTGGTTGCTGCATGCATTTAGGGTTAGGCACAATAGAAGGATTAGACACAATAGGAGGAAACTGCAAAGAAATCAAATACTTCAGAAACAAATCTAGTGTCTGGGGGAGATGTTGTGTTGGGGGATGGATTTGACACCCATGCTTTTCTCTGAGTGCAGAAAGAAGGGGAAATAACACTTGAAAGCATAATGGAACTGTCAAAAGTACATCAAATCTCCTGTATATGCTATGATAAATGAGGACTGGTTTAATTTGTTACTGAAACAATGTAAAAACTACAGACTGGTCTTAGAGATAAAAATATATAGCAAGGAAAATGTAGTCGCATTTTACTGATAACTGACAATGAAACTTTATTGAAATATGATTTGAAGATAACTATTACCACAACTTCCCACACGTATGCCTTAAGCCTCTTTAACAACAGATCTCAGTATAAATATACATCTTTGGATGAACTTATAGTGCATATCCTTTTTTCATTTTGGTTAATCATCCTAGGTCCCAGATTCTACATATTAAACAAGGCTTCGTATTATTTTGATGTAGGTGAACCCAAAACTACACTTTGAGAAACTTGGATTCACTGAGTTCCTGTCCTGTGCAAGGTAAAATTTCTGCCCCAGAGAAGCTTCAAATTTAGTTGAGGAGTCAAAACATAGCAACAAAACACACTTCAAAGAAACAGATGGCAATATTCATTCAGTCAATCAAATTAATCAAGCACCTACCGAGTGCCTAGCAATTTACCAGAAAAAGAACGAGGTGTTAAAATTGGACTCCTCTTGTCTCAGTTAGGCTGAGGTCTCAAGATATATGTATCATGTTCCAGTGTGAGGTGCGAAACCATTAGGTAGGATTTGCCTCTATTTTTTTCCTTTAACTGACCATCAGCCTAGAGCTTTGAGGCTAAGGAAGGAGTTGGAGGTCTGAGAATGTCAAAGATGAGTTGGTGGTTTGGAGCCTATCCTTAGTTCTGAGAGAGGAAGGGCATCTTCCCCTTTCACTAAAAGCTAGGAGACAGTAAGTTATAATGGTTCCTGGCAGCTGGGGATGAGAAGACTGGCTCCCAAATGATGCCTGCGCGGTCTAATGACTTGGAGGGGGTGGCTGGTTTGCTGGAAGGCTTTCCAGCCACAGTGCTCTGCCTTTTCCACCAACAGGGCTTTTTGTCTCATGCCCATGGTTCATGGCACTTTTCAACCAAACACCACAAAGTGATTAATTGTTGAACTCCTGGGTACCCTAGTGAGGTAATTGGGTATCATTATCCCTAATGTCCAGCTGGATAAACAGAAAAGGTTGGCTGAATTGACCTGGATCCCACAGAGGGCAGGTTTGGGAAGAGAAATGGGCCATAGCCTCTTGCAGCCAGAGTGGGAACTTTGGTCTTGCCTGCTGGGGAAGATTCCCAGGTACAAGGCCAAAACTTGGAGCACATCTGTCCAAATGCAACTATACCCGGGGCATTTTGCAACTGTCAGGGTACGTGAACTGAGAGCAGCTGATTCATGAAATCTGGGCAGGGAAATTTCTCTAAAAATTTCCCTGTTTCCAATTTGCACCTGATTGGCAGTGAGAAATAAAGAAAATTGTGCTGCTTTAATTGGCAAGAGAAATGTACACTCAAGAAATTTTCTGGGCTTTCCTTGTCTTAATTTTCAATTAAAAATTATACACAAACACACACATTTGAATGAGAGCTACATATCTTAGTGCATATGCTTTTGGCAGCACAAAACGATGTCTTTAAATGCTGCCCTGTGAATTTCCAAATGAGTTTTTAATAACCACAAAAACAATTCAATTAAACAAACGCTAAACTAGCCTGAGAGTGGAGTGGTAGTAGTTGGACAAAAGTGTAAATAAAATATAGCCCTCTAACCTCCAGAAGTTTACAATTTAAGCTTTGATAAATACAATGGGGTTTCATTTTATTTTATTTTATTTTTGTGGGAGTTTCATTTTAATGGAAGTAAGTTTCTGAAATCAGTAAATAGAAAATCTTCTTTAATCAAAATTACTGTTGAAAATTTCATTAACTTGCCCATGTCGTATTGCAGGATTTTATATGTGTATATCATATATATATTTATATATGATATATTTATATATTATATATAAAATTATATATAATATTATATATACAATTCTTATGCCCTTAAGAGCCGCTGTAGTCATAAGGTGAGGAACAAAAGAAAGACATGTGCTTTATCTGACGATTCAAACTTGCCTTCTGTAAGATAATTATCAAGACCTAGTTCTGAATGAAGGTTGACATATAATATCATATAGCTTCTCTGCGTAATAAGTGTAAAACTCAGTAGTTTGAAATAACTCTTTATTTTCATGGAATTGCTGGTCAGTTGAGTGACAGCCACCTTGCCTGGGCTGGGCTGGACAATTGAGCTTCGTTCCACGATTTCTTCATCCTCTCCCTGATACCAGTGAGCTCTCTGAGGCATATCTTTTCCTTGACAGTGATGTGGGCTCAAAACTCCGGATGACTGTCACATCTTTTAAGACTCTGATTACATTATACCCACAATGACTAAAGGAAGTCACATGACTAAGGCCAAGGTCAAGTAATAGGGAAATAGGTTCTGCATGTTTAATGGTTGTACGGCAAAGTCGTGTCACAAAGAGTATGGATACAAGGGATAGTGGATTTGGGCCATGACTGCAATATATTTCACTCCAAACTTCAGAGTTTGATTCTCTAGGTTTCCAATTCACAAAGTGAGCTACATTCCTGTAGGTTCCTTTTCAGTTTAAGTTGCAAATAGAGTTAGCTTCAATTTGCTCCCAAGTATTCAGACAGGTGAATGTGCTAAGAAGCAACTCCTCTACTTGGCAGACTACAAGATAACAGTAAGGAGGAAAGACATTAATTTTGGTGGGGACAGGACATCTAAGAAGACCTTTTGGAAAAGTCAGGATTTGACTTGGATGGTGTGGAATGGGTGGGATTTGGACATTCCATGCTGAAGGGAGTACTGGAACAGATGCAAAAAGATTAGAGAGAGGAGCCAGTGAGATGGCTCAGCGGCGTAAGCGCCTGCCTGGTAAGCACGAGGGCCTGAGTTCGACTCCTGGAACCCAGATACGAAAAAAGGGCCGGTGATATCGCTCAGCAGCATGGGCGCCTGCAGGCGCGCGAGATCCTGAGGTCAACCCCCGGTACCCACAAAAAAAAAAAAAAAAAAAAAAAAAGAGATTAGAGAATATAAAGCATGTTTCCAAGCTACAACTTTGGAACAGAGGGCGTATGGACAATGGGAGATGAGTACAGACATATTTCTTACTCTGAATGTCAGGAAGGGGATTTATAAGTATTTAAAAGGCAGTATGGGACTATGAAATATTTTTAATAAAGGCATGTCCTAGATTTATGTTTAAAAAATTAAAACAAACAGACAAAAAACATCTAGTAGAATATTCATAGGAATGGAGAAGAAAGGAGAAGTAGAAAGAGCCTTTAGTTGTAATGAAAGTAGGTGAAATTACCTCTAGTCTGTAAATGCCTGGAAATCAAGAAGCCATCTCATTTAGCCTTGGATTCCTACCTGTGCCTCCTCTTTGCCTCATGATGGTAAATTACATTGGACCTTTAAGGACACAATTCATGTTGGTCCTGGGAGCAAAGAAAAGTAAAACACTGGTGCCATCTGCCCACGCTGGGATGGGAGTACAGGGCTAAGCACCAGAAAGCTTAGTTCTCAAAGGATTATAATTCTTTATTCTTGGGACCCTTTTTTTTTTTTTTAATAAATCTGAGTTTGTGATCTCATTGAGGCCAAAATAATTTCTTAATTATTTTAATATGTTCCTAGAGACTAGTACAATCTCTCAGGGGAACCAGATCCTTACACAACCATCTAGAGCTCTATGTGATTAATACCACATCTGCATGAAGAACAAAACCCTTAGGAAACAGGTAAATTCTACTCAGAGATGTGATACGTAGGTGAATGACTTAGGAGATTTTGGAGAAAAGGTAAAGGGCTTCATATTCCTCTTATATAGGAAAGTGGTCCTTTGTTTGTTAGTTATAAACACATGTGTACCTTTGGTCCCAAATTACTTCTACAGATAGAAAATAATCATTTTAAAATCCATCTAGCTGGATGTGGTGGTGCACACCTGTAATCCCAGCACTTGGGAGGCTGAGGCAAGAGGATCACCGCAAGTTCAAGGCCAGCCTGGGCTATATAGTAAGTTCAAAGTCAGCCTGAACTACAAAGTGAGATCCTGTCTCAAAAATAAAATAAAGGACTGGTGAGATGGCTCAGCAGCATAAGCGCCTGCCTGGCAAGCGTGAGGTCCTGAGTTCAACTCCCAGTACCCACATAAAGGAAAAAATAAAAGGGCCAGTGATATCGCTCAGCAGCACAAGTGCTTGCTGCCAAGTGCGAGGTCCTGAGGTCGACTCCCGGTACCCACATAAAAAAATAAATAAATAAAATAAAATAAAATTAAATTAAATTAAATAAAATCCTTCTTGTGTCTTCTGCATGTATCTCAGAGCTCAACTTCATCCAAGTTTCCTCTTAAAATGGCACAAATCAGATGTCAGGCCCGGCTACTGTCACGATGGAAGGCGAGTCTGGGTGGTTTCATTGCACTTACCTCATGCTGCTGGGAAACACAGTGTGGTTTTCAGCGGGCTCCAGTTCCTGGGTCTGTGAAACAGATTGTAAAGAGCTGTGGGTTTGATAATGTTGACAAAACAGCATGGACCATAAGGAGTTTATTCCCTGGGAGGAATTTAACATCCACCTTCAGGTCAGAGTGGGACCATCTGCACTTCACAATACTTTTCAGAGAAACTGAGAGATGAACTAAGCCTTGAAGCCTGTGGAATTTAGTTAGACTTTAAGCAAGAAGAGAGAGGAGAGTGGCTTTGGGAGAGGAAACAGTAGAAATAAAAGGCCTCATGGGGAGGTGGTGAAAGCAAGTAGGAAGGGAGGGAAACTCAAGCAACAAATACTTAGGAGGTCACTAGTGAGAATCACAGGTTTTGAGAAGGAGAGACCATAAGTTCTATGAGATCCAAATTGCATCTGTTTTGTTCCTGGTTGTTTCCCTAATATCTGGTGCCTAATACAATTGTACAATGCAATAATACAATGCATGAATGAAAATACGTAGATAGGTGGGTAGATAGATCTACACACATATAAATATATAAGTATATGCACATATGTGTATACATATATAAACTCCATTAAAATTTTATATAATGAATATTCAAATTGGTTCTTGCAAAGAAGTCAAACAATAACAAACTATACAAATCAAAAAGTGAAAATTCTTCTTCACTAACCCAATTTCACATTTTCCTCAGAAGTAATCATGGCTACGAATTAGCATATGACCTTTCAGGTATTTTTTTCTCCAAACAGGTTGCAGAGAATGTGGCATACAACTCACTCTCTCCTTGATTGAATTACTGCTTAAATAATGCTGAGAGCAGTAAATTCACCTGCATTCTACCTTCATGCCTACTTCACTCTACAAGAAACACTATTCTTTCTAAACAGAAAGTGCCCAAGAGATGGGAGGAAGGAGGGGAGAGGAAGGAGATGAAAAAAGAATTGAGAGGTGTTATGTATGTGTACCATCTCCCCACAGAAAATGTAATCATTATATACTGCAAACCTGTGTTAAGAAAAATTAAAAAGATTTTTAAAAAGTGCTATATCTGTGCTTTTAGGGAGGTTGTCCATCCTTGGAGAGTTTGATACTCACTTAAAAGGCCATGCCAGCACCATTTTGATTTTTGACCACTATAAACACTGTGTGTATGTACTGTGCACTCCAAAAGTCTTCCTCTTAAATTTGAAAAGAAATGCTCCTGAGGTTAATCCTAAATGCTGAGTGTTTCCTAGGGCCATAATAATAAAGTACTACGACTCTGTGGCTCAAACAACAGAAATGTATCGTCTCACGATTCTGGGAGCTGGGCTGAGATCAAGGTATTGGCAGGGTTGGTTTCTCCTGAGGGCTGCGAAGGACGGATCTATAAATATCTCCATCCTTGGCTTAGCGACGGCCATCTTTTCCTGTGTTTTCACATTGTCTTCCCTGGATACGTGTTTGTCTCCGTGTGCAATTTTTCTCTTTTTTATAAGGACACAAGTCATACTGGATTTCACTGAGCTTACTCTAATGACCACATTTTAACGTAATTAACTTTATAAAGATTCTTTCACCAAGTAAGTTCACATTCTGAGGTACTGGGTATTAGGATTCCAACATATCTTTGTTGGAAAGATGAAGTTCAGCCCTCAATACTGCACCGTCCAAGAAATCATTCTCCTAGTTGCTTTTAATTACAGTATTTTCTTTGAAATAAAACAATCAAACGGCCTGAACTATATTATTGTAACCTCTTGTACACTGGCTTTTCTCACATATTACCTGCATTTTTATTTTCATGAAAAATGCAAGTCCAATTCATCTGATAAACAGACTCAGGAAATAAAAAGGGTAAGAAAGAAAATGTGTCTTTCTCTCAACCCACCCTTCCCTTACTTTAGTAGAAGAATTCTGGCCATAGCAGAAATTAACTGTATTACATTCTGTCTGCTGCTGTTTCCTCTGACATCTCACCCAGCCCCGGATCTCTGGGACTTCACTAGCTGTAAACTGGTTTTTGCAGTGAGCTGCTTAATCTCTTCCACTTCAGAGAAATCTGCATTTCAGTGTTGGAGATTTGATTCAGATGCACTGCTCCAAAGCGCTGGATATAGATACTGTCTTCCACAGACCGACTTTGTGGAACAGACCCTTTGGGACACTGAAGCAAATGGAACCACTTAAAAGGCAGGATTCATTTGACGCTGCTAGGAGTGTATTGAGATCTACGGATAACCACACCATCTTTGAAGGATATGATTTCTCTATGCTACCGTAACTCCCCATGATGATATTCTTTGATTTATCCTATTTCTAATTTTACTGCAATACCTACTGTCTTTCTCCCAAAAAGATTTTCTTTATTTCAAACTTTTCAATGATTTCTAAAAGTTTTCACCAGTAAGAAGGCACCATCGAGGGTTAGGTAAGCAAACACAGACACCTTAGAGAGGCCCTTACTGCCCAGTTAGCTATGCGACTAATTGTCACCAACTTTTCACAAACTCCTTAGAAATACAAAACTACCAACTGAGATGTAAAGACCATGGTAAACCACTTTAATTCAATCAGCAGTGATCTGGAGATTGTTTTAATGGGGCAAGGACATAACAGAGGAGATTTGAGACAGGGGACCTGAGTAGAATAAGAGAGTTTTACACAGAGACTGAGGTCCCTGCTAGGTGCAGTCATTTCCTGAATCTGCCAGGACAAATCACCCTAAATTGGGGTGTTTAAAACAGCAGTTTTTCCCCTCACAGTTCTGAGGGCAGAAGTCTGAAATCAGGGTGCTGTCAGGCCTGGTATCTTTCATAGCTTCTGAGGGAGAATCTTTTGCAGGCTTATCTCCTAATTCTGGTTCTTGCCAGAAAACCTCGGCCTGCCTTGCCTTGTGGATGTTTCAGTTTGGTCTCCACCTGTATCTTCATGTCACTACGTCTCCTCTGTGTCTTCTCCTCTTTTTATGAGAACATCTGTCATTGGCTTTAGGATCCACCTAGATGAGCCAGTATGATTTCATCTCAAGATCCTTAACTTAGTTATATTGGGAAGGACTCTTTCTCCAAATAAGGTCACAATCATAGATTCCAGATAGGCATATCTTTTGGGGAGGTATCATTCAAACTACTTCGTCAGTGTATCAAGGAGAGGGGGAGAAAGAGTGAGAGAGTGAGAGAATGAAAGAGAGAGAGAGAGAGAAAGGGAGAGAAGAGGTGGGTGTGGGATTCAGAAAAAATCATGGGAGATACCAAGGATTGAATCTGCTGTCTTTGTAAATTTGCCTTGGAACCAGAAATAGCTAATGCACCTTGGGCAACTGCCACTGGAAGTTGTTGGTGCCTTCCTTATGCTACATAACTAGTTAAATGATAAAAAACTTTTCCGTTCCCTAATTCAGTATCCTCCCTGTGACAGTAACAAGTAGTTAGCTCCCAATATATGTTTTGTTCTTTGTTTTAGTAATAGAATCTCCAGCTGTTATGGTTTATATCTAGATGTCCCCCAAAGCCTCATGCACACATACGTGGGGCTTTGGGGAGGTGACTGGATCATGGGAGAGTGATATTCATCACTGGATTAGTCCACTGATAGGTTTATAGCTGAGTGTGATGTTGGGAAGTGAAGCCTGGTTGGAGGAGGTGGGTCACTGTAGGCGTGGCCTGGAAGAATGTATCTTTCTTTTTCTCCTTTGATCCCTCTGCTTCCTGCCTGCCATGCCACGAACTGTTTCTCCTCTACTGTGCCCCTCTGCCATGCCTCCTTGCCTTGGAACCAGCTCACTGTGGACTGAAAACTCTACAGATTGTGAGTTAAAATAAACCTTTCCTCATTTAACTTGTAGATGTTGGGTAATTTTGTCCCAACAAGGAGAAAGTGACTGAGACCCCAGCCCAAGTTTTTAAAGAACACGTGGATACATAACCAAAGACCGTAATTTCCAGCCTCCTTTGAAGCTGGGAAGGTAGCATCTGGTAAACAGGATGCATGAAACCATGCTCGTGTAACTTCTGTATCATATGCCGAAAAGAAAGCTCTTTGTCTGCTGTTCCCTACCTCCTCCTTTCCTGTGGGCTGGGGTGTGGTGTGCAATTAAAGTGCAGAAGACAACACCCAAGGGAAGGAAAGATGGCAGGAAGCTGCTAGAGCCCTGAGTGGTCTTCTGGAGAAGTGCTACCTCCTGCACAGATCACCTGCCAACCTCTTTATTTTGGGGACTTTTTTGTAACAGCACCCAGACTACGTCCTAGGTAATATATTCCCATATGTACAAGTCCAGTCTTGCTCCTCAAGGACCGACTCGTCTCTTTCTGCAGGAAAAAACAGAAGAGCAGACGAGGGGAGAAAAGTGAGTTGATAATTTTAGGCATTGGCAAAATCAACCCGAGAAGAGAATAATGAGAAAGAGGATGAATTTGGAGAAGAAAAGGAACATTAATTTTGCTTCATAAGACCTACTTGTGCAAACTGAAAGGAGATATGTTGTTTTATGATAAACAAGATGAGGGGGATCATGTTAGACATTGATTTAATCATATTTTTAGGAATTATTACTAGAAGTATCTTTATCTGCTCCACAAACACCATATAATGACACTTAAACACTAATAGAGATGAAATCTTTGCACAGTCTGACCTGACTTAATATTACTCTGACTTCTTGGTTTGACAGGGTACTGTGGTTATGTAAGATATTATCACTGAGACAAGTTTGGTGAAGAGTACACAGAAACTATTTTGAAACACCTGTTTTAAACTACTGCGTTAGTCAGTGCTTACTAGAGAAACAGACCTAACACAAGATATACAAATATAAAAGACTTTACAAGATTGGCTTATAATGGCTGCCCACAGAGTGAGGTGTGGAAGAGTGAAAAGGGCTGTCTGTGCACTGCAGAGTCGAAGGATCCAGTCAAAGGCCTGGAGCTCACGGTAGTGTCCCGTGCAAATCCGTATCCGGAGGCTGCCTGAAGGCTGAAGGGTCAGTGCTGGAGGCTGAAGAGTCTACATGGGAAGCCAGGAGACGATGTCCAAGGTGAGAGTAAAGACTGGAGCTCCTCCAAAGAAACAGAAGCAAGCCTTCCTTCTTCCTTCCCTCTTATACTGTTCTGACAACAATCCTCTGTAGGGTGAATCTTCCATGCCCAGAACTGTGCTGAGCCAATTCAACTGGGCATTACTTACTCAAGTTGACACAATCAATCAACTATCACAACTACTTAGAAATAAAGGTTATGGAATAAAACATTATGAATAGAACAGATGAACAAGTAGAGAAGACTGAAGGAGGTTTCAAAAGGCCTGCATCTCAAAGTGTACAGCAGCCACCCTGTCCTCAAGGCCAAGGCCATGGTAGCCCTCTGGTCTCCTACTGCATCCTGAGCCAACTTCGGGTAGACATACTAGTGCCTAAGGGTATCCCCTCGGATTAGTGAATCATTTTGATAAATGCAGAATTTAAGAGCCAGTTATGTCTTTGGCCAAAATAGAAATAATATGTAATTTTTGCTCTAATAGCCAGAGGTTTTATGCCATCATAGGAGTTCTGTTTAAAAAGCAAAATTAGGAGAGTTCACACACTTGGTTTACCTTTGATGCTCTGTCCACAAGGATTTGGCCACAAGATAGTTTGGGACTTCAGTTTCAGGCCAGTGAGGAGAAATGAACAAGCTAAGAAAAGGGTGAGGGAAACAAACAAGGCTTAGGGCTGGGCTCGCAGAGCGATGCACCGTCTATCACAGTATGTACCTAAGGGGCGTGGCCCCGTGGTAGTGGGGCAGAACTAGCAGAGATTTCCAAGAATTTAGTGAGTAGGAGGGTGATGCAAGCAGGATTATCTGACCATATGGGGGGAGTAATTATTATGTCTGTTCATGAGGATGTCAAGTAAGGGAAGAGGACTAGGAGGAGGCTGGACGAGAAGTGAGGGTCTGCATGAGACAAACTGCGTGGAACTTAGTCTCCAGAGGATTCTATCACAGTATGGGGAACTAGCAAATCAAGGCAGAAGCTAGATCATAAGCAAGGTATGGGATTACAAAACCAAGCAGACCAGTCTTGCTTGGATCCACAGAATTTAGAAAGCAAACAAAGCTAAAAGTAGTAGGATTAATTTCATCACTACATTATGACAGTTCTTGATGCAGATCGTAGTAGGGATTGTCAGACTGTAGAAAAGACTGAAATTGTAGTTTAAAGATGCTCAGAAAGTTGGGGGTGGTGATACATGCCTGTAATGCCAGCACTCTGTAAAGCTGAGGCAGGAGGGTCTCAAGTTGAAGCCCAGTCTGGGCAATTTAGAGATTTAGTGAGATGCTGTTTCACAATAAAAACTAAAATAAAATGCAATGAAAAATAAGGGGCTCGGTGTGACCGTCTGGGTTCAATTGCCAGCTCTGGGGAAAGGAAAATGATGCTCAGGAGAACTATGCGAGCAGCATTGGGGTCAGAACAAAGGGGAAAATATACCAAAGTCTCGAAATTATTTCTAATGCATTTGATACATTTTTGTCATCATAAATACCATTATTTTCGAAGAATTAAAAACAAATGGTTTTGTTTATAAATTGATCCAGTATTTCGAGAAAAAAGGTAGCTGGGAGTGACTCATGTTAGGTTAATATCTGGTGGAGTGTTACCTTTGCCTTTTCCTCCACTCAGGTTTGCTGTCTCGTCTGTTTTTCTTCTGGTGAGGCTCAGGTCCCGTTACTGGCTCAAAGTGTGTGAAATTTTATCAGGGCAAAGTGTGGAATTGTTGCACCCTCTGGGAGAATCCAGGCATTGAAACAATTATCTACGCCCTGTATCACAGCTCGCTGGGGCTCAAGTCCACTTTCCTAAGCCTCCCAGGGAAGGGGAACCCTGCTACTTTGGAAACGTGTCTTGTGCTTTGTAATTAAAGATAGCAAGTACCTTCTGTTTGCAATGGTTTGAAATCTTAGTGAATATAGAGTGTGTTTATGTGTGCACGCGGGTACATATGCACATGTACGCTTTATTTTAGCATGAGGTTTTCCCCTAACATTTTATCGTGTGGATCTGTTTGAGAGATAGAGAAAATAAGGTATCTACTTCCGCATAGAATTGTAATCCTGAAATGTTTATATAGACCTTCCAGAATTAATTATGGACCTGAAGCACAAGACATCAATCTTAGTCTTTCTTAATAGTAAGTAGATTCTGCTCAAATGTAAAATATTATACAGAATTATAGAAAACCGGGCCGGTGAGATGGCTCACAGGCATAAGCACCTGCCTGGCAAGCACCAGGTCCTGAGTTCAACTCCCGGTACCCACATACGAAAAAAGGGCCGGTGATATCGCTCAGTGGCACAGGCGCCTCCTGGCACACAAGGTCCTGAGTTCGACCCCTGGTACCCACAAAAAAAAAAAAAAAAAAAAAAGAATTATAGAAAACCAATACTTTTGAAAAAAGATTTTATAATAAAGAAAATATAAACCTCCTAAGCAACCAAGTTAATCTAAATAAAAATAAGGATAGTAAACAGGGTTTGAAAGAAAAATAAACCTAGAAAATTAGTACATGGGGTAAAAAAAACAACTTTTTTGTCTCACTTTTGAAAACATTTTGAGTTATAAAAATAGTGTAGTAACTCCTTAAAAGTTAACAGAACCAGACATTTTAAAAAATAGTTAAAAATATGTAATTCCCATGTTTCATGGGAAAATGAAAAAGAATATTTTAACTCAATTTTAAAACCAGACAAAATTAGTATAAAGAAAGAAAATATCAGGCTAATCTCACTTTCATACATAGATGTAAAAATCCTAAATAAAATACCAGCGAGTCATATCTTAAAATACTAGCTAATCAAATCCAGTAGTATTGGGGCTGGGGATATAGTTCAGTGGCGCAGCGCCTGCCTGGCAAGAGCAAGATCCTGAATTCGATTCCAGGGTACCCCCCCAAAATAAAATGAAGTAAAATAAAATAAAAATAAAATCCCTCCCCAAATCCAGTAGTATGTCAAAAGAATATTACATTGTAAATAAGAAGGATTTCACCTAAAAATGCATCAATACCATTCAGTTTTTAAAAATCTGTTGTTACTTATGTTATTGTACAGACCTGTTATCGACTGTGCTAGCAGATTGACAAATAAAAGCCCCATCAACATCCCAATAGTTGCTAAAAGCATTTGCTAAAATTCAGTATCAATTCCTCATTAAAACAATAACAAAACAACCACAAAAGCATCAAATTACAAACAAGGAAGAGGAGCAGCTACCAGAAACTACTGGAAAGTATCATGATAAATTATAATCTCTGGACTTAATTTTTCTGGCTTCTGTTTTCTAAACTATAGACAATAATAATAATAATATTGCTATAGAGCATTGTCTTGAAGAATAATTTCATTAATATATGCAGAGCGCTTAGTGCCTAAGACATAGTAAGTGCTCAGTAAATGTTTTAAAAAGTTGTTATCTAAGATGAGAAAAATTACATATTCTTCTGGAACATGTACTGGTAAAGTATTTGTGTCTATCATTTGAAAGACTTTTAGTTCCGCTCCACAATTCTACTCATCTAAACTCAAACACAGTAGCTTGAAAACACAGGAATTTTTATCCTAACCTTCACAATACAAGAAAATTTTCCCTCCAAATGTTTATTAATAGGGAAAGAGTAAGTACTCAGGTATAGCCATATAGTACTTATAATTCTTTATAGCAGCTAAAAAAGATTTTAAACTGTATGAACAAAAAGTCTAAAGTTATAAAATGACAGCAACATTGGAACCTATCATCAAAGTGCTTAATAAACATTTCTGGAATGGATGAATCATTACATTAAAATGAAATAATTCTGTATAGTATAGTGAAATGGGAAAGCTTATTTAAAAATTACAGAGAAAAAGCAAGTGCGGAATAGTGTTCAATGTGGTGACAGGTTACATATAGGTCTATAAGTGCCTTTAAAAAGGATCTGGAGGGCCGGTGAGATGGCTCAGCGGTGTAAGCGCCTGCCTGGCAAGCGCGAGGGCCCGAGTTCGACTCCCGGATCCCACATACGAAAAAGGGGCCGGTGATATTGCTCAGCGGCACGGGCACCTGCTGGCGCGCGAGGTCCTGAGGTCGACCCTCCGGTACCCACAAAAAAAATAAAAATAAAAAATAAATAAATAAATAAAAAGGATCTGGAAAGAGTCATGTCAAACTGATAATTAGTTAGGAGGGGAGGACTAGGCTCACAGGTTTTGGTCAAGGTAAGCACTGAAAATTTCCATAGTCTACTGCACAGAAGTAACTCCTATTAGCATTTAGCATACATTCTCCTGGGTTTTTTTTTTTTCTACACATGTAGGTGTACATGTAATTGTACCTGAATATATACATATGAGAAATTTCTTGTTATTTGGGAGAAGAAGATAGAATAAAAGCTCCCTAACTACTTTGCTGTGAGCTGAAAGTTTGTGTCCCCCAAAATTCATATGCTGAAATCCTAATCCCCAGTGTGATATGATTTGGAGATGGGCCTTTGGGTAGTGATTAAGTCATGAGGGTGGAGCCCAAGAGTAGGATTAGAGCCCGTAGTTTAAAGGAAGATAGCAGAAAGAGCTTGCTTCCTCTCTCTCTCCTTTGCCATGTGAGGATACAAAGAGAAGATGGCCATCTGCAAGCCAGCAGTGACCTCCCCAGACGTCAGATCTGCTGGCACCTTGATCTTGGACCTCTCAACCTCTGCAACTGTGAGAAATACATGTTTCTTGTGTAAGTCACTCTGGTATTTTTGTTATAGAAGGATGGGTAGAGTAAGGCACATTTCTAGCCCACTGTGACTTCTTCCATCTCCCTGATGTTCCTCTTGTTCAGACTCACATTAATGGCAGAGCAAACACCAGGTAGAAATGAACTCTAAGGCCAGCCTTCCAATGATTAATTTTAGGTTCTTAATAGCCCTTTTTTTCGTATGTGGGTTCCGGGAGTCGAACTCGGGCCGTCACGGTTGTCAGGCAGGCACTTATACTGTTGAGCCATCTCACTGGCCCATACCAACTCGATCTTTACTGCTTTTTCCAAATCCATATTTCCACCATCATTTAAAACCCTCCTCGAGTTCATCTGATTACACTGTCCTCCCTGTCCCACCTTTGTCACCAGCTGTTAGCCTGCTAGTTATGTTCATTTTAACAATATTAACACTGAATTTTGGAATGCAACCATCTGCCTATTACTCTGATGGATGCATGCCCTGCTTTCTGTATTCTTCCTTGGTTACCTGACCCACACATCTTTTACACATTCCTTTAAAAGGTGTACTTGAGCGTTCCTCAAGGATCAAGATGTTTTGTTTTTCCTTTCCTTTTTTGTTTTTTGAAGTATCTCACCATGTTATCATAATTATTATGCTTTCACGTTTCTAGAGTCTGAATATACTTCTCTATAACCAGCATTCTCTTCATTATTATTATTCTAAGGTACATGATCCCTTGCTCTCCAGCCTTGCTTTTACTTAGTAGGTTTTCCATTTTTGATTGACATTAAGTCCATAGGAATCTTTTCCCTCATTACATCTTTTGATTTCTGAGGGAGTTCACAAGGTCAACATGGTACTCAAGGATTTGCCTAATACTCTTTGAAAAGAAAGACTCTCTGCAGAGGTCCATGTAGCCGCTGGCTGCAGGACTACTCCTTTTGGTTGCTGGGCATGCGTGTGTGCGTGTGTGTATTTGTGTGTGCGTGTGTGCTTACTTTGTATTGTGT
This sequence comes from Erethizon dorsatum, assembly GCA_028451465.1. Classification (NCBI taxonomy): domain Eukaryota; kingdom Metazoa; phylum Chordata; class Mammalia; order Rodentia; family Erethizontidae; genus Erethizon; species Erethizon dorsatum. The sequence continues at coordinate 60,217,515 of CM051836.1, read as the reverse complement.
TATCTCACCCACACTGCTGTTTAGTGAGTGTTGGTAGTAAACTTCCACACTTTTGAGTTTGCTCTCTCCTTATATTCTCACATAATGACCACTGAACTTCCAACTTTGTACCTATAGATGTCCATCCTGATAGAGATCTTTTTTGCATACAATGCTACTCTCCATTCTCCTACTGTACGTGTTCCTTATGAAGAGTGTATCCTGTCGTTGTCATGAGTTATTGTCATATTCAAGTCATTATTTTAGTACTTGATAGAGACCATATTTATTTTTATGTATTAAAATGTCAACATCATTTTGTCACTGTATGCCAAACTTATTTCCAATATTTTTATAGTGATACCAATAGCATGTGATATTCATTTATGAGGCATACATGCGTGAGCCATCTGAGATTCTCACTCAGCACCTCATTTTGGGGAGACATAGAAACCTACAGCAATCCGTAGTTGTCACAACTATTGACAATATGCTCCAGATGAGGAGGCTTATAACTAAGTATAGTATAGATAATATCAGCCCTGGGTTTTATGTAAGAGCCTGCAGTCAATCCCTGTGTGCCTCACAAAAACAGAACAGAATTAACTGAATGATCATAATACGGATAACTTTAAACAAGTCTAACTTTCAAAAAACTCACAAAATTTTGTATTTTATTCTTAGTAACAATATATAGCTCATAGTAGATTGAAATACACTGAGGATTCACTGAACTTTGGAAATCACAAATATTACATCTGATCCACTTCCCTATTTCTTCTAAAACTTCTGAGAACCTCCCCCTGTTTGAAAACTTGTTCTTTTAGTGTGCCGCATTGCCATTTTGGAATATGATGCCTTTCCCAAGTTGTAACTGGGTCGTGACTTACTGCTCAGCTAGAGACCTTGTTTCCCAGCCTCTCATTTATAGGTATGGCTACGGAACTAAGTTTTAGCCAATTCAATGTGAGAAGTTATGTGGCTAACTTCTTGACAAATTTCAAAAGGAGAGATTATTTGCACTCTATACCACCCTTAGAGCTAGTGAAGGACGGGTGCAGGCACCCGGGCTTATACTTCTTAAAGCCTTTTTAAGGCTGTGTCCCTCCCAGAGAGCAAGGATTCTGCATGACAAAGGGGACATGTCTACCTCTGCTTTCATGCTCCAGTTACCTGAAGCCTTGGAATTCCTGGCCCAGTGTCTCTTAACGTGCTTCCAGAGCATGTGTAAGCCTGCACAGATCCCTCCTTCCAAGCCATGCTACTAGTTCATGCGGCTCTAGGATGAGATGTAACTGAAGAGCGGTGTGCGGGAAAGGAGTGTCCATACCTTGTATACAAGCTTGCTGTGCAGGGGGGTGCTGGGATTGAGGGAGAAAAAGGTAACTGACCATCAGCTCAGGGGCAATTGCTAATTTTCCCTGCACTGCCAGTCGAACTTAGAAATCAAGGACACTGAAAATTCTAAATTTGTACATAGATTCCAATTAAGAAAGTATATTTGTCAAAGCAGTAGGTCATAGTATTTCATTTGACAGTTTGTTTACTTGATTAATAATTCTGAAATATTTAGGCAAAAGGCATGTGAGAATACTTATACCTGTGTCCTGGTCCCCTGAATGTAGGGACAGACCTTTAGCTCTTTCTCTTGAGGTAGATGTGATATGGCCAGCCAGCTCTGACCTTGTAAGGACAAAGACAATATCCAAAGGGATACAGAGCTATCAGATCAAAGGAGACTGGGTCCCCAAATGAGCCTGCATTCCACCACTGTTACTGAGAGAAAACCCTACCTCTCTCTTGTTTGAAACTGTATTTTGGAGTCTTGTTTTTTCATCAGCATGGCCTGTATTCTAACCATCACAAACCCCTATTATGTGGTTCTACACATTGCCTGGGAATGAGTTTCATCCTTGCTCCCCACACTACTGATTGTACTCGAATACCTTCCCCATAAGATGAATAGATTTTCAGTGAACCCCATTCTGTCTGCTAACTATAAGATTCACTTTGTCTTTTGCCAGGTGCTCAGGAGCCAGGCTGCCTGGGTTTGGATTTCAGCTCCTCTTTTTGTGTTCTATGTGACCTTGACAACGTGATTCATCCTCTCTTTGTTCATTTTTCTCTTCTATAAAGTGGAGATTAAAATAACTTCTTCCTTCTTGGGTTGTTGGGAAAGCACAAATATCTTAGTCCATTCAAGCTGCAATCACAAAGTACCATAAACTAGGTAGCTTACAAACAGCAGAAATTTATTTCTCATAGATCTGAAGGCTGGGAAATCCGAGATCAAATCGCCAGTAGATTCAGAGTTTGGTGAAGCTCTACTTCCTGGTTCATAAATGACAATCTTCTTGTTGCATCTTTATGTGATGAAAGGGCCAAGGAAGCTCTTTAAATCTCCTTTTAAAAGGGCAGTGATCCCATTCATGAGAGCTTCACCCTCAGAACACAATGACCCCCCCAAGATCTAAATGATCACATCTAAATGTGATCACACTGGACATTAGGAATTAACATATAAATTTTTTTGGGGGGACACATTCTGTCTATAGCAATGAGTTAATATATAAAGAGTGCCATGAGGAGCATCAGTGTTATTATTCTTTCAGTTAACTTTCTCTAGGCTATGTTGCAGTAGCAAACAGCTCCCAAATCTGAGTTACAACAGTAAAGAAGATTTTCTTACTTGCTTTGTATGTCAGGTATATTTCTACTTCAAATATCTACTTCCTAAGATCCAGGCAGTCAAGGACATTGCTGTTCTCATGGAGGAGCAGTAGAAGAACAATGTGATAGCATTGAGATGGCCTCAAAACTTCCATTCACATTTCATCAGACACAGCAAGTCCCACAGCCAATCCTGATATCCACGGAACAAGGAAGAAAAATTCACCCACAGAGACTGGCAGTGAACACTTGGGGGAAATAGTGCAATCTACCATATTAGCAATCTAATGTCAAATGTGATGCATGTGACACATTTCTTGACAGTTGCAGTTTTGCTATCTTACCACATGCCTTCTTAACTTCCACAGTGACAAATAGAGGGGACATGTGAAGTGCATCTGTGCTGTATGTCCTTGATTTTCCTCCTCTAATTTTAAGAGAGTGTGACAGCATTCTGTAGTTTTTATTTCTTAATCATTCTTTCTTCTATGACTAAGGAAGTACGAGAACTGCTTTGATGTTTCTTAGGCTCCAAGAGTACAAAAACACTGGACGGATTGTGTTATTCTTCTTAAATCCCCTTTCCTGTAAGAGAATTGAAATTATTATTCTTGCCACAGCCGTGGATGTTCTGTCTCTTATGAGAAGAGGAATAGATAGACTATTCTCTTGACACAAAATTTAGGCACATAATTGATGTTGGCCAGTAAAATAGAAATGGATGCAACTTACGGTATATTTGAAAAGAAGCCCTTCGCCGTAAGAATGGCATGTTGCAAAGAGGAGATGCCGCTTCAGCCTCTGTCCCAGGAGCCGCAGCCAGCAGAAGGAAAACTCTGTGGTTGCAGACCATAGACTACTGGGCATCATTTGTGATGACAACGAAGACGATCAACACACCTGTTCACTTACCACCTCCAGCCATCCCACACCGGTGTCACACTTTGAAGATGAGACCTGCACAGCTCTATTTTTTGTTTCTCTGTTTATGATCTGCAACAAGATACTTCACTGGGAGATACCATTCCATGAGCCGTGGTGCTTACTTCTGAATGTCTCCACTTGCCTCCTGTGGAGAGAGGCTCCTCGTGGAATCCAGCAGTGGTGTCTTCCTCTCTTCTCTTCAGTGCCACAAATGAATATTGCATCCTTAATACCTGAATTGGTTCTCTTTGGTTTCCTTGAAATATAATACTTTTCCTGCTTTCTTCTTGGATGACCTCTTTCATGCTCTCCAGAAACACTTCTCCGCTGAGCTGGAGCAGAAATGGCAGGTACGCAGGCTCTACATCGACAAGTAGGCTAGGCCCTGCCTGCAGAGAGCTACGTCCCAGAGAAGGCAGCCAAGGAACAAGGAACAAGCAAGAATCCATATAACATCAGGCACTGATGAGTGCTGTGCAGAAAAGTAGGTCAAGTAAGGGGAAGAATAATGGCAGGGAGTTTTGCATTAGACCTGCTTGTCTAGGGCGGTTGTATGTGTAATACACCTGGGCGTGATGTTATTCTGTGTCCACACATTCATTATAGACCACATATCTTCACTAAACCATGTGACGCCAACCATAAAACTCCTTAGCGCTGATCAGTACTCGCTCCTGTAGCACATGCAGTATCAGTCACACCTAAGACCACACCCGATGTTCATTCTACTTGCTGCTTTGAGAACTGAAATGCAGGCTCCTTTCTTTACTGTACACCAAGGTATTGGTGACTGACCTCAGTTTTTATTTATCACATTATTTAAAAATATTTCTCTTTGTGCCTCACATTTAGAAGAAAACTCATGAGGGGACTGAGGAGATGGGAAATAGATAAAAGGAAATATTTTTGTGGATTTGGCAAAAGAGCACCCAAAAGGAGACTGGGCTGTCATCCTTCACAACTTCGCTTTGATTCTTTGCCTGTGAAGCGGTGATTATAAAGTCGATCTTTCACGTTGTAGTAGATATTGAGAAAACGTATGCAGAGTTCCCAGCATCTGGCTGAGACTGGCATATGTGCTTTAATACATGGTGGCTGTTGTAGTCAGGGTTTATAAGGGAAAACATTTAATACAGGGCACATAATTTATAGGATTATTACATAATATTTACCCAAAGAGTCAAATGTAAAAGAGTGCGGGAGATCTGTCCACACACTAGAGACCCAGAGAATCCAGCCAGGGGCTTGGAGCCCATGGTGGTGTCCTGCACAAGTCCAGCTGAAGACCTAGATCCCATGACAATGTCTCATGCAAGTCTGTGTCAAGGATCTGCACTGGGAAGGCCCAAAGGTCAGTGGTGGAAGCTAGAAAGTCTGCATCAGTGGGATGAAGGATCTGTGCCAGCAGGCTGAGGGATCTGTGCTGGAGACAGGAAGGGAAACTCAAGGTAAGGACCACAGCTCCCTCCAAAGAGAACCACAGTCATCCTCAATGACAGTGAGGACCTGAGCTCCTCTGATAATGAGAACAGCTGAATTTATATCAGGAAAACCAACATGACAAGCTTCTCCAGGAGAACCAACAGCACACCATCTTCCCCTCCAGTTCTCCTTTTATGCTGTTGGCAACAATCCTCAGGTGGCCTTCTGCACCCAGCACCATGCTGATTCAGTTCAATGGGTATTACAAGTTGACCATTAGTTAATTCACCATACCATTATGACTACTTTGCAATTTCCTAAAGTGTGTCTGTGATGGTTAGAATGTGTATCCCCTCTACAATTCATGTTGAAACTTGTTTGAGTCCATTTGTTTTATTTACTATGAGAAAACACTACAAACTGGGCAATTTATAAGGAAAAGAAATTTATTTAGTTTGTAGAAAGTCCAAGAGTATGACAAATGCTTTACAAATGCTTCTCTTTGTTGTTGTTTTTTAGTTTTGCTTTTGCAGTGCTGGGTTTTGAAGCTAGGGCCTTGTGCATTCCATGCAAGCCCTCTACCACTAAGCCACATCCCTAGTCCCTGACAAGAGCTTTTGTGCTATATAATATCATAATGGGAAAGTGGAGGGCAAAGTGAGTGTGTGCAGAAGAGCTGGCTTTTATAACAAAGCCATTCCTATGAGAACTAATTCACTTCCATGAGAATGGCCTTAATAAATTGATGAGGATGGAGTGACCTCATAACCCAAACCCCTCAAATTGGCCCCTGCCTCACAACACTACTACAATAAGAATAAGGTTCTAATGCATGAACTTCTGGGGGACACATTCCAATATAGCAAAACTTAATTCCAATTGTGGTAGTGTTAAGAGAAGGGGTCTTTTGGGAAGTTACTAAGGAGCGGGACCTTTTAGAAATGGCTAATGCCTGTATAAAATAGGATACAGAGAGAGAGCTCATCCTTCCTTGCCCTTCTTTGCCTTCTGCCCTGAAGCCACAGTGTTCTTCCCCTCCTGAAGACACAGTAACAGGGCGCCACCTTGCAAGTAGAGACCCTGGGTTCTCAACTACTCAGCTCTATGATCTTGGACTTTCCAGCCTCCAGAATTGTTAAGAAATAAATTATTGTTTATAAGTTATCCAATCTGTGGTATTTTCTCATAGCAGCATGAACAAATCAAGATAGTGTCAATGGGACAATCATACCATAATAGGTTCTGAAGTAAAGGACTCTGAGGTCAAAAACATTTAGGAAACTCTACTCACTGCATTTCCTTCTACAAAATCAAAGTGAGGATACTAATGGCACTGAGAATTTCTGTGGTAAAGAAATATGCTTTGTTTTTCTTTTCTTTTTTTGCATTTGCATTGTTGTTTTGCAGATTTTCAACGTGAAACATGGGCCTCCAGTACCTGGTTAAAAAGGGGGACATGAGACTACACTGGGAGCTCCTGAACTTCAGAATAATGGTTACTTTGCCTTCTAGAAAAGCATGGTACTAAAGATAAGAGCTGTATTCTTCTCAGCCCTGGAATATATGTAGCAGTTAGGGCTCAAAACTGCAGCTGGTGTGTGACCATCCAGTAAAGCTTCTGGTGGGTGCTCATTAATTGTTGAAAACACTAATCCTGCTTCCTTTACGATTATAAAATTATGTGAAATTCTCAGGACCCAACAAAGCACACATGTTTTGCTGGCTAGTTATTTCTGCCTACTAATAATTATATCCCAGCAAATAAGAATCCCCCCAAAACATGCTGTGCCCTGTTTTGCAGAGAAGAGACAGTTAATAGCAACTTTAGGACGAATTCTACTGGCAGATTGTCACTCTGCATGAAAAGGCCAAACATAGACGGACGTCACGTTTGGAGCTCATTTTTAAAATCTGTTCAAACACTTCAGAGTTTTACCATGAAGAGTATACACCCTTGCTATTTTGGGTTACGTCTTTGAGAAGTGAGGGCTGGAAAGGCTAGAGAAGTTTGGGTACAGGCTGAAAGAAGTCTGCATTATTACTGGCAGTGGCTCCAGGAGTCCACCAGCTGGGTGTGACACAGAGGATGCAGACAGACCTTTAAAGTTAATGACAACATGTCTCCAAAAAGGATGAACAGACAAGAAGCAAAACAAACCACCCAGTAACCCAGGCAAGACCCAAATGTGATGCAGGTAATGATCTCTCCTTTGCAAAGAACAGATTTTTTTTACCATTCTTTCTTCTCCATTCTGCCATCTTTTCTAAACATGGCAGAATGGAGACTGGGGAAGAGGTAGAAGAGGTTCTGCTTGGTGTAGAGACACGAGGCAGGCCATTATCTTACCTAAGGCTGGATTTCCTGATCCATAACATAGGGACAGTAATTGTGTCTCCCTAATGGGGTCATGATGTGGATTAGATGAGGTAATCTGGAGTCTTGCCACAATACTGGTACATGGGAGGAGTTCTGTTAAGGCTGCACATAATTTACATGCAAAGAGTAGAGAGTTTAACCCACTGGTCCTATGTCATATGCTGGCCACATTTACCCGGCTTTTCTCAAGGGGCCCTGTGTCCCAGCAGGACCTTGGCTGAAGCACCTTCATTGTAATTAATCTAAGATCTGGTGGTGCTGTGTAAAGAGTAATTGATATACAGAGACTCTGAAAAGAGCTTTGGGAATGGAACATCTGGTTTGGAAGGCGGTCTTATAGACCAACCCCCGGTAGGCCATAGTCTGAGAGGAAAACAGGAAGTTTTGTTCATCTTACTTTCTTGGTTTTTCAAGTTACAGTCTCCAGCTGTTTACATCAACTTTTTTTTTCCTAAAGAAAAGAGAAAGACAGAGCGAGTACAAAGCACTGTAAGTCACAATCCTCCCATGAAGTAGCCCTTTGTGGAAAATCAGAGTTATTTACTTGGCTAGCTCATCTTTTATTTTTCTCTTCTTCTCCCAAAGCAAACATCTTTTCCTTGGCTTATTTTCAGGCCTGAATAAACTGTGGAGAAGGAGAAGAGAAGTGAAGTTTGGGGGAGAAGGTGAGGAAGAAATAGGAGAAAAGGAGAAAAGAATGGAAGAAATAGGAGAAAAACCTTGGAGAGGAGGAAGGAAAGGAAGAGAGTTCATAACACTTCCATTTAAGACTTATGTGTTTCCAGAGTCAAGGATTCTGCCTTTTGATGAATACAAACACTGTGGGCACCATAGATGTGGACAATCATCCTCAGAGTTGAAGAGGAATAAGAAGAAAGAAATCCTCAAAGCAAAAGTTCAGTGGAGACTGCTGTGTTTCTTGAAAATAAATGATATTTAATTTAGCACTAAATTTTACTGTAAACATTTATTGTGGTATTTCCTAATTTCCCTGCTGCCCTCTCATCTCTTCCCTGTAGAGAAGGGGTAAAGCTTGCATTTTGGTGGTAAAAAGGACAGGAACTCACACCTGCCCTACCTGTAATGTAGGTGACCTTGGGTGCTCCACTTAGCTCTATAGGTCACAGTTTTCTTATTCTTAAAATGGGGATAATGGTGATGATCATGATCATAATTTACCTATAACCCAGGCTGCTGTCAGGATTATATGAATATATATATAGTGCCTAGCCACATGGTGTGATAAGAATTTATTATTATCTTACCCCACTCTGGTTGAGGTATTCAAATTTTACATCATTGCTAAGGTTTAGATCTAGAATGTCATCGAAAAATCTCATGTGTTCAAAGCTGGGGCTTTTGGAAGGTGATTTGTTCATGGAGGCACTATACGCATCATTGAATTGATCCATTAATGAGTTCGTAGCTAAATGTGCTATTAGGAAGTAGGGTCTGGTTGGAAGAGGTGAGTCACTGGGGGCCTGTCTTTGGAGGGCATATCTCCCTCCCTGGCTCCTTTCCACTGTCTTCCAGGAGGTGAGCAGTTTGCTTCCTCCATGCCCTTCCACCATGCTGTTTCTGCCTTGGAGTCAGCTGACCATGGTCTGAACCCATGGGAAACTATAAGCCAAATAAAACTCTCCTCCTTTAATTTGCAGGTGTTGGGTATTTTGTCTCAGCAACAGGAAGGTGACTATCACAATCCTGAAGTAGAATGCATTGGTCCTGTAGCATTTACCATCCTGTAGCATCTACCACTCGCGGACACTGCTACAAACACATCACACATGAGAAACAATTTCATATCTTAAGATGTAGGTTTACTATTGCTATTCTTCACATTATAGATGAAGAAACCAAGACACAAAGAGAAGAAATTACTTGTTTAACTTCACATAGCTGAATAACAAATGGCAGAGCTGACTTTAAACCAAAATTTAGCTCAAGAGCAGAGGTCAGCAAACTAGGACTGCCAACCCTTTGTGTAAATAAAATTTTATTGGATCATAGCCATACCTATTTATTTACATATTGTCTCTGACCACTTTTGCACTGCCATGGCAAACCCAAAAGTAATTTTTATCTGTGTTTTGTAGTAAATGCTTGCTGAGTCCTGATCTAAAATCTGTTTATATTTGTAACAATTAATGTAGAGTTGCCAAGCATACCAAATAAAAATATGGGAATTTTTACTATTTGAATGTCCCTTACAAAATTCATGTTGAAATTTAATGGTCATCATAACAGTAGTGACAGGTGGCATCTTTAAGAAGCAGTTAGCGCATGTATAGTTTGGAACTTGAATGTTCCAAAGGCCCATGTTAAAGGCTTGGTCCCTAGAATAGCACTATTGCCAGGTGGTGTAAGTTTTAAGAGGGGGGGGCCTGCTGGGAAGTCTTTAGGTCATTAGGGCACACTCTTGAAGGGTTTTTGGGAGCTCAGGTCCCTCTTTGCTCTCTTTGGCTTCTTAGCCATAAGGTAGTTTTGCTGTGCCACTACTCCCACAACAATATGTTGCCTAACCACAGGCCCAAAGCCTTGAGAATTCATCGACTGGAACCTACAAAACAGTGAAGGAAAACAAACCTTTTCTCTTTATAAACTTATTATCTCCAGTATTTTGTTATAGTAACAGAAAGCTAACACAGGTGAGCAGGTTATAAGGGCACTACTTTCATGAATGGATTATGGCCATTATCATAGGAGTGGGTTTGTTATCAAGGGTGTGGGCTTCTGATAAAAGGATGCATTTGCCAGAATTTCTCTGTTTTATGCACGCTTGCTTGCTCTTCTGTCAGATTACAATGCAGCAAGAAAATCCTTACCAGATGTGGTTGTTTGATCTTGAACCCACAGTCTCCAGAACTGTGATAATTAAATTCATGTCCATTATAAATTATTTAGCCTATGGTATTTTGTTATAGCAAACAGGTGGCTTTGTTAAATTTGAATTTCAGATAAACAACAAATCATTTTTGCAGTAAAAACACATCCTATGCAATGTTGGCAGCTCTTTCTTGAGGTAACCTGTCTCTCTGATCTACCCTTCAACACATGGTCAAGATTTTTCAGAAATCCATCTGTCCATCTGAATTACAGTGCCTTAGATCTACCAGGGACCTAAGTGAGTAAGTGACCTTAGTAAAGACTAAAGATTTATTTCCTTCATCCCTCTTCAGCGGGCAGTTACAGTCACATATCCTGGGGCTCAAAAGGAAGGGGTCTGCCCCACATGTTAAATTACCAACCTACCTCCTATTTCACAAGAGTAAATTGTTTGGTAGCTCCTAGGAGTTTCAAAACCTTGAGAAATATGTGCAAAATAAAAGACAAGTTTAAATGGTTTTAAAACATAACCACAAACTCTTTAATCCTTCTGCTGTCAGGAGGTTGGAGGAGGTTTGTATCCATTCCTGTTTAATCTCTGGGTAGGGTTGTGTCTGCTTTCTCCAGTGTGGTATGGTGGAAGTGATGCTAGGCAGTTTTATAGGTGAGGTCGTATAAGGTCATGTGTCTTTCCAACCTCCAAAACTGCTCACTAGGACACTTACTCTTGGAGCCATGTAATGTCACGTAAGAAATCCAGTGACTCTAAGGTGCCCTGGAGGGAGGAAATCCAGCCACATGGTAAAGACCACACGTACATGCTTAGGTTAACTTGAATCCAAGCCAGCCTTCAAGTTATAGGTATAAAACACTTGCATGTAGAAGCTTCCATAAGTTTCAGTCCCTAGGCACGTGACTTCATGCTGTTTATATCTTTCAAGTAGAGACCTCAAATATCATAGAGAAAAGATAAATCATCCATTTTATGTCTTTTCCAAATTCCTGATCAACAAACCCATAAGTATAACAAATGGTTATTGTTTCATGGCACTAATTTGGAGAGTTTGATTTGTACCAACAGTTAACTCTGCAGTATCAGCTATTTATTGAGAGAGAGAGAGAGAGATACATAAACATACCTGCATATAAATCACATTGTTTTGTAAGCCTTTGGTGGAATTCCATATTAATATTTGCATTTTAGGAGTTTAAAACTGAGAAGACTATGTAAGTATCTATGTAATTGATGAAATATGGAAATGATTTGTACAGCTTAGGGCTCATCTAGGATCCCTGGTGCTTTGCAAAGAGGCCCACTCAAGGAGGACACTACACCTTGGGACAGCTAATTCATGAAAAGGTAACACCCTGGGGTTTGAAATATCAGAGGCTTATTTTCCAGGGAAAAGTTTACTTTTACATTTACTTCCCCATAAGATCTGACTCAGTATTATTCTTTTGTTCCTCCCTCTTTGTATGTGACTTCCAGCAAAGGGTCGAACTCTGGCCCCATTTCCCCTGACACCAATGAAGGAAATAAAAAGGGGGAAAGTTGGATCTGAAGAAGTCTGGGGAGAGCCATGTAACTAGGAAATGTGCCATTTGCATTTATTTATTTTATATATGGTTTTGAATTCTTCAAGATCCTTAAGGACTGTGGTTTGGCAGACTGCAGGGCAAAGTCAGTTCATGTGGTCCAGCATTCAGTTGGCTGCTGCTTTTGATCTCTGCTTTGCTCCCGTCTCAAGACATACTTTGTGTTGGAGTCAAACACAAGTAGACATTTGGGAATCTGGCAAAATTAGATGAAAGTTAAAATGGACAAAATTTAAGGTGAAAGATTAATCCTTAAACTCACTAAAGAAAGCACTTTACATATGAAACTGCCCCCCCAGCAAGAAGATCCAATCCTAGAAGAGTAAATTAAATTAAAATATCACTGTTTCTTAAAATGTTAATAATAATGAGAAAGTGATAGGAGTATTTGTTATACTATAGATATCATGTTATATTTTGCATAAATCATGTAACCAGAACAGTTTTTGGTGTCTTTGCAGATTCTTCCTCCTCCCAAACCATCAGGCTTAGAGTCATATTAATCTTCTAAAAGTTTACTTCCATTTTGGAGTGCCAGGAAATATTTTCCCCTGCTACACCATCTTGGACTTGGGAAGCTGAAAGCCTAAAAGGTGATTTATCCAAAGCACACCACTGCTTCCTGAACTGGAGCCCAGACTATTTGATCTCCAAGTAAAATTGTGTATTTCCTAAAGCAGAGGCATTGAGGGGCAGTAGGGAAGGGTGGAAGAAAGGTGGGGACAAGTGGGAGCCCAGAGCCTGAGCTATCCCCAGGATCTGCATATCCCTAGCTGGCTTTGAAGTGAAGTCTAAAATTCTCAGCATGGCAATTGGTTCTCACCACAATGTGCTCTAAAGCCTTTTTTCTCCCCCATCCTCTCATATATTGTCAATTCAAGTCATGCTGATTTCTTGTTCCACATTCCCCTGGTCCTCCTCAGTGATTTTGCTCATTCCTTTCTCCATCCTCCAAATTCCCCCATGAAACCCAACTCAAGTGCCCCATATCTAGCATTGTCTACAAGACCACCAAAGCACTGAGAACTCTACCTTCCATAGTATCTTGATGGAAAACATGACAAGACTCTGTCAATTTCTTACCCGACATGCAGTAGTGTACTGACCTTCAGGGATGCTTTAGGACATTACTGTTGCGTCAGTCCTTCCCTATTCACTGTAATGTGCAAAGACCAGCAGATTGTCCCTGAAATGACCAGAAGGGTTACTTGCAAATGGGGTATCGAGGACAGTGCTGGTTTTAATTCAAGCTTTGCCTGTACTAGATTTTCCACAGGACTGAAACCTCCCCTCCCCAGAAAAGAGGCAGACACACAGACACACACAGAGGCCCCTAAGAAGCCAGTTATTGCTCATCTTCATATCCCAGTCTGCTGAAAACACCTGGCACTCAGCTTAGATGGATAAAAACCTCTCCCACTCAAGCTGACAAGGCTCACCTCAAGTTTGGCACACAAAATGACAAGCCAAAGGAGAGCAAGGTGCTTCCCTAGAATACAGCCTGTGTGTTCAACAGGGTAAGATGACACTTTCCCAGAATGAAGACATCAAGGAACCAGGTGTTTTATCTTGCTTGGAGCCTATCAGTGTCTGTTTCGGTTGAGCATGTATTGGGTGCTTGACCCCAAGTTTGTTCATTTAATCCTTATGACAACCCAATGAAGTAGGTACTATTGTCATCTTTATTTTGTGGTTGATAAAACTGAGACTTGGTATATTCAAAAGATTTGTTCAAAGTGTCTCAACTAGTAAGTGACAAAGACCAAATCTGGATCTGTTTGATTCCTAAGCTCATTGAAAAATTTATATCATATATACATATATATCTATATCTATATCTATCTATATCTATATCTATATCTATATCTATATCTATATCTATCTATATATATATCCTTATTAACCAGGCTAATACTGTAACATTTTTATCAATCTATCTTTATCTTTAAGGAGAAAATGTAATATTGTAGTCCCCTTTTTATAGAATATTATTCCTATCTTCGTTTCCCAACAGACCATAACTATCATGAGTTTGTTGTATATTCTTACAGCTTTATTTTGTGCTTTTATATAAATGTATGTGTATCCATTAGCAATACATGTGTGTTTTTAAAGATTTATATACATGTCATCAACAATGTTCCATCCCCAAAGCCCGTCTTCTTCATTACATGGTTCTTACCCATTGTCGCCCACGTCTCCTCACACAATGAGTGCTCATGGGGACAAGTGCACAAACGGAGGCTGGGTTCTTACATGGCTGTCGCTACAGTGAACAAAATCAGGGTTTTGCTGCAGAATGTCTTCACTTCACAGCTCTTCCTGTCTGCTTCAGCATGGCCTTTTAACCGTGTGTGTGTGTGTGTGTGTGTGTGTGTGTGTGTAGTATCTTTGTGGAGGTGGTTTCTTAATTCTTCAACTGAATAGGGCAACATTATTGATCAAGGGATTTTTAAAAAGCCTTGTTTTTCCAGAGTCGTCTTGTATTAAAAAACTCATGATCCAAACCATTTTCTATGAGGCCATGTGAGTCCATTTGTAGCTTTTACCAGTAAGACCAGTGCTGTGACCAATAAGATACCAGGTGTGAGCCTGAGTTCCAGTAAATAAACACACATGCAAAATAACTTCCAGAACTATAAGAGCTCCCCTTTATTCATACATAGAATTGAGTTATATTTTGTAGGATAACTTCCCCCTCATTTGCAAGCCATTCTTCAATGCTAAATTTTTTGGGAAAAGGAAAAAACAAGAAATAGTGCGCTGCCAAAATACGTCCATCCCTTTTGGAGGTCTCCAGAAAGCTTAGGCAAATTTCCCACCTGCCTAAGTTGAGTGGTTCTTCTACCTACAGCTAAGAGCATGTCAGCTCCCAGTCAGAGTTACTCATGAACTGCTTTTGGAGAACCTTTTTCTTTCTATTCCAAAGTCCCCAAACCAAAAATACTATCAACTTTTTTCTTATCATCCAGAGCTAATAATATTTAACATGTAATGTATATCCTTTTGCAATATGAAGTTTACTATGTATGTGTTTAAGGATTACATAAAAAGTAAAGATTACATGAAAGATTACACACAAGATGATAGCCCTCTATTGGGCTAAGTTTTGAAATCAGCACACAAGGGAAATAACATAAACCCTAGTTCTCCCTGGAACCTCCTTAAACTGCTTACAAAACACAGCACTGAAATATGAGGTAACATTCATGCTCTGCTTGTTGTTGGAAACAAAGGGGAGGGGAAATTTTAACTACAGGTCAGTGCGGCACCAGTGAACAGGATGGATGACCAGGTAAATGCCTGGCCCGGGAGGTGTCATGTTCATTCTCACAGGTACACTCTGCCCTGGTGGCTGTGCACATCCACAGTTACTGGTTGGGAGGGATACCCCCCTGCCTCAGGAACACTGGGCAATGTCTGGAGACATTTTTAATTGTCATCATTGGGATAAAATAAACATAGGTATCTAATGGGAAGGGGCCAAAGCTGCTGCAAAATTTTCTACAACCAATAGGACACCCATTAATTCTCACACACTTTCCCAGCACAATTCCATGTGCAGTGATATGAGGCAGCAAGAGGTCCTCGCCAGATGTAGCCACCCAAACTTGGACTTCCCAGACTCCAGAACTGTGAGCTAAATGAACCTCTTTTTTTTTTTTTTTTTCTACAGCTTAAAGAAGTTGTAGAAATGTAAGCCCTTAACTATGCAAATCTTTAATGAACTAACAGCGTTAAATGAGTTCATACTTGAACTATTCCTCTCCCAGAAAAGTTTCAATTTTCAGTGTAATATATCATAATTATGGGAAACATTGATATTGCAAAAAAGTATAAAAAACTCCCATAAAACCAAATATTGCTTATCATGTCCCCAACACCCAGAGAATACAAGTCATAATTTTAGTGGGTTTTCCTTTTTATAAATGTGTATATATATATATATATATATATATATATTTTTTTTTTTTTTTTTTTTTTTTTTTTTGTGGGTACCGGGGGTCGACTTCAGGACCTCGTGCACCAGCAGGCACCCGTGCCGCTGAGCGGTATCACCGTCCCTTTTTTCGTATGTGGGTTCCGGGAGTTGAACTCGGGCCTTTGCTCTTGGTGGGCAGGCGCTTGTGCCACTGAGCCATCTCACCGGCCCCCATAAATGTATATTAATGCAAGTATGTTTTCTTCTGAAAAAGAGTGAAGTATACTTTTACCCTGCAACTTTATGAATGGTTAATGGCTGTATAACTAAATCACATGAGTTACAACATACTTTACTTATCATTTCCTTTTTGTGAAAATTTAGATTGTTTACACTTTTTTATAATATAAATTGCTTTGGAGTGAATATTTTGTGCATGACGTTTTTCTGTATATTTCGATTCTTGATGGGTTTCATGAAATCTGTTGATTGGAATGAAGACTATGCACCTATTAACTATTAAAGTATGTTGTTAAATGCTTTTGTGAAAAGCTATATCCGGATTTCATTTCCAGAAGCTCTACAAAAGAGCAGCGTCCTCATCATTCTCTCCAGCATTGAATATAATTGTTATTTTAAAACTTGCCATTTGGATAGGTGAAAAATTATATATGTGTATCAGTGATCCCTAAACTGCAATTATGCTTGCAACTTTCTGCTTTCTGCAAGTGTAATAAAATAATCCAAAGTGAGTGACACACACTAAGTATCTATGCCTATATTTATAGCAAATCCCATGTACATCTATTTTTTAAGTTTTAATATAACCAAATAAGCTTGCCTCTTGCTGAACAATTCACGTCATCTATGTGAGCTTGCTGACAAAAATCATCAATAAGGATAATATATAATTTAAATAATATATTTTTATTTCATAACTCTCATGACAGGGAAACCAGATGGGCATGTTGATAGGAATGGAAGAAGAGATTTTAAAGAAATTTCAGCAAGATATTTATTTTAAATTTTTATCCAAAATGAAGCAAATGGAGGTATAATTTTAAAATATTCCTCAGTTCCAATTTCACCATGATAGTACCTGGGTTACCTTGAATTAGCTATTTTTGTCCTTAAATTATAATACTCAAGACCAAAATCTATGCTTCATGCATGGGCTATTAAGAGTACAATATGAAATCAGTATCTCAGAGAGATGTCTGCAGCCTATGTTCTTGTAGCATTCTTGTTCACTGTGTGCCAAGACACGGAACCAACCTAAGTATCCGTCGATGAATGAATGGAAAATAGTGTGTGTGTGAGTGTGTGTGCATATGCATGCAAATGTGTGTGTTGCAATACTATTCAAGCTTTTAAAAAGAAAAGAACCCTGGCATTTGTGACATCACGGATAACTCTAGAAGACATTGTGTTACGTTCTAGGCACAGAAAGACAAATAATGTGTAATCTCACTTGTGTGTGGAATTTTAAAAAATCAAACTCATAAAGGCAAAAAAAAATAGTGGTTTCTAGGTACTGAAGGGAGGAAGCTGGGGAGATGTTGGTTAGAGTAGAAAGGTTTAGTTATGAGGGACAAGTAAATTCTGGAGATTGATGTGTAGTGTGGTGAGTACAGTTAATAATACTGAATCATATACCTGAACTTTGCTGGAGATTTGACCTTAGATTTTCTCAACACAAAAAACAATTATAGTTGAGGTAATGCATATGTTAACTAGTTCAATTGTGGTAATTGCTTTACAACTATATGTATAGCAAAACATCAAGGCTGACGATATTAAATACATATTTTTATTTATCAAGCATACCCTAAAAAAGCTGGAGAGGAGAGTATGAAAGAAAGATCCCCACTCCACACACACACACAAGCACACACAACGACACACATCTTGACCCTAAGAACCTCCTCTACCTCTAAGTCCAGTAGAATGAGTATCAGTCAGAAATGAAGTTGAGTTACAGAAAATGCCTACAGTTATATATTTTTTACACTAAAGTTTGTGAAATGAGATTTACACCCATTAAATATTTCATGTCAAAAAAGTGACTTGATGGTTGTTTGGAAACTTACAGATTCTACCAAACACAACTGTTTATTTGTTTTAATGGATGAACGCAACCCCTCTGAAATGTAGCATCTACAAAGATAATCCGTTTTGGTAAAATGTCTTCCCTTAATTGCATGTCATTCTCATACAGTTAATATAAAGAAGAAACATATGTTCCAGAGAAAGATCTACTTTATACGGCATTAGATTGGGTCCACAGCCAGATGGGACAGGCGTGATGTGGCCTGGGCAGCTGCCAGTGTGCAGGGGCCTCAGCTCAGACTGTCACGCAAGCCTCTTCCTCCAGGTCTGTTGAAGGCCACCCGAAGCCCCAGTGCCAAGCTTTTCAAGAAAGAGAGAACTAACACACTGTTTTTCCATCATCTTTTTTGGTTACAACTGAATTCACTTAGCAAACAATGGAAAAATAAACGGAATGAGTTTTGCCCTCTTTAATAGCTGACACTGCTACTTGGATCATTTTCCATACAATAAGAGAGACATCAGAGCCAACAACAGATTTTATTCTGTTCAGTGACATTTTCTTGAAGAAGTCCCAAATTTAATAAAGTGGAGAAACATTTCTTCCAGTCAACATAAAGCTTTGTGTCTGAACTAATAAAATCTGGAAGAAAACACTTCTAATACTTAGTCCAACAGTGCTGTATTTCCCCAAGGTGGTTGATTAGCAAACACACAAGGCTAGCAATAAAATTCATGATGTGTTCACCAACAAGAGAAACTGCTGTAATAACTAATTAATATAAGCCAAATAGTGACACTACGGGATTAGGGGAAGGAAAAATCTTTCAAAATGGCCTTTGTGTACTTAAAAGAGTTTACATGTTCAAGTGTGTTACACTGGAGAACATTTCTCCTCTGCATCTGTTTTATTATCCACAGCAGCCTGTGGATACCTTGGCTAACCTCTTCCCTGCTCCACCAAAGTAAACTTGCCAAAAAGGGATTGGGTTTGGCCAACAGTGAAGCATTCTCTACTCCATCAAGCATTTTTTTCTCTGCCATAAGGGAGCACTCAACTGGGTTTCCAAAGGCACACGTGCAAACAGGAATGATCTCTGCCTAGCCGTGGTGGCTCTTCTTCCTTCCTGTGAGGACAGCCCTGCCTCACTGCTCTTTCATAAGGGCAGCATCTTTCCCCACGAGACTTGTATGATTTATAACTCTGGAGAGCAGCATATGTGCCACGCAGTTGGGTGGTCAGCATTTGGACTCAATTGTGAAATTTGTTTTCTTCTACTGTGCTTGTGAATCTAATAGGATAAACAAGTACAGTTACTATGGATGTCTCTGATCAACTTTCATCCATATGTACCTTACAACTTAAATGAAAAACAATTGGCCAAAAGCTCTTTCTTGCTGTCAGAAAATTGCTCTTAAAGGGTGTATTCATGTGTATGTTTTTATGTTGTGAATAAAAATACAATAAATCTGTGGATTGTAAGGTCCTTGAAGGTGTTATCTTGTTTTATTCAACTTTATATCCCCTGTGTCCCTAATTTAGTACTTGTTACATAGTAAGGACCCACAAAAGGCAATTATTAATTCAGTCATTTTTATTTGTTCTTTTAATCAAGTAATAATTAGTATGCAGCCAGCACTATCAATCATTGATAAAATGAATATAGAAATATTCTATATATATATAAATGAATATAGAAATAAATATATACATGAATGAATAGACAATCAGCTCAATGGCCTTGACACATCTCTCCAAAATCATGTGCTCTTCTATTTCTTGCTCTGAGAAAACATAACTATTTACAAAAAATCCTTTCCAGTCCACAGACCTGATACTTAGGAGTGAACAAGCAACACTCAATGTCATTAGTTATCAAGGAAAAGAAAAACTGAAAGTAAAGTAAAGCACATCTAGATTCATGGTAATTAATAATTCGCCTGAGTACTTTCTGGATTTACATACATTGTGGGTTTTCTAAAATCAGTTTACTTTAGGTGAAAGAATGCTCTAAGTTTACATACATCTTCTTATTTAATTCTCATGATGGCCCTATAAGGTATGTATTACTTTTATCTCCCTTTATAGCTGGAGAGCAGAGAAGTTAAACGACCTGCCAGAGGCTGCTCAGTGAAGGAGCCCTTGGGGTCTGACTCTACCACTGATGCTCTTAATCATGCCACACTGGCTCCTGTCTCCATGGTCCCATGGCCCAGTCCATACACAGTAAAGAGGCTGGGCAGCCACAAAGGGCTCTGTCTGCTTACAGCAAACTTCTTTCTTCCCCTACACTCACAACTTAGTGAGGAAACACAAGGTGTATTTGGGCTCTACTGACCTCAGCTACACTGACAAAAAACAAGAGCTTCTAGAGCCAACATTTGTGTAAGGATTCTAGCTGTGCAACATTGCATATGTGTGCATGCACACACACCCATGCACAAAAGAAGTCACCAAAACATGAATATCCATTATCTCTGAGTGATAGAATTGCAGGTGGAATTGACCTTTCCTCTCACAATTATCTGTGTTGTTTGAAGTTTTGTGAGTAATATACAATTTGTGTAATCATGAAAAATAGATTAAATTATTTTTGTTGTGAAACAAAGAATGATGGCTCTGGCATCAGCTTGGGTTTGAATTATTTTGTACCTAGGCTTGGACAAGTTTCTTATCTTCCTACCTGGGGCTTCCTTACCTGAAAATCAGAACTAATAAAAGGACCTACGATGACAACAGAGGGAATGAGACCACTGTGCAGGGGACAGTGCAGAGTCCTGTCGCCTGCATGGCACAGTCAAAGGTTGTGAGCCGTATTCTCACAGATCTGGAGAAGAATGACAAAGGATGACGCGCCCAGTCTTCATGCAGCTCACACAAGTGGCTTCTGGAGAAGCAAGTGAAATCTGAACCCTGATGGCCGCAGGTGGCTCTAATTTCCAACAAGGAAGGCCAGGCCATCATGCAGCTAGAACTCAAGCAGTTCCATATGCTCCAACTTCATCTGGATTGTCAACTCCTCTTTCTGTCCTATTTTGGGGTTCAAACAGCCAAAGGCAGCAGCACCCCAAGTGGCCCTGCCCTGCTTGGCATACCCAGCATGGGAATCAGTGTGGGAAAAACATCCAGTGAGGTTTAGTCCATTCCTCTCCTTTTAGCTGGCCAAAGAGGAGCATTTTACGGAAGACAGGTCCAGTCATTGTTTAATTCTGTCACTGTGCATATTAGCTGTTTGAAACAAGCGGTGATTGACAGTGAGATCCATCTCCCAAAGGAACAGAGGATCCAGAAAACTGGCAAGACAGGTTTCTCTGCTGCTGGTAGGGTGGAGAACACTGATGGACAAGGTCATGGCAGCTAGAAAAGAAGGAGGAGGCAATAGCCTAAGGAGTAATGACAAAAATGACCACATCTTGTCACCTTCTCTGGCTGCAGAAGAGCTTTGAGGTATTTGGAGGAATTCCAGCCCTGTATACAGATTCAGTAAGAGCCTGTATCCCTAGGTTCCAGTCAGGGTGAGGCATGTAGCGGGGCCCTTGTGATCACATTCAGCTGAGACAGTGACTTAGGAGGTGGCTCCCTGGGGGACAAACTTCATTGGTGGGGCTGCACTGGAGGCTTTTGTCTCCCAGAGGTGCTAGAGATCTACAGTGTCAAGTTCCTGATGGGGCAGTGGTATTGGTAGAGCAGTGCCCTGGCTTTCCCCAGGCTCGGGCAGGGTAGCAGTAGCAGGTCCCTCCCCAGGCTATTACAGGCTTGGGTTTGTACGTGGCTTCTAGAAACTCAATCTCAAGCCACTCATATCCATTCACTAAATTCCTTCCCTGCTCAGTTAGTAGTGAGCTTCTTATGTATAACTAAGAGCACTAAAAGACACGGACGCCTAATGTTAGGAAGAATTTTTCAATCTCCGGAAGCCTGAGCACCACCTTTCGCTGTACAGGACAACCATCACGGGAAGGAAGCTGTACTCTAAAACAGCTACACACAGAGAGAGGCTCTCCACGGGTCACACTTAGTTGTGAGTAGCAGAGGTTGCAATCTGGGATATGCAGCAGACTCTAGGTGCATCCGAGGAGGCTGGGTGAAGGGAAGCCTGTAAACACAGAAGAGAAAAAGAGACATCAGTTGTTTTGAAACAAAGACAACATTGACTACAGGGCTTATTACAGGAGGTGATGTCGGTTTGTTAGTGGTGACAGAATACCAGTCAATTGTTCCTAGGCAAGCAGCCAGCTGTGGCTCGTCCTCCTTGCGTGACTTGTGTATCAAGCGGCAGATTGGAAAAATTTTCCTGTGGGGATTTGTTTTGCTTTTTGTGATGCTGGGGATTGAACTCAGGGCTTTACATGTGTCAGACAAGCATTCTACCACTGAGCTACACTGCAGCCAGCCCGTGGTATTTTTCGTGTAAGGACGGTACCTCTGTGCCCCTCCTTCATGGCCCCAGTTCTATATTTCAGGGTTAGACATAAATGACTTCATTTTGGTATTAAGAATTTTCACAGGGCGTTCTACCACTTTAAACACTCTAGGTCTCCAAAAACCTCATTCTTCATATACAAGTTTTTTCTCCTGGTAACATTCTTTCAGACTCTCAAATTATACTCATTATAATCATCTGGGGAGCTTTAAATACCTCTGATGCCCAGGTTGTACTCCATACAAATTGAACCAGAGTCACAGGGGTAGCGTCCAGGCATCATTAATTTTTAAGTTCCCCAGGTGACCTCAATGTGCAGCTAAGACTCAGAGCAAGTGGTCTACTCAGTGCTTCTTAAAATGTGCTCCCGAGACCAGTGCCACCCGGGAATTGTGGGAAATTCCCAGGCCATGCCCCAAGTCTAATGGATCAGAACCTCTGGGGGCGTTTTCCACCCCCCACATAGCACTCTGGGTTTTTATCAGCCCTCTATGATTCTGATGCATGATTAGGGCGGAGAACTCTGGACTATACTTTTCTCTAAGGGCTGTAATTTAGGCATTTAAAAAATGTACTTTTTCTGGTCACTGCTTAAAAAAGAAACTTTCATTCTTGCAATTAATGTCATGATTCAAATTTCCAACACAGAATTTTCTGTGTGTGCCAGAGTGAGTACAGATTCTAAACCAATTTTATCTCCTACTCAAGTTGAGAGTGAATTCATTTTTTAAAAATGTCTAAAATATTTCATTATGTTTCTTCAACAGATTGTGTGTACTTCATTTTTAATGGTGGAACTAAATGAAATAAAAGGGGAGATGCTGAACATATAGAACTTCTAAACAGAGACTTAAGTGCAGCACCTGCACACACAAACACACATGCACACACATCAGTCTATTGGGTGAGTATTGGCTGCCCCTAGTAGTGCTCTAGAAAGCCTGAAACATGAGAGTGAAAATGAATTTTAACTCCAGTTTCCCCTCCCCAGCCTACAAAACGAAATACAGCATTAGGATTTCAAGAAATCACATGAGGCTGAACAGCTACCATAAGAATATTATAGCTATTCTCTTTGTGGTATGCTCATATTTACTACTTTTTAATTTTTTTAGTTTTATTAGTACCTGTTTGCAATACATAATAATTACATTCATTATGAGGAATTGGTGATGTACATAAACATCTCAATCCTTTTTTTCTTTCCTATCCAATCCCCCTTTAAAAAAATTTTTTTTGTCACCATCAGATTCATTCATTTTATATGTCCTTGTCAAGTTAGTTATCATCAATATAGATTAACAGCCAGACTAACAGTTCAAAAAACATGCAGACCCACAAGCTTAAATATTCCATGGTTTCTCTTCTATAAGAAACCCAATATATAAATAAAATGTGAAATAAAAGACAATAGGAAAAAAGAAAGAGAAAAAAGTCATTATAATCCAGCATGGACAATGTATCTTAAAGTATACCTTATTCTAGTATAATTGATTTAGTAAAATTGTTTTTCGTGTTTTATGTTTTTTGGTCATATTTACTACTTTTAAAGTAAGATGCGATTAGCAGCTATTATGGTTTGTGTTTAGATGTCCCCCCGAATCCTCCTGCACTCATAAGTGAGGCTTTTTCAGAGGTGACTAGATTAGAGTGTGCGATCCATTCATCCTGCAGTGCTAGCATTAAAGGTGCTGGGATTAAGGGTGGGTGATTAATAAATCAGTCCACTTATTGGTTTGGCAGGCTCTAATCCCACTAGCTTCAATACAATGTAATAAACAGAAAGAGCCTCGTCTTTTCCCTGGTTTGCTTGCTTTTGCTGTCTTCTACCTGCCATGAACTGTTTCTCCTCTGCGATGCCCTTCTGCCAAGCCACCCTGCCTTGGAGCCAGCCAATTATGGACTGAAACCTCTACAAACTGTGAGATAAATAAACGTTTTACCCTTTAACTTTGGGTGTCAGG
The DNA here is from genome assembly GCA_028451465.1 of Erethizon dorsatum. Taxonomy (NCBI): domain Eukaryota; kingdom Metazoa; phylum Chordata; class Mammalia; order Rodentia; family Erethizontidae; genus Erethizon; species Erethizon dorsatum. Next base: position 60,193,362 of record CM051836.1, on the reverse strand, counting down.
TGTTTTGTCCCAGCAACAAGAAAAGTAACTAAGATAGCAGCCAATACCATCCCGTGAAGGGCCCATTAGTGGACTAACAGGCAAAGAGAAGCTGGGAAACATGGACACCCCATCTTGTGCACTGAAAGTGCAAAAAGATAGAGGAGGTTGTACGAGTTTAGAAGTGAAGAAAGCAAAGTGTGGGGGTTTAGAAGTGGTGGCTGATAATCATAACCACAACTAACATTAACTAAGCCCTTATAACTTGCCAGGCCCTGGGCAAAGGGCTCTACCTGATTTTATTCAGAAACAGTCATGAGCCCAGTATGGCAGATGAGTCTGAGGCAATGTAAAATCAGGCGAATGTGGAGATCTGTGAGGCAGCCTCAGCCCCAGCCCCCATGATTAGAAACTCTGGGGTTCTGCTCACTTTTGCTGTAAAGATATCATCATGCTTGCTGCCAAGTTTAAGGTGGATACAACAGTTAGGCACACACTAGACTTCGAATGGACATACAGAAAAATAACTTCAGTATATTGTGATCAGTGTCTTCCCGAAGGGCATCTCTGTGGGAGTCGTGACTGACCTGAGACTCTAAGCCCTCATCACGCGGGTCAGGGAGGGGAAAGAGAATTGCAGGCCAGGGGAACAGCCTACATGGATGTCTAGGGACCTGAAAGCATAGCCCTTTAGCAAGATGCAAAGGACCAGTGTGGGTGGAACACACCCAAGCCTTTATTAGGTTATCTTGGGAATTTTTATTTTACCTGGCCACTGAGGAGTCGTTGAAGTGTTTTAAATAGAGAAAAGTCTTGATCAGATTTGAGTTTTAGAAAGATTGTCCTGGCTGCAGCCTGGGAAGTGAATTGGGTTTGAATGGTTGCTGACCACGAATAAATATGTACCGAGTGCTTGCTCTGAGTGCCAGTCTAAGCTCTGTGGTAGACAGCCAGTATGCGCTTTCCTAGAACTCAGGTTCTAGAGGGGTCAGGAGGACAAATAAGTCACTAAATACACAGAAGCTTAGGTAATCCTCGTGGGAAGAGGGGCATTGCACTTAAGCTTCTCAAACTATCTATAGTGAAGGATTAGGTTTTCTCCCAATTCATCCTAGACCTGTATGTGATCCTAATGGGCATGAGTAGTGCACCTGAATTTAACAACACCTGAACTGGCCTCAAGTCAACTTACAATGGGTTTATTGGGACATAACCCCATAATAAGTCAAAGCACATCTGTATCAGGTTTGTGTATGTTTAAAAAGACAAAGTAGCTAAATATAAATATTTTAAATATTGTAATTTCCATTCATTTTAAAAAAATAAACTGAAAGACTTAAGTAAAGGAAGTTGTCTAATACATTCTTTCCGAGACATTTTACTTCTCCCTTACCCATCTACTCCTAGGAACCTGTCCATTTCTTTGTTTAAAAAGAAAGGAAGGGCCGGTGAGATGGCTCAGCGGCGTAAGCGCCTGCCTTGCAAGCGCGAGGGCCCGAGTTCGACTCCCGGAACCCACATACGAAAAAGGGGCCGGTGATATCGCTCAGTGGCACGGGTGCCTGTTGGCGCGCGAGGTCCTGAGGTCGTCCCCCTGGTACCCCCAAAAAAAAAAAGAAAAAGAAAGGAAAAACAGAAAATCAAACCAAAATTTTGAAAAGCAACAATTTGACCAGCAGGGGGCAGCAAGAGACAAAGGATAAAATGCTCCATTTCACTTCCCCAGCCCCCAACTTTGTCAGAAATCCTGGTTTAGACAGATTGGGAAAAAGGTGATGGAAGAGCAGAGAAGGGATCCAAACCGCAGAACTCAAATTCATAAAGTTAAGTGGATGCAGAACTTTCCAGAACAAGATTCACTGAGAACAAAAGCCAGACTGCCATTTTTTTGGAATTCTATGGAACAAAGCTGCTCCGTGGAATTTTTATAAAGTCTGGCTCTCTCTGGTGATGTCCACTGACTTGGTAACATGAATTTTATTTGGAAACTATCCCATACATAAAAGAATGTAGTTCCCTTTGAATAAAATCCTACAATCTATATGTACTGTGAATTGGTCACATAAGTTACACAGTTCAAGGGACCTGGACAGCTGAAGGTCTGGCTTCCAGCCCTGGGGATCTCAGGACTCCCTTCTTCAGGGAAGAAGAAATGCGAAGTGCTGGGAAGTGAGGTGAGTGGTTTCTGACTAAATCTCTCACTTCCTCATGAATCTGTGTAGGGGCAAAATTGTGGATCCCGGTACAAAGAAACTTGGACACAAAGGAAGAATGTAGGGAAACAGGAAAAAGAAAGATGGGAGGATTCTCCTTGGAAAATATTTAGTTAGGGTCTTAGACTGAAATGGTGGAATTAAAAGTCCTGATGACAATGGCATATAGGACCCAGGCTTACGTCCACTTTAGAGACTCTATCAGTTTCCTAAGGCTACCATGACGAAGTATCTGAGTGGTGTAGAACAATAGAAATTCATCTGCCCACAGTTAGAGGTTAGAGGTCCAAAACTAAGGTGTTGGCAGGGCCACATTAACACTGAAGGCTCTAGGAAATGCTCTTTTCCTTTCCCCCTTCTAGATTCTGCTGGCTTCTGCTGGTTTCTGGTGTCCTCAGAGTTCTTGTCTTACGGCTGCTTCACTGTACTGACCGCCTCCACCTCCTGTGGATTTTTTATCTATGTCTGTGACTCTCTTTCCTTTCCCTTATGATGATACCATTCACTGGCTTTAGGACCCCCCGCAATCTAGTATGATCTCATTTTAACTACTTACATTTTCAAAGACCCTATTTACAAATAAGGCCGTGTTCTAAGATTCTGAATGGATGTGAATTTTGTGGGGAGGCTGGGGGGTGGTTAAGTATCCTATTCAACCCAGTACAAGACTGGGTAGTTGTTGTATTGTGGCAAGAAAACTAGACAATGATGCACTATGCTTCCTCTTATCTTTTGGCACCCTAAGCCCTGTCTTTCTCATCTGTAAAGTGGTAACGATAAACCTTGATGGTATTGTGAGGCAGATTAGAGAGTATGTACTTGATGCAGTTGACACCCAAGTGTCCAGCGGAAAGGCAGGCTGACCTGCAGTGGGGCTCTTCTCTCTCATTCACAGGCAACCCGAGGGCTTTATGCATGTCTGCTAGAGTATTCAGGCATCTCTCCAACTCCTTTGCCTGAAACTTTACTCTTAGGAGCTTTGTTTACCAGATTTCAGCTTAGAATTTGCTATCCTGTTTTTTTTTTTTTTTTTTTTTTTTTTTTTTTTTTTCCTATAAGTTGCTGTGTATCTTCTCCCAGGTGACATACATTTAAGGGGCAAGGGAGTGGGAGGTGTCTCCTACTGAATCTGCAAAAATAGCCAGAGTGAGTAATGATAGTTTTGGAGACCATTACAAGACTAATGAGAGAAAAGGCTTTTGAGCTGAACAAAGATTCCTTAACCTTCAAATGATGTCCAGTGATAACCACTTAACCTGGCTCTCCATGGGGCCAGTTCACTTGTGGCAGGGCTTTGGTTTAAAAATCTGGCACAATCAACAGTCACAGATATTAAGGAGGAGAAAGGGACATTAAGAGAGTTGTGCAATAAGCATCTTACAGGAATATTTACTGTTTCTGGTACTTTACTTTGAGGCAGACTCAGGCATGGTGCTTGGTGTGGCCTCAAAGCTTGGTTTCTACATACAGCATCCACACGAGACTCACTGAGATAGGAAACTCCAAAAGTTATTCAATATTGATACTGGCATTCACTCATTTATTGATCTGAAGTCTGTATTGTATCACTATATGTTTTAGTTACTTTTCTTGCTCCTGAGACAAAATACTCAACACCCAAAGTTAAAGGAGGAGAGGTTTTTTTTTTTGCTCACAGTTCGTAGAGGTTTTAGTCCATAATTGGCTGGCTCCAAGGCAGGGTGGCTTGGCAGAGGGGCATTGCAGTGGAGAAACAGTTCATGGCAGGCAGAAGACAGAAAAAGCAAGCATGAAACCAGTGATAAGTGAGAAAATACTTTCTGTCCCTTATGTCTCATCCCTTATATTTCCCTAAGGATAGGTAGCACTCACACCTGTAATCCTAGCGCCCTTAATCCTAGCATTGCACCATGAATAAATCCCAGCATCACTTCCTTGATCCCAGCAGAACTATGCCAAACCAATCAGTGGACTGACTTAGTCATTGCACACTCTAGATCCAGCCATCTCTAGAAAGCCCCATCTAGGGTTGGGGATATAGCTCAGTGGCACAAGCACCTGCCTGGCAAGTGCAATGTCCTGAGTTTGATTCCCGGTACCAAAAAAAAAAAAGAAGCCCCGTCTATGACTGCCTGAGGGTTTGGGGGGACATCTAGGTACAAGCCATAACACTATATAAATATATTGACTCTGAAAGAGGATTTTTATTGGGTTTATAATGATCTTTTTTGTTTGACCAAGGAAATATTTCTTGATATATCCATGGTTTTCATAAGCTTGAATCTTCTTGAAGGTGTCAGAGACAGCTCATTGGTAATGCTTACCTTCCACAGTCAGATTAGCAGAACCTAACCACGCACAAATAAACATCCCAAAGAAGTGCTTTCTCCTGCTCCTCTGACTGAACCAAGCTGCAAGAATATCTGTGACAGCTACAGCCTGCCAAGAATGGGCCTTCTTTGAAATGTGCCTGAGCTGTGTTAACAGATGGATTGATTTTGTCAGCCTTATCGTATGGTTTGCTCCTTCTGATTGGCATCGAAGCCTTTCATCCCACTTACCAGTTATTAGTTTATTCAGCAAATGTCCAGGTCTCATGTGAAGGCAGACTCTAAAGTGTCTTGCGCTCATCTCTGGCTGCTGGCGCTCATGCACCTACACATCTCATTGCACTGGGATGGGCTGGCTCTATGGACTTCCTTCTAACAAACAGAGTGCAGCAAAAGTGATGAAACGATATAGGACCTCAAGATGGTGGATGAGTAAGAAGCAGGCAGTGAAACTCTCTCTAAAAGTTACCATTGGAACACGGGAATATAGTGACCCGGAAAGCGCAGGAGGGGGGGAGATGCCTCCCCGAAACCCAGAGAAGTTCTGAAGCGCAATCTGGGACCCCCGGCACCAGTGACGGGTGACTTCCAACAAAGAAGAAGGAAAGAAGGAGCAGACCGCGCGCGTGCACCTTCTACTATCCCGGGAGTTGCAGCGCCGCGGAAGCTCAAATCTACGGACACACGGTGGCAGCTGGTGCCCAGGGAGCCCCCACGGAGGATCCTGAGACAGCGGCGGGGCAGGGGAGCGGCGGAGAACGGCGCAGACCGGCGGTGAGTGTCTCTCAGCCACAGCTGCCCCGCGCCAGAGAGCGACTGGCCGGGCGCCATTGTGGGGGGTGTGGCGAAACTCAGAGTGGCTCGGAAACTGCTCTGGGAACTTGTGCTCCGGACAGGGCAGCACGGGGCCTCTCAGGCCCACGAAAGTGTGTTGAGGTCAGCAGGCGAACGAGACTGGACTCTCAGCCACACCTGTCCCGCGCCAGAGAGTGACTGGCCCGGCGCCATTGTGGGGGGCGTGGCGAAAAACCAGAGTGGCAGCGGGAACCAGTGCAGGGAACCCACGCTCCAGACAGCGCGCTGAGCCTCTCAGGCCCAGGGATCGTGAAAGGGCGCTGAGAGCGGAGGCGAGCTAGACTGGTCTCTGCCTGAAAGTACGCGCATCTGCTCACCGCCCGCCAGAGGGCGCTCCTGGCTTACTGGGACGGACCTGCACAGAACAGGACTCTCTCACCACAGGGTAACTGCCTACAGCAGAGTCAACACCTGGAACTGATTCTTTTTATTTTTTTTATTTTTATTTTTATTTTTATTTTTTATTATTATTTTTTTTTCTCACTGATTCGTTTTTTGTTCTGGCGAAGGGTTTTTTTGTTTTTGTTTTGTTTTGTTTGGTTTTTTGGTGGGGTTTTATTTTTGATCTGTCTGTTTTATTGTTTTTATCTTCGTTTTTGTTTCTGTATGTGTATTTGCTCTTTCCTTCATTATTCTCTCTGGTTTTTTATATGAGTGTAAACAGCGCCTCTAACTTCTTTCTGATTGTGGTTGTGATCTGTTCTTCCTTTTATCCCTTCCTTCTCTTTCTACCACCTGTCCTCTGCACTAGTGTCCCAATTTTAGTGGGATCCCTCTTGGTCCTCTAACCTTACATCTAATTCCTTCCTCTTCTCCCAATACTCTATTTCCTCCTTAACTCATTTTAAATTTAAACTCCTAAGGGGAAAAATTGACATACACAGGACTTGTATACTGCATATAATTTTTCTGGTGTGTTTTAGATTTTGTTATATAACCGCAACTCTATACAGCTAAAAGTGGTAAATAACTGGTTAGCTCAGTCTGTCATTTTCTAGGCTCTGTTTGATGCTTTAGTTAACATTATAGCCAAATGTGAAATAATTGTTCTAAATATCTTTCCTTCCTGATATTTCATGATTGAGATTGACTAAGGGACACAGAAAATACAGTGGCACACTACCAAAGAATCAAGGACTGGGCCAAACAGGTAGCAACTTCGCATACCCAACGAATTGAAGAGGTAGGATCTGGCAGAAAGCTCAAAACCTAAAAGCAAGCTCCACTTGGAAGATACTGCAGAGAAGTAGTCATCTTCTAAAGATCTTAAACACTAGCAATAAAGTAACCTACTATAGGTAATTTGCAAACATCACCCCAGGATTTAAAGAAAGAAAAAATGAGACGACACTTAAACAAGATGCAACCCCACACATCCAATTCACCAAAGGCAAACCTAGGGAGCAACGAGGTGGGACAATCCGAAAGCCACCCACCTGGCCTATCTGAAGTGGTAACAACAAAGCAACTGAATGAGGTTCTGGAAAAAATTAAAACAGAAATAATCTCACAGATAACTGCAGAGATAATGTCTACAATGAAGACCATGCTTAAGGACACTATAGCTGATACAGACAAAAAAATAGATGAACTTAAGAAAACTATGGAAACCATGAATGCTCAGCATAGGAAAGAAATGGAATCCATAAGGCAGATTCAAGCAGATACCCAAGAGATAAAAAATTCCATTGAAAGTATTTGTAGCAGAATAAGCCAATGCGAGGACAGGATCTCAGATATAGAAGACAGGCTTGCAATTAGTGATCATGAAATGGAAAAATTCTTAAAAATAGCAAGGGACCATGAAAAATCAATTCAGCAGCTGCTAGATGACTCAAAGATAAACAACTTAAGAATAATTGGAATAAATGAAAAAGCAGGAGATAGCATCAACGACATTAAAACCTTGTTCAAAGACATAATCAGGGAGAACTTTCCTGGAAGAGAAATGGAATTTGACACCCCTATAAGTGAAGCTTTTAGAACACCAACTAGACATGATCAAAAAAAAACTTCAGCCAGACATATTATAATCAAGATCCCAGAAATTCAACAGAAGGGCAGAATCTTAAAAGCTGTTAGGGAGAAGAGACAAATCACTTATGAAGGAAAACCCATCAGAATCACAGCTGACTTTTCAGCACAAACCCTCAATTCAAGAAGAGCTTGGAATGATGTATTGCAAGCTCTAAAGGAAAATAATTTTCAGCCCAGATTGATGTACCCTGCAAAACTATCTTTCAAAATTGATGGAGAAATAAAATACTTTCATGACAAAGAACATCTGAGAAAATTTATGACCACCAAACCAGCACTCCAAAACGTTCTGAAGGACATTCTAGAAAGAGATAGGAACCCCAACAGAAGGAATCCACCAGGCAGGGCAAATAATTAAATAGCCGGAAAGCAGAAAAACAAAGAGTGGGAACCAACAACAGGAAAATATCATGACAAGTCAATACATATCAGTTTTAACCATCAATGTTAACGGTCTCAATTCACCAATCAAAAGGCACAGACTGGCGAAATGGATCAAGAAGCAAGATCCAACAATATGCTGTATACAAGAAACACATTTAATTCAGAAAGAAATTCATAGACTGAAAGTCAAAGGATGGAAAACAATACTCCATGCCACAGGAACCCAGAAAAAAGCAGGGGTAGCTATTCTTTTTGCAGACAAAGTGAACTTCAAGCCAAGAAGGATTCAGAGAGATAAAGACGGTCATTACATCCTTGTAAAGGGAACAATCCAAGAGGAAGAGATAACGATCATAAATATATATGCGTCAAATACCAATGCACCCAGCTATATAAAACAAGTACTAAAGGACATGAAAAATCAAATAAGCACTAATACAATTATATTGGGAGATCTCAATACTCCACTGTCACAAAAAGATAGATCAACTGGACAGAAAATCAATAATGAAATAGTAGAACTGAACCAAACTTTTGAACAAATGGACTTAGTAGATGTCTACAGAGTGTTCCATCCCACAACATCAGAATACACATTTTTCTCAGCTGCACATGGGACGTTCTCCAAAATAGACCACATACTAGCTCATAAAACCTGTTTAAGTAAATGCAAAGGAATTGAAATTATCCCATGCATATTATCAGACCATAGTGCAATGAAATTGGAAATCAATGGCAAAAGATCCCACAAAAGCTCCCTAAACACATGGATATTAAACAGCATCCTCCTGAACAACCAATGGGTCACAGATGAAATTAAAGAAGAAATTAGTCACTTTCTACAACTGAATGATAATGACAGTACAACATACTGGAACTTATGGGATACAATGAAAGCAGTCCTAAGAGGGAAATTTATAGCATTAAATACTTATATCAGGAAAATAGAGCAAGTGCAAATAAACAACTTAAGGGTGAACCTCGAGCTTCTAGAAAAAGAAGAGCAGGTTAAGCCAAAAGCCCGTACAAGGGAGGAAATTATAAAGATCAGAGCAGAAATTAACGTATTGGAGAATAAAAAAACAATACAAAGAATCAATGAAGCAAAAAGTTGGTTCTTTGAAAGAATAAATAAGATTGACAAACCCTTATCCAACCTTATTAAAAAAAGAAAAGAAAAGACTCAAATCCATGCAATTGAAAATGAAAAGGGTGATATCACAACGGACCCTGCAGAAATCCAGAAGATCATCTATACCTATTTTGAAAATTTATATTCTACTAAGATGGAAAATGCAGAAGAAATGGACAGATTCCTAGATTCGTATGAATTACCAAAGCTAAATCAAGAAGATTTAAAAATCCTAAATAAACCAATATCAACCAATGAAATTGAAGATGTAATTAAAAACCTCCCAACAAAGAAAAGTCCAGGCCCTGATGGATTCACTGCCGAATTCTACAAGAAATTTAGAGAAGACCTAACGCCCCTACTTCTCAAACTTTTCAATGAAATTGAAAGGGAAGCAATACTCCCAAATTCATTCCTGGAAGCAAGCATTACCCTGATACCAAAACCAGAGAAGGACCCAACTAAGAAAGAGAACTACAGGCCAATCTCCCTAATGAACATAGATGCAAAAATCCTTAATAAGATACTGGCAAACAGAATCCAACAAATCATCAAGAAGATTATACACCATGACCAAGTTGGATTCATCCCTGGGATGCAGGGATGGTTCAACATACGTAAATCAATAAATGTAATACAGCATATTAACAGAACCAAAGACAAAAATCACATGATCATCTCAATAGATGCAGAAAAAGCTTTTGACAAAGTCCAGCACCTTTTCATGATAAAAACCCTACAGAAAATTGGAATAGAGGGTCTTTATCTCAATCTGGTAAAAGCTATCTATGACAAACCAACAGCCAATATTATACTAAATGGCCAAAAACTGAAAGCCTTCCCTCTAAAATCAGGAACAAGACAAGGATGTCCACTGTCCCCACTCTTATTCAACATAGTTCTGGAAACTTTAGCCAGAGCGATTAGACAAGAGAAAAAAATAAAAGGAATAATGATTGGAAAGGAAGAAGTTAAATTATCATTATTTGCAGATGACATGATACTCTACACAGAAGATCCCAAAAACTCCACTAAAAAACTGCTAGATTTAATAAGCAAATTCAGTAGTGTAGCTGGATACAAAGTCAATACTCAAAAGTCAATAGCCTTCCTGTACACAAATAACAAACTTACTGAAAGAGAAATTAGGGAAACAATACCTTTCACAATAACATCCAAAAAAATGAAATACCTAGGAATCAGCCTCACGAAGGATGTAAAAGACCTCTATACTGAAAACTACAGTACTATGAAAAAGGAGATTGAAGAGGATATCAGAAAATGGAAAGATATCCCTTGCTCCTGGATAGGAAGAACCAATATAGTGAAAATGGCCATACTTCCAAAATTGTTATACAGATTTAATGCAATTCCAATCAAAATTCCAACAGCATATCTCACAGAATTAGAGAAAACAATCCTAAAATTCATTTGGAATCAGAAGAGACCTAGAATAGCAAAGGCAATTCTGGGCAACAAAGGCAAGGCAGGGGGCATCACAATCCCCGACTTGAAATTATACTATAAAGCTACTGTGATAAAAACAGTGTGGTACTGGCAAAAAAACAGACCTGAAGATCAATGGAACAGATTAGAAGATGCTGAAACAACACCAGATATACTAAGCCACCTTATCTTTGACAAAGGTGCCAAACACATTCGCTGGAAGAAAGATAGCCTCTTTAATAAATGGTGCTGGAAAAACTGGCTCTACACATGCTGAAGATTAAAACTAGATCCATATCTTTCACCATGCACTAAACTAAATTCAAAATGGATCAGAGATCTAAATATTAAAACAGAAACATTAAATCTGCTGGAAGGTAGGATAGGTAAAACCCTTGGAGACATTGGTGTAGGCAAAGACTTTATGAATAAAAACTCAACCGCACGGGAACTATCCCAAAGAATCAATAACTGGGATCTCATCTTATTAAAAAGCTTTTGCACAGCAAGAGAAACCACCAACAGAGTGAAGAGACAACCCACAATGTGGGAAAAAATGTTTGCCAGCTGTTCCTCAGACAAAGGATTACTATCGAGAACATATAAAGAACTCAAAAAAATCAGACCTCCCAAATTTAAAGACCCACTCCAAAAATGGGCATCTGAGATGAATACACATTTCTCAGATGAAGAAATACTAATGGCAAATAAATATACAAAAAAATGTGCAACATCACTAGTCATTCGAGAGATGCAAATTAAAACAACACTGAGATACCATCTCACCCCAGAAAGAATGGCTACTATTAAGAAATCAACTAATAACAAATGCTGGAGGGGCTGTGGGGAAAAAGGAACCCTTCTTCACTGTTGGTGGGAATGTCGACTGGTACAGCCACTGTGGAAGTCAGTGTGGAGATTCCTCAGAAAACTAGGGTTGGAGGTCCCATTTGACCCAGCTATTCCCCTTCTGGGCATCTTCCCAGAAGAATTAAAAACATCGTACCACAGTGATATATGTGCACCCATGTTTATAGCAGCACAATTTGTAATAGCCAGATCTTGGAAACAACCCAAATGCCCATCAACTGAGGAATGGATAAGAAAGATGTGGTATTTTTATACAATGGAGTACTATTCAGCCATAAAGAAGGATAAACTGGAGACTTTTATAGGTAAATGGATGCAACTCGAGAAAATACTCATAAGTGAAATAAACCAGAAGCACATGTGTAAGCATCGTATTATCTCTCTAGTATGAGAAACTGAAAGAGTAAATAAGATCCAAAATGTACAATAGATATGGTGAATCAAAAAGAAACTGGTCAAAAGGAAAGAGAGAATGGAATAGGGAAAAGAAAGAAGGGAAAGGGAAAAAAACAATTGTATATATATATATATATAAGATGGTTAAGATAGATACACTACCATTTTTACTTAGTTCATTGAAGAGTAAGGTTTGTGCCAATAACGTTTGGACAATTGAATGCTAATGTCTGGTGTCCTGAATAACTAACTTAAAGATAGTAATACGTAATGTATTAACCATTGTTACCCTCCTATTATGTTGGTTTGAAAATTTGTTCTTCTTTTGATTTGTTTTGTTTTTTTTCTTCTCTTTAAAAAAAAAAAAGTGATGAAACGTCACTCACAAGATTGGTTTATAAAAACCAATCTTCTGTGTAGCTCTCATTCTGTCTCTGTCTCTCTCTAGCTCATCTCACTTGCTTACTCTGAGGAAGTGACCAGTAAAGCTGCTTTATGGAGAGGCCCATAAGACAAGAAGCTAATCCTGCCATCGTCCAGCATTGAGTGAACTGCAGTCCAAGCTGATACCTTCATTCAGTTACAAAGAGTCACCATATGACCCAGCAGTGCCCGTTGTCAGTCTATATCCAGAAGAAATCAAATGCATGTGTCAAAGAGATAGCCACACTTCTATGTTCACTGCACCATTATTCACAATAATCAAGACATGGAATCAAACCTGTGTCTATAGATGGATGAAAGAATTGGAAAATATGTTATGCAATTATCCCTCAGTATCCATGGGAGATTGGTACCAGGACCCCCCATTAATACTGAAATTTGGAGATGCTCAAACCGTGTATATCAAATGGCATAGTATTTGCCTATAACCTATGCACATCTTTCTGTATACCTAAATCATCTCCAGATTACTTATAACACTAAATAAATACAATACCATGTAAGTAGTTGTTACACAGTGTTATTTAAGAACAATGACAGAAAAATGACTCTGTACATGTTTAGTACAGATGCAGTTTTTTTCCAAAATTTTTCCATCCCTGGCTGATTGAATTCAAAGATATGGAGCCTGCGGATATGGAGGATCAACTGCATATATGCGGTGGAACACTATTCAGACTTTGAAAAGAAGGAGATTCTGTGACAACGTGGATGAGCCTTAGGTACATTATGTTAAGTGAAATAAGCCAAGCACAGAAAGATAAATACTGTATTGTATCACTTATACGTGGAATCTACAAGAGCCAAACTCCTGCTAGCAGAGAGTTCATTGGTGAATGCCAGGGACTGGGGGATGGCAGGGGCGACAAGGATGGGGTGATGATAGTCAAAAGGCATAAAATTTCATTATGAACAAATAGCTCTGGAGAGCTAATGTACAGCATGATAACTGTAGTTAATGATGCATTATGTACTTGAAAAATTACTAAGAGTAAATATTAAATGCTCTTACCATGAAACTATAAATATGTGAGGTGATGATGTGTTAATTAGCTTGATTTAATCATTCAAAATACCTATATCAAAACATGTTAGACACTATAAACATACACAATTTTTATTTGTTAACTATACCTTAATTAAGCTGGGGAAAAATAAACTTATTATTTTGAGATAACTTTAGATTCCATCAACCATAGAAACTACAGCTGTATAGTGATACCTAATTGTGAATTTAACTTGCATTTCTCTAAAGGCTAATGATATGACCATCTTTTCATGTGTTTATTTTCCATCGTATATTACTTTGGTAAAATATCTATTTATATCTTTTGCCCTTTTCCTAATTGGATTACTCACTTTTTTTCACTCTTTTTTTTCACAGTTCTTTATATATTCTACATACTGGTCTTTTGATGAATATTTGTTTTTCAAATGTTTTCCAATATATAGATTATCTTCTCCTCCTTTTAACAGGATTTTTTTATAGAACAAAAATTTTATTTTTAATAAAGTCCAAGTTATCAATTTTCTTCTTATGAGTCATGCTTTTGATACAACATCTAAGCATTTACTGTGTAACTCTAGATCTTGAGGGTTTTCTCCTATTTTTTCTTAAAGTTTAATAGTTTTATAATTAAGTCTATGCTCCAATTTGAGTTAATTCTTTAATAAGGCATATGTTAGATCAGGTTTACTTTTTTGCTTAAGGATGTTCAATTACTATACAGCACAATTTGTTTTGAGAGGACTATCTTTCCTGCATTGATTTCCTTTTACACTTTTGTAGGAAAAAAAATCAATTAGGTGTATTTTGGGGGTTCTAATCCTGTGTCCTCTATTCTGTTCCATTGATCTATGTGCTTATTCCTCTGTAATACCACACAGTCTTGATTACTGCAGCTATATAAAGTCTTAAAATCAAGTACACTGATTTCTCCTATTTTACTCTTATTTTTCAAAATAGTTTTAGCCATTCTATTTCTTTTAATCTTTCATATGAATTTTAGGATAATTTTGTCCATAGGTACCAAAAAATCTTGCTAATATTTCGATAAGAATTTCATTGCATTTATATATCACGTTGGGCAAATTGACATCCTTGCTATGTTGAGTTTTATAATCCATGTCCATGGTATTTCTTTCCATTTATTTAGCTCGTCTTTGATTTCTTTCATCAGAGTTTTGTAGTTTTCAGCATAGAATTTCTGTATACATTTTATTAGGTATATATATATATATATATATATATATATATATATATATATATATCTAAGTTTCTTGGCTGGGCATGGTGGCGCATTCCTGTAATCCCAGCACTCAGGGGGCTGAATCAAGAGGATTGCTGAAAGTTCAAAGCCAGCCTGGACTACATAGTGAGACCCCATCTCAAAAAAAAAAAAAAAACTAAGTTTTTCTGTCTCTCTCCAGTTGTATATAGTTGTACATAGTAATATTATTTTTATTGTTATGCCTTTTTTGTTAATTTTTAGTATATAAAGATACAATATATCTTTATATGCTTGTATCTTCTGACATTGCTTGACTCACCTACTATTTTTAGGAATTTGGGGAAGTTGGTTGAGTTCTGGGAGTTTTCTATGTAGATAATTATGTCATTTGCAAATAGGGACAGGCTTATTTCTTTTGTCATATATATGCATATCTTTTATTTTCTCTCTCTTTTTTTTTTTTTGGCCTCTCTTCATTGACTATGTCTTCCAATATTAAGGTGAATTTGAATGGTGAGATCATACTTGCTTGCCTTATTCCTTCCCGTTCTTGAGGAAGTACATTCAGTTTTCACCATCAAGTATAATTTTGGTAAATATTCTTTATCAACTTGAGGAAAATCTCCTCTATTCTTGTTTTTATAAAAGTTTTGTTTTCTAATGTTTTTAAACGAACATTGCCAAAACTTACAATCAAGATTATTGGAGGAATATTAAAGTAATAGACAAAATATAAGTATTTGCCCCTCAAAACCTCCAGATCACACATTAATACCAGCAAAAAGCCCCTTATTTCAATTCTTTTATATTATTGACTTTTGTTTTTTCTAACAGGGTATGGTTTTTCTTAGCGTGTATTCTATGGCCACTTGAAAAGAAGTAGTCTGCTATTGGTAGGTGGAATGTTTTATAAATGTCAGTAGGATCTTCTTAGTTAATGATGTTGAGTTATTGTATACCTTTATTGATTTATTGTCTGCTTGGTAAATGAATTGTCTACTTGTTATTTATCATCTACTTGCTAAATGAATGGTTGAATTACAGTTGAAATTAACAGCTATAATTGGTTTTTGTCTAGTTTCCCTTTCAGTTCTACTAGTGTCCATTTCATATGTTTTAGACTTTTGTTTCATAGACATTTAGGCTATATGTTAATTATTGGATTAGTCCTTTTATCATTTATAATGTTCCTTTCAGTCTCTGGTATTTTCCTTGTTCTGAAGCTTACTTTCTGTGATATGAAAATAGCCACTCCTGCTTTCCTTCAATTAATATTGGTATAATATAGCTTTTTCCATCCTTTTGCTTTCCACTGAACTGTATGTAAAATGAGTTCTCATAGTTTCTCAACAGTTAGTTCAGTCACATTTTTAGTCTAGTTTGCTAATCTCTGTCTTTCAGTAGGTACATTTGGATCACTTACATTTAATATAGTTATTGTTGATGCATAAGTGTGTCATTTTAAGTTTTATTTGTTGTCTGTTTTTCATTTATCTATTTTCTTTTTCCTGCTTTCTTGTGAGTTACTTGAACATTTTTTTAGAATTCAATTTTGATTTGTCTAGAGTATATTTGATTACATCTTAATAGAACCCTTTTTAGTAGCTGCTTTATGTATTGCCTTATACATGTATGAAACTTAACATAATCTACTGGTATTATCATTGTACCAATTCGAGTGAAGTGCAGAAAATTAAGTTCCTTTGCTCTTCTCCATTTATAATTATCCTAAAGATTTCCTTTACATACAGTTAGAACCACTGCAGAGTGTTATCCTTTTGGCTTTCACCATAAAATATATATTAGAAAATATATTCAAGAAAAAATACTATTGTACTTGTCTGTATTTTTGCTTATTGTTGGAGTTAGGAAAGACACAACTGTTTTAACTGCTCTTACACACAACTCACTTCTGGCCGCCAAAAATGCATGGGAAGTTCTCACCAACAGGCAATTCTCCAGGAGATGCCAGCTGGGTGTCTTATAACTCAGTTCAAGTCTGACATGGTCAACTTGGAGATCTCACAGGATAAGGCCTCAGACCACAAGACTTCCCACCACCCACCACCCTGCCAATTCCAAGTCCCAAGTTGTTACCTGTACCTCTGGCCAACTAGCTGTACACTGGGAATTTCCATGACTCCCTTCTTGGGTTTAATTAATTTTCTAGAGTGGCTCACAGAACTCAGGAACTACTTGATTTACATTTACTGATCTTCTACAAAGGGATGTTTTAAAGGATACAGATGGACAGCCAGATGAAGAAGTGCGTAGGGTAAAATTTAAGAGTCTGGAGCACAGAAGTTTCCGTCCTCGTAGAGTTGGGATACACCAC
The DNA here is from genome assembly GCA_028451465.1 of Erethizon dorsatum. Classification (NCBI taxonomy): domain Eukaryota; kingdom Metazoa; phylum Chordata; class Mammalia; order Rodentia; family Erethizontidae; genus Erethizon; species Erethizon dorsatum. The sequence continues at coordinate 60,176,731 of CM051836.1, read as the reverse complement.
CCTCCCAGCACATGGATGTATTCTTATTCACCAAGACAGACATTCTCTGAGTCTGTCTTTTTGGAGGTTTATGGAGCTTTCATTAAGTAGGCATGATTGATTACATCATTGGTCATTGAGGATCCACTCAACCTTTAGCCCCACCCCCATCCCCTCCCAGCTGAGGGACGGGGCTGAAAATTCCAACCCTCTAATCACGTGGTTGATTCCACTAGCAACCAGAATGATCCTGTGGCTACCTAGTGGGTTTCTAAAAATCAGCACACTAACATAAACTCAGGTGTGGTTGAAGGGAATCTCTTCTGAATAACAAAAGCACATCTTTCTTCTTTATCATCTATTTCAGGAACAAAAGTTACAGAGACGAAATATTTTAGCCAAAGATACTCCCATTGTTCTAGTCACTCAGGAAATTGCAAGGGTTTTAGGAGCTGTGAGCAAGGAATTGTGGATGACAATAAAAGTGCTTATATCCCCTACTCTCACAATATCATATTTACTGTGTAAAATAGCAAGATGAAGATCCAAAGTGTCTTCATTTCTCATTCCCTTTCAGTTCAGAGAAATTTGGTTATGTTTTTAGGGCAGGAATATGAGTGACAAATTCTTCTTTATTCCCCAGGTGAACTCTCACTGGGAATAGGAGTCTGCACTGGCAGACTTTTCTCTTGGCACCTAGAAAATGTATCCTTTTCTTCTAGTTTCTATAGTTTCTGATGAAAACTACCTTGCTATTGCGTTTCTTGTCTCCACCCTTTTTGTGATGTTTTTTGATTGTTTGTTTTTGTTCTCTGTGTTTTTTTATTAGTATGTGTGTGTAGTGCATAATGTTCACATTCCTCGTGTGGATTTGGTACCTGTACATAACACGTCTTAATTCTTTTTTCATCTCCTTTCTCTCTCCTCCCAGCTCCCCTCCATCTTTTGATCCTCTTCCCCTTTGAGAAAGACCTAGCTCCTTACTTCCTATTACTGTATCCCTTTTATTTTGCTTTTTATTTATACTTTGGATTTTTCATGTAAAAGAAATCATGTGATTTTCTTCTCACTACTTTCAAGATATTTCTTTTAATTTTCACAAGTTTGATACAATATGTCTTGGTGCAAATGTCATTGTGTCAGTGGACTCACATCTTTTGTCAAATTTGCCAAGATTTTAGCCATTATTTCTTCAAGTATTTTTTTAGCCTCACCTTCCTTGTGGCCTTTTGGGGCTCTGATGACATGAATGTTAGATCTTTTATTACAGTCTATCTGTAACATAAGAAACATTATTCTGATAAAGCGTAGGGATGGTGTTTACCATTTTACTTACAGTCAAGGCTAGGTGCTGCCCCCAGCACATTTGCAAAAAGAAATCCAAGCCTGCTGCAGATTCATTTCTCTCACAATGCAGTGACCTTTAATCAGAGCTCTGTATTCCCCCCATAGAAAAGGCAGGTTGGGACTTCACAGCATTTAAGAAACGCTCTTAAAGAAAATTTTACAAAAGAGCTATAGAAGAGGCAAAATGAAACTTGGAATAATGGAAATAATTTTTAGAGAAAAAGATCAAAGTGGTAAAAAGATGAAATATAATGTATTGTTAAAGGCCTGGTTCGGAACATAATACTCTCTCAAAGATGCTTGAAAAAAAATTAAAGAGTGCTTAAAATTCCTAATACAGCCTTCACAACCAAGTGATTGCCACTTGATTAACAGGAAACCTTGTTGCAGAAGTATTTTGAGCTATGCTTATTGAATGAAGGTACTTGCAGCTTAACAGTTTATCAGTGTTTATAAAGATGACCACATCCATCACTTCCTCAAGCTCTGGTCCCTATATTTGTGGCCTTATACCTTCACTGTCTAGACAAACTAAGTCCTTCTTAATTGACAAGTGCAGGGCCTCATGCATACTCCTGGAACATGCCTGAGAATGCCCCCACCCTCCAAATGGCCCCTGGAACTCCTGAACTTCCCCTGTGTTAACACTTCTCTCACTTTGCTTTCTAATATCTCCCTCCCCAAATGGACTCTGTCCTCTGTGAGCTGTGAAGTAAATCCCATCTTCTTCACTCAGATTCAGTGTTCACTTAGAGGACATTCAATAACTGTCTGAAGAAATAGGAGATATAGGTGTAGAAAAAGAACGTTTTACTCCAAACTCTCTACCTGGATTCAGTCAGTCATTTACTCCAAAAGATTTTACTGAATATCTGCTATGTGTCAGATGAAGCTCTAGGTCTTGAAAGTACAAAGCAAAGGGTTTATTTTTCAGTCAGGAGCTCCCATTGAAATACCAAATCAGACCCCTATTTCCACAAGTTAGTTTGGGCTCCCTTATGCACCCCAAGATAAGTCTGACTGGTGTGTGGGGATTACACTAGTGAGGTGAAGGTGGAAACGGGGCCCATGTTAAGAGGCTATGGGAATTATCCAGATAAGACACATCATGAATCAGTGGTGGAGGGGAAAGAAGTGGTTGGATTCTGTACTTTGGAAAGGGTATCATTAGAATTTTCTGATGGGTGGAATATAGGAAGAAGACTCAAGAAAAGCTTCAAGGTTTTTAACTTAAATAACTGGAAATAGTTGCCATTGATGGAGATAAGAAAGACTGAGGAGAATCAGGTTTTGAAGTGATACCAAGAGTTGATTGTACCTTTGTTGTTTGACGTGCCTTATTCCCCTCTGATTTCTTCCCCTCCCTTGAAGTATCTCAGTTCTAAAACTAGACCTTCATGTTCTAGATTCTAGGTTTGTTCCATTCCCTTTCCTTCATCAACCCCACCCAGAAATAGCAATGTTGCCTGCTGGTTCCAAGTATGGTTCCAAGTTCCAAGTAATTCCTGCATTCAGATCCAAACCCATCCTTGGGAAAATTATTTAACTTCTCTAAACTTCAGTAGCTCCATGTGTATAATAGAAAAAAAAAAGTGTCTTCATCTCTGGGATGTTACAAGGATTAAATGGAACAATATGTCTGAGATATTGAATGCACAACAAGCCGTGCAGGTTTCTCCCAGTTACCAGGATGGAGCCCAAGGATAAGATTCGTGTGGCAGGGACACAATGTCACAATGTAGGGTGGGCAAGGCACAAGAGCAGGATCTGGTCTGAGGTTCTCTGCCTCTAGAATGGGCTGAGGGCTGGGGTGCAGGTGTGGCTGACACAGAGAGGTGGCCAAATGAGCACCTTCCGATTTCTTGGAAATAAACCATGATGCTTCCTGGTGGTGAAAGGGCAGTGGGGAGGAGAAAGCCAGCACTGACATGGACCAGGACCACAGGAGAGGGTGGTGAAGAGCAGCTGAGCACACAATCCCTGGTGTCCTAGAAAAGCAAGAAGCACTAAGACTTAACAAGGCCTACTGTGAGCTTCCAGGAAGAAATGGTGAGATCCTACAGAGGCTGGAGCACAGCGATGGAGACTAAGCATCATCTGGAAGTCCTTCTACAGCTGGGGCTCTGGGGAGGACCTCAGGTCCTGGGTGGGGACAGATGAGAATAACAAAGTCTCCTCTTGCCCTGTGACTAGATCTTCCTCCCCAATGCTGTGCTCAAATTCCCTGCTCTATGCAGGCCCATGTTCTAAAGCCCTTCAGCCTGAGTGGCTGCCTTTATTTTTGCCTCTGCAACCTCAGCAAGAATTTCTTCCACTGCCCAGACTTTTTGTTGAGGAGGTTTATTCAGCTCATCCTTTGGCAAGTGATCAGACCCCCCAGTTAGGTATATCTGCACATGTTTCTGCATCTTCTAATCTGTTCTATTGATCCTGGGGTCTGCTTTTTTTGCCATTACCATGCTGTTTTTATCACAGTAGTTTTTTTTTTTTTTTGTGGGTACCGGGGGGTCGACCTCAGGACCTCGCGCACCAGCAGGCGCCAGTGCCGCTGAGCGATATCACCGGCCCCTTTTTCGTATGTGGGATCCGGGAGTCGAACTCGGGCCCTCGCACTTGCCCGGCAGGCGCTTAAGCCACTGAGCCATCTCACCGGCCCCTATCACAGTAGTTTTATAGTATACTTTTAAGTCAGGGATTGTGATGCTCCCTGGCTTGCCTTTGTTGCCCAGAATTGCCTTTGCTATCCGAGGTCTCTACTGGTTCCAAATAAATTTTAGGGTTATTTTCTGTAATTCTGTGAGGTATACTGTTGGAATTTTGATTGGGATAGCACTAAATCAGTATAACAATTTTGGAAGTATGGCCATTTTCACTATACTCAAATAACTCAAGAACAAGGGATATTTTTCCATTTTCTGATATCCTCTTCAATATCTTTCTTCAGAGTGCTGTAGTTTTTAATGTAGAGGTCTTTTACTTCCTTCATTAGATTGATTCCTATGTATTTCATTTTTTTGGATGCTATTGTGAAAGGTGTTGTTTCCCTAATCTCTCTCTCAGTGAGTTTGTTATCCATGTATAGGAAGGGTATTGATTTCTGAGTGTTGACTTTGTATCCAGGTACACTACTGAATTTGGTTTTTAAATCTATGAGTCTTTTTTGGTGGAGTTTTTGGGGTCTTCTATGTAGAGTATCTTATCATTTGCAATTAATGATAATTTAACTTCTTCCTTTCCTATCCTTATTCCTGTTATTTCTTTCTCTTATCTAATTTCTCTGGCTAATGTTTCCAGAACTATATTGAATAAGAACAGTGACAGTGGACATCCTTCTCTTGTTTCTGCTTTTAGAGTGAAAGCTTTTAGTTTTTGTCCCTTTAGTACCATGTTGGCTGTTGGTTTGTCATAGATGGCTTTTATCAGATTGAAATAAGGACTACCTATTCCAATTTTCGGTAGAGTTTTTATCATAAATGAGTGTTGGACTTTATCAAATGCTTTTTTCTGCATCTATTGAGATGATCATATGGTTTTTGTCCTTGACTCTGTTAATATGGTGTATTACATTTATTGATTTGTGTATGTTGAACCATCTCTGCATCCCTGGGATGAATCCAACTTGGTTATGGTGCATAATCTTCTTGATGATTTGCTGCATTCTGTGTGCCAGTATTTTATTGAGGATTTTTGCATCTATATTCATTAGGGAGACTGGCCTGTAGTTATCTTTCTTGGTTGGGTCCTTCTCCGGTTTTGGTATCAGGGTAATGCTTGCTTCCAGGAATGAATTTGGGAGTATTGCTTCCCTTTCACTTTCATTAAAGAGTTTGAGAAGTAGTGGTGTTAGGTCTTCTCTAAATTTCTTGTAGAATTCAGCAGTGAATGCATCAGGGCCTGGGCTTTTCTTTGTTGGTAGGTTTTTAATTGCTTTCTTGTAGAATTCAGCAGTGAATGCATCAGGGCCTGGGCTTTTCTTTGCTGGTAGGTTTTTAATTTCATCTTTAATTTCACTGACTCATATTGGTTTATTTTGAATTTTTATATTTTCTTGATTCAGCTTTGGTCATTCATATGTATCTAGGAATCTGTCCATTTCTTCTGCATTTTCCATCTTATTAGAATATAAGTTCTTGAAATAGGTATAGATGATCTGGATTTTTGCAGGATCTGTTGTGATTCACTGTTTTAATTCCTAATTACATGGATTTGAGTCTTTTCTTTCTTTTTTTTTGATGAGGTTGGCTAAGGGTTTCTTGATTTTATTTAATCTTTCAAAGAACTAACTCTTTGATTCATTGATTCATTTATTCTTTGTATTGTTTTCTCAGTCTCCATTGCATTGATTTCTGCTGTGATCTTAATAATTTCCTCCCTGTTATGAGCTTTGGCCTTGAGTTACTCTTCTTTTTCTAGAAGGTTGAGGCTCAACATTAAATTGGTTATTTGAGCTCACTCTATTTTCCTGATATGGGTATTCACTGCTATAAATTTCCCTTGTAGGGTTGCTTTCATTGTGTCCCACAATTTCCAGTGTGTTGTACTGGCATTATTGTTTAATTGTAGAAACTGTTTAATTTCTTCTTTAATTTCATCTGTGACCCATTGGTTGTTCAAAAGGGTGTTATTTAATTTCCACATGTTTATGAAGTTATTGTGGTTTCTTTTGCCATTGATTTCTAATTTCACTGCACTCTGGTCTGATAATACTCATTGGATAATTTCAATTCCTTTGCATTTACTTAAGCATGTTCTGTGGGCTAGTATGTGGTCTATTTTATAGAATGTCCCATGTGCTGCTCAGAAGAATGTGTGTTCTGATGTGGGGTGGAACACTCTGTAGATATCTACTAAGTCCATTTGTTCAAAAATTTGGTTCAGCACTATTATTTCATTATTGATTTCTTGTCTAGTTGATCTGTCTATTTGTGACAGTGCAGTATTGCAGTCCCCCATTGCAATCGTATAAGTGCTTATTTGATTATTCATGTCCATTAATATTTGTTTTATAATGTTGGGTGCACTGGTGTTTGGTGCATATATGTTTATGATTGTTATCTCTTCCTTTTGAATTGTTCCATTCACAATGATATAGTGATCTTCTTTGCCTCACTTAATCAATCTTGGCTTGAAATACACTTTGTTTGCAAATAAAATAGCTACCCCTGCTTTTTCTGATTCCCTGTCACATGGAGTACTGTTTTCCATCCTTTAACTTTCAGTCTATGAATTTATTTTTGAATTAAATGTGTTTCTTGTATGCAGCATATTGTTGGATCTTGCTTCTTGATCCATTCTGTCAGTCGATTTCTTTTGATTGGTGAATTGAGACCATTTACATTGATGGTTATAACTGATATGTATTGACTTGTCCTTGTCATGTTATTTTCCTGTTGTTGGCTCCCTTTTCCCTTCTCTGTTTAATTGTTTGTCTTGCCTAGTGGATTCATTCTGTTAGGGTTCATGGAGTTGTAATCCTTGTTATTTCTTTTTAGAATGTCCTTCAAAACATTTTAGAGTGCTGGTTTGGTGGTCATGAATTACCTCAGGTGTGCTTTCATGGAAGTGTCTTATTTCTCCATCAATTTTGGAAGATACAAAGGTACATCAATCTGGGTTGGAGGTTGTTTTCTTTTAGGGCTTGAAATATTTCACTCCAAGCTCTCTTTGACTTGAGGGTTTGTGTTGAGAAGTCTGCCATGATTCTGATGGGCTTTCTTTTATAGGTGATTAGTTTCTTTTCTCTAACAGCTTTTAATATTCTGTTCTTGTGTTAAATTTCTGGAATCTTGATTATTATATGCCTTGCTGTAGAATTTTTCATCATGGCTAATTGTAGTTCTGTATGCCTCACTTATCTATATGTCAAATTCTTTATACCTACCAGGGAAGTTTTCTACCAGTACTTCTGTGAGCAGGTTTTTTATGTTGTTTGTGCTATCTCTTGCTTTTTCATTGAGTCTGATCAATCTTATGTCATTCTTTGCATCATCTAGCAGCTGCTAGATTGATTTCTCATGGTCCCTTGCTATTTTTAAGAATTCTTTTTTTTCCATGATTGCTAACTGAAATCCTATATTCTATATCTGAGATTCTGTCCTCACATTGCCTGATTCTACTGTATATACTTTCAATGGAATTTTAAATCTCCTGGATATCTGTTTAAATCTTTTATGGGTTCCATTTTTTTTCCTATGTTGGGCATTCATAGTTTCCTTCATTTTCCTAAGCTCCTCTATTTTATTTAATCTGTATCTGCTCTAGAGTCATTAAGCATGTCTTTTATTTTGGTTACCATCTCTGTAATTATCTGCTAAATTATTTCTGGTTTGATTTTTTTTAGAGACTCTTTCATCCCCTTAGTTACTTCCACTGTTACCACTTCAGAGAGTGCAAGTGGGTGGCTTTCAGATTGTTCCACCTCATTGCCCTCTGGGTTTGCCTTTGGTGAGCTGGACATCTGAACTTGCATCTTGCTTAAGTGTCTTCTCATTTTGTATTTTTTAATAGTTTAATTCCTGGCTTGATGCTTGTAAATTGCCTATGGTGAGTAGCTTTATTGCTAGTATTTAGAACCTTTAGGAAATGACTCTTCTCAGACATGTCTTCCAGGTGTATCTGGCTTTTGGGTTTTGAGTCTGTTTCAAGATCCTACCTCTTCAATGTATTGGGGATGAGAAGTTGCTGCCTACTTGGCCCAGCCTCTGGTTCTTTAGCACTGGCCTGTAGTATTTTTTAGCAGTACTATAGCAATCTCAGTCGTGGTATATCAGGAAGAACAACTGGTTAGAACAATTATGTCACTTATGCACTTTGTTTAAACTGATACAATCAGCAATAACAATAGCATCAAATACAGCCTAGAAAATGACAAACTGAGGTAACTATTAATTTATCACTTTTAACTGTATGAACTAGATTTGTTAAATAACAAAATATAAAATGAACCCAAAAATTGTATGCAGTAAATAAGCCCTCAATATTTTGCCCTAAGGGAAGAAAATTTAAAAGGGACAAGGGGGAAAAAATAAAGAAATAGAAGAAAAGGAAGAGATTAGAAACAAGATTGGAGAACAAAGGAGAGTTACGAGAACTTTGGGAAACTTATGAAGAAGACAGGAGGGAAAGAGAGAAGGAAAAAATAAAAATGAGAACAGAGCAACAACAAAAAAACTAGAAACCATGTTTACATTCATATAAAAACAAGAACAAACAATGAAGAAAAAACAAACAAACAATAAAACAGGAAGAAAGAAAAAAAAAGAAAAAAGTGTTCACTTCGAGGTGTGTCTCTGCTGCCACTGGTAGACAGCGTGGGTGGACAGAGTCCAAATCTGCATCTATCAATCCCAGCAAGCCAGCAGCAGCTCCACAGTAGGGTAGAGGATGATCCCAGCAAGCCTGCACCCTTATTTCCACTGAAGTTCAGGCTGGCCTCAGGCTGGGAGCTGCTCCGTGTCCCGAGCTCAGTTGGCCTTTCTCCAAGATGGCCCTTAGCCAATTGCCCTCTCTTGCAGGAGGTCCAAATGGGAAAACTCATTAGTCACTGCAGTCCACTGCATCCACTGCAGTCTGCTGCATCCACTGGTCCACTCCACTGGTGCGCTTCTCCATGGAGGCCTCTAGGGTCACCAGCAGTCTCCATTCATCTGCAGTCTCAAGCCACCCCTCCCATGCGGTGAGTCCAGGCTCAGGTAGAAAGCACTGCCTGCCTCCTCCTTCTTCTTCATTGCAGTTTCTCTCTTCACTCTCCCCGTGGGCTTCAATTCTCACTTCAGATCCTTGCTGGGTCCCGGGGACCCACTTCCTTCTTCTCTTCTTCATGTTGCTGTATTCCAGTGTCTGGACACCACATCTTGGAGAGGCTCTTTTTCTACTGCTCACCACTCTGCCATCTTCCCAGAAGTTCTCAGGCTGGTCTTGATATGTAGTCCAGGCTGGCCGTATTTTTGATTTAATGTTAAGTGAAAAAGCAAACTACAAAAAGAAAAAAAAAAAGAAAAAGAAAAAGAAAAATACAAAATAGGCTCTGCTTTGTGGTTCCAAACATATAAAATGCTAATATATGAATAAGTATGGGTAGATAATAGATGAAAGTGAAAATTATCACTTCAAAGTACTGGAAATAGAATTTTTCCCTTCAAAATACTTGCTGATGCTAGTGCTATGACAACTTTTCAATAAAAATGTTTAAAATAATCAAGTAAACTGAAAGCACCGAGCTGCTGACTCTCAGGCTAAGTGAAATGCATACACACTGCTTACAACACATTTTCTTCTTCTGTTGCTTAGGCACGGGTTATAGATTAGCTTCTGGCATTTGTCTTCTCACTTGAGTCATGAAGCTGCTGCTGTGGTTTAGTAAAGCTTCATTATATGACTCGCATGCATCAAAGCCTCCAAACCTGCATAGCCAGGGCCAGGAACACTCAGAGCCTCCACTCGGAATTTTACAATTTGATTTCTGGTCCAGAGAAATGGAGTTTGGGTGGAACAGAAAGTTTGACTTATATCTCTTTACTTAGGAAAACTATCTCATGTGTGCTTTTGAATTATTTGTCCTTTACACCAGAATAGGTTTATAAACAAATTTCTTTTTCTGTCCTTTATTAATCCATTCATTCATTTACCAACCTTTTTCGTGTATCCAGCAATAGCTCTGAATGAAGAAATTAAAATAACCTTATTAAAATAACCTTATAATTCATCAATTTTGTATGAATTAAGATCTTGCTTTCATCTTTTGTGAGGCAGAAGGAAGAATTCCTACCCGGGAAGGTAAGGGAGGATTTAGTGGGATGACAGGTAGGAAGTCCCCGGGAAATACAAAATGCACTGAAGATGTTCATTTCTTTCCTATTGGCATCGCACGCTAGACTGCTGTGGTTATTCTAGCATGGAGGAAGAATGGATTTGGGATTTTACTGATGCTGGGCAGGGAAGCATGAGGAACACTCACGCTGGCTCAGGGAGGAGGGGTGGGAGTTCTCTAAGAAAGGAAGAGAAAGGACCACTCCAAGCAGAAGGAACTGGATCCACAGACATGGAGGAGGGTCCTTGGGCATGGAAGATTATACTCAATTCCTTCCAGAAGCACTGTAATATGCTTTTCCAGTCTGGGGTTCAAGATCTAGCTATATTACTTTCAATATTTTTTTGTGGAATTAAATGAAGACCAACCAAATGAGAACAAGAAAAGACTACTTATTCAGAATTTGCTGTAGCAAGGGTGTCAGCCACCATCATTTGTGTTTGGCAGAGAATCAGAGGCAGTTGCGGGAGTGGGAAAGCTTCACAGTGGAAACAAGAGGAGGCTTCAGATGTGACCCGATTGGCTAACATGAGGGAAGCTGCACATAGCAGCTAGAAGAGGAACGTCCTATGTGGCTGGTTGGAGATGTACATTTAGGTTTTACTGTTTCTTCTAAATTGGAAGCAGAGAAAAGTAGAGAAGCTGCCCATTAGCAATCAAATATGGGCCATTTGGAGCAAATGGCAAGTATGATGGGAGTTGTTGTTCGGCTTCCTGCGTTATTTCTAGAGATAGCAGAGTGACTTCCTGCAAGTCTGACGTGGAAGACCGTCTTCCTGTGCTGATTACTATAGATAATGAGTTCATTCCTAGGGGCTGGTTGGTGAAGATTGAATCAGAGTTCTAGGTTTTTACATAGTCTGGCCATTGTCCACGTGATTCAGTCTCAATTCACGTTGAACACCCTTGGTCCCCCACCTCACTTTGAGTGTTTCCTATGGCTGCCCTAGGTTTTGCTTGTACCCAAAAGACTAATTTTGAAGATATCAAGAGAGCTAAGACATAGGCATTTCCCTCCTGAACGTAGAAGTTGCACCCATCCCTAAGCACACTCTCTTACCCCAGAACATGCTTTGTTTCTTGTCATCCAGTCCTTACCGACATCCTGGCACTCTGGCCAGATGGAAACCTTTCCCTCTGTCACTCCTGGTGGTCAGTTTGAGACTGGTCCATGTCCCAAACCGACAGAAAGCACATTCTGTCTTCTGCCTTGCTGCTAAAGGCAGAATCCAGTTCACTCTTAGGAGATTAGATTATAATTATAATTAGATTATAATTAGCTACTTTGATTATAGTTTTGCAAAAGACATTTTCCCCATAGATGAGTGTTTCTTCTATTTCCTTCTACAGAAAAATAGCTAAATCACAAATTTTTTTTCCATCTGAGAGCATTTCTGTGAAAACTTTGAATAATAATGGAGCCCAGACCTGTTATTTTCTGATGAACTGAGTTTGTGCAGTGATAGAAGAGACAGAACTGAGTGGAAGAGGGAGACGATGTGCTATTTAAATGGCCTCTCTGAAAATCAAATGTCTCAATCACACTTTTGGCACATGCTGGACTACAATCAATTCTTGGATGAATCTTCCAACAGGTGCTTAAAGTGATGATATTCTGAGATGGTGATTAAGGAGGGATCCATACGCTTTAGATGCCAGATGTGTGAGCAACAAACTTAACATTTAGGAGAAATGTAAGATCCTGATTGATATTTTCCCCCAGATGGACTGCAAGGGTATTTGCAAGGAAATGCACTTTTTTTTTAATGGTTTAGGTCATAAGGCATGGAAAAGGTTATTTTAACCTGAAAATATAGACGGGTCCTTAAGAATCATTTTTAATTTGCTTGTGTCTCAATGTTTTTTATTTTTAAAACATGACTTCCTCTTTAGTTTAGGAAAATAAATGCATGCTGAAAGGCCAGCTTTATTTCTGGGGGAGTCAGACACTTTGGAGGTAACTGAAAGAGAAAGCAGAAGGTCCTCTGGCTGCTACTTGTAACACTGCTCTGAATCAGAGCAGGGCTGTTGGCCAGCGCAGCAAGGCACTCACTCAAGGAGATGCATCCTTAAGTTACACGTAGGCCTGCTATACACAAAACACTGTGCTGGGTTCCATGGGAAAAGATAGAAGAAAGGCAACATCTGCCTGATGCATTGTGCCTCTCTGGGGCCATTAGGCATTGCCTGGGGACATGTCGGGTTGTAAGCACTCGGGAGGTTCTACCGGCCTCCGCATAGCTGAAGATGCTGGAGCCATCCTACAGTGCATGAGGCAGCCTCCCACAGCAAAGCATTATGTGGCCCAAAATGTCAATAGGGCCAAGAGGCTGAGAATCCCTGGTCTCAAATGAGCTGTCCACTCCACTGTCTATGGACACTAGAGAGGAAGACAGCCTGAGACTGCAATCATAGCAGGAACTGGATCGCTGGTTGTGACTGCTACCATGCTTCCCCTCACTGACTCCTCCCTTTTCCACCCTCACCTTCTTCAGATGCCTTATCTGACACCTAACGCCTTGCCAGTAGCTCCTGGCTCTTATCCTGTGCATGTCAGCCACTCTGCTCCTCTGTCTCTTAACTATGCTGGACAACACCTATACCCCTGCCCCTCTAGGCAGAGAAATTTCTCTCCCTCCTCTCCCACTACAGCATTTGTCACATTGCATTGGGATGGTTTGTTTGCATTCTAGGCAAATCTGAGCTTCTGGAAATTAGGCATGGAGTCTTTCTCACCTCTGTGTTCCTAAGAACGGACACAATATGCAGCACTTAGTAGGTGAGTAATAATTTTATGCCAAATTCTTCCAGTACAAAGATCTCCGTGTCCTATGCCTTTCCCACAGGGAACAAAGACTTCATAGGCAGAGAGAAACAGCTTTTGTTGAGACTCAGAAAGAACATGTGTTGTCTGAGTTGTATGTAAATCACTTAGCACAATGCCTGACACATAGATTTTATTAAATGAGCAGCATTTTCCTTCATTTCCCTTCAAAGCTGCTCAATGAACTGCACGGCACAGCCTTTGGGATTACGCAGGTAGAAAGATATCATGCCACACTGCTATTACGAAGAATGATGATTGTCACTGAGCGAAATGTAATTCTGCACAATTCTGACCATTGCCTATCACCCCCATCCTGGGCCCAAGCATGTGAGATGAAGGAGACCATACATAGCCTTAGACTCACCCTTTCCTTCAGCACAGAGAGGCGCAGCGGGGAAGTGGTTGCCTAACCAAGGACTATGTAGAACTAACTCTATGTAGAACTAACTCTCAGCAGTGGGATGTGAGCAGATGGGACACATGTGCTGCTGGCCTAAAGCTCTTGAGAAGCAGGTGTGTCTTCTCCATCTTTTCTTTCCTCTTCTCCTGGCCAGGCGCAGCATCCCAGAGAGGCCCAGGGGGTGCCTAAGTTGCAATGTAAGTAGAGCCTGGGTTCTTGAATCACCCCATTGAGGAGAGTGAATACCAGAAACTTTGACCAGTTTACTAATGTGAAATAAACTTCTATCATATCTGACATGTTTTTGGGTTGATTTGTTACAGCAGTTCGTTCTACCTTAATCAACATACCATGTTTTCATAATGAAAATAGGACAACGTTCAAGGTGACAAGCTGGGCATAATGTTTATCCTCTCTCTTCATCTCTCCTCTCATAATAACATTAATATGATATTAAGAATAATAACCAGGATAGGAGGGGACCCGTCAGTACATTGGCACCCTTAGCAACTTTCTGGGCATGGGAAGCAGGTGGAAAAACACTGACTGTAGTTGGGCGTAGTGGTGCATACCTGTAATCCCAGCACTCAGGAGGCTGAAGCAGAAGGATCACTGCAAGTTCAAAGCCAGCCTGGGCTGTACACAGTGTTCAAAGCCAGCCTGAACTACATAGCAAGGCCCTGTCTCAAAAAACCAAAAACAAACAAACAAGTGAACACTGAGTGCTGTCAGTAGACAGTGCAGCACCCACACCAGGCCAACCCCACATGGAGAAGGCTGGAGTGTCTTCAGGATTCTGACTCATGAAGTCTTGAGGATGCTGAGCTTTGAAAACTGCATGTGATTCAATTGAGGGCAGGGGTGAGAAGTGAAGTAGAAAATCAGAGTATTATTTTCTGGTTAGTCCAAGGAAAAAATTGCTCCCCAGAGATGCTCCAGTCCTCTGTTCAGAACAAATGTTAGCCATTTAGCAATGTCTGGCTAATAAATATAAAGAGGCTCTTCTCTAAGGGACTGAGCACGCTGTCCAGGACTAAGCAGGAAGGCTACTGTGTCAGTGTCTGTGATAAGCTTTTGTGCATTCTGGTATTTGGTGAAGCCACCAGCTTAAAGGATAGCTCCCTTCCTACTTATCCTAAAGTGAGAACTACTAGCCACCTCTTAGCCTATTCCCTAAACAGAGCTCTGAGCCCTTTCGTTAAATGACTTAGATCTGCATATGACTAAGTAGCCAAGAGTCTCCAGAGATGTCAGAGAAGAAAAGATAAGGAAACTCCCGAGAAAAGAGAGAAATTTAAAGAACCTAAGAGATGCTTTCTGACAAAATGCTATAATGATATTATCAGAAAAATTACAGAAAACAGCATATATGAATAAGACACAAGGCAAATCAGAAAGCATGAATGGAATTTGGGAAATAGAGGTGTGGCTACTGGAAAAAGAAACAATCTTCTCATGAAGAAGAATTTCAAATGATGTATGTGGATTATCCTCCCTCAATTTGGGAAACATAACTTCCCCCTCCTTGGATGTGAACTGTGCATAATGACTTCCTGCCAAGGGGAGAAAGAGAGCAATCTGATAGAGGAGAAGCCTTATGGGGGACCCTGGCAAAGACCCCGATCTCCTGTTTGTTGCTATGACTCAAGGCTGCAAAGAAAAACTCAGAGACAAGATGAAAGTGAAATGGGGAACTGGGATGGGCAGTGCTGAGGAAAGATCTCAACAGCCAGATCCACGGCATTTATTAGTTGTACAATCTATAGAACGGGGTGAGGAGGCCACGTGTGTTTGCAGGGGGTAAGATGCTGACGCAGGCAGGGCTTGTAAAGGAGGGAACAAAACATCCTTGCATCAAGGACAGAAGTGACCAGGAATAGGTCATGGTTAATGACTAGCTCATTTTTCAAGTAAAATAAACTACAATTCTGGGAAAAGAATTTGGGAAGAGTCACTTGTCCTCGGCTGAGATGTTATCTCATATCAGAGCCCCACAGCTTCACAGACCACATCTCTAGTCTCTGCTGTGGCTGTTGATGAGGAGATAATGGTAATCTGCCCACCGTCCACAGTGCTCTTATGAGTGAGGTGGGCTTCAGCCTGACTCACTACTTAGAACAAGCCAATCGTGGGATTGACTCTTTACAGCCCTCACTGCTTACAGCCTGCTCTGGGCATAATCAACAGGGTGGTCTCCCACAAAGCCTGACAAACACTACCTCAGCCAGGTGGTCAAGCAAAAGTCATACGTTCTATCCATAAGATGTAATGAAAATGGTCTTTCTGCCTAGATTCCATATCCTCAACTTTATCATGAGAAAAACATCAAACAAAACTCAACAGTGGGGCATCTTACAAAATATCTAATCAGTATTCCTCAAAACTGTACAGGTCATCAAACACAGAAAATCCGAGACACTGCCAAAGGCAAGAGGAGTCTACAAGGAACATGACAAATGTGATATGGTATATTGGATTGAATCCTGGAAGAGAAGAAAGGTAGCAGATAGAAACTAAGTAAATCTGAATACACTATGACAGTGCTAGCGAACCTATGGCACACGTGCTGCAGCGAGCATGCAGAACCCTCTCTGTCGGCAGGTGAGCCAAGTTGCCCCAGCATCACCCCAGCAGCCAAGCATAGGATAACAGTGCACACAGGGCTCATGCACCTGCTCAGAAAGGAGTGGCAGCACCAGGCATCACCAACAGATGACCTGAGTGCTGCATGTGTTGCTCTTAAATTCATGAAGTATGAGCCAAGTTTTGGTAAATTATCAGCATGCATGAAACAGCGAAGATCGTATTAATTATGCAAAAGCACACCAAATACAAACTTTTACCTTTCAATAAAAAGCTCTTTGTAACATTAAAAGCTCTGTTATTGGGCCAGTGGTATCGCTCAGAGGCATAAGCGCCTGCCTGGCAAGCGCAAGGTCCTGAGTTTGACCCCTGGTACCCACAAAAAAAAAAAAAAGCTCTGTTATTGTATTTTTCTTTTAAAGCAAAAGATGTTAATGTATGAGTTGTTTTTTTCTAAATTAAAACCTCAGTACTCAGATTTAATTGCAGTGCTGGCACTTTGTGATAAATAAGTGGATTTCAGGTTGCAGTTTGCACACTTAGTCTCTAAAAAGGTTTGCCATCAATGCACTAAAAAAGTTAATTAATAATTATGTTCCAATATTGGTATTGATTTTAACCAATGTATCATACTACTATAAAATATTAATAACAGAGGAAATGGGGAACAGGGTTTAGGAGAATTTTCTGTACCATCTTCAATTTTTTGGCAAATCTAAAACTATTATAAAAAATAAAGTCAAAATGTGGCTACAGAATTCAAAAAGTAAATAGACTAACTGAAAGAGAAAGATCAGCAATTTTTCTAGACAGTAGAGCAAAACAAGAAAATGAACATAGGAGTGAAAATGTAAGAGATATAAATGATTAATTTGATAGTCAATTTACTATATAAAAGGCATCTATAGAAAAATGGAGAGGAAGAAATTATCAAAGAAATAGTACAAACACATTTATGAAATAAGATGTGACTCTTCAAAGTGAGAGTGGCTACCAAGGGCCAAACGGGATAAATAGAAAAAGAATAACAGCTATAATGTTCAATTGTATTATGTAAAAATATGCAATTCTGCTCAGGAGACAAGACAACAAATGGGATGGATGAGACTCATAAAGTGTCCTAAGTGTAGCTAAGGAATAAGTGGAACATGTGTGATTAAACACAGAAAGGATAGAACCAAAAGATAACTAATGTTTATGAAGTACTAAATTTGCATAAGACACATGAATACTAAATAGCTATGATATATTGAATATATACCAGGCACTAAATACTCCAAACTTGCTGAATAAACATGAGATGTGAAACACTCAGTATTCAGAGGCCTAATTCAGTCACCCATTAGTGATCCCATTCTGGCTCCATGTGTCCTCTGTCCGCAAAACAAAAATCAAATGCTCAGCTACTAACCAGGCTAACTGGATAGCTCTAGCGGTGGGGAGGCATAGTTGGTCTGCATTTCTCCTTGGAGAGGTCTGTGCCATTGGCTCCAAAGAAGCTTTAATCTATGAGCTCCCTGGTGTAAACACTATCCAATTCTTTTTCTACTAAACTGCCATCAGTGGGGAACTCTGATGTGGTAGAAAGAGAACACCTAGATAAATGCTCAGGGCCAGTAGTATGGGTCTTCTACCCTGCTTGCCCTATACACCTAAAGGTTAACTTACCCGTTGCCTTCCCTGGCTTTTGTCTCAGATTAGATTAGATATTAGATTAGATGTTTTCAATTGATTTAATAAACCGTACTATCAGAACATTTTGATTTGGTCTGTGGGTCCTTCTGCTTTGTGACCCAGGGAGGAAGGAGTACGCTGTGCACCAATGCTCCCTCAGACCTGCAGTATATTTGGAGGCCACATTGCAGCCAGGCAATTCTTGACATGGCAACAACTATGCCTATTATTGTGAAATTTCAGAATTAGAGATAAAGAGAAAATTTTAAAGCTTTCAAAAGACAAAAGAGTTCATGCACAAAGAAACAATTATGCAAAAGACTTCACATTAATTACAACTGAGGCTGAAAGACAAATGAGAACTGCCTCCAAAGAACTGAAGAAAAATCGTTTTCAACTAGAATTCTATGTGGTACCAAAATATCTGTAAAGTATGAATGTATAAGAAAATGATTGCTAGTTATGCCAGGATTCATAAAATTTGCCTTCCTCACACACTTTGTCCAAAGGTTCTTGAGGTTGTGACCAGGCAAAAGGAAGACTAAATAAAAAATCAAGGAGATATTGAGTATAGGAAATTGGTAAGCAAAAAGACATGAATGTAATACCATGTGTGAAACTTAAAAAATGGCATAAACACCAAAGGTGAGAGTGAGAATGTTTAGAACAACAGAGAAAAACCGAATTTATGTAAGGTAGAAAAATGTTACCAAAGCACACTGTTTGGCTCTGCAATGAACAATCTTTATGTGGGCATAACACTTGTTGCTAAATTTATATAGCTAGAATGAACTTACGAGAAGCTTTAGTTGCACTCAGAAATTTCTGTTTTAGGGCCGGTGAGATGGCTCAGCGGCGTAAGCGCCTGCCTTGCAAGCGCGAAGGTCCGAGTTCGACTCCCGGAACCCACATACGAAAAAGGGGCCGGTGATATCGCTCAGCGGCACGGGTGCCTGTTGGCGCACGAGGTCCTGAGGTCATCCCCCCGGTACCCACAAAAAAAAAAAAAAAAAAAAAAAGAAATTTCTGTTTTAACTATGATTATGTTAATGGAAAATTACAAACGACAAATGGGATAAAATGAGAAGTGAAATCTGCAATAAATGGTAAGAAGACTAATATTTTATCATCTGACAAAGAAGGGAATTGAGAGACAGTGTTTGTATTTGATAATTCAAGAAACAAAACAGGGCCGGTGAGATGGCTCAGCGGCGTAAGCGCCTGCCTGGCAAGCGCGAGGGCCCGAGTTCGACTCCTGGAACCCACATACGATAAAAGGGCCGGTGATATCGCTCAGTGGCACGGGCGCCTGCTGGCGCACGAGGTCCTGAGGTCGACCCCCGGTACCCAAAAAAAAAAAAAATAAATAAAACAAAATGATGTAAATATTCTATTACAATTAATTGCCTCTGTAGAGCTGAACTGGGGAGGGCATTGACCAGAGGATCATTGCTTTATGTTCTAAGCCCTTGGATATCATTTTGTTGTTATTCTGAGACAGGTCTCCCTATGTAGCCCAGGCTGGCCTCAAACTCACAGTGATGCTCCTCCCTCAGCCCCTGAGGACTGGGATTACAGCCATGTGCCACCATGCCTGGTTGGATATGATTTTTTATAAAAGTATGTGCTCACATTGCCTTGATACATATTTGAATCCTCCTCACTCCAGGCTGCCACCAGGCACCTGGCTCAGCATTTTCTCCTTTTCAACCATCCAAAGGGGCTGAGATCCTGAGCACTTCCACTCATTGTAAGCAAGCCTAGGTTAAGTTTGAAAGCACAGCACAAAAATAATGTTCTAGCTTTCAGTGTATGTGTTATACACTGGCAGAAAAACTGTCTACATTTTGCCCACGTTCTGAGACTTTGTGGGAGAGTGAGATTAGGGTGGCAGTCCAGTTAATCTAGTGGATGAAATTTCAAGGCAGCTTAATGTTCAAGCTGTGGCATGGTTACAAGATTGGGGCAGAGGGGAGCACTTTTGCTGAAAAGATTACCACTTAAAGAAGCCAAGTACTTTGTGCAGAGACAAGAAGAAAAATGAACTTGAGGATATCACAGGAACCAGCAAGACCTCATCGATGGCAGGCTCAGGTGTGCGACTATAAATCTTTCATTTGAGAAGAGAGTCTCTGAGACTCTTGGTCATTCAGGGCCACCAAGGGAAACATATCCCTAAGTTCAGCCACACAGGCACTCCAAAATCACTCAGCAGCCATGGTCCAAGGGAGCAAGGCTACTGTAGCTCAAGCTGGTGGCCAACCTTGGTATCATCCACATGGTGATTTTTTTTAGGCATACAGAATGCAAGCAGTTTGGGTTCACAAAAGCTTCCATCTAGATTTAGAAGAGGTGTAGGAGGCCAGGCAAAAAGGTGTGACAGGGTCACTGTCCCTGTCAGGAGCCCATGAGAGGGCAGTGCATGAAGCTGTGAAAGGGAACCCAAAGGTGCAGTTAAGACCCCAGGAAGTTGGAGATGGCAGGTCATGGCAGTGAGTGGAGTCAGCCAAAGAGAGAGGTCATATTGGCTGCAACAAGCAACGACATAGAGGTGGTGCCACCCAAGCCCTTTGGGTACACATCTCACCACAACCTGCCCTATGTAGTGGAGCTGTACCTACAGAATTTGATGTTTGCCCTGCTGGGTTTTGCTCTTGCTTTGGTCAGATTTCTGTCTATTCCCCAGCCCTCCCTTTTGCAGTGAGAATATTTCCTCTGTGCCATTGTATGGTTGTTTGATTTTTACAGGGGATAAGAGCTCACCTTGAGTCTCTGAAGAGATCCTGGGTTTGGACTTTTCAGCAATCCTAGAACTATGATTCTAGTCAGTGCTAGACTATGGTGACTCTTGCAGATACATTAAATACATTTTGCATAATGAGATGAACACAAGCCTTTTGGAGTCCTGGGGTGGAATATTATGGTTCGGACCTACAATGTCCCCCGAGAAGTCTCAAATTTGGCCTGGTCAGAAGGGGCGGGTCACTGGGACATGACTTAGAAGGGTGTATTCTGGTCCCCAGCTCCCCCCTTCTCCCTCTTCTTCATTGCCACACTGTAGTAAATAGCTTTCCTCTCCTATGCTATTCTGTTATGCCACTTCTGATTGGAACCAGCTCACCAAGGATTGAATCAACTGAAATAAAATAAAAACCTCTTCTCTTTTAAGTTATGGGTATCAAGTATTTTGTCTCAGTGACAGAAAGGTGGCTAAGACAGCACACAAGAATCAATAGAAATTAAAGAAAGCAGAGACCAGGTGTGGCTTCTGCCTGGCCTGAGACAAGCCAGTAAAACAAGTTAGGGAAATCCCTTGCTGTGAGGGTCAGCCTCCAGGTGGGTCAAGAGGAATCTTGAGGCACACCTGTCTTTTAGAACTAGCCCTATCCCTGGATCTCTCAGACTCTGTCCCATAAATATGTATTGTAAATCCATCTTGGTGCTGCCTTATTTTTGACTTGCGGTCTGGAAAGAATATCAGAAATTAGAGTAAGGAGGTGGTACAAGATATTAATGATGCCCACAAGAAAGTAGCAGATCAGAGCTAAGTGGAGAATTGGAAAAGAGATAAGCAAAGAAGGAAAAACAGAAGGAAGAGAAAGGGGTTAATACTAAGAGAGAGACTAAATGACAGACAGAAAAGAGGACAGGCTGCCTATTGAACCTGCAAAGCTGTAAAAGCATCTCTTTTGATGTCTTGCCATCAGTCTTTGGCTTAGTCTCGTTTATTGACTCAGAAACTTGACTTTGTCTTCTCATCAAGAACAAGTTGCCTTTTGGAAATCAACTCCAAGTAAACAAGTCAATGAAAATAAAAAGAACTAACCAGATAATCAGTGTACTTATTTTTAATGATAAATGTGTCTTGCCAAAGTCATAAATAGCAGATGGTGCTCCCCTGGTGCTTAGCATTGATATATTTGCAAAGTAAAATCAGCAATCAGAGGTTTGCTCTCAGGGGTCACAGAACTAGATCAAAGAATGACATTGGCATGGATTCCACAAGAAAGGGACCTCACTTTCTGCCAGCACAACCAGAATGTTCATTTAGTCTCTTTCTCTTTTCTCATTCAGTCTCTCAGACTAAAGGTCTAAAGTGTAGAGATCTAGTAACATTGAATGTCTGCTTCAGTCTCCTGCAGGTAGGCCCAACGATGCTTTTTAAAAGTCAGAGTCCTACCTAGAGATTTCTAATGAAAGGGAAGGACTCCATATATATTTGCATATATTAAACACTCTGCTGAATATTTGAGATATTCTTTGATATTTAATCATCACAATAACATTTTATAATCTTCTAATTTTCAGATGAGGACGTTAAGCTCAGAGACATCATTGGTGATCTGGTAGCGGATATCTGCTCAAAGCTTGAAAGCAGATCTACTTATGACACATAATTACTGGAGGCTTCTAAACACAAAGACAAACAAATATTTTTTAAACAAATATTCCCACTTTTAACATGGGCATTCAGAGGTTGGAGAATATATAGATGGAATCTAGTTATTTGAATTGTAACAAATACTAGCAATCAACTTAAATATTGACTATAGTTTGAAGTTTCTTACATTTGAACTTTGAAGTAGAATAAAAACCTCAGTGATTTGTCCTAAGGTAAAAACTGATTATTAATCATGTAGGCTATGGCTTAATACTGAAGCTAAGACGGCCTGGCTAAATCAAAATAGATGTCTTCTAATTGAAAACAAATGTAATTCTTTGACAAACATGATTAGTACAAGTTATGTTCAATAAAAGAAAGATAATCTGAGATTGTGTGATGCAAACATCTGGATTTAGGGGAATGGATAACTGGCTGAATTGAATTGCTCATGTTTGGACAGCTGGATTATATCATATTTAGGGCAGTGTCTTCTCACCCCCCTTGGCCCCTGCTTCCCACCAAACAAAAATAAGTTACTTCTCTGAAACAGCACTGGGTCGCATTTCTAACACAGATGGCTGGGGCTACAAGCTCTCATTTCATTAAGCCACTGACCTGCAGTCTCAGGCTACTGAGGTTAAACTGGCGGCTGAAAGACTTACACTCACAATTCCAGCATTTGTGAGAATTTAGCAATGAACATCTCCCTTGGCTTCTGAAAGGGCAGAGTCATGTCATCTGCTGCTGTTCTATTTCTCTTTGCTCTCTGCTTGGAAAAGGAAACAGAGTCATCTTGATCTTAAAGTATTTTTTTTTTTATTTTCAACAATTTAAGGTCCCTGTTTAAAGTAACATTTTTAAATGTTCTTGTTTTCCATTACACTTTACTTGATCAATGACATTTTCTTTAGCTACTTGAATGGTAAAGGAGTAAGAAAGAGCTACTGGTATGATCCTTGTTTATTTACAAGAATTTTCATTATAGCATTATTCATTATAATGAGAAAGTAGCTAAAACATCTAATGTTAAGGCTTGGAACAGCCATAGCTACATACTTTGGAGCAATTAAAAATTGGGCTTTCAGAGAAACATTTAATGCCATAAAAATGTTCATAATAAAATTATAGAGACCTACATGAGGAGATTATTCCAGGGAGAAATGGAAAAGAAATTTACTCTGGTTTAGATATGGTCAGAATGTGTCTTCTGATGTTTTGAGATTTAACCCTCTATTGGTGGTTTTAAAGGGGCGGAAATTGATTTTTTGGGTTTTTTTGTTTTTTGTTTTGTTTGAGACAAGGTCTCACTATGTAGTTCAGGCTGGCCTTGAACTCACTATGTTACCCAGGCTGGCCTTAAACTCATGGCTATCCTCCTACCTCAGCCTCCTGAGTGCTGGGATTATAGGCATGCACCACCATGCCCAGTGAGGGTGGAAATTTACTGTGACTACAGTATTTAGAGGTAGGACCTTTGGGAGGTGACTAGGATTAGAGTAGAGCCTTCACGATTAAATACTGGGGCTTGATAAGAAGAAAGAGACTAGGGGAAACCCACATGTACACATGCGTGTGCTCTCTCTCTCTTGCTATGTGCCACCCTACATCACCTTGGAACTCCACCGGCAAGAAAGCCACCAGTAGATGTGTGCCTTTGAACCTCTACAACTGTGAGCTACATAAACCTCTTTTCTTTTCAACTTATCCAGCTTCGGATACTTCATTATAGTTATAAAAATAGAATAATATAATGAGATAGAGAGTAGAAATGGGAGAGCACGAAAGGTAGTTAGAATTTAGATGTGACCTGGTGAAAAACTGGTGGAAGGAGAGTGGGGTTCATAGGTGCCTGCACAGTGAGATGAAACTAAGGCTGGAAGCCTTGACCTTGGGCAGGAAGTTGCTGCAGTGTTAGAGGCAGAGCTGGTAAGGACCTGGGTATAGTGGTGGGGCTGGGGATGACGGTGATGGAGGTGGCAAGTTGTTCACATTGTATTAACAATGGTGCTGGGGGAGGAAAGGTGGTGACTAAGGGGTAGTGATGGTCATCCCCAGTGGTCATGTGTGATGGGTGTCAGTGGAAGAAACGACCTCTGTGCTTGCTTAGAAACCCAAAACGTTCTGAACAGCATCTTTCTGCTCTCACTGACATAGTAAGCTTCTCACTGGTCCTGAAGGAACAGGCGAACTTTAGCATATTAGTGTCACCCTCATAGTTCTGACATGCTCATGTACTTCTACTATAGTTTGCTTCTTTAAATTACTCACATTTTAAATGCAAGAGATACTGGTTTTGTTTATCGTCATTAATGGGAAATTTATTTTTGAATAGTAACGCAATTATTTATTGTTATAAATGGAAAATGTTGTATCATTTGACATAAATTGGAAATGCTGATAAAATTAAAAACTGTAAATGAAAACTTCGTTATTAAATTCTTACATGCTAAACACTCTGAACCTGAATTCTGCTCTTTGTTATAAATGAAAACTGAGAGTGGTAGAGAGTGCTAATGTCATAAACGTACCAAACAGAAACTTTCCCCATCATAAAATCAAAAGGACTAGAAGAGAATTAGAAAGGGAATGACTTTCTCCACATATAACAAAATGTCATTTACAGGTGCATCTGTGTGTCACCTCAAATCGCCGTAAAGTCACACCGCAGTGTAAAACACTCGTTCCAGGGATAGATTGTTTTCTTCATCTGGAGGGCTGGGGACTCCTGCGTATTCAAAACCATGGGCCTGTGGAGGAGGAGACAGCAGTTAGGGACAGGAGAGGGACAAGGGGCATAGAAGACTGGTGCGCTGAAGAAGCAGCACTGCAGCTGGGGCTGTGTGGTTGGTAAACAGACTTCTGATCATACTTCTGTATGGTCCTAAGACAAACATTAGCAAGAAAGAAATCATAAGAAACAGAAAGAGAAAAATAAGCATTGATACCATAATCTCTGAAAAATGCCCATATGAGCAAACAAATGGGCTCAAGAAGGGAAGCAATGGTTTGGGGAGGCAAATTCTCTGTGGAATTTGCTATACATCTCTTTTACTAGGGAAAAAAGAAAACAAAATCAGGACTTTGATATACACCTCTCAATTTATGTGGTCGATTTCTTAGACTTTCAATTTTTTTTTTTCCTCTGATGCAAAAGGTGAATAGGCCTCTTTGTGTCCTCCACAACACTTTATGGATGTTTAAATAAATATTCTGTTTTACCCTCACAACAGCCAGAGGGGTTAAGTGATGCTACCTGACTTTTACAGGGAACTGAGGCTCATAGCGCTAAAGGAAGTGATATAGGGGCCGAGCCGCTCAAGGCAGATTCGTCTGCCACACACAGGTCAATGCCTTGGCCACCACCCCTCCGGATTCCAGGTAAAGTGACATGACCTCTGGTGATTTGAAAAATATATATTTCAGATTTTCTTCTTTGTACTCACAAGGACCCGTACCCTTTATTCAGCATAACCAGTGGGTGGCAGAAAGCAGTTCTTGGCAAGCTGAAGGTTATGCTGCAGCCAGTGATTGCACTGTCCTGGGCTCTGGACAGCACACAGAGCTCTTGGATACATGGGCTGGAAGCCAATGCCTTCTGCTACGTCCAGATAATATCCTCCTGAGCTGTTTCATTCTTGAGACAAGAGGTCCTATGCGCTCTATATACTTTTCTTTCTAAGAGGTTGTTATTCAGGAACTAGGAAATGTCTTTGGGTTTGATGAATAGATATTAGCATCCTCAAATAACATTTATCAAGTGTGCACACAAGCATGGAAAACTGCATTGTCATTTGGCACAGAGGCAAATTAGTGACTTAAATGTTAATAACAAGTGTCATACGAGCACCTCAAAAGAAGATGCTTAATAAGTGTCTAAAGTTGATTTGAGGGGAAGCCTTATAATTTTAATCAGCACAGAGGCTCTGAGCTGCTTCCTGTGTTCTGGGAGAATTGTTATTCTCTCCCACAGGCACTATTTAAAATGCCCATGATGCAAATGTAATGTCATTCGATGATCTGCTCTCTGTTCACCCACGTGCCTCTACTAGAAGACTTTTCCTCTTATCTCTGAAGAAAGATGCTGCCTAGCTTGGGCACTGAGTCAGTGACGCGACCTCAGGTCAGCAAGTTAATATTTAAGGACTGGCCACACACCCACATCTGATTTCACAGAATCCACATTTCCCCATTTTTCAACAGACAAGTAAGTGATCACAGGTGATGGTTCAGCATGATTTGTGAGTGGGATCAAAAGGAAAAGACTCTAGTCCACTCTTTCAAACTTGTCGGGTCTTATAAAATGTATTGCATTTTACCACTCCAAAATGAAAAAATTAGTTATGATCTCTCCCCCTCAAAACCAAACCAAACAAACGAACAATACATATCTATAATTATTTTCCCTAGAGCTTGGTATCGATGTAGGAAAGCCTAGAAGGTGCAGTGTTTCACAGTGAAGCTGAAGTGATAGACAGTGCAGTGAAGCCCAAATGGTAAACAGGCTGAGTGAATCGTCATTCCCAAGCCATTCACTGCAGATGGTCACTGCCTGTCCCACTGAAGGGATCAAAGAAGTAGGAAGCAGCAGGTTTGAATTTATACCCTCCAACTCCATATGAGACTTAGCCTTACTCTGTTACTTTAGCTTTTTGACAATTCAAGCACCGATTTGTCAATCAGTTCACAAATAAGCCTTGGGGACACAGATTCTTTTGTAAGTTAATGCTGCCTACTATTCATGCTGAATTTGGAAATATGAAAACATGTGTTCCTGGGTCAGCATGTCCCAATCTGCCTGCAGTGTCCACCTCCATTGTTAAACTGGACGTGGAGATTTAGTTCTGTCTACCTGTAAAGCATAAGAAGAAAGAAGGATATTAGAATTAGGTTTGGTTAAGAGAGACCGAAAACACCCATAGAAATGTTGCCTTAAGCAAGCTTCAACTTTATTTCTCTTTCAGATAAATCTAGATAGTTCCCGTGCAGAAAAATTAACATAGCAAGCCTGAGACCACTCTCCTTAGGAAGGTTTGCTTCTAGTGTCAGCCCTAGCTGGCATCTAGGACCTTTCCTCTTGGAGTGTCCCAGTCAACAATTAGCTGATATTGGGGACCAACTAGCAGTTTTGCCACAAAATGTGGAAAAATAGTGCACTGTTGTTCTTAAAATTGAATCGAGGGTCTTAGGCCACTTAGCACTGTGCCTGGATTATCTGTCTGCTTTCTTTATAGGAATCCGGAATTTTGGTAGATCTAGCCAGAGGGTTCCTAACATGACCCATTCCTGGATAGGCAAAAATCTCTCCCACATGTTCTTTCATTTTCATTGCGGGGGAAGAGTAAGCTCGTTATGGGAGGCAGCGATCATAAGGAATTCTGCATGTGGATTCCTCTACATTCTGCCCACGTCTTTTTATCCTTCCTTCATTGCTTTAATAAATCTTAGCCATGAACCCAACTATCTGCTGAGTCCTATGGGTCTGTCTAACAAAACTCTGAATCTGCTGGTGGTTTTAGAGTCTGAAACCATTTGGGAGCAGTGAGGCAGGAAGCCTCATAAAGATCAGGGACCCAGGCTGCTGCTACCTTTTTGTCTGCTATCTTCAAATGGATCTGGATCTTAGGGCCAGGATGGCTCTTCCTTACACCTATGTTCTGACCAGCAGGAAGGAGGGAAAAGCAAGAGAAAAGCAGCCCCTTTCCTCCAGCACCACAGCAGCCCTCTTATCAACAGGGCGTATGTTCCTAACCCCAGTGGATGCCTGAAATCTCAGATAGAACTGAACTATCTAGATCCTGTGCTTTTTCCTAAATACACATATCAATGATAAAATTTTATTTTTTAAATTAGCCTCAGTAAGAAATTATAATAAATAGAACAGTAAAATAGAACAATGTTATGGTTTGGATCTAAAATTTCCCCAAAAAATGTCATGTGTTCAGAAGTGGGACATTTGGAAGGTGATTGCATTGTGGGGCACCATACTCAACAGCGGGTTAATCCACTGATCAATTTATAGCTGCAGGTGCTGTGGGGAGAAGGAGCTGAGTCAAGGAAGTGAGTCACCAAGACTGTGACCCACTCAGAAGGGTGTATTTCTTCCTCTCTCTCTCCCCCCCCGTCCTACCTGCCATTAGGTGAGTAATATTCCTCCATATACCATATTGCGCTGTTTCTGCCTTAGAGCCAGCCAACCATGGACTGAAACTTCTGAAACCATGAGCCAAAATAAACCTCTCCTTAAAGTTGTTGCAGGTGTTGGCTTTGTCCCAGCATCAAGAAGGTGACTAATACAAACAATAAAATAGGCCAGGATTAAATAAAATAAGGATTACTTTAACGCAAGTGCTAGAATAGTCAATATGATAACTGAGACAGCTACTAAGTGACTACAAGTAGGTAAAGTATGCATTGGATATCTGCACAAAGAAGTGATTCATGTCCAGAAAAGAATGGAGCACAACAGTGTGAGATTTTATCCCATTACTCAGAACTGTACAATTTTAAATGTATGAATTACTTATTTCTAAAACTTTCCATTTATAATTCTCAGGCCACAGTTGATTGTGAGCAACTGAAACCACAGAAAGCAAAACCATGGATAAAGGGGGGGACTACTGTATTTATTATAATTGTTAATTATTATACAAATCAGTTACATCCCACTGTCCAGAAAGCCATACTGAGCTACAAGAGAGGCTGAGGAATGTCTTTTTTCTAGCCAATACCCTGGAGTTTTCTATTGAGGAAGAAGAAAGTGGATATTGAGGAACAACTAATGGATTCTTGCCACAGAAGGTAAGGAAAGGTACAATTTTAAAAATTGAATCAAGTTAAGGATCTTTATACCACTAACCAAAATTAAACAAGTCAAAGTACTGCATCAATTTCAGACTGAGTCTTCTAGACAGTGAAAAAGAAGCAGACTTCACTATAAAAAGATTATTCTGGGACCAGTGGCCAGCTGCTAAATCATTTGCAAGCTGTTAAATGATTTACAAGGTGTGATCAAAACATATGGCAAATGTTGAAATTAAAAAAAAAAAACTACTACAATAAGAGACATGTTGCCTTTTATCCCCCTCAAAATACTCCCCCTGGCTTTGGGCACAATTACCCCTTATTTCTTGCTGCTTTCTGATGCAGTTCTGAAAGTCCTCTTTGTGAGTTGCTTTAGTCATGCTCTTGTAGCTTCCTTGATGTCCTGAACTTATTCAAAATGTTTATCTTTTGTGGCCATTTTGACTTTGGAGAAGAGCCAGAAGGCACACAGTGCCAGATCTGGTTAAAAAGGTGAATGAGAGCATACCGTAATCTTTTAGGAACCTACTTTTCCATTGGATGGCACTTGGCAGCAGCATTCACTGTATTTTGAATCATACCTCATTAAAGACACAAAAGAAGACTTCTAGAACTCCTTCAGAAAGTGTCAAGAACAATGGTATAAATGTGTTTGAAGCAAGGGGAATATTTTGAAGTGTATTATGGCAATGTGTCTTTTACTGTAATATTTTTTATTTAAACATCCACAGTATAGTTTCGTCACACACCATACATATGGATAGAATTGAGAATTTCCTTGATATTGAATCTCTGCCACTCTTCTCCTCTCTCTCACATCATTTTCTAAGTGTTTCTAAAAAAAAGTATTTTTACTGAGAATTTAGACCTAATGGAAAAATGAATGATTCTTGGCTCTCAAAACCTATGACACGTGGTTCTCTATACAGCTGACAATCCATAGGACTGTACCAAGCTAACATATTATAACTCTTGTCCTCAAGAAGTTTCCAACTTAGTCCATGACAATATTGAATACTGGGATATGTATTTGTGCAAATGTACTACTACCAGTCAACCATAGCTGTATGGATTATTAATCTGGGGATTTGTAGAAGGGCTTCATGGAGTTAGATGGACATCCCTGATATGGTGTACAAAATTATGCACAAGCGTGAACTTCTCTGCAGATCTCATGAGCTGATCACAGGAATCTGTAATCCCAGTTTTTACAAATGTTTGCATTCATGGTTTAACTTCTGTTATGGTTTGTTCTGGATGTCCCCCCAAAGCCTCATGCAGTCATGGGGGGCACTTTTCAGAGGTGGCTGAATCTAGAGTTTGTGATTGGTTCACTGTCTAGTGCTGGGACTGGGGGTGTGAGTGCTACACCCGCCCTATGGGTGGGGCAGCCTGCATACAGTATAATGGAGGAAAAGAGGCTCGCTCCTCCCCTTGTGCAGTTGTTGCTTTTGTATCTTCCGCTGCCATGAGCTGTTGCCCCTCTGCCGCTCCACCCTGCCTTGGAGCCAGCTGATTATGGACTGAAACCTCTACAAACTGTGAGTTAAATAAACCTTTCCTCCCTTAATTTTAGGTATCAGGTATTTTGTCTTAGCAACAAGAGAAAATTAACCAAGACAACTTCTAATTGTCTAAAGATGATATACATGTTATGACCCATTCTTGCTGACTTCCCAGAATCCCAGAGATTGAGGGTGAATTTACTAGCCAGCTGACCACAGCCAGAGGGACAGTGCTGTGTTTTAGATCCAGAATGTCCCCCCAAAGCCTCAGGCGTCCAGAGGCAGGGCTTGTGAAGGTAACTGGAATGTGGGGGCAATGCAACTGATTTGCCATTAGGTGGTAAGGCCTGCTTAGAGGAAAGCGGTATATCACATCTACTTGGGTGTCTTTCCTTATCCAAGGTCAGTGAGGTCTGAAATCAGAAAATTAGTTTATTTTATCAGAAAGTTTTTTTTTTTCCAGAAAGTATTTTATCAGAAAATAAAATCTCCATGTTAAGGAATATGAGGGTGAACACTCTCACTTTTGTTTCGCATATTTCTTTAATTTGATAGGAAGTTGCAGGGCATGTGCAATGATGATCTGAGCGATTCTGCTCAGTGCTCAGAAAGCAGATTTATTCTTGTGAGACCAGCAGTTTGGATGCAAGAGCGATTATGGAATCTTGCCAGTTGATGTTAGGTTTGTGCGGGATGCGCTTTGATGTCTGAAGGCTGCAGCAGCCTTTTAAAGCAACAGGGACATCCAGGATGACCTTGTTTTGGGTTAAACCTCAAGGTGCCAGAAGACAAATAGGCTTTTATCAAGGTGGCTTTAGGTAACAACCCACCATGATTTGCTCTGGAATGAGGTGCCTTTGACACCCTAGTACCCTTGAATCATGGAAACTATATCAAGGAACCATTTGGAGGACCATAAAACAAAAATGGCTCAAATAAAATAGAAGTTTCTCTCTTACTAACTTCTCAAATACAGGTGAGTGGTTCAAGCTCTTTCCTGCTAAATTTCCCAGGGTCCTAGGTCTTTTTCTATCTTGTTACTCCATCATATCAGGGAAGGCCTTCAGGGAGAAAGTGGAGCGCAGACATTCTCCTTTAAGGATGCCAGGTAGTGAAGAAGGATAGCACGAGTTCACACCTCGCTGTGAGGCGAGCTTGGAGACATCAAGCCAATGCCCTGCTCCCTGAGGAAGCAGTTCTATTACCAGAAGGGAGAAAAGGAGAGTGGATTTTGGGGAACAGTAATCAATCTCTGCGTGTGTGGATTACCTTCGACAGAATTAGCCAGAGACGTAGAGTGTAACAGAAAGGATATGGGGTTCTCAGTGGAGCAGACGCCTCTCAGTCCTGTCTCTCACTTAGTACCTGTGTGGCTTTGAACGCGTTGCTCTAATTCAATGAACTTCATTGCCCTAACTAAAAAAATAGGAATAATGATATCAGCTAACTCACAGACTTAGAAAGATTAAGTAAATAAATACTCACAGCATCTGGTACCTATTTTTTAAGAGGGGTGGTGTGGATTTTACCAGAATATTCAAGGAAGAAAATACAGAAAAGATAAATGATAAGAGATTGCATTAACTTTGAAAACTGAAATGAGAAATGAGATTACTTTCTCTTATGAAAGTTCAGTTTAGTCTGTGTCCTTAACTAGCGCGGACTCTAATTTCTCAGAGGAAAAAGACAAAATGCTTCTCTCATGTTAAGAAGCCAGTGGAATCACAGTCTAAGGTGCTGTCTAATAGTGAATGGAGTTCACCCAAATTGATGTTTCACTTAAACCTTTGGAGAAAGCTTTACCAGAAATATCATGAAGTCAATATTTCTTCTCTCTCTGTGATTATTTCTCTGATTTTCAGAGCCCTACTCCTTTAAGTCGCAGTTCGTACACTCCCCACTCCTCCTCACACCCTTCTCTATTCCCTCACAGCAGAATGCACTGTTTCTCCCACTCTGGTCACCTTGCTGTGTCTTCTGCCTCTTCCAGGTCCTTCTGCCTTAGGTGACTGCCCGTGGCTTACATATCTGTAAAAGACTGCAGCTAGCTCTCCCTATCTGCAAATTCTGCATCCGTGGAGATTTTAAATATCTAGGAACAAAAGTTGCATCTGTCCTGAGCATGCACAAACTTTTTTTCTTGTCATTATTCCCAAACAAACAGTATAACACTATTTATATTGCATTTACATTGTATTAAATGTAAGTAATCTAGTGATGACTTAAAGTAACAGGATGGTGTGTGTAGGTTGTGCAAATACCATGCTATTACATAAATGTTTGAGCATCCACAGATTTTGGTAAAGAAAGGGTTCTGGAACAATCCCCCACAGATACTCAGGGATGTCTAAGCAATTTGAGGGCAATAACCGTGTTTTATATATTATGCATCATCGTCTCCATTCTCATGCTCCTAGTACAAAACTGCATATAACCTGCAAAATAAACAACATTACTAAATGAATAACGAAGGAATACCTGTGTAGCCACACCAGCTCAATGTTCTGGTGACTGTTCTAAATAAAAATTAACACTCATTATCTGAAAAAGGAAAACATTGGGAATAAAGAGCAAATTGTTTAAAATCTTAGTTGTTTTGCAAAAGTCAAAAACATTTGGTTATATTCAAAAGTCTTGTATCACTCAGTAAGTCAGTGCAGCTCTGTTATGTGTATCTTCAGCAAGTCATTTGACCTTGATGTTTTGTCATTCTTCCTCAGCCCAAGGTGGATAATAATTGTTGACCTGCCCACCATTCTGAGTCACTGCAATGAGGGACAAATGAAATCATGATGTGAGTGAGATCTCTTTGGGAAATTCTAAATCACTGTAACATCTGAGCTCATAATTCTAGCAGTGGCTTCCCATTTTATGGAACATAAAATTTGAGCTCCCAATTTTTACTTAATGGCCCCAAAGCTCCATAATCCTTCATGGCCCACAGTAGTATTTCTTCTTATTTTGGAGCAATGACTTCTCATCTCTCATAGCTTAGAGGTATTAAGACTTGGAGGTCACTTAATAAACAATTCTGAGTTAATTCAGTGAATCAAAAAATTGGACTATCTGACTCAACCTCTCATTTTACCCTGGAGAGATCAGACTCACTCTCTTTCTCTCTCTCTCTCTCTTCCTCTCTCTTGTTTTTCACTTCTCTAATCAGGGACTAACTTTTCTCTCTCACCTCTATCCTAGAATGTACAATAATCTACCATCTAGAGAGGAAATTCTATAAAAATAATTTCTAACCAAAATGATGGATGAAGGCCACCCTCAGTGTTAAAATGCTGGGTTTTCACAAAAGCAGAGCAGACTCTAAATTGAACTTTAACAGTGGTGGCATCAATCTAAGATACAGTCTGGTTCCCTAAGGCTGCAATCTACTAACATTACAAATTGACTTTGATTAAGGTCCGGCTACATGGCTTCAAGATTATGCCAAACAGGAAGAAAGAGAGAGCAAAATCCTGTAGGAGACAGCAAAGGCCTGGAAGATGAAAGGCTCTTATTCCCAAGGTAGGCTTTCATTATTCATATATTCCTTTTTAAAAAACCAGAAGGGTCTAGAGGAAGCACAGTAGATAAGTGATATCCTAGGGAGACCTCCTCTTGTGTCTAACCAGCACAGAATACAAAAGAACAATTCAGCAGAAAAGTACAAGGTCACTGCCAGTGCGGGACAAAAGGACAGGGACACTTCAAAACTACGAAAGCCTGGGGATATGACACACTTTTAACATTTTATTTTCTTTTAGTGCGACTTGAGCACTGAGGGCATTTGAGCCTCAAGAGAAGTTTGAAGTGTGGCTCAAAAATGTCATACTGCCCTTTTGTTCCCCTCAGACCTAAACCAAGGAGGCAAAGCTGCTGTGAAGGACACAGAGGTCATAGGATGACAGGAAGGAACTCTGAGCAGAGCATGTGTTATGGTTTGGATCTGAAATGTCCCCAAAGGTCCATATACTAAAGGCTTGGTCCCCAACCTGTAGCATTACTGAGAGACAGTGGAACATTTAGGATGTGAAGCCTAGTGGAAGGAAGTTAGATCCTGGAAATATGCCCTTGACGGGAATATTGGGACCCCATTCCCTTCTTGTCTCTCTTTGCTTGCCGGCCACCATGAGGTAAGCATGCCTCCTGCCATGATATTCTGCCTTGCCACATACCCAACGCAACAAGGCCAATAAACCATAAGCTGGAACCTATGAAACCATGAACCAAAATGAACATTTTCTTCCTTTTAAGTTGGTTATCATAGGGGGTATCTTGTCGTAGTGACAGAAAGATAACTAACAGAGCAGCTAAGGGGGCGGGATTCTGGGACAGGATGGACTGGCTCACCCCTTCCTTACCTTTGATTTCCAGCATGGTTATCTGAAACACCAGCTTCCAATTTTGCCATACTTCTTCTGAGAACCCTTACACATGCCCCTCTTCCTCCTGTATGAATCCCTCCCACCACGCACTCCCAAGTCTCCTTTTAAACTGTTCTTCAACCCCATGTCTTGGTTTATACATTGCCTCTTTATGAAAACATCTTCTGATTGTCCCCTAGACAAAGGTAGGGCCCTCTGTTGAATACCTTCTTGATACTGCCTGTTTTTCTTCACAGCACTTAACACCTTTATGATCAAAGTGCTGGTATGTTTAATGTCTGTCTGACATTAAAGCTATTTTTGGGAAGGAATGACATCCACCTTGTTTGCAGTTGTATCACCAGCAGAGAGAACACACTCATAGCAATAGCAATTGAATGAATGAATGAATGAGCTCCAAGTAGTGGCCTGCCACCACTGTCACCTCTAAGAAGTAACCTTCATCTGAAAATACATGAGAGCTCTTGTAGTGCCTTGGGCTAGGTGTTTGTTTGTTTGTTTGTTTGTTTGTTTTTGAGACAGGGTTTTGCTATGTGATTCAGGCTGGCCTTAAACTCACTACGTAGTCTTGGCTGGCCTCAAACTCACAATTCTCCTGCCTCAGCCTCCTGAGTGCTGGAATTACAGGCATGCACCACCACACCCGGTGTTGCACTAGGTTTTAACACACTGTTCTAAGGCCAAATCTAGCTACATCCCTGACCCCTAAAGGAATTCTGTAGGCCGCGAGGATGTGGCTTGGGAGTCTGTACTTCCATGCATGTGCTGAATTGAAATACATTTGTACCCCTCAATTTAAGGAGCAATCAAGGAGCAGTTGTTTGTAATATGGTGTCTGGAGCTTGGACATAGGGACTAGGTGTGTGGACAGAACTGAGGCTGGGGAAAGGGAGAGCAGGCTGCAGCGTGTGGCTGGGAATTGATCTTCCTTTGCTGTTGTGTTTAAGCTCAACACTCTCAAGAGTCCAGGAATTGTGGATTCAAACCTGACCTTCCTGCTTTTTATGAATATGTATTTCTCAAGGTCAGAGGACATAAAATTTTATCCCACAGTGCACTAAGTTGATTTATAACTTCTAAATGCTTAAGCTGAAAGTACACACAAATCTCTGTTTGAACCTTGCCCTGGGTCCTAAAAATATTTGGGCCAAGTCTATCTAGCAGGGGATGCAAACTTTTCAGGTGCCCTTCCTAAATCTCCGCGCATTTGCCTGCTCTTCCTCTGACCCGGGCCTGCTTAAGCAGTAGTTGCCAACAGCCCCTGAGGACTTCTATTTACAGTGACTCTGAGACAGAGGCCCTCATTCAGGTCTCTCAGAGCCAGACTGCTGCAGCAAGTCCATCCTCCCTGCACAGGTTTCCAACAGTAGCCCAAGGCCACGTTGTGGCAGCAGGAACAGGCAATGTGGGAGAAGGCAGGAGGCTGCTTTGACCAACACCAGGCGCAGGAACCACTGCTCTGAATCCTCGGCTTCCCGAGAGCACCAGGAGTAGTGAGGAACCTAATGCGGCCCTTCCGTCATGCCCAGATACAAGCAGAAAAAAGCAACTTTACATTTATAAATCAAGCACTCATGAGAAGAAAATTCTATGAGAGGATCTTCAACAGTAAACACAGCTGGTCAGGGCCTGCTGCTGAATGGAAGTCTGAGAATAAAAACAGGATTTCTGTGAAATTCATTGAATGTTAACCCCACTGAGGAAATTCTATGCATGTAGTTTGGACAGACAGGATTAGCTGATCTGATGCCAAGGTGATTTGCCTCTTAGCATTCTCAAAGCTTATTAAATTTTTTCTCCTAAAAACAGACTTGTCCCTATGCGTTAAGAATGGTAAACAGCCAAATCAACTAACTCCTTGTCACATGACCACTTCGCTGTTACATTTTGGTCACGTGAGAGTTAAAACCTCCACTTTCTCTGATGCAAATTTCTAGACATTAATGGAAATAGTCTGTAGCAACCTCTCCTTAACTGGGAAGTTAATAGGCTGGTTAGTATATTATCCAGAATGCTGAGACAACAGCAAAGTTAGCTAATGACCTTCTGCCTTTGTAGGCTGCACCTCTTTCCTGTGTCTCTGCCTTTTCAGGATTTACCCTCACTTAACAGAGGGAGGGAGGAGAGGGAGAGAGAGCTCCATATTCCTATCAGAGAGGAGCTTTGGAGAAAGTGTCCATCTGGGGGACGAATATTGGAGAGGACTTCCTCCTGGTGAAAGTTTCCGGCTCTGAGATTTGCTTTTTTACCATGATGATAAGCTGTGCCACCAATTTATCTATTTTTTGGAGCCTAGCCATAAAGTACCGAAGTTCACCCAAGTGTCTAAATTGTAACGATATCATTTCTTCAAGGACTTTCTTTTCTTCTCCAAACAATGTGAGTTTTTTGTTCTTTCACTATTAAAATCTTTTCACAATTCTACTTAGTGGTGTGTATGCTACAGGACTTGAGAAGTACACTGATATTTACAACTTCCTTTGAAATGTGTCAACAAGTAAGATGGATTTATGGGTGCACTGGAGATGAGCTACTTGGACGAAGTGTCTTTAAGTCCTATATAAGTAAATGCAAATTGTAGACTCTAGGTAGTGGATATATGGGGAAATCATTGTAAAATTGCTTTATGTTTTCTACGTTTTTCAAATTTTCATAATAAAATGTTAAGTAAAGTTTAAAAAGACTTTTATGAATTCCCTGATAGTGACTAGTCCAAATATTCTCTCAACCAAAGCATGTGACCTGTCATTAACCCCAGATTCCATGGTACAAACCAGATTCCATTGCGAGAAACAGACCAAAACCTGTGAGTATTTATGTCTGGTTTAAAAGAATAATAGGGGGCTGGTGAGATGGCTTAGTGGCATAAGCGCCTGCCTGGCAAGCGTGAGGGCCCGAGTTCGACTCCTGGAACCCACATACGAAAAAAAGGGCCAGTGATATCGCTCAGCGGCATCGGCGCCTGCTGGTGGGTGAGGTCCTGAGGTCGACCCCCGGTACCCACACACAAAAATAATAATAAAAAGGTGACATTTTGATTAGTCTTTTAATAAAGAGACATTAGAACACTTTATAATGTCACTTTATGGTGACATTAGAACACTTTATAATTGTCACTTTATGGTGACTTTATACCCTGGAGTGATACCCTCAACCTTGTAGTAGTTGCACAATATCTTAGAAGCAAAACTTGCTGTAGCAGTGACAATATATGTCTATGTACATGGTTGTCTTATCTTAGATAATCTTTATAAGATAATTATGTGGATGATGTAAATCCAGAGAAGTGACAGCTGACATTACTACATTAATTTCCTTTTGCAATATCTGACCTGTTTTAATACTTTAATATTTTAAAGCTTATCAATAAATTAAGATTTATAATCTTTTATAAATTCCTTTGTTCAAAGTTAAACATTATATGTTCATAAAATAAAAGATAAAGATTTTATATACAATCTAACCACATTTTACCTCATTCGTATTCTTATTACTTTTCCCAACTTAAAAGTTATAATAATTTTCAGATCAACTGGAATACCTCGAAAGGCAATTATTTTCACTCCCCCACATACTTTCAAAGTAAAACTTACACAAAAATGCTACAGATACTGTGTGTCCCCAAATTAATTTCTATTACATTAAATGCATAATTACTTAATAATTTTCCCTATCAAAAATTCAATAGGGAATTCTCAAATTCTCAATAATTCAACTCCCTATTTAAAAATTTTATTAAAAGAAAAAATAGACTTAAAGATACATTTTCGTTGGCTCAAAATTATCGAGATTCAATTGATTCATTTTCAAAAGAGCAAAGGCCATTTTCTCTTTCATTTTAAAAAAGACAGATTAAGATTTGACAATTTGGCTGGTGGAGAGAAAATCACAACTTTTTAAATATCTAGTACAATTAATTTAACCAAGAAGACTTAGTCAACCAACACAATATTCTTCCACTTATAGAATCTATATCCTTCATTAAGTGAGTAGCTTTGTAATATCGAGGTGTGTGTGGACTACTTTCATGAGGATGGAGGCAAACCCAACACATATTCACATATACAAACACAGGTATCCAGGTTTCCACATGCACCCTGAGAAAGGGAGCTCTCCAGTGCAGCAGTTATGACACTAATACCATTTATATTGGGTGGATACAATCTTTGGTTATATAAATATGTAATTAAAATTCCTTAGCAAGACGAGATTTATTGTATAGCATTTGCTCCGTCTTGATAGCATGAACACAGTTCTATCGTTTTCTTTTGCAACGACTTAGAGTATCCGTGAGGGGCATAAAAATGATTTGCACATGTAATTATCATTCAGTTAGTTCCAATAGGTACTCTGCCTGATGTTCAGTTCTTTGGTTTTGCCATTCTCTACCAAATGCAGATCTTTTTGCTTTTTCACTCTGTCTTGTGCTTACCAAGGAAGTCATAAGAATAGGTGAATTTAAAAGGATAAATTGAGTTCGTGCTTATGATGACCACCAAGAAAGTAGTTGCTCTTCTGTACATGATGAAAACCGTATCTTGCAAAGGAAGGAACACTTACATCTACGTGGGTTATGTGACCCAAGGTAAGACGGGTTCTTTTCGTTCCTCCAAGTAAAAGCCTAAGGACAGTTGACCTCTGAAGTTTGTCCTCTGCAAAGCATTTCACAGGGACTGTGAACATGGCTACTCACTATCAGATGAGGCTAAACCGTCCCTAAAACCTTAGGTGAAGACTCAAGTAAACACATCACAAGTATCTGTAAATAAGCAAAATCTCCCTCACGACTTTCAGTCTCTGTTCTCCAGTGAAGTTAATCGTGCTGCAGAAGGATGGGTAACTGTTGCTCGTTTCTTCACTGGGTGGGGTGCTGTTCCTGCTGGTAGGAGCAATTCAGATTTTGAGAAATTTCCAGGAGCTCAGGTTGCTGTGGCAGAAAATTCAATTGCTGCACCCACCCTCTTCTAGTCCAGTGCTAGTCACCATGGCAAAATCTATCCCTTTGTAAGCAAACAGCTTTGCAGAGTTTAAAATGTTCTCAAAGGATCTTACTTTGCATGTCTTCATCTGATAGTGGAAGCCAATGTGATGGCTGCCAGAAACTACCTTGAGATGCACATGAGGTAGATGGCCAAAAACTGTGACAAATGCCACATCATCTGCTGACCTAAAAAGAGCTCCAACTTCCTTCCAAGCTGCCCCTCTCAATAATTTCAAATTGCAGTGTTGCATCAGGTGGAGGTGAAAAGACCCTCCGTTTCCTTAGTTCGTCTCTTCACCCCTGCAAGAATGCAGGAGGTAGAACAAGGCTGACACAGAACTGAAAGCTTCTGCAGTGCAGAATGAGAAACTCAAATAATGAAAGTGAAGTATAGCAGGAGTTTTACTGATAATATTGCCATACAGAAAGCAAGCTGTATGGCAAGGAGAAGCTCAAGGTAAAGTTCTCAGCCTGATGTCTGTGTCTTGTCGGTACATATAGGGGTAAGCTGATTTTCTAAAAATAACTATTTCTCTGACTGGGGCAATCAGGGTCTTAGCCTTTGTTTCTGGAGTGAGCCAAAGTTCACAGGAGCTATGGGCACATAGCAAAATGTATGTGAAGGTCCTACAAAGAGCAGCCCCTTCCAGGACATCATGTCATGAGTAAGCATGTATTTATCTCCATTACACTAGCCACCCAGGTCTTGCCCTATGCTACTTATTCCTCCTAACTATCCCTATAGGATGCTATCAAAGAAGAACGCACCTGTCTATAAATGTACCTTAGAAGTTTATAATGTCTAGCCTCTAATTTTTAGTGTGTGGCATTGTTTGGACAGGCTGGTGCCTGAGTGTCTCTAAGTGTAGTGACACATATATAACATACGCATCGCATAAGCTTCTAAAAATTATCATCTGGCTGGTGGTATCATGCTGCCTTGACATGTACCTCCTATCACAAGCAGCTGGAATACAAGTAAGAGAAAGGCAGATATCTGAGTCTAAAAGAAAAGTTTATCACCATAAACAACCCTAGTTTTACATCTTTGAAGACCTGTATGCCCAGAAAGCAGGAATACATTTTGTACATTATCAAATCAGCAATAATGAGTGTCACAGCTATGTGGAAATCTTTGACTCTTAATTTAGTTTTCCTCTAAGAGCATCTTTTACTTTTTTTGTTGTTGATTTAAAAATAATTTATCATTAGTCATTATACCTTTTTCGAACAAGTAAAATTTACAGAAATTATACAAGTCACTTTTTGTCAAATATTAACATGTATTTAGCAATTCTTTTTTAGTTGAAATAGTATTTCAAGTAAAACCCATCTCTTTTTACAAAAAAGTATCAGAAATCTTATCAGAATTTAGCATAATTTACAAGTGCCTTAAGAATTCTTAAGCCACACAGTATTTTAAGTAGAAAAACACTAATTTTAAAAGTTTGGTACTGTTTCTGTAGTTTACATGGATGTATTAACTGGTCTCTTTATAGGAAACTCAACTAAATGTTGATGGTATTAAGCACTGTAAAATAAAGGAGAAAAGCTAATCTCCTTTTAACAAAAATTGTACACAGTGCTTCCAAGTATCAAAGATATCATTTAGTGGTTAAGTGTCCAGTACAAAATACTAAACAAAATGCATTTACTGGATTGTTTTTCACTTGCAGCCACCCTGTTATCCAAAATAAGGATTTCTGATAAATAAAATCTACAGCACAATTAGCTTATTGTGGACCATGCCATTCCCCCCACCAAGTATTTAATTTTCTGCCCTAGTGCCCCCATACCCCCACTGTGCTACCATATTATTGAAAACATTAAGTTCTGGGGATTTATGCTTCAGATCAAGACATCATTTGAATAATTTCAAATGATGTACAGTTCCTCATGTAAAAAAGATATTTTGTGGTCACAATTACTTCAAAAAGTAATTATCTTCAAATAACCTGACATATCATGCCTTGGCAATTACAAAACCATTATTTTGACACCTGGCAATTTGTAAGTTAAGCGAGTGTGAAATGCTAAAAGATGTGAACAGCTGCTCTTCTGTTTAAGTGTAAAGTGTTCTGTTTAAGAGTGCTGCAAGACTCAGGTAATGACTTTATTTTTTTAGTTAGCATAACCAGCCCATGGCACAGCATGCTAAGTCATAAAGTACAAATCCAAAGAAGGCAATACTTTCACTAAGTTACAAAACTTTTGGCAAA
The DNA here is from genome assembly GCA_028451465.1 of Erethizon dorsatum. NCBI lineage: Eukaryota > Metazoa > Chordata > Mammalia > Rodentia > Erethizontidae > Erethizon > Erethizon dorsatum. The sequence goes on along the minus strand of CM051836.1, from coordinate 60,134,846 downwards.
CCAATACAGTACCCTTTAATACAATAAAATATTTCTGTTGGAGTCATGTATTACTTTAGTGATAATTTTCACTCCAAAAATATCATTTAACTACCAAATCAAAACACTGTGGTTTCCAGCAGAGCAAGTTATTTTATACAAATTAAGGTCTTTAACAACTATACAATTTCTTCTTTTATAGTGAGTTCCTCACACACACAGTTCTAGTTTGCAGCAGCAAGGCAGCTGTGTGTACGTGAAGTGTGGCTCTGCTTTGTTCTGGGGCTGCTCCACAGCCAGGGCAAGTCCCGCTGTCTGAAAAGCTTTAACTTTCTACCTTAAGAAGATTCACTGTCAATACCAAGTTTTCCAAGTATTTTTTTAAAAAATTACATTTTCACATAAATACTGGAACCCTAACAATTAGTCATTTCAAGTCATACTCACATCAAAAGATCCCTGTGATTTAGAACCCCTGTATCTTTATGTTTTGATGAAAATCATAGAGCCTTACTCCAGTTTATCAAAAAAAACCTACCTAAAATATAGGTTTTTTACAAAATAACAAATAAATATATCATCAGCTTGGAGAGACCTAGTGCTGTGTACCAACTTCCTTTATCATTTCTCTACAAACGCTGCTGCCGCCATTGGTGTCCTTATGCTTCCTCTTGCTGAAGCTGCCAGTTCTTCAGTCTCAGCATTTAATTTGTGTATTACCCATTCCATTGCTCCTCGGCCTTTGTTAGCATTCGAAGCTATTGTGCTTGCCATCAGTCCTTCTAGGTGACTGCTGAGGCTGACTCTTTTCACTGTGATTACGGCTTCCTGAGTCAAAACTGTTTTTTCTGGGTCCTGAGGATGTGGTTTGTATATAAGTCTCTCATCTACTGAAACCACATTTGTAAATGAAATATTAACAGATTTAAGTTCCATTGTTTTCTCCACAGGATCAACTACAGAATGTCCTTGCACATATGTTTTGGTTCTTGCTGCACCAATAACAGGCTTCACAATGGAAGGCAGGCCCCGCTCTGTGCCGAGAAGGCTGTGGCTATGCAGCTTTCCCGAGGGATCTGCACGTCTGTCCAGCGTATCAACTCCAACCACACTCAGGTTCATAGGGTTCGGGTATTTCTGCATCGCAGCTGTTGTAACAGTTTCCCACGGGTGGTCAAGTGCACGCTCTGAAGTCCAGATCTTCATGGTGCCGGCAGCCTGCTCAATGTTCGGGCAGCACTGGGGGACAATGAGCTAAGAGCATCTTTTAATAAGAAAACCTTGTTTTACCCACAGAAAAATTAACTTTTTGATGATAACCAATGTAGACATATTATAATAATATATTTAGCAATGTTTATTGGCGTGTGTCTTCCATAAGAGTATGGAAATTATTAAGGGCCCCATTAGTGAATAAAGACTGAAATAAATGGTTCCAGGCAGCTGCTTCTTTTTTCACCAAGGACAGTCTTGTCCAACAGTTTTCTGAAGCCCATTTAGTTATCTTAACAGCATAGTTTGTTTTTAGGTGACCTATGGGAACTGGATCATAGCGACATATTGTATTTGACCAATGAAAGACTCCCAAGTTATTTAACATGGACAACAATAGGCATTGCATTTGTAAAATCAGTCTTGACATCAAGCCAACTTAAATTGTAGACATAAATATTTTCACCTATATAAACTGTTTTCCATGGAAATCCCAAAAAAGTCAAAAAGAAAAAAGAAATTATTGTGCTCAAACAAAACAGCTGTAGGTGTTGTAACTGGTCATTAGCAGTCACAACAAACTGGACAGACAGATGGACAAACACACATAAGACATTTATAAACCAGAGTGCACTCAGATGTATTTTGCCATGGCCTTTTTGTGAATCAGACACAACTATTATTTTAGTAAGTGTAGTAAGCACTACTAAACTCAATAGTAGTAAGAATAGTCACACAATCTACTTAAGAGGGGGCAAACTGTTTTGTCCATTTGGTTCTCCAAAATTGTTGGTGTTTTCTTTTTTTTTTTTTTTTTTGGTGGGTACAGGGGGTCAACCTCAGGACCTCGCACACCAGCAGGTGCCCGTGCCGCTGAGCGATATCACCGGCCCTTTTTCGGTATGTGGGTTCCGGGAGTCCAACTCAGGCCTTCATGCTTGCCAGGCAGGCACTTACGCTGCTGAGCCATCTCACCGGCCCTGTTGGTGTTTTCTTTCCTGAAAAGAAACTTGAGTTTGTCAATTGGTTCACAGGTGTATGAAGTCTGTGGTCCTCTTTGTCTTCTGGTGTTTTAGCTGGTTTAAGTTTTACTCTGGAGAGGTGAATCTACCTACTTCCTGCATCTTAATGACAAAAGAAGTGGTATATAGGATTGTGAGATCTTGAATCAGGCAATATATTCCTGATGGCTTTGTCACGAGCAGGGTCTGAGGGTCCCCAAGGCTGAAATAAGGAGCTTAACCAAGCCCTTAAAATAAGTATGCAGGTTCACTGACTCCTGTCATGGAAAAAGAATTTTCAGGATACGTCAGTATAAAAGGCATGAGAAAATTTATCAGAGCTAGATATTGGATGCACTCAACAGTGAGGGTGCTCAAAGAAATTAGGCACAATACAGTTGGGACCTGGGGATCCTTTATGTGTTTTGTGAGTTAAATTTGATAATCTATGGTCTTAATCTTAGCCTCAGTGGGTGGGAGAGGATAACCCACCCCTAGTGAGATAATGATCTGTTCTTGTGGAAAATGCCAAAAAGGAGGTCCCTCCATGGGTGAAAGAGGACCATTTGCGAGTAAAAGGGAATGGGCAGACCCATTTGTGGCTGAAAGGGAGTTGCCCAGGTTTTCTGCATTGGGAGAAGAAAGTAGGTAAATAAACTGGGCCTGTATTCTGAGGCTCCAGTTTCTTTTTAAAGTACAATTTATAAATTTTTGATTTTCTTATCACCTTTCCTTACCCAGCTCTCATTTGTCCTCTACTTTATCATGGTTATTGAACACCAAATAAATTTCATAAACTGATTGTCTTATTTTGGTTTGTGGGCCCAGTTGGAGTACTGCCTTAAGATAACTTGATCTTTTCTAGACTCAGAGTCTAAATTAGTATATTTATGGAGGGTCTTTTCAAGCCGAAGCTGAAAAGCAACTGGATTCTCATTGGGGCCCTGACTAACAGACCTGAGCTTATCGTAGTTCACAGGTTTGGGCATCCCTCATCACATATCAGCTAAAACGGCCTCGATGTACAACTTTTGCTTAGCTTCTCCACTCTCTGTGTTATAATTTCACTCAGGCCCTTCCTGAGACCCAAACAATGCTGCAGTTGGCTGATTATGAGAGTGAAGCTGCAAAGGCTTCATCACTGGCCTGCCTTGCAGCCTTTATGATCCTTCTCCTTTCTACTGCTGTGCAATAAGAGATGAGGATGAATTGGACATCTCACCAGGTCAGATCAAAAGCCATCATTAGGGTTTGGAGACCATCAGCAAACTTTTTAGGATCCTCAGAGGATCTACCCAATTTCTCCTTACACTGCTGAATATTCATACCTGAAAAGGGAACTACCACATAGATTGTACCATTGGTGCCTGCCACTTCTTAAGGGGGTAGAGCAGTGATGGGCTCAGATGTAGGGTTCCCTGGGACTAAAGCCCTATGGCAAGTAGACCCAGACCTAGTATGGGGTGGACTCAGGAGATGGCCTTTATCTCTTAAGGGTACTGACTAAGCAGGATGTTGAGGAGGTGGTCTGTGGGAAGGAGGAGCTGACGGGAGGGAGTCCTCTACAGTATCAGCTCTTGAGAGGTGATGACTTTTAGGGTATAGGCCAGGCCTATGGTCTATAAAGGCTTGAAGGCCATAAAGGCTTGAACATAAGGCACTTCTGACCATTTGTTTTGTTGCTTACAGTAAAGATATAATTGAAATATGGCATTATATTTTTAGGCTGCCAAGGGATGGCCACGTCTCATTTTCCCAAGTGGAAAATACATAGGCCATTTTTATTACATGGGAATATAAGATGATCTCTTTGAAGGGTCTTCATGTGGAACTTGTTCCAATGGTAAAGAAGATATCTGACCAGGGACTCAGATGGAATAGGTAGGGTTGTCCCCATCTGTAGGTAGGAGGGACAGAAATTAGTATCTAGGTTTAGCCTCCCAGGGGTTTAACCTGGCAGGCATTTCCTTTAAAACCTTTAAAGAAGTTTAACCTGATTAGGCTGAATTCCTTGGACCCATTGATTTTCTCCTATAAAGACAACTCATCTGGTTGAAGGGCCCATAAGTGGGATATCTTACTTGCTGAATGTCCCTTAGCCAATTAAAAGGGAATGAGACCCATCCCTAGACAAAACTCTACTCACTAGATTAAGCCATAAAACATATACATGTAGTGATAGAATCTCAAAATAGGGCCAGTGAGATGGCTCAGCGGCGTAAGTGCCTGCCTTGCAAGCACGAGGGCCCGAGTTCGACTCCCGGAACCCACATACGAAAAAGGGGCCGGTGACATCGCTCAGCGGCACGGGTGCCTGCTGGCGCACAAGGTCCTGAGGTCGACCCCCGGTACCCACAAAAAAAAAAAAAAAAAAAAAGAATCTCAAAATAAAAGTCAGGCACTATGCCCTTTCAGACAGCAATATAAACTTAAAGTCACAGTTACCACAATAATAGCAAAACTGAGTAAAAAGGAGAGAAACCAATATCAGCAAGCTACCTCAAGAAGCAACAGCTCTAACCCGGCGGGTTTTGGGACCCAGAGGAAATGAGTGAGCTAGTCAGCTCCACTGCCGCCATGGCCTGGGCAGGCAGAAACAGGCAGCAGGAGATTTAAACGAATCGGCTCCTCTCTTCCTCTGCGAGAAGCCGCTGTACCTCTTAACCCTGTTTTCTTGAGTTATCCAGAACCAACAACTAAACAAATGGAACATTCTGATACTTGAAAGCCTGAGAGGGAGAGGGGATTGGAAAAGGAGAAGGAAAATTACTAAAACCTTTGGAAAGGAAGCACTCATGTCAGTGTATGACCCATGGGAATTACAAACGCCCTTGGCACTAAACAAAGGGCTGCCCACATCAGGGCAAGGTACCAAGTACTCCACAGAGAAAAGCAAGCGTTTCAGGGGCAGCCCAGGTTCACACATCCTGGTCCCCTGCTGTGGGTGGCTGTACCAAAGCATTTGCCTACCCGTGGCCTCCCCTGCTCCAGCAGCCTTTTTCTTGCTCCACTCAGCTTACGCCCATCCCTGCTGAGGCATGTGTCACAGCCTCCAAGTTAGTCTTTCCACATTGTGTGGATCAACAACAGAATGTAAGCCAAACTGATTGGCAGAGCCCCTCCTGTCCCCATAAAGAACAAAAGCCTTTTGTCCCACAATCTAGTCTTCTCCATGTGGCAATTGGTCCACCTCTCCTCCCAGGAATCCATTTTTCACTCGGAATGGGGAAGAGAGAGGGTCTCCTCACAGAGTGGGAAGTTACCTTCCTTGCTGGCTGGATTGTCTGGTTGCTCTCTTCTGCTGATATCTCAAAAGGAACTCTGGGTTGCTGACACCTTCGCTGTCTGGTGAGGTTTCTGGGCTGCTGACGCCTCCAGTGTCTGGCAAGTTCTCCCATGGTTTGGGAGAATCCTCCTGGCTGACTCGCCAGATGTTGCAGTTGAGTGGGCCAAAAATAGTCCAGGTTCTTGTGTACAACAAGGAAAGAATTGTCAAGCATACACCTCATAGTATGTAGCAAGTTGCTACATTTATTGAAGATCACAGGATGGTAGCAGGGACAGGGAGAAGGCCAAAGGAAAAAAGAGGGTGAAGGAAAAAGGGACTCAAGTGAGAAGGGAAAGATGGGGCTCAATAACTCAGGCTTCCAATATTTATAGGGTCAGACACCACTGATCTAACTTGCCTCCCACTGTCTCTCTCAATAATGTCAGCAATCTGTGCAACCTCCTAAGATTAACGCTGGATAATTGCTAGGGTGATGTTCTGTTTATGGCTGAATGGCGAGAAGGGAAGTGGCTCAGACAACTTTCCCATTTTAAGATTATGGAAGCAGGGATGATCATCAGGGAGGTGTGGCATTTACAGTTGAATGAAGGGAAAGGTGTGACTCAGCTCCTTTTTTCTTTTCTTTTTCTTTTTTATTTTTATGTGGGTACCGGGAGTCAAACTCAGGACCTCATGCTTGCCAGCAGGTGCTTATGCCGCCAAGCGATATCACCGGCCCTCCTTTTTTTCTACCTGTACTACCAGCACTCTGAGAGGCTGAGGCAGGAGAGTTACAAGTTCAAGTCCAGCCTGTGCAATTTAATGAATTTATGAAATCCTGTTTCAAAATTAACAATAAAAAAGGGCTAGGAATGTAGCTCAGTTGGAAGGCTGTGGGTTCAATTCCCAATACTGAAAAAAAAAATAATAAAAATACAGAACTGAAAAAAGAATAACCACACTTTAACTCAAATAGCTCTTCTTTAGCAGAAAATTGTTTTTCTGGCTTCCAAGTTCCAATCTGATTGGGTTCTTTTCTCCTACATAAATCAGCTTCTGGCCGGCTGTGGTAGCACACATCTGTAATCCCAGCACTTGGGAGGCTGAGGCAGGAGGATCACTGCAATTTCAAGGCCAGCCTGAGCTATATAGTAAGACCCTGTCTCAAAAAAAAAAAAAAAAAAAAAAAAAAAAAAAAAGCTTCCAGGGGTAACCTTTTAAATGCAGTGAGAACTTGCCATGAGAAAAACTTGGGAATGCCAAAAGAGATGGCGATATTGTCTAGGTCCTTGCTAAAAACTTAGTGCAAGGGTTCCAAGTTGTCACCTAGCACTCACCAGCAGTAAAGTGCATTTATATTATTTTATAGTTCTCCCTTTGTCAGATATTTTGCCATTTTTAATTTTTTAAGCTTTTCTATATTCTTTGATCCTTAGTACTGTTGCTTATTACAGACAAAACAAAGTTCCTTGCACTTTTATTACCCAAATTGGATAATATAGTACAATGTGGAAAAGGTTAGGGATTACTTAGGGGATCAACTGATGCAGGCCAGACTCAGAGGCTCTTTGCAGAAAATTTTCTCCAAAACTTCATAGGCTTCTGCTCTCCAGCAAGTTGCTCCAGTAATCACAGCCTGTGGTTTCAGTCTTGTACCTTGAGTTTACTTAAGGAATTTACAAGAATAATTTTGAATGTAATTGAAGTGAATTTAAATTCAGTAAAATTAACATTTTGTGTAGAGGTCTACGAGTTTAGAAAAATATATGGACTTGTGAAACCACCTCTGTGATCAGAGTAACCATTAGTTCCCTCACCCTTAAGAAATTTGCTCATGCTACTCCTGTATGGAAACAGCCTTGTATTCCTGGGCTGCTCTTCCCCTTTGATAATGATATAGTATCATTTTTAGATATACTTGGATTTAGGTGACTAATATATTGTTGGAGAGCTTTGTGTTTATGTTCACAAGGGATGGTGAACTGTAATTTCTTTTCCTCCTCCTCTTCCCCAGGTTTCCTTGCAAGTGATGATGGCCTCATAGAATGAGTAGAGATTTGTGGAATTGATATAATTTCTTCCTTAAATATTTGGTATAACCCACTAGTGAAGTCATCTAGGCTTCAACTTTTCATTGCTGGGTGAAATATGAATTGTTTTTCTTTAATCAATGTAAAATTACTCAGATTATTTATTTCTTCTTGTGCGCCTTTAGGCAGTGAGTGACTTACAAAGAATTTTTCTGTTCCAACTCAGGTGTTGAATCTATAGTCATAGTATTACAGTGTTATTTATAGTATTTTCTTTGTTGCATCTGGAGTGAGCACTGCTGGGATGAGCAGCTAACTCAGATAAAAAACTCAGCAACAATAATGAATTAGACAGGGTTTAAAAAAGGAAGACAATTTATTTGTAAGGAGGAAAAAGCAGAAAACAGGAAGCTGCCCCAAAGAGGGGGCAGGGGTTTCAGAAAGAGGGCTATCCATGGTTCCTTTGTCTCTGGCCTCTTTTATTAGGTTTTGGGGGACCCTTCCCACTTAGGTGGGTACCTGGAACTTGTTACAATCTGATTGGCTCTCTGGGCTGTCCTGGATGGTTCCCAGGGCACAAGACTCTAACCCAGGCACCGCTGCCTACAAGTGCATTCCCTTAGTGGGCTTTGTTTGACTTCCTCCGCATTTGGCCTCATCAGGGCCTTACCTCTGAGATTTATAGCTTGGCTAAGAGGAGACTTATAGAAGGGCAACTTAAAGTTAGTGATTAAGGGGATGCGTGTTCTCTAGTGCAGCAATATAGTGACCCTGAGAGTGGGAATATATATATATATATATATATATATATATATATATATATATACACATTCATACATATATATATAATATTAAACAAATATTTTACATACTAAATAATTTTATATACCAAATAAATATATTTTATACGCCAAATAAGTAAGTATAAAATATATACACTATATATATATTTTATATACTAAATTTATATACTAAATATTTTATATACTAAATAAATTTTATGTATTAAATAAGAGTTTTCCTTTTAGATAGGTAGCCATGCTGTTTCTTCTTTGGAACCAGCTGGTCGTGGACTGCAACCATAAATAAACCTTTCCTCCTTTAATTTGTGGGTATTGAGTATTTTGTCCTAGCAATGAAGAAAATAAGACAGATATTGGTACCAGAGAAGTGAGGTCATTGCTGTAAGTATTGCTAACCATGAGTTTAGAAACTTTTGGAACCTGTTCAAAATAGGAGTTTGGGAAGGTTTGGAGATGAGGGCTAGAGAAGCCATAGAATCTTATAAGCTAAGTTGGATAGAAGCTTCTGATTGGAGATCAGAAAACCAGAATGTTCATAGGTGTCTTAGTTACTTTTCTCTCATTGCTGAGAGAAAATACTCAACATCCAAAGTTGAAGGAGGAAAGGTTTATTTAGTTCACAGTTTGTAGAGGGTTCAGTCCGTAATCGGCTGGCTCCCAGGCAGGGTGGCACATGGCAGAGGGGCAAGTTCATAGCGGGGGAAGACAGCAAAAGCAACAAGAGAGAGAGGGAGACCAGCCTCTTTCCGTTCCTTATAGTGTATCCAGTCTATTGGGATTAGGGCAGTGCCAATTCAATCAGTGGGCTGATCCAGCAATCACCCATCCTTAGACCCAGCACCCTTAACCCCAGCATTGCACTACGAGTCAATTTCACACTCCAGGTTCAGCCACCTCTAAAATAAAACCCTATGACCACACGAGGCTCGGGGGGGGGGACATCTAGACACAAACCATAACACCTTTCTTTTCTACTTTCTTAGGACATAATATTAGATATTTATTTGAGATTATTCTTTCCATATATAAGTATTTAATATTTTTAATATTTTGAATTTTTTATAAGTACTACCTTAATGGTAGCTCATGTTCAAAATATTTTAAAATTTTCCATGGATAATTTTATTTTCAAGTCCTTGACGACTCTATCTCTGTACTTCTATTAAACCATTCCAGGGGATTTTTATTTCCATTATTATAATATTATTTCCCTTATCATAAAAGCTTTGTTTCATCTTATAATTTTTATGTATTTGATGAAAACTACTTTTTTCTTCATTCAGTAGCATTTGCCCTTACTTAACAAATCATAGTTAATAACTGTTTTAAAGACTTTGTTAATTCTAACATCTGGATAATCTTGGGGTTAAAATCTGTTAGTTGTTATTTTCCCATGAGAATTATTGAGATTTTTCTTGATTCTCTATATGTTCCTTGATCTTGTATTGTATCATGGACATTGAGAATATTTTGTTTTGAGTCTCTAGGTCCTGTTTAAATTCAGATTTAGGGCCTCCCTTCATCTCCTTAGGGCCTCTCTGTGATATCCCATTTCACGTACTTTCCAACTCCCAGAGGTCCTCTTTCCTGGTTCCACAGCTAGAAAATTGAGTTTTTATCCTCTCTGCACTGTCACACACTTTAGGACTGAATTCATCTTAAGACCAAAGCAGCACCACGAGATCCACTGGTCAGAAAGGAAGAATTTCTTTCGGAGAGTTAGAAATTATTACTTTATTTTCACACTTTTGAAATTATGGTAGACATTGCAAATGCAGGAGCAATAGTGATGGAATGAAAAAGAATTCTTCCAAGTGAGCTTTCTAGTGTGGGTGTTGAAAACTAATGAAATGCTTTATTATTCTATGTTCTGCTCTAGAGAACTTTCAATATTCTTTAGTTAAATTTGACTCTATTACTTATTATCATTGCAGAAATGTGAAAAATAGAAAGTTCAGAAGCCATTTGTGTTGAAATAGACTGCAATTAAAAAGTCCCAGGCAAGCACTGTATGCTTATAAATAAGACAGCTAGCAAGGAGAAAAAAAAATCAAGAAGTAAAATGCTGGAGCAAGTTATAACCTGCCAGGGAGGAGAAAGGCAATAGAAAACCAGAAAGGAGAAATGGAACTTTCATGACCGCTAATTAGCAAATGAAAAACGATAATCAGGGGCCTCAAAGAAGGCTGAATTACTAAAAATCTGCACTTCAGTTTTAACAAAGAAATTCCAGGGGGTGACAAGCTTTTAAACTTACAATGAGGATTGATGAACAGGATATAATCAGCATCAGGATATTTCAAGGAACAAAGAAATAAATGAGCCCAAGCTACAATATATATATTTTTTTAATTTCATGAACTAGAAATAATCCACCAATGATAGAATATGTCAACTTACTCGAATACCCCTTTTTGTGTTTCCACAAATATTTTGATTTTTGTTTGTTTTGTTTTGTGGCAGAGTCTCTACCTTTATCTTCATTCAGTAGCATTTGCCCTTACTTAACAAATCATAGTTAATAACTTCTTTAAAGACCTTGTTAATTCTAACTTCTGGATAATCTTGGGGTTAAAAATCTGTTACTTGTTATTTTCCCATGAGAATTATTGAGATTTTTCAGGCTAGTCTTGAACTATGTAGCCCAGGCTGGCCTTGAACTCATGGCGATCCTCCACAGAATAATAAAGTATTTCATTAGTTTCAGCACCCACACTAGAAATCTCACTCGCTATAATTCCTTTATCATTCCATCGCTGTTGCTCCTGCAGTCACAATGTCTACCACTATTTTGAAAGTGCCAAAATAAAGTGATAATTTCTTCCACAGGTAAATGTAGGGCTGAAAAGGAGCTGACTGCTAATAAAGGAAAAGCATCAGTTATACGGAATATGAAATTCCACATTACCCAAAAACCAAGTGTTCATCGAGTGCCAACTGTATACCAAAGAATGAATGAAAATATGTCAAAGCTCAGCCCTTCTCTACACCATCTTCTGCTTTTCTCATTCGAATCAGCCAATTTCCCCCCAAATATACTTTCTTGAAAAACATAAACTTTAAAAGCTCCACACGTTCCAGCCCCTCAGAACGCGTGAGTATGAAGAATCCTGGCAATCTGTTATGGACTGAACATTCAGGTCCCTCCCCCAAATATTCATGTGTTAAAATCTTAACCCTCTGAGTGATGGTGTCAGGAGGCGGGGCTTTGGGGAAGTGAGTAGATCGTGAAGGTAGCGTTCTTATTAGTGGGAAGAGCACCCATATAAATGAGACCCCACAGAGCTGCATTACCCATTCTGCTATGTGAAGACATGGCCAGAAGACAGCCATTGGTGAACTAAGAGTTGGGGCCCTTACCAGAACCCAAATCTGCCATGACCTTGATATAGAACTCATAGCCTCCAGAACTGTGAGAACTAAATGTTTGTTGCTTAAGCCACCCAATCTGTGATATTTTTGTTACAGCAGCCCAAGTAGTGAAAATGCTTGGATTACAGGAGTACTCACCACTGCACCATGGTTATGCCATTTCTATGTGTGGGGTCCTGCTAAAATGGCCCAGGAGTAGAGCTGAGTTGTGAAGGAAGGAAGCTACAGTGAGCCTTTGTTGTCCTGACTGAGGGCTCTGGAAATCTGCCATAAATCTCGTTTATGTGATTAATTTCATTTTTTTAAAGATGTGTTGCTATGCTAGTGGAGAGAGAGTAGATATTTGAGAAAGGGCCTACAGCCAAACATTCCAAACTGTAGTCTGGGTTTATTTTTTGAGGCAAGGTTTCACTGTGTAATGCAGGCTGGCCTTGAACTCACTTTGTAGCCCAGGCTGGCCTCGAACTCACAGTGATCCTCCTGCCTCAGCCTCCCGAATGCTGAGATTACAGGCGTGTGCCACAATGCCTGGCCAGTCTGGGTTAATTGCTGCCTTTTTTACTTCCAAGATTTTTAAACTCTTCTGGTCTGCTAAGAAAATATATCTTAAAATTATAATGTTGTGTCAAAGATGAATTCCTAATAAAGATAATAGAAATAAGTTGCTACATTACAAAAGTTATGTTGACAAAAGTTAAACAAGGTAATACTCTCTTCTTACCCTGATGGAGGAGTTGGTCTTGAGCCAGCCCTTCTGTTTAAAACAATTATAAAACGGAAAAAGATAGATAATATAACTATTTTCTTGACAGCAGAAAGCACAAACTATAATACAGCGAAGCAAAAAAAGTGAGAAGAGTGAAGCAAAAAAAGGTGACATTTAAATCAACCAGCACACAAAACCTGAACCCCCAACAAAGCCTGGCTATCTTGGTGAGCTGAGAGGCAGAGATTAGAATTCTGATGGTAAATTGGCTAGGATTGTTGGGGTCCTGCTTAACTGCAAATTGCTGCCTCATCCATTGTCACAGGTTTCTTGGTATCGCCTACACATAATGACAAGGCAGGGCACAGTGTAAAGGTTGTACCTGAAACCTAATGGGCATTGCTTGCTTCTGAGTAACCTGGAGTTGAATTGAATCCTTTCTTTCTCTCCCTCCACAGGTGTTGATTCATTATAAGCATCAAATTCCATCTCAGCATTTGTTGCAGAGAATCCAATCCGTCATGCTGGTGAATTCCTTTAAATATTGAAGGAGAAAATAATAACTGTCTTACACACAACTAGAAAATAGAGGAGATAAGAATACAGCTAATGTAAATTAAATGGCCACCATAGCCTGATACCAAAATCTGACAAGAAAATTACAAGAAAACTAAAAATATATGAAGATATATGCAAAATTTTATAAAGATATATGTAAAATTTTTTAACAGAACAAATGGGTTTATATTAGGAATTCAATATAGAATTATCATCTGAAAATAATGTAATTTATTACCTCAACAAAATAAAAGAAGAAAATCATTTGAGCATCTCAGTAGATGCAGAAAAGGCATTTAACAAATTTCAGCACCCTCTTGTGATTAGACAAAAAACTCCTAGCAAAGAGGAGATAGGAAGAAATATAATTAATATGATAAATGACATCCATGAAAAATCTACATTTAACATGATATTGTTTATTAAAGAATGAATGCTTTCTTCCTAAAATCAGAAATGAATCAAGGGAGCCTGATCTTACTACCTACATTTAAAATCTGCCGGGAAGTTCTAACCTACGCAAAAAAAAAAGAAAATGCAGAAAGTCTGGAGAGAAAGATTATAACTGCCTTTATTCACAGACAACATGAATGAATACATAGAACATCTTCATAAATATATTTTAAATGCCAAAATAATTACATTAATTTAGCAAGGTTGTAAGCTACAAAGCCAATACATTAAAATCAACTGCATTCATTTATACTAGAAACAAAAAAGTAGAAGATAAATGTAAAACAATACCATTTGCAAGAATATTTTAAAAACTAAAATAAATTTGGATGCATGTAATGGAAAACAATATTTATTTAAAAAACTGAAAGAAATTTTAAAAGATTGAGATAGCTGCAGAGCTCTCCCATACTCATGGACTGGAGGACTTCACTATGCTGCTGAAATATCATTTCTTCTCAAGTAGATCTATTGATTGCAACCACAATCAGAATCCTGGAATATCTTTTTTGTAGTAACTGATGTGTTGATTCTAAAACTGGTGTAAAATACTAAAGACATAGAATAGCTGTGGGGGATAGGAGAGATTTATGTCTGGTACTAAAAATTGAACCCAGGGCCTTGCATATACTAGGCAAGTGCTCTACTGCTGAGCTCCATCCTCCGCCTCTAGAGAATTCTTGAAAAAGAACACTAAAGTTTGAAGACTTTCTCTGCTTGGTTTTATGACTTCTTATTGAGCTATAGAAATCAAGACAATGTGATAATAGTGAAAGTCTAGACAAATAAATTAAATGAAAGAAGCCAGATATTAAAAAATCTCATAGTCCAAGATCTCATTTCTATGAAATATCCAAAACAGGTAAATCCACACAGAAAGCTAGTTAGTGTTTCCAAGGAACTGAGGGGAGAGGGAAATGGGGTGCTGCTAATAGGTGAGGCTCTCGGGGAGGATAAAGATGTTCTGGAATTACCTAGTGGTGACGGTTATACAACATTAGAACATTTTGAAAATCACTAAATTTTACTACCCTTTAAGTGAAGTATCTGGTAAGGGATTTATATAAAAAGCTGGGTTTTTAGTCATATAAAAACACAATAGTTACACAAATTCCTCAATTATTATCAAACCAGAGTTTGCATGAACGCCTTTCTAAAGGCCATCACTGATGTGACCTAATTTTTGGTGCAGAAACTATTGTCATTGTATGCATGGAAGTTTTAATTCCTTCCAATGTTTGTTTCAGTCTCTCTTTCCACCCCACTCAAGGGAGAGTGGTGCATGATATTACTTATATAAATCCTGCCTCAGCAAGAGGTTAATTCATGTTTAAGCTTGACAAACCGAATCTGGATCCTAGTGTGCTCCATGCAGAGCTCTTACAGTGTTTCTGTTGTTCCGCACCATTTGTACTTTGGTAATGTTGGCGTTTGCTTGTGGAATCCAATCAGCAATTCAGCTACCAGGCGGATTTTAAAGGATGTTCCATTACAGTGCTGACCATTCAAAAGTCAAGATGAGTTTGTTTTCCACATCTTCTCATCATTTTAGCCTAGGAAAAAACTTTGTATGAAAAGTGAATTTGCATTTTACAGTTTCTATGGAAATTGTACAAAAAATAGGAAACCTAAAGTCAACTGTACTTGAGAAATAGTACTTGAATATGCCTTTGAATAAAGCACAGTACATTTTCACTTGTAATATGACCCGAAGGACCAAGAGACGCTCTGTGTGGAGAATATTAGACTGACTTTAGCAGACCTAGATCTAGTCCTGGGTGTTTGACCACATAAACTGTAGGAGCCACTTAATGGCTCCAGGCCTCATTCCCCCATTGGTTATATACTGGGACTAAATCAGTGGCTTGAGGTTGATTTTATTTTTGACTGATACAGGAGGCAGAAAGGCCCTGCAGAGACAGAATGTCTGTGCACTACATATATATAAATACATTTAAAGGAATTGGTTCCTGCAGTTCTGGAGAATGACAAATTCCAAGATCTGTAGTCAGCAAGCTGCAGACTTATAATAACAACACTATTTCTAGTCCAAAGGCTGGGAGGCTCAAGACCCAAGAAGGGTACAGTATGGTGTTTCAATTCAAGTTGGAAGAGAGAAAAGACCAACATCTTGGTTCAAACTTGTCAGGTGGGAGGAGTGTCCTCTTTCTGACAGAATGTCCACCTTTTTGTTCTGTTCAAGTCCAATTAGGCCTCCCCTCACTTTGGGGAGGAGTCTGTGCTCTACTCATTCGACAAATGCAAATGTTAATCTCATCCAACACTGCCACAGAGTAAAGATCGATTAAATTTCTGAACACACAATGACCCAGGCAAGTTGACACATAAAACTAGCCATCACAACTAGAGACCCCTTGCTTCAAACAGTATCTTATGCAAAAGCCAGGTATGTAAAGAAAATGAAGGAGATGCTGAGTTTGTTGAAGAGTTATTGTAGGATCAGCCCCATTCCCCCTCCTCATCCCGGTGGTGATCCCAATGGTTAGATGTCGAGTACAAGGCGAGCCAGCCACAGGCTCAAGGGAGTCCTAGAAGCCTGAGCCATCAAAGGAAGGTACCTGATCAGGTCGGAGACTGCTGATTTTGCATCAGTATCCATCAACCAAAGGAGGCCTTGAAAGCAAAGCTTTTAAACCAGCAAAAACTTTTCTGTAGGAAAGAAATACATGATTTTATTTATGACATTATTTTGTGTCTCTGTAATATGAAATTAAATTTATGTCCTAACAAAATAGTTGATATGATCATTCATAGTATTTGTTAATATTATATTATACCACTTTATGTGCAATATAAGAATCTTATAAGAGTGAAATCCTTTTTAAATTCCTGTCATTTATGCTACTCTTACATTTTACTCAATATTTGCTATGAATCTCTAACTACATTATCATCATTTTTCTTTAAATAGCCAATTCTCATTAAAAATAATCACATAAATAATTAAGGAAATAATTGAGTAAGAAAAAATTATTTTTTATCTTCATCCACATTAGCCATTCACAGTGCTCTTCGTTTCCTCTGAATACCTAGCTTGTATCAATTTCTTCTACCTAGAGAACTTTCTTCAGCATTTTTTATAGTGTAATCTGGCAAAGAATTCTCTCAGCTTGCATTTTTCTGAAAACATATTTTTTCACCTTCTTTTTTGAAGGTTATTTTTAGTAGATGTAGCATTCGCAATTTTCAGGCTTTTTTCCTTTCAGGATGTTAAAGACATTGCTTCATCATCTTCTGTCCTTACGGTTTGTGGTGTCAGCTGTAACTTTATCACTCCCTCTGTGGGTA
The DNA here is from genome assembly GCA_028451465.1 of Erethizon dorsatum. NCBI lineage: Eukaryota > Metazoa > Chordata > Mammalia > Rodentia > Erethizontidae > Erethizon > Erethizon dorsatum. The sequence goes on along the minus strand of CM051836.1, from coordinate 60,118,155 downwards.
TCATGACTCCTTCTTTCTGCTGTTTTTAAGCTCTCTCTTCTTGTCTTTGAATTCTAGTATTTTCCCTACAATGTGCCTACATATGCTTTTATTTATTTGCCTTGATTGCAGTTAGTGAACTTCTTGATACTATGTTTTGATCATTTTCATCAAATTTGAGTAATTTTTTGGCCATTATTCTGCACACAGTGGCCTCATGGCCAATTCTCAAATAAGCCAAGCTCTTTCACAGACTTTACACACGCTCTTCAGTTTACCTGGTTCAGTTTTCCTTCCCTTGGTGTTTGCATGACCCACTCTCCCAGCTTGTGCTGATTTCTCATCAAATGTCATCTCTTCAAAGCGGCGGCAGCCTGATCATTCTTTAATTCTTTACTTTGCTTTATTTTTTTCGTGAGCTCTTTCAACAATTAATGGTATATTATATATTTGTCTGTTTGCTATTGTCATAAGGGAAAGGACTTTATTTTATTCATCACTATATCTCCTGAAAAAATACCTAGCAAGCACCAAGTCAATAAATATATGTTGTCCGCTAACACCTTAAAGCAAACTAGTTCTCTAATCTAGTCTTTTTGGCTTCCTCCTATGGTAGACTTCCAGGGAAATAAATTCCTTTGTGCTGCAGGATTCTGAGTGACCTTCATGGTGAGAGATGAAAACATCTAAGTACTAATGGCTTCTCTGTGGTCTTTAACACTTTGCTGTGATCTTGTAAAAGAAAATTTGCTGTAGATAGGACTAGAAAAACCTACTTATAATATACATAGACCTGGGGCCGGTGAGATAGCTCAGCGGCATAAGCGTCTGCCCAGCAAGCATGAGGTCCTGAGTTCGACTCCCGGAACCCACATATGAAGAAAAGGCCAGTGATATTGTTCAGCAGCATGGGCGCCTGCTGGTGCGTGAGGTCCTGAGTTCAACCCCAACTACCCACAAAAAAAAAAAAAAAAAAATATATATATATATATATATATATATAGAGAGAGAGAGAGAGAGAGAGAGAGAGAGAGAGAGAGAGAGAGAGACCTGCCTCCATAATACATCCAGAATCTGAGGCTTTACAGCTAATATTTTCAGCAGTTCCTGCATCTATGTATAGAAGGCTGGCCAGCTTATGGCTACTACCCTAACGCAGACAGATAGCCAACATAAAATGAGTTTCAAGACTTAATATGTCATCAGGTGAGATATATTGCCATCAATTTTCCACTCTTCCCTAATGAAAGAAAGAGAACTTCTAAATAACCAAAAACAGCTCAACTCAGTGCAAATTAAGGAACACTTCTTAAGTAGTCACTATGTAGCAATTTCCATAGAAAAGAAGAGGACAAAAATAAGTATCTGTATTATGGTTCCCAGCTGGATGAGAGTCACAGTAATCTACTAGAGCCCACGTTAGTCATCTAACCTAATTTAGGTGCAAAATTCATTTATTTTCCCCTGTATTTCTCATTATTCTGCATAGGAAATGGACTCTTTCCCCAGTTTCCTGATGTTTTGATACCTTTCAAAACAAGCTTAAATGGAATGCATCCCTTTTCACATTGGTAGAATATATCAAATAATTTTCCTAGAGTTGTAATAGTTTATGATCCTTTCTCCTCACTTAGGTACTATACTTTCATTGGGGACATTCAGGAAAAGCCTTCAGAAACTCAGCTGCGGGGATCTAATGCACTGTCCACTTCAGTAGATTTTGCTTGCTGTCTTAATCACAGTAATTATGAAGCAATAGCTTTTAACAACGCCAGTGGAGGAAGTCTCTTGTTGTGGCCTCCTTGTTTCTGCCTGTTTCTTCACTGATAAGAAGGACAAATTAAGTTTAGAAAGGTCACATATCCAGCCAAACTTAGGGCCTGGTGTTTAATTACAGAGTTAAGAAGCCAAAGGGCTTTCCGTTCTAGTTTGCATCACTGCAGTTTACAGCTAACATTGGTGCAATGCCAAGGTGAGAACAACTCTAGAAATATGTTACCTCTTGTCTGGACATTAACATACATTTTTATATTCTCCATTAGTGTAGGAACTCCACATGTGTTTAAAACACAAATATACATAACACTTAGTTATTTTGGTGAGTCAATGATTCAATCACAAAAATTAAATTCCCTGCCAGAAGCAACTCAGATTAGATTTGATTGATCCCAGCCTCCTCCCTTTCTCCCACCCTGCTGCCACCTCTCCATTCCCAACAATAAACCAAGTGTTACCAATATGCTAAAGCCTGGCCTCTCTAAAATGGTCAGCTCACAAGCACAAGCAGATACAGGCCTTCTCTTTTGAATTTTGCACAGTTGCTTGTAAACATCTATGTACAAAAGCTTTAGTATTTGCTCAACAAAGTGGAAAAGTGTCATTACTTCCAAAGAAATAAAGGCCAATGGAGGGGAAAAGGAAAAAAGAGGGAGGGAGAAAGAAGAGGAAAAAGGAGAGAAGAAAGATGCTATGGCTTGTGTCTAGATGTCCCCCCAAAGCCTCATGCACTCATAGGTGGGGCTTTTTCAGAGGTGGATGGATCTACAGTGTGAGACACTGGGATTAAGGGCATAATGCTGGGATTGATTCACGGTGCAATACTAGGATTAAGGTTGCCCCATCCTGGGTGTCAGTGCTACCTTCCCTAAGGGTGGGTAGCCTGGATAAGAAATAAGGGACAGAAAGAGGATTGTTGCTTGTCGCTTGTTTGTTGCTTGCAGCCTTCTGCCTGCCTGCTCTGTGATGCCTTTTTACCATGCCACGCTGCCTTGGAGCCAGCCATCTATGGACCGAAACCTCTATAAACTGTGAGCCATATACACCCTCCCTCCTTTCACTTTGGTGTTGGGTATTTTGTCTCAGCAATGAGCAAAGTAACTAAGAAAAAGGAGAAATAAGGGGAGAAGGAAGCAGAAGATAAAAAAAAAAACTAGCAAGTTAGTCTCTGATAAGCCAAGTGGAGTAGGAAGCAGAGCCTGTTACTATTTCCTGTTTCTTCCTGCCTTTACCAAATCGGCACCACACCACCTCTCCGCTCAGGGTGATTGTTACAGCCCAGGGAAGCCTCCCTGACCTCCCTGCCAAGGTCAAATAGCCATTATAGATTCCCTTGATCTTATATACCTATCTTTCCCTGCATTTGGTCCAGTGGCAATTTTAATTATTTATTGACTATTTAATTAATGTTTGCCATTAAACTGTAAGTTTCTTCAATGCAAAGACTTCTGGTTTTTCTTACCACTGTATCCCCTCTCCCCAAATAGCATACACCATACGGGAGGAATGAATCTTTTAAATAATCAGTGAAAGTGTATATGGGAATTGGAGTGCAGAGAAATTTCTTTGCTCCTTTCACTAGAGGTATTGTCCCTAGCTAGTGGTTCTAAGATATTTTGATTACAAAGCCCCTTTATGCTCATAAACAATTGAGGATCACATGAATATTTATATCAGCTATATAAACAATTGCAAAAATTTAGAAGAAACTAAGAGGTCCTTCAATTATAATATAATACATCCATACTCTATTATGAATGTGGTGTTATTCAGTCATAAAAATAAGTGAGTTATGAAGCCATTAAGAGACAGAAGAAACATGCATATTTCTAAGTAAAAGAAACCGATCCAAAAAGGGTACAACCATGTGGTCCCAACTATATGTCATTCTGGAAAAGACAAAACTCTGGAGAGAGCAAAAAATCAGTGGTTTCCAGGGGCGTAGAGATAAGAAATAAATAGGCAACATACAGGGGATGTCTAAGGTAGTGAAACTATTCTGTATGATATTATAGTGGTGAATGAATGTATACATTTGTCACGACCCATAGAATGTACAATGCAGAAGAGCAAACTCTAATGTAAACTATGTGCTTTGTGTGAAATGATGTATCTCTGCTATTTTGTCAGTGATAACAAATGTGTCATAACTGGTGAAGGATACTGAGCAGTGTGGGGAGACTGGGTGAGGGTGTGGGGGAAATATGAGAATTCTGCACTTCCTACTCAATATTACTGTAAACCAAAAACTGCTCTAAAAATTAATTTTCTCTTAATTTAAAAAAAGCTATTGAGGTTCCACAGAGCTTTTGTTTTTATGGGTTAGATCTATTGATGTTCACCAAATACAAGCTAAAATGGGAATTTTAAAAATACATATCTTAATTCATTTAAAAACCAAACACATTGCATGTTAATGTAAAAATATATTTTATTAAATATAATTGTATTGCAAGCAGTCAATTCTAGCCAACACAGAATAACAAAGATCAGATTTACCATCCCACCTGAACATTTTTCTAAAAAATAGGCAAAATATACAAAACAGTTCTTGTGACACTGGATATAAGGTAATAAAAATGGTAATCACTGAGAGTCAAGGAATAAATGAAGCACACCCGACAACTGCATAAGCTTACTAGAAAAGGCAGTTAACTTTTGTGTAAAGGTCCAGATTCGTATGTATTTTAATCTTCATTTACCATATAAAGTTACTAGGTGATAGTGCAAGAAGAAAAACCAAGTACGATATGTCACTGAATTGAGGAGGTGGAGCTGGGGAAGCCAAGTTTCACAGGGCAAAGTACCGTGGAGGACAGAGCTGCACAGAGAGTAAAACTGTAGCAATCTTCAAGGGTCCCCTCAATATTCCAGTGAATAGTGAGCAGCTCATGTGGGTAAAGAAACCACGCACACCAGAGAAAGTAGTGTCCAGTGCTTATGAAGGACCAAGAATAGTGCCAGTCCCAGCAACCAGAGTAGGACACATCCTACTTCCTAGGGCACTCAGTAGAGTACTAAGAAGGGCCTTGCCTCAGTAGGAGGAAAAATCAATCTTAGAAACAATGCTGCTCTGGTCCAGTTTAACAAACCTTAAAAGCAAAAACACCCTCCTCCCCCCACCATGAGTTAAAAGGTTTTCAGGTAACACTACTGCGTTCCAGAAAAAAAAGTCTAGAATATTTTTAGGAATACAAAAATATACAGGACCCTACAAGGTAAAATCTACAATATCTGGCATCATACAAAGAAGCAAGGAAAATATAACCCATGATGAGCAAAATCAATGAATTTGTGTTGACCCAGAAATAACATAGACGATAGAATTAGTAGACAAGGACACTAAAAAGTAATCAGAAATGGAAACCTATAAACCAACAGATCCAGTAATTTCATGAACATCAAGCAAAGAAGCATTAAGAAAATTATAGCAAGACATCATGAACAAATTGCTTAAATCAAATGAGAAAAAGAAAAATCTAAAAAGTACTCAGAAAATAAAAAACACATTATTGGGGGCCCGTGAGATGGCTCAGCGGCGTAAGCACCTGCCCGGCAAGCGCGAGGGCCCGAGTTCGACTCCCGGAACCCACATACGAAAAAGGGGCCGGTGATATCGCTCAGCGGCACGGGCGCCTGCTGGCGCGCGAGGTCCTGAGGTCGACCCCCCGGTACCCACACACACACAAAAAAAAACCCACATTATTTACAGAAAGTCATAGGTTTTTCTTGTCAGAAACAATGGAAGCCAGAAGACAGAGGAGCAATATTTTTAATGTAGCAAAGAAAAGAAGAGTCAACCTAGAATTCTTCACCAAACAAGAATATTTTTTAGAAAAGATGACAAAATAAAATTTCTAGAAATACAAAAGCTGAAAAAAAACTTTCTCACCCACCACTTGTACTACAGGAAATTTTAAATAAGTCCTTCAGGTAGAAGAATGATACCAGGTGGATAGCTGGATCCCTCAAAGATAAATAAATAAATAGAAAAATAAAAACACCAGAATTGTAATTACATAGGTAATTTTCTTAATACTTAAACCTTTAAATTTAAGGACATAACTGAAATTTAAAATAAAATTAATATCGATACATTGTAGGAGTTATGTAAATTGTATGATAATAATATACAAGCCTGGAGGAAATACAAGAACTATTGCAAGTTCTTAACCTGGACATAAAAAGTAGTACTGAAGATAAAATGTGTTAAGTTAAAGACCAAATCCTAAACCACAAAAATAACACAACTTATATTTATAGTTAATAAGAAAGAAAAGGAGATGTTAGGATTATTCTTTAAAATCTTCAATCCAAAAAATAGAACAGAAAGAAAAAGGAAACAAAGATTAAAAGAATAAATTGAGGGGGCCAGTGAGATGGCTCAGTGGTGTAAGCGCCTGACCGGCAAGCGTGAGGGCCCAAGTTCAAATCCCAGAACCCACATACGAAAAAAAGGCCGGTGATATCGCTCAGCGGCACGGGCTCCTGCTGGCGCGCGAGGCCCTGGGGTTGACCCCCGGTACCCACCAAAAAAAAAAAAAAAAAAAGAATAAATTGAAAGCAAAGTAACAAAATAGTAGACTTAAATGAAACCATGTCAATAATCCCATACACTATAAACCCCATGAAAAGACAGAGGGCTTCAGATTGGAGAACAAACAAAACCCAAGTCTAAGCTACCTAAAAGAAACTAACTTTAAATATAAAGCTACCAATAGGTTATAAGTAAGCGGATGGAGAAGGATACATCACTCCCAAAGGGAAAGCTGGACTGAATGTTAACATAAGAATATTAATTTTGGGGCTGGTGAGATGGCTCAGCGGCATAAGCGCCTGCCTGGCAAGCGTGAGGTCCTGAGTTTGACTCCCGGAACCCACATACGAAAAAAGGGGCGGTGATATCGCTCAGTGGCACGGGCGCCTGCTGGCACGCAAGGTCCTGAGGTTGACCCCCGGTACCCACAAAAAAAAAAAAGAATATTAATTTTGGAGTACAGAATATTCCTCAGGATAAAGAAGGTCATTTCATCACGATAACAATGTCAGTTTATCAAAAGGATGAGTAGCAATCCTAAATGATTACACTTTAATAGCAGAGCTTCTAAATACATGAAATAAAAATAGAACTAAAAGGCAGAATAGACAAATATACAAAATTATACTCTGAAATTTTAATGCCCCTATATTGATAATTAATAGAACAAGTACCAGATAATCAGAGAGGATAATGAACACCTGAACCACACTAACGGACAACTTGACCTAATTGTCATAAATCGAAATTGCATGATCTCTACACATGAAACACTTGATGAGACGGATTATATTCCTGATTCTCACATAAATCTAAATAAATTTAAAATGATTCATAGCATATAAATAGGTTCTCTAAGCACAAAATGTATTAAATTAAAAATAAAAATACCTACAAAATGTCTATAGATAGGGGAACTAAATAACATGGTTCAAAATAATCCATGGTCCAAAGAAGAAATCAAAAGGGAAATCAGAAAGTATTTTGGACTGAGTAAAAATGAAAACGCATATAAAAATGTGGGGAGTGCACTGCATAATTTCTTAAGGAGAAGTTTGTAGCACATGGAGGAGAAACACCCCATTAAACAACCTCACCATTCCCTTGGGAAAAGAAAGACCGAACCAAAACCAAACTAGCAAAAGAAAGAAAATAAGAAAGATCAGAACATAGTTCACGAACTGGAGAATGATGTCAGTAGACGAGGGTCTGTTCCTCCACAAAAGCAGCAAGTTGATTGGCAAATCTTTCAGAATCAGCTTTATCAGGACCCTGGGAACTACTAAAACATGCACAGCAACCAAACGAATGTTTGGTCAAGAAAAAACCTGCTGCTCGGAGAGTGGTTTCTGGTCTTTCCCTGGCTCCATCACTCACTTTGTGGCTCTGCAGATACGGGGCAATAGGCCACATTCCCCAGATAAACTTGTAGTACTGCAGGAAGCTGAATGGATCTTTCTTCCTCCGGTTCCAAAGGCTTTATTGGTAAATAGCTTTTAGAAAAGACAGATCCACCCTGTCACTTCCAAGTCAACGGAATGAAGAGCCGTGTCCAGGAACTCATCAGGTGGGCGCTGCAGGAGACCCCTGCTTTGTCCAACTCTATTTACAGACCCAGTCAAGAGCATGGGATTCAGAGTCAACTAATTCTTCAGGCTTAAACCACAGGCTGATCTCTTTGTCACCACTTTTTACAGAGCTGTGTTTGTTTTGACCCTTCTGGTGGCTCCCTGAAGGACTGCCACAAGGGCTTCGCCTTTCCAGCCATGCATCACATCACATTTCAGTCAACAGCACACCACGAATACAATGGTGGTTCCATATAACCTAGGTGTGTAATTAGCTATACCATGGTGTATTAGTCCTCTTTGTGCTGCTGGACCAAAACACCTGACATACACAGCTTAAAGGTGCAGGAGTTTATTTCGGCTTACTGTTTTCAGAGTTTTCTGTCCATCGTCAGCTGGCTCCAAGACTGAAACAGCACAGCAGAAGGGTGTGATGGAGGAAAGCTGCTCAAGCCATGGCATCTAGGAAGCAAAGAAAGTGGACGAGTCCAGAGAGGAAGGGGCTGGGAAGCATTTACAGTCCCCAAGGTCATGCCCCCACAACCCACCCAGACACACCCAGAAATGTGCTTTATTAATCTCCTAAGATGCCTCTCAAGCCAATCAAGTTGGCAGTCAAGATTAATACCACACATGGCATAAAATTTGAACAGGCCTTTCAGTAAAGAAGAGAGATGGCAAACACATGAAAATATGTTCAACATTATTAGTCATTCAATTAAATGACAATAAAATATAGAAGCCAAGCATGACGGTGCACACCTGTAGTCCCAGCACTCTGGGAGACTGAAGCTGGAGAAGCGCAAGTTCAAGTCCAGCCTGGGCAACTTAACAACTCAGCGATATCCTGTCCCAAAAAAGTAAAAATAGATAGATAGATAGATAGATAGATAGATAGATAGATAGATAGATAGATAAAAGAGTGGGGATATATGTCTGCACAAAGACCTTGGATTCAACCCCCACTACCCCCTCAAAAGAGGTATCAATACACACTAGTTAGAATGGCCAAGTGTTGGTGAGGATGTGGGAGTACTTGAACTTTCATACACTGCTGGTGGGTATGTAAAATTGTACAACTACTTTGGAGATGTGTTTGGTGGCTTCTTAAAATATTAAGCATATACTTAACCTATGTCCAGCCATTTCTTTCCTAGATATTTACCAAAGAGAAATTAAAGAATATGTCCAAGCAAAGACTTACACATAAATGGTCGTAACAGCTTTATTTGTAACAGCCAAAACCTGAAAATAACTCAAATGCCCAATAATAAGTGAGGGAGAAAGAAATTATTCTGCATGTATACAGTGTAGAGCACTCAGAAATAAAAACAAACAAGTTTTTGACCCATGCAAAAATATGAGTGAATCTCAAAATAATTTATGCTATGAATAAAACAGACAAAAACGTCTACACAGCCTACTTCCTCATTTAGATGAAATTCTAGAAAATGGAAACTAAGATAGAATCACGGAAAAAAAATCATCAGTTGCCTAGAAATCAGGGACAGAAAAGAGAGACAAATAGGATGAAAATGGAACACAAGAAATCTTTGGGAGTGGTGGACATATTCATTATCTTGATTAAGGTGATGGCTTCATAGAGGCATTCACATGTCAAAATTTATCAAATTGTAGACTTAAACACGTACAGTTTATTGCATTTCAATTATACCTCAAGAAAGGCATTTAAAGAAGTAACTACATTTTCCAAAACAAATTAATGAGAAAGGTATCATTGCTGGACATTTTTGCACATCTGTTTTATGTCACACTTAATAAAAGACAGCTGGACTCTCAGATCTGTTTGCTGCATTCAGTGTGTTGCATTATATTGTTTTAGTTTAAGAAAATAAAGAAAATCAAGAAAATCCACCTCAGATCAACATATAGTTGGAAATGGGAAAAATATTTTAGTAGCCCTTTCAGATAATTATAGATGTGTTTGATACTACATCAAAGCTTGACAAGTGGAGTTTTGTAAAGTTGCAGTATGGAATCAGAAACCAAATTAACAAGCTTTTCACACTCTGATATATTAAAATCCATTGGTCCATTTATACACTACTTTGAATGGATCTTTTTTCATATAGAATTTTAAAACAGCATGGTCATTTGAAAAATACTGGTTCACTGAATTATGTAGATCTCCAAAATGTGGAGTACATATATTTGGAAACATGTTTGGCAGTTTCTTAAAATGTTAAATATACACGTCAATAAATGATAAACATACATATTAGTAATATACCACTGATCTCACCAAAAAGTCTTTAAGCATTAGAAAGCTGTCAGACTCACTAACGTGGATACAAGTTTTCAAAAATTCTAATTTTCACTCCAAAACTCAAATTTTATAATTGGACAAATGCTGTCAGTTATTTTTGAAAAGACACCCTCACTTGGTTCATTTTCTAGAAACTGTCTGTCAAATATTCAAATCTAAATAACCATAATTTCTAAGTTAATGTTACAGTCTGAATGCCTGTGTCCTCCCCAAATTTCCATGTTGAAACCCAGTCCCCAAGGTGATGACATTAAAAGAAGGGGGCCTTTAGGGGATAATTAGGTCATGAAGGCAGAGCCTTCACCCATGGAATCAGTGTTGTAAGTGAGTACAGGAGAGCTGCCTGGCCCCTTCCCACCGTGTAAGGATGCAGAAGACGGTGCCATCTATGAACTGGGAAATGGGCCTCATCAGACACTGAGTTTGCTGGCACCTTGATCTTGGGCTTCCCAGCTTCCAAAAATGTTTTTCGTGTACTTCCCAGTTAATGATGTCTTGTTATGGAAGCCCAAATGAACTAAGATAGTCAATAGTTTTTTTAACGCCTTTCCTACAGAAAGTGACTACTTCAGCGCGCACCTCAATCTCACCAAGAGTGTTCTTTGAGACAACCGTTTTACTTTGAGTTGCATCAAACTTTTTTTGTGAATACTTCCCATTTCATCATACCAAATATTAAAATAACTTATTTACTAAAAAACCTGAGATTTCATATAGTAATATTTATATTGAGCATTCCTTTTTTAAATTGAATTTATTGGTACATTTTAGGTATACATGGTGACCACATTCATCACAGGGAATTGGTATCTGTACATGATATATGTTGATTCTTTTTTTCCCCATTCCCCTGCCCTCCCTTCAGCACCTCTTCCCCTCTCTATTTACAAAACCTTTATTTCCATTTTTTCCTTCTTGTTTCTTTTCCTTTTCGCTTCCTTTCTTTCCCCCTCCCCCCTCCCTTGTTCCCCTTCCCATTCGAACATTTTCTTCCTAATTCACAAAATGTATGGTAGAAATTGTGAAGTTAAGAGCATTCTTAAGTGAAACTGGTAATGTTTTATATGAGCGCGTGATGGTGAATCAGGCTAGAATTCTAGGAGCAGGACTTTTTTGTACGGAGTGTTAGGGGAAGCCTCACTGACAAGATATTTGAGAACAATGCTTAGAAGTACAGTTTGGGGCCAGTGCTGTCATTTGTACTACGTCACTAGCAGTATTTACCCACCACTGTTTCTGAACCAGTAGACCAAATGTCAATACAGTGAAAAGGGCTGGGACCCCATGGGTCCATGGACCACACTTTAAGAACCATTGCTCTAGCTGGAAAACACAGTTCTTTGTGCTTGATCCAAATCATCCTGCCTAGAGATAAGAATGCTCCCTTTACAAGACCAGCCAAGCTTGAAGAGACAAAGCTTATTCCTCTCACAAGTATTTACTGAGTGCTTACTCTGGGCCAAGCCCAATTCTAGGTGTGGAGAACAGAGTGAATGGAATGCAAGCCTTGCCCCTTTAGGTAATAAAATCTAAAAACAGGGACAGACAAGAAACAAACAAAAGGGATCTTTACCATGTGTGATGATGATAAGTATTACAGAGAAAAGGAAAACACAGGGGACAGGAGTGCTAGGAGGGGAGCTCTTTTGTAGGAGTGTCAGGGAAACTTCATTTATATTTGAGTGAAAATTTAAAGGAAGAAAAAGATCTAACTGTGCAGAGACCTGGGGGAAGAACATTTCAGACAGAGAAAGGAGCAAGTATAAATGTAATAATATGCTTGGCATATAGAAATGGCAAGGAGGATTATGGCTGAAGGAGAGCAAATGCCAGGAGAGAAGTAGGATGTGATAGCAAGGATGGGGAGGGGAGCGCATCATGCCAGCTTTGTACACAGTGGATTTTACTCTGCAGGGTGGAAAGCCATCAGATGGCTGTGATCAGGTGACTAGCATGATCTAATTACTTTTGCTAAGGCTCCTTTTGACTGATGTGCTGGGAATGGATAGCAGGGAATGTAGTGGTCGATTTTATGTGTGAACATGTATGAGCCACAAGGTGCCCCAATATGTGGTTAAACACTGATTCTAGGTGAGTCTGTGAGGGTTTCCAGATGAGATTGGTGTTAAACTGAGTGAGATTATGGTCCTCCACAGTGTGGGTGTGGATCATCCCACTATCCCATTTGTTGAGGGCCTAAATAGAATAAAAAGGTAGAGGAAGGGAGAATTCTCTCTCTCTCTCTCTCTCTCTCTCTCTGTCTCTGTCTCTCTCTCTCTCCCCTAACTCCATCCATCCATCCCTCCCACCCTGACAGCTTGAGCTAGCACATCCGTTTTCACCTGGTATTGAAATGAGAATAGGACTGGAATTTACACCATCAGGATTCCTGAATCTCAAGCCTACAAACTTGTACTATAATTTAACACCATTAGTTCTGGTTCTCAGCTCTTCAGACTCACAGCGGAACTATACCACTGGCTTTCTTGGGTCTTCAGCTTGCAGATGGCAAATTATGGGACTTCTCAGCCTCCATAGTCATGTGAGCCCCTTCCTTATAATATATATCTTCTATTTGTTCTGTTTCCATTTAATATGGGGTAAGGAAAAAAGCGTAAAAGTCAATACTGAAGCTGCTCCAGAATCCCAAGCACCAGACTAGAGCATAAGCAGTGTAGGTGGCTGGGTTCAAAATGCATTGAAGAAATCTGTTCATAGGGCCTATGGGTTCCAGCTACAGTGAAAAGGAGAGGCAGACATGTCTGGACACATCTGCAAATTGGTGTGGTAGCAGGGGGTGGGGGTTGGGTGTGGTGCTGAGCACTAACAGGAAGCCTGAGAGCATCAGACTTCATTCTGGGAGGATAAAATACTAGATAAAAGGAGCTGTGCTCAAGAAGACATTTGTAGTGATCAAGAGGAGGGAGCTCTGTTTAGAGCACAGTCCCAAGGTTAAAGACAGCAAAGTAAAAGCCATAAGAGCAGCTCTACTCCACAGCACCTCAAATAGAATGAGTCATAACAGAGGACAGATGACCACATGGCCCAAGCAGCAGAGGGGCGTGGGTCTCCACGCACTTTCACACCCTGACGTCCCTTCTCCAAACAACCGCAGGAATTTTTTAAGAAACAATCAAACAAGCTCTGCCTAAAATCTTTCAGAAGGCTCTAAAGAGGATATGGTTTCTTTCCGATAAGGTCTTGGGGATGGAGACCAAATTTAAACCACAGACGCATCCCTGAACTTTTACACAGAAACAGTGAGTTTAATTACTTTTACTCCTGGAAAAGATGAAGGAGAAAAGTGAAATAACAAGCGTACCACCCAAAATCATCAGCAGAGTCCCCCATACCCCTACAGTGTTTGGTGTGAGGTCAGAACCAAGGCAGCATGGGTTGCAGCTGGTGTCCAACACAGAGGAGCCTAGAATGTGAGTGCCCTGGAAGTTAGTGGCAATTCTTCAGATATCCAAAGTTTTCGCACACCATGGGATGGGGTTGTTCAAGTGAATGTCACCTAGATCTCAAGCAATAGGGAGTTCCTGACTGATTTCTGAGATGCAGTTGGTGAACAGAATTAATTAAGGGGGGATGGATGGATGGATGGATGGATGGATGGATGGATGAATGGATGGATTTATAGATGGATATGTTAGAGACATCAGGTATTGTGAAGCTAGCTTGGAGGATTTTACATTGTATACTCTAGTTCTTATATAATAGTATATGAAAGTGACATCTGAGTATCAGATACTCTAAAGCCTGTGCATTCATCTAAAAATTCTTTTCTGATAATATTTCTAATCACTTTAGCAGTAGACTTCTAGTTATTGTTGCCAGATACCTTGAGGTCCACCTTCCGTCATTGTTTCCCACGTAGACCACGTCCAAGTTGTCAGTAGATCCTAACGTTCTATTCAACACATATCTGGAATCCAACCACTTCCCACCAATCCACTACCAAGTGGTCCAGGCCATCACCAGCTCTTATGGGGCTTATTGCTGTAGCTTCCTCACTAGTCTCCTGGCTTCTATGTGTGCCTCCCTTCAAATTGTTTTCAGCCTTTTAGTAGGCTGAACTACTAAAAGTTAATAAGTTAGTAGTAACTTACTCCTAGTAAGTTAGTAGGTCATGCTCTCTTCTACCGACACTCAATGTATGGCTTCTCATTTTAGCCAGTCACAGTCCTCACGATAGCCTGCAAAGCCTTTCCTGCTGTGCTTACCCCACGCCTGCACAATCCCTCACACTGTCCCAGCGCTGTTGTCTCACTGCTCACTCCTGGTTCGGCCATACTGGCTCCTGGCTTTTCCTGTACATACCTCAGGGCATTTGCACAGGTGTCCCTCCCCCTGGAATATTCTTTTTTCAAAAGCTCCATGCCTTGTTTCCTCACCTTCTTCAAGACTCTGCTCAAAGTCACTTTCACTGAAGTCTTCCCTGGCCATCACCTAGAACAATTCTCCTGTTCTGTCCTATTTTTCTCCATAATATACATCACCATCTGACAGAAGATATATTCCACCTAACGGTTTTGTTTACTGCCTGTCTCTGCCCAACAGAGTGAAAGCTCTGTGGAGGTAGGGATTTTTTTCTATTTTATCAGAAGTGTGTCTCTAAATCCATTAATAGTACCTGACCAGACAATAGGTGCTTAATAAACAAATGAATAAATACATTGGTTGTTCTAATTGACTTGAGGCCATTTCTCCTTGCACATCTCCATTTGTCTCTAGGATGTTTGGCATAACTTTCTTCACACTGATCCTGTCCTGACAACTGACAGGAACACATGAAGTAAACCGTGCCAGCCAAACCACGGTCCATCATCAGAAGCCCTAGAGACATGGCCAGGGCAACAAGGATTATATTTTAGCCAGTTTGCATTCAACTGCTTTTTCTCATCATCCATAAGTTTGGAGCCAAGACTGGCAAACAACAAATTGACTCAGCCTTCAATAGAAGCCACTCGCAAAGAATTCAATGGCCCTGTCCAAGAACCAGTGGGACTCCAGAAACATCCCCGGAATTCTGGAATCCCTCAACACAGGAAGCATTCACTCTCTGTTTCTGGATCTGCTTATCGGAAGCCCTTCTGGACCTCATCGTGGTCCAGAGGAGTCCACATGTGTAATCCCAAGGAAAAGTTATTGGAATTCCAATAAGTAATTCCAGCCTACCACTTCCAGTGTAAACCATGGTGAGAATAAAGACACAAAGACATATCTACCATGGTGGGGAGCCAAGGGGGTCCTAAGTCCAGTTAGAATGATGGCTAACCAGAACAAAGGCTTCAACCCAGGGCTGAATCTGGGTTTTATTAATTTATGAAGAAGGGAATGGCTTGGGGATGAGTCACTGTGAGAGTGGCAGGAAGTCCATGAGTACTGTGAGCTGGGCTAGGTAGGAGGCCTGAAATCACTTCTACAATATGCAGAGAGAGGTATGCAGAAAGAGTATTCTGCATAACACAATTTGAGGAAGTATCTAATGTTTTGGGGTCAGTGCTTCAGCTTTGATGTCCAGTCTTCATGCCCTGAGATGTGATAGGGTCTTTCTTGAGCCTCAGTCTCAGCTGATAGCTTGGCATCTCCTGGCCTAGCTCATGCATACTAGTTGGAAGCCATAGGTGGGGCCTCACAAATCTGTCACATTGCTTTAAAGATTACACATCACAAGAATAACAAATGCTGGAGGGCTCTGGGGAAAAAGGAAACCTTCTCCACTGTTGGTGGGAGTGTAGACTGGTACAAC
Organism: Erethizon dorsatum; assembly: GCA_028451465.1. Taxonomy (NCBI): domain Eukaryota; kingdom Metazoa; phylum Chordata; class Mammalia; order Rodentia; family Erethizontidae; genus Erethizon; species Erethizon dorsatum. The sequence continues at coordinate 60,102,253 of CM051836.1, read as the reverse complement.
CACTGTGGAAATCAGTGTGGAGATTCCTCAAAAAACTAAGATTAGAGGTCCTATTCGAGCCAAATATTCCCCTTCTGGGTATCTTCCCAGAAGAATTAAAAACATCATGCCACAGCGATATATGTGCACCCATGTTTATAGCAGCACAATTTGTAATAGCTAGATCTTGGAAACAAACCAAATGCCCATCAACTGAGGAATGGATAAAAAAGATGTGGTATTTTTGTACAATGGAGTACTACTCAGCCATAAAGAAGGATAAACTGGAGACTTTTATAGGTAAATGGATGTAACTCAAGACCATACTCATAAATGAAATAAACCAGGTGTACATGAGTAAACATTGTATTGTCTCCCTCGTGTGAGAAGCTGAAAGAGTAAATAAGATCCAAAATGTACAATAGATATTGTAAAATGGGAAGAAACTGTTCAAAAGGAAAGAGAAACTAGGATGGGGGAATGGAGAAAAAAGGAAGGGAAAAACAAAACAAAACAAAAAATATATATACACACATATATATAAAAGATAGTTAAGATAGATATATGACTAATTTTTCTTAGTTCATTGAAAAGAAAGTTTTGTGCTAATATTGTTTGGATAATTGAACACTGATATCTTGTACTTTGAGTAACTAAAGATAACAATACACAATGTATTAACCATTGTTACCCCACTATTGTTTTGAAATTTTGTTCTATTTTTTCTCTTTAAAATAAAAAAATAAATCAAATAAAAAATAAAGATTACACATCACACTTCAGCTAGACCAATTTGTATTGTTTAAAGCCAATTGAGGGGGTAAAGAAATATCCTAGCCAGCTCTGTACATATTAATACATGGAATTAGGGCCAGGTTTAGCCAAACTGGAGACAAATGGTTTTCTTTCAAAGAGAGCCATCCTGGTGGTCCCCCACACCTGCTGACTGGTCTCTCCTCAAAGAACAACCCTTCTCCATGAACAACAACAATTAAGCACATACTGGGCCAATACCGCTGAGTTGCTTGGGATATTTATGCTCTATTGGTTTTTAAATTAAAACAATATCTTGGATTGTGCCGTGCCCCTGTCCACTCCACACAATAATTAATAACCAAACATTTTCATAATGCTTTCTGTAAGGTGTGCAGTGGTTCTATAGCCAGGAGGCTAACTTTGCCTGCCCCATCTCAGTGCCAACCTTGGACGAGTGTACCCAATGCCCAGCAACTCTTCCTCACTCTAACTCACCAAGATGACTCTTGCTGCCTTGATGGCACAGACTTCATCACCCAGTATGAAATGAATTGTGTTCCCCACAAATTTATATGTTGATGCCCTAACCCTTAGTGCACCAGAATGTGACCTTGTTTAGAAACAGGGCTTTTAAATAGGTGATTAATTGACAATGAAGATGTTAGTGTGGGACCTGAAGTCGATATGACTAATGTCCTTATAGGAAAAGGAAAAGGTACATGCACAGAGGGACGAACATGTTAAGAGGAGGCGAAAAGATGGCCACCTGCAAATCACCTTGATCTAGAACTTCCAGCACTCAAAGTTACAAGAATATAAACTTCTGTTGTTTAAGCCTCTAGGTCTCTCTTATTTTCTTATGGCAGCCTGGGCAATCTAATATACCACTTTATTTCTCATGCTGTATTTCTGTTCCTGCTGTATCACAAATCACAGAACCCTGAAAATTTTGAAGATACGAGTGCCTTCCAGTGCAAATGCATTTCTTAAGCACTTGCTGCAAGGTTTTCATAAGTGCCTTTGTAAGTTACAGCTCGCAAGATCACTCCTACGGCAATGGCGAAATGGTTTTTTAAGTAATCTTCCATTATAATATATGATGACTTAGGGACAACCATAAAGTTGATTTGCAGGAGACTGTCAACCAGGCTCTTGTGCTGAGCTTTATTCAAATACCAGAATTGGCTGAAAACAAGAATGCTGACTTTGCCACTCAAGTTCATTGAAATATATAAACAATTCAGCAAATGTATTTCTTTACGGTAAGGAATATTTCTTTCTAGTAGCTAAAATATTTTCACTCCTTTCCAAACATTGTTTTCCCACTAGCAAAATACTGAGGAAGACATATTGGGAATCAGCAAACAGAAGTGACTTGGGACTTTGGCATTAGAGCAAAGGAAGACGTGGGTAGTTGTAGGGATGTTCTGGGTAATGGTCCCTGTCCCCGCAGAGTGCCCTCCCCAGCACCTGAAGGCTGATGCTCTCCAGGGTAGCATCTCTCTTACCAGGATGTGCCAGGCACGCACTGCCGACCTTCCCCAGTGCAAGATGCCCTGCCCTTCATGTTTACCTGCCTTTTATCCAAAAAGGGCACAACTTGATTGATTAAATTTCCTTTTTCCAATGACAAATTACAATCAGGTTGGTGTTTTAGCTGTTCCCAAATTCTACAAGCCCTAATATTTATCAATCATACCCATCATATACAAATTTTACCAAACACTGAAGGCAGCCCCGCATTTTAGGAAGCGCGTTACTATGATCTCAGAAATGCCTTCTGCATGTTGTTGTTCTTTGTTTATCCCCTCAGTTCCTATGGCTGTTCCTCACTGCCTTGTAACTGCTTCGTGCTCACTCCTGTGTGTTCAGCATCTCTGGCAAGTTTTACCTACCGCATTCACACAGCCTCTTCAGTACCTAGGGTAAGAGCTGGACCTCTGTTTTACAACAGAATGACACAAAATCCAAGTGTCTTAAGAGATGGAAAATCCAAGTGTTCCAGTCAATGTTTATCTCCCTGTAAGAAATACTACCTTAAATAAACTACCATGAATAAAAATATAACTTCTAATAAGGATGCGCAACATATGGGAAACTGAAAGTATCAAACTCGATTCTCTCCCTGGCAAGGCAACTTCTTCACTCAACTTTGGTTCCAGGGTGCAGAGCAGGTGGAAGGAAAGGTTACAGGAAGAACCAGGGCTTTCCTAACATATAGCTGATTGACCAAAACCTCTATGAGATCTTGTATAGAACAAACTGCAAAGTTACTTGAAGGCCTAAGGAGTAAAGAAAATTGTTGAAATATACCTTATGTGACTTTAATTATAAAAAGTCCTCTGCATTGCCTCTGCGTGAGAGAGTGGTGTAAATTGCACAGACCCTTTCAGTTTATCTTCCTTGCTCTTCCTCCAACAACCATAGGAAGATTGTCTAATAGAATATGCCACACAGTTGTTTCAAAGTAGTCTTTTTGTCTGTGTCATTCTGTCACCTGCCTTTCATGTCCACGCCTCTTTGCTTACGCTCTGTCTCTCTCTGTCTCTCTCTCTGTCTCTGTCTCTTTCTGTCTCTGTCTCTCTCTCTCTCTCTTTCCCTCCAACCCTCCCTTTCTCCTTCCCTCCCTCCATCCCTCTCATTGACCTTCTCAACATATTTCTGCTCCTTCTCCCCTAAATTTGGGAGCTATGGCTACATTAGAGATAAATTAGGGTTTATCTCTAATGTAGCCTAAATATTTATTTTATATGATTTGTCATTTCAGATCATCAGTCTCAGTAACTCTCATGTCAAATTCTCAAAAAGGAAACCTTCATAGCTCTCTGGCCATCCAGTTCTTAGTCAGTATGTGTCAGGTGTGACCGTGGTTAATTAGAGAGACTGAAGGCAAGAAGTGGTCACCTGCTAGCTACACAGGTTAGCACACACAAGTGAGGAAGGAATGTTGGACATGACAGCAAACGGATCAACATACCCTGTAATCCCAGTCTCTCCACAGTCCTTGGCAAAACCAGCCTTGGAAGCCAGTATTCCTGATGCCCAACCCAATGCCATATCCACTAGAATACTTGCAACAAACTTGCCAAAAAATGAGTTTCTGCATCCAGAAATAGACCTACATATGTGAAGCCACTTGATTTACAACAAAAGTACCAATATAGTAAAAAACATAGCCTCTTCAATGAATAGTGCTGTGACAATTGGATATCAATATGAGAGGAAAAGTAATATTGATCCCTACTTCATATCATAGTCAAAAGTTAAAAGTTGGAAAGTCAGGTATGGTGGTACACACCACTAATCCCAGCATTCTGGAAGGCTGAGGCAGGAGGACTGCAACTTTGAGCCCAGCCTGGACACTGTAGTGACTTAGCAAGACCCTGTCTTGAAGTAAAAATATAAAAAAGGACTGGGAATGCAGCTTAGTGTAGAGACCCTGGTTTCAATCCCTAGGATGAAAAAAGTTAATTGACAATGTATTATATAGCTATACATGTAGATTTAGATATAGATATGGATATAGATATAGATACAGGTAGATATATGTAAAATAGTAATGCTTCTAAAAGATACATAGAGGATTGGAGGTATAACTCAAGAGTTCTTGCTTAGCATGCCTGAGACCTTGGGTTTAATGCCCAACACAATAATTAAATAAAATATACATAGTAAAATATTTTCTTAACTTGTGAATAGGTCAAGAATTTTTCAATAGTACACGTAAAATCACCAATTATAATACCAAAATGTTATGAATTGGGTCTCAATAAAACTAAAAACATCTATTCTTCACTATCATAAAATAAGCAGAAAAACATGTAATGGAAGAAAATATTTATAATATATAATACAAGGAAAGTCTCATGAAGAATATATAAAAATTCCTGCCAATCAATTAGAAAAAGAAAACCAAACCAAAATTAAAAGGAACAAGGAAGGGTACTTCACATAAAAAAGAAATTGACCTATAAACACAAAAAGTTCATCAACGTTATTACTCCCTAAGGAAATGTAAATTAAAGCTACAATGAAGAGAGTGATGGGAGCCAAAGATGATTAAAGTATGTTCGTAAATGTATAAATCTGGCAAAAAGAAACCCATTAACTTGTATAATCATTATGCACTAATAAAAAAAGAGTGAAAAAACCTGAAATGAGATGCCAACACATATCTCCAAGAATGGCTAAATTAAAGACTGAGATTCAAACACTGGTACAGATATGAGGCAATGTACATTGTTGAAGGAAGTTCAGCCATTTTAAAAAATTGTTTGGCAATAACCACTAGATAAATATACACACCAACCCAGTGATCCAGCAGTTTCACTCCTGAATATAGACCAAAGGGAAGTGAGCACTTACTCCAACTAAAAGATATTTGCCAGTGTATTTTATATTTGCCAGCTTTATTTATAATAACATAATACTGAAAACAGATCAGATGCCCATCGAGTGGATAATGGATAAATTCTGATATATGCTTATGATGGAACGCTACAGACAACTTCAAAAAGGAAAGTCAGCCTATATAAATATCAGTATGAATGAATCTTATTGACATTTGGAGCAAAAGAAGCTAGACACAAAGAGAAAGACCACGTGATTCCATTAACAGGAGGTCTGAAATAGGGAAGACTAATGGATTATAACAAAAATCATCATAGTAATGGTTAACTCTAGTAGGGGGGCAAATGCCAGGAAAGGGAATGAGGGAACTTTCCAAGGTGCAGTAGTTTTTTACATTTTGTGTAAGTGGTAGTTACATGAGTTAACACATATGTAAAAAATCGATTGAGTATATCATCTTATTTCAATGTGCACTTCAATTTTGTACCTTAGTAAAAAATTAAGCTAATAAATAGATTCTAAGTAAGAGACAATATGGATGGAAACAATCCATTATCCTCATTTTTTTTTTACTTGTCTCGAGTACATTTAAAGCCATAATGAAATAAAGAAGTAGAAATTAATAGCTTGACACAGTAATAGATCATGAATTGTCTTTAAAATAGCCATGGCATCATATTATTAGGTTTACAAAATTGCTTTTCAAAAAATTCCATATATTCTATCATATGGAATAGATACTATCACCCCATTTCAAATGCTCTGATGGTCTTGATTTTTCTCAGAATCTGCTGTTTGTGTTAACAAACACACAGCACAATCTCTGTCCTTAAAACATCCTTGAAATCTCTGTTATGTTAGGGAATGTGAAGCAGGAAAATAGTTTTTATCTTCTCAAATCTGAAAGAGAACAGAATGAATTTCTGTGAGGAACAAATTGAATAGAATTGTTAGTGCTACTTAGCCATATTTCTGCTCTGGTGGGCGATGCAGCTTTAAGAAAAATGTCTCCCACACCAGGTCCCTGCTTCTTAAGAAAACACTGAAGCAAGACCCTGACACTGGGAAGATAAACCTTGAGTGGAACTGGGCTCCAGGCAAACGACGAACAGGAGCTCTACTGGGACACAACTGAATGGAGCAGAGCAGGGTGCTGTATTCATTGAGAAAAGTCTAGGTTTTTCTGGAAACAATGTGCAGAAAAGCAGACATGAACTGGAGCAGAAAGAAGCTCTTAAATCTGAGTGACATCTGGCTGTCACCCTCGGTATTCCCTCACTGAACCCCTACAAAATTAGATTTGCATTCAAGGGTGAAGCCGTATGCACTGCCTTAGTCATAATTTACTTTAAAAAATAGAATTATCCATGAAAATAATAAGATGCTAAAGAGAAAAAATGCTGGCATGATGGAATAGAAAGTATTATCCAAGTATTTCTGAGATAGCCTGGTTCTACCATGAATAGGTTGGTTAGGTGGCCACTACAAATCCCTCAACTTTCCTCATCCACAAAACTGGGGTTGCATCTGATGATTTCTATCAGCCCTCCCTGCTGTCATGGTACGTGATGTTCTACATTTTCTTTTTAAACAATTTGAAAAATGTGTGATCACTCATAGGGAGATTTTCATCAAATATGCTTTAAAGACAAAAGCTGGCGCTTAGAGGTATGAGTTTCCAGCAACGTGGTATTTCACACATCCGAACATCTTCTCTGAGCTGGAATCATTTGGGTGCTTTTCCTCTCTACACAGAGATCTTCCAAATGCCAGTTTCTTGATTATTATCAGCCTCCCCTCAGAGTACAACCATCCCTGTGCTATTTCTTTCTCCCGTACTGTCTCAGGAGCTCCAAAGAGAATGTCACTTGAAGAACAATCATTTTGTCTATTCACAGAGACAGAGAAAGGGATAAAGGCTATAATCATAGCCCCAACTCCCTTCCTGCAGCCCTGGAACACAGAGATGGACCGGCTCCAGGGGGAGCAAGGCTCTAGTTCCGCAGCCCTTCCAAGACTTGGACTTCAAGGGCGGACACTGAAATCTAAGAAAAGATTAACACACAGCTCACCAAAGAGGAGGTAGAATATTTTTATCTGCATTTACATCATGCTGAGTATTCCATCTTTTCTTGCCCTAAAGTTTAAATCAACTCTATAAAATATCTCAGAAACAGAAATAATTCGCTGTTTATAAATTCAATGCAAAATGTGTTTAACTTTGCATCAGAGCAACAACATTCAGACTCAATGTACATTTTTCTTAATGGAAAGGCCTGTTCTTCTAGACACCATAGCTGACGTTAATATGAGAGCTATAATTTATCATTCAAGCTGGCCAGGAAGACACTTGATACAGTCTGCAAGACTGATCCAGTTAAAAATCTTCTCTTTATTAGGAAACAAAAGCACAAACAAACAAACAAACAACCCTTCTTTTGTTTGGGTGCCGGTAGGAAAGTGTAAGGTGAGACGGTTGAACACAGTTAACCTCAAAGGTGGCGGCTCAGTCTCTGCGGCCAATAATCACAGCTTCAGTGGAGCCCATTAATAAAGAGGAAGAATCATAACGTTCAATACCACACAGTCTTCCTGCTTTTATTAACCTTTTGCTCCTTCTGAAATTTTTATTTAAAGTCTTCAAACACAGTCAAATGTAGCATTATTATTTTTAATGTAATTCTCCAAACACGATCCAAGGACAACAAGCATAAAAATCTACGAGGAGGTGAGGAGCAGAGGAGAGAGCAGGTGGACTTTGTTAAAAAGCACAGTTCTGGGTCCAACCCCAGAGGCACCAGATCAGGACCTCTAGAAACAGGGCTAGGCAGTGTGTGCTTCTAACGAATGTCCTTAATAATTCTAAAACACAACAAATTTGAAAACTATATATGCAGCTTCACTGGGCTGAGAGGAGAGGATTGGCTCTTCAATTTCAACAACAGCTATAAAAGAAAAATATAAAAAGTCCTTTAGAGCAGAAGTTTAAATGACCATGGCTTTGAGCCTACAATCCAGGATATAATTGTTTTCAAGTGCTTTTTATGTGAACAAGTCTCACTTGGGGATCTTGTGAAAATGTAGGTTCAGATTCGGTAGGCCCAGGGCGAGTCCTGATCTCCTGCAGTTCTGGCAGATTGCCTGTGTTGTTGTCATGGGCCATGCTCTGGGTAGGAAGGGATGGAGCCTTTGAGATTCTGTCTGTGCCTCGGTTTCTTCATCTATTAAATGGATACATACCAGTGTCTAAACCTCTGATGTGTGAGAGAATAAGGTGGAAAGATAAAAGGTAAAACATTCTGAGTTACAAAAAGCAACACAAAAATAGATGATTGCCCAAAGTATGATTGCGAATACAGTCTCCAGAATTTAACAAAGCCCTCGCTTCCTGGTTAGATGACTCGGCAAGTCCCATAAGTCTCTGGGTCTTAGTTTCCTCATCTGTACAACTCATTTCAAAGAGTTATTAAGAGAATTAAATAAATTAAGTAGGATAACAAGTCATATTAGGCATTTAATTGATATTTGTTAAATGTTAAAGAACATTATTTTTTGTTTTAGTGCTTTATTTCACAGTACTGGGGATTGAAACCATGGCTTTTAAACACAGCCCCTTTTTTTTTTTTTTTTTGGTGGGTACGGGGAGTCGACCTCAGGACCTCGCACACCAGCAGGCGCCCGTGCCGCTGAGCGATATCACCGGCCCCTTTTTTGTATGTGGGATCTGGGAGTCGAACTCGGGCCCTTGCGCTTGCAAGGCAGGCGCTTATGCCGCTGAGCCATCTCACCGGCCCTTTTTTTAAAAAATTTGACACAGTATCTCACTAAATTGGCAAACTTGCAAACTTAGGCTCAAATTCACTATCCTCCTGCTTCAGCCTCGCAGAGTGCTGGGGTTACAGGCATTCGCTGCCACACCCAGCTTACTGTATGAATTTTGCAGAGCAGCATGTGACATTAGAGCACCCACATACAGGGATCACCCCATTTTCCAGCAGACCAGGGAAAGTAGGCAGTTTTATGAGTGTAGTAAGCAGAATAATATTGCCCACAACCAAAATCAGAGACATCACATCTTGATTCCTGAAACCTGTTAATATGGAAAAAGGAACCTTGCTGTGTGATTCACTGAAGGCTCTTGAAACAGGGAGAGCACCCTAGATCATCCAGGAATGCCCAGTGCCATCACAAGGTTCTTATAAGAGGGAAGCAGGAGAATCAGAGTGAGCGGTAGGAGACGAGATGATGAAAGAAGAGGTCGGTATGATGTGAAGAAGGGACTGTAAATGAAGGGATGCCCACTGTTTCTAGATGCTGAAAAAAAGCAAGGAAACAAGATCCTCCCTAAAGCCTCAAGAGAGAATGCAGCCCTGCCAACACCTTGAACTCCAGAACTATGAAAGGCTAAATCTGTGTAATTTAGAGGAGCAGGTTGGGGTGAGCTTCTAGCTGTGGTGCAGATTTAGGGTTTGGGTGCATTTTAACTAACAGAATATAGGTTCTGAATTCAAGCTACCTGGATTAAAATCCCAGTTCCAATACTTAGCTGCTAGCCCAGAGGAAGTCAAACAATCTACTTTCTGTCAATTTCCTCCTGTATAAAATGGAGATAAAACAAACGTAGACATCACGCAATGGGACACTATAAGCATTCATTTCATCTTGTCAGTCACCCAGTGAAGTCTACAGTAATTATGCCCATGTTACAGAGGAATAATCCTTCAGTTATTAGATTGTGGGGTCCTAGGTAACAGTCTGGGTGGCAGGGCCAGCAGGAGACCGGAGGAACACATTTGAAGAGCCCTAAGTAGTGGCCAGGAAATAGTTCAGTGTTTTAGCATCTGCGGCAGTCTTCCCTATGCAACCTGGCTACGCACTTCTAGGGGTTTTCCCCTCACTCCCGTCTTTGCTCTCCTATGTGGAGGCCCCACCGGCAGGCCGGACACAGAAACAGGTGGGGTTCTCAGTGCTCTCATACCGAGAAGGACAAGCACAGCACAACCAGTGGTCTAGAGGCCTACTCCAGTATCCTAGAAGAGAGAAAATGGCCCTTGGGTCTAGTGAAAGAGAAACTACAACAAATCCAGTTTGCAGATTTGATTGGCTTTATTTGCAGTTCTAGAATCAGGCATCACTCCAGACCACAAAATGTTCAGGATACTCTACTGCACCAGGTAAGCAGGTTATATGTACAACCACAGAAAGGAAAGTGAGGCCAAGAAACAGTATGACTGGTTACAGTTGGCATGTGTCTTATTAGAAATCTGTTTAAACCCTTGGATGCTTGTGATTGGCTGAGATTTGGGGCTACTTGTTACAAGAGGAGGTTATAGTCTTGTTCCACATCAAGTTAGGTTGTGGTTCTCTATGAAGTTGACTATGTACAGAAAAATCCTTATGCAAAACTTAATATACACACGGAGGCAGCTTTAGGCCAAAAAAAGCCAATTTAACGGGATGCAACCCGGATGGATACACACACCCTGAGACACAAGCTAGATGGGCACCAACTGAGGTAGGACAGAAGAAATAAAGACAGGTAAAAACCAGAAAGGAAAATCATAACTTAAAAAAAAATTACGCTTTTAAGAAGACTGCAGGACACAGGGCACATTAAATTACCCAAGACTCTTCATATTGGTTTTCCCCAGGTTTATGCAAGCATATTTCCATCCAAACTCATCACATCCAAAATTCTTTAAGGATACTGTAAGTCTATGTACTAGCTTAGTTGATAAAGTAAAGGGCAGAAAACCTGATCTTAAAATAAAGAAACAGATTGAGAGAATTCAAAGTATACTCAGATCATCCACCTTAAAAAAATAAAAAATAAAAAGGTGGGCTAATACCTGTCACCTGTAAAATGGTCCATTATCCTTGGGGCAGGGGAATCCTTTTTCTCTTTCTCATTAACTGAGATCAAGACTGGGAATCCTACAGACTCACAAATTCCATAGATTTCCACCCCCTCTAGAGAAACAAATGTTCCCAGTTCCAGAAAACAATGCACCTCACTCATTCTTGAATGCCCACATTCCACTCTTGAGTGTGTACTTTTCTTTCCTAAATAAATCTCTTCCCTGCCTTTTACTGACATACCCTGAAAATTCTTCTTCTGTGATGGAAGTCAGAGAAACTGCAACCTGTCCCATGGGTGGAGTGACTCAAAGTTCCCCATCCCTTCTTCGGGGTTCTTCTTGGACCTTGTCCTGTGACAAACTTAATATCACTGAAAGGACATCACCACCACCAGCCATCACCAGATCCAAAACTCACAGCTTTTGACATGATGCAGCCCTGATCTATAATACCATGCTGCTCTCGAAACAAAAGGGATTGAAAGCTGCGAAGAGGAGACCCACGTTTCCTGGCCCAAGAGCAGGAAAAAGTGCCAGTACCCACAGCATCTGCCCCACACAGCTGCCAGTCTGCAGCTGTGCTTTCTGCTGGTGCGGACCGTCCTTCCGCCGTCTCCTCCTGAGGAGTGGTGGAGAGAGTGGGCGAGGTGCAGCTTAGGTAGCAGCTAAGAGCTCAGGTCCACTTCCATGTCTCAAAAAATATTTTTTTTTCTTTTGTTCTGAGTCTGATAGATGTCATTAGGAATCATTTCATATGGTCAAGTACACCCAGCTTTGGGGTTGCAGTCTGTCTCTCTGTCTCTCTGTCTCTGTCTCTCTGTCTCTCTTTCTCCCTCTCCTCTCTCTCCTTTCTTCTGTTTCCCCTCCATCTCCCTCTCTCTCTCTGCTCTTTGTCTCTATCTCCCTTGGTCTGCCGTTGTTTCTTTCACAGTCTTTGTATGTCTGTCTGTCTCATCAGTCATCAGTTTCAGTCTGTTCCTGTCTCTCTGTGTATCTCTGTGTCTCTCTGCTCATCTCTTCGTCTTCTTCTCTCTTTCTTTCTGTCCGCCAACCCCGTACTGTCTGAATCATAGCATTCTACAGAGTTCTGCCGTTTGTAAGAGTCAGAGTAGTGATGCTTTTTCAATAACAAAAAATATTCAAAATGTCCAGCATCCATCCTTCACTTCTGTTTCCCTTCGTACATAACACACACATGTACACACATATTCCAACCTCCCCCTTCTGTGACCCCCAGTAAAATGCTGCTTTCTGTGACTTCTAGTCAGAAAATCAGATCTTAGCTGACTATCAGGAAGGCGTCAGCCCACTGGGATGTATCCCCTGCTGAAAGCTAGATATACTGATAGCTGGGTGAGCCTTAGCTTTTTTACCAGCAGCTTGTGCATAGGCAATGCTAAAAGGATGCATCTGTTTTACGCATGTGATCAAATTAACTCCAAAGATTGGATTCAGATATTTGTGATATTTCCAGATGGAGCCAGGTTCTCAAAATCCACCTGAATAGCTCCAGTCCACTCCTGCCAACATTGCATTAAATGGGGAAGGGCTGAAAGCTTTCCCTCTAAAATCAGGAACAAGACAAGGATGTCCACTATCAACACTACTGTTCAATATAGTACTCAAAGCATTAGCTAGAGAATCAGGCTAGAGAAAGAAATAAAAGGGATGCATATAGGAAAGGAAGAAGTCAATTATCATTATTTTCAGATGACATGATCCTTTACATAGAAGATCCAAAAAGTTGCACCAAAAGACTCCTAGAATTAATAACCAAATTCAGCGAGGTAGCAGTATATGAAGTCAACACACAAAAATTAGTAGTGTTCCTGTACAACAATAATGAACTCACTGAGAAAGGAATTAGGAAAACAGTACCATTCACAAAGGATCAAGGAAAATTAAATGCTTAAGAATTATCGTAAGGAAGTAAAAGACCTCTACAATGAAAACTACAGTACTCTGGAAAAGGACATCAAAAAGGACATCAAGAAATGGAAAGATATTCCCTGTTCTTGGATAGGCAGAACTAATACAATCAAAATGGCTGTTACGGTTTGTGTCTAGATGTCCCCCCAAAGCCTATGCGGTTATATTTGGGCGCTTTTTCAGAAATGGCTGGATCTAGAGTGTGCAGTGCTGGGATCAAAGTGGTGTGATTACTAAATCAGTCCACTGATTGGATTGGCATAGTTCTGGCTAGGATTAAGGGTGTGAGTGCTACATACATCCTAGGGCGGGTAGCCTGCATAAAATTTAAGGGACAGCAAGAGGGCCAATATCCTGTCACCATCCTGCTTGCTGTGGACTATTTCTCCTCTGCAATGCCCCTCTGCCATGCCAGCCTGCCTTGGAGTCAACGGATTATGGACTGAAACCTCTACAAACTGTGAGCCAAATAAACCTTTCCTCCTTTAACTTGTAACGTGTATTTTGTCTCAGCACAAAAAAAGTAACTAAGACAATGGCCATACTTCCAAAACTGATACATAGATTTAGTGCAACCCTAATCAAAATAAGAATAGCATTCCTCACAGAACTAGAGAAAATAGGCCTAAAATTCATGTGGAACCAGAGGAGACCCAGAATAGCCAAAGCAATCCTGAGCAACAAGAGCAAAGCAGGAGGAATCACAATCCTGGATTTCAAGTTATATTACAAAGCTACTGTGATAAAAACAGCATAGAACTGGTACAAAAACAGACCTGTGGGTCAATGGAACAGAAGAGAGAATGAAGAAACAACCCTAGGCACATTTAGCCCCCTGCTTTTTGGCAAAGGGGCCAAAAACATATGCTGGAGGAAAGACAACCTCTTTAGCAAATCATGCTGGGAAATTGGCTTGCACATGCAGAAGATCAAATCTAGACGCATATCTCTCCCCATGTACTAAACGAAAATCAAAATGGACCAAAGATATAAATGTTGAAACAAAACATTTTATCTGCTGGAAGATAAAATAAGTCAAACTCTTGAAGATACAGGCATGGGCAAGGACTTTCTGAACAGAACTTCAGTTGCACAAGAAATAATAGCAAGAATCAATAAATGGGATCATATCAAATTAAAAATCTTCTGCACAGCAAAGGAAACAACCAACAGAGTGAAGAGACAACCTATAAAATGGGAAAAATTATTGCCAACTATTCTTTGGGCACAGGACTAATATCTAGCCTACATATATAAGGAATTAAAAAAATGGAACCCCCTGAAAGAAAAGATCCAATCAAAAAATGGACAACTGAAATAAACAGACACTTCTCAAAAGAAGAGCTACAAATGGCCAACAAATACATGAAAAGCTGCTCAACATCTCTGGCTGTCAGAGAAATGCAAATTAAAACAATACTGAGATTCCATCTTACCCCAGAAAGAATGGCTATCATCAAAAAATCAAATAATAAATGCTGGCAAGTTTTCAGAGAAAAAGGAACCCTTCTACATTGTTGGAGGGAATGTGAACTGGTACAACAACTATGGAAGTCCTTCAAAAAACTTAAAATAGCAATTCCATTCAACCTAGCTGTTGCCCTTCTAGCTATCTTCCCCAAAGAGTTAAAGACATATTATAGTGACACATGCATACCTATGTTTACAGCAGCACAATTCATAGTAGCTAAGTCTTGGAAGTGACTTGGAAATATATGTCCATCAACAGATGAATGGAGAAAAAAATGTTGCATTTACACACAGTGAAGTACTACTTTGCCATAAAGAAAGATAAATTTAAGTCATTTGTAAGAAAACTAGGGCCGGTGATATAGCTCAGCAGCATAAGTACCTGCCTGGCAAGTGCGAGGTCCTGAGTTAGACTACGGGTACCCGCATATAAAAAATAAATAAAAAGAAAAAAAGGAAATGAATGCACCTTGAAACCATCATGTTAACTGAAATAAATCAGACACACAAGCTTAAATATGACATGGTTTCTCTTATATGAAAGATCCAAAATATATATAAATTAAAGAGCAAAATAAAAGATAGATAATAGGAAACAAGGAGATAGAACTTTTGCAAATGAAAAGGAAACCAAGAGATGGAGGAAGAGGGAAAAGGAAGGGGGGAGAAGGGAAGGGAAAGTAAAAAGAATTAAGATGGGTTTTGTACATGTACCGATTTCCCATGATGAATACAGTCGTTATGTACTGCAAACACATACTAAGGAAAATAAAAATTAAAAATAAAAGGAAGTTGCGTGGTTCTTACACTTGGAGTCTCCTAAAGCACTTTTAGTATCATAACTGTGTGTCCAGCATGTAACAGAGGAGTCTCAGGGCGTCTCTGAATAATACCCCCTTTTCTTCCCTTTCCAGAATTTGAAACCACTGCACAGTAAGACACAAAAGATGAGTGGAGACCAGGCCAGCCTTGCATTGACCGAGCAGCCACGGAAAGAGGCTTTACAGCGTGGGCAGGTGAACACGTGACATTTGATCCCTGAATTGGATCTACAGCCAGCACCCTTGACACTAAGGACAGGGCTGCAACTTGTCCCCCTTAACTTAAAGTACATAGAAACCAGACCAAAGCATACCTCTCTGTGACTTGGATTATTTCGAAATGGAGGGATTATTCATGTTGAGCTCAGTTTCTTCTCCCAGGCTCCATTTTAGATACACCACTTCTTCCCTGGGGAAAGGGAGTGACAGAAGCCAGGAGTGTTGCCCTCACTAAAGTCCGTCCACCTGGAAACATGGGTGGAAAAGACATGTTCCTCCAACTTTCTCTCAGCTTGGAATACTGCCAATCATCTCCCTAACAAGCGTGAGTTTATACAGTCCCCTGAGAAATAAACCCTGTTATTTGGCAACTTTGGAAACTGTGGCTTGGAAAGGACTATGGCTTGGTCAATTGGCCAAGATCACACAGCTAATGGGTCTGAACCCAGACAGAATGTTGGCCGAGCAACTATGCTTAAACCACACACTGTACTGCTTTAGTCCAACAGTTCTCGTAACATCCCTGTATAAGGCAAACCAGGAGATTGCAGACTGAAGAGTACAGTTGTCCCCCTTGACTACTCGACTCTAAAAAACTCATGCACCTGTCCACCTCTGGAACCCGAATGTTGAAATCACCACTGTCGGAGAGAGCAAGACCTGGAAACAGCCCCAGTGTGCACTGATAGGAGAATGGCTGGATAAACAATGGTATTGCCCAACCGTGCCTTAGT
Organism: Erethizon dorsatum; assembly: GCA_028451465.1. Classification (NCBI taxonomy): domain Eukaryota; kingdom Metazoa; phylum Chordata; class Mammalia; order Rodentia; family Erethizontidae; genus Erethizon; species Erethizon dorsatum. The sequence continues at coordinate 60,086,137 of CM051836.1, read as the reverse complement.
CCACAGCTACGAAAGGAAAGGGGCTGCAGCACAAGCAAAGATGGGTAAATCTCAAGAACTTAATATGAGGCAGAAACAAGCAAGTAGGTATGATTCTATTCAACCTAAGATAAGACAATGTCAAACTAGAATGCATATTGTTGTGGGATATGGTCATGAGTGAAGAGGCTATTTTTTAAAAAACAGAGGCTTAATTAACACAGAATTCAGGGTAGCATCAGCTCCAGGACAAAGAAGAGGGTGCAGTTAGGACCAGGAAGCTTCTGGACTTTGGGGATGTGCTGTTTCCTAGCCCAGGTGGTGGATATGCATATGCTGTGCTTTTCTTTACATTGTACAGATGCGCTTTTTACACTCTTATATAAAGCATATTTTACAATAACATTTTAAACATAAAATATGTTAAGAATTTTAAGACAAAGACATCTGTGAATTGACTCAAGTCCAAAATTCATGAAAGAACTGAGAATAAAATGTAACCTTTTGATGCATGTAGATTACAATTGTTAAAGGCAACCCTCCCAATATAACCTAGGCAACGTAACTTGAATGAAAATGCGTTGGGTAGCATAAGAAGATTCCCGGGCTTTGTAGAAGACCTGGCTCTAAGGATGCAGGGGCTGAGTACAAACTCAGGCAGACAGACCTCATTTTGTGGAATACACCTAAAAATTGCACTTATTCTTAGGGCCCATGTGTCTCTAAAATAGTAATATATATAAAGTGGTACAGCGGTTCCTCATGCAAAGTAAAAATTCAGTAACTAATGATAGTCATTGTTGGCCTAGAAGTAAAGAATCATTTCAGAAGATTTAACTTTCAGGGTATAGATGTTTTACACTTTTCTACATATTTATGTTGAGAGGAGGATGTGTGCTATTATCTTTATGAGTTGGAGAATTAATGGAAAGAGAGATCTAAATTTGCAGTCATTGGGAAACTTGGCTGTGGTTATGACACATTCAAATAATAGAATCTGGAAATCATTACATCTCCAGTTTTCAATTGTCAGCATCTCTAGTTTATTTAACCTTCCACCTCCCGCCAGTCTTTCTTGTGCTTGAGCTTTGTGGGATCCAATTGTCCTCAGGCTTCTTTCCAAATTGAGGCATCTCTTGGGATCTTTTCGCTTAGGGATTTTTATTCTTTTGCGCAATTACCCTGAGCCAGGGCAGGCACATCTGTGGATATTAGCCTGAGACAGGATTTCACAGGCAAATCTGTTCTCCCATCACAGAATCAGCATCCACCCCCTTCCTGCTTAGACTCCAACCCTGTTTGGTTTCCATGATGCCAGGACATCTCGAAATCTAGTGTTGAATAAGAAAGGTGCTGGCCGGTGAGATGGCTCAGCGGCGTAAGCGCCTGCCTGGCAAGCGCGAGGGCCCAAGTTCGACTCCCGGAACCCACATACGAAGAAAGGGCCGGTGATATCGCTCAGCGGCACGGGCACCTGCTGGTGCGCGAGGTCCTGAGGTCGACCCCCAGTACCCACACAAAAAAAAAAAAAATAAGAAAGGTGGTGAGTAAGACAAATATAGGCCCAAATCCTGGGTCTGCAACAGGCTAATAGTGTGACCTTTGCTGAGTTACTCTTTCTAAGCCTCTATTTCCTATTTGTAAAATAGATATAATATCAAGCTCATAATAACTTCATTGTTGTGAGAAACAAATCATATAATGCTTAAGAAAGTATTTAGCACCATATGAGGCGTATAATAAGCCTTTAGTAAACTGCTGACTTTTCTTACACTCTCCCAGGTACTATCCAGACTCTGCAATGAGCTGTTAGCTTTGTCGGCCAGCTTTCCCTTCTCTACATGCACCTTTAATATTAGGGTTCTTTTCCTCTCTCCACTTTGCTCCCCTACCCAGGGGGATCTCACCCAGTCCCATGACTTTCGCTGTCCCCTGCCATGCACAGCACACACACTGATGGTGCCCAGAACTCTCTGTCCAACCCTGGTCTCTTACTCAACTTCTTGGTCTGTATTCCCAAAAATCTATTTATAGGAACCCAGCAGAACCCACCATCATTCCCTTTAGCCCATTTTACCTGTCACCTTCTCGAGCACACTTAACTAGGTCAATCCCCCAAGGTAGAAACCATGAAGCCATCCATAACCCCTCACCCTCTCACCCAGAAACATCTGGCTTCAGCCCTGCCCGAGCCCCTGCCTGCCACTGTTTTGGTTCTGGTCCTCTGTATAGCATGTTGGATGTGACAGACAGCCCCCTATTTGCTGACCTTTGTCCTCGTGCTCCAACTCCCTCCCATAACCACTCATCCACTAGCACCCCACTCAGTTTATCTTCAAAAAACAAGCCAAGGATTCTGGGAGTGCGGCTCAGTGGCAGAGTGGATGTTAGCATGTGCAAGGCCCTTAGTGCCATTGACAGCACTGAAAAGTGAAATGAAATGAACCAAGGACTACAAAGGTACCCTCTGAAACACAAAGGAAAGGGAACATCTGAACAAATATTGAATACGAAATATTAAGGGCTTAAACTAGTTTAAGAAATAAAAAAGACACCTAATGATACTATTATGGTTTAACACAATTCTGGCTTTTGAATTTAACATCGTTAAACCACCACCCCAGATAGAATCAGTTGCTCTGTCCTCTAGGCACCCACCATGTTTTCTTAATACATTTGTCCTCACACATTAATTCAGTATATATGATAATTCATCTTCCTCTCTCTGCATAGCTGACATCATTTACTTCTTTAAATTCCCAGAATCTGCTATGATGCCTAACACATAGTCAAAGTTCGCTAACAGAGAACAATGTTATATTGGCTTTTCATGTTTCCTTTTATAAGCAAAGACAATTGGAATTTTGCTTGCAGTCACAGAATGACAATATAATTTTTCTGAAATAGCAAAGTAATTCAGAGTTGTTGTTGTTGCTTTTAAATCCCTTTAGTCCCCTTCTACCATTAAGGACCTCCGGAAAGGAATAGAAGGCAGATTCCATCTATAATAAAGAAAATTTTGCATAGCTTTAAGTTTGAAAATCACATTTTATTAAGGTAAATAAGGAAGGAGACTTGGAAGAAACCAAAGTTTGAGGGATGGATCATGGAGTAGACTGCTCCGCCAGCAGGAGAAATCTTCCTTGTGCTGAGAGAGAGACAGTTCTACTTTGCATATCCCAAATTCAGTGTTGTCAGTCCGCACAGGGCAATTAAGTTTGGAAGACTAGGTTTCACCCTAACTGAATTCACAACAGACTTCTACAGAAGCCACAGTATCGATGGCTTACAACTGACTCACTTATTTAACAAGGAAATACACTATAAGAATTAGAATCCCGATGCTGGGATCAAACTGCCTGGGTATGGACAATTCCACAGCTATGTGACTGTAGCCCCAAAGACGCAGTTAGACCTTTTTATTTAGTCCTTAGTATATTCCTTTGCTTTCCTCCTTACCTGTAGAGTCTGAGTCTTTTCTATAGGTGTAACGTCTTCAGCATCTAGCACATAGGAAAAGATCTAGAAACATCAGCTATGGCTATCAGTTAGGTCAAGTGATTAGCAACACTTGTGGATGCCTGGCTTCTGGTCCCAGTGTGCTACCCAGTACTGAACAAGAGCTTTGGTGTTCTAATTCGAGGCACCCTTTCTTTATAAGCAATCTGTAGAAGCCAAGTGAGCATTGATATTTGCTTGGTAAACAGTTTAGCTGACAGGTCTCAAAGCCAGGAAAGTGAGTTGGTTTACTGGTTCCTCCCATCATCAGGCTATCAGATTCTAAAACATCCACCACTCCTTCAAATCACAGACAAAAGCTCTGTGAAATCTAATCCCTTGTTTGTTGTAAGAAAAACTGCTGTTTGTGTACTAAACCTCATTTCTTCTTCTTCCTGGGCACGTAGCTAACCTCATCACCCAGCATCCTTTGAAGTTAGAACCAATCATGTCACTGAGCATCAGTCAGAGCAATTTGAGTAAAAGCGGTGTGTGCCCTTCCTGGTCTGGCCCACCAAAAAATCCCACGGGCAGCCCTCTGTGCTCCACAGAGACCTGAAGCCTCACAGTGAAGACGACAGAGCCACAAAAGGAGGAAATCTGGGCTGTCAAGTAGTTGTTCGGTTGAGCCCTCCACCCATCAGATTGCCATTGTGAGCTGTATGTGAAGGAAGACAAACTCTATCATGTGTGAGCCATTACACATTCCCGAGTGTGTTAGGAATTGAAGAATTACTGTAACAAAACATCCGTGCTGATCATCATGAACCTATTGTTCCTATAGCAGTGCTTTGAGCATAGTAGGGACTTATGGAGGCCTTGGATTTTACTAGAAAACAGCTTGGGATTCAAACAGAGTAAGGGTCACAATCAATATGCAGGTGACGGACCCGGGACTTTGCAGAAGAGCTGCAATGCTGTCTACATTTCTAAAAAATGAGAATGCTATTAGAAGGGGAAAAATGCAAAGTATCTCCTCCCCCAATTTCAGTTCTCCTCAGATTTCATCATTCAGAATACCCAGATCCAGAATTACCTGAAGTTGTTTCCATCAGGGACCATGGAAACCAGGGTATCGAAGTACGCGGGGAGCAATTACAGTCTGAGAAGATTCTGAATAGCGCAATCATGCACAGAGATTCAAAGAAAATAGAAGATGGAAAACTGCATAGTTTAGGGGAAACTTGGACTTGTTAAATTTGGACTAAAGGATTAAATTAAAAGCCTGGAGAGAGAGAGTGACCCTAGAGGCAATGCTATCCAAGGGTATAAGTCCTCACATTTGGGGGACAAGCAGTAGTAACTAGAAAAGTGCAGTTTAGGATAGAAGCCTGAGTTTCCTTTTCAAATGTCTTATTCCCCTAAAAGGCCATTGAGGGAGGAATCACAGCATGCTGCATTTGCCACGGAGGGTGCATGAGATGTGTGTGTTGTTACCTTTCTTTATCTCCCAAGGTCTTTTCTTATTAAGGAAGCAAAATCAACCATCTTTAGTTCTCTATTAAAGAGAAAAGCAAGGCCACCAAGTAGAGCATGTGGCACCCTCCAAAATGTGATCTTGGACCAACAAGATGAGGATTGGACAGGAGAATGGCATTGTAGGTGAGAGTTGGAGGCAGATGTACTTGTGATAGGAAGACCTATCACAAGAACATGGCACCCCTGTCAACCTCTTGCAAAGGAATACACTCAGAGAACGTCCCTTCTGTGAGCATGTATGGTCACATGCTGCGCCGTATGGCCTCGCCCTGAACCACAGCTGACTGAACCTGAGATGAATGCTCAAACCAAGAGCGCCAGCTCTGAGACAGCCTGGTGAGAAATCCCTGCCCTGCAGAAATAATGGTGAGTAAGGCATCAAATTCTATTATTCAGCCATATAAAATGGAAATATAAGGAAATTCTCAGGAACATGAAATGGAGATATAGGGAAGTCTGTCTGGTAGCAAGAGAAGAAATAGAGAAAAAAGGTAGGAAGGATTAGAAATATTATTAAATGGTCAAAAGAAAGAATTATGAAACTAAAGTAAGCAGAAGCTGCTGCGAGGAGGTAGAAGTCACAATATATACTTCATAGAGAACATGATATTGTTCAGAGTATGTTAGAGATAAGGGCAGTGTAATGGTTTAGATATAAAATGTCTCCTAAAGGTCCCATGTGTTTAGATGTGGGGCCTGCTTAGAAGGGGTGGGTCACTACAATCATGACCGGGAAGGGTGTATTCTTATCACTTGTGTTCTCTCGTGTTGTCTCTCCCTCTCTCTCTTTCTGTCTCTCCTTCTCTCCCTCCTTCCCTTCCTCCCTCCCCTTCCTGACTGTCATGAGGTGAACAGCTGTCCTCCACCGTGCCCTTCTGCCATGCTATTTCTGCCTTGAGGCCACTAACCATGGACTAAATCCTCTGAAACCATGAGCCAAAATAAACCTCTCCTTGTTCCAGTGACAGGAAAGCTAACTAATATAGGCAGAAAGGAGATGAGCTCCATAATAGCTGACCACTGAAGATCAATACATTCCAGCCCTATGAGAGGGAAGATTAGAGAGGGGGCAGGCAACAAGACAACTGAGTTTCAGGACAGAGACTACTGAATAACCTTCCAGGTGCCATTATTCAGTCTGGGCTCTTTGGTGTTCTCATTTGCTGCTCTCACTGTTCCCTGGAGATTACTGGCTTTTCCTCCATTCCCTAGAGACCTGGCAACAAGCTTGAGATCCTGTGTTCCTCATTTCCACCCATAAGCCAGCAATATTCCTCTTACTGTAAGGAACTTAAGTATATCCCTTGCAACCAAGGAGAGGTGTGTGTGTGTGTGTGTGTGTGTGTGTGTGTGTTCAAGCACTGCATAAGTTCATTCGTACACTGTGTTGTGTGTTGGAAAGATGAAATGAGAAGTCAAATGATGTAGACGGCAGCACAGTCTTGATGAGCCTTGAAGCACAGGGAGGCACTGGGGTAGGGGACTCTGGGAATGGGAGTAACTGTGACACATGGACAAACTCGCTTTTGTCTGGCACCAGGTCTGTGGCTTCCTGTGTCCCTCAGATTCCATTTATCAGAAATATACTGTATTTTGACAGAAAATGACATGCATCCCTTCTATGTATATTACTGATCACTTTGTACTCCTCAGAAAGTTGGCTCATCTTCCCATATAGAATACTTTATATAAAGGGTGATTGAAAAACACAGTGAATGTTTAAATTTTTAAAAATTTATTATAGTAAAAGACATATTTCCAAGAATGGTAGGATAAGAATGCTCAAAGCAAGAGAGAGTATTTTGAGTATTTTAAGGGATTAATGGCCTTGTGTCTTTCACTGTAGTAAGTATTTTATGTGACGACCCCTCATAGATGATATTGGTCAGGACTGATGGTCAAAAGGAGCAGAAACCCAGTTTGGGCTAGCCTAAGCTAACCCTCCCGGCCCCTTGAGCTGGCTTCTCCCGGCTTGCCAGGCACCTCTTGGCAGGCCCGCTGTCTGTCTGAGGCTGAACCAGGAAGGGCACAGCTCCTGTGCTTACATTTATGTAGCTTCACCAGCCCAGACCACAGGCACCCTTAGAACAACCACTGTAAGCAGAAGGGAGCAGTCAGCTCCTATTTGAATCAAATGTTAGACCTTTAGCAAGGTGTATAAGGCAAAGTCTACAGGAGATTACACACACACACACACACACACACACACACACACACACACACACACACACACACACACACACACACACTGCGTCTGCTGCCTGAGTTAGTGTTGCCCTCAGAAGCTGGATGTGATCAGCACAAGCCCACGGCAGGGAGACCTCCTGTACCATGGCTGTTCTCCATCATTCCAGCAGGAGGCAGCATTGCCTTCTCTTGCATGTTCTGTCTCCGTTTGGCTGTGAGTCCGGGCTTCCAGCTCAGCAGGAATAGGACTGGTTAAAGAGATTTTATCTTTGGAAAATTTTATGACACCTCAAATGTCAACAGTCTCCTAAATTAATCTAGATTTTTCTCCTCTTTTCAGGACTCAAGTTTAAAACAGAATCATAACATTCTAAAACCAGAAGGAGCCTATGGACACATCCAGCCCTGTGGTTTACAGATGAATAGATTTGCAGGAGCAAAAAGACTCAATTACATAGTTTCATACTTGGTAGAAAATTGCTAAGCTATCTGAACCAAGCACAAAAGTCCATCAAGGAGAGATAAAGTATCTGATAAGGTATTAGTGATCAATTTCTGGAAAGCAGGGCTAAACTTTTCGTTGGAAAACAACTTACAAAAATAGCCAAGTACCCTTTAAGAGAAACACTTGTATAAATGATGTGGACAAGTGCTGTGCAGTAGAAATACAATGTGAGTCACAAATGCGAGTCATAGATGGAATTTTGAAGTGGGTACTAGAAAAAAATTTTGAAAAGAACAGGTGAAGTTAAAAGCAATAATAATATTTAAGAAAAATAGTTAACCCATATATCAAAAATGTTAACATTTCACCAAGTAATTGATTAAAAATTATTGAGATTATTAATGAGATCCTTTTCTGTCCTAATCTTTGAAATCTAGCGTGTATTTTGCTCTTGCACACCATTTCAGCTTGGACTTCATGTGCTTGGTAGCCGCATGGTGCTCGTAGCTACTGTACCAACGGTGTGGAATTGAACCGTGGGTTTGTACAGAACCTTGTACGATCTTCAGGACACTGCACAGACATCAGGACTCACCCAGACCACTCCGAGGAAATGTTTTACACAAATGGAATTGAATGGGCTAATAGATTTTAATGCAAAGGAGCTTCTTGCTTCAAAATTATATATGTTTAGCTCCATCTCCCCTCCTCAGATGACCTAAGGATTACTGTTGTAATTGTATCAGTATTTTTAAACAGTGAACTAAAGGGACTCAATCAGGCCAAGACCGGGGAGTCTGATGGAAGGGACTGTCCTGTTCTCTCCCCAAGGAACCTCAGGCTCTGCGACCCAGGAGGACTGTGTAAGACATCAACAAGCCTGCTGAGAACAAGTGTTTTTCTCCCCCAGTGCTAAAATCACCAGAGGCAATTTTCATATGCCCGCCCTTGTTTTAGGAGTTGGTCAGAAAGGCAGACTGTAATCACAGTGTGCTAACTGAGGACAAAGTAGAGCATGGCAGGCAAATTGCTCTTTCTTGACAACAACAGGCAAAACTGAAATCAGCTTTCAGGATCTTGAGTTGCTTTTATGTGTTCAGGAAGGAACAGCAGTTTCCAATACACCATCAAGATGGAGAACAAAGTCAAGGCCAATGACGGCAGCAGAAAGAAGGTTGAGAGACCCATCTGTGCCACCTCCCTCCACAGCACAAATGGAGGCTGAAGTCAGTATCCCTGTTAGGTGTAGGGTACTTCACAATCCTCGGCAGCCTCTGGAATGACAAACCAGCACAGAGCTGTGGGGCCAAGGTGTGCTCCCACCTCTATCCATGCCCCAGGACCTGCTGTTTCTGTCTCCCACGACCCCACAGTTTTGGCAGGGACCCTCGGGCTGAAAGTTTCTCACTCTACCATGAGCAGAGCTGCAGATGCCCCTTGACCTGACCTCATGCATTCCAGTAAAATCAACATCCAGTCTAAACGGAGGCCAAGTTTTCCCTTTGGTTATTTTTATGGTTTACATCTAAAATTTCCCCCAAAAGTCTCATGTGTTCAGAAGTGGGGTTTCAGAAGATGATTGCACCTTAAAGACATTATACTCATCAGTAGATTAGTGCATTGATGAATTCATAGCTAAATGTGTGTTAGAGGTGGGGCCTGGCCTAAAGAGGTGGGTCACTGGGAGCATGACCTGGAAAGGTGTATTCTTGTCGCTGGTTCTTCCCTTCTCTCTCTGCTTCCTGGCTGCTGTGGGTTGAGCAGGGCTTTCTCCACCATGTCCTTTTGCCATGCCGTTTCTGGACTGGATCTCACCATGAACTGAACCTTCTGAAACCATGAGCCAAAATAAACCTCTCTTCCTTTAAATTGTAGGTGTCAGGTATTTTGTCACAGGGACAGGAAATTCATTAAATGCTCTGCATAATAACAGCAATCCCAAACTCTCACCTAAGCAGTTTATACACTAGATTATTTAGCTAGGGTAGCCATAACAAAATATCACAAACTGAGTGGCTTCAATAATGGAAATTTATTTTCTCACAGTTCTGGAGGCTGGAAGATCAAGGTGTTGAAAGGATTGGTCCCTTATGAGGTAGAATCTATTCCATGTCTCTCTTCTACCTTCTGATGGTTTGCTAGCAATCTTTGGTGTCTCTGGATTGTACTTTCGTCACTCCAACCTCCACCTTCACCCTCACCTGATGTCCACTAGTGTAGGTCTGCATCCCAATCCGGTCATACTGAATTAGTGCCAACTCTAATGACCTAGATTTATTACCTGTATAATGACTCTGTTTCCAAACAAAGTAATATTCTTATTTGGGAGAGAGAGATAAGACTTCAACATATAAATCCAGAGGGTTTGCAGGTACTTGAGCCTTGTTCTGAGCATTGTCCTTGAACTCTTCATGTTCTGCCAAGGAACCATGGGGAGGAAAGGTAGGTATGAGGGCCATTCTGGGTTCCTTTGGTTAAATAAAAAGGGGGGTGGCAAGAGAAAGCATTTCAGAGAAAGTGTCCAACACATCCTACCTTATCCCTTCCTCCTAAATGGAAGAAAGTGAGTCTTACTGTTTCGTGACAATATGGAGAAAAACAGCTCTTGAGCAAGTGAGCCAGTCTTCCTTTGAGTTATAATGTAATGATTTTCTCTCTGAAAAGTTCAAATGTAGAGACACAGAAACTAGGAGTTGAGAGCTGAGCCTCATTAATGTCACAGCAGGAGTCCACGTTACCTTCCTTAGGATTAGCTGTTGAACTCCTTGAATCTGGGGGAAGTCCACTGAATCCCTGCCCTTCGTCCCAGCCACCCTCCACCCCCACCAGCCCTGCTGCTAGTTGTTCAAGAGAGCATAAGCTGTTTTCTCAATACAGTTACTTTGAATGATGTACACTCATAAAAGTACTATAACTACCTTTTATTTCATTAATTCTAAAAGATCCTCTCCCATCCATCCAGTTTATTCAAATTTCCTTTATTTACCTCTTCTAGACAATGCACCATTCTCCAAGTAGCTCTGTTCTACAATAAATGAATTTTATTTCACCCTTAGTGCAAAAATTCACTGAGGATAGTATTTCATCTGTTTTGTTTACTTCTATATTCAGAACACCTAGCAATATTAATTATGAAGGAATGGCTATGTATAAATGTTTCCTCCCATTGTGTGCACATAGTAACTTACTATACATACTGCTCTAAATGTCTGTTGTTTGCTTATCCATATATGGAGATTGTCAACATTTGGTGGGGCAGGAGACAGGACTTCCGTAGTGAGGGCTCCAAGCAGAATAAATTCTGTTATCCATCTATGCGTGCATGGACTAATCCCAGGAAGCAGTCGTTGCCCAGCATGAATTAAATTTGCTGTGCAGTGCATGCCTGGTATGTGATAGAGCCCTTTCTTTTTTCTGTTGTTAATCAAAATGGCCCACACCATAGCCACAATTTCATAATATACAGCATTCAAGATCTAATTAAATTTTTAAATACCTAATTTACTCTATGGAATCCTTTTACCTTGCCATCAAACTAAACATGAGTGCTCTACGCTAACAGGCATTCAAATGCAGGGCAGGGGTATGAATGAAAGTTAAGGTGTGCTAACAATACAGTTTGGAGAAATAACTTCCAATTTTACAACATTATAAGCACAGTAGGGTGATTACAGTTTGTGACAATTTATTATATATTTTATAAAGAACTAGAAGAGAGGTATATAAAGGTTCGCAACACAAAGAAGTGACAAGTGTTTAAAGAGATGGAAAAGTTAATTAACCTGACTTGAATATTATACATTGTACACATATATCAAGTTAGCACACTTACCCCATGAATATGTACGATTATTATAAATCAACAAAAAGTTAAAATGGACCAAAACAAAGTAAATTAATTTTTTTAAGTTAAAGTATATAAAAGGAGGGAAGTGAATACATTTTAATTTCTTTAAATGAGAAAACTGTTGGGATAACCATGGAGTTTTACACAACAGGCTACTTGTAAAGTTCTTTTGGAGACTTACTCTAGTCCATACCCATCCACCCTCTCAGTTACCTAGGCAAGTTTGTCTGCCTGAATTTAGGTGCGTATCACTTCTGTAACGACCAGCTGATTCAAGAGTTTCATCTCCAGATAGTGGTGTCAAAATTCTCATTTATGACTGTTTGGCAAAAACACTGTAGGATGAAAAAAAGGAGTATAGGCAAAATTATTGGAGTCTAGAAGCTGTAGCAATGTAAGATGAATGAGTGCTCAGGGATCAAAGGGCTCTATTTATAGGGATTACTTTTATCGTGGTCTACCTTCTTCAGAGCACTTATATTACCTCCTGAAATTCTCTTGCCCATTTCTTTGTTTATTCTCCATCTCCTTCCACTAAAAAGTATGTTCCATGAGAACAGGGAGTTTATTTGCTTTGTTCACCATGTGTCCAATTCCTGGCATATGGTATATGGTCAATATGTAGGTGTTGAATAAATGAAAACAAAAAAGAGAAGGACAAAAGTGATTTCTGCTTTTACACCATTCCTGGTACTTAGCAGTCAATCATTTTAAGAATCCTTCTGAAAGCTACCAAAGACAGTTTTTTCATACCAACAAGGAGTTGTGAAGCAGGTTCACTGTGCACTGGTTACCAATTTATCTGAATTTGCTGAGACAGAGCAACACACAACCAGTTACAGAAAGTGGGCTTATTACTTACAGATATGCAACAAGAGTCAGCAGAAGCCCTGGATTCCTTGTAAGCTTGTTCCCCAAGGCTACCTGGGATGTAGTCTCAGCTGCACATGCCTACTTGCACTGCTGCTGAGAGACCTGGAAGGCAGCCCACCCTGAGCTTTATATCTGTGGGCAATGTGACTTGCTGGGCCAAAACGACTTGCTGGGTCTAAGCGTTAAAGGGCATCTTATTTCTGGTAAGGACTTATAGAAAGCCCTTCTAGACCTCGTTGCGGTTCAGAAAAGTCCACATTTGTAATCCCATGGAAAAGTTATTGGAATTCTAATAAGTTAATTCCAATCTACCACTTCCGGTGCAATTTGCATGGCAAGAATAAAAACATTAAGGCATTTTCGTAGTTGTGGGAAGCCAAGGGGATCCTAAGTCCAGCTAGAATGATGGCTAACGGGAACAAAGGCCTTGACCCAGGGCTGAACCAAGATTTTATTAATTCATGAAGAGGGGAGAAGCTCGGGGGTGAGTGACTGTGAGAGTGGTGGGAAGTACATGAGTGCTGTGCTCTGGGCTAGGTAGGAGGCCTGAAACCACCTCTGCAATATGCAGAGAGAAAGATATGCAGAAAGAGTAATCTGCATATCACAGATTGGGGCAGTATCTAGTGTTTTGGGGTTGATGCTTCAGTTTTGATGTGTAATTTTCAAGCCCTGAGAAGTCATAACCTCTTTTCTTGAGACTCACTCTCAGCCCACCGCATGGCATCACTCAGCCTAGCCCACACATATTACTTGGAGCTATAAGCGGGGCGTCACTCACCTGTCACATTGCTTTATAGACTACACATCAGCACCTTGGCTAGACCCATTTGCATTGCTTAAAGCCAATTGAGGGGGTAAAGACAAAACTTAGCCAGCTCTGCACAGATCAATACACAGAAATAGGGCCAGGCTTAGTCAAAATGGAGACAATTGCTCTCCTTTCAAGGAGAGTCCAGGTGGTCCTCCACAGGCACTGGGACAAAGCCAGCTCTTTTGGCCAGGCCCACCCCTACCCTATCTCAGGAAGTTGCAGTCTAGTTATTTTGAGAACTACAAGCAGGACAGTGGGGAGAACCAGGTCGGTCCAAGGCTACCTGAAGAACAATTTTGTATGAGTGACTGAGAAAGGAGCAGTCATCTGGGGTTCACTGAAAATTTTTCTTTTAAAAATAGTTACAACTAAATGTCAGTAGAGCTTGATTTTAGATGTCTCAAATATTCTTCAGCTTTTCACTAATATTCAAAATCCTACCCACCACCCCATTCCAAAACCACATTTTCAGTTTTTTGTCAGTTCTCCTTTGTACCAACTTCTGGATTAGTTATCAAATACTCAGTAAAATATTACCTCAGAGTTTAGTGCCTCAAAACAACTGTATATAAAAGGGAAATATATGATTACAGTAGTCTTTGTCTCTGATTTCTGGTGCACAGCTCCTAAAACCCTTGGATTTTGTGCAGTAAAAAGAGTTATTTTGTATGCTAATGAAATGACCGGTGGTGGGGAGCCCCTAGACACATTCTGGATGGGGGCTGGTCTCCAGAAAGTGCACAGCATGCTTAAAGGAGTAGAACTTTCTCCCCACCCCCCAGTCTCCTAGGGACAATGTTCCATGGCCGATGATTTGATCTATGGCCTATGTAATAAAATCTGCCTCAGTATCCCTATAGTACAACAAAGTTCAGAGAGTTTCCACATCAAGGATCTGGGAGGGTGGCCCATGAAAGGAAGAAAGCTCTATGTACTCCGCTCCCCATACCTTGCCTTCTGCATCCCTTCCGTTTGGCTGTCACAATAAACCAGAAAACGTAGTGAAGCGTGAGCCATTTCTTTGTTTTTTTTAAGAGAAAAAAATAGAACAAAATTTCAAAACAAGTTAATAGGAGGGTAACAATGGTTAATACATTGTGTATTATTATCTTTAAATTAGTTACTCAGAGTACAAGATATCAGCATTCAATTGTCCAAACAATATTAGCACAAACCTTTCTTTTCAATGAACTAAGAGAAATTAGTAGTGTATCTATCTTAACTATCTTATGTATATATATATATATCTTTTTTTGCTTTTCCCTTCCTTTTCTCCATTCCCCCATCCCAGTTTCTCTTTCCTTTTGAACAGTTTCTTCCCATTCTACAATATCTATTGTACATTTTGGATCTCATTTATTCCTTCAACTTCTCACACCAGGGAGACAATATGATGTTTACACACATGCGTCTGGTTTATTTCACTTATGAGTATGGTCTCAAGTTGCATCCATTTACCTATAAAAGTCTCCAGTTTATTCTTCTTTATGGCTGAGTAGTACTCCATTGTATAAAAATACCACATCTTTTTGATCCATTCCTCAGTTGATGGGCATTTGGGTTGTTTCCAAGACCTAGCTATTATAAATTGTGTTGCTGTAAACATGAGTGCACATATATCACTGTGATATGATGTTTTTAATTCTTCTGGGAAGATACCCAGAAGGGGAATAGCTGAGTCAAATGGGACATCCAATCTGAGTTTTTTGAGGAAGCTCCACACTGATTTCCACATTGGTTGCACCAGTCTATACTCCCACCAACAGTGGAGAAGGGTTCCTTTCTCCTCACAGCCCCTCCAGCATTTGTTATTGGTTGATTTCTTGATGATAGCCATTCTTTCTGGGGTAAGATGGAATCTCAGTGTTGTTTTAATTTGCATCTCTCAAATGACCAGTGATGCTGAACATTTTTTCATATATTTATTTGCTGTTTGTATTTCTTCATCTGAGAAGTGCGTATTCACCTCAGATGCCCTTTTTTGGATTGGGTCTTTAAATTTGGGAGATCCGATTTTTTTTAGTTCTTTATATGTCCTTGATAGTAATCCTTTGTCTGAGGAACAGCTGGGAAACATTTTTTCCCACATTGTGGGTTGTCTCTTCACTCTGTTGGTGGTTTCTTTTGCTGTGGAAAAGCTTTTTAATAAGATGAGATCCCAGTCATTGATTCTTTGTGATAGTTCCTGTGCGACTGGGGTTTTATTCATAAAGTCTTTGCCTACACCAATGTCTTCAAGAGTTTAACCTATTCTATCTTCCAGCAAATTTAATGTTTCTGTTTTAATATTTAGATCTTTGATCCATTTCACATTTAGTTTAGTGCATGGTGAAAGATATAGGTCCAATTTTAATCTTTAGCATGTGCAGAGCCAGTTTTTCCAGCACCATTTATTAAAGAGGCTATCTTTCTTCCAGTGAATGTGTTTGGCACCTTTGTCAAAGATAAGGTGGTTTAGTATGTCTGGAGTTGTTTTTGCACCTTCTAATCTGCTCCATTGATCTTTGGGTCTGGTGGTTTTTTTTTTTTTTTTTTTTTTTTTTTTTTGCCAGTTCTGTGAGCCATTTCTACAAGCCATTCTAGATATTGATTGAGCCTGAAGAGGTAGGAAGTTTATAGTTGGTTGTTTAGAATTAGCCCAGGATTTATGACTGGTATCTGCAGGAGAGGACTGCCTTATGGGGGTCTCATAACTTGTGGGGTCTGCACTAACTCCAGATAGTGTCAAAACTGAATTGAATTGAATCAAATTGAATTGGACACCCAGTTGACGTCCGGTCAATCAGAGAATTGGTGGTTGTTGCAGAAAACCCTAACACATTTTGTGTCAGAAGTGTCATAAGTAAAAACAGCTCAACAATAAACATTATCTCATAGTTTCTGTAAGAAATTTGGGAGCAGCTTGCCTGGAAGTGTCACTTCCAATATGGCTTACACCCATGGCTGCCTGGATGGTGCTCAGCGCTAGAAGGAGGTTGCAATTCACCACTTGGGTTTCTCTGGAGGCTGCTTAAGACATCAGAGCTGTTTCTCCCAGTGCAAGAGACCTAAGAGAAACAAGTAAAAGCTTTGGTCTCTTAGGTTACAGCATGTCATTTTGACAATATCCTATCTGATACCCAAATCAGTGCTACTGATTATACAAGGGAATTATAAAGAACACGGATACCAGGAAGTAAGGCTCTTTGGGAGCTATCTTGGAAGCTGCCAGCCCACAGGGCTCGATTATGTTTTTCAAATAAGTGAATGAATTATTTAATTAACTCTAAACTCAGCCCATTTGAGTCTGAGAACTGAGACTGACATGAAACTTTTTACTGGCCTTAGTATTTTCCCGCTGCAGGATCTCAAACAATTTCATCATGCCTCGAGTGTTAAAATGGGAGCTGTAAAATCACCATGAAATTAAATAATTTTAGAGCCATGGAGAATGTTCATTATTAAAACTATCCCACAGGGCTGGCCCCAGGCAAAATTATGAAGCTAGGGAAGCTTGGTTTTTCTAACTCACCTCTGCAAATTTCCAAAGCCCTCCCCCTGGTTCCGTCAACCCACATAGGCAATATTCAGCTCAATGGAGAGCGACATATTTTGCAGGATTTACTTTTACATACCTTGAAAAAGTACCAGTTGGAGATAATAATCGTGTATAAAAATGTTTCTGTAAATTCAATAAGACCAATTATTTTCCTCTGGCTTCAAAACACATCGCTAAAACTTCCATTACACATCTGATGAAATTGTTGACTTATCATTAGGTGTTCAGATGTATGAGAAATCTTAACACTGGAAACATTCATTATGGAGTGATAATCAAGTACCAAGCAGATTCCCACACCTCATCTCAAGCTTACCTGAAAACATGAGTGGAAGGATGGACAGAGTTTACTTGTTTGTGCATTTAGCACATATTTTCTGAGCACTTGCTTTGTGAATGGCATTGCTCGAGATGTTAACCTATTCTTACAGTTCAAGGCTTTGCTCAAATATCATTTCAATGAAGCCAGAACTGACCATTATATTTAAAGTTGCAATTGAAGTTGCAGCCTTTGTATGTCCCTTACTCTGCCCTATGTCTTATTTCATAGCATGTGTTACTTGCAAACACATTGTAATTTAGTTCTTCGTTGCCTTTTATTTGTTGTCTTTCTCCCCCACCCTTACTCTATACCAAAATTTTAGCTCCAGTTTTGTTCATTGATACAGTGCCTGGCTTATGAAAGGTACTGAATAGTTGGAGCCTGAACTGAATGAGTGTTGGGGGTGCGGGTACAAGAATGAATTAAAGGGCCAGTGAGATGGCTCAGCGGCTTAAGTGCCTGCCTTGCAAGCGCGAGGGCCCGAGTTTGACTCCCGGAACCCACATACGAAAAAGGGGCCAGTGATATCGCTCAGCGGCACGGGCGCCTGCTGGCGCGTGAGGTCCTGAGGTCGTCCCCCCGGTACCCACAAAAAAAAAAAAAAAGAATGAATTAAATAGTAGATCTCCCCCCCATTCATGAATATAGATACTTCACTGAGTTAAATCCACCTATTACACTACATTACACTCTCCTTATCTTCCAATCATTTCCTACAAATGTCCCAGGCACTCTGTGGCTTCTCTCCAGAACAGTCTAAGTGCTTTTGCTGCAAAACCTAGATCCCCAGGGCACTCAAGGCTCCAATTTCACTCTTGTTTTTATGAAAATAAAGTTTGCCTTTCAAATAAATGTTAATGCTCTGGAGACCCAGTCATACTTCCTGAACTCTTCCTGGCAGCAACACTGGGCTTAGGGAAGAAAACATATTTGTTCTTACTCTCCAAATTGGTCGAACAGGGTTACAAAGTGAATAGACACTTTTGTCAATAAAGTTAAGAAGATCACCACCCCCTTTTGAAACTACAAAAAAAGACAAAGCTCATTACTCTTCACAAGCCACATAAAAGCAAGAACATTCTGCTGACAGTTTAATAAAAAGCAGGACATGCCAAACAGGAAGCATACAGAGAATGACAACTGGAATTAAACAAGGGAGCTGCAGAGGACAGATTAAAGGTACTTAATGAACATAGTCAACAGCAGGAATGTTTAAAAGAGGGTTTAATTAAAGCGTATGAAAATGGTAACTGACTTAAGTAATATCTACAACCTTTCAATGAAGATAATTACATTAGTGTATGTGATACAGAACATAAGGAACTATTTTTCCAGATAGAAAATGGGGGAGGGGTATTATACGTCAAGACCAACCAGGCTCAAAACAAAGAAGGCAGAAGGAGAAAGCTGCTGAAACCAGTAATTAAGAGCTGTCTCAGGAATTTAAAGGAGTGTTTTGGTGGAGGGTTGAAGAGACACAAAAAAACCTTTGTGGCTTTCTTTCCCTGAAGAAAGAAAGGCTAGTAGTAATTGGTCTTGCAAAATGGGGATAGAATTGCTAAATTTGATCCTCAAGACCTGAGCTGTCCGACAAAGTGGCCATTAGGCTGTTTAAAATTAAACTGAAATTCAATGAAATTAAACAAAACATGAAACTCTGTTCCTCAGTCACGTTAGCTACATTTCAAGTGCTCAATAGCCACACATGACCCAGGAGAGCACAGGTTAGAACATTTAATCATGGCAGAAAGTTCTAAGAAGACAGCAATGCTATGAGCTTGTGAGGCGGGAAAGCAAATCCTGGCCAGTGTTTATACCAGTTTTACCTTTTATTTTCATCCTACTAAAGAGATACAGACTCAGTGCTAGAGTTGGCCAGGACCATGGCAACGAGATCAAAATTCTTACCATTTCTGATACTTCCCCCACACATCCACACACAAAAAGGACCCAGATTGGTTAAGACAATTCTTGGAAATATACTACTTATACTAAAGTGAATAAAACACAATCCAAAACTGGGCATGATGGCATATGCCTGCAATCCCTGCACTCTGGGAGGCTGAGGCAGGAGGTTCACAAGTTCAAACCCCACCTGAATTTAGCAACTTAACAGGACCTAGTCTTAAAATAAAAAGTTTTAAAAAGGGCTGGAAATGTAGATCAGAACAAAGGTTCTGATACCACACACAAAAAATCACAATCCAAAATGTCCACGTACTCACATCCTTTGTTAGAAGGTAGACATGAGAGAGACTAATTATATCAAAATAGTCAATATTATAACAGAGGTATATATAAGGAACTGTAGCAAATGGGATTTTTTTAAAAAGTGGTCATGGGAGAGGACAACATGGCTGAATAGAGGAGGAGCCTCATTCAGAGCTACTCAGAGAAATTTAGCTAAAACACAGGTAACTGGAAGAAAGGGGAAGGACATACGCCCTGAAACTAAAATCAGTCTGACATGAGAGACTAATAGATCAAGCCAAACATAGATACAGGACTTAATAAAACGGCCAGCCAGCCCACCTGGCTGCCGGCGGGTCGCTGGATAAGGACCACTGTCCTCCATTCTGGGAATCTTAAAAGAAGAAGAAGAAGAAAAAATGATATACAAAATAATGCAGCTACATCAAGCCATGCAGGATGGACTTGGGATATAAGGTCCCCTTCCTCTTCTGCCCTCCTCCAGACGGAAGACGCCGCAGTCCAGCAGTAAATTCTGCCAGCATGAACTGCTCCCTCCCTGACGATCGGCCAATTTTCCTTTTCTTCGTTTTTTCTTTCCCTTTTATTCCTCTTTTTTTTTCTTTCCTTTTTTCTTTTCTTCCCATTCCTTTTGTGCACCAGAGCACTAACTGGAACAGCCAGGAACAAGATTGAAGACTACAGGGGTGCGCGTGTAATAAATGGAACAGCTAACCCCTCCCCCGTGACCTGTGGTTAGAGAGGCCCAGGGAATTAAACAGCGCGGCACCTCGGGACTGTGCAGCCCCATGCTGTCCCCACACTGCCAGGGGTGGGAGCAGAAAGGCACCCCACAGCACCCCCAAGTCTCGTCCAAGGAAGTTACAGACTACAGCAGAGGTGGGTGACAGTGGCAGCGGAACTTGTAAAGCAGCAAATGGGAAGTTAGCACCCCACCTCGGGAGAGGAGTAAGAATTGGGACTGAGCAGCCTTGGGCTGCAACAGCAGGAGCAGAGGAGCAGACCACATCACAGCATTTCATCCCACCCTGCGACAAATGACCTGAGAGGACAGAGACTCGCCAGTGGAAGAGGAACACAGAAGGCTGAGCAAGGACCAGGGGGAGCCAAAGGTGCGTGAGACTGAGAACAGCCCTGTCTCTGTCTGAAAACAGCACAGCAACTGGGAGAGAGACGCCACCAAGAGAAACAGGGTAAGGAGTGGGAAGCCACTAAGGGACAGACAGAAAGTACCGGCTGAAGACTCTGGCCCCAGGCTCCACATCTGGAGGCGGAGATCAGCCTCAAATCCAGCACAAACTCTACTGCAGGCTTGTCAGTGTTATCCAGTAGTTTTGGACTTTTGGTGGACACTAGAGGAATTTTGTTTTATTTTTTTTTATTTTTCCTTTTTTTTTTTTTTTTTTTTTTTTTTTGCTGGTTTGTGGTATGTTTCCTGTTCCTTTTACTTATTTTTTTTTACCTATATTTTTATTCTAATCTAGTCATCTTCTTTTCCCTTTTCCTCAATTTACCTCTCTAGATTTAATCATATTTTCATATGAGTGAATAGTCTGTCTAATTTTTCTGGTCAACTTCAATAATCCCTTGCTTACTCCTTCATTCTTTCTCTTCTGCCCTCTTCTCTAGTTTCCCAAAGCTTATGTGATCATCCTTTGTCCTCCAGCCTGGCTTCTATTTTATTTCTTGTCCATTATCTCTGTTCAATCCACTGTCCTTCTTAAATTTCCCCACCACAGGGTAAAAACACTCTAACAAGGGGAAACACTTGGCATAAAAGATCCTAATTTATGATTGGTTCTGTTGCATAATTGTAGATTTTGCTTCTATGGTTAAAGGTGCAAAATTAATAGTTACCATGGTCTGTCACTTTCTACACTGTGCTTGATGTTATTGTCAATGCTAATTATAGTACTTTCGCTAGGATGTCATATCTGTTTTAATCAGTTGTTCTCACTTCTGTAACAATACTGGGAAGTTCTGGGGTAAAAACCTCACCAGATCCCAGCACCCAGGGACTAGGGACTGAGCCAAACGCACACCAATATCTCTTAATTAATTGGAAATGTAGGATCTTGGGACAGATACAAACCAGGAACCTCCTACACACAGAAGACATCCTGAAGAACAAACCTTGCCTAGAGAGCCCTTGATACTAGTGATAAAGCTACATACTACAAAAACTTACAAGGATCAACATGGAAAACAAAATAAAAACTTTTGAAATAGAAAATGGCAAGACACAGAAGCAAAATGCAACCTCAGACCTCCAGCCCACCCAGAACAAGTCCAGGAGACAGTAAGATAGAGGAAAATGGAAGACACGCACCTGACATTTCTGAAATGATAGCACCAAAGTAAAGAAACAAATCCATGAGGCTATAGAGGAGATCAGTCAGAAATAATCTCTCAGGTTAAAAAAAGAAATGTCAACATTTATAAAGGAATTGCTCAGCAAATCTAGAGTAGAGATAGATAAAAAAAAATAGATGATGATAGGAAGAGGATGGAAACCATGAATGATCAATATAGGAAAGAAACAGAATGCATGAAATGGATTCAAACAGACACCCAGGAAATTAAAAATCCCACTGAAAGCTGGCAAAACCGCACTCAACGAAACTGAAGATAGATTTTCAGACCTTGAAGACAGGATCTCAGCTAGCGATCGTGAAAGGAAAGAACTCTTGAAAATAACAAAAGATCAGGAAATAACAATTCAACAGCTGCAAGACAGCACAAAGAAAAATAATATAAGAATAATTGGTGTCAATGAAAAAGCAGGAGTCAACACAAATGACAAAAAAAAAAAAAAAAAAAAAAAAGACTATTTGCAGAAGTAATAGCAGAAAATTTCCCAAGCATGGGAAAAGAATCTGACATACAGATGAGTGAAACATATAGAGCTCCAATCAGGCACTATCAAAAAAATCTACACCCAGACATATAATAATCAAGATCCCATAAATTCAGTACAAGAACAGAATATTAAAAGCTGTTAGAGAAAAGAAACAGATCACCTATAAATGAAAGCCCATCCGAATCACGGCAGACTTCTCAACACAAACCCTCGAGTCAAGAAGAGCTTGGAGTGAAGTATTCAAGTCCTGAAAGAAAACAACTTCCAACCCAGATTGATGTACCCTGCAAAACTATCTTTCAAAATTGATGGAGAAATAAGATACTTCCATGACAAAGAACAACCAAACAAATTCATGATCACCAAACCAACACTACAAAATGTACTGAAAGATATTCTAGACAGAGATAAAAATGACCACAATTCCAAGAACAACAACAGAAAGAAACCACCAAGCAGGGCAAGCAATTAACAGAGGGGAAAAGTAGGGAACCAACAGCAGGAAAATAACATGACAAAGACAAACCAATACATATCAGTTATAGCCATTAATGTAAATGGTCTCAATTAACCAATCGAAAGAAACAGACTGGCCGAATGGATCAAGAAGAAAGATCCAACAAAATTCTGTGTATAAGAAACACATTTAACTCAAAAAGAAACTCATAGACTGAAAGTCAAAAGATCGAAAACATTACTCCGTGCAGCGGGAACCCAGAAAAAAGCAGGGATAGCTACTCTGTTTGCAGACAACATGAACTTCAAACCCAGAATGATCAAAAGAGATAAAGAAGGTCGCTACATACTTCTTAGGGGAAAACTTCGAGAGGAGGAGATAACAATCATAAATATATATGCACCAAATACGGGAGCACCCAACTATATAAGACAAATATAATAGACACAAAAAATCAAATGACCAGTAACACAATTGTAATGGGGGACCTTAATACCCGACTGTCACAAATAGATGATCAACTAGACAAAAATCAGCAAAGAAATATCAGAACTGAACAAACCTGTGAACAAATGAACTTAGTAGATGTCTACAGAGTGTTCTACCCCACAACATCAGAATACACTTTCTTCTCAGCTGCACATGGGACGTTCTCTAAAATAGACCACATACTAGCTCATAGAACATGCTTAAGTACATGCAAAAAATTTTTAAATCCCATGTATATTATCTGACCATAGTACAATGAAATTGGAAATTAACGGTAAAAGAAACCACAAAAACTCCTTAAACACATGGAAATTAAATAACACCCTCCTGGGCTAGGGATATATCTCAGCAGTGCAGCACCTGCCTGGCAAGTACAAGGTCCTGAGTTTGATTCCCAGTATCAAAAATAAATAAATAAATAAATAAATAAATAAATAAATAACATCCTCCTGAACAACCAAAGGGTCACAGATTAAATTAAAGAAGAAATTAAACAATATCTACAATCACATGAAAATGCAGATACAACATACAGGAACCTGTGGGATGCAATGAAAGCAGTCCTAAGAGGGAAATTTATATTGGTGAATTCTCACATCAGGAAAACAGAATGAGTACAAATAAACAACTCAATGTTGCACCTCAAGCTTCTAGAAAAAGAAGAGCAAGTCAAGCACAAAGCCCATAAAAGGGAGGAAATTATAAAGATCAGAGCAGAAATTAATGCAATTGAGACAAAGAAAACAATAAAAAGAATTAATGAAGATTTGGTTCTTTGAAAGAATAAATAAAATTGATAAACCCTCAGCCAATCTTATCAAAAAAAGGAAAGACTCAAATTCATGAAATGAGGAATGAAAAGAGTGAAATCACTACAGATTCTGTGGAAATTCAGAAGACCATCAATATCTACTTTGAAAACATTTACTCTCATAGGATGGAAAACACAGAACAAATGGACAGATTCCTAGATATGAATGAATTACCAAATCTGAATCAAGAAGATATAAAAATTCTGAATAACCCAATATCAGTTAATGAGATTGAAAATGTAATTAAAAATGTACCAACAAAGAAAAGCCCACATCCTGATGGATTCACTACTGAATCCTACAAGAAATTTAGAGAAGATTTAATGCCAATACTCCTAAAACTCTTTAATGAAATTGAAAGAGAATCAATACTCCCAAAGTCATTCCTGGAGGCAATTATTAGCCTAATACCAAAACCATAGAAAAACCCAACCAAAACAGAGAACTACAGGCCAATTTCCTTAATGAACATAGATGCAAAAATCCTCAAT
The DNA here is from genome assembly GCA_028451465.1 of Erethizon dorsatum. Classification (NCBI taxonomy): domain Eukaryota; kingdom Metazoa; phylum Chordata; class Mammalia; order Rodentia; family Erethizontidae; genus Erethizon; species Erethizon dorsatum. Next base: position 60,061,835 of record CM051836.1, on the reverse strand, counting down.
AAGATACTAGCAAACAGAATGCAGCAAATAATCAAGAAGATCATACACCATGACCAAGAGGGATTCATCCCAGGAATTCAGGGATGATTCAACATATGCAAATCAATAAACGTAATATACCAGATCAACAGAGCCAAAGACAAAAATCACATGATCATCTCAATAGATGCAGAAATGCTTTTGATAAAGTCCAACACTCATTCATGTTAAAAAAAAAACCCCACAGAAAATCGGAATAGATGTTTATCTCAATCTGATAAAAGCCATCTATGACAAACCAACAGCCAACATCATCCTAAATGGACAAAAACTGAAAGCTTTCAATCTAAAATCAGGAACAAGACAAGGATGTCCACTATCACCAATCCTATTCAATATAGATCTAGAAATAGTAGGCAGAGCAACTAGACAAGAGAGAGAAATAAAAGGAATAAGGGTAGGAAAGGAAGAAGTTAAATTATCATTTATTTGCAGATGACATGATACTCTACATAGAAGACCCCAAAAATTCCACCAAAAGACTTCTAGATTTAATAACCAAATTCAGTGGCATAGCTGGATACAAAGCCAATACTCAAAAATTGATAACCTTCCCATAAAAAAACAACAAACTCTCTGATAGAGAAATTAGGGAAACCACACCCTTCACAATAGCATCCAAAAAAATGAAATACTTAAGAATCAATCTAAAAAAGGAAATAAAGGATCTATATATTGAAAACTATAGTACTCTGTAAAAGGAGATTGAAGAGGATATCAGAAAATGGAAAGATATCCCTTGCTCATGGATAGGAAGAACCAACATAGTGAAAATGGCCATACTCCCAAAATTTTTATACAGATTTAATGCAATCCCAATCAAAATAAGATTAGCATACCTCACAGAACTACAGAAAACATTCCTAAAATTCATCTTGAACCAGAAGAGACCTCAAATAACAAAGGCAATCCTGGGCAATAAAGGCAAGGCAGGAGGCATCACAATCCCTGACTTAAAATTATGCTACAAGGCTACTGTGATAAAATCAGCATGGTATGGGCCAAAAACAGACCTGAGGACCAGTGGAACAGATTAGAAGATGCAGTCACAACTACAAACACACTCAGCCACCTTATCTTTGACAAAGGGGTCAAACATGTTCACTGGAGGAAAGATAGCCTTTAATAAATGGTTCTGGAAAAACTGGCTGTCTACATGCCAGAGACTAAAACTAGACCCATGTCTATCACCATGCACTAAAGTAAAATCAAAATGGATCAAAGATTTAAATATTAAACCAGAAACACCCAATCTAATGGAAGAGAAAGTAGGTAGAAATCTTGAAGACATAGATGTAGGTAGAGAGTTCATGAACAAAACCCAGACTGCACAGGAAGTACTTCAAAGAATCAACAACTGGGATCTCATCTTATTAAAATGCTTTTGCACAGCAAGAGAAATCACCAACCCACAGAGTGGGAAAAAATTTTAGCCAATTGTCCCTCAGACAGAGGATTTTTATCTAGAATATATAAAGAATTGAAAAAAGTCAGACCCCCCCAAATTCAAAGACCCAGTCAAAAAATAGGCATCTGAGATGAATACACACTTCTCAGATGAAAAAATACAAATGGCAAATAAATATATGAAAAAATGTTCAACATCACTGGTCATTCGAGAGATGCAAATTAAAACAACACTGAGATTCCATCTCACCCCAGAAAGAATGGCTATCATCAAGAAAACAACCAATAACAAATGCTGGAAGTGTTGTAGGGAAAAAGGAACTTTTCTCCACTGTTGGTGGGAGTCTAGACTGATACAACCACTGTGGAAATCAGTGTGGAGATTCCTCAAATAAGTAGGATTAGAGGTCCCATTTGACCCAGCTATTCCCCTCTGGGTATCTTCCCAGAAGAATTAAAAACATCATATCACAGCGATATATATGTACCCATGCTTATAGCAGCACAATTTATAATAGCTAAATCTTGGAAACAACCCAAATGCCCATCAACCAAGGAATGGATCAAAAAGATGTGATATTTTTATACAATGGAGTACTACTCAGCCATAAAGAAGGATAAACTGAAGACTTTTAGTAGGTACGTGGATGCAACTTGAGATCATACTCATAAGTGAAATAAATCAGACTCACATGTGTAAACATCATATTGTCTCCCTGGTGTGAGAAACTGAAATAGTAAATAACTTCTAAAATGCACAATAGATATTGTGAAATGGGAAGAAATTATTCAAAAGGAAAAAGGAACTAGGATGTGTGAAAGGGGAAAGGACGTAGGGAAAAGGGAAAAAATGCAAGTCACTTATACTACTAGTGTCTCTTAGTTCATTAAAAAGGAAGGTTTGTGCTAATATCAATTGTAGAAATTTTTATCCCCATGTCTTGTACCCTGAGCAACTACTTTAAAGATAACAACATGTAATATATTAACTATTGTTATTCTATTATTTTGTTATGAAATTTTGTTTTACCTTTTTTCCATAAAATAATAAAAAGGTCATGGCAATATTTCCAGTTCTACATTGTATGAGTCAGTTTTGTATTACTCTAACAAAATACCTGAAATAATCAACTTATAAGGGAAAAGATTTATTTTGGCTAATGGTTTGGAGGTTTCAGTCCATGGTCAGTTGGCTCCATCATTTTGGGCCTATGGTGAGATAGCACATCATGGCAGGAGCATGTGGCAGAGAAAAACCAATTACTTCATAGCCAAGGAATGAAGAGGAAGAGAAGGAGACCAGGGGGCCATGATCACCTTCAAAGGCACGCACCCAATGACCTAAAGACCTCCCACTAGGCCCTATCTCCTAAAGACTCCCAACACCTCCTTGGAGCTCCACCTTGGGGAGCAAAACTAAAACACAAGGACCTTTGGGAGACACTTATCCAAAGCATAGTACACATGTTTTTCCAGAAGCTTCTACCCTTCATCAAGAGGGGGATATAATTCCCCTCCCCTAACACCAGTGTAGGCTCATTACTACTCTGACCAATATAGTATGACAGAAGTGATGCTACATGACTCCTGAGGTCATACAAAAATACCAGTTCCTCTTGGATTATCCTGTCTTCCTCTCTCTCTCCCTCTCTCTCTCTCTCTCTTTCTCTCCCTCTCCCCACCCTCTATTTTGGAGTTGCAATCCTACAGGGACTAAGAGGGGAAAAAATAGATACAAGCCCAAGGATAGCCAACTGTTCCAGCCCTCAGATGTTTGGCTTTTCTCAGCATCTACTGTCAGCCGAGTAATAAACAAGCCATTGGGTCACCCCAATCCAGACTTCAAGTCTTCTAGATGAGGCCTAGTCAAGTATGGCCAGGGTACATACAGAAGTGGTGGAGATGGGAGTCTCACTCATTAATTCTCTTATCTATTCATCATATGTATGGGTATGTATAATCCATATGGATTTATTTATTCATTTATTTATTTATTTATTTATTTATGATCTTATTGAACCAGGTACTTGACTTGTGCACGAGTTAGAATTCGTTTTGTCTACAAATTTCTTCCCAATAAAAACTGGGTTAAACACTAAGGATATGTTGTTTACTTAATAGAAAATCATAGGTGGGTTGTCCCAGAGACGCTTTGCTATTTCCAGCCAATCTGTTCCCATTCTTGTACTTCACCAACCCCAGAATGTTAGCTTTTTATCTGGATGCCTCATGGTTGCAAAATGGCTGTAACCGCTCCAAGTATCATGTCTTCTTGTGTCACACCAAAGGCAGGGGAGAAGAACACCAGAGCTCTCTTCTTGTGTGTTCTCTCTTTTCATCAGAAAGGGAAATGCTTCCCAGGGATCTCTGCCAGCCAACTTCCCCTTACATGGAATCGACCAGGAATGAATGACAGAGCCACCCTAGCTGGGGCTGGAAGAGGCAGTGAGGGTGCTGGGGAAATGCACATCTGACTTTTTGGCTTCCAGAGTGAGAGACTGACAAGGGAACAGGGGATTGGAAGAAGCTGAGGGAGAACAACTGTAGTGCCTACCATGGCTAGGGTCAGCAGTGCAGTGGAGACATCATCCTGCCTCCTCGATGCCATGGTAGGCAGCATGAGTTATATAGTACGGACGTGGAGAGACTGCAGGTAGTGCACTGCCTGCTCTGGTCAGTTACCCAGTGGGAGGCAGAGTGGAGGAAAGGAAGTAGAGCGAGAGGTATTCTCTAGCTATCCCTTCATCATGTCTTCCCAGTAGGCACTACCCTCCCACACACACACACTATCATCACATTAATAAAAATAAGAGAACATACTAGAAAACTTTCTATTGCCAGGTGAGAGGGGGATTGGATGGAACTAGGTCAGAAGTAGAAAAGATAGACTTTTCCAAAACTTCACCTTAGATTCAGAACAAAAATTAGAAGCTAAATTTGAAGAGATTACCTGATTATTATGTGTATGTGTGTCTCAGTCCATTCAGGCTGCTGGGAGACACAAATTGGGTGACTCATAAACAACAGAAACTGAGTTCCCATGATTCTGGGGCTGGGAAGCCCATGATCAAAGCTTTGGCAGATTCAGTGTCTGGGGAGGGTTCACGAATGGCTTTCTGGTTTATGGATGGCACCCACTTGCTGCATCCTCACATGGTAGGAGGGGCAAACAACTCCCTTGCCCTCTGTCCAAAAGCCACTAATTCCACTCATGAGGGCTCTGCCCCGTGACCTCACACCTCCCCAAGGCACTGCCTCCTAAGACCACCACCATGTTGGCAATTACATATCAATATATACATTTTGAGGGGACACAAACATTCAGACCACAACAATATGATCGACAGAATCACAAAAATCACCTTCTCCAGAATACTTTTACATTTAAACATTTTATTTAACTGGAGCAATAAAAGCAGAGAGTCAGAGGTACATTTCTTTAGATTCAAAGAACTTTCCAGTGCCTTAAAAAGGAATAAAAGGGGCTGGGGATATAGCTCAGTGGTGTAGCGCTTACCTGGCAAGCACAAGGTCCTGAGTTTGATTCCCAGTACCAAAAAACAAAACACACACACAAAAAAAATGTAACAAAACAAAGGGAACAGGGCCAGTGAGATGGCTCAGCGGTGTAAGCACCTGCCTGGCAAACGTGAGGTCCTGAGTTCTACTCCGGGTACCCACATATGAAAAAAGGGCTGGTGATATCGCTCAGCGGCACGGGCGCCTACTGGAGCACGAGGTCCTGAGGTCGACCCCCGGTACCCACAAAAAAAAAAAAAAATACTTACCAACACAAAGATAAGTAATTGTGTGGGGAAGATTCCTCCCACACACACACAATACCCTGCACAAAAGTGCAACTGGCTCCAGCAGGAGGGAACTACTAATTTTTCACTGAACCTTGGATCTTCATTTTCTCTTCTTCAGTCCGGTCCTGGGCTTGATAGATACAGAATGTTCAAAGAAAAAAGAGCCCTAAGATATTCTAAAACAATAACTAAGCTGCACACACAATTGCTCTAGCTGAAAAGGCCTGTGAGCATTTTTCTGTGGATAAGAAATACACGTGATTACCCAAGGGCCTCTGTATGTTACCTTTCAAAAGGATATTCGGGGTGTGATTAAGTGGAAAGGTAGGCTAAACATCTAAGTAAACTGGATGATTCTCCCAGGAAAAGTTACCTCTTCGTGTGAAAAGAGAAAATGGTGTTTACTACCAGGTCTTTATGTTGTCCAAATTAAGTGTTCAAACAGGAGATTTGAGGCATCCACAGAGATGGGAGAGGGAAATAGGCAAATACTCTGTGTATGGATTTCAGAAGAGGGTTGGGTGTAGCTCCCTCTCAGGGGGAGGAGGTGGAAGACATCTAAGCTGCTTATCATCAGTGAGAGGCGCCAGCCAAGCGTAACCCTGGCGAAGCGAGCAAGTCTGCAGGTGCAGTTGCCTGCCTTGCCTGGGGCTTGGCAGAGGCCTGCTGGAGCCGCACTCTGCCTTGGCTGTGAACCCAGCCTCCCTGGGTGAGCCACGCACCTGTGACAGGCTGCCCAGAGCTTAGGTGGGCACGGTGCGTGTGAGTGTGACATGTTAGGTTGAGAAGAGCAAAGAGGTGAGAGAGAAAAGTGAAGGGAAACTGCCTCCTCCCGTTTTCGAGGGGCCTAATGCTTCCCTTCCCTCTCACATACACTGATTTTATGTGCTGACTCGGGTAGGCCATAGCACCCAGATGCTTGCTGCAATATAATGCTAGATGTTCCCGTGAAGCTATTTTAAGGTAATATTAACATTTTAAGTGCCACATTTTTAGTAAAGCAGATTATCCTTCCTAGTGTGTGGTGGGTCATATTCAGTTGAAGATATCAACAGAAAAAGACTGATTTCCTTTGGATCAAGCAGTAATTCTGCCAGCAGATGCCCTTGGATTATAACTGTTCCCTGGGTCTCCACCCTGCCAGCCCACATCGCCAACTTTGGACTTGCCCAGCTTCACTATTATAAGCCAATTTCTTAAAACCTCTCTCTCTCTTCCCCTATGTATACATAATGTTGATTCTATTTCTATCACACACACACACACGCACACATGCACACACAGAGGTACCCATACAAGCTTCTCGGAGGCATCAAATTCTATTGAATTCAACAAGAAAAGCTTGGCGATTCTTAGATTATCATTAACAACTCTATTTGTGAACTATCTTCATAGTCGCGGCTCATCATTTGTAACAAGGGATCCCTATTTCACAGAGTTCATGTGACGACCAAATAACTCCCTCCTCCCCCCAGGACCGAAGCTCGCTTTCCTGTAGAGTCTTGGAAGTGCTTGTTCCCTCAGTAGAGTCTCCTCAGAAACTGTCCTCAGCTGAAGAGAATCAACTCCTTCAAGCTTGCTCCCCCTCCCCAAGTCTGGTCTGGCAGATAGATGAGAGGCTGAAGGTCCACCCACCTCGCCTCCATCTGGGATAATTTTAAAGGTTATCCAAGCCCCAGAGCTTCCCCTGGGATTATCTGTGGCCTTTGTTACAAATACATCTTGGTTCAGTTGTTCTTTCTGTCCAAACCCACTCAATCATCATCACTCTTCTACCTATGTTTGCTGATATTGTGAGCAACCCCAGTATACTTCCTGCATGCAAATCTCCATCTCTGAGTTCGCATTCCAGGAACCCTACACTGACACTCAGCCCACCATCAACCTTATCACCGCTGGTGGTATCCTAGACGTGGGCACTTGCTATGATCTCACCCACTGCCCACAGTTTACTGCATTGTGCCTCCTTTAGGAATGGCACTACAGAGGTTGTGGTGGACAATACTGTCCTTAAACCTATCCCTTAGGGGGCCCCACACTTTGGAGAGACTTCCTCAACATTTCCTAAGACCTCCTCTGTTGTCTGAGAGTACTGAGGATCAACAATGCCACCAGGTGGGACACCCAACCCTGAAACTGTTCCCCTTGGGACATTCTCCAACACTCTCCTAAATGTAGGATCAACCAAATGCCCCAAGAGTCTCCAGAATCTGCCTCTTTGGGTTGTCCTGGTCCTGGTGGGCTGTCACCGGTTCCAACAGTGTGCCTAGCAATCAGACATGCCTCCTAACCAGGATATTTCCTTCTTAGAATCACACAACCCTGGGCTGACAGATGCTTCTAACACCTTGATTCAATCTTTCATATCAGACATGGGAAGAATTCCAGGTTCTGAGCTACCCATGTCCCATCACCAACTGTTAGGCTTGAACCATGTGTGAGGCTCAGATGTGATGGTGGCGGAGTGGCAGCGACAGCTTTTACTCCATGTAACCCCAACTCAGTCTTGCCAGCCTGTCCATGACCTCTTGCTCTGTCAGGCAGCCACATTGCTGAGGGTTTTCAAGATCTTCACTCTGTAACACTGAACCCTCTGATCGATTTCTTCTCTTGCCTTCAGTCTATTGTGATTCCATCCAGCTTTTTCGTGTCAGTCTTATCCATCTTGGGTAAAGGACAGACATCCCTTGTGTGCATGAGGCCCCTCTTCACCGGCACCTCATCTCTTCTCCCTTACAATGACACTGTTGGGGGACTGGGGTGTTATCAGTACTACAAGAGGTCAAATTCTAGGGTAGTAATGAGAGAGGTTAAAAGAAGACACCACTGTCCAGTGACTGTTCTATGGTTTTGCTTTAAAATTCTAGAAAGTAAAGAAAACAAATTATCATTCACATTAAGGCTTGTATGTAGAGTCGGCATCAACAAAGCACAGTAACAACCCTTAAGGGAGCTGTAGGATGCCAATAATCCCAGGGGGTATGACAGGTAATGCAATGCCATGAACAGTGATGAGATCAGCATTGCATAAATGGTTAGTAGGGAATTGCAGAGGCATGGAAACCTATATTAGCTCAATAAAAACAAATTCCAAAGGACAAATACATTGTGAGTAAAGTAGCATATGGTACCTTCATCGTATTGATAGATGGAAGATACAAAGTTAGCCAGGAATGGTGAATTTGACAATAAAAAAGACAAAGGGATGTTTTCTGAACTTAAATAGAATGAAATAGTTCTTGGATACTATAAGAAATCCTCGTGCGCATAATTTTGTACAATTAACAAAAATGTAAGTTCCTCTTTTCTATTCATTATTCTAAATCTTCACTGATACATCACTACAGGTTAATAAGTCTGTGAATTGCTTCATGCATGCTGGGTGCTCTGCCACTGAGTTACACCCCCCAGCCCTTGTAATGCATGTTTTAATTAAATTGTACTTATAGAGGTAGCCCCACACAAAGGTATCTGCCTGGAGCCCCACACACTGTAGGGGCGGCAATGGTTGAAGGAGCTAGAAAGAAGTTGTAGATGCAATTGCGCTTATCAGTGGTTTATTATAGAGTTAGAAACACAAGACAGATGTATATACATCAAGACACCAGAGAAAGGCGCGTGGAGTATGACACAGATGTACTCACAAGTGGTAGATCCCAAGTCAGTGCCACAGGCAGGCAAGGATGGGGAGAAATGCGTGCTCTGTGTTAAGGGTCAGAAGTAGCCAACTCAGAACGGCCCCGGTGATGCCTTCCTCCTCTGTTCATTTTCTCGGGTAATCCCCATCTCTTTTGGAGTGAGAGCTGAATACGGAACATGGAAGTGAAATTGTGTTATAGAAAACCGTGGCTTCCCGGTTGGGGGCCTCTCTTGCTTTCCTGCCACTCCCCACGCCTGTCATGCTAGGGGAAATGGGCTACCCTGTTGGAAGAAGTCCTGTGGAGGAGCCCATCAGGACATAAGAAACTGACCTCTCCAGGCAGCACCTAGCGAGGGTCGAGTTAGCCTGGAAGGGGGTACTCAGCAGTGGCCTGAGTGAGTTCAGATGCAGGTCCTCTTCCAGCCGATAGCTGGACTGCAAGCTCACAAGAGATCCCGAGAAAGAGGCACTCAGCTAGGTATCAGTCCTCAGGAATGAGAGGTGGGACTTGGTCCTCAAGCCAGCAGGGGAAGTACTGTCAGTTGGGGGACAGGAAGTAAAGTGATAAAAAGTGATGTTTGACACATTAGTCTGGACACAGGCACCAGGTGACCCACAATTTAGATCCTGCCATTGAAACACAGGGATCTTTCCTCTCTCTGCCTCCGTCTTACTCCGTCCCAACTCACTTTCCATCCATTGCTGAATAACAAATTGTCACAAATCACAGCAACTTAAAACAACAAACGTACACTTTCAGTTTCTGTGGGTTGGGAATCTAGGTGCTCCTGGCTTAAAATTCGTCACGAAGTTGAATCAGGTTGCTGGATATGGCTGAGGTCTCTGCCAAAAATTGAGTGTGGGACAAGGTAGGGGACGGGTATTCTTGCAAACTGACTTCCAGAATCACAATCCTTGCATTTTGGGCTGCTGGTCAGAGCCTTGTCTCCATTCCCTGCCACTTCAAAGGGTAGCTTAATACAAATCAGAGAGAGACTGTTCTTGATCCAGAAACATCAAATATTATAACATCAAATAACTGGCCCCCAATAAAGGATTGTTGCTAACACGGCTTATGTCAGCCTATAGCTTGGGATTCTCAGAACAGAGAGGTCCGAACACCTGAGGGACCAATTCAGACTTGAACAGGTTGATCTTTTGTGCCCACACGTGAAGCTTTTTTCTTCACTTTCTGTCGGCAATTGCATGCTAGTGCAGACAGTGAGAGCAAAAATTAATCTCTATGTACTCGAGCGGTCTCCCTATTGCTCTCCCCTCTTCCCTTCTTCGTGTCATCATCATTGTTGTTGCTGTTATCACCAGCAGTAGTTGCAGCCAACATTATTTACCCTGTGCCAAGCCAGGGGCTAAAATATAGTCATGTATTGAATCATAGTTTTCAAATCGACCCATCAGTTAGTTATTATTATATCGCCACATTGTGAATTTACAAACTGGCTGGAATGATCAAGTAACAAACTAAAGTCATACAGCTGGCTAGTGGTCCACCGGGACCTGGAGACCCTGGTTCAATACTCATAAGCCCAAGCTTCTCACTGCAACTCTCCTCGCGTTTGGGTCAGGCTCACCTCCATGCATTGGCCTACATCATCTTCTCACTTGGAATCACCTTCTCTGGACTCCATGGTCTCCTCATTGTCTAACATTTGGGTCCTTCCTTCTCAGGGAATTCTTTTCTACAGAGCATAGTTTCCTCTCTCCCTTCTCTGAATTCCTTGTGGCTGCTTTCCTCTATGCCTTTTAATTCAGCCCTGGATCATCCACAGGTCTTAGATATGCACGCTGAGTGTTCTGCTTCCAACTGGTGCTTAACCAAAACTGTAGCAATTGCTTGGGGGATGCATTGCTGTGTCTGTAATGGCCAGGCCTGGTAACCCTTTTCACTTGGTCCCTGTTAAGGCGCAGCCTTTTTTGGGGGCGGGTGGGACAGGATCTCATTACATAGTTCAGGCTGGCATTGAATTCCCTATGTAGTCCAAGCTGGCCTAGAACTTGCCACTATCCTCCTGCCTCAGCCTCCCAAGTGCTGGAATTACAGGCATGCACCACCACACCCAGCATGGTACGGCTTTTTTTTTTTATGTGGTTTCCGGGAGTTGAACTCAGGACCTCGCGCTTGCCAGGCAGGCGCTTATGCCACTGAGCCATCTCACCGGCCCTGGTACAGCTTTTTGAGCACGATTGGACTCCTAATAAACACAGGATGACAGCCAAGCAGTCACTATCAACCCTATATGAAAAAAGACAAATATTACCACTTAAAATTGTATTGGATGCCCCTGGAATGCTGCAGAGGGGTGAAAGTCGGTACTGGGCATCCATCACAGAGCCTCCAAAAGCCCACTCCACCAGCCCATGACCCCATGCACTGATACAGGAAGAAGACAGGAGGTTTGTAGTACTAGGCGGGGCCAGTGGGAAAGTAGCATGTAACTGGGGGGGGGCAGAGAGGTGAGAAGCCCATCTGAGCCACATTCCACCCCTCAGTGAGATTCCGTCTTCCATGTGTGGAGCTACTAGGCCACTTGATTACTCTAATCACAATTTTTTGTTTGTTTGTTTGTTTGTTTATTTTTTTTGAGACAGGGTCTCACTATGCAGGGCAGGCTGGCCTCGAACTCATGGCGATCCTTCTGCCTGAGCCCCCCGAGTGCTGGGATTACAGGTGTGTGCCACCACGCCCGGCCTGCTAATCACAATTTTAATAGAAAACCTAATAAACAATATTATTTATCTCCTAATCTAAGTAAAAAGTAGGGTATAGATTATTTAACGTATATTGACCAATAAATGTGCACAAACTATTACACTCAGAAGGCATCACTGGATACCCTCCCTGCCCTGTCACCACCAGGGCTTGACGATGTTCTTGTCCACTGGGCCTCAGCTGGGAAGTAACCTCCTCTGCGAAGCCTTCCACACCCGCTCCGGCACAGTGGTTCTCCTGCCACATGTCACATCCCGTGGGCTTGCCTGTATGCCTGACTGTCCCCCCTGAGGACCGGATCTCTGGTTTACTCATTAGGAAATGCCAGGAGCCTCGCAGAATGCTGTGACCATGCAGGGAATTTGCGGAATGAATCTGGCCTAACCTTTTCTAATACCTGAATATCTTTCTGTCATATTAGATTTACTTGGTAGAAACAAGGCCCTTGCCACCATACAGGATAGTTTGTCCAGGTTTAGAGAGTTCTAGACACCAGGAAAATAAGGGCTCACATCTGCCTTCTTATACTCTCCACCTGTTGACCCTTGTTCTGCCTTTGTGAGCCGCTGCGCACAACCCCAGTTCTTACTCCGTCAGTTACTCCTTGCCCACTTGGAGTCTCAGTCCCTCCCCAGACCCAGTGAATCTTATCTTCTGTAGTCTTCTGATGAAGCAGCTGGATGTGTATCAACACATACAAAGCATGTATTTGCTTAGTGAGTAGTGTTTATAGGAAACCAAATAGATTTCAGACCCAAAAAAAGACATTTTTCAAAGCCAAGTACTACATGTTATATTTTTGTAGCCACTGCCCAGCACTCAATCCATGTCAATTAAATTGTCTTTACTATTCTGTCCCTCTTATTTTATAAACATGAGTAAAAGAAGCATGGCTCCACAAAATCTTCCCTAACATCACCCTTCCTCAACCGCACCCAAGCCCCGTGGAGAGAATTCAACTATCTTTCATGGGTAGAGTGAGAATCCCTTATCAAAGGCTTGGTCCCAGAAGTGTTTCAGGGTCTGACTTTTTTTTTTTTTTTTTTTGGAACATTTACAAAAGTCTAGTGAATCATCTATGGGATGGAACCCAAGTCTACACTCTATGTTCATTCATGTTTCGTATACACCCAAAACACACAGCCCGAGATAGTTTTACACAATATTTTTAGTTCACCTGTGTTTCGACTGCAGTGGGTCACTTGAGATCAAGTGTGAAATTTTCCACTTGTGGCATCAGAATTGTGCTCTAAGTGTTTCAGGTTTTGGAACATTTCAGATTTTGGTGTTAGGTGTATGCAACCTGTACTTCTACAGCACTTTACCCAAATCTGTTTAAACATACTGACCAGCATGTATGCAGTGAGGTTTTTCTGCATATGTCCATTTCCCAAACAGGGAGACTGAGGAGGGCAGGGTCTAACTTGTCACTCCATCACCAACACCAAGCACCTGGCATGTAACAGGTACTCAGTAAGTGCTGTAAGTGCAGTAGAACATCTAAAGTAAAAATAACTTAGCCCAGCGGTCAAATTATCCTTTTGTAGCCACTGTGCAGATTGTATCTCTTGCCTGAGTATAGTCCTTTGATATTTTCCCATTATTTCTTCAATAAAACCCAAAAATGTTAGCATAAAAAAAAAAACTTATCTGTATTTACAATTCCTTTTCCTATCCATTTTTAATAAAAGGATAAAATGATGCTTTGTTGGGATATTTGAGGCAAGAAAAATGACTTGACCATATTGTACTGCTGAGATATTTTGGGGATATTGGAAAAGAGTTTTCTCAGGATTGCAGAAGAAAAGATAGATGCTTTCTGCCTCCATACTGTGCATTTGTAGCTCACAGGGCGTGCACGGATTTGAGTTTAATCGCTTGATTACTTCTTGAGGGCACTCACTCTGAGGTTTCAACACATGATACCTACAGAGTGCAAATAACCCCTGCTCCTCTGGGGCCAGCACCATGGCAAAACAGACAACTAAGCTGATACTCCCCTGCAGTGTGAATGCTTTAGAAGTCAGGCCTTACAATGAAATTTTTCTCTCTTTTTTTTAAACCCCAAATTAATCTTCATCATCTTTTTAATCTTCTTTAGGAATCTAATGGATTGGTAGGTTAGAAGTCAAAAGCCATGAAAGAATTTCCCCAAGAGTTGTCTTCATCAGCTGCTATAAAAAACGGAAATGTGTATCCCCATAGTAACAGACATATCAGGGCAACTTCAGTTAAGGGTAAAACAGAGCTTCTGGAATTTTGTTGAGATGCCCCCAAGGAGAGACACTAAATCTACAGCAGTGGAGTCCTGGCAAAGACTCCATGGCAACCATCACTAGGGGATATGGGCATAATAAGAGAAGAGAGTAGCAGCCTCTGATTGGCTTTTATCTTGTGGGCATTGTAAATCATCTAGCTGCCCCGTCTCCCTTTTGGGGTTCTCCGTTCAAAGAGTGAGCCAAATTGGTGCAAGTGTGAGTTTACATTTTGTGCACAGCCTCTTTGCTGACGGCATTTTACACCTCTGCCTTATCTTTCTGAGTCCTCATAATTGAGCTTGGGGACAAAATGAGGAATAATGGAAGCTGTGCACAGAGCCTGTCAACTAGCGGACTTCAGGCATGAGATTGCTAAATTTTTCATGTTGAGGCTAGTTATCACTATTTTTTTTTCTCTTGGACTGACAGGTGTTGCTAGAGAGATGGCCTCCAATTTCCTGCCTAGGATAGAGACAGTTGTGAAGCCTTGTGGTTTCAGTACCCAGTGGGGAGAAGGAACTGGAAACGAGGGCTTTGGTTGTTCTGTTGGTGTTGTCCTGCAATGTTGTCTTCAGTTGTCGCCAGTTCTACCGTGGCAGTGGGCGCGGGAGGGTGGTCTGAGGTCAGCAAGTGTTTTCCATCTGCCACCTTAACCACAGTTCCTCCCAGTGATGTCCCCCCATATACGACTGCATGAGCAAGAATGTCAAGGGGCCATGTGACATGGAGAACACTCACCTGAACTTCCTCTACTGGGAACAATGCTGTTCTTCAGGTTACCTACAGTCCCTTAATGCATGTGAACCTTAGGCTTTCCTAAGGGAACTTACAGGATTCATCAGAGAAAGCTTCAGAGAAAGGCCACACTCTGTGTCCCTGCACCATCCACTGAGGAGCTGATGATCTGGCCCTCCAGTTTTTAATGTCCTCATACTCTCTGTTTACACAGAAACACATGGAAGTGCTGAGGATAAATGCTAACATCATAGCAACCCTTCTTTCCCCTTGGTGTTCAAGGCTGGGAGAGTACTCAGACACCTCCAGAAACACTCCTCTTATCTGAAATGTTGTCTCCAAGGCACTTTGGATTTACATTCAAAGTAAAATTTCTCAATCGATTTCAAAGTTAGGAAAATCAAAGTCTCCTTATACTAAGAGATTAAAGATTTGCATTGTTGTCTTAATACAAAGCAGGTTGAGGTAGCACTAGATTGGAGGTCATCTAGTATTCATTTGCCCTCCTTCCACTAATAGCTCCTGTCCTCATTTTCTCTTGGAAATCTACCCTTCCCGGTTCTCATATCATGTGATTCAGGTGCACACTACCCCTACCATGCCCCTCCCCAAAACATCACCTGGCCTAGTACAAAGAATAGAACATGTAACCCTTGCCAAGCGCAGCATTCTAATTCCCCACCCATGGTGACTGGTCTTAGGAGGAGCACAGGTTCTCAAGCAGAGCCAGTGAAACCCGGGAAGACCCTCTGTGGGAATGCTGTGATAGAAACAGGCGTTCTGTCTTAAAGAACTCAAATCTCAGACACTGCAAGATCTACATCTATGGCTACCTTTGAGCTAGGTTGGCACTGAGAATAGAGCTAAAATTGAGGAAGTAGGTCTGAAAGTCAGTGAAAGAGGAAGGAAAAACAGATGGTAGGGAAAGAAAGAGAAGAGAGATTGGATCTTGATGTTACTTTACCCCTGGATCAATAGAGCTCTGAACTTTTCAGCTAGTTGAAAGACTAAGCTGTGAGTTAGCTTTACATCACTGTAGCAAATACCTGAGATAAATTATAGAGAGAAAAGCTTTATTTTGGCTTGCAATTTTAAAGGTTTCATTCCATGATTGATTGGCCTTGTTACTTTTAGGTCTGTGGTGAGGCAGCACACAGGGCCAGGAGGCTAAAGAAAGGGAGACAAAGGGGCTGAGGTCCCACTATTCCCTTAAAGGGCATTTCCACCAGTGACCTGAAGACCTCCCACTAGCTCCATCTCCTAATAGTGCACATGGACCTTTGGAGGACATTTATCCAAACCATAGCAATCTCCCATTTTTACTTACACCCATTTGCATTAGATTTACTGTCCTACAAAGTAAAAAACCCAGTTGTTACACTAATACAGCTGTCATCACAGAGTGGAAGGGAAAGGACACCTTACTGATGTCACTTGAAGGAAAACAGGCCCAGGACCACAGGCTTGCTGGGAGAGATGTGCAAGCAACAGATCTTCTTGGGTCTCCCTCCAGGAAATGGGACTGCTGGGAGCCTGGAAAGAGAAGGCCATTGTTTGTGTTGGGGAATGCTGTGCCTATGCGTTTATAAACTGGGGGAGGACGTGTGATTCAAGTGGTGCCAATTAGAATAACAAACTGCCTCATAGGGTGGATTCTCCAGGTCTCCCAGATTCCAGGAAGGAATGTGATTCTCATATGAAAGAACCCTGTTCCTGTATTCTAAACTCCAGAAACTCTTTAAGCTGAAGTACAAAGTAAACCACACAATACCCAGACCCCTAAAATATTGCAGCTATTTACATTTCATGCTACTACAAATCTGTTCTGGTTTTTCAAAGCTGCCATGGCAACTTTGAGAGCTGAGATTTCTGATCCTACCTCCAAAACCTACCTCCAAAGGACTACCTCCCAAACCCAGGTGCCCCTGCTCTCATGCTGTACAGGTTTTGTTTTGCTTTTCTTCAATTCCAAGTTTAAGCCTGGTTTCTAAAGTGGATATGATGCCCTTTATGGCTGATTCAGTGACCTTCTAAAGGGTTTAGCTAAGAGAATAATCTGACTCATATGAAAAACCCCCACTGTGAAAGCTTAGCTTAAACCACATTCCACAAATCACCCTCCCCCCCCCGGAAAAACCTCCATCCTGAATAGATGAGTGCACTTTTTGTTTTTTCAAATAGAGCTCAAGCCCCTGTAAATTTTATCAGGGATTCTCTATGGGATAATGAGATTTGGGAATAAGATTAATACCAGAGTACGTATACCCAAAATTTCAAAGAATTACTATTCTTTAAATCTTGTTTTTTATTTTGTTAGAAAATAAAGTTAAAGGGACAGCAAATTTGCTGGCTTGTTTGTTCTGTAAGACAATATGGAATAAGAGTTCTGTATTTGATCAGGCTTTTTTTTAAAAAAAGCTTTCTCTACCCAGCTCATCTAGGCTATGATTTCTATTTGATCTAAGAAAGTAAAATAAAAAAGAACAAAACAAGGTGAATATTGTTATCTACTCTACTAGTGATATAGGAGAAATATAACTCCCGACCTGTAAGATGCCAAATGTGCCAAGGTCATGGTCTGAAAACATCAAGAAATGAAGTCGCAAACCAAAGGAAGAAGTCAGAAGAGTTATATTGGAAATAAGGAGGGAAGAATAGCTCCTGGGTTTGCAGCAGGGGTCCCAAGTCAGTGGCCACTGAGGCCCTTTTTCAGGAGTAATTTATATAGCAATTTCACACCATGGGTACAACATGGGTCAAACTACCATCAACCTGTAGGATTACAAGTACAGCCACTTAGCATTAATAATATTGATCCAGTAAGGAAATGAGTCACGTGGCAAGGGTACAAGGGAAGAACAAAGGCATTTTTGGGAAGGGATGGGTCCAGGTGCTCTGGTCACCCACCTGGGCGGCCGAAGCCCTTCTGGACTTACTGGAAAAGTGGTGCTAATTACAATATAATTTCGAGTTACTGTTTATTCTTTAGGGAGGCATGCAGGCCTGGCCATCGATCTGCCTGGCCTCCTTCATATGCACCTCCAGCTGCAACTCTGATGTCTTTACTTTTGTGTTGACTTCCCTGAGACTCCTGTCCTTCTCTGTGTATTAATTTCTATCTAACTTAGCTGCCTGTAATATTAGGGTAAACTCACTATTGTAACAAACAACCTAATCTTGGTGGCTTAATCTAAAATGATTTTATTTCTTGCTCACAGAAGCTTAGTTGGACACTGGGGAAGCAGTCTAGAAGCCCACAGTCTTCTAATTATGTCTTGAGGACATCTACCAAGGCCTCTGCATCTGGCCAGTAGATGAGGGAAGGAGGGAGATTGAACAGGAGCGTGGAGAAGATGTAGAGCCAGACAGGCAGAAGTGGATTCATACTCCAGAACCGAGGGTCCTTACTAACTTCAAGGGAGGCTGGAATGACTGCTCTTGCATGGAACTGCTCTTGCATGTCCGTCATTTCAGTTAATCCTCCTAACCACACAGAGAAATAGCTATCATGAACCCTCTGTTATGGTTTAGATGAAATGTACTCCCCAAAAGCCTCATGCATTTGGACAGTGATTGGATTATGGGGACACTATTTAAATGTGCTGAATGTGCTGTCAGGTGGTAGGGCCTGGTTGGAGGCAAGTTACTGGGGCCATGACCTGAAAACCCTATCTCCCTCCCCATGTCCTCCCTTCTCTTTCTGCTTCCTGGCTGCCATGACACAAGCAGAGTTCTTTTGCTCAGGCCCTTCGACCACGCCATTCCTGCCTTGGAACTGGCCCACCATGGGCTGCAATGGGAGCCAAAATAAACCTCTCCTCCTCTAAGTTGTGGATGTCAGGTATTTGGACCCAGCAATGAGAAAATGACTAAGACATCCCCACTTTAAATATGAGCAAACTAAGATGAGTCAATGAACATCAGAGCTGGGTCTCGAATGTAAGTCCTGGAACCCCAACTGCTCTGCTCTCCAGACAGGCAGTGCCAGAAGGTGGCCAAGGGACCTGGCTCTGCTGCAGGCTGCTTGTGCTGAAATCTGAGCTCCGCTAGAACTGAGGATGCAGCCCAGCTTGTGAAACGACCAAGTGCAAGGTGTCCTTTGACTGGAGACTGAAACGCTTCAAC
Organism: Erethizon dorsatum; assembly: GCA_028451465.1. Classification (NCBI taxonomy): domain Eukaryota; kingdom Metazoa; phylum Chordata; class Mammalia; order Rodentia; family Erethizontidae; genus Erethizon; species Erethizon dorsatum. The sequence continues at coordinate 60,043,094 of CM051836.1, read as the reverse complement.
TGTTTCTTTCCAAAAACTTGGGAGATTTCTAACTATACCGACACCATACCAAATTCTATGGAGTCCATAATTGAGGAGGATATTTTCTCATTTGATCACTTGCCTCACTGTCGCCCCATGAGGGAGGCATGGAAGATTTATTATTCTGCATATCTAAAGCTCAGGAAACTGAGACCTCAATAGGACATGGTCTTTCCAAGGTTGTATAGTTATGAAATAGTGTGGTCAGTACTAGAACATGCTGGAGTATGAAGTCTTACTGCCTTTCTTAGGTAGAGTCTCCCAGGAGCAGACCCTGAGATAAAGATTGGAGGATGAGACTTAGACTTAGGGACAATACCAGTAAGGGAAAAGACGAGAGAAGAGAGGGAAAACAGCCATAAAATATGTACTGTTGATTAGGTTACCCCTCTTGATATCTGAGGCTCATCTGTTGAGGAACTCAGAAAGTAAGCATCCTTCAGCCCCCACCTGTCGCTGAATGACAGCTCTTCTTGGGGGCATTAACACCTGACCCATTCAGCCTACCACGCCAGGCTGAGGGTAAGCCTTCACATGCAAAATCCCTGGGCCTTGCAGTAGGATTCTCCTGATACATGCCCAAATGATGAGAGTGAGGGAATGCAGCTAGGCCACCAACAGCATCTTCCAGGTTCCTGTGTTGGACCGGAGGACACTGCCCTCTCCTCAACCATATTCTCATGGATTCCTCTACAGTGAGGCTGTTAGTAGAGACTGTGACTTTCCCAAAAACGGCACAAGTTTCCAAGTGGGAAGGGATTCAAAATACCTAATGGTGGGGCTGTAGATTAAATATTGAATCCAGCTCTGGTATTTCCTTGGGTGAATCATCTTAATCTATTAGAGCCTATTTCCTCACTTATAAAATAGGGCTAATATATATTACAATGAGTTGTTGGGAGGATTGAAAATATAAAAAATAGGGCTGGGGATATAGCTCAGCCGCACAAGCACCTGCCTGGCAAGTGTAAGGTCCTGAATTCAATTCCTGGTACCAAAAAAAGAAAAGAAAAGAAACTAATAAAAAGTAAAATGTAAGTCCCATGACAGTAGGAACCATCTAGGTCTTAGTCATCAATTTATTCTCAGCATTTAACAGAGTGAATGAATGAATGAGTGAATGAGTGTATGAATGGACAGAAGAGAGGCAATGAGCAAAGGAGAGAAGAAAGGAGGACAGGCTGACAAAGCAGTGGAAATGCGGGCCTGCCTAGCACAGCACTTGGTCCACTGAAGTCTCTCCAAAGGTGTTGGTTCTCATCCTGCCTTTTTCCTTCTTCATCTGGTGATAAATGCAAGGTCATAATAGCTGGCTCAGGGAGGAAGTGAAGCCATTAAGCAACTGCTAAATACTCTTTCATTTCTCATGGAAACCATGAAGTGCAGAGATAGAAAAGTATTTCCCCAGAAAGGGGCTCGGTATTTCCCCAGCTTGTAGCCTATGCAGCACCGCATGAATTTACCCTGCCTCTTTCTGTCCTGCTCTTCCTTCTCCTGCTGGAACTGACAGTTTACCTGCCAAGGACCCGCAGCTGCGAAGTGCAGAGGCAGACCTAAAGCCCCACACAGCATGCTGCTGTCTGCGCTTTCCCCCAGCACTGCCCACCTGTACAACCGCCCCCCACCCCCCCGTCCACTTCACGCTGTACCTGGCAGTGTGCCCCGGGGGAACATGCACCACAAAATCTTCTACCCATCTTGGGTCTCAATGAATGTGATTGTGACTACCGACATCTCAAATATCATGACGCTTATGGCCAGAGATCTTCACCACCACCCACTTTTTTTTTTTAACAAAACATGCTGCGCATGTTAATAAGCATACGGGGAGCTGGGGGATATGGCTCAGTGGTAGAGTTCATGCTTAGCATTTGTGAGGCCCTGGGTTTGATCTCCAGTATCAAAATTTAAAAAAACAAAGTCATATGGCAATGCTGAGATACCGCAGGGAAATTTGCTCATTCCACCAACCTTTATTAAGAAACTCTCATGTGGATCATAAACAAATAATCTCCACATAAATATATGATTAAAAAGTTTTATGTGATATGAAGGAAATTTGTACGAAGTCCTATAATAGATTAATAAGGAGATGTCAACTCATCAGGGAAATTTCACTGAGTGTCATCTTAGTCTTTTCAGGCTGCTACATAAAATTACCACAGACCAGGTAGTTCATAAGCAACAGGACTTTATTCTTGACAGTTCTGAAGGCTGAGAAGTCCAAGACTGAGGTGCCAGAAGATTATGTCTGGAGAGAGTCCACTTCCTGGTTCGTAGAGAGCCTTCCTGCTGTGTCCTCACGTGGTAGACCACACAAAAGTCTCCGAGGCCCGCTTTTATAAGAACCTTAATCATGACTCAGTTCCCAAAGGCCTCATTTCCTAATACCATCCCATGGGGGCCTTGGTTTCAGTCTATAAAATTCAGGACGATACAAACATTCAGACCACAGTGCTGAGAAAGTGGCATCTGGAGGAGGGCAAAGCCTGGTAAAAGCTCTTGAAGGAAGAAAGAAGTGAGCGTATATAGGGAGGTGAGAAGCCCAGTGTGGCTATGACACATGAGCAAGGAGGAAAGGGACCCTGGGTGGAGACTGAGAATGTAAATGAAAGTCACTTTCCCAAAGTCACACGACCAGGATACTGGGGACTGGACTAGATCCTAAAGTATATTATGCAGAGAATTATGGGCTTCAGTAGTCCTTTCCAGTATTTCCTGAGCATTTACTGTGTGCCACGTACTGATTTACAGGAGAAAAGAAAACGAAGACTCTTCTCTCAAGTTTGATCTTTGTCTAGGGAGCCCCGGGGGCCTCACTGAAAGAGATAACACAATCAGACTTGTGGTGTTGAAAGACTGTGCTGAGCTGGGCCTGGTGGTGCAGGCCTGTTATCCCAACACTCTAGGAGCCTGAGGCAATAAGATTATGAGTTCAAGCCCAGCCTGGGCAGTTCAGCAATCTAGTGAGAGCCTGTCTCAAAATATATAAAGAGCTGGGGTGTAACTCAGTGTGAAGGCCCTGGGTTAAGTCCACAGGAATGAATGAATGAAACAACTGTGCTGCCTGCCAGGCAGTGAGGGTGTGGGGAGACCATTTGGGAATCTGCTACAGTTATTAGGGTGACAGCCAGTGGCAGCTTGGACCAGTGACAGTGGTGACAAAAGGAAGTGGATAAATTCAAGATATACTTAGAAGATAATGTTTATAGAACTTGATTAACTGGATGTCAGCATGAGGGCGATGAAGGCATCCCAGGTGCTGTGGTTCCAATATGTCTGGGAACTTTAAGAAGTGCTGAGGCCCTACGTGATCCTCCCTCTTGAATAGAATTGAGGTCTTTCAGCTCTCTTGCCCTTCCACCTTCTACCATGTGAGGGCACAGTGTCCCCACACCTCCCAGAGGATGCACCAATGGCACCATCTTGGAGCCAGACAGCAGTTCTCACCAGACACCTGCTAGTGTCTTGATCTTGGACACCCCACTTTCTAGAACTATACAAAAATAAATCTCTGTTCTTTATAAATTTCCCAGTCTGTGGGGTTTTTTTATTTTAAAGAAGCAGACACACTCAGACAACAGGTAACTTGCAGGTCTCTGAAGTTATAAAGATATGATTAGTTTATAAGTAACACAGTTCAAATATGTGGATTCCTTAAAAAAATAGATCCTGCCAGGTGTGGTGATGCACAACTGTAATCCCACCACTCAGGAGGCTGAGGCAGGAGGATCGCTGAGAGTTCAAGCGCAGCCTGGGCACCATAGTGAGTTCAAGGCCAGCCTGGACTACATAGAGAGACCCTGTCTCAAAAAAAAAAAAAGACCCTGGTGTGTGACATAGTAGTTAAACAGAACTTGTTCTTTTCTCAGCCATGTTTAGTTTAGGAGAAATCAAAAGTGTGTGTGTGTGTGTTATTTGTACTGGCAGATATAAAATATATAGATTTCTAACTTCACTTCTAATTTCTTCAGTTTCAGATTTTAAGTGTTCATAATGTCCTTTATTTTCATGAGAATATTTTAGTATCCTAGGGCTACCATACCAAGTGATCCCAAATTTGTCAAATTAAAACAACAAAAATTTATGCTCTCATAGTTCTGGAAGCCAGAAGACAGAAATCAAGGTGTTGGCAATCAAGGATTGGTTCCTTCCAGAGACCCTGAGAGGTAATCCACTCCATGCATCTCTTCTAGCTTCTGGTGTCCCATCCTGGTCCCAAATGATGGCCTGTGGATACATCACAGCAATCTCTAGCTCATCTTCATTGACTGTTATAGTTCAGACCTAAAATGTCCCCCAAAGGACTCCTGCATTCAGAGGCAAGTTTTTGGAAGCAACTGGATCATAGGAGGTAGTGTCTGGTTGGAATAGGTGGGTCACTGGTAGTATTATTCTTGTCCCTGGCTCCTTCCTCTCCCTCTGCTGCCTAGCTGCCATGGGTTGAGTAGCTTTCTTCTACCATGTCATTTCTGCCTCAGAGCCAGCCAACCACGTAGGGACTGAACCCTCTGAAATTATGAGCCAAAAGAGACCTCTCCTGTGAGTGCTGGGTATTTCATCCCATCAAGGGGAAAGTGACTAATACAGGCTTTCCCCCTGAGTTTCTGTCTTCTCTCCTTGACTGTGTGATCAGGATACAAGTCATTGGATTTGAGATCAACCCTAAATTCAGAATGAACTCATTTGAGATCCTTAACTTAGTTACATCTGCTAAGACCTTCTTTCCAAATAAGTTCACAATATATTCACAGATACCAGGGGTTAAGATTTGGACATACTGTTTTGGAGACACAATTCAACCCCACTACAAAGGTAAAACCACCTACATATTAGAAAATATAATTGCAGGAAACAGATCTGAGTTTTAAGAGTGAGCATAGAAATATACCAGCTTCCTCTTTGTTGCCAAAATTTAATTACTGTGGTCTTTTTTTTCTCTCTTTCCCAAAATGCCCTAGAGGATCACAGAGGCTTCAGTAGTTACATTTTGAAGTTTATGTATAAACTCAAAGGAAAGAAAGGATTTGTTTCCTGATACATGCCCTCAGAGATATATACAAATTCTTTCAAGCTAGGACTAATTATTTAGTTCAAAGGCTGATAATTTATTTGCCAAAAAGTCAGAAAATAGCCAGAGATTAAAGAACAGCTGTGGATAAATTAATTTTATTGCCATTACACCAATGAGAGCTGGAAATGTACCAGTAGTAAAAGCAAATTAAAGAGTTGAAAATTGTTAGACATTTACATTAGACTTAAGCTGACCATTTTCAATCTATTCCCCATTACAAAGAATAACAACAATAATAGCTTAAAGTATTGAGCATTTTTTGTGTTTACCAGCCCTATTCAAAGCACTTTATGTGTATTATCTTACTTGATCCTTACCACGACCCCATGACAATTATCACCTCATGTTACACAAGCAAATATTGAAGCAACGAGGTTAGTAATTTGCCCAAGGTTACAAAACCAATAAGAAATGAAGCCAGGACCTGAACTCAGGCAGACACCAGAGTGCCTGCTTAATCAGTATGCTATTTTTAGGCTTTTAGTTAATTTTAAAGCTACATATATAATAGTAACAATGTAGGAAAGAAGAAATAAAAAGTAGATTAAAAAAAGAGAGAGAGAGACAAGGAAATTGAGATTTTAAAATTGTTCTTTTAAGAAAAACTGCAGCTTTGAGACAAGGCTTTTCCCTTCCAGGAAACTCACTCGGTCAAAAAACAAAAACAAAAACAAAAAAAAACAGTCCTAAAGATCCTATTACAATAGGGCTCTGAATCTGTCCTTTTCACCTGTGAATTGTGCCTCCTCCATCCTTGGGAAGTGGCAACATTGGCGGCAGCATATCTCGACTTTAAAAATATTTATAGATGGTTTGCATTGTAACCTGACAGAACACATGCTAGGTCACCCATTTTAAAGACACCTCTGAGGCGGGCATGGTGGCACACGGCTGTAATTCCAACGCTCAGGAGGATGAGGCAAGAGAATCGTTGTGAGTTTGAAGCTAGTGTGGGCTACATCTTGAGTTCAAGGCCAGCCTGAACTGCATAGTGAGAACCTGTCTCAAAAAGAGAAAAAAAGACACCTCTGAAGTGTACCCTACTCCAACTTGTAGCTGTGTCTCTTTTCTCTAAGCACCTGCACTCCAAGATTCTTTGAGCACGTCTAAAATAAGCCCTATTCATGTCTGGTTTTTTCTGGTGCATCCCGAAAATTCTTTTTCCACAATTAGAGTCAGTGTACCTACAAATTTTTATTTATTTATTTATTTATTTGGTGGATACTGGGGGTTGAACTCAGGACCTCGTGTGCCAGCAGGCGCCCATGCCGCTAAGCGATATCACCGGCCCTTTTTTCATATGTGGGATCTGGGAGTCGAACTCAGGACCTCGCGCTTGCCAGGCAGGCACTTATGCTGCTGAGCCATCTCACTGGCCCCTATGAATTTATTTTTAAAAGGTGGGCTAAGTTTCTTATTTCAACCTTGGGGATGGTTTCTAGGTTCTTTCTGTCCTGAACAAAGATTTGGTCAAGACAAGCAGAAGTAGTGGCAAGGTTTTACATTTATTAAAGGTAGGAAAGAAACAGGCTCTGCAGGTGAGTTTGGGCCAAGAGGAAGTAGGAAAAAGGGTTCACTCTCCAGTATCAGAGTAGACTATCACGAAAGAACGCAGTAGCAAAGAGCTCAGTGTTGACCATCCTCTTGTATCTTCCCCTTCTCAGCCTGGCAAGCGCGAGGTCGTGAGTTTGATTCCTGGTACCAAAAAAAAAGAGGTCCACATGCAGGGCTTTGGGAACAGTTCTACATGTGTGTTCTGGAATTTTGTGACTAGCAGGTCACACCTACTTTCTCAGCCAGCTTCGCCACTCCCTAATCTCCTGTCTCATTTCCCCCTGAGAGATGCACATCCCCATAATTCATTATGGGCTGCTCAGGGAGTGGAGGTCTCTTTTCATAGAGATACTTCCTGCTGAAAGGGGCTGCAGACCCTACTTACTGGGGAGTATGTGCCCTCCAACTACCTCAGCGTACTGTGGCTCACTGGCTGGGTTGAAAAAACCTGTCAGAAGACAATGAGAAGAGTGTTAGTGTTTGTAAGAGCTGTCTGTTAGAAGGGAGAAAGGTTGATGAACTTGTCAAGAGAGTAAATTTCCTATTAAGCTGGGGATGTAGAGACCAAATATGAGAATGAGTGGGTCAGGTTTCTACACTTCCTGTGCAACAGAAAGCATGGCAAAGAAGGATGTTAGATAAATCATTGAGAGCCTAAGAGACGTAGCCTCAGCAAGACCACCCATGTTATGGATCTAATTAAAAATAGGACTCTCAGTACAGATGTCCATTTACTTGTCTGCACCCAGTAATTTAGTACGAATTAAGTCATTTATATTATTTACAAATATAGAGGTAAATACCAGAAGAGATAGCTGAAACAGGCAAGGATGGTCATTTCTGGGGTATTGCGTGGATTATGGATGATGAACTTTTACATTCTGTTGGAAATCTTTTGGTGCTACTTGAGTTTTTAAATTACATATGAATACTATGGTGATTTTTAAAATAAATTTATTTCTAAAATCAAATAAGCTAGGGACAAAGACTCACTTGCCAGACTGTCAATGGATTTAAAAATAAATATAGAGCATCACAGTAAATCCTCAGTAAAGGGTTGTGAGTATATTTATTCTCCTGCACAAAACCATGAGATAGAGAAATATGTCCATGGATCCTATTACTGCTTAGCATATGGTATGCACTCAGTATCTATTTATTAAATGGGTGAGTAAAAAGATTTCTTCATCAAACTAAAATTTTTTCAACATAAAGAAACTGTCTAGCAAATTCTTGGTAGTTCTGGCTATGAACCAGCTAGGAAAAGCCATCAGACTAAGGCATTTGCCAGCTAGGAAAAGCCATCAGACTAAGGCATTTGCAATTAGCAGTAGAGAGATATTCAGCCAGGAGGTAAGGAGACTTCAAAAGAATAAAGCCTCTTCCTCCATCAGTAATTCGGAAAATAAATAATAAACTCACAACATCAACCTGTATGCTAAAAATTTTAAGGATGCTTTCTGCCCACCCCCACAACCATCCTGAGAGGGATAAACTGGACCCAGTGCTGGTGGAAAGCAAAATATTGTAACTCTACATGGTGAAGGCTGCAGACAACTAACTTAACTACGACCGAGTTTAACATTACCCATGATAAGGCAGATGGATGTCATGGACCCTGATTTGATGCAGTGAGAATTCCACGTCTACAGTATTCTTTCCAAAATTCATAACCCCAGTCTTACCATGAGAAAAACAGATGAACTCAGATTGAAGAACATTCTACAAAATGTCTGATTAATAATACTCATAACTGTTAAGGTCGTGAGAAACAAGAAAGGAATGCAAAACTATCCCAGATCAAAGGAGACTAAGAAGCCATGATCACTAAATGTAATGTTGCTTCTTGATTGGATCTTCATACAGAAAGAGAACATTAGTGGAAAAACTGGTAAAATCTGAATAAAGTCTGGAGTTTAGTTGCTAATAATATGGCGATGTTAGTTTCTTAGTTTTGATAAATACACGAAGATAATGTAAGATGTTAACATTAAGGGACACTGAGCAAAAAATATACAGGAACTCTGATATTTGAACTTTTCTATAAATCTAAATTATTCTAAAATTAAAATTTGTTTGCCCCTCCACCATATGAAAACATAAACACAGAGGGCTCCCGCTATGAGGAACAGACCCTCATCAGACACCAAATCTTCAGGTGCCTCAGACTTGGACAGAATTTCAGTCTCCAGAACCACGTCTTCGTGAACATCTTAACCCCTGACGCCTCCACATTGCTTCGTCTCAGAAAGCAAAAGCAACATAACACTCTCCTGTGAAGAAGACTGTGATGATGATTTGGAGTAGTATTTTAATCATATATTAGGAATATTTGCTTATGATTGCACCAACAATTCCAAATGGATTTATTTAACCAAATTATCTACCTTTATAAATACCAGCAAACTTCTATTTTTATACCCAAGACTTCAAGAATATTTGAAATAAACACCTAAAATGTCTTTTTTTTTTTTTTTAATAGGTGTTGTTTGTTTAAAGCTACTTTTTAGGAGTCTTCTACTGCAAAAATACAACCAACCAGATTTGGCAAACCACATGGGGGAGGGGTGACACTTTAGAATGTACCACGTACCACTATTCTGCCTTTTCTCCCAAAGTCAGGTAGATATAGAGGGTAAAAAAATTTTAAATAAAATTTGCCTTTCAGTTACTTCCATTTTGAGGTAATGGAAATTCCTTGCTCCAGGTCCCTTCTATAGCTAAACTCCTGGAATTTACCAACCAGTTGGAAGCAGGATGGAGTGTGGAAGCGGTTCTCAGGAAAGATGTTTGACTTGGAGAAGCCTGGTACTGACAGAGCACAGGGAGAGGAAGTAGAAAGGAGGATAGGAGGAGGGGTCAGAATGTGCAGGACGCTGCCAGCCGGGCACAGAATGGCTAATCCAATGAGAAGCAACACCTGTCTCCCAAGGGTCAGGGCTCCCTCCGCCCGGATGCAATGCCTTGAGCAGGACCCTACCAAGAGTGCTTCATCTGGAGCTACTCCTGAGGAAGCCCCAGACAAAGCTGAGGGAAGAGCCTTCCTTGCATTTCTGGCCTGTGTTACTCAAACCTCCCAGCATCACAAAAGGTAAAGAAAGCCAAAGATTAAAGAAGGCTGAAGACACATGACAACTAAATGTTAAGGATTTAGTCCTAGAAAGAACAAAAAATCGTTACACGAGACATTTTGGGAACAACTGGTGAAATTTGAATGTTGGCCTATGTGTTAAATAAGAGTACTAAATCAATGTCCAGTTTCCTAAATTTGATCACTGTGCTGTGGTTATATAAGAAAATGTCCTCGTTCTTAGAGTTCACAGAATAAAATGTTTAGGAAGAGTTGGGATGCTTCCAACATACTCTCGAATGGATCAGCAACAATAATTATAATAGATCCACATATATATAGAGAGAGAAAAAACATGACCAAATATTGAAATCAGGAAAATCTAAGTGAAAGACAGCCAGGTGCTTATTCTATTCTTGCAATTTTCCCGTAGGTTTACAGTTTTTAAAAATAAAAAGGTAAAAGAAATCCTCCTGGCTGCTGTGCCATGAGTAAATTAAAGGGAGAAAGAAAGAAGGTTGGGCCAGGCAAGACAGAAAGGCAGCTTGGACTTGGGGTTGGCAATGGAGCGATGCCCCTGTAGTTGACATATGTCTTGGTGGTGAAGGAATGGCCTAGGGAATGAGAGAAAAGGCCGCACATGATCCAAAGAGGTGATCTGACTTCCAGGAATAAAATAATTAAGCTAAATGATATTAGCATAATCTCATTTTTTTCTTAACCCAGGCAACCTCAATTATTCCTATTTTAAGTATGTGCTATACTGGATGATTTGACTGGGACACTGTGTTCAACTAGCCCTAGGCCTAAAAATGAGTTAATAATAACAAAATAACAGTTACTCTCTTTTGACCACTTACATCCCAGCACTGGGGGTAGTGGATGTCTCTGTGTTCGTACAAGTCACAGACATTGTGGTGTGTGCTGACACGCTTGTCTCAGTTAACCCTCACAACACACTTAGACACAGGAACTGTTACGATCCCCACGCTACAGACGAGGAAACTGAGACTTACCAGGGCTATCCAGACCTGTGTTCTAATTTGTTGCTTTTAGTTTTAAGCCTGTGCTCTTAACTTCTATATTATTTGGGGGAAAGATCTATCTATTCTTTCCAGTAAACAAAAGCTTGGTTCTAAAACACCTCACCACACCTCATCTTTTTTCCTTGGACTTTGTATTAGGTAACCTAGGTGGTCACCAGAACAAAGTTTTCCAAAAGGACTCAGAAGGGCCTAGCCTCAGTTTACTCATCTCCAGATGGATAAGTTCATGAGAGAACCTGCTCACAGGGCTGTTGCTAGAGCCCAAAGAGATGACTCGTGTAAGGTGCTTAGCTTCTCCCAGCACATAATAATTGCCCAATAAATGGGTGATAAGACTAACGAATATTTGCAAAAGAGCATCAGTCAACATGTTAGCTGGATTTGTTTACCAGTACAGCTACGATACACCCTGCCAAGGCCGGATCTGAGTCATAGGACACTGGTAGGGAAGTTGTGGTGGAAAATGAGGCAAACGTCCCTGGACCTCGGTGTGTGCTCTGAGCACAGCACGTGCAAATAAGAGCAGCTGATGACCACGGGCTCCTAAAGGAAAGGAATGCCAGAGACTCTTCAACTCCAGGGCAGAGGCATCGAGAGAATGAACTCCTCTTGCATGGTGATTTTACTTAATTCTGGCTTAGACCGCCCCCTCTGTATGCAAGGGGGAGGGGCCACAAAGGCAGTAGAAGTGCAGGGTCCCAGGAGAACAGGCTGCTGCCTCACCCTCCCAGTCCTCCTATCCACAGAGCTATCTCAGTGAGAGTGAGGTTAAGTAAATTCATAATCCTGAAGGGGAAAATAAGCCACCCAAGGGCAGCACCCAAGGTTGAAAAATGTTTGGACTAGGGAAATAAGAAAAGCCTTACTGGTTTAACCCCAGACTGCTGGTTTTCAAATTGTGTTCCACAGAACTGTGCTTCCGGGGTTCCACACATCTTTTCATTAGAATTTCATTTTTTAAATATAACTTGACTTCATGATCAACAAACATATTCAAGGGTGTTATAAATCAAATTTTAGGGCCGGTGAGATGGCTCAGCGGCATACGCGCCTGCCTGGCAAGCGCGAGGGCCCGAGTTTGACTCCCGGAACCCACATACGAGAAAAGGGCCGGTGATATCGCTCAGCGGCACGGGCGCCTGCTGGGGCACAAGGTCCTGAGGTCGACCCATGGTACCCACAAAAAATAAATAAATAAATAAGTAAATAAATAAATAAATAAATAAATAAATAAAACTTTAACTCATTAGAGAACCCCAACTGAGGTCATGTGGGAGGCTAACCTATTTATAAGAAAAGTTCCTCCTCTATTCTTAAAAGAATTCTGCATATTGCAAAGCAGCTGTTAAAAAAATAACAGAAAAAACCACGGTATTTGAAAACATCTATCTGTGTAAATTTCTTAATCATATAAGCAAAACAAAATTCAGGCTAAGACTGTTACTCTTTTCAATGATAATCCTCTGAATCCTTGATTTCAAAGTTTCATGTTCATTGAATAGCCTCATTGTTCTCATTGCTTAATTGTATGAAAATTTTATAGCTTATAAGAAGAGTGGGGGCTGGTGAGGTAGCTCAGTGCCATAAGCGCCTGCCTGGCAAGCACGAGGTCCTGAGTTTGACTCCTGGTACCCATATATGAAGAAAGGGCCGGTGATATCGCTCAGCGGCACGGGCGCCTCCTGGCGCGTGAGGTCCTGAGGTCGACCCCCGGTACCCACAAAAAAAAAAAAAAAAAAGAGGAGTGTATACTAATGCCATATAAATTATCATACACATTTGCACACACTGTAAGTTCTACATAAGATTGCCTAGGGTCATTTGGACTGTGGGGTGTATAGGGTGAAATTTTCTATGAGACCCTATTCTGTCTCCCTCTTGACAACTGCAATCACTTCTGTCTCTTTCCTGCCCAGACCCTGCCGCTCAGGCCCCACGTGCCTCTCTTTGGGGTGCTATCTGCAAACTCCCAGGAGGCAGGGCGATTTGGAGAGCTAAGATGGAGCTGGCGACCCCTTCCTGCTGCAGGGTTTGCAGCACAGTGACCTGCTTCTGCGCACCGTGGCAGCCACCACTGTTCCCTCCTTCCTTCCTCCAGGGAATGCCAACATGGAAAGCCATGCAAGAGAGCTTCTGCTTTTTTATCTTGACTTTGGGAAGTTAGGACCATAATCCAGGAACTCCCTTTCCACTGTGGCATTCTTTAATGTAATCCATGGATCCATGAGACCAGCCAAGGACATGCATGAAGGAAAAGGTTGAGACAACTAGAAATGTAGAGCCTGGCCGCATCTGTTTTTGGAAAAATTCCAGAAAGCTAAGGAGTAGATGGAAAGGTGAAAACCCAGAAGAGAAAGACTGGCATAAACTGTGTACATTTTCACTTTTATTTAAATGTATATATGCTATAGTTTATATAGTTATGATCAGCCATTATTTTCATTATAATTTTCCAAATAAATGTGGTCACTCCCGTATACTGAAACTTCAGTGTCCCTGTATTTCATGTTACTTGGTCATTAGACAAGTTTAAGTTATTCCAAAAATAAAACCTCTGTATCACAAAAATGTTTCCACACTTACATTGATTCATATTATTTCAAGAAAGAGGAATGGCAAAGTAAGTGGATAATCCCCTAGAGGTGTTTGTCAGCTGGGGTGTATTAACACCCCCTACATTATTCTTTGTGGGTTTAGAGATCCTGAATACTTGAGTTTTGGTAACTTTCCAATCCTATTTGAAAAATCATCAGTTTAAGATAAGACTGGCCATAATTCACTACCAAAACTGAGTCCTGGGTTTATGGCTCAGTAGCCTGCTTTCTCTATTTTTTACTTTTTAAAAAAATCCCCCATAATAAAAAGTTTTAAAAGATAAAACTTACCTGCCTTCCCCGAAATCTATTTTTAAAATAAATTCCATCAAACAACTTCATCCAAATCTCAGTATGACAGAAATCGCTAACTAGTCATGACTAAGAAGAAAAACACACTATTTCTCCCTGTTCCCTTCAGCTCCACTCTGCAAATTTTCTCTATTGAATATTCTTCTCACACTTTCATCATCCACTTATTTTGCAGCTCTTGCTCTCAGAATGTCAGTGCAGACTTTTTGTCTAATACTTCACTTCTCCATCTATGCAAATGGAGACAAGAAAAATTCTGAGCCTAATTTAATCAAAATTCTATTACGTAGCCTATACTTTGGGGTCAACAGACACGATTACCAAAAAAAAGTGTCTCCAGCAAAAATAATGTAGGACTGCTCCAAAATGCAAAAATGATTTTCTAGAAATTCTGAAACAGTAAACAAGTCCTGTTTTGTATCACTTTGGGGAAGGTCTTCAGATTTTTTGTTGACAAAAATCAATAGCTTGCAAAGAATTATAACCAAAATTTCAATAGCAGAAACCAAACCAGATATGTGCTCTTGGGTAGGACTATACGGACTAAAATTATGCTTTGTCACCTTAGCTGGCTGGCTGTGGGCTCTCCCTATACCTCCTAAAATAAAGTGACTCTCAGATCTTTGATTTATATGCCTCCATCCATTCCTCAAAGACTCCATTTTTCCCCCTTCCTGCTTTGAGACATTAATAAGCTAAATAGGAGCTAGAACAAACCATCCTCTCCTCTCCTGTTGTAGGTTCCTGCTCGGTAGCCCCGCCTCGTAGGATGCATGTGTTTTACTAACAACCTTCCTGAAGCATAAGGCTTCGGAGATGAACAAGACACTGGCTGCAGGGAGCTCATTCTCTTGCCTCCTTTGACGACATTGCCTCATTTTGCAGAAAGACAAGGGACTGTATGACTTCAGCCGTGGCTTAGACTCAAAAAAATTATTGTCAGGTTTTGGTTTTCTGTTTTGTTTTTACAAAAACCTATGAAAAAATAGTATACATAAAATCAAGACACACAACAGCTCTTTGGGGGTGTTTTTAGGCCATTCCCACTAGAGGGCGCCAGACCCTGCACCGTGTCCTCCATCACCTCTACAGCCACCTGCCTTCTCCACCCCTTCCTGTCCCCTCTTACCCCTATCCCTAGGATGCTGGAAAACTTTCTGGCATAGATAAGATCCAAACAAAACTTGGACCTCCTCCGCTGGAGCAAACTGGAATTCCTTAAATAGACTGACCTTTCTGTATGGAAGGAGCTCAGGCCCCATCTTAACAGTTTCACACCATGTCCCAAATGAGGATTTGCAGATTCTAAGGGTAGGTATGGAGTGGAGGTGCCCATAATCTCGTTACATGCCTATTGTGCTTTCCAGCAGTTTCTATACATTATAAACCTGCTCTCTAATCTCATTATATACATTACGAAAAACCAAACGCAGAGTTAGCCAAAGTTGGAAGGCTCTCTTAGTGTCTGGACCAACACTTACCAGCACTCAGGCAGGAGTCGATGAAGCACGATGACACCTATGACCACCTCGTTTATTCATGTGACACTCCTCCTTCCTTTCCGCCCATGAAAACAGATCCCAGGAAGTAGCTCGTCTCAGTCCAGCACACTTCTCTGTGGGTGCCTACCAGACGGCCAACCGGGAACACAATATGGCGAGCAAATGGTTTAGTATTCATTGTATCCAGAGCCCACACAGCACACAGAGCTGCGGGTCATCTCAGTAAGGGATGAGAAGCTGGAGGACTGGGGCTTTGGTTGGGTGGCTTAGGTGCTGTCAGGAAGCAGGGACAATTCCCACTGGGCAACTTACTAAACCTCATCAGGTCAGGAGAGAGTGACGGTAAAGCGGGAACTGGTCAAACAGCACTCGCACAGGCTATGGACTGGGTGGGAGGAGGGTGTTTGGTACTTTGTGGCTTACACTGTGACCTTGTTTTTGTCTATGCTTACATAAATTATGAAGTGGACATTCTTTTCATCTCACTTCACTATGGTCACAGCATGCCCTCGTCTGAGGCTGGTGTTCTGAGGTTGTTTATTTATACTGCACAAGAAAACCTCGTAGCCCAGCTCTGAGCACCAGGCTGGCTCCTGACAACCTCCAAGCGCAGGCTAGTTCTGGCTGTCAGCAGTTGTCACTTTTTTCACCTCTCTTCACCCTTTTCTCTCATGCCTGGGAGTTGATGTGAGAACTGATAAGGCAGTACAGCCTAATACCCGCAGGACTCCTTAATTTGAGTAGCTGGCACATTTTCCATTGTTTTGCCTCTGTGTCTCCCCTCAAAAACCCGTGGAGAAGGGCCCCTTCAAACACCACTCATTAGCATCCTACCCCAACATATGTCCACTTTTAACAGCATCCAACTAGAAAGCAACAGGTATGACTTGAACTTGGATCTTATGTCTCCCGACTCTTTGGTTCCCACATGCTGTGACGATGGTGTCAGCTGGCGACCATCTGGAACCTCAACTCACTGGGACCTCAATTTGCGATTCCAAGTCCACAGTTTTTTTTTCACACAATTATCAAATGTGCCTAAAATTCTCCCATCAGAAGTCAAGGTCAAAGCAACAACAGAAAGGACACAGAATCTGTAGGTTGCTTATAGGCTGGGGTCACTTATGGGGTTCACCATGGTCCCCTCTAACTCTACAAGGTGAACACACAGATTGGGACAGGTATTGCAGGGAGACCCTAGGAAGAGCTGAGCGGTTAAGTTTTAAATTTACTCCCCTCTCATCCCTCCAAGATTCATAGTCCCTTTTATTCTTGCACATTCCCTGCAAATTCCCGAGAGCAGGTTCTTCAGTGAGTTTATCCTTCAATAACCATTAGACTCTTCAGATGATGTTTTCCTCTCAAAGCTCCCTACTATCATGAGATAAGAAAAAAACAGGATTGCAACCTACAGCACTCATGCAAACTTCTTTCCCAGGAAGAGCTTCTGTGGATTTCTACACTGCAGTTACGGCTTGTATTCTAGATATCCCCCCAAAGCCTCATGCACTCATACATGGGGCTTTTCAGAGGTAGCTGGATCTAGGGTGTGTGAATATGGATTAAGAGTGCGATAATTAAATTAGTCCACTGATTGGTTTAGCACAGTTCTGGGTGTGGGTAATGGGAAGTAGCGCCCTGGGTGTGGGTGACACCAATTAATAGGCTTATAGTCTGGATGGACTATAAGGGAGAGAAAGAAGGAAGGCTCCCTGCTAGGTGCTCCCTGCCTGCCATGCCATGGACTGTTTCTCCTCTGCCATGCCGCCCTGCCTTGGAGCCAACTATGGACTGAAACCTCTACAAATTGTGAACTGAAATAAACCTCTTCTCCTTTAACTTTAAAGATGTAAAACACGCACCCATGTAATTTATAAAGAATACAATACCCTCAAGGTTGTGAATACTTATTAAACACATGGGAAGTGACTGCAAAATGAATCCTTTATACAAAATCTCATGTCATTTCTGACTAGTCTTTCATAACCAAAATGAAGTTATCTTTCATTTGTAAGCTCCTCATGTATTTGGTTCAAAGCACTTTAAATCAGATGGGTACGCAAAAATGAGAACACAGGTTGTTAAGCAAATAAAATCACTAGTCATATGGCTTAAAGACTCTTGTGCCTTGATTTAATTTGGCAAAGTTGGAATGTGCTTTAATTATTTAGTAATAACATGAACAAACGGCTTAGAAATGGCAGAAACTTGATTTATAAAATCAGTGTTAGGACTCTCAATATATTTTCTCCCTTATTATGACAATGAAGAGGCGAAACACTTAAGTCCATTGCTGCAACATAATGGTTTTACACTTTGTTTTTAAAATTGTGTCACCGCTAGGAGGTGGAAGGCTAAGGCAATGCCGAAAGCAGGCAGGAAAGAAAGTGGGGCCCCATGGAAGAGAGGAACAGGTCCACTCTATGTAAAAGTGCCATCTGCACAGTAAAACCAGGGCAAATGCCCACACAGTCCGCACACGTTACTTACACAATTTTAAATTTCTTTTCTACACAAATATTTCTTCTGAGCCAAGAAATGAGAAGAGGAACCCTATCTGCTTCACTTTTTTATGTCCCAAATGGTACCACAATGTCTCGCACTCAAAGGTGTAAAATAATTGCTTAATTAAAATCCCTCCATCCAGGGCATCTCTAGGAAGTTCTAAGTAGTTTGTTTTTAAGATTACGCCCACAATCAAAATTTCTCCAGTGGGAACAGCAGTAACTTAGCAAATATTTTCATCCGCATGTAAATATAAGGCAATGGATAATATGGAAGGCTTCCTTCCGTCAGAGGTGTTTTAAATGTCAATGAAAAGAGAGGGACACTTAGATAATGAGCACTTCTCATTCTTCAGAAGTTGTGTTACCATGGTGGCTTGGTAGCCACAGGCCTATCCCACAAGCCCCATTTGACAGAGAAAACAAGGCCTGGAAAAGTGAAACATATTCCCAAGGTCTTCTCTTCCTCTGATCCTCCTGACAGCAGGTGACTTTCCCAACAGCCTTTGTTCCTATTCAGGTTCAAGCATACCACCCAACAAAGGATATGCATTCACCATTACCACACGGTACCCCTTCTTTGGCCTGTGGGGTTCATTTCCACAACTGGGCCCAGGTATGGATTCAGATGACAACTTCTGTTCCATATATGGATCCTCTCCTGGTGACTGGTTGGGAAGAGAGGTCCTCCTGGGGGTAACTGCAGGCTTCGCTCTGAGACTCCAGGGCAGGCACTGCCACCTGCTGCGTTCTGGGGAGGCAGTGCTGTGTGCCCAGCTGAAGGTTCATGAAGCTGGGATCCCCACGGCTCAAACAAGCCAAGAAGCCCAGGGCCAAGACCACATCCCCATACCTTCCTAGACACCACATGCTGGTAGGACCCCAGAGCTGGAAGCCACTTTATTTAACTAATGAAGTCCCAGAAAAGGAATTCGTTGTGAGGCTGAATTAGCTACTAATAACTAATCAATCCACTGATTTTTCTCAATGAGCTATTCCCTAGATACGAGTTTCTGTTGGACTTCAATTAATAATTAATTCTGTTGATCTTTTTCACTCAAAAAAGTAGTGTGTTATCTCCAAAACATTGATTTTATCAACCTGACAGTAGTGCTCCCTTTTACTATCACAGTAACCAGAATCTTTACATTTCTACTGCTTCAAGATTATGTCTGAAATTATTCCCTGGACATGAGACTCACTCCTGACTCACACTTTGATAAAATGGATCTTAGGTCAACGTGTGTAAGAGTACCAGATATAATTCTCTAGAAAGAGAATTCCAATTTTTTTTTTTTTTTTGCAAACAATTTTAGAGGCAGGGTGTTAAACTGATTGAAATTTCATGAGATCGACATTATTGCTTAAAGTGCTTGAATTGGTTACATTAAAAAACTAAGGCACAGATTATTTTAAATAAAAACAAGTGTTTTTTTTTTTTTTTAGCAACAAAATCAAGTGAATGCCACACAAATACAGTAACTATTTTTGTTATACAGAAATGGGAGCCAAAAAGAAATTAATGAAATACTAGAAAACAGAAATTTAATTAGGCAGAAAATAGGAAATAATTTTTGCTAACCCATGCCATTTACATGAGTTAATAACAATAGTGCTGATAAATGCCTTGAGAATATAATACCAAAGGAGGGTAAAACATTTAGTGCACAGTATTTTAATACATATGAATATACAAAGTTGATCAAAATGCAATGTTGGAAGATAAAATCCATCTGTAATAAAGCTACACTCCAATACCTAAAATAAGCCCTAACCACAGTTAGAACATAGTTCCTTGTTAGGCATGCCCATAAAATTAAGGATATCCATGAAAATAAATGCATAGGGACCATTTCTGTCATTTTTTCATTTCATCTTAAAACCAAAATATACCATGCCATAAAATCAAGTATGACTGGCTTCCTGTTCAAGCCAAGAGCCCGATAATGTTCCTTGCTCTCTTCATACCAGTCCACTTGGTATTGCCTTGGAATGGAAGATGCATCAAGATAACAGGACTGGATGTCAGCATTTTACCAAAATTTGCTTTTAAACAAAAGACTTCAGCGTACTGTACCATAATCTAGACATAAAACTAAGTAACCAATAAAGCAAATATTTATTTTTTTCAAGTGTAAAACACTGTAACTTATCTTAAACACCCAGCAGTTAAGAGAAATACAGCAGGCCTACTCACTCCTGCTGGAAAAAGATACACAAAACCCTGGCCATGGGAGGGAGTATTGCTGAGCCTTTGTGCTATCACTGTGACCGTGGAATGGCCTTGCATACCCCATAGCATTCTCTGCTTTATGACAGAACAGGGACAAAAAGTAACGAAGTATGTGCATGCTATTTTCTTTACATAAAGAAAAATGACTAGGGGAAAAATATAGCTGCCTAGAGTTTTTTTGTTTTGTTTTGTTGTTTTGTTTTTAATAGAAGAGGAAGAGGTAAGAAACTACCAGATAGCTCTAAATTTTTAAAGCTGATGGAGTGTTGATAGAGAAATGTGTTTTGGTCTTTTCTAATCCTCTTTTCTTGGATCACATAACTATTTGAATGCCTGTGCAATATTTTCTGTATTTATTTTTTTATCCCAAAAAAATCTATCCATGAATACTAAATTTTAACTGACCCAATTAAAAGCAATTACTTCAGTTAAATCACTGGGGGCAACTCTTTACAGATTCAAAAAAGGAAAGAAAAATGCACTGAACTTGTAACTTAGCATTGAACTATTATTTCTACAGGCCTGCAACTGAAACATTTTTATCTAATAAATTAG
Organism: Erethizon dorsatum; assembly: GCA_028451465.1. NCBI lineage: Eukaryota > Metazoa > Chordata > Mammalia > Rodentia > Erethizontidae > Erethizon > Erethizon dorsatum. Next base: position 60,022,629 of record CM051836.1, on the reverse strand, counting down.
CTTCAAGAGTGGTTTCAAATATAATTTAATAGTTTTTCTTATGAATCAGTTCCAAATATATTAGAGTTCAACCATCACGTTCTTAAACTTTGTAACTTGCAGTCAAATATATGGGTTATAAATAGTACAAACATTTCTTTACATCAATCACCTTCAACTGGAAAGTGACTTTCCTTTGAGGAATAAAGACCTCCTAGGTAACTGATCACAGAATGTTTCATGGAGAAAAAAAAAGTCTATTATAAATATGAATTTGCCTCTAATGAAGGCAAGGTACATTTTTGTCACTTGTATGAAACAATAAGATGAAGATCACCCTGTTTTGTCTTCTCCAGTGAAGAGTAAAACATTTCACTTCAAGCATGAACAGATGAAGTGTTGACATGCTTAAATTCTGAGCAACAAACAGTTCAAGATATTTAAAAAATAAAAAATCCAGTTTTTATCTAGATAAAGTGCTATCCTCTTCATGGTTGCAAAATGGCCACTAACATTTTCAGTTTTAGTTCACATTATGCCAAGAGTTCGCGTGTTTGTTCGCAGATGTATTAGGTAACAAAATAATGTTCACAGTATATTACAGCGTATGGAAGTCAGCCGACCTCCCAAAGGAAGTCACGATCTAGGACTCATAGGTATTTGTAGGAAACCAAAAACCAGCTCAACAGCAAAACACCAAATTGACCCTTTTAATAAAAGGTACCAATACTCAAATGCTCTAATAAATACATATATAACAAAAGTGGAAAAAGTAGAAGTAACTATAGTGAGATGAGGTTCTTCCAAAAAACTCTGTCTTGTCAAGCATTCTAGGAGTCTGAGCCAGAGAAACAGCTGCCATCTTGTTCACTGCGCCACCAGCCCACTAACACTTCCGTCGACCCACCTCACACCCAGCTAACTCCAGCATTGCCTCTAGTGAGGGTTCCATTTTAGCTCTGGAACTCGCCAGTGCCTCAGTAAACAGACTGAATATATTAACAAATTAAGCTGATGAGGCGGCTTATGGTTGTAAAGGTGCAGTGCTTCCGTTCCTCCAGACATGGAAGGATGGTGGTGCTGACTGGCTAAGGAGAGATGTGCCGGAGGCAGTCGACGTGGTGTCTTAGCCCTGGGACCACAGACTGCAAGACATCAGCAGGATTGGAAAGGCAGCTTGAAAAGCTCAGCAGTGCCAGGTATGGGATAAATACAACTCACAGGACCTTCCAGATGAAAAGTGTCACTAAAAATTAACAGCATCGAGATATTTTCCTGAAACTTGGTTTTGGTAAAAAGATAAGAAAAGAGATTCTTTTACTGTCCACAGAAACTTCTTCCTCTTGGCTTTGCCTGCCCTGAGCTCTGTAACTTCTTAGCCCCTGGAATTCTATGGCTAGGTCGGCACAGCCTGGTGCGGACTCCAGCCACCACGCACAGCTTCTCTTCACCCTGCTCTACATGGAGGATGATTTTTAATATCAAGGTTACTCACTTTTAAACATTTTCCCTTGCACAAACTTAAAGCTATAGTTGCAGCCCTAAAAGGTGAACATCTACCCAATTCTTCTGTCCTTCTGTCAGAAAAGTAGTGAACAAGCTAAATATGTGTAGCAATGTTTCCAGGGACAAGTTAAAGGAATGCACTGAAAGGAGACCCTGGAAGTTTCGTAAACACTCAAAACAGACTGGGACATTCACTGGAAATGGCATTCTAAGTTAGCCAGACATAAGAATGACATACCATTCACTGAAATCCTCAAATTAGCAACTGTTACTCATAAAAATCTTACGACAATCTGATTGCAGTTAACTCTACCTCAGTCCAAAATAAAACCAAGAGTAGTGCTGCGTGTAAAACAAGAGGAGAAAGTTTAACACAGCCAGACCATTTAGATTCGGAGTGATAACATTACTGGGCCGCTGGGAAAGGGGATCTGCAGAGAAACTGGGAAATAGTGCTTTGAACAATGCCCCCCACTTGAATTAGTCCCACAGTTCTTTAAGTTACTCTCTTGACTGATAGAATAAAATATATCCAGATTCTGAATTTTTTGATATATCTGATGTCAGGCCATAGAATTCTTCAATAGCTTGAGCATCTATTTTCTGCAGTAAAGGAAAAAGAAAACAATGCAATTATTTAACATGATTCCTGGGAAAGGAAAACTAAGGAACAATACAATAAAATGTAAGAAACACTAGCTGTTATAAAATTATAATTAGTAACTTTTGATACCAAATGGATACTGCATAGACTTGTCAGAAGGGCATCATTACATAAATTGCAAATCATTGGGGAAGAAAACCACTCTTTCATTTATTAGTAACCATTACTGTGTATTCTTTGAAAAAACCTGTCTCTCAAAATGGTACATAGGAACATCTTTGAATAATTCTTAATTATTTCTTCATGCCATCGGAGTTCATTTCCTTTACTGTTATTCTACTAAAAGTTACCCCAGTGGGTTAAGATGGATCATGTCTTTGAGTGTAGCATTCACTTAGTATTCCTTTACAACAAAATCAACATGTGAAATGCTTTGATGTAATATAAAGATTTCCAAATCCAACAGACTAAAAACTACATATATTTTAAATAACAATCAATATATTCAAATAGGAAAATTTTTTATAATAAAAGAATGTGAATAGAATTCTGAAATCTAATACTTGTCCTGTAGTACAGAGAGCTTTAGTCATGGTAGGAATTGTGATTTATGGTGGCGTCAGGATTTAGAGATGCCATCAACACGGCTAATCAGTTAACAAGAACACAGCAGTCCATAATCACACCCCTCCACCTGAGAATGGGATCAGCAGGCATTAGTTTTGACAGAAATGTAAAAATAAAGTTTTCAAGTCAGATTGGGAAAACTGGACTATTTCAGAAAACATACACATCCCCCTCAAATCCCACCTATACCCTATTCCTATGAGAGAAAAACTGCATACCAACCTCTACAATGTCGTCATCAAACAAAAGCCAGAAGCCATGACTTTTCACAATAGTAATATAATGCCCACGATTAGGGCCACTGGAAAAAAGCAAACAAAAGAAAGGCACTAAGTAAACATTTACTTCCTTATAAAACTACTTAGCAATTTATTAGCATTGACTCACTAGGGGAAAAAAAAAAACCAAAAAACAAAAAACTAACAACATCAGGATAAAGACTTTGGGATAGCCAGGTGCGGTGGTGCAGATCTGTAACTCCGCCCACTTGGGAGGCTGTAACGGTTGATACATTGTGTCAACTTGAGAAGTCTAGAAGCTTAACTAAGTCAGCAGTGCTACATCCTGGGGTGTAGAGGACAGGCCCTTACTAGGATGTTGTTCACTGTGTCATCTTGAGAAGTTTAGAAGTTTAAGTGATTCAGCTGGGGGCCAGGGTCCTCCCTTTGTAAACATCCTAAGCCTGTGCAAGAGGAGGGCATGGAGATGGTGTGAGTGCTACACGGGACACGGGGTGGGTAGCCTGCATACAATACAAGGGAGGAAAAGAGGCTTGCTCTCCCCTTTTTGCTCTTGTTGCTTTTGCTATCTTTTGCCGCCTTGAAGTGTTGTCCCTGTGCCATGCTATCCTGCCTTGGAGCCAGCTAATTACGGACTGAAACCTCCACAAACTGTGAGCTAAATCAACCTTTCCTTCCTTAATTTGGGGCATCGGGTATTTTGTCTCAGCAATGAGAAAAGTGACTAAGACGGAGGCTGAGGCAGGAGGATCATTTGCGCCTAGGGATCTGAGAGTCCAGTCTATGTCACAGTTTAGGGAGGAGCACCTGGATGCTGGGAGCATGCTGGCCACAAGGAGATGAAGTATGTGAAAGGGATGACTTCCAAGGACTCAGAGTCCAATGGGCAAAAGAGACTTCCAAATTCAGCAAATACTAACAAACAGTTACTGCCTACCTATTGTGTGTCAAGGTCTTACTTCCAGCTGTCGGGAAGAAAAACAATGAATAAAACAAGTCCCCACTTTCTAGGGACTTGGTGCTACAGTTTGAATGTGTCATCCAGAGTTCATGTGTTAGAAACTTCATTCCCAATGCAATAAAAATTGCGAGGTGAGACCTTTAAGAGGTAATTGATGCTGTTTTCCTGAAGGGGCTTTGTTGTAAAATCGAGATCAGTGCCTTCTTCTGCCTTGTGCACACTCTCCCCACGTGACACCTTCTGCCATGTTATGATTCGGCAGGAAGAAGGCCTTACCAGATGCAGCCCCCGGATCTTGGACTTCCCAACCTGTAGAACCATGAGCCAAACAAACTTCAACATAAACTACCCGATCTGTGGTGTTCTGTTATAGCAGCACAAAAGAGATCGAGACACTAAACATTTAATACATGTTCAGCCGTAGTACATGCAGTGAAGAAGAGAAAGCAGGGTAATGGGAGAGGGTGTAATGAGGGGAAGCTATTATTTGAGGAAAAGGAAGCTTTTCTGGAGGCCTCTCTGATAATGTGGGATTAGTGCAAAAGAAAACTCCTTTGAAGGAAATGGGGGGGGAGGGGGAATCATGTGACTGACTGTGACATGTGACATGTAACATGAGTAGCACGTGGAAAGGCCGGCAGAGAGGTTAGTACTTGGTGAGTTCACAGAACAGCTCGGAGGCCAGACTGGCTGAAGCCCAGTGAGCCCTGGGGAGGGGAGAAGGGAGGCAAGCAGAGTGGAGGGTGGGGGCAGACTGCATGGGGCGTCACTGCTACGATTTCAGACTTCATGCTGAGTGAGCCAGGGAGACACCGGGAAATTCTGAGGATTGGTATTAACAAATCATAAAGCCTGTAATTAATGAGGGCCTAGATATAAAGGTATACACTGCACAATACAGAAAGAAGTGGAAAGAACAGTTGCTACTCTGCAGTTGTGTTAAATTTACACAACAAGGTAAATTCAATCCTAAATCTAGAGTTGTTCGGTTTCTCCCCCCATTTTTATTAGCGTAAATACAATCATCGTGGGGACTTGGTACATAAACATACTGCATCTTGATCCTCTTTAATGTACCACTGAAGTTGGAAAGCTGAATCCCAACCCTTCCCCTCTTAGTCTGCCTTCGTTCAACACAAGATCCTGCAATACCTTCCCCTCGTTACGCGCTCTCCCATTACCCTGCTTTCTCTTCTTTACTGCGTGTCCCACCACCGAACGCATATTAAGTGTTTAGTGCCAGCCAATGTGCTTCCATACCTACCATCCGTCCCACTAGACCCTAAGCTTCATGCAGGCAGCGCCTCTGAGCCGTATGTCGTGCTCACAATGGGATCTTCAGATCCCAGCACAGAGCCCAGGCAACAGAGTTCAAACCCCAGGAAGCCACTCCCTTCCCACACACAGGCCAGGCTGCCTCCAGGGGTGGAGTTTAAAGTGTCCTAGTTAGCAGCACGCATGACTTGGCACTAACTTGCTGCCAGGGCTGTGTGAACCTTGTATGTCCATTATAGAAACTGACGATTTGGAACCTAGACTCCCACAGGTCCCCGAAGACCCCAAAATGCACTCAGCGGCCTTCCCAAGGATTAGAATCAGGCACCCACAAAGATCCAAAGTGAAAGTGCCCTGTGCGTACGAGTGTTTCTCTTTCTCCTCACCCAGCTTTCCTGGCACACCCTCCCAATCCAGTCACTGCCACCTTCAATGCCCACCCATACCAGGCTCTGCCTGCCCCAGACCTCCTCCGACCTGCCCCAGTGTGGGGTCTCCCCAGTGTTCGTGGTTGGGTTTCATTCACTGGGTTCCACTTCCTTCTTCAAAAGAATGACTGTTAGAAATATTCTTCAGGAGAACACAAAGCTGGCTCACAACTGACCAATGATATAACTTACTGAGACATAACAAAACATTCTGTGACTTGAAGCTCACACACCCAGGACAAAACGTGGGGTGTACCACATGTGAAGCTACAGTTTCTGACTCCATCCATCTCCACACGGACTGAAAAAGAAATCAGCCTATTCCCTGCATGGTAACAGTATGCTCTTGGCAATTGTACTTTCACTGCACCTCATCCAAGCAGATGGAGAGGAAATCGTGCTTGCTCTATACAGCATATCCCTACCCAAAACTTACACCAGCCGGAGGAAAGCTGTACCTATCCCGGACAGAACATGCATCTCTCCCCATTGAGCAAAGAATAGCAAACAGGTAGATTTTCAATATACTTTTCCACACTTATGCCAATTATAGAATTTTTTTTAAATGCCCAAAGGACTTTCAGCAAAACACTTTGCTTCTCCCTATCTATGGGCCTTCTCTTTTTCTGATTATATATACTTATTGTAAAATGTGGGGAAAAAACTGAAAATGTTTGCATAAAGAATGTTTCTAAGAATAGCTTTTTAGCCATGCAAAATGCCGCAAAATTATTAAATCTGATTTCTTATTTTTAGTTGTTAGTTATATATCTTAAAATACTTTTGAAATCATTCTGTATACAATCTGGCTTTTGAAAAAATAAATTACAGCATAAGCTTTTATTTCTCCATGTTATTAAAACTCACCACAAGCATCATTTCTATCCAATGGAGATTTATTGAATGACTTCTCTTACGATAGAATTATCTGGATCACCACTGTTGCGATGCTATTTATTTTGTGTGTGTCTCTAGGTATGTTTATATACAGTCACACGTCACGTGATTATGTCTCGGTCAATGGCAGAACACACATACAGCACTGGTCCCAGAAGATAACATTGCCTCGAGATGCTACTAGCCTCGGTGTAAGCACACTTTATGATGTTTGGACAATGAAACCAGGTAACATCACAATATTTCTTAGAACACATCCCCATTGTTAAGTGATACAACTCTATGTTTTGGGGTGACCAATGAGAGTTTGGATGACATTCCCAAAAGACTGAGTGTCCCAGCCCAGTAAGGGTACAGCCAGGTATATTTCAGCAAAGAAACTACCCCTGCATTTATCATGCGCACCTGGTTCCAGCCCACCTTTACCTGCCACAGTGAACGACCACGGCAACCAGGTCATACATGCGGTCCAGGTTCACGGCATCACTGGAGGTGTTGAAGAGCCGGAGCTCCAGAGGGAAGACCACCCGGTAAGACAGCTTGGTGTACCTGTGCAGCTGCTCCATGTACTTGAACCGCTTTAGGTGCAGGGCCAAAATCATGGGGAGCTTTTTTACCCTCATCCTAAGAAAGCATAGAAAAGAAAATCAGTTGAGCCCAACACCTGTCAGAGGAAGAGAATACACCGTCACCCGTACGAACAAGACAGAAAGGAGTCTAGCACCCTTTAGACCAGCAAACAGCCAAACAGTTTGCAAGAAGAAAAGTTAGCTTGCCAATGGAAAGCTGACTTAAGACTACATCCTTAGCTAAATGGAGCATGGCCAGCCAGAGAAAAGCACAGTAGTGTGTCTCAGGCAAAGCAGACATTCTAGAATCTGTGCACCAATAAAAACACGATGTGCCATTGCCATCTGTCACTGGTCGAATATATTTGGATAATTCACCCCTTGAGATACTGACAGGAAGACGGACAGCTTTTGAGAAAATGGAGGACAAGACAGAAGGGTACAGACAGAACTTCACATTCTGAGGAAGCTTCGAGCACACATTCTCGGGCTTCACACATGGAGGGTACCAGGCTCAGTCTCACTCCCGACCCTTGTGAGTGTGGGCAAGTCAATCCCCTCTTGTGGCTCTCACTTTCTTCATTTATAATGCAGGAGTTGCCTTGGGGTTACATTTCCCAAACTGGGCTCAAGAGACCCTGGAGATGTTAGCAGATGTGGCGTTCTGATGGCCATGTTTAGACAACGCTTCTTCCTATTGAAAGCCTTTTAAGTACATTAGTGCACTTAAGGTCTGCGAAATCTTGCGGCAAAGGAACTGTTCCGGTTTGTTTGAAGCAGCATGTCCCAAACTCGCGTAAACACAAAAAGCTTTTTTCACTAGATGACGGTTAAGAGTCCTCAGTAAACTATCACAACCCTAAGAGCTTCTGTAGATAGCACTCCTTGGGGAGCGGGGCTTCCAGTTACCCTCCAGGTCCCCTGTCCAAAGGGTGTGCTCAAATTGTAAATGCTGTTCCGCTTGTGCACATTTTCAATGCATATTGTTTGATTGAAAAGGACATTTCAAGAGAATATTATTAAGGAATCTATTAAGATAAAACCCTGATCATAAAAATAAGTAAAATAAAAACATTGGTCAAAATATAAGAATTATGGGGGGGTGTCCATATAACATTTTAATGTATAAAGCCTCCAGAGCTAAACAGAAAACACCTTCATGCCACACGGGCAGACCTGGGGCTGTCTTAGGCAGACTGAGACTGTTAGGAAGGAAAGCACAGATGAGCTCCCTGTCCTCTAACAAGAAGCATCACCTGCCACCTGCACTGCTAACTGCAGCAGTGATCGATCTTTTCCAAACTCTGAAGCATCAAGAAAAATGTGCATGTCTAGGCTGCAGGGCTGAGGAGGCTCAGCAGAGAAATCACTTCAGTCTCACGTCTGGACGCCCCCTGGTGGCGGGGTGGGTAGCAATATTGAGCTCCTGCGAACTACCATGAAAACTCCAGAACCACCAGCAAAATAAATGTAACTCTCAGTAAGGCTCCTTGGGATGATTAAAATGTCAAGCTTCTTGGCCTCCGGGAGCAGATAAAGAGGACAAACTAGCAATCTCAGATTCTCCAAGAGCTGTAATTGGCAACTGCTGGTAAAATGATGGGGAACTCTGGGTCCTATATTCAACTCGGAACACAGTAACTTTCTTACCACCTCTCCCGGGAACTGACGTGCGCCTGACTCCCTCATGACTTATTAAATGATGGATTTTTGAAAATCTCTGTAAATAAGAAGTATCTATATCTAAGTAATAGAACAATATATGGCACAGCAGCTACTGTGTGGTATGTTCCGGGCGAAGTCCTTTATGTACTTTATCTTTAATCCCAAGAGGTGAGTGATTACAGTTGATCCCCACTTGTTTACCCAAGTATGTGGCACAACGCAGTACTCAGTGTCTGTCGGATGAGTGGCTGAAGGAAAGAGCAAACTACCAGACAGATGGACAACTTCCAAGGTCGACATTCTGGTGTAAGCTTTACTGGTGAGGAAGGTAAATGACCCCCGAAGCTCCATGAAGCTGACATTCAAAACCAGACCTGTTGCACCCCAGTCTGGTTCCTCCCCACGACACAAAGCCACTCCCAAGCTGAATCTTTTACACACCTTTTCTGGGCCTCCTGCTTGCTGCAGCATGTCTCACAATAATATTTTTGTTCACTACACAGTGTTTCTGTGTTGCTGAAGTCTCTGTAGAGAAAAATATTGTCAGCTTTTAAAATGTCCAAACATACTTGGTATATCACGTTTTAAACCCTTCTATTAGCCGAAGGTTAATTTTTAAGTGAAAATGAGGAAAGCAGTAATCGGAAATGACCCTTCTAAAGACTAGGAGCTATTTATACCATGAGAGCATGTCTGCTGGACTAGGTTATAGCCTCACCATGGGGGATTTTAAAATATAACTGTATTTAGGGGGATACAAAGATATATGAACTAGAGTTTCCAACATATTCGGGGGAAAAGTTCAGGATTTAACAGGGGATACTGGTAAATTGAGTATTAACGATTATAATAGAAAAATATTCTCTCTCATAAAAACACACCCTGACACTGTAAGTCAGGTCCAAAGAATAATAATCATAAAACAAAAATAATAATCACATAAACCACAAGTTGACATTATTATGCAGTTAATGAAAAACAAGCCTGTCTCACAGGATCCATATTTTCAAAGAACCTAAAAGGAAATAGTGAAATTTAAATCATATACAAACGCCCTTACAATGAACTAAGAAAATCTCAAGCTATAGGAGGTAACTGCAGCCTACCCCATTCCTGCTCTCCACCGCTTCCCCACCTCCCCGGAGTGTAAAAACTCTAGCCTGCCTCTTTCCAAGAACAAAAGCCATTGTGTTCATTCTATGTGTGTTCATCTTATCTTAAGGTTATACTCTGCTACTTATAGTTTTCATTTTTCAAATGTCATGCCCTTTCATTCTTTTCTGGTCACAGAGATTCTACTTAACATTTCTGTGGTTTGCTTCAAAAGGCTAAAAAGAACATCCGGAATATAATAATACCCTACAGTCTTGAAAAACGCTTGTGACATTTCCTTATTCACAGAATGTCCTGGCAGAATGGTCAGATTTTATTAAATAGAAAATGGCATTTAAACGGTGTTAATGACTCTACCACTTACAGAGAACCTATCAAAAGAATACACAGATTGTTCATTTAATAAATCCCCAGACGTTCACTGACAGTCCTCTGGGCTAGCCCCCCGGGATTACCAGAGTACCTGCCCTCACACAGCTCACAGGCTACAGAGTGCACAGGAGCCAGTGACCACGTGAAATGTTCAGCGCTGCTTACACATATGGCATGGCACAGAATTCCCCTGCCACAGCTTATTTGCCAAATACAGCATAGGAATAGCCAGGCACCATCCCAGCACTGAGGAAGGCTGAGGCAGGAGGATCACAAGTTCAAGTACTGCCTGGGCAACTTAGTGAGACCCTATCTCAAAAGAAAAAGAAAAACGGGCTGGGGATGTAGTTCAGAGTGAACGCCGTGGGTTCAGTTCCCACTGCTGCAAACAACAACAAAAAGGGACACCTCTGCATGCAGGATGGTCATCAGAATGCACCTTGCCTTCTCTCTGCTGCAGACATACTGGCCTTGGACTCCACTCCTCCCGCCTTGGGGCATTTGCGGGTGCTATTTCCTTAACAGTGACTGCTCCCCCACTCCATGCCTGCATGGCTGCTGGGCTAGCTGGTAAGACCTCGGTGTACATATCCCCTCCTCGGCAGAGAGGACTTCGCTGCTCACTCTGCCCGTCACCCAGCCCCATCACGTTGCTGTCTGCTCTTCTTCAGCATCCACACCCCCAGCTGAAACACCCTCCTATTCATCCGATCACCTGCCTGCTTCTCTCACAGCTGTTGCCCCACCCTGACTTATAATGGCAGCACTCAATATTTACTGGCTGAATGAATGAACTAGCAAAGATATATCTAGGGAAAAGCAAAGAGGAAGAAGAGGGGCCGGTGAGATAGCTCAGCAGCATAAGCGCCTGCCTGGCAAACGCAAGGTCCTGAGTTCGACTCCCGGTACCCAAATACGAAAAAAGGGCCGGTGATATCGCTCAGCAGCATGGGCACCTGCTGGCGCGCGAGGTCCTTAGTTCGACCCCTGGTACCCACCAATAAAAAAAAAAAAAAAAAAAAAAAGGAAGAAGAACGAACTTGAACGGGGGTACTTCAGGAGTTTCCCCCAAAGGGCAATGACAAAGCCATGTTCTCAAAGAGGAAAAGTGTGCCGGAGTTCAAGAGTCAGCAGACGGCAGAGGCACCGAGGCTTGGCACAGACAGCAGGTGCACAGGAGGGACTGGGGCTGCTGTGCACGACGCAGCTGCGACTGCACTAAGAGGCTGGAAAGGATCCTCAGGCGCTAGGTCTCAGCAAGAACAAGACACAATCGGACATTGCTTTTGAGAAACACCACTTGGGTAGTCCTGAAGAGTAAGAACTGGAGGGGGAAAAGCCAAAGAAACCATTAAGAAGGCAATCATACTCAACTTTGAGATTTCGAGTGTTTCATGCACAAACAGACTCAAATTTAGCTGAATGGACACTTCCACTGAGTGACTGCTGTGAACTCCTGACTCAGTGGAGTGGGACACGGCAGCCAGGGAGGGGAAGGGGAACATGGACAATAATGGGGATTTATAGCTGTGGACCGCCCCCAACAAATCTCTTCATCTAGCTAAAGAATCAGAATAACTAAGGAGAACTTGGCAAGAGTAATGCTTTCTCTTCACTCTTACACCTCAAAAAATGTTCTCTGTAGACCCAGACAAGGAGAAATATATCCCTAATCCCCAAATCAGAAACACTTCTGGTCCCAAGCATTTCAAATAAGGGATACTCAACCTTATCAATTTAAGAACTCAATTTACAAATATTCACCATCCTGCCCAGCCCCAGCTGGCTGGAAGCCCGGTACCACGAGGGCCAGGGTCATCCTCTCATGGCATCCTAATTGAGAAATGGAAAATGAAGAAAAGTCAGGAAAAGGGGCTGACCTCAGCAATAAACTGAGGCAGAGCAGGTCTATCAGTTCAAGGTAACAGCTGTTAGAACAAGTGAGTGACAAAAGTGGAGGAAGTTTTCAAGGAGGAAGTCAGAGCTGAGGCTCTTTCTAACACTTGGGATAAATTACAAAAGCATGGAGAAGAGATTAGGGAAAAAGCCCAAAGCTCTTTGTATTTCTTTTTTTAAAACTCTTAGTAGCAATCAAACGCTACTTAAAGATAACACTTTAGGAACAAATCTAATAAGAAATGCATGCCTTTATAAAGGGAACTATAAAACTTTATTGACATATATAAGAAAAACTTTAATGAATGGAGAGAGTAAGTTCCTGGAGGGGGTGGCTTTCCACCAGTGTGCAGACAGCTGTCACGTCCAAGTTAACATCTGCATTTGACACATTTTCAATTACGATTTTAACCAATTCAACACAATAGTTTAAAAGCTGATTTGGAAAAAAATTCTCAAGCCATGCTTCCTGGTAACTTCCACATGCCCCGTGTGGAAACTGACACTCGCTGAGCAGCACAGGGCAAGCTGATGTGGCTCCTCCGATGGTGCCAGGCCACGGGGCTGTGGCAGTGCCAGGCTCTGCTCAGCCTCTCAGGAGCTGAGACGATCGACACACACCTGTAACCTTGTGCCCTGGTCCTGGGAAGCTGTGCTCTAAAATCTAGAGCTGTTCTTCTCCTCCTAGCTACTCATCAGAATTACCAGAGGATTGTTTAAAAACTATCTCAAGCCAGGCGTGGTGGCACATGCCTGTAATCCCAGCTGAGCCATGAGTTTGAAGCCAGCCTGGGCTACATAGGGAGTTGGAGGTCAGCCTAACCCTGTCTCAAAAAAGAAAAAAGAAAAAAGGAACAGAAGCTATCTTAATACTCAATGTCACCCCTCTCTTCCACTCCCATCCCAATCAATAACATAAGAATCCAAGCATTATTGTTTTTCAAACTTCCTGCTTATTCTGGTTCACCGCCTGAGCTGAGAGCCTGTTCCGGTGCAGCCCAAATGTTACAGTGCATCCGGGCCACCTGGGAGTCCTATCAAACTGCAGATTCTGATTCATTCTGAGGTGGGACCTGAGATTCTGCATTTCTAATGAGATCCCAGGTGATGTGTGTTTGAGTAGCAAAGAGCAAAACAGAAGTTCTCAAACTTGAGTGGTACTGTTGTATGGTTTGTACCACTCCAGCTCCAAGAACTTGAGAAGATCTTTGGTTAAAAAAAAAGTAAAGGGTTTATTCAAAGCCAGCTGTCACGGAGATGGAGAGAGGCTTCTTACTGCCTCTCTACGTTTAGGTGTGAAAGGGCTTTTAAGGAAAGGAACAGAGGGGAGAAATGCAATGAGACAATAGGCAAGGAAATTTCCCTGTCATTTCATCCCCGCAGCTATTTTTCCCTCCCTGTGGAAAGGACCAAACCCTAACCTCCTGCTGCTATCATCTGCATATTCCTTCCACACAGAGGTGTTACAGTTCCGGTCCAATCATCTGAGATGGGGGCGGGGGTGGTTTATGCCCTGAGCATGAGGAAATTCAGAGAAGCAGCTGATCTCTAAAAGAAAAAAATCTTACATTTTAAAGATATGTTTTACCCTTTTGGTTACAGTACCACAATCACCATAGCATTAAAAAAAGACAGAGGCCTAGTTTCGATGAAGTTCCTGAATATGGCCTGGGTTCTATTTTTACCAATTTCCTAGTTGATTCTGATACACACCTACTTTTAAGAACCACTGACTCAAGTATTAAAATCAATTTTAAAAAAGAAATCCACAAGTCAGGTGTGTGTCAGATACTAGGAAACACCATACTATATTATGAATAATAACCAAAACTGAAACACAGGTCAGAAAAACCAATAGATAAGCAGAGGGAATGGATGTATACATTAACTTAGTACATAAAAGAAGTTTCTCAAAATAAGGAGGAATTTCTTTCAAAGGAGATTAATTTTCAAGTGGAAAGAGCTTCAGGAGAATTAAAGCCTGCTTTCCTCAATGCCTGGCTGGCCTCCCTGGCATTGGGAGAATGGGGATATTAAGTGGGAGGAAGACAGAGGAAGTCCGGGAAGGTGTTGTTTCAGCACTGAGCACTTGGAGGAGAAAGGTTTCCTAGCAGGAGCCATAGGGAGGGAGGAGGCCCTGAAGGTGAAGACAAAAAATACGACAAAGGCCAAGTTGGAACAATGAATGTAACCTGCATGTACTTTAGGTTTTGGCCTGAAGGCATCCCTGAGCTTTTCAGAAAGAAAAAGGAAAAGTTCTCTCAGTTTCCTGCTATCATACAAATGGCTTACCTTGCTTAAGTCACAGAACTTTATGAAATACTATACTAGAATTGTAACTCAGCTACAGTATGGAAGTATATCTTCTCTAGACCTATATCCTGAAATTAACCACTGTTACACAATTTCTCTGGGACAAAAGTTCAATGAAAATTCCTTGTAATCCACCACCTAAAGCCCTTCTGGAAGGAAGTGGCAGGGATCCTACATTCAAATCCCACAACTGTAGCTTGACTTTTTTTTTTGAGTTATTAAAATAAAAAGATGAAAGATGTATCACATCATAAGAGATATACAGACATGATGTTTAAAAAGAAAACATAAATTCTAGTTTTAAAAACGAAAGAAAACAAATCAAATTAAATCATGAAAGGGGACAAGAAAGATCCTTGTCATTCCTTCTCTTTGGTCTCAGAGATAGGAAAAGCTAATGAATCTGCTGACTTCTCTTCCCTGGGTCTGCACTTTGGGGTGGGAGGGCAGGGGTTTGAATGCTGCCACCCCATCGCAGAACTCTTAGTGGTGAATCCCAGTTTAGCAGGCTTCTCTTTAGGTGTACATGTGAGGGAGAGCGTAGGTGAGTAGGCCAAGGTCTAGTTTAGAGATGATGTGAAATGGGAGTAGGAGGGAATTTATATTTCAAAGGCTTTTGGGGGGCTACTACATATGCCCCAACCCCAGCATTAACATTTCTAAGTGCCTCTACCCTGCCTGCATCACGCACACAGGCTGGTCTCAGAACTGCAGCCCCTGTTACCTGCCCTCTGAACAGCCCAGGAGTTTCCTAGAAGGGAGGGGAAGCAGTCAACCTTCACTCCACTTCCTCATCTATGACCAATGTCAGTACCACCTTAACTTTTTTCATACCCTACAATCATAAAACCTTGGGAAGACCAAAAATGGCTTCATTTCACAAGAATGTGGATAAGTGGTACCATTAACAGAACCAAGCAGGGAAAAGAGAGGTCATCCTGGCCTACAAAACGCATTTACAAAGAGATGCAAATCTATCCTAGACACCTGGATCTGTGGTATTGGGAGACAAAAGCTGAGACACCAGAACAGCAGGAAGCATTCTGAGAACTCTCACTCTGGCCAGGTGAGGACTTGCAGACCCGGTCAAGCAGAGTGGAACCGGTGCTCCCACTTACACAGCATCCAACACCCAGGTGAACCAAGCTCTTCTGAGCTGCTCTCATCCTAAAAGATGGCTTTCTACCAGGCAGCTAGCCCAGCCAGTTCCTTGACTATTCTTCCAAAAGGTTTCAGGTAATCTGAGGTCTTGAAAGAACAGCCCTGTCACCTGAGCCGTACTGATACAAATCAACAGCGCCTTGTTTCAGCTGTCTCCGAGCTGCAACACCAGTGCCGGGGAGACTCGCCCCAGCCACTCAGTCTACACTGGCGCCTTCAGTGTCAGCACTGTCTGGGTTTTACTTCCTTCAAAGCCCTGGTCATCATCTGTGCAGTCCTGCTAGAGTGTATGTGCATGAGAGTAGGGGCCTAGGTACCCTTTACTCCCCTCTCCCCAGTGTCTAAAGCAAGGCTGAGAAAATTATAAACACTCATTTTCTCTTGTTAAAGGAAGTGGGAACCTTGTCTATGTGGCAACTCTGAGCACACTTTCTTTTCTTTTTCTTTTTTTTTTTTTCGTGGGTACCGGGGGTCAACCTCGGGACCTCGCGTGCCAGCAGGCGCCCATACCGCTGAGCGATATCACCGGCCCTTTTTTCGTATGTGGGTACTGGGAGTCGAACTCAGGACCTTGCGCTTGCCAGGCAGGCACTTATGCCACTGAGCCATCTCATTGGCCTGGAGCACACTTTCAATGTCAGGTCAATATGCAATATCTACAGTAATCCTGGGCACGTACTCTCACATGCTGGGCTCTTTGCTGTCTCTAAGTGCTAATGAGGGGAAATTACTTGCCATGAATGATCTCCACAGAATACTTAAAAGATGGAGGAAAGGGAAATTCCCTCACTAGCTCTCAAAGTGCATAATTTTTAAAATAACAGAAGAGATTATCTTAAAAAGAGTAATGAATGGTAGGCATCTTTAGCACTTATTAACTATATGTGTGTATGCATATGTGGTAGAGAGAGACTTTGATGAAAGCCAAAGTATACATCCTGTATTAAAGATTAAAATTTTATTTTATTTTTATTATTTTTTTTTTGTGGGTACCGGGGGGTCGACCTCAGGACCTCGCGCGCCAGCAGGCGCCCGTGCCGCTGAGCGATATCACCGGCCCCTTTTTCGCATGTGGGTTCCGGGAGTTGAACTCGGGCCCTCGCGCTTGCCGGGCAGGCGCTTAAGCCGCTGAGCCATCTCACCGGCCCAAAATTTTATTTTTTAATTCAATGACTAATGACTCCCATCTGATCTTCTCTCTGCTCAGTGAAACTCTTCTGCAGACCACATATATTTATTTTTACTGTCTCTTAGGAAAGAAGAAGCAGAAAATAACAGGATTATGCTGGTTAAAGAGCAAGGAAGATTACGTCTTGAAGAAATACAGGATTTTATTTCCCCCATTTATTTACTAGCCCGATCAAAAGCTCAAACCACAAGTAGAATTCTTGAGGTTACCTCAGACAGTGGGTAATGGAAGTGTTCTGCTCCACGTCAACAGAAAGGTCAAGAAAATCTTCATCTTTGCTACTAACCTGAAGCAAAAAAAAAAAAAAAAAATAATAATAATAAGGAAAAATATATTAAATGTATTAGGCATGAAATACATAGTAGACATAGGAGCTAAAACTTTGAATCCATTTTTTTTTTTCTCTTTTGTGGTGCTGGGGATTGAACCCAGTGTTCAACAGATGCTAGGCTAACACTCCAGTGCTGAGCTACATCCTCAGCCCCAAAACTTTGAATCCAGCACCGAACCAAGGTACTCCAATAGCATAACTGCAGTAAGGATTGAGGACGGCTATACATGCTCACTGGAACCAGTTACATTGAAAACATCCCAATCTAAAGAACATACCGGATTCTCTATTCAACCTCATCCCTGTTGTAATTTTGATTCAAAACTTTCAATAATTAAAACTCAACCAGATTGCACTTCCTCTCCAGCTATTATCCCCATTGTTTCAACACAGGAAGTTTCAGACAAACATTCAGACAGTGCAGCTTGGCAGAATGACGGGAATGAAAAAGGACAAGACGCACAGAAAATCTTCTACCCAGATGGTCGCCCTTCATCAGGGTGTTTTCATTTTTTGCCAGTCCCATGAATTCACTCCCTTCCTCCCAAGCCTCCTTATTCAAATTGTGTGGAAGGCTGGAGAGCTTAGAGAGTGCACGCACCACACATCCAGCCATCCTTCGGCCAGAAATGGTCATCATTTGCACAGCCCTGTGCTGTCAGTGATCACAATCAGCCCTGGAGCTGGCCTGGAGCCCTGGCTCACAAGGCCTCGTTGGCTCTTGGCAATTCATTGACCCTGGCTGCTTCTCAGGCTACCATAGGCCATCACATGTCAGCTCTGGATCTCACATTCGATGAAGCTTATTGAGCAAGTGCTTACACTCCACTCATGCACCAACCACCCTGGGGTTTATTGTCTTGCTCTTGGAACAGGAGGGACAAGCTGGCCCCAGAACAACCCCCTCACCCGTCACACATCTGTCTTTATTGTGAACAGCAGGTGGGACACTTCTAACAAGAGCTAACAAGAGTAAAAAAATTAATTTACAAAAGTAAGGATTCAGTGAAGCTGCCTGGGAGCACCCCAGGGACTCATATGTAGATGCCAACCCAGAGCAGGATGAATAACAAAATAAAAATTATACTCCTTTAAAAGTGTGACAGCTAGGCATGGTGGTGGATGCCTGCAATCCCAGCACTCAAGAGGCTGAAGCAGGAGATCGCCATGAGTTCAAGGCCAGCCTGCACTACATAGTGAGACCCTGTCTCAAAAAAAAAAAAAAAAAGAAGTGCGACAACCCTATGATCCCAAACTCCAGAAATTATCTAAGCAAATACTCAAAGTTGTGGACATACCCTTTTATGCTTGTGTAAGTCTACACGAAAATGTTTATTGGGACAGACTGCCCAGCTCCATTTCTTTCCACTGCCCATTATAAACTAGATGGTCTGGAGCCAGTTACTTAGCCTCTCTTTATCTGTTTCCTCATCTATAATGTGGGGACAGCTAATAGTATCTTACAAGATAGTTGTCAGGATGAAATAAAGTAATATATGTAAAGCGCTTTCAAAAGTGATCACTGAACAAATGAAGGAGAGGTAAAAAATTCTAAATAGCCTAAGATGGTCAAAATGTCAGAAATGGTTTATCACATGGTGATTATAATACTAAATAAAAAGCAGACCATACAATTATTTATATATATATGTTAATTCCTATTTTGCATTTAAAAAGGCATGTATATATTAGTACACATATGCCCTCCCTTACCACTCTCTAGCATTCTGCATTAATTTTTTATGGCATTTATTCCTTCTATGACAGAACTCATTCCTGACATTCTAGCATATCATTACAGTTAGCCCCTGACTTAAGAACGAATTCCGTTCTGGGAGAACATTAATAAGTCGGATTTGTTCATAAGTCCGACAAAG
This sequence comes from Erethizon dorsatum, assembly GCA_028451465.1. Taxonomy (NCBI): domain Eukaryota; kingdom Metazoa; phylum Chordata; class Mammalia; order Rodentia; family Erethizontidae; genus Erethizon; species Erethizon dorsatum. Next base: position 60,003,627 of record CM051836.1, on the reverse strand, counting down.
TGAGTCTTATACATCTTTGACACAAATATACAATGCAAAGCATAAAAAAACCAAACACATACACACAAAAATATTGTAAATAATGCTTCCAGACATCCTGGGCTCTGACTGGATACTGTACTACTGCACACTATCGCACTGTACAGTAAGCACACAGCAGCACAACTGCGACGATGTCAGGCAGACACGTGAGCTACTTCTGAGATTGGTTGGCACCTGAGAATTTTGTAATTCGAGGTCCGTTTGGATCTGTGAAAGTTCGCAACTGGAATGTTCATAAGTCGGGGATATACTGTACCACTGCCTCTATTGGCTTCTCTGACATATGACTTTACAGATCCTCTCATCGAAAGGTGACTGCTTCCCCGTTCTTGATTCTGAGCATAGCCACATGACTTGTTTTGGCCAGTGGGGATTTTAGAAGACAGGTGAACAAGCACTGGTGAACTTGCCCTCCTTCCCTTCTGTCACCACCATAAGGCTGAGCCCAGGCTAACTCACTGTTCTCAGGAAGACGGTAGGAGGCCCATGAAGGAAAGCTGTCCTAACTAAGGTGCCCAGCTGAGCCAATCTAAAGTGAACCCCCTCAGCCAAGCTGGGACACATGGATAAGCTAGCAGACCTTCAAACACACAAGTGCAGCCAAGGCCAGCTGACATCAGCTGACCTTTACTCAACCCCTAGTTACATGGGTTATAATAATCAATGATAGCTTCACTTAAGACTCAAGAGTTGTGGGGTGGTTTATAAAAAGCAACAGAAACCTGATACAGCCACATAATATATATATAATATATATATTTTTTTTAATTTTAATATATATGTTTATATATATATATAATTTTTATTATTATCTGTCACTTACTGAAATGAAAGTTCAAAAGATTGGCCTCAGTAATAAGATCCTAACATACTAATACATACTCCTCCAGAAAACTGTAAGTTCATATGACCATAAACCAAAAGAAGGCACCTGAATGGTGTCAGAGTATGAACACAAACTGGCAGATGGAGAATACCTGCTTTGAGGAAGAGAGCTGTACAGAATGACAGAATGAGTTCATGGTTTCACAGCCTTTACCTGGGGGCCTATGGAAGAAAATGCAGTCTTTCTGGCCTGGGTGCCAAAGACTAAATCTGAGAAACCAAATCCACTAGAAGAAGGGAAAGGGTCTGAGATGGTCTCCCCAACTCTGTTCACATCTGGCTGACCACTGAACTATACATCATGCTTGGAATGCACTCCAAGCAACTCAGCTGGAGACAAACAGTGACCCAAGGTTCGAGCTGCCACCCAATAAATAGTGAGTCCAAGATAACTGCCTGCTAAAACTAAAGAAAGTCAATACTTGCTGAAGAAAAGAAACATAATCTAGAGGTTCTGCATTTTCTCAATGTCCCGGACAAGAGCCAAACTTATAATATGTAAAGAATCAAGAAAATAGAAGACATTCTTAAAATAAAAGAAAATCAACAAGACCCATCCTGAGATGCCTCATATGTTGGAATTAGCAGACCAGGATTTTTTAAAAGCTAATAAATAACTATCTTCTAAAGTAAAAGAAAATATACGCGTAGTGAATTAAAAAAGAAAAAAAAGAAAAAAGAAAAAACTGCAGCAGACAGAAGCAATAAAAAAAAAAAAAAAAAAGCAAATGGAAATTCCAGAACTGAAAAACATAATGCACGGCATGAACTTAACAACAAATTGGAGATGACAGAGGAAAGACCAAGTGAATTTGAAGACAGATCATTGGAAACTATCTAAAAAGAAAATGAAGAAAAGAAGATTGAAATAAAACCTAAACACTAGGGGCCTTTCAGATAATATCATACATACAAGAAGAATCCTAGAAGGGGAGGAGAGGAAGAACAGGGCAGAAAAACTATTTGAAAAATCACTGGCTAAGATTTCCCAAACTTGAAGAAATATGAACATTAACAGATTCAAGATACACAACAAATACCAAGCAAGACAAATAAACAGGATCAGCCAAAGAACATCAGAGGCAAACTACTGAAATCAAGAATAAAAAGCAGGGCTGGTGAGATGGCTCAGCGGCATAAACGCCTGCCTGGCAAGCGCGAGGTCCTGAGTTCGACTCCCAGTACCCACATGAAAAGAAAAAAGGGCCAGTGATATTGCTCAGTGGCACAAGTGCCTGCTGGCAAGCATGAGGTCCTGAGTTCGACTCCCAGTACGCACATTTAAAAAAAAAAGAATAAAAAGCAAATCTTAAGCAACTTCAGCAAAAATAAAAATCACACATTGCTTAGAAGAAAATGATTCGGTTAGCAGCTGACTTCTCAAACTATGAGAAACTTCTCAGGACACAATGAAATGTCTTCACTATGCTGAAAGAAAAAATTATCAAGCTAGAATTCTTATATCCCATAAATAAACCCTTCAAGAATGAAACAAAATGAAGAGACTTGTAATTAACAGACTTACACTAGAAAAAAGGTTAAAGGAAGTCCTTCGAGCCAAAGAGAAATTATTCCATTTGGAAATACAGATACTCAAGAAAGAACAATGAGTTTTGAGAATGGTGGTTTTGTTTTTAATAATACTTATGCCTCTTTAAAGGAAAAACAATGTTGTCCTATGGGGTTTAGCACAAAGGACAAGGTGAAGTGAGGCAGAGGAAATATCGCCCGTACATTTATGAATTTTCTATGTTTTATGTGAAATAGTAACATTATTAACTGAGTGCAGACTGTGAAAACTGAAGAATATTAGTACAACTACCAAACACACACACACACACACACACACACACACACAAGAAAAGGCAAAGAGAAAAATTAGTATGGAATTGTAAAAATGCATATATTCAAATATGTATTTTTATAGAAAGAAAAGGTATAAGAGGAGAACCAGAAACCAAAGAAAATAGAAAACATAAAATGGTAGCCCCACACCCAAATATATCAATAATTATAGCAAATATTAATTGTCTAATAATAAAATAAAAGCCTTTTCTTCAAATTTTTGTTGTTTGCATAATGTCCTGGGCATCAAACCCAGGGCTTCACAGAGACTAGGCAAGTGCTCTACCACTGAGCTACAGTCCCCAGCCAATAAAAAATGGATTGTTTTTAAAAAGCAAGACCAACTATATGCTGTCCACAAGAGCTAAACTTTAAATAGAAAAAGAGATGGAAAGTCAAGACTGGAAAAAAGACAGGCATACTATGCAAAGAATTAGCATTAGTGGGCCGGTGAGATGGCTCAGCGGCGTAAGCGCCTGCCTGGCAAGCGCGAGGGCCCGAGTTTGACTCCCGGAACCCACATACGAAAAACGGCCGGTGATATCGCTCAGCGGCACGGGCGCCTGCTGGCATCCTGAAGTTGACCCCTGGTACCCAAAAAAAAAAAAAAAAAAAAAAAAAGAATTAGCATTAGTATGTAGAGGGATATGTTATTATCAGATAAAATAGATTTTCTATTTTTTTTTTTTTTTTTTGTGGGTACCGGGGGTCAAACTCAGGACCTCGAACGCCAGCAGGTGCCCATGACGCTGAGCGATATCACCGGCCCTTTTTTCGTATGTGGGTACCGGGAGTCGAACTCAGGACCTCGCGCTTGCCAGGCAGGCACTTATGCCGCTGAGCTATCTCACCAGCCCCAGATAAAATAGATTTTAAGACAAAGTTATTATGACAAATAAAAGACATTTCCTGATGATAGAAGGGTCAATTTATCAGAAAAATATAGCATTCAAATATGGAAGCCTTCATAACAGAGTGTCAAACATACATGAAGCTAGCGTAATATTCACCAATAAAATGGAATGAAGTACAGATGCATGCTACGGCACAGTGGGCCTCGAACATTATGGAAGTGAAAGACGTCAGACACAAAGCCCACATTCTACGATTTTGTTCCTAGGAAACGTCAGGAGCGGCGAACCTCTAGGACTGAAAGTAGGTTAGAAGTGGTCTGCTGCTGGGAAGAGGGATTAACTGTCAGATACAAGGGATCTTACCTGGTGTGATAGAAACGTTCTAAAACCGGTTATGGTGACAGTCACACAATACAGTAAATTTCTAAAATTTCACTGAATAAATGAATTTTGTGGTATGAAAACTGTACCTCAACAAAGTCATTTTCTAAAAGCTTAAAAATTTATGAAGCAAGAATTGAGAGTTAGGAGAAATAAGACAATCTGACATAGGGATTTTAACAGCTGTCTCTGAACAGGTGATAAAAAGCGGGAGAGGGAAAAAGCCAAAGACCTCAAAAATCTGAGTAACTTTATCAAGTAACATACTTAACCGACAAAGACTACTACAACCAATAACTGCCAGATACACGCTTTGTTCAGCTGAAGGGTTCTCGACAGGGGAAAGTTTGCTTCCAAGAGACATTCAGCAATGTCTGGAGACATTTTTCATGGTCACCTCGTGGGGATGATGGTGGCACCTAGGGGTGGAACACAAGGGTGCTGCTATACACCCTACAATGCCCCAGGAGCTTCCACGACAAAGAACTATCTAACCCGAAACATCAATAGTTCTAAGGTTGCGAGACGTTGTTCTCAAGTATATTGACCAGGACAGACCATGTGTCTGAACATAACACACATCTCCAATAACTGGAATCACGTGCAATATATTGTCTAATCACAACAGAACTAGAAAACAGTACCGCAGCCAGGCGTGGTGGTGCACACCTGTAATCGCAGCACCTGGGAGGCTGAGGCAGGAGGATCACTGTGTGTTCAAGGCCAGCCTGGGCCACACAGTGAGTCAAGGCCAGCCTGCACTATACAGTGAGACCCTGTCTCAGAAAAACAAAACAAAAAAAGAGAGAGAGAAATCAGTACTAGTAGGCTATCTAAGAAAATCCAAAATATTTGGAAATTATACAGCATACTTCTAATGAATGAGTCAATGAAAAAATTATAAGAGAAAGAAGAAAATATTTTGAACTAATGGCAAAGAAAACAATCAAAATTGTAGAAGGCAACTAAAGCAGTGGTAGGAAAAAATACATAGCTTTATATATGTATACTAGTAAACAAAAGAATAGGGACCATCTTTTCTATTTTAACCACTATGGGGCCGGTGAGATGGCTCAGCAGCGTAAGCGCCTGCCTGGCAAGCGCGAGGGCCCGAGTTCGACTCCCGGAACCCACATACGAAAAAAGGGCCGGTGATATCGCTCAGTGGCACGGGCGCCTGCTGGCGCACGAGGTCCTGAGGTCGACCCCCGGTACCCACAAAAACAAAAACAAAAATACTCTATTTTAACCACTATATCCCTAGTAACTAAAGAAACTTCCAGACTTTGGTAGACGTGCAATAAATATTTACTAAATGAATAAACAAAACTGAAAAATGAAGATATTTAAATGTAAACAATGACATTTGGGAGGCAGAAAAATGATTTTCTTTTTTTATATATTCTTTTTTTAAAATAATCTATAGGTCTTCTTTTTTGTCATATTTTTTGTTTTCACTTTTGTTTTGGTTTTTGAGACCGGGTCTTACTGTTCATTCCAGGCCAGCCTTGAATTCACTATGTAGTGAGGCCAGCCTCAATGTTCCTGACTCAGTCTCCCAAATCCTGGGATTATAGGCACACACTACTATGCCCAGCATGTAATTAGCAAAACTTTCTGTTTAACCTTCTCATGTAACAATAAAAGGATTATAGCCAACTAGAATCATATAGAAGTTAGACAGGATCGGATTCTGCTTAAACTCTTGTACGAAGAGGGAAAAACCTTTTTGTCCTATTGGATGCAATTTTTTTTCTCTATTTAATACTTACAGGAGAGGGAAAATGTAGAACTCCATTAACTACATAAAAGAAGTCTGTGTAGCTTTCTTAATTCCAAATGAAACTACTTCCAGATTTAGAGTGTGAGAAAGCACTGTTTACCTGCTTGCCGGAGCAACCCTGTAGGGAAGATCAAAACGAGACACAACCTTCCCATCCGGACTTTTCTCTCCCTGCCCCAGAATGAGTCAGAAGCTATAAGTGATTAAGCAATTAAACAATATTTTTTGGAGATTTTGAGGGTTTAAGGGTTGTTTCTCCCCTCATCCCCAAGAAAGCTGCCAGAAAAGAAAACCATATTCTTCCCACACACAAGAATCTGGTCTGAGGGAAAATACAGCTTGTCTCCAAGGAAACATATATCTCTAAGAGACTCCAACCTTCTGAGCAAGAACAGCCTATATCTTACTCTCCTTTCTCTCCTAATTCTAGGCATGGAGTCCCCCTCAAAACTCCAGTTTAAAAACCATAAAGGGGACTCTAGTTGCTCTTTGTTTTAAAGTAATTAATTATAAATCACTTAATAGAACAAATGAATGTATAGTATATGCCACTCATGAGCTTTGACAAGCTCTTGAGGAATTAATGTTATATTTCAAATGTGCTTCTAAGTGCCTAGATTCCTTTCCTGGGTTAGTGGTGTAGGGGCCAAGAGACATAGAAAAAATAAGGGGCAAAAAACAGGATGACTAACATTGTAGAATCCTAACATGCTTAACTGTGGCTGACACCATCATGTTTATCTATAGCTGACGTTTGTAAAATCACATACTTATCTGTGTATCACGTGCTTGAAGAAAAAGTACCCTACAGTATCCTTATAAAAATGTTACTCATGGTTAAGAAATCCCCAACTGACCTTGTCCCCTTCCCAGAAACAAAGGCTAAGACCCTGATTGGCCTAGCCCACACCAATCAACAAAATAGTTTCCCCTACAAGTATGGACACATTTCATACTCATCAGGCATCCCAGGTGGGATCCCCCTATCTTGTAGCACCACTCTGCTGCTAAGATAGCTTCTCTTCTGCTTTCTCTGTATTTGTGACACTTTATTTTTTTTTATTTTTTATTTTTTGTGGGTACCGGGGGTTGACCTGAGGACCTTGCGCGCCAGCAGGTGCCCGTGCCGCTGAGCAATATCACCGGCCCTTTTTTCGTATGTGGGTACCAGGAGTCAAACTCGGGCCCTCGCGCTTGCCAGGCAGGCGCTTATGCTGCTGAGCCATCTCACCGGCCCTGTGACACTTTAAATAAACTTTCGCTTTGCACTATTATCAGTTTTGACTCTCCCATTTTCTGCTAAAAGCCCCACTTCTCCATTCTTCGCCAGAGTGAAGGCAAGGACCCAAAGAGAGTGGTGGGTCATTATGGGGGATCAATAACCCCCCACACCTAGAGTCTCCCTGCTAGAACCAACAGTGGAAAAGGTGGCAAGGTTCTGCAGTGCTCAGCCATGAAACAATAATGTGCTAGCTGGAGGTGGCAGCAGAAGGTGGGCTGGGAAAAGCAGCCACTCCTGCCCATCTGAAATTCTGGGCCTGGCCATCTCCACTAAGTGAGCGAGCAGACCTCTCGGTACCACCCAGCTCCTCTTCTCTGTCTGTGAAGGCCTCAGAACTTCTATTGGTCAATTTGAACATCTGCAGACAAAGCAAGAAGGAGCCATCAAATTGGTCCTTAATAAAACCATTCTTTAAACACGTTGGCTCTAGCAACAAAAATAAACGTGTCTTAAAGCCATTGAGAAGCACTGAAAACACACACATTTGCAGGGCAAAAACTAAGCTTAAGTAAAAAGGGGAAAAATTAAGATAAACAACAACAAAATTAAGCTCCAACTGGTCTAATAAATCTTATGAGGTGAAAAAAGTACAACCAAGGGAGCAGTTAGGCTAAAATGGAAAATCTCCAAGCCTCAATTCTAAAGGGCCTTCATCAAAGTAATCTGGAAAAGTCTGCACTTAAAGTAGTCTCTCCAAATCTATTATAGGATGAAACTGTTTGCCTCCATAAATCTCTCCGTAGACATTTGCACTGCAGTCATAAGCAACATTTACAAAGGGTGAAACCCAAGGGGGAAAATCATTGTTTTCTGAAACTATGAAGACTGGCACATAGGTTTTCCACACGTGAAGAAACAAGAGGCTAAGGAGAGACAAAGGCAAGGCGCCTCCAGGGGCTAATTTGCTGCTTGGGATCCAGGGCAATTTAAGCCCCCAGTGAGATCTCACAAATGTGGGTCTTGGCAATTCTGACAAAATTCTGACAGGCTGCCTGCTCTTGGCAGAAGACTCTTCAAAGGGGGTTCCAGGTTTCTACTAAGTTCTGGCATTTTATCACAACAGGAATAGCCTGCGGGTGATGTGCTTTCTTAGAAAGTAGAGGGCTTTCTAACAATTTGAGCTTTCTAAAAATGGAATGCATCCTTGGGAGATTGAGTTCCCTGCCTCTGGACACCGTCCACCGGATGCTGGTGACCAACTGGCTGGAACACCCCAGAAGGGACCTGGGCACTGGGAGAAGAAGGACTGGATGACTCCTAGAATCCTGTCCAGTTGAAGGATCTAAGGAAATGAAGGGGAAAAGGAAAAAGACAGAACAAAACAAAAAAATCTCTTGTCTCAACTCATGCAATCATTTCAGGGGGTAAAAAAATATAGGTTCTTAAGATTATCTCATCTTCCAGAAAGATACAACCATATACTCTCATCTACTTTCACAGAACAAATATAAACATTTGGACTCCCACTATAATAAATACCACAGTATTCAAATTTTTTGGATGAATTTTGGCATAGGCTTCCTGTCCATGGTAACCCTCCAGGAAATAGCAAGCTAGATAACAGCTTTTGCAGTGTAAATACTTTAGGATGCAATCTTTGCATTTTCTAGAATTAGGTGACCTGTTCATAGGCAAAAAAAGGAAACTATAAATATGACTGAGCCTGTCACCAGATGAAAATCCATATGGAGTACTGCCCAGGTAGATTCATTATCACTGTCAACTTCAAAGATAACCAAAAAGGACTAGACCAGCTGGACAGTGTGGAGCAGATCTCCTGACTACAGATGCAGGAACACGATGCCCCTTTGTCCTAGTTTCCATATCATAAACTCATGGAGAAGTCTGCACTTCTACTTCACAGCATTTTGTAGTCATAATTACATAAGCCAATTACTAGTTTTGTTGTTAGTATCTGTTTTCACAGTAGAAATTCCAAAAAGGCAAAACTCTCACTATATCCTCAGTGCCTCCTACCTTTGCATAACAGATGTGGGCGGGGGAAGAAACTATATTTACTGAGTAAAAGAGTAGTTATACAGCCACTAGATTAGCGAAAGTGATATCTGAGACTACTAGGGACAAAGATGTGGGGAAACAGGAGTGCTGAGTATGTGACCTAATGTCACTACCTCAGAAATCTGACACTTTCAAAGGATAGTAGTGATAAGCATATTATGACCTAACAAATCCACTTCCATGTATATCCCTGACAGAAACCTGCATTATGTACACACATTTTATGTGTTAAGATGTTCACAGCAGCACTGTTTATAATTGCCTCAAACAGGAAACAACTAAATATTCATGAATAGTAGATTAGTAAACCGTGGTTTATTCATGCAATATAACTCTATATGGCAATGATAATGAATGAACCACAGCATCACTCAACAACACAAAGGAATCTCACGAGACATATTGAACAAAAGAAACCAGGACACAAAGGGGTAGATGGCAATTCACATAAATATCAAAAACAAGCCAAACTGAACTACAGATTTTAAAGATGCTATAATATGTAATGAGTTCTAACAAACATTCCAAGATCAGAGAGGTCAACACATATACAAACTCTTCCAAATCAAAGCTTATTTTATAAGGATGGTACTTCCAAAAGCAAGCTAGTACACTATGAGAAAGGAAAAGTTCAAGTCAACCTTACTAATACAGTCGTAAAAACCCTAAACAAAGTTTCAGATCTCAAAGCCCAACAATGTACATAAAAGACCAAGTTCGGTTTATTACAAAAATACAAGCCAGGGTCAACATCAGAAAATCCATGACTATAACTTACACCACTCTAGAAACAATTTGGCATTCCTAGTATGTGCCTGCTCTATGACCCAGCAATCCTGCCCCATGGGACACCCCAGAAAGACTGCCCATGTGTATTAGCAGACTCTTACAAGAAGTTTGGCGGCGGCAGCTTCTACAAAGCCAAAACTGCTAGACACATCATAGAAAATGGAAAATAAATTATGGCATATTCCTACAATAGTATACTACACAATGATAAGCATGAATGAACAGTAATTAACTCTGGGGTAATGGGTGAAAATAAGAAAAACTTAAATTGCAAAGAAGCATTCAGTTGATTTCAGGAATATTAATAACATTCCATTTCCCAATCTGGGTGTTGAGTATATGGGTATTTCTTTATTCTCTAAAATCCTGCTGCAATCCTTCTTATATACATCTTCTGATGTACACAGGCATTTTGCTGCACTTGTTAAATAATATAAGAATATTTCCACAAAGTGGCAAATTCTATAACGACAAACAACCTGACTCTTCAACAGTTTAATTGCAAGGGGAAAACAAAGGGTGAGGATAAACTATAGATCAGGACACATACTGACCAAATGCAATGTATGGACCATACCTGGGTCAAGAGGTGAATTCGTTTTTATGCTAAAAACATATGGCACTATCAGAGAAACTTGAACACTGAGTGAATAATGATGCAAAGGAATCATTTCTAGGTGTGGTAACGGTATCACATTTTTAAGAAACACTTCTTACCTTTTAGAGATAATACAAATAATGAAGAAATTACAAATCAAATGTTTTCTGGAATTTGCAAAAAAAACAGTTTGATGAGGGGGAGGAGTGCGAAAGGAAATCAAGATGGATCAAAGGGTAAGCAATCATTGATCCTGAATATTACACATGTGGAAATTATTACACTATTCTCACTACTTCTGTACTCATTTGAATTTTACTGAAATAAAGTATAAAATGAGAAAGGTAGGGAGAGAAGAGGAAAAAAGGAGGAGGGAAGATCTCTAGAAAAACAAGTATTGCAGGAAATATTCTTTTTTTTTTTTTTTTTTTTGTGGGTACCAGGGGTCGACCTCAGGACCTCGTGTGCCAGCAGGCACCCCTGCCGCTGAGCGATATCACCGGCCCTTTTTTCGTATGTGGGTTCCGGGAGTCGAACTCGGGCCCTTGTGCTTGCCGGGCAGGCGCTTATGCCACTGAGCCATCTCACAGGCCCGCAGGAAATGTTCTTGCAAGTTATATTCTGAAACATTCAAATGGTTATCTCTGATTTAATGTGATGACAGGTTTTAGAAAATGTTACTAATTTATCATCTCTTGATGGGAAGAGTACTTGTAATTTTAACTCTCTTTTTGCTTAGCTATGTTTTCTAATTGTTTCTACTAAAAACAAATCAGAACACTGATTCAAATGCTGTTGGAAAGGACATTATAAAGATTGCCAAAACCAAAAAGCCTCCTACCTAACATAGATAATGTGTAAATCCACATCTCTTACCCATTTCTGAGTCACAACTTGCAAAAGACCACATTTTTGTGTTCTCCCCAAAATTTAAGTCAAAACCCTAATCCCTACTGTAGTGTTACTTGGAAATGGGGCCTGTGGGTCCTCAGAGTGGAGCCCTGGTGATGGGATTAGTGCCTTTGTAAGAAGAAACATGAGGAAGCATGCTGTCTCTCTCCGCCGTATGAGGACCAGCGAGAAGCCAGGAAGGGATTCCTCACCAGAATCCAACCATGCTGCCACCCTGGTCTCAGACTTCCAGCCTCCAGAACTGTGAGAAATAAACTTCTGTCATTTAAGCCACCCAAACACATGGGCCCTCAGCAGAATCTGTTGGAAGCTACTGTCTCTCACCAGAAAACTACATGATCACACAGACTTTTTCATACAAGAAACTCTGAGACTTCAATGAACCCGTGGTCTATGTTGTTAGTAGTTGTAACAAATAATAAGAGTTGACATTTATTGCCTATTTCCTACGTGCCAAGCACAGTTCTCAGTGTTTTACAAATGTTGACTCATTTACTCCTCCCAGCAACCCATGAGACAGGCGCTCTCATCATCCCTGCTTTACAGATGATGTGAAGAGGAGGAAAGGAGTAATTCACACAGGGTCCCATAGCTATTGAATTTCTGAGCCACCGTACAAACTCAGGCAACCCAGATCCAGAGCGGGGCTTTGACCTAAAAATGACGCTGTGCACAAAGTTTCAATTAAATATAACAAGCAAATAGGACATTCTAAACTGTGCTCTGGTAGATGTTTCAAATTCAACTAACATTAGGTGCCGCCATGCACCAAACCCTTTCAAACACGTAAGCTCACCCAACCCTTGAAACAGCACTGCCAGTGACTCGCTGCGTCTGTCCCGTTCACTTGGAGAAACAGGAGTTGATCTTCTTCTGACCTCAAGCTCACTCTACCAAAGCTGATTCCCGTAAGTCCCAGCAGTGGTCTGCTCCAAACCACATCTGATTCTCTCATGACCAAAATCTTTTCAAAAATAAGATTTGGAAGATCTAGTTCAAGAGTTTAATTTATAAATCCTAAAACTGGCTCACAGTGCAAAACAATCCAGCGTTTCAGGAGAGCTTGCCTCATCACTGTGCTTTAGCTAGCTGACACACCTTGGAAGAAGACACGCTTCCAAAAATCTGCACTTGAGTTTCGTACGCATGAACAGGATTCATGAAACAGCACTGTCCACATATATCGAAGGCAACTGGTAAGTGTTATAACACCACACTGCACTCGCACACAACACGGCCTGTCTAAATATGTTAAGCAAGTCACATGGGAGTCCTCTAACACTCACAGTTTCACAGTTCAAGCATCGGGTTTCATTGGTGAGCGTTCCCTGAAAAATCTCATGGACCCAGGTGAGTTCTGGTTTATTATTCTCTGCAGGTTCATTCATGTTGCCATTTTTTAATTTTCCATTTTGCTTTTCTTGTTTCTTCTCTTCCTGCAGTATGTCCGCAATAGTGTTTAGCAAATAATTTAAAAATTCGTGAGCATCCTGCTGCATGTAGTTATCAAAGAGATCTGGAAAGGAGAAGGTCATTATTTCAATCTCTGATTCCTGAAAAGCAAACAGATATGCTTAGTTTTACATGCCAGGCTTCAATTTTTTATATTGAAAGGGTGGACAGATACAGAATATAAATAAACTCATCTCTACTATGCAGTTTCCATAGGGAGGTTTCAAAATATTTCCATTTCCTACACCCACCAATTTCCTCTATCTTCCTGTAGTCATATATATAAAAATTGACTCAAATTTTTATTTGTTGCACAGAAGAACAGAAATTACCTGAAAAGATCCCTGACAAAATATCAATATTTAATATGATGTTACCACTGATAACCAATTAATCACTGCGTAATATATCCAGAGCAACTGAAGTCTCTTCCCCAAAAATCATATTGAACCCTGGGCCAACCTGAAAACAGCTTAACTGAAACACGTAAGGGGGATGAAGAATATGTAGGAACATGTGTCGATCTGATCGTGTTCTGAAACCAATTACAAATGACTCCAGAAGCCTGAAGCTGCTCCCTGCCATCAGGACAACTGGGATGAGTGCAGCTATGAAACCCATTATTAATCATATTCACAACTAGACTGGTAGTGCTCTGCCTTCTTCTCTACTTGAATTGCTTTTATTCTAGGATGTATAAACTACAACAACTTTAAAAGACAACAATCAAACTAAACAAGACTGCAAAACAAACAACTATTTAACCATGCAAGTCTGTGGAGTAAGGTGGAATGTGAGAAAAACACAAGTTGCCACTTCAAATATCTCCATAGTCAGAAAAAATTTTTGTACAAAACTTCTGGAATACACACCTTGTTTATACCAACAGTACCCCCCCAAAAAAAAAACATTTAAAAAAACATTTTAAAAAAAATTTAAAAAATTGGGTTATAGCAGGATATTTTTATCATACAAAGATTATCTATTTGATATCCTTCAATCATCTTGGCAAATAAAATGAGGTATTATTTTTACAACAGTAGAGGATCTGATTAGGTAATACGCACTTATTCTAATCACTTATGACAAGTTCATAAGAGGGTACTATTTCATTCAATTATTACATCAGCCCATCTAATCCGATGAATGTCCCATTGAGAAGGCTGCTTTGGGCAATTTTTTCGCTTACAATGATCCTACCCAGAATAGAGTTTTAAAAAAAAAACTTTTAGGGCTGGGGATATAGCTCAGCGGCACAGCACCTGCCTGGCAAGGGCAAGGTCCTGAGTTCGATTTCTAGTACCCCCCCCAAAAAAATCTAAAATTAGATGCTACATCTGAATTTTAAAGCATACTGCTAATCCACTTTTGCTTAATGTATAATGATAGAGAAAAACAAATATCTTTTCTTTAAAAATGATACCTGAGGGCCGGTGAGATGGCTCAGCGGCTTAAGCGCCTGCCCGGCAGGCGCAAGGGCCCGAGTTCGACTCCCGGAACCCCCATACGAAAAAGGGGCTGGTGATATCGCTCAGCGGCACGGGTGCCTGCTGGCGCGCGAGGTCCTGAGGTCGACCCCCCGGTACCCACAAAAAAAAAAAAAAAAAAAAAAATGATACCTGAGTAGCTGACTACACTTATTTTCCCTCTTTAAAAAAGAAGCTTTTTAGGGGCCAGGGATATAGCTCAGTGGCACAGTGCCTGTCTGGCAAGCGCAAGGTCCTGAGTTCAATTCCCAGTTTCCAAAAACAAAAACAAAAAAATGGTAAAAAAAGAAGCTTTTCATTTTGAGGATACACAGAAATGTCAGTTTTCCTTATCTCAGGGCCTTAGAACCATGATATTCCACACTACTCACCATTCTCTTTTCTCAGCCTTGAAATGAACTTCTTCGGTGGGATGACGCCGACCTTCTTCTTCTGCGTGGCAATGTTGTGGAAAAGGTCTGCCAGGCATGTCAACAAGTTTTCCTTCTTTTTTTGCTGGGCCTTGTATGCCAACACATTCTCACGGAACGGCCGGCAGAAGTACAATGCCTGAAGCACGGAGTTGCAGTAGCATGTGTTCCCAAACTGCCAAGGGACAAGAGGGGTGGCTCAGATCACTGTCCAGGAACAAGCCACCTCCGGAAGAGGAGGGGAGATGGAGAAGGCCAGGCTCCACGAATCTGCCCAGATTTCCCTGTATCGAAGCCCAGCTCCCCATATCAGAAAATTGATTTACTCTAAACACCAGTGACTACCGATTAACCAGAACACAAGTAAAAGCACACAGTGGTACCTCCTTATCTGTAGTTTCAATTTCCACACTTTTAGTTACCTGTAGTCAACCATAGTCTGAAAATGTTCAATAGAAAATTGCAGAAAAAAACAATTCCTAAGTTTTCCGTTGTGTACCATTCTGAGTGGGCGCGGAAATCTCACACCATCCTGCCTGGGACGTGAATCTTGCCCTCGCCCAGCTTATCCACACGTTATATGCTGCTGCTCCGTTAGTCACTCAGTAGCCATCTCAGTTATCAGTCCACAGTCAGTGCCACAGTGCTTTTATGTTCAAGGAACTCTTACTTTATTTCATAATGGCCTTGTAGTGATACTGGTCATCTTATTACAATAAATCGTTTTAATTGTTCTATTTTATTAGAACATGTTATTTTGTTAATCCCTTATCGTGCCTAACTTATAAATTAAACTTCATCATATTCATGTATGTATAGGAAAAAACAGTATATACAGGGTTCATTATTATTCGTGGTTCTAGGAGTCCACTAGGGATCCTGAAATTTATCCCCCACAGGTAAGGAAAGCCTACTGTACACAATTCTGGTGCTTCTCTAACCCATACAAGTCCTATAAAATGACAATAAGCAAGCATTCTGTCTAGGTAAAGCATTCTGTCTGGTGCTTAGAAAAAAAAAAAGAGGAAAAAAATCTCTTTATTTGAAGACCAAGTAAGTAGCTGGCTAAATAAAAGATCCCACATTCCAGCACATCAAAACTCCCATGACAGACAAACTAAAACTCCAAATCCAAAAGAAACTGAGGACTTGCACAGCTGAATCAGCCTTAACCAAATGAGGGCTTTTGTTTTCCTCTTCGAAGATTTCAGCGTCCCTGCCTGTTGGACCAGGTGCCTCCTCACTCCACAGCAACTAAGGTAAAAGATGTTCTCAAGCCACCCTCCCAGGTTCCACCTCTTACCTTCTAAATTACCCTCCCTCCCATTCCTTCCAAGGTAGCAATTGTCCCAATCCAGTATAACCCAAGTCGCTGGCTTCTGCAATCAGATTAGAGTCCACGCAATAATATTTTATACCTCTGAAAATCACGAACTCTAAGATTATGATTACAGGAGGGAAAATCATCATCCCACTGGTGTCCAAGTGACTGTAAGACCAGCTCTGTGGGAGAACACAGCTGAGACCATCACTTCAGAATTGTTCCTACACAGGTTAATGAACAGGAAAACATCCTAAGGAAATAACAAGATGCATAGAGCCGACTACCAAGTGCTGTGGAAGATTACAATAGAACATGGACACATTCTCGGAGTTGGCTCTTTGCCTGTGTGGCTACCCGAGAGTGAGACAGATGTTCTTCCACACTTACATGACATGTCCACTTATGCTGAGCTGGAAAATTTCCTATTTTTATATATTTTAATCTGACACAATTATGTAATAGGAGACAAACCTTTTTGTCAAAATAATCTCCTTACTCCAGTGCTTTATTTAGCCTTTCTCTTTTCATTCTTCCCTCTTCTACTCAGTGTCTCACTTCTACCCAGATGCCTTTCAATAATGCTTGGCCCTGACTCAGTGAATAACTCTTGGGAAAGGAAAGGAACTAACGTTCACCAGGTGTCCACAACATGCCTCAGCTTCACATTGGCATCTTACATAGACGCTTTCATCCATCTTTCACTATCCCCCTAGAGTGGTGGTGGTGAACCTATGGCATGCGTGCCACAGCTGGCTGTTATCATTAAAAACTCTAAAATGACTGTGTGACTCTGGCCAAGTCCCTTAACATGATTATGTAAAATGTGATTAAAATAACCTGTCCTATCTTAAAAAAAAAAAAAAAAAAAAAAACTCTAAAATGTTTGCCATCAGTGCCCTAGGAGGTAGAAACCATCACAATCCCATTTTACAGATGGTAAATTGAAAGCTCAGAGAAGGCAGGTAACTTGCCCCAGAACACAGAGCTACTGAATAGCACAGACAGAATTCAAATGCAGGTCTACATGGCACTGAGGCCAATGCTCTTTCTTTATCTCCCAGGCAGCAATTAGTTGCAGAGTATTTCTAGCTTCTCCTACTACTTATCATGCTGGGGCACTGACCGACTATGTGTAGAGCAGTTGTTCCAGGAAGTCATGTATTCATAAGTTAACACTTGATAACGTGTTTATGAGTTAAGACTTCTACCCCGAGGGCCGGTGAGATAGCTCAGCAGCATAAGCGCCTGCCTGGCAAGCGCAAGGTCCTGAGTTCGACTCCCGGAACCCACATAAAGGAAAAAAAGGGCCGGTGATATCGCTCAGCGGCACAAGCGCTTGCCCAGCAAGCGTGAGGTCCTGAGGTTGACTCCTGGTGCCCACATAAAAAAAAAAACAAAAAACAAAAAACTTTCACCCCAGAGACAAAGCATCAGGTAAGAAAGAAAGCTCAGGAAGGGCGCCTAATACTGCCATACTACCTGGTTATCATCAACTATCAAGGAAGAAGAACCTGTAAGTCTAGCCAGCTACAAGGGGACTATTGCTGAGCACAAGTAAAATGAGGCTATAGACTCTGCCTGTTTCAGGTAGGTACCCTACCAAGTTACACTGATGATGAGCTGGTAACACTTTTAAAACTCTGGTTATACTAATGCTCAATGAAACAAAGACTGGCTGAAGAGTTCACCCAGATGACAAGAGGAGGATGTACAAAAACAATTTGGCTACAAAAGCTAATAAAAATCACTACGAAAGTTAGGTGTGCAAAGGAAATCCCTCAAAGCAAGGGGAGGCAAAGATGTGAATTTGACCCAATAATGTAACAATTAAATTCTTTTCTTCTGCAACAGCTAATACTTTCAAAAATAGATTAAAATGCTCCCTCTCCAACATTTTGCTTCTTCTTTGTCTAACTAAAACACATGAGCAATTTAAAAATTGGTAATGATGAAAATGTTAGCGGAATTGCCTCAAATACTCTAAAATGTTTGATAAAAATAGTACATTTTAAATACTTACATTGACCAATCCGAAGTAGTGTTCATTGATTGGAAACTGCTCTGGACCAATGTCTTTTTCCAGAGCAGAGGCATTCGTGCCCTAAAAGAGAAAAAAAAAAAAAAAAAAAAAAAAAAAAGTTATACTGCATATAAAATTGACAAGAAAGTAAAAGCATATTTAAGCTGTCCACTACTAAAACAAGCATCTACTCTGGTTGACAAGGTGTTTGAGGATGTTTATGCTGAAAGAAAAGGCATGAGAAGTAAACCATTAGATTAGTTAATAATCTCACCCTATTTTTCATCTCATCCAACTTATTCCTCTCCTCAACCTGTTCTATGCGGCTTCAATCACCTCCCATTAGGAAAGGAGGTTTGAGAGAGGCAAATGAGTAAACTATTGCCAAGAACTTCTGAATAAAATATCATCATCATAGACAATTAAAGCAGTTATAAAAACCAAGGCACAGAGCAATATATTATCATTTTCAAAGTCTATTTCTTCATTCTAGTAAGGATTTATTGTGCATCCAATGAGCCAAACTCTGCTCTCTAGGTCCAGGCATTGATAAGAGAACAGGGAACAAAGCAGGCATGGATTCCTGCTTCCATGGAGTTTCCATTTTATAAATGAAGACAGCCCGGAACACAAAGTAAATACATTGAACAGTATGTTGGAGGTAATAAGTACAACAGAGAAAAATAGTGCAGGAGATGGGGATGGAAGTATATGTGGAGGAGAAACCTACAGGTGGTAAAGGGGGAAAGCTACACCTTTAGGAGACTGATCAAGAAGGGAAGGTCTTACCTACTGTTCAAAAAGAATATTATGAATAATGGAGAAATACAATCTGAAACAGTTCACAGATGCATCAAACTAGTAACCGAGCCACAAGACAGTCCAACATGATAATTTTAACAGCTACTAGGTACCCTTGCTATGTACCAGGGATGGGGCAGTTTGCTATTATGATTCCCATTTAACAGACAAGGTATTTAAAGCTCAGAAGGGTTGAAAAATCTGTCCTAAGGCCAGGCATGGTGGCGCGTGCCTATAATCCCAGCACTTGGGAGGCTGAGGCAGGAGGATCGTGATAAGTTCGAGGCCAGCCTGAACTACATAACAAAACCCTGTCTCAAAAAGACAAAAAAAAAAAAAAAAAAAAAAAAAAAAAAGAAAGAAAGAAAGAAAGGAAGGAAAAAATCTGTACTAGTTCATAATGAGTTAAGGGATAGAGCTAAGAGTTGAACTCAGGAATCAGACTAAGAACCCATGATCTTAATCAAATTATACAATCCTAACCACTAAACCATTGACTGAGCCCCACTAAATGCCAGTAACCAGTGATGGATTCTCATTATTACCCTAAGCCTGAATAAATCTTCTGGGATTAGGAAGAGTGACTGAAGTTCAGTACAACAAGGTAAGTGACAGTCAACCCTCATTATCCATGGGGAAACTAATTCCAGGACCCCTCTGGAGATTTTCAAGTCCCTTATATAAAATGTGTGGTATTTGCATGTACCCTACCATGTTAGTCAACTTCCAAATATGCTATGACAAAAATACCTGAACTAAACAGTTCATAAAGAGGAAAGATTTATTTTTTTTTATTTTAAAGAGAAGAAAAAACAAAACAAATCAAAAAAAGAACAAATTTTCAAAACAACATAATATGAGGGTAACAATGGTTAATGCGTTACGTATTACTATCTTTAAGTTAGTTATTCAGGATACCAGACATTAGCATTCAATTGTCCAAACATTATTGGCACAAACCTTACTCTTCAATGAACTAAGTAAAATTGGTAGTGTATCTATCTTAACCATCTTATATATATATACAATTTTTTCCCTTTCCCTTCTTTTTTTTCCCATTCCCCTATTCCAGTCTCTCTTTCCTTTTGACCAGTTTCTTTTTGATTCACCATGTCTATTGTACATTTTGGAAAGAGGAAAGATTTATTTTGACTGATGGTTTCCGTCCATGGTCCCTTGGCCCCATTGTTTTGGGCCTATGGCAAAGCAGAACATCATGGCTGGGACCTGTAGGGAAGAAAACCACTTATCTCCTCACAGCAGGCAGGAAGCAAAGAGAGAGGAGAAGGGTCCCAATATTCCCTTTAAGAACATGTCCCCAGTGACCCATTTCCTTCCACCAGACCCCGCCTCTAGCACCACCAGCTGAGGACTGAGCCTTAGCACATGAGCCTGTAGGGGACACTTTAGATCCAAATCATAGCACCTACATACATCCTGCTGTATACTTCAAATCACCAAATACGATGAAAATGCTGTGCAAATAGTTGTTAAACCACACTGCTTAGAGAATAACAAGAAGTCTGTATGTGTTCAGTACAGACTCAATCTTCTTAATATTCTTAATATTTTTGAGGTGTGCAGAACTCGTGAGTGTGGCGGGCCAATGGGAGTGTGAGCAGAGTGTAGGGTCAGACTCCGCTGTGGCTGTATCATCATTCTGCCACCTTCGCACACCCTCAGCCTGTCACAGAAGGTTCCGCTCTGGAATCAGCCAACCACACACTGAAACCTCTGCCAACTGTGAGCCAAAACAAACCTCCCTTCCTGTAGTTTGCAGGTGCGGGGTATTGTGTCTCAGGGACAAGAAAGAGATTAAGACAACTTGTTTTCTAGATCTTTTATACCATCCCACTAATCTAAATTCCTTTCCCCATCTTCTGAAGAATTTCAGTATCTTTTGAGAGAGAGAGAGAGAGAGAGTGTGTGTGTGTGTGTGTGTGTGTGGCAGGAGGTCATTGCCTTCACAATCATGTAACTCCATTCACAAGGCTGAACTTTTGCAATAACACAACAAATTATGGCAGGGTTTTATAGTATAGACAAAACTTACTATAAATTTTCAACAAAGTTACATCGCAATCATAGATCAATGTAAATGATATGTATTGAAAGTACCCATAGCCATTTTTTCAAGCAAAATTAAAATCTATGGCTTAGAGCACAGGAAAAAATGTTAAATATAAAAATATAGCACATGGAGATAGATCTCACTAAATCTCTTTATGAAAAAAAGCAATATATTCAAGTTGATCCATAATTTTTGCTAGTTGGAAAGTCTTAGATTGAGTCTACTCTCTTCTCCCTATCTTACTACTTTCGCCTTTGCAGAGGGGGAGCCTTGGAGAGGAGGGTGCAGAGTTACCCTGAGAACAGACCTGGGGGCAGCAGTCATCTTGGCAGGATGGTGGGAGCCGCATCCCACAGCGTGGCCCAAGGAGAGAATGAAGCAAGTGAACTATGTCCTTCGTGAAACCTGGTTCTTCCCTGAGGTCAGTACTTGCTCTTGCCACACTTAAGGTCAAGCTTGCCCATTCTCTTGCACAACACACATGACAGAGAGGAAGGGTCAGAGAAGCTGGCTGGGCCAGATTTGTGATGCTAACTCCAGACAGCTACACCTTCACCCTTTCGTCGATACATCCCCCTTTCTGAGGCCCATGGCTCCCACCATTGTACAAACTCCCTCCGTTCTTCTCACCTTGGCTCACCTTCCATTCCACTCCTGCCGAAATCCTAGATGGTGTCAACACCCATGTGGATGAGCCATCTCACCATGTTCTCTCTGCAACTCAATGTCCTGTGTCCCAAGCATCTTTTATTCCACTCCACATCAGGCACCTCTCCCAAAGATGTACCCTGGATCAGGCTACTACTCGAAATTCTCAAGTCCAGCTGCCCACCATCCACCCAAGCACGCCCCTGCCCATCCCAGTCACATTTGTACCTCATGGGAGCTTTCACTCTGTAGATGATGATTTCTAGGTCCCCCTTACCCTGTCCTTTAGCCATAACACCAGGCCAAAGATTTTAAAAAGGATGAACCAAATTATCTACCTCCTCTGAACATACAAAACCAGACAAATGTGTAATAGTAGAAAGAAAAAAGTCAAACAACCACTAACTAGAGTGTCTGGGATTCACCCAATTCCAGTGGCCCTCAACATGACCCATATTTTAACACTGCTCTAATGCATTCAGGTACCACTCCACAATGACTATTTCCAACCTTCCCGAAGTGCGTCAGAACTTCAGCATCCCCTCTATTCCTCTCACACTACCTCTCCCTCTCAAAAAACAAAACAAAACAAAACAATGTTTTTCTTAAACCATCAGACAGGGATTCCCTTAACTTGTCACTCACAAACCTACATGCTTCTCTCTTGTTAATGATGGAGATGTCTCTCTTGCCCAAGGATCTCTCCTTTCCTATCAGATCCATCTCATCAGAGCTTAAACTTCCGCCAGCATCTCCACATTAGAAACACACACTCCTCCACAGACTTGCCCCTTATGACTTCATTCTAAATCCTCCTTTGGAGCTTAACTTTTTAAAATAACTATCTCTGCTGAAATACTGGATGAATCAGATGACTTCTAAGGTCTGTAAGGCGGGACAAGGGAGAGGGATAAAATTGTGTTATTGAAGCTGAGTAGTGGGGGGGACTCTCTATACTCTTCTGTTTATAATTTTACACATACAGTCATGCATCATTTAACCACAGGAACATTCTGAGAAACACGTCTTTGGGTGATTTCATTATTGTGTGAATATCATAGAGCATGCTGGTATAGCTAATGACATACATAATGACATTAGATGGTATGCTGAGTGGCCTATAGCTCTTAGGGCCACAATGAACAAAACAACCTGAGATTATCAAACACAAGAGAAAATGATGCAATTAAAACACATGCAGTAAACCAGGCATAGTGGCGAATGCCTATAATCCCAGCACTTGAGAGGCAGAGGCAGGAGGATGACTGAGAGTTCAAGGCCAGCCTGAACTACATAGTGAGACCCTGTCTCCAAAAAAAACACATGCAGTAAACATGAGCTGTATGAGGCTGTTCCCAGAATAACACAGCATACTGTTTTGTAGTAAAACTTTTATATAAGTAGAAGGAATATATCCTAAAATAAAAAGTATAATGAAATAAATACAGAAACTAGTAACATATTTATTACCATTATTGAGTATTTTGTACTATAACTAATTATATATGCTATCCTTTCATATAACTGGCAGGTCTGTTTCTACCACATCACCAAACACGTAAGTAATGTGTCATGCTATCATGCTATGACAAATATGACGCTAGGTGGTAGGAAGTTTTCAGCTCCATTACAATCATAGGGGACCACTGCCATATACAAGGCCCATCACTGACCAAAAGCATCATGAGGCAGCACATGATTGTACGTACACAGGCAGATAATGTTCCCCCTAAGATACCCTAGAACTGGTGCATACATTACCTTCCAAGGGGAAAATCAGATGGTACTAATTCACTCATCAGCTGACCCTAAAACAGGGAGGCCGTCCTGGACTACGTAGGTGGGCGGGCGTCATCATAACTATGCTTCGCGGTGGTAGGCAGAGCAAACAATCATATCAGTGGGATGCAGTGTGCGAGGACTCAACTCGCCTCTGCAAGCTCTGAAGACAGAGGGTCATGGTGAAGGAACGAGGCCACCTCTAGAAACTGGAAAGGAGGAAACAGAGCCTTCACTAGAGCCTCTAGAAAGAACGCGGGCCTGAACCAGCTTGGCTTCACCCCAGTTGAGAAACGTTTTGGACTTTTGACATCCAGAACTCTAAGTAACAGTGGCATAGAAAGCTGGTGCAGTATGTTTGAGGTTTCCCATTATAAAATCTTCTATAAGGCTTATCTCTACTTCTTCACTTCCAGACCTCTCCTTAAAATATCTGGGTTCTATTCCCACTTCATTCACCCCTGATAAGCTCCAAACACTGCAGACTCCAGTGGGGCACTCTTACATGGCTGGCTTTTTCCAGGGGCGGACTAAGGCCCTCTCCTCTAACTCATGCCTTTCTCTCTGCAGTCCGGGCAGTAACCACTCACATGGCTTCAATCAGCAGCCACATACCAACCATTCCCAACTTTATCTGCATCTCACTTCTGAGCAGCACACTGAGTGAATACAGTCATCCCCACCTGCTTGCCTGCAGTCCTCAAATATCCATCTCCCCAAACTGGATCTCTCCCTTCTCTGGTGTTTCCCACTTGGTAAATTAAATGACAACACCATCCTCCTCTTGGCTCATGTCAGAAACCTTGGGGTCACGCCCGACATCCCCTGCTGCACTCTATCAATGTGCCTTACTGATTTAGCCTCCTTAAATCTCTTAATTCCCTGCACTTCTCTTTTACTCTGTCAGCTGTGTCTGCCACCACCTAGGCCAGGCTGCAGGCATCTGTCATCTGAATTACCACCAGCTCCTCCACAGTCTCCAATGTCCATTTTCTTCACCTCTGACCCCTCTGTCAATATTCTTTTTAAACACAAATCTGGGCTGGGGATGTGGCTCAGTGGTAGAGCTCTTGCCTTGCATGAAAAAGACCCTGGGTTTGATCCCCAGCATTGCCCCCCAATAAAAGACAAACACAAATCTGCTTTGAATCTGCCAGGATTCTCACTGCTATTGCCAATCTCATCTTGCCACTTATTCTCCTGTACACTTTACCTAGCCCAGGGGTTACCATTCTATCCCCAGTTACCTCCAGTTCCTTCTTACTCATCACTTGAGTGCCCTTCGCTTGTTTCTATACTACCATCCTGCAAACCTGGTTTAAAGACCCAGCTCCTTGGGGAATTCTTCACAGACCACCTCTTCATTAAGGTAGTCCTTGTGACACACAGTATAATGCCCTTTTCTCAGATGTCCACATCCCATCCCCAACCTATGGCCATGTTACCTTATATGACCAAAAGGACTTTGCAGAGGTGATTGAATTAAGGATTTTGATATGGAACAATTATCCTGGTTCCTCTGGGTGATCATGATCACAAGCATGCTCATAGGAGGGAGGGTAGCAGAAGAGTCAGAATCAGTGAGGAAATGTGACAGTGGAAACAGAGGTCAGAGGTAAAAGATGCTACAATCTGGCCTTGGAGATGGCAGAAGGGGCCATGAGCCCAGGAATGCAAGCAGCCTGCTGGAATAGGAAAAGGCAAGGAAGCAAAATTCTCCCTAGAGCCTCAGAAAGCTGTGAAACTTGGCCACACCTTGATTTCACAATTTCTGACCTTCAGTACTATAAGATAATAAAGTTGTGTCTTCTTTTTTTTTTTGAGGGTTTTTTTATTTTAAAGAGAAAAAAAAAATTTCAAAACAAGATAATAGGAGGGTAAAAGTTGTATCTTTTTTTAAGGTATAAGTTTATGGCACTTTTTTTTTTTTTTACAGCAGTCATAGGAAACCAGTATACCTCCTCCCCAACCTCAACTCTCATTCAACATTCAGTGGGTTTCCTCCATATATTCTAATTGTTACTTATATTATTGATATCTGTTCTATCTCTTAAAGCAGTGATGGTGAATCTTTTAGAGACAAGTGCCCAAACTGCAACCCAAAACCCACTTACTTATCACAAAGTGCCAACACTGCAATTAAACCTGAATACTGAGGTTTTAGTTTAGAAAAAACAACTCATGGGCCGGTGAGATGGCTCAGCGGCTTAAGCGCCTGCCCAGCAAGCGCGAGGGCCCGAGTTCGACTCCCGGAACCCACATACGAAAAAGGGGCCGGTGATATTGCTCAGCGGCACGGGCGCCTGCTGGCGCGTGAGGTCCTGAGGTCGACCCCCCAGTACCCACAAAAAAAAAAAAAACCGAAAAAAAAAAGAAAAAACAACTCGTACATTAACATCTTTTGTCTTAAAGGAAAAACAAATAAGATGCATGCCATAGGTTCACCACCACTGCCCTAAACCATATACATTGTGGGAACAAAAATCATACCCGACCTTCCAATACTAAAATTTTCAGTGACGAGTAGATAATAGGACAATAACTGCAGGCTGGATAGATGGTTGGATGGATGCACAGATATGGATGGCTAGAGTTGCCTGAGTAGCTACAGTGTGCACGATAATTTGGACATACATGTGTGTGTATTCTCCCCCCACACTGTTTAATGAGGCATGAGTGGTACCCTCCACCACCTTCCCTATTCTTTTTTGCAGACACATTCCAGGAAGTGGTTTCTATGGATACAGAATGTCACTGATATTGACATTTAGAACTAAATTCTTGCTTCACATGCAAGCATTTTTCTCTGGTAACATGAGTCTTTGCATCTTTAACAGTTTGGGAGTAAAATATGTTAAATGTAAACATTGGCATGATTAAATGACACACATGATAAAGAATGTCTTATAAGATAATAATAATGATGAGTGCTTAAAGATTAATTAGACAGTATCGATCAACACATTAAATGACCAAAACTTTCAACCCTGCACTTCTACTTTTAGTTACATATATATTCATACAGGTGGGGAGAGATACAGAGACTGTAACAAAAGGGCCAAATAATGTAAGTGTGGCTTAAACAAGATAGAAATTTGCCTCTTTCATGTAAATGTTAAGAGAACTCAGTGCATGCCTGATGTGGTGGTCTTACAGGGCTGGGAACCCAGGCTCCTCTTGTTGCTCTGTTGTCCTCAAGAGTCCAATTCTAACTTTGGAATAAAAATAGCTGCTCTTGCTCCTACCATTAAATAATCTCTGCAAGGAAGAAGTAAGAAAAGTAGGGAGGGACCTTACTCCCTTTCAAGGATGCTCCTGGATGTTCCAGGCTTTACTTTTGTATTTATCCCAGCTGGCTAGAGACTAATCTAGTCACATGGCCATACCAAGCTGCAAGGGAATCTGGCAAAGATGATCTTTACCTGAGTACCTGTGACCAGGTAAAACTTCTCTTACACTAGAAATGAAAAAATGGGTACTGAGAGAACAACCAGCAGTCAGTATCTCCATGATTCTTGCAGCAAGATTTATTAACAGAAAAAAATAGCAGTAATTTAAACTCATTAAATAATTATGGAAATGCATATGATGGAATCCCATCTGGGTATTTTTCAAAGTAATCATACCCTATAAGTACTGCTATGAAAATTTGTCCAAGATACACTGCTAAGTAAAAACATGGTATAGAGTAACAACGTGTTTAGGACAATCTTGGTAATGTCATTCATTGAGCAAAGCACACCAGGCCACTGTATTCAATGTCTACATTTTAACAGAAATTCCTGTTTTTTTTTAATTTTTTTTTTTGTGGGTACTGGGGGTCGAACTCAGGACCTTGCGCGCCAGCAGGTGCCCTTGCCACTCAGTGATATCACCGGCCCTTTCTTCATATGTGGGTACCGGGGGTCAAACTCAGGACCTCGCGCTTGCCAGGCAGGTGCTTATGCTGCTGAGCTATCTCACTGGCCCCAGAAATTCCTAAAAGAACACTTGAGAAATTATTAGGGTTTCTTTTTGAGTGGGGGTGTTGACATAGGGTCTTCACTATGATGCGCAGGCTGGCCTAGAACTACTGGACTTAAGTGATCCTCTACCTCAGCCTCTCAAGTAGCTGGAACTAAAGCACACACTTGAGAAATTATTAGCAATGGTCACTGGCATCAGAAAGTGGAGCTGGTGGCACATGCCTATAATCCCAACACTTGGGAGGCTGAGGTAGGAGGAGCGCCACAAGTTTGAGGCCAGCCTGGGCTACCTAAGTGAGTTCAAAGCCTGCCTGGACTACATAGTGAGACCATGTCTAAAAAAAAAAGAAAGGGGGCCGGTGAGATGGCTCAGCAGCGTGCGTACGTGCCTGCCTGGTAAGCGCGAGGGCCTGAGTTCGACTCCCGGAACCCACATACGAAAAAAGGGCCAGTGATATCGCTCAGCGGCACAGGCGCCTACTGGCGTTGCGAGGTCCTGAGGTCGACGCCCGGTACCCACAAAAAAAATAAATAAATAAAAATAAAAATAAAAAAAAGAAAAAAGAAAAAGGGGCTGGGAGATGAGAATGTTATGAAAGGGCTTTTCTTTTTCTCAACTCTTTGAACTTTTTACTATAAGCATGTATTATTTTTGTATTAAAAATTTAGTAAACTAATGCTCTACAGTGTAGTTACTTGAGGTCCACAGTAAACACATCAGAGTTGTATTTGCCCTTTTTTCTTGCCAGTATTTATTTGCCTTTGATCTTAGTTACCCCACCTCTCTGAGAAGTCAGTTTCCTGGCTGAGATCAAGTTCCTGATATCCAGCCTGCCTACTCCAAAGGGTAGCAGAGCAAGTGAAGCAAAACTGGAAATCCTATCAGCACTACACAAATTGTGGAGTGCACTGCAAACCCCAAAGCCTGCACCCCTATTGCTAGCACCCAGCACAGGGGCACAAAAAGCAAGATGGGAGGCACTGAAAAGAATTGTTATAGGACCAGATGGTGAACAAAGAACATATTTAGAGAGGTAAATCACAGAGTCTGGAAGTATAAGAAACAAAGTTCTTTTTTTTTTCATCAGTTAAAAAAAAAAAAAGTGGTAGCCTTTGAAAAACAATGCAGCCAAATTTATTAAAAATAGACTCTGATCTGGGACAAGTTCCAACAAGAAGACTATAATGTTAGCTTTTCAAAGCACCTCTGAAAGCAATTCTATGACTGCCAAGGGTGCTACCAACACATAATACAAACAACAAGCCAGGAAGGATGAATCATAAATGCACACGATAGGTATAGAAAGGAATCACTTTTAAAAATCATTTTTAAAGGAACTTATAAGGAAAACAAGCCAGACACTCTTCCTTGGGGGACAAAAATGAAGAAAAATCCTTGCCCAGGAGAAGGAAATAATCAGAACAATGGAGAGGTCTTTTAGAAACAATGAGAACACTGGCACACCAGGGGTGTGCCTAAAACAAACATACCCAAGCCAGGAAGGGTCCTTGGGGATCAGCTTGACCGAGTTACAGATGAAAAGGCCAAGAGAAGGAAACTTACCGCCCAAGATCTCCCAAGGCCATCCCAGAACATGCAAGTCTGTACAAAATAAGAGGGGACCCAAGAAAGGCCAAAGATAACATGTAAAGATTACATCTACGTACACAGAGAATAAGTCAGTAATTACAGAGCATGAATTGAAACAGATGACAGGAGTGGTAAATGTTGCTACTAAAGCTACATTTTTATGTCGACATCCAGAAGACTACTTATCAACTGTTCAAATGACAATAGTACTTAACTAGTTTTCAAAGGGACTAGTATTCCTAGACTTCTGATGAAAAGGCCACTTCATAGCCCTATAATGAAAGCAAGCGAATAGAAGGTGAGACAGCTCTAGGTCTCAGGATGATAAAAAAGCCACCTACCAGGGTTCAGGGGTGGTTAAGGAGGAATTAGGGCCACTGGCGGCTCAGTTGTAATTAATAACGATAACAGATGATTCATAAATAGCTGTCACTATGCTTGCTTCCATAGCACGTATAATAATAAATAGCTGCAGCTGTGTACAGTCACTTTCCTAAGGACTTTACACATATTTTACTTATTTTAATCTTTACAATAATCCTATGAGATGGATGTCATCATTGTCCCTATTTTAAAAGTAAAACAGAGGCATAGAGTGGGTTTACACGCCTAGTTTACACGCCTAATAAGTAGTGGAACCGGCTTTGAATGCACAGTCTGGCTCCAGAATATGTGCCTCCAGCCACTGCACAGCACGGCCTCTCGGGAGGTACGGTCTCCTGACAACCACAGAACTGCAAGAAGTGGAGAACAGATGGGGTCACAGAGTTGTCCAGCAGCATCCTTACCTCAGAGCCATGCCTAGAATGGGAACGCACAAGTCCTCCTCTCTAACATCTGTATAGTGCAACTGGGGTTGGGAGTAGGCGAGATATAAAACATCATCAAGAAGAGAGGTTTTTTTTCCACAACCATTTCAAGGGCTGTTTTTATCTAGTCATACAAGAAAAGAATGTTAAGTTTTTCAAAAAGAGAAAACTGTTAAAGAGCAAAAGTAAAATCTAAGGAATAAGTCATTTTATACCTAATAATGAAAGAAGATGCAATCTTAATTCTCAACTTCTAAATTCATATATAGATACTAATAACAATACAACAACAATGATGGACACACAGAGACAGAAACACTAGAAGTATGCAGAACAAAATGTGTTGTTACACCAACACAGTTCACCTTTCAGTGTTGGATTCACCTTTCAGTGTTGGATTACTAAGAGGGAAGGTAGAAGAGGGAAGAATTGGCATGACTTACATAGAGAAAAAAAAATTTTATCCAAAGAAAGCTGCAGAGTTCTGTCATGCCTTTAAAAGATACAAATGCGGTTGTGATGCAGACCCTTGACTCAAACTATACAGGCCAGGGCTCTAGCCCCTCAAAGCCCCTCAAAGTGCTCTGTCTGGCATATTCTCCTTCCCTTCACCAATAGTTTCAATGTCACTTCCTCTCTGGCCCCTCTCACAGAATCCCATCTG
Organism: Erethizon dorsatum; assembly: GCA_028451465.1. Classification (NCBI taxonomy): domain Eukaryota; kingdom Metazoa; phylum Chordata; class Mammalia; order Rodentia; family Erethizontidae; genus Erethizon; species Erethizon dorsatum. The sequence goes on along the minus strand of CM051836.1, from coordinate 59,973,216 downwards.
CTCCTTGCAACAGCACAATTGTGATTACTTAGTATCTGGCTTTCCACTAGACCACAATAGGTCTGCAGATTACTGGCCATGGGTCCAATCTGACCCACCAAATGATTTTGTAAATAAAGTTTTACTGGAACACAGCAATGATTGATCAGTTTACTCACTGCAGCTACTTTCACAATGCCATAGCAGAGTTGCATAGTTGTGACAGAGATGTTATAGCCTAAATATTTACTATCTGGTCCCTTACAGAAAAGCGTGTGAGCATGTACACTAAACCATAAACACTATAAGGGCAGCAATTACGTGGGATTCACTTGCCAGCACCCAGTAGAGTATCTGGCACATAGAAGGCACTTGATAAATCTGCTGACTGAATATACCTGGGCAACATGGGAAGGGTAGGTAGCATGTGCCACTCACTGTTCAGAGAACTTCACCTCTATGTATTTATTTAATCCTGCCCAATAACCCAGGACAGATTAGTCTTAATATCCCCGTTCTACACATGGGGGGAAAAAATAAAACAGAGGGAAGCTGCCAAGCTAACTCAAGCATTAAGGGCAGAGCCAGAATTCAAACCAAGGTCATTTGGTTCCCAGAATCTGAGCTCTTGACCACAGATGAGGAGAATATACCTTTTTCACTGTTTTTTTAGTAATTCTTTAACTGCAGCTATAGGGACTGGACAGAGCCAGAACTGTTTCTGAGCATATCCCCTCTGGCTGTTGGCTGTCACATGTTACCTAAGCAATGGCCACATATCTACAGGGGGTTATGGATACCTGACCTGCTGAGTTAGCAAGTCGGTGTCCATGCACTGTGTGACACTGAGCAGAACCCTCCCTTCCAGATAAGTCACTGATGGGATCTCACTATCCACATTTCACAAGTGGAGGAAAAGAAATGAAGCTTAAGTCACTTGCCAAGGTCAAGCATTAGCATGAAGCAGCAGTCAGTGGTGACCATTACTCTACAACCCCAACTACTGGTTAAAGAGCTGCTCCTCTCTGGGCCAGGGAGCCAGTCAGTTCACAAAAACGCAAAGGGTATTTTATTCTGCACTGTGACAGCATGTATTTCCATCCTTTATATTGGACAGGGGAAAATTATTCAGAAAAAAGCTTAACATAACTTCACTTGATAATCATTAACAAGAAGCCAAAATACCCACTACTGAAGAAAGCTGACCTTGGGATACCTGACTGTATAAGGGTCTGAAGTCATTACAGGAAGAAACAGTAAAGCCCAAGGCTCTGGTTGATAAAATTGCTGTCCATGTGTTTAGAGACAACACAATGAAATCCTGATGCAGAGGTAAACTTCGGCTCAAAAGTAGAACAAAGAGTACTGGCCCGCATCTGTTTTATAGCTTAAGGTGGAGGAGGAAATACAGTTACCCACAGTAACTGAACTCAGCAAGCTAGAGGCAAGAACCTCATTCCCAACCCAATGTCCTCCAAAGTCACCAGCATACCTCCTCTATGATAATGTCCTTAAATCTCCTCCTTTACCCTGAAGTCCTCTTCCAACTGCTTTAGAGAAAGGCCATGTGGGGGACATGGGATCCTGGCAAAGTCCCGGGGTCAAAAAGGCCAGCTCTGCAAATTTTACCACCCAGTGATTTCAGCCTCCCACACTCCCCTATCCTTCCATCCCCCATCCGAGCTCAAGGTCTTCACTGTTGAGAAACACGATCCCCGCCCCCACTCCTCACACCACGGGGAGAACTGAAGGACTCACTATTCCCGAATGTGTCCAGGGGAATCCCTACTCTTGGGAACCATGAACACTGTGACATCAGAGAAATTTTAATCTAATGTCAGAAAAACATCCCAAAACGTACTGATAGTGGAATATGAAATATAAAATTCTATGCTCTCCCCCCCTCCAAATAGAGGAGCAATGCTAGCAAAGAGAGGAACAAGGAGTCCTTGACAGCATTGTTACTCAAAGCATTAATTAACACGCTGCTGGGAGCTAAGTTCAGAAACTGCAACGTGTATATATAATAAGCGGATAGAGCAGTTTTCTATGTGTCAAGTTTAGTTACAGAAAATTGAGGTTTGTGTTTTATTTATCTTTGGATTTTTATTCTATTTTGCCAGTGATCCTTTTTATTGTATTGTACAAAAATATTGGTCTGAGACAGATTGAAAATAAAAGTAAAATGGGTCCTTTCCTACAGACTTTGAAAATAATTGCCAACAGTAAAGCATTTAAATGAGATTGAGTTCTTTCTCTTAAAACATAAATAGCTGCTCACATTTACTTCTTTTTTTTTTTATGTGGATACCAGGAGTCGAACTCAGGACCTCGTGCTTGCAAGCAGGCACTTATGCTGCTGAGCCACATCACCGGCCCTCACATTCACTTCTAACGAGAGAAATACGAACTAAAAATACAGCAAGACACCATTCCCCTGCCCTCTTAGCAAAGATCAAAAGGCTTCTGGACCGCACACTGCTTTTACAAGGTTGCAGGTGACGCAGGTTGCTGGTGGAGGGCAATTTGGCAAAACCCCTCAGTTACAAATGCAAATCCATTTCTAGGAAGTCAGTCGACAGATACACTCCCACATATGCAACATGATGTATGGACAAAGTTGTTCTTTGCAGCCTTGCTTGTAAAAACCAAAGACTGGAAAACTACCCACACGTCCTGGTAGTCAGTGGGGACCTGGCTAAGTGAATTCAATATATTCAAACGACTGAACGTCCCACAGTCATAAAAAAAGAGAATGAGGATGCTCTTTACAGACTCTTCCATGACACAAAAAGCAAGGGGCAGATCAGAAGAGAGCCACATATACTACACAGTACTGTATACCGTACTATTTGTGTCTTTAAAAACTAGGGGGAAAGGTAAAGCATATTTACTTAAATATGCATAAGAGACCTCTGTTATGGTTTATATCAAAATGTCCCCCAAAGCCTCATGCACCCATAGGTGAGGATTCTGGGAGGTGAGGGGATCATGGGGGCGCGATACTCATCAGAGTATTAGTCCACGATGAGTTTATAGCTAACTTGCTGTTAGGAGGTAGGATCTTGTCAAAAGAGGAGGGACACTGTGGGCATCTCTGGAACCTCCCTCTCCCTCCCTCTCTCTCTCTCTCTTTCTCTCTCTTTTCCATTGTCATGCCATGAGCCACTTCTCCTCTGCCATGCTGCCAGCTGACTATGGGCTGAAACTTCTATAAACTGTAAGACAAAATAAACCTCCTTCAACTTGCAGGTGTTGGGTATTCTGAACATATAGTCTTTTGCACAGTTTGAAATTTCTGCAATATGAGCATTTTTTTACCTATTCAAAAACTTTCATTTAAACATTGAAAAAAGAAACTGGGCTTAGTATTTCATGTATTTCTGAATTAGAAATGGCTAACTGCATACCAAATAACACAATAGGACATGGTATCAACTCATTAGATGACTACATTATGTACCCTCATTATCAAGAAAAGGAAAAACATTGTATCTTGACTATTACAAAAGTTGGCCATATACCATTAGCACCATTAGCTTCCAATGACGTTGCAGCCAGAAATCACAGCTTCTTCCTCCCTTGTCCTCCCAGTAGCCCCTTCCCTGGTCCTCTTTTGACTGGAAGCCACAGCAAGTTTGCAACGCCTTCATCTGCTCACCACCGCTCCAGCAGCCATGGTTCTGACTGTGTGGACCCAGAGAGAAATTAGGGCCTGCCCAAGGTCACGGAGCCAAAAGGCGACTGGAGCCCAGGACTGTGGATGCCTAACTCAGGGCTTTGTCCACTACATTGTTTGAACTCTTGTGCTAATGAAAAGAGGTGGTGCACTCAAAACAAGCAGTAATGATGCCTAATTCCAAGCTGGATACCAAACATAAATGGTTCAATTAAATCCCATAATGACCTGCCTCACTGTGGACGAGAATGAAGTCTTTGGGAGATAGAGAAAATCAAGCTCTTATACCCAATAAGCAGCATGTGGGAACTCCAGCCAGATCTCATCCACATGGCAACCAAGGAAGCTTCCCAACCAGATCTGGATTCTGCAAAGCTGCTCTTCTAATAGTCCATTCCTGAACCACCAAGAATCTCTTCTCAGAACCCAGGTCTCACAACTACGGGCCATGAATCTTGGGGCAGAGGAGATCATCTTAGCACACAGATGAAGTTAACATTTTTAACTTTAGCATTTATGTTCCTGATATATATTTAAAAAGCACACCCAGGTGTGGTGGGGCACGCCTGTAATCCCAGCACTCGGGAGGCTGAGGCAGGGGGATCACTGTTGAGTTCAAGGCCAGCCTGGGCTACATAGCGAGACCCTGTCTCAAAACAAAACAAAACAAAAGTGCAAATCTAGATCATCAAACCCATGACTTTAGAGTTGTAACACAGGAGATTAAGATAAAATAAGGTAAACAGATTTAAGGAAAGTTACTAAGTAAATAAGTTCAGGTGAAACAGAGTGAAAACCAAGAAGCATAACAAACTGGCATGTGAGAGTTGCTGAACTAAGGAATTGGATACATCCCATCTTCTCTAGAGAAAGAGAGGCATGGGAATAACAGGTACCCTACCCCCAGAATATGGTGCAATTAGTTCTGAATGCTACCCCCGCACACACCTTTTTATGTTTTGATTTTTACTAACTGGGGTCATCCCATGTTGCCCAGGCTGGCCTCAAACTCACAGGCTCAAGCGATCTCTCTGCTTCAGCTTCCTAATAGCTCAGTTGAAGGCACAGGCCACAGCGCCTGGCTATTCATTTTTATTTGCCCCTTTACCCTCTACACCACAGTGTCCCTAGTTACCAAACTACCCCTAAACACTGCGCTTAAATGGCAGTGTCCTGTGATGGCTTCATCTTAGGGTCACTCCCAGGTCATCTGTCCTGAATAGTTCAGATTACAACTAAGATAGTAATTTTCACTATCCTCTTTTCACTTTCACATGTGTCTGACTTAAACCAGGCTTAGTAGTACATTCCTGAAACCACAGCACTTAGGAGGCTGAGGCAGAAGGATGGCATGTTCAAGGCTGTGGCTGCACAGTGAGATACTGTCTCAAGAAAACAATTCATGTGAGCTAACCAGGGTACCATAAAAGTGACATCAGTTTCTTCAGAGGGCATGCCCCCAATGACCTAACACCCTCCCACTAGCTCCGCCTCTTAAACATCATACCACCTCTTAACATTACACACTAGGCACAAAGTCTCTAACACGTGAAACCTTGGGGGACACGCCTAAACTATATCCAAACCACACACCTACTAGAGCTATGGCTCCAAAGAGCAGCACTTCTACCTTCAGGGCTGGAAAAATAAAGGCATGTGTGCAAAGTCATCAGCAACAAGAACATTCAAGACAGCACCGCTTCCGGAAGAGACTACTTTAGAAACTACCAAGAGTCCCTAAGTGAAGGAATAAATAACTAAACCACAGTTAAGCCAAAGCATACTGTCACAGAGCAATCAGAAAGAATAAACAAGATCTCTAGTTGTCAACAGGATCTCCAACCTAATTGAGCACAGAAAGACAGTTGGAAAAGGCCACATACCTCTATACATATACAAATGTTGATGAACTACTTACCAATTCATAAATATAAGACATGTATGGTAAACACCATACCAACTCCACAAAATTGGTTTGTTCTGGGAGGAAGGGTGAGGAGAGAGGAGAGGGGAGTGGGTTTTTTTTGGTATTATATAAAAAAAATCAACCAAATATGGCTTAATTTAGTGTCTGCTAAATCCTGAAATTTTTGGGTATACGACATACCTTACATTCCTTTTTCCATACTTTTTGGGGTGCTGATGTTTTGTAATATAATTACTTAAGTTTCCTTTAAAAGCTTCACAGGTGGGCCGGTGAGATGACTCAGCGGTGTAAGCGCCTGCCTGGCAAGCACAAGGTCCTGAGTTCGACTCCCGGTACCCACATTAAAAAAAAAAAAGAAAAAAAAGCTTCACAGGTGATGTGATATACAGCCAGAACTCAGAGTCTCTGTTCTAGGAGCATAAAGTAATAAAAACCTAGCTACTTAGTATCAAGAAATACATCTATGGGATGGCAACAATCTATAGCTCTTGAAGTTAAATTACTACCTTATATAACTTTACAATGATTTCAAAAAAGCTTTCACATGGCAGGTAATTTTTATAAGCAATATTTGTTAGGAAGCCACAACTATTACCAAGGAAAGCAGTATGTCTCAAAGCATGGTACTCAGGTCCTCTGTAACAGTGTGCAGGGAGTGGAAAAGGGGAAGGAATATTTATTCAGAAGGCAGAATCCAGGGCCCCACCTTTGACCCCTTAATCTAAATTTCTAGGTGGAGAGGAGTCTGAATTTTTAATAAGAGAATGTACATGTGGGCATCATTCTTTGTTACACCAAAGCTGTGAACCATACTTTTAAAATCATATATTTCTGCCAGGCGTGATGGCGCATAACTGTAATTCCAGCACTCAGGAGGCTGAAGCAGAAGGATTGCCTCGAGTTTGAGGCCAGCCTGGGTTACACAGTGAGACCCTGTTTCAAACAAACAAATCATGTATTTCTGTCTTCAATAAGGTAACATTTGTCATACTTTCAAAATTAAAGTACAGGGGATGTTTTCTAAATATGTAAGATAGTAATTCCACCAGGACATTCAAGCAAATGTTGATAAAAACAGTTTCCTACACAGTGTATGTAAAGGACAAAGAAACATACGTTAGGAAGATAACTATAATCTCACACTGCCTTTCTATAAGGACTTCAAAAACCAACTGGGTAAACAGGAAAACTCCACAAGTCCAGCCTTGCCGCTGTGCTCACAGGAAGAGGCCCAGCATGGTTTTCACCAAAGCCAAATTCAATCCAACAAAGCATGGACGAAGTAGCTTGAGTAAGGCTGGCTGCACAGGAAATGTATCCCAAATTCATTCTCAGCACACAAGACATCTTGATTCCAGCTTATCATCATTTTGTTACAAGTTTTCACCCACTTCCTGGTGATCATCTTTGTCATCACGCCTTGGACCTTATCTTCCAATTCTTCCCTACCTTTCCTGACTGTTGCTTGGGTGTCCCTGATTTTCCTCTTCATCTTCCTGTTTCCCTCTTTTCAGATAAAAATCAAAACTGCAATCCCAGCTCCCAAGCCCTGGAAAACTGCTCCCCAGCCCCTGGCTAAAAACAACCCAGCACATGAAAAGATGTTCAACCTCGTAAGTAAACAGGACACTGCAAATGTAAACCACAAAGATGCAATTTCACACTCATCAGATTGGCAAAATGCCACGACTAACAATATCAAGTGTCTGCAAGCCTATGAACCCCCCAAACACTGCTGGTTACAAGGTAAATTGATACAACCACTGTTGACAGTGTGCCGCAACATATTACAGTAAAAGATGCCCATTTTCCTTTGACCCAGCAATTCCTTTCTGGGTACATACTACGGAGGGACTTCAAACATTCACACAGGCAGACAAGTTCACAACTGTTCAGAGCACCAGAACGGCGCAGATGAAGAACTGTAAGCCAAAGTGATTATCTACAATAAAAAGAATAACTGAGTATGTTATAGCATATTCATGTAGAGGAATACTACACATCAATTAAAATAAACTAGAATTATGTGTACCTTATTGGATAAATCTCAGTCATAATTTAAACAAAACAGATTAGTTCAGTACTACAGAGTATGTTTAAAACAAGTAAACAACATTATAGCTGATTTATGTGTGCACAGATACCTAGTAAAAGCATAAGAACATGCACAAATTCAGAGTAGCGGTCACTGTGGGGACAGGGACAATGAAAGGAGGGAGGGCTCACAGGAGGTTTTAATTGTATTTGAAAAATGTTATTTCTTCACTGGGTGGGGAACTCTAAAGTGCTCACTCCATTATTCTACATACTTTTCTGAATGCTTAAAATTCACCTCCACCCAGAAAAGGAATCCCACATCTGCGCTGCTTTAAAGCACTTGAGGGTTTTGTTCTGAAAGGGACCTCAGGACTCATGGGCAGGAGGGAGTCTAGACCTATGTGTAAAGCCTTGGGAACCCACGGAGTCCCCCCAACCCAATACCACCAAGACCATAAAACTACCTACAGCAAATATTCATTCTTCAAACTGTGGTAAAATCCCAAGTAGGGGATTATAACATCCTCAAAATTCTAACCCATAATTCCAGGACAGAAATATTCCAAAAAGCCTTTAGTGTCTGTGCTGGTGACTGATACAGAAATTGTCTTCAAGTTTTTGCTGGCTCACTTATGGGTGGCCTTTTCTCTCAAAAGACCAGGGCTTTCAAACTCTTAGATTAGCATTTGGTTTCACCACAATTAAAGATTTATCACAAAAAGTTGCATTAAAATATTTAGACCAGAAAAGTTAACTAAACTAAAAGACACCATCTTGCACAACTCCTCCAGTCAGTTTGCTTTGGGCTGGCTTTGTGGGTAGGCGAGAGACAAAAACCACCCAGCAACATCTTTCTGATGATACTACTGAACTAAATACCATCCTAATAAACCCTCAGCCAATCCAAACTAACTAGAAAAACCAGGCTGGGGAAGGGGAAGAATCTGAACTAGCAAAAACTCTAAATTGCTAAGAGAATCAAAATTGAAATTTACTTTCAATTACAACCTCAGATACCAAAATTCCAAATAAAGAGGTTTTATGGTGTGGCTGAACTGGAACACAAAGTTGATATCCGGAAAAGATACTGCAATCTTTAATTCTAACTAAACACTGACATTCAACTTTGTTTTCCCCTAGGATTCCAAGAAAGAAAAATCTGCATACCTAATTGTCAGGTCTTGACCTAACATACACTCCTGCCTATTAGACCTGTGGGGCCAGAAGAGCAGAATCTTCTTCTCTAAACATTAACCCATCTAACCTCAGGCTGCATTTTTCAAAATCCAACAACTATCAGAGTAGACCCTCACACATAACTAACCATTCCTAGCTGATGCAATAAACTAAACTCACAGCTGCCAATTATCTTTGATAATAGAGAGCATGACTAACAAAATGCAAGCTATCACTTTCCCCAAATTATGAGACTGACATATTTCTATTTAAATAAATTGTCAACCATTCTCAAAACACTTGAAAAAGCAGTTGGCTAAAATAAAAACTATACTTATAAAAACACTAGTCCTATTTCAAATTTTTGCTAATTTTACTTCCCTTCATTTTAAGGTGACTTCATTTATTTAAAAGAATCCAAACCGGCCATGTTGGCACACATCTGTAATCTCAGTACTTCAGAGGCTGAGGCAGGAGACTGCTGCAAGTTCAAGGCCAGCCTGGGTTGCCTAGTAAGTTCAAAACCAGCATAAACTACATACCCAGACCCTCTCTCAAAAATACCAAAAGAATTCAAATCTAGCAGACTAACTGGTGTGAAATATTATCTTGGGGTTGTTCCACAGATGCTAAAATGCTAATATCTGATAAGTTTAACAGGGTTTTAAACAACGTAGTTAGATATTCAAATGGCTGCTAACCATTAAGCAATGCAGATTTTTATAAAGACTTAATCTAAGAAATATTATACACTGTGAAGCTTTACAAGATGAGAAAAACCGAAATTCCCCAGAAATACTATTTCCCCAAAGCCACCATTAGACAGATTCCAGTTCTACCTCACACGGATTATCATCACGTCCTCATATAAAATAAAAGCCACAGAAGAAAGCATTCACTGTTACAGAAATGTCCTGTTGCATGAATCATCTTCCCACTCTACTGCTTCTGAGACTCTGTGCACCCTCATCTGCGCCAATATCACACTGCACTGAAATCGTTCCATCTTTACCAATGTTAGGCCTCCAAGATAAGGAATGGCTAAGCTCACTGGGACACAGACTCACCTCATTCATTTATTAAGTACTGCTATGTGCCAACGCTAACATAGCAGATCCTCAACGAAATATTGGCATCAATGTTGGCAATACTGGCAGCAACATCCTCAATGGATGGCCATTTATAGGTGCAAAACTTGGAATCTATTTGATAGATGACCGTTTCTCCACTATTAACAAATAAAATGAAGGTAAGATAATTTAGGCCAATTTGCATTAGTACAAGTCACATTTGATTTCTCTAAATACATCTTTAGAAAATTTCTCAATTCAGACAGAAAATGAAACAAAACCTTCCACTTACAGGGCCATAAAAATACACAGGAAGTTAAATCCATTGGTCTGGACAAAAATCAGAGGATTACCAACAGGGTATACATTTCCTCATGCTTGCTAGCAGCTACAGCATTTTCAAAATTACAACACACCAGCCAAACAAGCTTTACTGTCTCTGAACCAAACACTGCCGTGTGCCCAAGCTAACTTGTCCTAAGCAAGCTGATCAGGAATTACTACGGTAAGGAATTCACAAGGAAGAAGTTAATGGGAACCAGCACTAAACTTCCAAAGGACAACAAAACTTCAGTGGGGTGGGAAGTAAGGGGAGGGGTGAGGGTATCCTTCATGCCCCAGTATCAAACACTGGCACAAGAAGTGTGGGAAGAAGAGGTGGTGTTAAGTTCTCCATCACAGGAAGGATTTATGGCAAGTTCTGTTTCTGCTCTGCTGGGTTCTTTTTTCTCTGGTGGAGAAAACAAGTCTGCTTTTCAGCGCTAGGTCTTGGTCTGTTCGTCTTACTCAGAAGGACGGTATCTTTTAACACCTTTTATGGACACACATTAGGCTGCTTAAAATACGCCAAAGAACTTGGCTTTCAAAAAACAATGTAACCCCTGGTTGCTCTTACTACAACTACTCAAAACAGCTGGGACCAAATGGACTTAGGAGTGGGAAGGATCAGCAAGAGCCCTACAGAAAAGCACAGCAGTGAATGAAGACCCAGGAAAGACCTACCTGGAAGCAATTCATCACCAAGTGAAAGCTCTGAAGAGGGGTCCAGGGAACATTTATGTCTGACTGTGTGAAAAGACACCAGTCTCCTCATCACGGAGTCTTGTCCTCTGGGAAATGAGTCTGGGAGGGGCAGAGGCGAACTGAACAGCCTTTTATAAGGGGCGGGGTTAAGAATTCCCATCCCAGCATTTTGTCAACTGCCATTCAGCTTAGTTTGCATAAGTGAACCTGTGGGTTGTTCATATTAGTGGTTGCATCCATCAAGTCAAAGCAGGCACAGTCTCAATGGTCCCAAACAACCAAGATGGTAACACAGTAATGAGAAAGATACTGACAGTAACAGCTGTCTGAGTACTTGCTAGGTACCCTGAGCCCCAGTAACTCACATAATACAACTATCTGATGAGGTAGCAACCATTATCATCCTCTTTTTATAAATTAGGACAGCAAGACAGAGAGCAAGCTGTTCAAGGACACAAAGTTAGTACATGTTAGCAGCAGGACTTGAAGCTAGAAGTCTGGTTTTAGAGCCCAAACTCATCATCACTTGCTTAAGAACAATTTCTGAACAGGAGATAAAACTCTCTACTTAGGAATTCGTGGGTCCTCGCTTCACCCAGATCCTAAACTTGGTACCTTTTTAGGTCAACACAGGAGATGTCAAGTCTCCAGACACAGTAATGGCCTACTCTTCTTGTGTCCTCCCAGCAGCTTGTCTCCCTGGCTGAGTTTCACTGAAAACAGGTTGTGACATTCCGCCTAGGTGTGTGCCAAGAAGCCCTGGCTGCACTGAGGGCAAAAGGGGGGAGGGGGTCTGGCTTCCTCTTGGGATGTGCTCTCAATTTTTCAGCCAGCTCTTAGACTAAAGGGTGCCATTACACAGAAGCAGGACATGACTGCTACCAAGCGCAAGGACCACCCCTCAGGACCCTGTAGGCCTGAGGCCACCCTAGCAGGCACAAGTGGCATTATTAGAGCTGCTGTGGTTTCAGTTTCCCCTCAGGAGCTGGCTTAAGCAGTGAGACACTGAGAAGAAAGGCATCACCTTCTTACTGCACCAATAACATTAATGTCACTCAACAGCAAGAAGCAGGAAACCTGTCTCCTCGGGGAGAAAGGAAGGCAAAAAAGAGGAAATGGAAAGGCTCCAGGAGCTACCCACATTATCTAACTTGCCTGCACCAACACCGGGCAGCTATCACTCTGGGAAGCCCTAGCATCTGCTCCGCTGGCTGAGGCAATGGCCTTACCCAACAATGCTGAAAGCTGAAGCCAGGACCCGTGGGTCTCAATTCCACCCCGGAGCTAACTCAAGGTTCCTTAGTGCTCCTTTGCCATGTGTTGCTCTTGCAACAGAATGTGGGACAGAAGATTTTAAAAGCTACATGTGATGGGGGAGGGCAGTTGATTACCTTTCCCAAGGCTTCCAAGCTGCCTCAGATTCCTTCAGAAGGGGCCAGTATTACCAGCTTCCAGGGAGGTTCTCCCAAAAGTGGCACTGAAAGAGCACATGTTTCAGCTCGGACTGAGTTGGGGGAGGGGTGGTTCTAAAGCGTCAACACACACGCCCCTCATATACTGCACAAGAGGCAATGCCTTACGCCAAGCTGAGCTCCCCAAGGCTCTGACAAGGGAGGGTGCCAGCAAGGTACGCCCTGGGGACCCAAAGGTTGGAGGCTGTTCCCGCAGATACTATAAAGGAAGGGAAAGCAATGCGAGAATCCCAAATTAATGTGACCACTAGGTCATGGCCCCTGACCCCGTCAGAGCCCAGTGTATCCCCTTGCTGTGTCCATGCCCACCAGCCTCCTCTGCATCTACAGGAGACAGGACAGCAAAGCCTAGAGATCTGCACGCTCACAGCTACTGCCCACCCTTGGAGCCTGCACATACTACTGCCATAGAACCGTGCCCCTCTTTCCCAGGTGGGGACACTTAAGTATCCCGAACAAATTACAGTGCTTTCCTAAACCAGGGTGAAGTTCACCTCATTTTGCACTTTCTTTTTTTACAGCTCTGTTACATTTTGAATTTTTCCAGATACACCGATTTGATCACTGTTGCAAAGTGAATTTTACATACAATCGAAGGACTCAACTCAAAATGAGGTATGAGGACAGTCACGGAGTCCGGCCGGGGTTTATTAGCGCAAGGAGACGATGGGTGCCCCCCCCCCGCTGGCCCCACCAACCTCCCCCGGGACATCCCCGTGCGGCCCCCTCCCTCCTCCCAACCCACTTCCACCGCAACCCGAGGGCGGGGTTCAGCGGCCCTGGGGTCGGCTGGCAGGCGGGCCGGCTCTCGGGTCCCCAGCCCTCGGGTCCCGGGGTCAAGACGGGGGCGTGGGCGAGGGGTCCCCCAGTCCAGCAGCTGGGGGGCTGCCGGCGCCCGCCCAGCCCGGCCCGGGAACTTGCGGCCGCTCACCCGCCGCCCCCGTCCCCACCCCACCGCCGCCGGGCGTGTGCGCGGCTCGGGTTTCCCTTTCTTCGCCTCGCGGCGCCGCGGGCACGGACCCCCAGGAGGAGGGGAAAGAGCGGCGGCGCGGCCACTCACCATATTACAGATGGAGGCGATGTTTCGGACAGTCATTAGTCTAAAGGTTGCAGCGATCCCGCACCGCCATCTTTATGAGGTGAAAACAGGACTGTCCATGATGGAGCGCTCCAGCGAGGCCGGGCGGCGCTGAGGCGCCCTGGGGTCCGGCTTTCAGTTTGCGGAGGAGCGAGGCCGGGAGGGAGGGAGGGAGGCAGGGCGGGAGGCGGCGGGGCGGGCGGGAGGCGGCGCCGGGAGGGAGCGAGGGCGGGGAGTGGCGGAGCGAGGGAGCCTGGGCCGCGGCGGCCGGTGCGGGGAGGAGGGAGTCCGCGCCCGGCTTCCCCACGCGCTCGCGCGGCCGCCGCCTCCGGCCAGCGCGCGGCTTTGCTTCCCTGCTGCCGACCCGCTCCGCGCCGCGCCGGAACGCTGGGCCAGCCCAGCGGTCACCGCTGCAGCAGCCGCACCCGCCGGCCCCCGGGCCGTCCTCGTCGTCGGGGCAGTGGCGTTGCCGGGGAACGAGGACCACGCCGGGCGTTGGACACGGGCGGGCGCGGGCTGGAGGGAGCCGGGCCCGGGCCCGCGCTGTGGAGAGGGACGCCCGCCGCTCTGCACCTCGGCCTTCCTTTGCCTCACCACCGCCCCCCCCAGCACTGTTGGGTTTTATATTTTTGGCGAGTGGAGAAAGAGAGTGTTCGGAGTGACTACTTCCAACTTTTAGTTTCTCGCCAGGGTTCTAGTGAGGTGGCACCGACAAGGGACCCAGCAAGTGAAATGGGGTCAGCCCGTGGGAGTGGCCAGGAAGCCCTGACCAGCAGCGGGCCAGCTGCTTGGTAAAGGGTGCCTTGAAAGGAAAGGAATCCGGGTCTGGACGGAGGCCAGATGCTCTGGCGGTTTGTGACATTAGCAGGTACAAAGGAAAAGGCCTCGTTCTAGGCAAGTACTACAGATTGTCCAGAGTGGAAAGAACCAGATCAAAACTTTTCTGCAAGCTGAAGAAAATATAACCCTCTCCAGGGCAGCTGACCGCTAGTGTTTTGACATGCGGGCTAGTTAGACTGCAGTAATTTGCCGCATGTAAGATCGGGGTTGCGGACACAAAGTGATGGTCTATACACCACTTCGAAGTTAAGTTCATGTGAATCAAAGAACCCATTTCCAAGGGTGGGAATGAATTCTGCAGGCCAAGATGGTAGTTCAGTGTGCTTTTCACACAGAAGTTCTACAAGTGAAATGCGTAATAAATTCTTAAACCAATACATGTCATGACAAATTGAGTTCAAAGAGAAATTAATGTAATTGAAGACAGCTTTTATGCAACCAAGGATAACGTACTTGGGGGGAAATTAGTGTTATATAGGTGTAAGATTTGAATTCTAGGTCAGTGGTGGCGAGCTCATGGCATGGGTGTTTTTCTTTTAAGACAAAAGATGTTAATGTATGAGTTGTTTTTTCTAAACTAAAACCTCAGTGTTTGGGTTTAATTGCAATGTTGGCATTTTGCAATAAATAAGTGGGTTTGGGGTTGCAGTTTAGGCACTAGTCTCTAAAAGGTTCCTTGGGTGGAAATGTAAGACAAAACACAGCTGACAATTTTGTTGTCATTGTCTTATCTAAATCCTATTTCCAAATAAATCCCGATGATAACAATAGTCAACCTTGATATTTTAGTGTTGTCAGTCCTGCTGTTCTTCACATTCATCATCTTCAGTTGCCGCCATAACTGTCAGGTGATAGACACTCTTACCTCCTTTCCCAGATCAGTAACATAAAGCTTAAAGGACCAAGTGTCCTGCCCAAGTCTGTTACCCAGATGTTACAGATGACACTGGTGTGCTAACCTGTGGGTTGGGGACCACTGTGGGAGAAGATAGCAAAACACCCAAACTATAACCAACCAGGGCACTGAGGCCCAAAAGACTTTTAAAGATTTGAGAAATGTCATATAACAAGATCAGCAACAACCTCAAAGCTAAAACTCAGGCCTTCGAAGTCAGTTTCACAGAAGTTCCTATAAAGGCATTAATCCAAAGCTTTACATTATATGGAAAGAGACTGGGGATATAGCTCAGCGGCATAGTGCCTGCCTAGCAAGCATGAGGTCGTGAGTTCCAGCCCCGGTACCAAAATAAATAAATAAATAAATAAATAAATAAATAAATAAAAATAAATTATATACAAATTCTATACAATGATAAAGTTCAGTATTTCTTCCAACATTGGTACATGGATTGCAAAGTCCACAGGACTGAAAACACCACTGACATAATGAAAACTGAACAGCTTTTGATTCCTGATTGCTGTATCACAAGTTAAAGGGATCTTTTGCATGCCTTTTAGCAGCCTACAGCTTAACTGTGTTAAATACAGACAAACAACCAGACTGAAACTTGGCCAGTGAGTTACATGTACAACAAATCAATTGAACATAGCAGAGTTTGTCAGACTCATGAATGATTAAATACAGTTTACACTTCCATGGAGTTGATATTC
The DNA here is from genome assembly GCA_028451465.1 of Erethizon dorsatum. Classification (NCBI taxonomy): domain Eukaryota; kingdom Metazoa; phylum Chordata; class Mammalia; order Rodentia; family Erethizontidae; genus Erethizon; species Erethizon dorsatum. Next base: position 59,957,324 of record CM051836.1, on the reverse strand, counting down.
ACAGGTCTGAACTGGAGAACACTTGAGTTAAGAATAATCGTGACCTTCACTTCATTCAGTGAGGAAACATTATTCAGATGTGATAGAGGTAAAATCTTGAAAACGTTGACAAGCTGATCAGAGACCTGTGAGGAACAGTGCTTGACGTGTAGAGATACTGTAGACTGGTATGGGGTGTTAGGAATGGGAAAAAGAGCAAATGGAAGGATGGGCTTTAGGCTGGCACCAAATAGCCTGAATGAATTTGAGGGACACAGTCACACTAGGTAGTGTGCCCCTTGCTACATAAGTGTGGTCTATGGACCAGCAGTGTTAGCATCTGGGAGGTCGTTAGAGGTACAGGTTCTCAGTTCTCATCCCAGACCCAAATGAGGCAAAACCAGACTCTGCTTAAGGTGTGAGGAGCACTGCTCCAGCGAACCACTGTGGAGGAATTCTCTTTTTGCCCACCCAGCAATCACTTCCCTTCTTCCAGTAACAGCCTCCAGATCGTACTTTGGGGAACTTTCCCTCCCCCACTCTCAGACCCCGGGGTGTCTAAGCTTGGCCCCTGGCTCCAGGGGAAGGCATGAGTTCCAGGCCTGGCTAATGAGGAAACCTTATGGCTCAGCCACAGTGACTGGTTCAGCAAGAAGTATGTAATAGACACTGAGCCAGTAAGAGTGAGATCTGGGACTTTGAAGAAATACCCCCTTTCCTGAGTTTGCTGAGGTGATTGGATAGAAATCTAGAGCTGTTGTCTTTCCAGTCCCTGAGAAAGAAGCCAAACAGGAAAAAGGAGCTGAGAAATGGAAGCGATCTTAATATCATTTATCCACTTGCTACCATATCTAAATCCCTGGACGTTTCAGTAACTCAAGCCAGTAACGTCTTTGTTTCTTTGGCCATTTCAAATTGTGTGTCTGCTACTCAGGACTGAAAGAATGCTAATTCGCCACTTTCACTGTCCTTGAAATTCATTAACCTCCTGAGCTCATGATGTTCCTGTGTCCTGCCCTAGAAAAGGTCTTTCAAGGTCTGCCTCCTCCACTAAGCCCAGCTAGATTGTTCCCCCACATGAACAGTACCGCTCTCCCCACCTCCACCAATTAACTTCCACGTCTGGGTAGCCATTAGTTTCATATTCTTCCTTCTGTTGTCACTAGTTTCATGTCTGTCTCTCTTCTCTTCACTTAGTTACCTCACTCAGCCTTTAGGTGTCCTCTGAGACACCTAAACATAATGCTTTTGCTTTATGTTCTTACAGCACCACCCAACCTCCCATCGTGGCACTCAGGTCTGTAAATATGTTTATTCCACTGGAGCCAGTGGGTAGTTACACAGTAGACCCTGGGGTCAGGCCACCTCAATTCCATATGACCATGGCAAGTTTCTTAACCTTCCCATGCCTCAGTTTCCTTATCTATAAAGACAATGAGAGCGCCTCTCAAAGTCTGATTTCATTACTTTCTGTAAAACATGAAGAACATGCCAGCACATACTAACCATTATCTAAGTGAGAGCTATTATTATTTTGCATGGTTTTGTTCATGGGGCTATTTGATGTCTGTTTCCTGCCCCTCATCAGATATAAATTAAGACAGCTCTCTTCTTGTTCCCCATGTTACACCTAAGGAATCAGCTCACTGTCCATAGGAAGAGGTAATAAACAGAATATTGAATATTTGGACAGTTGTCTCTCTCCAAGTGGTCTAGAAGCTCCTGGTGGGACAGAACCTGGTCTTACACATTTTTTAAAAACCTCATTCCAGGGCCGGTGAGATGGCTCAGCGGCTTAAGCGCCTGCCCGGCAAGCGCGAGGGCCCGAGTTCGACTCCCGGATCCCACATACGAAAAAGGGGCCGGTGATATCGCTCAGTGACACGGGCGCCTGCTGGCGTGCGAGGTCCTGAGGTCGTCCCCCCGGTACCCACAAAAAAAAAAAAAACAAAACCTCATTCCAGTCTCAAGCACTATGCCTGGCACACTAATTCTTTTCCTTTTTTCATCACTGCCAAATAGGCTATTGCAATTCATTTGGTATGCAAATGCAAGTAAACATTGGTTGTCTGGTGAGAAAAAAAAATATTTTGCTGGCTGTAGACTTGAGTTTGATTACCAAACTGGTTTCTGTGGCTATTTCAACTTTGTACAGACCTTTAAGACAACATTTTTCCTTAATCATATTAAAGACATACTCTATGCAGGAACCTTGATGATTCTAGGCTAAAACAAAGCAGTCCTAGCCCGTGCACTGCTTGATTTCTAACGCAGTATTCATTGGAATTATTTATGAATGTCTACACAGTTCTTGTGGGCTAGTAGCATAAGATAAGAATCAGATAACACTTTGGAGTGAGCATCACAGTAGACTCCTCTAGTGGAGAAACTACATCTAAAATTAATCTAAAATCATGTTTTATGGTTATATTTATGGGTAGTTAAGATTCCCTAAGCCTTTGGAACAATTGGCTTATTTTGAAATCTCAACTAAAAGAGCACCGAAGGATTTTTAAAACTAGCTTGGAACATGATTAGGTTTGTATTTGATAATACATTTTGATTAACTAAAAGAACAGATTAGTTAGCAACACTGTGATAAAGGACAGCAAAAGTACTCAAGGTGAGGCCAGTGAGAAATCCAAGAGAGTGCCACAGTTGGATTTAGGAGCGTGGCAGTGGAAAAAGAGGGAAGCAGGGCCGGTGAGATGGCTCAGCAGCATAAGCGGCTGCCTGGCAAGCGCAAGGTCCTGAGTTTGACTCCCGGAACCCACATACGAAAAAAGGGCCGGTGATATCGCTCAGCGGCACGGGCGCCTGCTGGTGTGCAAGGTCCTGAGTTCGACCCCTGGTACCCACAAAAAAAAAAAAAAAGGGAAACAGACAAATCGAAGACTGGCTTTTGGAGGTAGTCAGCTGAATTTGTAGTTGACTGGGATAAGGGAGAAGAGCAAGTCCAGGGTTTCTGAGTAGAATGAAGAGGGTCATTTTTCCCCATAGGGAATGCTGAAGGAGGTTCAGGTGTAGGTGACTGGAGTGACATCAGCTTGGTTCAGAAGTGTTGACTTTAAGACAATCACAAAACACCCAAATATTTAATTAAGCCCTAAACTGTACACATATGGGGCTCAGAAGAAAGGTTTGCACCAAAGAAATAAATCTAAGAATAATTAATATGTAGAAGGTAATGGAGGACATGGAATGATGGATGAAATTGCCTGGGGTGGGGGGGTATAGAATGAGATTGGACAAGGGGTGAGTGTGAGGCACTCTATCACAGAAGGATTAATCAGGTGAAATAAAATGAACCAGTGAAAATGGAGCACTTTCAGAGTGGTTGAGGAAAAGACAAGATAGCATGCAACCTCATCAAAGCTGAAGAGTAAAGATGCAGGAAGTAGTCAAACGTACCAAATGCAGATGAGAAGTCAAGGATGACAATGATAGTAACGTGGTCATTTCTTGAACAAGGCTTTAAATGCATTTAATCCTTTTGATAGTTCTATGAGAGAAGTGATATTAAATTCCCCACTTAAGAGAAAGCTGAGGCTCAGAGAGTTTAAATAACATGGCCAAGAATCATGTAAGGCATCACTACTAAAGAATCCTTTAAATTCTCTAAAAGGCAGTTTGGGCAGAATGGTTAGGATAGGATATATATATATATATATATATATATAAATTTTTTTAAAGAGAAAAGAATAAAATTTCAAAACAAGACAATAAGAGGGTAACAATGGTTAATACATTGTGTATCGCTATCTCCAAACTAGTTACTCAGAGTACAAAGATATCGGCATTTAATTGTCCAAATAATGTTAGCACAAACCTTTCTTTTCAATGAACTAAGAGAAATTAATTGTATAACTGTCTTAACTGTCTTCTATGTATATACACATATATATATATATATATATATATATATTTTTTTTTTTTTTTTTTTTTTTTTTTTGCTTTTCCCTTCTCACACTAGGGAGAGAATACGATGTTTACACATGTTTGTCTGGTTTATTTCACTTATGAGTATGGTCTCAAGTTGCATCCATTTACCTGTAAAAGTCTCCAGTTTACAGGCTAGGACATATATGGGAAAAGGAGATAAGACAGACTCTAAAGATGTTTGGCTGTGAAGGAAAGAAGTGCTGGGTAGTAGACAATTGAGGAGCTCATAAGTACCTGCAGGAGGGGTCTTCTGCCTACTCCCCTTGACCTGGCTCTGCCCAGTTCTTCCAGCTTTGCAGTCTAGCACAGCACTCTACTTTATGCTTCCCTACCTACAGGCTCACACAGTCCCACCCTTCTTTCTGTTTCAAGTCCACTTATTCCTCAAAGCTCACTTCCATAGGAAATCTTTCTAGCTGCTTCTTCTCCAGTAAAAGTTCTCTCAAAGATGATATTTTATATTTCTTTAGAAATCTAAAATGCCTTAGCACAGTGCCACGCACCTGCACAGGAGGTTCTCAGATACTTAGCAGTTCATTATTTTACCTGAAATACTTGGCCCACTCTATCAGAATCTTCTTACCATTTTGTTTTCCTGGTTTTTCTCTCAAGGCCTGGTCTGCATTTTATAGTACTGATGGCCCTAGTGGGTGTGGTGAGGTGGGCCTAACAGGTAAGTCCCTATCAGGAAATTGAAGCAAATGAGCTTCCCTAGAAATGAGACTTCCTTGAGGTTTGGGCATAAAATAAGGAGAGATCTCAGACAGAAGCTGGAGGAGCACATGGGTATCAATGGGTTTGTCCATTTATTTGTTCCTTTATATCAAGATTATTAGTGTAGGAGACCCTGAGAGTGTTTGTCATCAAAAAGTGAAGGGCAGGTAAACAATGAACCTACTAGAAGGGGCAGATCAGAGGCCTAGAAAGTTTGGGGAAAAGAAAAATTCTCCCATTAGGTTGAAGAATTAACACCAGATGGGTTCCATCTTCTCAGTAGATAGGAACATATGCTCCTTGAGGGGTTTAATTGCTTTGCTCACTGCTCAATCCCTCAGAGCTATAGGCACATAGTAGATGCTCAATATTTGTTGGATGAGTGTATGATTGAAAGTGGGTAGGACTGGAAGAATGCTGAGCCTAGATTCTAGGGCAAGGTGAGTAGTTTATTACCTGATCAGATTTAGAACAGGCATCTTTGGGGACATTTACATATCTTCCCTGTCCACAAACACTATTTACAATAAAGGGAAAGCCAGGCTGGGGATGTGGCTCAGTGGTAGAGCTCTTGCCTTGCATGCACAAGGCTCTGGGTTCATTCTCCAGCATCACATTAAAAAAATAAAAATAAATAAAGGGAAAGACATTGTTTATAGCCTGAGTGTCTTCCCAGCTTATATGGGATTATTTCTGTAACTTTAACAGCCCCACCATCAACACCACTTGGTGAGAAGGCGAGGACTGCATAGCACCTGGAATAAGACTGCTTCCTTCAGAAGAGCAGCACCTGATCCTATCTTTCTAGAAGCTATAAACAGTGTGGCTCATTGAAATGGTAAGACTGTCCTTAACTCTCTCACAATTTTAACCCAAGTCAGAAGTTAGGGTTCCACTCTTCTTTTTTTTTTTTTTTTTGTGGGTACCAGGGGGTCAACCTCAGGACCTCGCGCGCCAGCAGGCGCCCGTGCCGCTGAGCGATATCACCGGCCCCTTTTTCGTATGTGGGTTCTGGGAGTCGAACTCGGGCCCTCGTGCTTGCTGGGCAGGCGCTTAAGCCGCTGAGCCATCTCACCGGCCCCAGGGTTCCACTCTTCTATTTCTTCTCAGAAAAAAGGTCAGAGAGGCAGATTAGGGTGTTTCCTGGCAGAGCCATACGACTAGCATCCTCCTAGTGGTAGTTATGGTACTTGCACCTTGTGAAGCACTTTATAAATGCTGATCATTGCTTACTGTGCCAGCGGCCAAAGCCAGCTGGGGTGTGAGGAACCAACTGGCTTCAAATGCTATACCCATTGGTTATGCCTTTTGAGACCAATATGAACAAGGTAAGTGGGTTCAACCATCTCAAGGGTACTAACTGACTCAAATGATTACAAATGGTCTGTGCTATCTTTGATAGAATTCTAGTTCAAATTGAACCTTTGAAAAAATACTGTGTGATCACCAGCCAGGTGAAGGCATAGAACATTGTCAGCATAACTGAACCCCCCACCCCCTCATCCCTCTCACATGGTCCTCCCACTCACTATGCCCTTTTCCCTAAGGGTGACCCATTGTGACTTTTGACACCATAATTTAGTTTTACCTAGGGTTCATATAAATAAAATCACGTAGTATGTGCCCTTGTGTCTGTTTTTTTTTGGGGGGGGCATGATATCATGAGATTCAGCTATGCTACTCAGAAAAGTTGTAATTCTGGGCTGGGTGTGTGGCTCAGTGGTACTGCACTTGCCACAAGAAACTGGATTCCATCCCTAGCATCAGGGGGAAAAAAAAAAACACTGTAGTTCATTAGTTTTCATTGTATATAGTGTGCCACTTATGAAAAGTCACCATTTATTTACACATTCAACATTGAGGGATTTGAGATTGTTTCTAGCTTGAGGCTACTACCAAAAATGCTACTGTGAACATTCTTTTATTTATCCTTTGGGTACTTTTCTGTTTGGTGTATACCTAGCATAAACTCCTGGGCCATAAAATATGCATATGTTCAACTGTGGAAGAAGTTGTCAAACTGACTTTCTAGATGATCATGCTAACACTCCCACTAGCAGAGGTCAGAGCTGCAGTCTTCCACAGTCTCTGAAGACTTGGTATTGTCAGGCTTGTTAACTTTAACAATTTTGGTTGTAGTATTATATTATATACTACATTATTTTGCTACATGTATTATAGTTATATTTCACTGTGGTATTAATTTTAAATACTGTATTTTTTCTTTTGTGGGTACCGGGGTTCGACCTCAGGACCTCGCGCGCCAGCAGGCACCCGTGCCACTGAGCGATATCACCGGCCCCTTTTTCGTATGTGGGATCCAGGAGTCGAACTCGGGCCCTCGCGCTTGCCGGGCAGGTGCTTAAGCCGCTGAGCCATCTCACCGGCCCTAAATACTGTATTTTAATAAACAACTAATTGTTTCTTGTTATATCAGAACAGAGAAAACCGTAAGTAACTTCATAATACTTACACAAATATTTTTGCTAATGGATCCACATCATCCTATCAGCTTTTAGGATGGTCTCAACACAAAAACACCAACATAGACATGTAACAGGTCCATCTGAACCACCTAGGAAGCAGAGGAGGAATCTAATATCTCCTTGAAACAAAACAAGATGGCCAGCTGGGGCATAGCCTGATGATAGAGCCCTTGCTGAGCATACACAGGCTCTGGATTGGATTTCCAGCACCATCGCCACCACCAAGAAAAGAGACAAACCAATAATCAGAAACTATAAGCTATAACAGAGAAACAGCTGTTTTTTTAAAAATTAATGTAAACTAAGATAATTGAATATATTAGTCAGGTTCATCTAATTCAAGTAATTTAACACCAAGAGAAATTAAATAATTAAGACCCTCTCTGGTTGCAGACAGAGCCAGAACAAGAAGTCTGATCCCTATGCCCACAGCCATCTATAGCCTACCCAGAATTTTATTCAACATATTTTCTTAAGAATAAAATTGCTCTTTAAACTCAATTTAATTTCCCAAAGTTGGGATTTATTTTGTAAATGCACCTTGCTAACCATGGAAAAGATCAGTACGTCCATATGTTGTAATTATATTGCCATGCTTTCTAACTCTCTAATTAAGAGAATACTCAACACCGAAGTCCAATCCTAACAGAACATACTCTCTGGCCATCAGTCTTCAGAAAGACAAAAGTAGTCTCCCCAAATTCCCACTACTTTCTCTGCCAGCGAGTCAAGGCTTAGAGTTTTATAAAGCAATCCATGCGAATTCTCAGCTCTTTTCTTCTGAAGAATCAAGAGAGGGGCTAACTCTGTAATGGGACCACTTTCTGGTAGGAAGATATCACCGCAGGCCTACAGTGAGTAAAGCATGGACTTTGAATCATGGCTCTGCCCTGACCTGTACAGATTCATTCAAATCTTCTATGTGACAAATCGCTCACAACCACCAAAGCCTGGCTTCTGGCTACTTACCAGAATAAGGCTAATTTGTCCCTATGATGTTTATGGTTTGAGTCTCTGTTAACAGGATCATAGGTGCCAGGGATACAGCTCAGCGGCACAAGAGCCTGCCAGGCAAGGGCAAGGTCCTGAGTTCAATTCCCAGTACAAAAAAGAAAAGACAGTAACAGCATCAGAAACTCAGCTATAGACTCTGATTATGTTCACTCATCTCTCATCTTGATTTGGCAAATATAAGTCTTCTTCTCTTTCACTGTGGCATTAATTTAAGGTACCATGTCTCCTAAACTGAAAACTCCAAAATAGCAGCCCACAGACATACTGAGTTTAACTGTCACTGTGTTTCAAACCACTTGAATTAATATCAACATTTGGAATCTAGAGAGTTCGCATAAAAATTCAGATTATCAGCTTCTCTTGAGTCATTAAAAGCTTTAGTCTTTCAGGGTCCACAAGCCTGGTAGTGGCCAGTAGTAGCTGAGAGGGGATGGCTTCTCTCAGTGAAGACGTGGCTCCCTAAGTCACCACGGTCTCCTGCCCAGGCCTCTTTCCTTTGTGCTACCTTCCTGGCCCCAACAGCATTTGAGTTTACAGTCCCTGCTCTAATCTAATAGTCTCAAGGCCAGGTTTCTACCTGCAGGCAACAATGCCAAAGCACTGGCAACAACTTGAATCTCAACAGGCTGCATGTAATAGTGCCCCTGCAGGGCCCTGCTGGGTTGCCTGATCTTGCCCTTTGCTGTGCCCTTTCTATGAGCTGGATGTTGGCATAACACAGAACTTCACTGGCATACAGTGCAGCTGCATTCATCCACAGAAATCTTAGATTGCAGCTACGCCCCATGAACATGATTCCTTTCCCTCTTCCCAAGTATGCAAGCAGAAAAATGCTAAGAGATGTAGTTTATGTCCTTCTGATCTGTGAGAAATTCAATCAACAAGGAGATCTGCAAGTTTGAATTTTTGTAAAACATCTATATTTTCCCCCTGTGAGTCAGTGCATTCAACAATGCTATTTAAAATTCAATAACTAAAGGCAAATGAAATTATAAAAATGGATCATCACTTTTTATGGAAACAAATGTTTTGCTCAAAATGTCAAGCATTAGAGGTCTTTATTAAGATATGGAAAGTATATTCCCTAGCAGAGATGAGCAATTCAAAAATAGAGTAGATGGCAGCAGTAGTAATTAATATTTCGAGTACGAATGACACTCCATGTCCTGATAGAAAAGGAACTGTGTTACCTGATTAGATGACACAGATCATGCAGTGGGGGCCTCTGGGGGCTGGAAGACAGTGGTTGTACAGGATGTGAGGCTGTTGATGCAGGCAGTGCTATGTCCTTGGCAATCCACAGGGGAAATGAGTTCACTGCCATACAGAACCACATTGTACAGGATCTACTGTGGTAAAAGGTTCCAAGCATTCTAAGAGCAATAGGGAGCCAGAGCCCAGATTGTCTCAATCACCATCTAGTGCTGCAAAGTATCCTGCCCTGCATAGCAGCATTCTTTGCTGCTGGGCCATTCTTGGGAAGAGCTATGTACCTTGCCTTCTCTGAATCACTGGTAGTTGATCTTTGAGCTTGTTTTGGAATAACTGCTCAGTGTGCAGCCCCTTAGTCATTTATTCCCAATCTATGATTAGGCTGCATCATAAGTCTCTCCTTTCCACAGTCATCTGAGAAATGCCTAAGTAGCTGGGCGTGGCGCCACATGCCTATAATCCCAGCACTCTTGGAGGTGAAGGCATGATGATCACAGATTAGATCCCAGATTGGGCAATTTAGTGATTTCACAACACTATGTAGCTCAGTATAAAGGCCCTAGGTTCAATCCCCAGTACTGCAAAACAAACTAGTGTCAGAAATGCAGATTCCAGGCCTCTGCTCCCAAAGACTCTGACCCAGTAGGGACCAGGAATTTACATATTAACCATTGGCCCCAGGGGATTCTGATATAGATGGTCTGAGCCCACACTTTCAGAAAAAGCCAGCCCAGAAGGCTCGTGCATCAACTCCATCTCTAGCTTCAATTTTAAAAACATGCTTTTTTTTTTTTTTTTTTTTGTCTTTTTGGGACAGGGTCTCACTGTGTAGTCCAGGCTGTTCTTTTTTTTTTTTTGGTGGGTACCGGGGGTCGAACTCAGGACCTTGCATGCCAGCAGGCACCTGTGCCGCTGAGCGATATCACTGGCCCTTTTTTCATTTGTGGGCACCGGGAGTCAAACTCAGGACCTCGCACTTGCCAGGCAGGCGCTTATGCTGCTGAGCTATCTCACCAGCCCTGAGGCTGTTCTTAAACTCACTTTGTAGTCCAGGCTGGCCTTGAATTTAAGGCACTCCTTCTGCCTCAGCCTCCTGAGTGCTGGGATTACAGGCCTGAGCTACTACGCCAGTTTAAAACATTCCTTTAATGAAATGCCAAATAAATAAAAACTCTGAATTCATAACAACACAAATCCTCTCCTATCATTATTGGAGATTGTTTTTCTGTGAAATTTGGCAAGTAAAAGAATGAAAAAGAATTTATGCTACCTTTCTTGTGTGAACTGATTTCCAGGGTAACCAAACAGTGCATGAGGGAAAGTTGTTCCCTATAGGAGTCCAGTTAATAAATGCAGGAGGAATGATGAAATTTTTTTTTTAATTAAAAAAAAATGGTGATATACCATGCACAAGGCTCTGGGTTTGAGCCCCAGCACCACAATAGACAAACAAACAAATAAATATTTTATAGGTACCAATAAAATAAAGGGATTAAAGAATGAATGTAAGTGGTTGTGAAAGCTCTTCACTCAAAGGTGATAAAGACTAACTCTATACTGGCAGGATTAGATTAACACAACCTAAACCCACTGATGGGTTTGCCCCTACAAAAATGGGGCAAATGTGTCCTAGGAAGTAGAAATTTTTCTTGCCCCAAAATTCAATCTGAATCTCATCAAGTCAAGAAATAGCAAATTCAGAATAAAGAAAGAAATACACTAAGAGGAAGCAAAATACAAATCCAGAATGTTTGTCACTTTAACAAGACAATCCAATTTCTATAACAAATCAGCAGTTAGATGAGAGAAGAGTAATGTTACAAAATTTTTAAAAATTGCCTGGTGTGGTGGTGCATGCCTGTAATCTCAGCACTCAGGAGGCTGAAGCAGGAGGATTGCCATGAGTTTGAGGCTAGCCTGGGTTACATAGTGAGTTCAAGGACAGCCTGGACTACGTAGTGAGGCCCAGACTCATAAATAAATAATAAATAAATAAATAAATAAATAAATAAGATTTTAAAAAACAAAGGGCATACCCCAAATTCCATGTATGAGTCTTGTTTGGATCCTGGTTAGAAGAAACTGACTATAAAAAACAACTGAGACAATCAGGAAAGTCAAGTATTTTTGCAAAACTTTAAGCAAAAATAAGAGTGGATGTAGAGATAAAATAAGATTGGGAAAATATTGCTAGTTGCTGAAGCTTTCTATACTCTTCTTACCTTTGGGTATGCTTGACATTTTTCATAATAAAAAGCATTTTGAAATGCCCTGTGGCTTAGGTACCCTCCCCATTTGACTTCAGTCCAAGGAAGTCAAGAGGCCTGAACAAGAAATAAAAGTTATTATTACTTAGAAATTAAATGTTCACTTTCAGTGATTTCCCCCAATATAAGTGGCCCTCCAGAAAGTCAAAATCCACTTTTCTTTTTGAGACAAGGTCTCACTATGTACTAGTTCAGGCTGGCCTCGAACTCTTGGTGATCCTTCTGCCCCAGCCTCCCAAGAGCTGGGATTACAGGTGTGCATCACCACACCCAGGCCTGCACTTTTCTTTTTCTGAAATCCATTTTTCTTTTCTCTCAAAGCACCAACAGTGTTCCCTATGCTGCATTACTCTCTTCTATAATAGTTTAGTGAGACACTTAGAGTAAATGGAACTCAATTTACAGCCTTGGGAGGCATTAAAAGACCCTATAAAAGCCCTACTCATGTATTAAGTGAGTGCGAACACTTTTTGTGAAATTAGGGAAGAACAAACTCACGAGTCTTTGGCATTTTAAAATGCATTATGTAAATGATGAAACTGGGTTGAAGCGGCAATGGCACATTTCTAGAGTGAAAGGATCGCTCTCTTAGAATGTTCACAACTTACTTAGTCTGGTCACCCTAAAATAGCTTCAGGCTCAGAATTAAAATCTCCTGAATCGAAAAGTACTCTAAGTAATTAACATGAGTGCATCTGTAAATTTTGAGGCTAATGCCGTAAAGATGCATGCAGTAATTTAATTTTTGGAGGTCATTTTGCTTTCAGTACCTTTAAAGCTAAGTTTGGCTACTTCACTCACTACAGGATGGCTAATTAACATCTACATGCAAAATTCTCTACAAATAGCTCTGTCCCAGGAGATATTAAGACACTAAGTTAGGCCCTTTTTAGTAATTCCAAAAGGAGTGTTTCCAACTTTATTTTTTAAAAGACTTAGTGACCTACCAGTTGCTTTTCTGGCATTTCCTGTGAAATGCCAAGTGCCATTAAGATCAAGATTTAAAGACACTTAACTGTGTTTTGAAAATTATGTTCTCTGGCGTGTTTCTCAAAATTGGATTCAGTACCTAAATCAGAAACAACTGGTATGTTCAACATTCGGATTCCTGATTCCTGGACTCCCCCTTGGGCCTGTAAAACCAGACTGTCTGGTAATGTGGTATTATGGCTTGTGTCCAGAGGTCCCCCCAAAGCCTCATGCAGTTATAGGTGGGAGTTTTTCAGAGGTGGCTGAATCTAGAGTGTGATTGATTCATTGTGTGACGCTAGGGTTAAGGGTGGGTGATCACTAAGTCAGTCCACTGATTTGGCACCACCCTAATCCCAGTAGCCTGGATACAATATAAGGGACAGAAAGAGGCTTTTCTCCCCCCTTCCTTGCTTGCTTTTGCTGTCTTCTGCTTGCCATGAACTGGTTCTCCTCTGCATTGCCCTTCTGCCAAGCCATGCTGCCTTGGGACCAGCCAATTATAGACTGAAACCTCTACAAACTGTAATCGAAATAAACCTTTCCCCCTTTAACTTTGGCTGTCAGGTATTTTGTCTCAGCAACAAAAGAAAAGTATCTTGTGGTCTAGAACTTGGAGAGCATGCCAGGTGATTTGTTCCACAGACTAATTCCTCAATCAAGTTTTCAAGAACATAAGGTTTCTCAAAAGTCTATGAGAAAAACAGAGGATACAGAAATAAGTTGGACAGCACCAGGAATAAGCAGTCAGCCAAATCCAACATGTGGGATGCTCTAGAACATGATGTCCAACTTTTTGGCTTGCCTGGGCTACACTGCGTGAAGAAGAATGATCTTGACCCATATATAAAATATATAAGATAGTTATGTAAATAAGTAACAAAACTTCCTTTATTTTTGTATTTTTACTGTAACATCAAAATAACGCAATAAACCCACGTTTAATTAAATAAGAAAAGCACATGTCTGCTTAGTAATGATAAATGCCTGTCTTCGTGGGCACATACATATCTAGGTAGGTTGAAATACTGTTATCAGTCATTGGTGTGTTTTACTCACAAGTGCATGCATCATCTGATACACTCAGGTTTTTCTCAGATTTCCATTTGACTGTGTGTGGTAGGCATGGGAGGGGGAGTTAGCACTGCCCTGCATCCTCCCCTGCAGAGTGATCCACTGTCACCTACACGGTCCACACTAGAGCACTATGTAATCCAGTCATGAAAAGTATCCCTAAAAATCACATAATAATGTCGAGAGCTCACATTGCTAGCTGGCCAGGGTCACATGTTGCCAGTGGATCACTGCCTGGACACTCCTGCTCTAGGATGACTGACCTGGTTTCTTCAGTCAAAGGCTTGTCCCTCAACTCATGAATGAGTAAACAAAATGCTAGGAATCCATACAATGCAATATTACTGAACCATACAACAGACTAATACATGATACAACATGGACAAACCTTATATAAGTTTCAAGTGAAAAAAAAAAAAAAAGCCACATCTATGTGACTCCATTTACAGTATATGAAAAGTCCAGAATAAGCAAATCTATGGAGACAGAAAGTTGTGGTTGCTAGGCATCAGAGTTTCTTTTTGGAGTGAAATGTTGAACATGAAATGTTTTGGAATTAGATAACACTGATGATTATGCAAAACTCAATGAATATACTCAAAATCTCTTATTTGTGCACATATAGGGGTGACTTATAATACTAGAATTATATCTAAAATTGTCATTAAAATGTTAAAGGCATTTTTTAAATAGGTCATTTTTTTCTAGAATAAAAGAAGAGAAACTTCAGAAACATAACAATTAAAAACAAGTAGACCTTGTTAGTATCTTGATTGAAACAAACTGTAAAATGACATTTTAAAATAATGGGAGAATTTGATTATATACTTAGAATTACTGTTTATTTTCTTAGTAATCATGTAATCATTGTCAGGTGTGATTATGTCATCTCTTTTGAAATGAATGCTGAGATATTTAGGGGTGAAATAGGATGATATTTGAGATTTATTTTAAAATATTTTGACAAAAAAGGAGATAGATATGAGAAATGAGTATGCAAAATAAAACTTTTTGGTTGGTGATTGTTGACTGGAAGATGAATATACAGGGGCTTTTTAAACTCTACTTTTGTGCATGTTTGGAAATGTTCATAATAAAAAGTTAAGAAAAAAGGAACTTGAGGTTTCCCAAACTTTGAATCTGTTTTGATTCCAAAAATTTCAGCTGTACCAGTGGACACCCAGCAGTGTTAAGGTGAGGTTGCAGGGCAGTTATTAGCAATGAGTCATTATTTTTTAACTTTTTGGCAGGAAAAAGCTAAAGGAGAGAATTTTGAATAAGTCCACTAATGGAGGCAAATTAATTGACAAAACAGGAAAGGCATTGGGCTTGGTCTTTTTTTTTTTTTTTTTTTTTGCACCAGGTCTAGACTATCTAAATTAAACAAAATTTCCTACATGTACATTTTTTTTTGATGTTCACATATACATTTAAAGTGACACCAAGGTACTACTTCTAATTGTTCCTAGTAAGGAATATTCAGTATTGCAGCTGAATTGTCTAGTGGGGGGAAACTCAATTCACCATCATATTGGACCTCATCAAACCCAGGGACGAAAACCACTTTGAATCAAATCCTTGTCTCAAACAGCACGTGGCCTTGCATAAACATAAGATTAACACTAGAATCACTTTTCACATGGACTTCACCTTATCTCATTCTTGTGTAAGGATGAAGTCCAAAACCCAGGTTGGGGCCCACCTGATGTTCCACTAATGGGCAATCTATCCCAGATTCTTAGTTATTTTTTAAAAAGAGAAAGGTCATTCAAATTTTCTCAAAAGCCACATGAACTTCTATAAGGATGATATTAAGTAAACATTCAGTTGATACTAACTCTGAGCTACCAATTATTTCACATCAAAATAAAGCATGCATTTTGATGTTAGATTTAACATTTTATTATGGGATGCTTCCTATGGTGACATACTGTTTCTAGAATTTAATTTTACTCTTATAATCTTGTTAGATTGATTTATTTGCCTTAAAAATATGTGCTATTGGGTGTATACACACCTACAATCTAATATGAATCTTTGGCCAGGGAACTATCAGTGTTTGGGAGGGTTGTTGTTTATTTGTTTGTTTTGCCAGTGCTGGGGATCAAACCTAGGGCTTCATGTGTGCTCTATCACGGACTACATCCCTAGCCATCTGCCACATTTTTCTTATAGGAACATACCACCTGTTTTCAATCACTGGTTTCAGTATTACAGTAGAGTGTGGACTACCTGCTTTGTGCTCAAAATCTAGTTCTCAGCTAGGCAGGATGCCACATGCCAATAATTCCAGCTACTTAGGAGGCTGAGGCAGGAGAATCACAAATTAAGCCTGGCCTGGGCAATTTAGCAAGAGCCCATCTCAACATAAAAGAATAAAAGGGGTTGGGGATATAGCTCAGCACTCCCTGGCTTCAATCACCAGTACTAAAAAAAAAAAAAAAAAAAAAGCAATTATTTTTCTAAATGCCATCTGGTCTGACAGAGAATTATTTTGCCACATGATAGAGCTCGGAAAAAGAATTTTAACTGCGCTTAAGCATGCTAAATCACCTGGCCTAGCCATCAAAAATCTTGGACATATGAAAGTTTCAGAGATTAAAATATTCTTATTAGAGTATTGATATTAAAGAGGTTTATTACAGTGCCCTCTTAATTATGATCCAGGGAGGAAATTTCTTCCAAGAGTATTTGTGTTTCTCCTAATTGGTCTGATTTTTTCTGTGTTCTGGTTTTTGCACTGACTTCCAGGCAGCTCAGAGCCAGTTTTGGCCTTCTTCCAGCAAGAGTACACCATGGGATACATTGTGTTGATAGCCCTGACCTTGATCTTATTTTTCCCATACTCCAACTTCTTGCTTTTTTTTTAATCTCATGGTAATGTATTTTTTGTAAATTATACTCAAACCTTTTTGGACTAAAAGAGATGAAAATATGAAGAAACAAATGAATAAACGGACAAACAATAAATAAATTATAAATAATTACAAATAAATGCAAAAACAAATGTAAGGGTTTTTTTTTTGTCTTTTTGAGACAGGGTTTCACTATGCAGTTCCAGCTGGCCTTGAACTCACTTTGTGGCCCAGCGTGGCCTCGAATTCACAGCAATCCTCCTACCTCAGCAGCCCAAGTGCTGGGACTACAGGTGTGAGCCACCACGCCCAGCCCCTAAATTGTTTTTAAGTTAACTCCATTTCACTCTTTTTTTATATATATGTGGATACCAGGAGTCGAACTCAGGACCTCACGCTTGCCAGGCTGGTGCTTATGCCGCTGAGCTATATCACTGGCCCTCCATTTCACTCTTAACATGCACTACTGCCCCTTTTTTCTTTCATACAAGTGCCTCTCTAGTGTCTTCTGACATTTATGAACTATAAATGTGTTGTTTTTTGCCACACATATGGAATGAAGGCATTACGTTTGTTATTAAGACTTTCCTACACTGAAAAACAAAACAAGAAGCTTCAAAGGAGGTCTGAAGAAAATACTGGGATTACCGTGTGTGTGAAAGACAGCACGTGACGCATATTCATCCCAAGAGGGGAGAGACAGGCAGGGCCAAGCTGTTCTCAGACTGCTTCGCAAAGGATCTTTGTCCAGAAAGCTCAGAGATTGTACGGAAGTGTGGATATCAGGGAACTTTTCTACAGGTTCATCGTGCAGCTTTTCCTTTTTCCTTTTTCCTTTTTCCTTTCCTTTCCTTTCCTTTCCTTTCCTTTCCTTTCCTTTCCTTTCCTTTCCTTTCCTTTCCTTTCCTTTCCTTTCCTTTCCTTTCCTTTCCTTTCCTTTGTGTGTATGTGTGTGTGTGTGTGTGTGTGTGTGTGTGCTAGTGATTGAACCCAGAGCCCAAAGTATGCTAAGCACACACTCTACCACGGAGCTATGTTTCCCCCAGCCAATCTCCTACTTCTGAGCCTCGAAAAAAACCTCATTTTATTTTATTTTGGTGATCTGATTTTACATGGTAGAGATTCCTAGGGGCTCAGAATCAAACTTCTCCACCTTCACCCCCTAAATTTGGCTGAGGCCTTCTGTCGAGTTCTGGAAACTGGGCCCATCTCCTGGTGACCTCTAAGATCACTTCTAGGCAGTCCTGTCTGCACGCCTCTAGTTCTCTCCACAGCAGAAGCCACCTCGTTAAATCTCGGCTTGATGGTTCGGGCTCTGCTTTCTGCTGCTGGTCCTAAAGGGCAGAAAGAGCACTGAACCAGGAATTAAAAAGCTGGAAACCAGTGCACATACCTGCAGTTTCAGCACTTAGAATGTCTTTGGGCAAGTTATTAACCTCTCTGGATCTCAGTTTCCTCTGTAAAATGGAGATCATACAATATATATTTCTCAGTCTTGGTAAGAGGATTTAAAGAGACAATGTGTGTCAAAAACTTAGAACAATGCCTGCCACATAATAAAAGATATGCAATAAAAGCTGGTCATTAGTCCCCTCGCATGAGCTCAGAGTTTCCTCCTTAGCTAAAGACAGCCAGAAGAGCTTTCCCTCACTGAAGCACCTGAGCAGCGGGGGTGGATTTATCTGAAGACAGCTGCAACATTTGACTTCATATTATTTATCTGCATGGGCCTCATCCGGGTGCTGGGGAGAGGATCTCCCAGTGTGCCCACATGACTGTATATTTTTGTAAAAGACACAAAAGTATGTTTTGCACTGTTTTTCTTAAGAAGGACCACCCAAATTGATATCACCAAGTCTGGGTGCATCCTGCTACCCAAGTTGCCGGTATCTGGAGCCACCAATATGTGGTGAGGTGGCTGCGAATAGTAGTAGATTGATAAATGGATTTACACTTATAAATATGATCATACATGTACAAAAGATCCATCTAAGACGCTGAGTTCCTCACTCATGTAGATTCACCATCTTTGTTCTAAAATATAGGATAGACATTTTCTTCTGTCTTTAGAATTGAATTAATTCTATAAGACAAGATTGTATGATACCCTTAGCTATCTAATAAAAAAAAACTTCCTTCACCTTGATGCTTAATCATATTTCACAATATCCTGTTATTTTTTGCAGAGTAGTTGCTGTGCAGACTACAAACCATGTTTTGGCCCCAGGCTATGTTGTTTCCTCTGTTCATACTGGCTGCTTTTTGTGGCCTTTCTCTATAACTAGAGCCCACCGACTTCCACAGCTGAGCCTGCTAAGCTCTGCACAAACTGCAGCCCTCAGCTCAGCAAAACACATTTTGCCGTGACTTTAAAGTAACCTCTCTAGGTAATTATCGCATTTTTTTTTCAGTGAACAAAACTTAGAAAAGAAAGAACCGTAATAGCCAAATAGAAAACTTTGATTCTTAGTAGAGTATCCTTGTTGCTTAGAGCCAAATACAATGCCACCCAAATCACTTGAACAGACCCAAATACTTCTCAGGTGCCTCTAATGGTCCAGGTGACCCTCTCAGTACACCTAATGCTCCCCTCAGTCTCCAGTCATGACTAGAAGGAATAAACAGGAGGTTACTGTCCTTATGTTAAGATCATTTCGGGGCGATGGGACTGTAGACACAAAACAGAACATTAAAGACATCATTCCCTGTCTTTCTTCTGCTTTTAGGTCAATGGTTCCCAATGCCCAGCTTTTTTTTTTTTTTTTTTTTTGAGATAGGGTCTTGCTGTGTAGTTCAGGCTGGGCGATCCTCCTGCCTCAACCTCCCAAGTGCTGGGAATACAGACAGGTGTGTGCCACCACACCCCGCCCTGCTGGTTCTTGATGAGATGAGAGTGTTAAGACAAAAGTGTGTCTCTATGGGAGGGCTGGACTCTTTTTTTTAAAACACTATGCTTTATTTTGATATCATGTACTTGCAATTACAGATGCATCTGAACTTATGATGAGATTATGTCCAAAATAAAATAATTTTAAATTGAAAATATTGGCAATTTTATTTATTATTTATTTTTGAGACAGGGTCTTGCTTTGTATTTCAGGCTGCCCTTGAACTCACTGTGTAGTCCAGGCTGGCCTCGAACTCACGGCAATCCTCTCGCCTCAGCCTCCAGAGTGCTGGGATTACAGGTGTGTACCACCACACCCAGCCAATATTGGCAATTTAAAAATGCATTTAATACTCCTAACATTATAGTTTAGCCCAGTCTACCTTAAATGTTCTCAGAACACTTACATTAGCCTACAGTTAGGCAAAATCATATAACATAAACCCTACTTTATAGCAAAGTGTTGAGTATCTCATTTATTGACTACTAAAGGAAAAACAGAATGGTTTCTACTGAATGCATGTCAGTTTCCTGCCATCATAAATTGCAAATCTTAAGTGTAACCATTGTAAAGTTGGAGACCTACTGTACTCACAAAATACTAAAATAGCCTTTATTTTGTTTTCTGTAATGAAAATACTTATATAATGAATGCTCATTGTAAAAAATTTAACCGTATTTCAAAAATATAAAGAAAAGACACAGAAAATCCCACTATCTTGAAAGAGTACCCACCACCATTTTAGTAACCATCTTTTCATACACACAGAGATCATATAACACATACATATACATACATACATACATAAACACTGTATACATGCAGGGATTACAGGATACATGTGGTTTCATCATAGACATATTCTCTCCCTCACCCCTTCATCCCTTGCCTTGTAGATGACCACGTAAACGTGCTATGACTGTAAATGCTGGATCTTGAGAAATAAGTAGCCATTAAGGAGCAAAAGAGAGGTGACAGGCAGACCAGATAAAGAGGCTAGAACCTGCAAAAACAAAGAAGTGAAAGACAATTCAGAGCAGGGCTTCTTCAAACTTTGAGAAACATTCAAGTCACCTGGAAATTTTGTTGAAATGCAGATTCTAAATTTGCAGACAAGGGATGAGACCTGAGAGTCTGCATGTCTAACAAACTTCCCAGTGAGTAGCAAAGATATAAGCTTCCGTGCTATTCAATATAGAATCCACCAGCCACACGTGACTATTTAAATTCAAATTAGCTAACAGTAAATAAAATTCAGTTCTGTTGCACTCGTCATATCTCAAGTACTCAGTAGCCACATGTGGCTACCACAGTGGTCAACACAGATGTAGGACATTTCTATCACTGCAGACACTTGTCCTGGACAATGCTGGACAGCATTGAGGAAATTGCAATTAGTGCAGCATGGGAAGATCATAATAGGTGTGTGGAAACTGGGAGGTAATGGAAAGGTAGATGGGGGATAGGTAGGATGTTTGTCTTGTTCCTGGTGGCACTGAAAATCCATTTAGGATTTTTAATGGAGATAACAGCAATGCGGAGGACCAAGGCAGGGAAAACTTGAGACTGGGAGGTTGAGTGCAGGCTGCTTCAAAGGCCAGCAAGATGATGGAGCCAGAACTAGGAGACGGGTAGAGTATGGAGAGAAGACGACCCATGCATGGCCAATTGGAAGAAACGACTAAGTAGAAGAGGGTGAGAAAGAAGAAGCTTGAGAAATAGAGGAGAAAACTGAGGAAAAAGAGCATTTAGACTGAGTCTGGGACTGTTGAGCTAAGGAATTTTTATTGTTGTTTTGGTTTTTTGAGATAGTCTCACTCTGCTGCCCAGGCTGGTCTTGAACTCCTGAACTCAAGTGATCCTCCTACTTCAAGGACTAAGAAATGATTATTGCTCAAGATAGAGGTCATAAAAGGAATATGTAGGGTTGGAAAAACAGAGTGAACTCCTTTTGAGACAGCTGATTTTGTGGTGGCCCTGGGACATCCAGATGACAATGTCTGGAAGGTTTATTGACTATAAGGGGCCTGAAGCTAGAAAGAATGGTGTGGGGTGGAGATAAACAGGCAGGCCAAGACCCAGAATTGGAATTCCAGGTCTGTCATAGGTTTCATGGTGTGGAAAAGTCACACAGGCTTTCCTGGGCTCTGTTTATAATCTCTAAAACGGTGATGATGGTATTTTATGTAAAGAGCTTGATACTACAATTGGTTCATATGTCCTCATTCCATGGTGCTAACATTCTTATCACCCTTACATTATTAAGAATTAGACATAACATGTGGCACTCAGTACGTGACCTTTATCATTGTCACACCTGGGGAAATGGTCAGCCAGAGTGAACAGTAAGAGCAGAAGGGAGATGAGAAGAAATGCAGCCAGAACCAGCACTTGAAGGATGACACAGAGGAGGAAGAAGGGCTGGCATAGGCATTAGAGAAAAGCTAGAAAAGAGCAGAGACCGGCCACTCAGAGACAAGGAAGGAGTGGGCAGTTGTGTCAAATACCACAGAAACTGGCTGAGTTAAGGGTCACTGCACTTGGTCACCAGGAGTCCACTGATGACTTTGGAGAGCATAATCTCAGGGAACTAGGAAGAGCTGGGTGTGGTGGTGCACGCCTGTAATCCCAGCACTTGGGAGGCTGAGGCAGGAGGACTGCCATGAGTTCGAGGCTAGCCTGAGCTACACAGGGAATTTAAGATCAGCCTGAATTACAGGGTAAGACCCTGTCTCAAAAAGAGAAAAAAAAAAAAGGAAGGAAGTCCAGCTATATGCATGAAGAGTGAACGGGGCTGAGGCGGTGATGGAGACACGAGGCACAGTCTTTTCTGAAGGCTGGTTAGGAAGGGGAAGGGCGAAGGTAGTATCTGGGAACTGGGCGACGTCTGAGGGAGGGAAGGGTTATTCCGGTTCAGAGACAGAGCCGCTAAAAGCCAGAGAGAGGAAGTGAGAAAAGAAACAGAAAGAAATAGAAATAGATTTGGGACCTGAGGAGTTTGGCAGAGATAGAACCCAGGGAAATGGATTAATAATGATTAAGGGATGCTGTTTATTGAAACAGGAGTTCAGTGACCACGAAGATGTCAGGTTCCCGTCTGGATTGTCAACCTGTCTCCTACGCCTTTCCGCGGCATTTCTATTCCTCCAGTCCCTTTGTTCAATTTCTGGCAGATTAAATTTAGACAGACTAAATTCTTTTAGTAATCAGACCCAGTAATAAATCCAATTCATGCAATTCCTTTTAAACTATTCCAAGCCTCTTGTGCACGTGCGCGCATGCGTGCAAGTGTGTGTGTGTGTGTGTGTGTGTGTGTGTGTGTAGGTGTTGGGGATTGAACCCAGGGCCTTTTGCATGCTAAGCAAGTGCTCTACCTGAACTTAACTCAAAAGCAAATACCTATTTAATTTTAATTAATTATATATACTGTTAAAGTTGGGAAGACATTCTCTTCTAAGCCAAGGAACAGTTTTACTATTTCAAAGGAAATGAATTACTCATCTCTACTGAATTGAGAATTTGGCCAGAGGGGTGAAGCCTTTAGGTCCAGGTAGGTTTCCCCTAAATTCATGTTATATGCTATACAATTTTTTCATAACCTCTTATCCTTTGTATTACTTGATCTGGGTAGTTGTATTCTGTACAACTACCATCAAGCCCTACCAAGTTGCCACTGAATTCTTGAATTAATGTCCACACTGAGAAGAGTTATTTACCTGTTCTACGATTCCTCCTTTGCACCTTGGCCACATTAATTGCCATAAATAAACAAAGGTAACGTCTCTTCTATCCAAAAGGACAATAAGAAGAACAGATTCAGACTAGGGACATGTTTGGAAGACTGACATAAGAAAGGTAAAGTGTCAGTAAAAGGGTGTTTCTTCGTCCATTTCAATAGAATACTATGAATATCTGTAAGGCTGGCTGCTACAATTTTTTTTTTTTGGTGGGTGCCAGGAGTCGAACTCAGGACCTCACGCTTGCCAGGCAGGCGCTTATGTCTCTGAGCTATCTCACTGGCCCTGGCTGCTAGAACTTATTGTTAAACTTTATTCAATTTCTTCTCCCCCCCAAATGACTTTCATCAAATCCTAAACCACCCCTACATCAGATCCTATCATTTTCTTGTTCAAAACCACTTGAGCAGTTTTTCATCATTCTTGGTATAAAACAATGATGGCAAACCTTTTACAGACACGTGTCCAAACTGCAACCCAAAACCCACTTATTTATTACAAAGTGCCAACACTGCAATAAAACCTGAATACTGAGGTTTTAGTTTAGAAAAAGTCATACATTAATATCTATTGTCTTAAAAAGAAAAATAACACATGTGCTATAAATTCACCACCACTGGTATAAAATGAAAACTCTCTCAGGGCCTCCTGCAAGGTGTGGCCCCACGCCACTCCCATCTCAAGTCACACAGCGCCTGTATCTTTAAGTTCTGTTTACACTCTGAGGTTTTTAAACAGTTCAAGCACCTTGCTGATCTACCCTGGGACTCTAGGCAAACTGTTTTCTCCCTGTACATCTCTGTCCCCACCAGAGGCACCTATTTTGACCAAATGTAGGCTAATTTTAATTTCTCTTCCTGCTCTAACCAACACATCAGGGAAAAGCAATGCAGTATAGTGTTTTGAGGGGCTTGCATTCAAATTCCAGAACTCGCTAGCTGCTCTGTGACTTTGGGCAAGTTGTTTAACATGTCTGTTTCTGCAAGTACAATTCGGGGATTGTCTTAGTCACTTTTCTCCTCGCTGGGACAATACCCAACACTCACAATTTAAAGGAGATGAGGTTTATTTTGCCTTCCGTTTCAGAAATTTCAATCCATGTTCAGCAAGCTCAAACATAGAACGCAGCATAGTAGAAGTGCTTGCCACACGGCAAAGCTGTCCATGCCATGGTGGGCAGGAAGCAGAAGGGGAAGAAGGGAACCGGAGAGGGAGATAAACCCTTCCATGCCACATCTCAGTAACCCACGTCCTCGGACCAGAACCCACTTCCTAACTGCAAGTCAGCTATAGCGCTCCCATAATCCAGTAACCTTCCAAACACGAGGCTTTGGGGGGTCAGTTTAGATCTAAACCACAACAGGGATGATAAAAGATGTTTTGAAGATTAAGTTTGTTAACATAGATGGCCAACATGGCCAACAGTGGAAGCGCTCATTTTAGCACATACTCTACTTACATATTTGTTTGCAGAGTTCGAGTCAGTTACTTTGAGAATAGTACTTAACTTGGCCCACCTCATCCCCTGATGATTAACTAGTTAACTTGTTGAACAATGTGAATGAATTAACTGGGAGCTTGAGGAAGGGAGACGGGTCTTTCCAAGTTTAGGAGAGGCCACGTGGGTGATCCCGCTGAACAGGACATGGCGGAAGCCCGGAATACACACTTGTCTAGTTTAGCTTTAGGAAAGGGAATCTCAGGGCTGACGCCCAGCCCAGGCATAACCGCAGGGCCTCCCCAGGATAGTACCCGAGAAAGAGACTCTGGCCTGAGAGAACAAGCCCCCTGCCCGGGACTAGGGCATTGCCTGGGGAATCTGCTTTCAGGATGCTCCGTGAGGGGGTCGACCCCACCCCCGGCCACAGCAAGGGCCGCAAGGACCCCAGCGGAAGACCTACAACAGCCAATAGCCGGGACTGTCCCGCCTCCGTCCTGAGAACTTTTAGCGATTGGCTACACGCTCCGCAGTTCTCCGCACTGCCCCGCCCCTGCTCGGAGTCTTCACGGGGATTGGCTGCTCGTCCGTTTGGTCCACCCCCGCTCCGCACCGCCTTCCTAGTTTCTGCGCAGTGAGCAGGTCACCGGCCTTTTTGTCCCGGGAGGTTGACGGTGAGCGTCTCTGGCTTCCAGTCTCCCACGGGGAGGGTTCCCGGTCGGCCTGTGGGTCCGGGTAGAGGCTGGGCTCGCCCTGTGTCCCCTCGAGCTTTGCCCGCCCGGAGCTCCGCTGCTCCTGGCGGCCAGAACGGAGGGGTAGAGCAGCTCTCGGCGGCCCGGGGGGCGGGCGCCATGCCCGTGCCGGGGCCGCGCGAGACACAGGCGCCGCGCGGGGCCGCCGGAAGTTCTCCTGGGCCGGCCGGGCGCGGTGACAAGCTTGCGCTTTGCTTCCACAGGGAGGATCCGCCGCTACTTTTTAGTGGGTTTCTGGCGGGCCTAGCCCGCGGGTGCAAGAACCCGGATCAGGGCCGACCTTGGGTTCCGGGAGTTAGTCTCCAGCACACGCGGAGGTCAGCAACCTGGAATTCAAGTGCAGGTATGTCCCTGATTTGGTGTGCGGTAAGGCGATTGAGGCCTTGAGCGCATGGCCAGTGGCCACGAGAGGGTTCCCAAGCGCGTGGTTTGTGCAGAGGCCGAAAACCGGCACTCCGTGAGGTGAAAGAAAATTTATGTTCACGGACTCAACCTGCGGAACAGCTGCGCTTAGTGGGTTTTCAGAGTTGTTAAGGAAACTGCTGAGATCCATCAGGTGTTAGCAGAGAACACTTAAAAATCTCAGTTGCCCTTTCCTGTGCCCTTTTAAGGTTGACAAAGTGCCTTAAGAGGCTAACACAGAAGGGTAAAGGAAGCCTCCATAAAACCCAGAGAAGAGACTGAAACTCCTCTTTGGATCCTGTCTGGAGTCACAGCTGAACCAGAAGTTCTATTAGTTATAAACACCACTGTGATGTTAGTACGTGATATATTTAAAATTAATCTTTGCTTCTGTATCTTCTGGGCAGCACGGTAGGTTGGTCTGGGATACCAGCTGTTTTTATAACTTGGTATACTTCGGCTTTCTTTCAAGATATAAAAATACTGAAGACTAGAACATGTGTACCTAAGGCTTTTTTAGAAACGCATTGAGACAAAGTGAAAAAATATACTTCAGTGTCTTCTACTTGTTTAAAAGGTCATTTTAAAACTTCTTATTCTTTTTATAGGTTGAACATTGCCAGTACAAGTCATTGAAGCTGGGCTGCTCTCCGTGCTGGTATTTCAGCTGACACCAGTTGTCACAGTAGTTACAACAGGAAAATGCCTCTCATGAGGTGAGATATCCTTAAGTGTACCTGGTGTGGTTAAAAACAAAAAAAAACCAGTGAATGTCGTTGGATGGCATTCGGCCATCCAACAAAAAGGCAGGGATCTTCCGTAGAAGAACACGTCGAACTTTAGTGTGTGACAAGTTTCATCTTGCTTGGGGCAGTCAGTCTGAGCTCCGGTTGAAAGGAGGAGTCTTTTTAAAGTGGCATAAATGATGGATCATGAACAACGCATTAACATGAAATTTTGTTTCAAACTGCAAAAAAGTGCTAAAGAAACACACGAAATGTTAAAATTAGTGTATGGTGATGCTGCAGTGACCAGGAAGACGGTTTACAAGTGGTTTGAGCGATTTCGTAAGGGTTGTGAATCTGTTAACGATGAGGAGAGATCCGGACGTCCTTCAACCTCAAAAACCCGAGAGAATGTTGAAAGAGTAAGCGAAATGATTCGATCAAACAAGCGATTGACGATTAGGAAAATTTCTGAGGATCTGAACATCTCCTATGGTACCGTACAAAGCATTTTAACGACAGATTTGAACATGAGGCGAGTGAGTCCGAAATGTATCCATACACAGCCACAGGAGTTAGAGCAGTAGGACAGTACCGGTGGTGACAGGGCAGTGTTTCCCTTTCATTTAACTTACTGACTGAGGTAGGTACTGTCCTCCCATGTTAGCAGTGAAGAAATGGTTAGAGGGAACTCTGTTCCCACGACCTATGAGGAGCTCTGAACAAGGAGCCTCAGATGTGTAACTTTGTAGCTATGTGAGTAATGTGACGCTTTGACATTTGATGTCTCTGTATAGCAGTAAAAAAAAATATTTAAGCAGATTAGTCCAGTTTGGGGGGAGCAAAACAGAGCTGTTAACAATATAAGCTCTTCATAGTATTTAATTGCATCGAATGAAGTTTCCCAAGATTTGGACCGAAAGGAGCATCTGTCCGCATGTTAATCTTTAAAATGTATGTGGTATAATAAGTTGTAAAATATTTAAAGGACATGATAATAGATTAGGATGTGTAAGTATCAGAGGTGATAATTTCATGTCGGAAGAAATGAAAATCTGATAAGATGCTCAGAGCTCACTACAAGTTCATTCCTTGTACTCAGTCTGCATGTCTAACCATTTGAGTTTTTTTTCATTAACTTGTATGCCAATTACATATAATGCATTTTCCAGAAATTTTAAATAAAGATATTTTATATTTATTTGGTGTACTTAATGCTTATTTTATAACATTGTTCTGGCCTCTTCTATTTAAACTTAATTTCTATCCCATATTATATAAAGTCCAGCTTCAAATTCTTCAGGACTTTGTTCAGCAAATGTTGCTTGTTATAATCAGTGGGACCAGTATGGTGGAAAGGTGTTCACCGTTTCTGACAGGGCCAGCCAGGGAACTGCTCTAAGTATGCAAGACCTCAAACACAATGGGGGAGGAACATTTCAGGGAAAGGGAAAATAAGCACAAAGGCAGTGAGCAGGGCTGTGTTCAAAGGTTTGCTGTATTGGGTGTGGTAGCACGGGCCTATAGTCCCAGCACTATTGCAGGAGGATTGCTGCAATTTCATGGCCTGTGGGGACTGTATGGTGAGACCCTGTCTCAAAAAGAAAAAGGTTTATATGAAAATTCAATCTGTAGAGAAATGTTCAAACCAACTTTCCCCATCAGTCAGTTTAACTTTACATAGCATCCTGCTGTAGCCTTAGAGAAACTTATGTTGTACAGTTACATATGTGCTTGCCTAACTGCCTGCCCCTCACATTCGGTGTGGGTCTGAACTATTAGATATGGTCCTGGTCCATGTAGATTTAAACCATATTGTAGGTTCTCAAATATTTTGAATCCTAAGTCTCATGACTAATATAGCTAGTACAGGGGTAGCATTGTTCTGTTTGAGCTGAATTAAATAGGGCATTTGAATGAGTGCCTTGTCACCTATTCATAGGAATAGCGTAATAGTAATAAAAGTCTTAGTTCCAAATCTTGCCCATCCGTGTGATTTTAGACCAGTTCTTCAGTTTCTATACGCTATTAATCATAGTCGAGATTAAAATCAAATATTTATGAAACAACTTGAGTAGCAAGTACTCAGTAAATGTTGATAGTACTGTTTAATCATTTTTATAATTCTGTATGGTCAATGTGATTTGGAACAAACTACTGTTAGTATTTATGTAATACTAGAGTAGTTTTTAATGTTCATTTAATAAGTAATAGGATATTCAACTGTAGGCCGAGTGCTGTTCTAGGTATTATGGACATACTAGCGAATAAAGTAGGCCAAACAATATGGTTGGTTGTACATTTCAGCTGTTCCAAAGTTGCGTAGGGATGCAGAACATTTCCATCACTGCAGAGTACCAGGTTTCTTTAGAGTGCTATCTGATTCATTGATAGAGGCCTCCAGTGTAAAGGACTGAAGTTTCCTTAATGCTAGTTAGCAATGACAAAGCTGACTTGTTAGCAGAGTGGGAAGGAAGGGGTATTGGTGGAAAAAAAGGCCGATATGAGGTGTCTTCCTCATAATGCTAAGTAGGTAAAGTTGAGAAAGCCCTGAATTCTGGTAGAACAAGGAGTGTGCAAGATACCATCTACATCAAGTGGTCTATTGAGAACGGAGTGGGGATGCCAGTGTTTTCTAGGTATGGTCATGATGAAAGATAAAACTACATGGTGTATAAAGTCTGACTGAAAGCTCTGGCAAATAGTTTTCAAGAATAATTGCTGGTTTCACAAACCACTCCTTTCTATTGAGGCCTAGTGGTGGTTCTTTTTCCTGGAGTTACTTGAGCTGGGTGAGAATGTAGAGATCCTACGTCCTGACCCTCCCTATCCTACTACTCAGCTTCAACCAGTGTAGCCCTAGTCACCTTGTTTTTCCAGATTTTGTAAATAAAAAACGTTTTTAATGCTAAAAAGTTTGAGGTTCATTGGACTAAGCAGGTAAAAGATATGAATAGTTTTCTAACCAGGGAAGAAACAGTGGAGAAAGGTTATTTTAGGGTACCTCAGAACTTAGAATACAAAGATACTGGAACTGCAGCTGTCCAGTATGTTAGGCATTAGTAATGTGGCTATTTAAGGGAAATTAGAAATTCAGTTGGATTAGCCACATTTTTTTTTGTTTTTGGTGGTACTGGGGATTGAACTCAGGGCCTTGTGCATGCTTGGCAAATGCTCTACCACTGAGCTACACCTCCGGCCCCCTAGGCCACATTTCAAATACTCAATAGTTGTCTGAGGCTAGGAGCAACACAGATTGGAACATTTCCATTTCTTCATTTTTATTGGCTGTACTATTACATACATTACATGGTGCAACCAAGATTAAGGGCATTTTTTTTTTTTTTTTTTGAACTGGAGATCAAACCCAGGGCTTCCTCACTGAGCTACATCTCCACCCTTTTTCACTTTTGTAATTTTTTAAAATTTTAAGATAGGATCTTGCAAAATTGTCCGTGCTGGATGTCACTTGAAATCCTCCAGCCTTACCCTCTCTCAGTGCTACGATAAGAGGAGTGTGCCACCACACATGGCAAGATTAACAGATTTCATATGGGAAGATGATTATCCTGGATAATCCCAGGGAGCCTACTTGCAATCAAAATCCTTAATAAGACGGAGGCAGATTGGAGATTCCGCACACAGTGGAAGTAGCCATGTGAAGACAAAGCAGAGGTTTGAAGATAGTGACCTTTGAAGATGAGAGTGAGGCAGGCACTAGAAGCTCGAAGATAAATATATTCACCAAGACAGCTTCCAGCCTCCAGAGGGAGTACGCACTTGATTTTGTTACTGGGTTTTGGGGAGCTAGAACCTCCTAGAGGTGGTTTCTAGGTTCTTTCTATGTCAAGACAAGCACAAATAGCGAAGTTTTACATTTATTGAAGATAGCCATCTTACTGAAAACCTGCTGGAGTTCCAAGGAGAAGTCCTTGTGCAGGGCTCTGGGAGTTATTCTGCACATGTCTCCTGGGATTTTATAATTAACAAGTCATGCCTGCTTTCCCAGCTAGCCTTAGTCTAGCTTCCTGTCTCGATTTGGTCTAGGAAAATGACTTCCAGTCTTGTGAAAATGAATTTCTGTTTTAAGCCACCCAGGTTATGGTAATTTGTTATCGTGGCCACAGAGAACTAACAGAAAAGTTGAAGAGCACAGATACTGCTGGCCTCGGAACCTCACCACAGCAGACCGCCTCCCACACTGTTTTCATTAGTGCCTGATGAGCGGGTGGGAGTAGAGCTTATCCATCAGTCAATTTCTAAGTGTCAGGTATGGCGATTAATTTAAAATTTATTTAAATTCCGACAAAGGACTGTTGTGATATGCTGGTAAAGAGACTGGAGCAGTGGGCTTCAGGAGCACGTCTTATATTAAATCCAGAAGAGTGCTGGGCAGGTGACATTCTATACAAGTATGGGAAAAGGATGTACTTGTTTGGAGCACCTGTCCTGAGCTTCTTAAAGATCTTCTCAGGACTAACGAAGAGCTCAAGACAACTGCATCTGAACGTTTTTTTCTAGACTATCCTGCCTGAGTTCAAGCTGCTTAGATGCTTCTTAGTCTAGCATTCCCTGGCCCTCCATTGCAGCAAGCATCTTAGTGTATGTAATTGAAATTACATTCCTGCTTCCAGAACAAGTTTTGTTTGTTTGTTTGTTTTGAGACAGGGTCTCGCTCTGTAGCCCAGGCTGGCCTTGAATTCACAGTGGTCCCCCTGCCTCAGCCTCCCAAGTGCTGGGATTACAGGTATGCACCACCACGCCTGGCTCCAGAACAAGTTCATAAAGATACTCATCTTGTGGCTGCTCTTGGCTTGGTGCGTCCAGTTTTAGGTGGACTACCTTCTCTAGCAACACAGCCGTTGGTCATGTTTAGAGGCCTGGCTGATCCTTACACTTTCCAGTTGGCTTCACTTCAGACAACTGTCAAAATTGGGGTTTCAGCCAGGCGTGGTGGTGCACACCCAGCACTCAGGAGGCTGAGGCAGGAGGATCACCTGAGTTCAAGGCCAGCCTGGGCTACATAAGTGAGTTCAAGGCCAGTCTGCATTACATAGATTCTGTCTCAAAAAAAAACAAAAAAAAATTGGGGTTTTTGGCATGTATTTCGTATTCATCAAGTAGCAAAACTTCATAAATCATCATCCCCCTGTGCTGTTCTAACTTGACTTAACATTACGCCCTTACAAAGACCTGAAGTTGTCCTAAAATCTTGGATTGAAACTGTGATCGGTGAGATGACTGGCTCTTTGAGAACACTGAAACTTACGCAGATGGATATTACCATGAACAGTGAGACCTTGGCGGATGACTTATTTGCAACAGAGCCATTATACCCACATCTCAGCTATCTCTATACAAAGAACAACACAGCATATGGCCCATCAATGTTAGATAAATTTCAGAAATCCAGCACAGTTATTGCTCTGAGCCAGGCTGTCAGCATTCAAACAATTGCTGAGGTGAGTATATCCTTTCTTGATCACGTGGTAGTAAGCATATTATCTCCTCATACTCATGGCCTTAACATCTTAAACTGCCTCACTGGTTGTACTGTCTTGTGTGCTGAGCACCTTCAGTTTGTTCTGTGGGATAGATACCTTCACACCGTAACCAGGTCTTTTATTGCTGAACAGTTTAAGCTACACAACACCATGACACCTGAGAAGTTCACTGCAGTATATCGTACCTACCCGATACTAGGTTACTCTTGCATTGCTGGACTATCTGAGGCAAAGCTAGGGTCGAGGATGTTTATTAAAATCAACAGAGGTGCTATTACTGGACTACTTGAAGGTAAGACAGGCAAAATGGTAGAGGCCCTGACAGCTTTGTGTGATTGGATTAAATCGCCTAGTGTTATAGACCCTAATTTAAAAGCACTAAAAATTGTTGGATTAAAGAAAAAGAAGTTACATTACCTGATGTACCAGTCATGCTAGGAGGCACTTTAACCCACAGATGACCAACTGCACCATTTGATAGAGCCGGACCCTTCAAAGATAGGGTCTTTGAATGTAATATCTACTCGTGTCATGTTTACAACTGATTTTATGACTGATTTCGATAAATCAAAAGCCTACACTTTTCTAAGCAGCTTTTATATGTGGATTTAATTTGCTACACACTCCATTAGAGTGAAGTACTTGGCCAAACACATTACCTCACCTTGAGCCGCAATGCATGTCCAAAAGAGATTTTGGAGGAGGTGCTCACTTGCACGGCCTCCTTGCTACTCAGGTCTCACTTTTGAGCAAATCACTGTAGTTCCCCCTGAGCATTCACAAAACTGGTATGGCGATCTGGCAACTGTAACAGCTCTAAAGCTTGGAGAAGAGATTTTCTTATCATTATCTCAAGAAGTAAAAGAATTTGACATGATCCTTGGTTTGAGGCAATCTGCAGAACACTTAGAGCAGTTGTGACTAAGTCATGTTGCACTTCTTCAAACAGCCTTATTACTGTCTGCATCATTCTGGGACGTGGCAAGTAGATTTAGAAATAAACTTTGGTCAGCATCAAGATACCTGAGGATAATTGCCCACATCCCTGAAGCATCTCCAAGACTAAGATGGTTTTCTAAAGCCATCTTTAGTTTGTTAGATATCACTGAAACATCTGATCTTGCTTTTAAGCCCAAGCTGACAACAGTCATTCTGCACCTAGAAATACCATTTCGAGAGGCTCTAGTAGCAAAACTGCTTCTGATTGGAACTGAATCAGTCGTGAGGATGTTTCCAGAATTACTAGGCAACTAAACTTGCTGAAGTTGGCTTTTCAGTGTGTGACTGCTCCAGATCTTGACTCAATGCTAGGAATGCTTCATCCACTCAGCTCAGCACATCACAGCCCCACAGCTTAGCATGATACCTTGCCATACATGGTGCACAACGGTTGCACTCAACATACAGTGGCTAGGTCCCTTCCTCCAAGTGAGCACTGGCACCTATCGATGTGTCTAAAGGCCTTTATTGCTACCAGAGAGGTTGAAATAGTCGTGTCCAAGGCTGTACCCTCTGAAGTTGTACTAGATATATTCCGTTTTACTAAAGTTGTTATTAACTCAGAAGTTGATGTGCAAGTGTTTGAAGCAGTCATAGACAATGACTTATGTGGTGCAACTGCAGTTAATTTACTCTGTGACATTTCATTAGCAACTTTAGAATTTGCTAGGTATTATCATCATGGTGAGAAACCACCATCTGGTGCAATATCTTAACACATCTTATCCAGAGCCTATGCCTGTAGGGCCTTGTGACACAATGAAGAATTGGGGTTGGTACAGGATGGAAAACCAGTAGACTCTCCATGGCTTCATGCCTTCCTCGTGATCCTTTAAGCTTGTAGGTGTCTATTTGTCTCAAAATTGATGGCAGTTTTTCCACCGTAAGAGAGGCAGTGTTGTGTTGATCTGCCTTCTCTAGAGAGATTATAACTCCAAGGTTAAATCCTTTGATTCAACAGCTACACTGTTATTTAGAAATAATTAGAGAGTCAATTCACATTTGGAGACATTTGAGTCCTGTTTACACATGTTTCCCATGTAATAGAGGGTTTGAGATTAAGTTGAAGGTGTTTGCATTTGAGCAACTGCCTGAGTCCCTGATGTGGGCTGGTTTGTCCCTCCACTCTGCACAACTGGATCAATTTATCAATACTTTTATAGCTGTATTCTAGAAAAAAATTATTTAGACTTTAATCATGAGATATATGAGCATGTATCTAAAATTCAGTATTAGCAAATATCTCCTAGTAAAACATCAAAACTAATATAAAGAATTTATGGCTTGTTGGAATGTTAGCTATTTGTCCTTTTGATATCATACAGTACAAAAGATCAAGTTATAAAAATTCAGTAACTGAAATAAGGTAATAGGAAAAACAATCTAATTATCATAATTTTTGCCCTGCAGGTCCCATAGCTTTGGCCAGCAGTGTCCCAGAGGTAAAACAGACCATTAAAATGAGACATTTTTTCCAT
Source organism: Erethizon dorsatum (assembly GCA_028451465.1). Classification (NCBI taxonomy): domain Eukaryota; kingdom Metazoa; phylum Chordata; class Mammalia; order Rodentia; family Erethizontidae; genus Erethizon; species Erethizon dorsatum. The sequence continues at coordinate 59,922,889 of CM051836.1, read as the reverse complement.
AAACAACCACAATTAGTTCTGGCTCATGTTCTAAGAAATGTAAACTTGAATCTCTGGGAAGCTTTTAAAAAAATTAAGATAGTATAACTAATAAAATTAGTCTTCTTAGGGCTAACTACCACAGGGCTCACTTAAGTCCTTTAATGTCATTTTGGTGTAGTTAGGTTGCAGTAATACTAACGCTGAATGATGGGAGACCACACTTAAACAAGATCTGCCTTGGTGGGGAAGGAAACTGGGGCAAAGAACCTAAGTTTCTGAATGAGAAGTTCATATTTACTGACTGCAAGATTCACTCCAGTGGGGAGGCATAGCACATGACTGAATTAGCTCCTTAAAGTAAAATGTAAGAGATAAGCATACTGGAATCTTTTCTTTGTGTATTATTTTTCTAGACTTACCAGAATTTCTTTGTGAAACCATCTTTATTCTGTATAAGAATACCTTTTCTATATCAACTCAGACGTGAATTTCTAATGCTTCTTTATTAAAATGTTGCAGAAGTACCAGTTGGAATGTAATGTGCCTGAAGCTATCAATGCCCTCATGAATATTTGAGATAATGCCTTCCATTTAATGAAAGCTGTTAGAGCTAATGCTTAGGCTAAGATCAGCCACACTCAGAAACCCACATGATGCTGGGCATGGTGGCACATGCCTGTAATCCCAGCACTTGAGAGGCTGAGGCAGGAGGATCCCTGCAAGTTCAAGCCAGCCTGGGCTACATGGTGAGTTCAAGGCCAGCCTAAACTATACAGCAAGATCCTGTCTCAACAAAACAAAACAAAACAAACAAGAAACACACACACACACACATACACACTCACGGAAAATGTGAATGTCAAAACCTGGTCCCAGCTGGGTGTCCCAGCACTGGAGAGGCTGAGGCAGGGGGATCGCTGTGAGTTCGAAGCCAGCCTGGTCTACATAGTAAGTTCAGGGCCAGCTTGAACTACATAGTGAGACCCTGTCTCAAAATAAAAACCAAACCAAACCAAAACAAAAAACACTATGAGTCCCATGTCCTGGATGAGAAGACTATGTATGTTGTTTATGTGTTAATTGTAGTAATGCCTTTGAACCTCAGCTATGAAATCCTATTCTTGTGATGAAAGAAGTTTGGATCTGCAGGGTGTGGTGGCACACTCTTGTAATCCCAGCATTCAGGGAGGCTGAGGCAGGAGGATCTCAATTTCTAGCTCAGCCTGGGCAATTTAGTGAGTTAGAGAGAGACCCTGCCTAAAAACCAAAAAATAAAAAGCTGGAAATAGAGCTATGTTAGAAGGCTCTGGGTTCAATCCCCAGTACTGAAGAAAAAAAAAAAAAAAAAAAAAAAAAGGTCAACATTGACCCTGTTTTTCTACCTTTCATACCAAATCTCACTCCTGAACAGTTTATGTACAAAAATCTTTTTAAAATTGAAATTTAGATTATATACAGAATAGCAAGTATTGTAAGATCCTGACCAAAATCAAGTTCTGAATTTTTTTGGATTGGTCGGGGATGTGTAAGAGAAGAGTATATTTTTGCTTTAAACTGCCAACCATTCCCCAAAGCCCCATAGCCTATTTTATTCCTGTTTCCTCCACCCCCTTCTCCTCTCCCCTCTCCCTGAGATGGTGTCCCAGTATGACTGTGTCTCGCAGGCTGGCTTCAAACTCAGTTCTGCTTAGCCTCCTGAGTAGTTGGGATTACAGTTCTGTTTATGCCCTGCTGAATAGGTTTCCAACACCTAAGTCCAATCGCACTGGAAAAAGAAATTTCATTATTACAAGTCTGCATATGTCTGCCTAAACACGGCCGCTCTCATTGCTTTTGAGATATTTACATATAGAATTACAATTTCTAGCTTTCTGTTGAAAGTATAACTGCCCAGCCTGCAGGTAACCTGCTGATTATGTACATGAGCTCAGCTTGAAGAGGAAAGGTGTGCTGCTGTTCTTGTATTTTCTCTCTCTGAGGCTCCTGCTAAGGACTCCTCCCTGCAGGCTCTGCTTTGTCACACCCAGTCTATGGCTGGCTTCAGGCTGCTTAAATCTCATACCTGCAGAGCCAAGGAATAGCATTTAAAGACTCTTGTTTTATGGAGTGTGATCAAAACATATGGTGAATGTTCAAATAAAAAATTTTAAAAATTTATTACAGTAAAAGGCATGTTGCCATTAACCCCCCTCAAAATATTCCCCTTGCTTTGAATACACACATCCCATCATTCACTTCTTACCGCTTTCGGAAGCAGTTCCGGAGTCCTCTTTTGTGAGTGTCTTCCTGGCTGCCTCAACGTCCCGAGTTGATTCAAACATTTATGGCAAGTTCTGTAAAAGTCATTACAGTGTGTCCTTGTCCATCTTATTCATCAGATCTGGAACCAGGTGACTTATGGCTTCTCCCCAAAGTCAAAATGACCATGGAAGGTAAATGTTTTGAATCGGTTCAGGAAACCAAGGCATCCACAGCAGTGCAACTAAAGACACTCGCAAAAGAGGACTTCCAGAAGTGCTTCAGAAAGTGGCAAGAATGAATGATGGGACGTGTTCAAAGTGAGGAGTATTTTGAGGGGGATTCATGGCCTATGTCTTTTACTGCAATAAGTTATAAAAATTTAAACATTAACTGTGTTATTTGATCATACCTCATAGTTTCAGCCTGAAATTTCTCCAAGACCAACGAAATAGAACATTAAGATTGTGCCCTGAATGTACACCCAGGTAGCAGGTTATGGTTGCAACTCTGTTTTGGTTTGGCCTCTGCAAGATCATCAACCACAATAGCATAAGAAATAATCTACCCAGAAACTTTCTTCATGTTTACGTTTTCATTCAGAATGAGCCCATTTATTTAACTTTTTAGCCATCTTCTCATTTAATGGCTATGTGAAGCAAATCTAATCTCTGACCCAACCAAATGTCTGCCTCTCAGCATTTTCGTGGGTTCTGTGGGCGACTGCATGGCCACTCTGTATGTCATCATGGTCATCAGAATTGCCTTCTAAAGCCTTCGTGGGAGTCAGAAATATTCACTCTTCACTTTGTCAGCATAAGCTGTGTCAAATATTTCAAGTGTCTGATATGCAGACTTATTTAATTTTACTCAAAGTTTAATATGAATGCTTTGCTTTAAATAATGACCACTCATTTAAAGGTAAAAAAAAGAAAAAAAAAAAAGAATTCTATTCAAAGCTACTAACAAAGCTAGCTAGCAACTTTGAAAGTGCTGTTGTGACCAGCTGAAACATTATAACCTATCCTGGCAGCAGTGACTCTTCTAATTTCACAAACCACACCTGAGAAATCAGTAAAAGTTTTAACAGAAGAGTACAGATAATCGTGGGAGATGTTGATGAAGATTTCAACCCTATGCCGCCTCAACTTGAATGTTTCTATTTCCCCACATACAAAAGGATAAATCAACATTTTCTCACTTGTCAAATGAGCAGGAATATGCTACTTGAAGTTCATTCATTATGTGCAGGCAGTATTACTCCCTGCACCCCCAAAAGAACCTCAGATGACAAAAATATATCCCAAGAACATGTAAACTGCCCCTTGCCTTGGCTATATATTTAGAATGTGCTAGTTTGAAATTAGGGTTTTTCCAATGCTGTTCTTTTTTTCCTTGAAAGTATTTTACTTCAGATTGAAAAATGATCAGCTTCCACACTGTTCACTGCTAGATACATAGTATTCACAAATACAATGCTGGTCACTTGAGGACATATGTACATACTTCAATTTCTCCTCCATACTTTTTCTTTTAGAAAGATACTGTTTACAAAAACGAAACTTCAGAAGTACAGGAAATACTGTACCCTCCCCCACCTATTTTCCAAGTAAATTTATAAACCTAAGAATCCCAATGGAATCAAGAGCTTCTCACTACCACCACCTGAATATAATCACATGATTATTGGAACACCAGTATTCACACCTTAAGAGCATATTTACTTTCAACAATGATGGTGATTCTTAAAAAAAAAAGTCAGTGTGGTAAGTGTAATATGGATCTCTAGAAGTATTAAGTGTATGCAATAAGCAGCTAATACTGGATTTAATATTATTTTATAAATAATTGTTCCCTTATCAGTAAACATGTTACATATTGACAGTAGTCCTACACCAATGGTATTGATTGATAGGGAGGCTCAGATCCAAAACACCAAAATAGTCTATTTCCAAATATATTACAAGAAAATGGGTTTGATGTTTCCAATCTTTATAATACAATATGGTTGAGTTCCCAGGAATTTTAACAAGTATTGTTCCCGAAGTTCATCCTGCAAATACTGCTTAGTGTGTTTAGAGTTGAAAACAACACACACACATTCTGAAAAATCGCACTTTATAACCTTTGAACACATGTCAGTTAGTTTAGATCAAAGTTTGAAAAAGTTTCCACAAATTAGGGTTGTATAATGCAAATGCCAGAATTAAAACAAGATATTTCAGTGACGGGCTATGACTATAGAATTTATCTGCTAATGTGTGTATGAGTGCATGTGTGTGTGTGTGTGTGTGTGTGTGTGTGTGACAGAGATTCTCAACATAAAATTTATCCTTTTAACTATTAAGTGTGCAACTGTTTGACGGTAAGTACATTCACAATTTTATGTAATGACCACCACCATTATCCATTTCTAGATTTCTTTTTATCATCCCAAACAGAAGTTCTGTACCTGTAAGTAATAACTCATTTCCCCCCTCTAACTCTGGTCACCACTATTTTGCTTTCTGTCTCTATGAATGTGACTGCTCTGGTGTGTCACAAGTACAGCAGTGTGTGCCTTTATGTCTGGCTTATTTCACTCCATAGTTTTTAAGGTACATCAATGTTGAAGCAAGTGTCAGAACTTCCTTCCTGTTCACCACTGAGTAATATTCTAACATATGTATATACAGTAGCATGTTTTGTTTATCTGTTCAGGTGTTGCTGGACATTTGACTCTTGTCCTCCTTTTGGCTATTGCAAATAATGTTATTATGTACACGGTATACAAACACCTGTTGAGTCCCTGCTTTCAATTTTTTTGATCTACACTAAGAAATGAAATTGTTGGGTTACACGATTGTTCTAATTATTTGAGGAACCAGTGAAGTTTTTCCACAGAAGCAACACCACTTTACTTTTCTACCAGCAGTGCGGAAAGGTTTCAGTTTTTCCATAGCTTCAGCAATGCTTCTTTTCTTAGGAACTTTTCAATCCTACATTAAGACTTTGGATATCAGCTGAGTCCTGTAATCCCAGCTACTGTGAAGCCTGAAGCAGGAAGATTGCAAATTCAGGTCAACCTGGGAAATGTAGTGAGAGCCTGTTTCAAAATTACAAAGGACTGGCGGTTGTAGCTCAGCAATTATAGTGTTTGCCTAGTATGCAGGAGTGTGGGAGACTGCCAAGCTGCGCTCTTCTGAAAAACGAAGCCCCTTGCTTCGATCTTTACCTGACCTTTACTTTAACCCTATTCACTGAGATATACAGAGCTGGCTATATAGAAGCAGATGTTCCCTTAATTGGTCAAAAGAATGTGATCGAGTCTGGCCGAGATGCCAATGCCAACGTGTCTCATTGCAGCATGCAGGTGAGAATTGCTCCCCCTACCCCCGCTTATGGCTGGAATGGGGGCTTGAGCAAGAGCATGTGAGATTCCAGGGCTAAGATCTGAGATAACATCTCAGCTGAGGCCACAGGACTCAAAAAGAATTATACCTTTCTGGCAGTAAAGGTGCCAGCCTTGCATACATCAAGCTATCTGCTGCATTGCTAATTGGAGGGCTTCTATGCCTGGTACAAAATTGCTATGTTTCTCCTTACAGCCAATGCCTGCAAAGTTTCTCTTCCCCAGCACTCTGCCACGACCCGCACCCACCTCCCTGATTGATACCAATAAAAGCCATGGGTTTTTGGACTTGTGGCCTTCTGTTCCACAGAGAGCACTGGGTCATCCCAGAGCTCCTCCTCTGCAGAACTTTCTCTCTTTGTTATTTTGCATCTGTGTTCCATATTGCTAGGTGGGTTAGACTGACATCCTCTGCGGGGCTTTCAGTACAGGAGGCCCTTGGTTCAATCCCCACTACGTGAAAAAAAAAAAAGTTTAAGTACTGTACTTGAGAAAATTTTGCATTATCAAGTGCAAGAATTCCGTGCATATTGACTCGTGCCTTTCCTGGAGAAATCTGCATTACCTCTGGGGGAGATGAATAGGGACGGTTGCTTTAAGCACAGGTTTGCATTGGGAAGGCACTTGAAAATCTAGCTGTGACTTTATCCCACTTGAACAATTTTAAAATTAAATTAGCGGAGAAAGCATGAACTAGAAATGGGTTGGGAACAACAGGTGCCCACCAATGAAATAACTGAAGCCATTACCCACCACAAGCATGGCACATACCCTAGGTGCTGCAGGCATTTAAGCGTGTGTTAAGAACAGGACCCCAGGTCCACCTGTAATTTTTAAGTGAAAAGTAGCTTTAGCTCTCTTTTACAGCTGGGGTGAGCGTTAGTACTCAGCAAGGCCTCATCAGGTCGCTTTATTACCACTGGTTCCTTCCCTCAATGGGGCCCTGCGGAGGACAAGCAGGTGCATGCTCCGAACCTCCGGGTAGGTACAGGGTTGGAGGAGAGGCGGCCCCCAGTCTGTGACTGTGCCAGAGGCAGTGGAAGATTCCAGGTGTCCGAGCAGAGAAAGGTGCTAGGGAGCAGGACCAAGGGGCCGGGTCAGGGGGAAATCCTGCACCGCCCTGGAGAGTTCTAACTGTTCCCCACCAAAGGCTGCGAGAATCTAGAGATGCGTCTGCCAATCACAGGGAGGAAACGGTTCTGGGGGGGGGGCGTCTCACTGGTTAAGCAAGGAGACACTCACGTTCCACTGGTCCCGATTCCCGCCCCAACTCCGCCCTTCGACCTGAATCCCACCCCTCCCGTGAGCCCACAACTTGGAGACTGAGAGCGGAGGAGACCTCAGCCCTAGCGTTTGGTTTCTGGAGCATCCCGACCCGCGGCTGTGTGAATGGAGTCCTAACCCCGCGCCCATGATAACTGAGGCCCACTCCATGCGCAGATTCTGACATGTCCTGTCTCGTTACTGATTTTGGCTTTCTACGCTGTGTCCTACCGTGACCCAGTCCTAAGCAGGGAGGTGATTTTACTTGTGCTAAGCGAGGGCGAGTACATAGACCTTGCCAGATGAAGGTGTTTCTCTTCAAACCCTATGTCTCACTCCGTACAGTGTACAGTAGGCATCGACGGAGGGTCACTACAAAATTCCCTTAGCTTATTAACTAAATGGCCAAAATAACTTCAGCGAAGTGGGTGCTGTTATTCCCATTTTTCAAACAACAGACACGGGAGTTAGTGAGCTACCCAAGCCCTGCCGTGTTTACTCTAAGTGCCCACCGTATTCTGTCCTTTTCATCTACCTCACTCTTGCTTGAATTCAAAACGTCTTACTTGTCTGCATTTCTTTTACAGCCTGGTAAATCCTTTCCTGGAATCCTCTATTAATCTTCCTAATGTGAATTTGATCCTGTCTCTCAAATCTTCTCAAGTCTTTTCTGCTTATAGGTCCTGGCAGAGTGCTTTTTATTAAAATACAACATGCCTGTAGTTAAGCACACCAATCATAAGCAGTCTGCTGAAATTTCATGAACCAGTAACACTCACGCAACCAGCAACCAGCTCAAGCAACAAAACATAACCAGCATCCCAGGAATGTTCCTTCCAAGCACTAACCATTCCCTCTGTACAGGGTGACCACTACTCCTTTGTCTTCTTTTTTTTTTTTTTTTTTTTTGAGACAGGGTCTCACTGTGCAGTTCAGGCTGGCTTTGAACTCACTTTGTAGCCCAGGTTGGCCTGGAACTCGCAGCAATTCTGCCTCAGCCTCCCAAGTGCTGGGATTACAGGCGTGTACCACTGCGCCTGGCGACCACTACTCCTAACAGCACAGAGTAGTACTCACATTTGCATGTATTCTTTTGTTCTTGGCTTCTTTAAATCATTGCTACATTCATGAAGTTCATCCGCATTTTGAGTGTAGCTGTAGTTTGTTCATGAGAATGCAGTATTGCATTCCATTGTGTGAATATACTACAGTTTAGCCAAATGTTGACAGGGATTGGTGTACTAGTATACATTTTGGAGTTATTAAAAATATTGCTGCTATAAATCTTCTCATACATATCCTTTGGTGAACATGATGAATGATGAATACATTTCTTTTGGTTATATACCTAGCAATAGAATTCTTGACTCAGGTTATACCACATTCAAATTTAGTGTTTGTGTCAGTATACAAATACAGGTACTACTACTATATCGGGAATGCAGGAGAGTTCCAGTTGTTCTACGTTCTCATCGACATATGGTTCTCCATTTAAACCACTTTTGTGGGTGAAAAGTGAGTCTCCTGTGATTTTAACCTGCATCTCTCTGATGATTAATGAAGCTGAGCACCTTTTCATCTGTTTATTGGCTATTTAGAAATAATTTCATGAAGGGTCTGTTAAAATTTTTGATCATCTTAATGTCTGAATGTCTTTTCCCCTAACATTGGATTACATTTCAAATATTTAATACAGTTTAAATAATGTTGTACAGCAAAAACACTTAAGCCTACCACATAGATCTAAATATTAATACTTTACAAACTTACTTTGTGACATTTCTATCCTTCCTTCTCTCCATTTTAATATTGTTGCATTTCAAAGTAAATTGCAGATAGCAAAACTTATTCATCCCTCTAAATAGTTCAGCACGTATTTCATTAAGTAGAAATCAGTATCTAAAGTTTCTTTTTGTACATGAAATAAAATGCACAAGTCTTCAGCATACATTTGCTGAGTTTTGACAAATGCATTCACTCATGTTACTCAAGGCCTCTGTCAAATATATTCCATAATATCTCCTTGGAAAGTCCTTCATGCCCCTTCCCATTTCCAGATTTCCCAGGGGCAGCTAGTGCAGTATGCTGATTTTTTTTTTTTTTTCTTCCCTGTAGATGAGCTTTGTCTGTTTCAGAATTTTGTATAACTGGAATCATCAATATGTTCTTTTGTGTAAGGCTTCTTTCACTCAGCACACTGCATATGAGATTTATCCAGATTCTTGCATGGATCAGTAATTCACTCCTTCTCCTTTGAGTCATATTCCATTGGATGAATACACCACAGGTTGTTGATGTATGGCATGTTTTTTAAAATTTTTGTTTTGTGTTTCTTTTTATATTACTGGTACATTTTAGATATACATAATGATAATATTCATCATAGGGAATTTGTACCTGTACATGATATATAATTGCTGCTTCTTTTTTTCCCATTCCCCTCCCCTCCCATCAATCCCTTTTTCCCTCCTTATTTACAAAAGCTTTTTTTGCATTTTTTCCTATTTTCTTTTCCCTTCCTACCTTTCCCTCTCCCCCTTCCCTTGTTTCCCTTATTTGAACATTTTCTTCTCATTTCCCAATATCTATTATACATATTGGTCATATTTACACTTTCAGTTTCACACACCAGAGAAACAAAGTGGTATATAAACATGTGTGTCTGATTTATTTCACTTAAGAGTGAGGTCTCAAGATACACCCATTTACCTAGAAATATCTCAAGCTTATCCTTCTTAATGGCAGTAGTAGTCCATTGTATAAAAAAATTATCCATTCATCAGTTTATGGGCATATGGGCTGTTTCCAAGATTTAGCTATTACAAACAACACCAATTCAGTGGCACACATGAGTGTGCATGTATCACTGTGGTACGATGTTTTTAATTCTTTTGGGAAGATACCAAGAAGGAGAATAGCTGGGTCAAATGGAACTTCTAATCCTAGTTTTTTGAGGAATCTCCGCACTGATTTCCACAGTGGTTGCACCAGTCTACACTCTCACCATCAGTGGAGAAGTGTTCGTTTTTTCCCCACACCTCCGCCAGCATTTGCTATTGGTTGATTTCTTTACGGTAACAATGCTTTCTGGAGTGAGCTGGAATCTCAGCATTGCTTTAATTTACATCTCTCAAATGACCAGTGATTTTAAACATTTTTTCATATATGTATTTGCTGTTTCTAATGCTTCATCTCAGACGTGGCTATTCATTTTAGATGCCCATTTTTGGATTGGGTCTTTAAATTTGGGGAGTCTGATTTTTTTGTGTTCTTTATATAGTCTAAATATTAGTCCTTTGAGTAATAGCTGGCAAAGATTTTTTCCCACACTGTGGGTTGTCTCTTCACTCTGTTGGTGGTTTCTCTTGCTGCACAAACCTTTTTAAAAAAGATGAAATCCTACTTATTGATTCTTTGTGATATATCCTGTGTTATTGGGGTTTTGTTCATAAAGTCTTTGCCTATACCAGTGTCTTCAAGAGTTCTACCTATTCTATCTTCCAGCAGATTTAATATTTCTGATTTAATATTTAGGTCTATGATCCATTTCTATTTTAGTTTAGTGCATGGTGAAAGATATGGGTCTAGTTTTAATCTTCGGCATGTGGAAAGCCAGTTTTTCTAACACTATTTATTAAAGAGGCTATCTTTCTGCCATTGAAGGTGTTTGGTTTCTTTGTCAAAGATAAGGTGGCTGAGTTTGTTTGCAGTTGTTTTTGCATCTTCCAATCTATTCCACTAATCCTCAGGTCTGTTTTTTTTTGCCAGTACCATGCTGTTTTTATCACAGTAGCTTTGTAGTATAATTTCAAGTCAGGGATTGTGATGTCCCATGCCTTGCCTTTGTTGCCCAGCATTGCTTTTGCTATTCTAGGTCTCTTCTGGTTCCAAATGAATTTTAGGATTGTTTTCTCTAATTCTGTGAGATATGCTATTGGTATTTTGATCGGGATTGCATTAAATCTGTATAACAATTTTGCAAGTATGGCCATTATCACTATATTGGTTCTTCCTACCCAAGGACAATGGATATCTTTTCATTTTCTGATGTCCTCTTTAATCTTCTTTTTCAGAGTACTGTAGTTTTCAATGTAGAGGTCTTTTACTTCCTTTGTTAGATTGATTCCTAGGTATTTCATTTTTTTAGATGCTATTGTGAAAGGTGTTGTTTCCCTAATTTCTCTCTCAGTGAGTTTGATATTTGTGTATAGGATGGCTTTTATTTTTGAGTGTTGACTTTGCATCCTGCTATGCTACTGAATTTGGTTATTAAATCTAGAAGTCTTTTAGTGGAGTTTTTGGGGTCTTCTATGTAGAATATCATGTCATCTACAAATAATGATTCAACTTCTTCCTTTCCTATCCTTATTCCTTTTATTTCTTTTTTCTTGTCTAATTGCTCTGACTAGTGTTTCCAGAACTATATTGAATAAGAGTGGAGACAGTGGACATCCTTGTCTTATTCCTGATTTTAGAGTGAAAGTTTTCAGTTTTTGTCCTTTTAGTGTGATATTGGCTGTTGGTTTGTCATAGATCGCTTTTGTCAGATTGAGATAAAGACAATCTATTCCAATTTTCTGTAGGGTTTTTGTGATGAATGGGTCTTGGACTTTCTCAAACAATTTTTCTGTATCTATTCAGATGATTATATGGTTTTTTCTCTGGGATTTTTTGATATGATGTACTACATTTATTGATTTGTGTATGTTGAACCATCCCTGGGATGAATCCTACTCAGTCATGGTGTATAATCTTCTTGATGATTTGCTGTATTCTGCTTGCCAGTATCTTATTGAGGATTTTTGCACCTACATTTAATAGGGAGACTGACCTGTAGTTCTCTTTTCAGTTGGATCATTCTCCGGTTTTGATATCAGGGTAATGCTTCCTTCCCAGAATGAATTTGGGAGTAATTCTTCCCTTTCAATTTCATTGAAGAGTTTGAGAAGTAGTGGAATTAGGTCTTCTCTAAATTACTTGTAGAATTCAGTAGTGACTCCGTCAGGGCCTGGGCTTTTAATGTTCTTAGGTTTTTAATTACATCTTCAATTTCATTGACTAATATGGGTTTATTGAGAATTTTTGTATTTTCTTGATTCAGGTTTGGTAATTTATATGTCTCTAGGTATCTCCTGTTTTTTCCATCTTACTAGAGTATAGGTTTTTTTTTTTTTTTTGTGGGTACCAGGGGTCGAACTCAGGACCTCACGTGCCAGCAGGCGCCCGTGCCACTGAGCGATATCACCAGCCCTTTTTTCATATGTGGGTACCGGGGGTCGAATTCAGGACCTCGCACTTGCCAGGCAGGCGCTCATGCTGCTGAGCTATTTCACCGGCCCTGAGTATAGGTTCTTAAAGTAACTATTGATCATCTTCTGGATTTCTGCAGGTTCTGTTGTGATTTCACCCTTTTCATTCCTAATTGCATGGATGTGAGTCTTTTCTTTTCTTTTTTTCATAAGTTTAGCTAAGGGTTTGTCAATTTTATTTAATCTTTCAAAGAACCAACTTTTCGATTCATTGATTCTTTGTATTATTTTCTTAGTCTCCATTGCAGTAATTTCTGCTCTGATCTTTATAATTTCCTTTCTTATTTTTTTCTTTTCTTTTTTATTTTATTTTATTTATTTATTTTTTTTGTACCAGGAATCAAACTCAGGACCTTGCGTTTGCCAGGCAGGTGCTTGTGCTGCTGAGCTATATCCCTGGCCCATAATGTCCTTTCTTGTATAAGTTTTGGGCTTGACTTGCTCTTCTTTTTTTTTAAAACTTGAGCTTCAATATTAGATCATTCATGTGAGCTTGCTCTGTTTTTCTGATATGGGAATTCACCACTATAAATTTTCCTCATAGGACTGCTTTCACTGTGTCCCGTAAGTTCTAGTATGTTGTATTGGCATTATCATTTAATTGTAGAAATGGTCTAATTTCTTTTTTTAATTTTTTTATTTTTTATTTTTTATTTTTTTGTGGGTACTGGGGGGTCAACCTCAGGACCACACGCGCCAGCAGGCGCCCGTGCCGCTGAGCGATATCACCGGTCCCTTTTTGGTATGTGGGTTCCGGGAGTCGAACTTGGGCCCTCGCGCTTGCTGGGCAGGCGCTTAAGCCGCTGAGCCATCTCACCGGCCCTAATTTCTTTTTTTTAGTTTATTTATGTTTTTTGGTACTATTTAGGTATACATAATGATCACATTCATTGTAGGGAATTTGTACCTGTACATGTTATATCTTGATTGCTCTTTTATTCCCCATTCCTGTCCCCTCCTTTCAAACCCCCTTCTCTTTCCATTCACAATGCTCTGTTTTCATTTTATTCTCCTTTTCTCATTTTTTTCTTTCCCTTCCTTCCTTTCCCCCTTTCCTCTCCCTAGTTCCCTTTTCCTCTTGAACAGTTTCTTCCTATTTCACAGTGGTTCTTATTTACATTTTCAGTTTCTCACATCAGAGAGATAATGTGATATTTACAAATGAGTGTCTAATTTATTTCCCCTATGACTATGGTCTCAAGGTCTGTCCATTTAGCTATAGATGCCTCAATTTTACCTTTCTTTATGTCTGAGTAATACACCCTTATATATAAAAAAAATCTTTTTTATCTGTTAATCAGTCGATGGGCATTACCCCACTGTCACAAATAGATATATCAATTAGACAAAACAACAACAACAACAACAAAGAAATATAAGAACTAAACCAAACCTTTGAACAAATGGAGTGTTCCACCCCATGACATCAGAATACACATTCTTCTCAGCTGCACATGGGACATTCTCTAAAATAGATCACACAGTAGCCCATAGAATATGCTTAAGGGGCTGGTGATATAGCTCAGCAGCATAAGCGCCTGCCTGGCAAGTGTGAGGTCCTGAGTTCGACTCCCGGTACCCGCATAAAAAAAAAAAAAGAATATGCTTAAGTAAATGTAAAGATATTGAAATTATCCCATGCATATTATCTGACCATAGCACAATGAAATTGGAAATCAATGGCAAAAGAAACCACAAAAACTCTATAAATACATGGGAATTAAATAACACCCTCCTGAACACCAGTGTGTCACAGATGAAATGAAAGAAGAAATTAAACAGTATCTACAACTAAATGATAATGCTGATACAACATGTCTTCTTTAATTTCATCTACTATTTCTTTGTTGATTTTTTGTCTAGTTGATCTATTTGTGACAGTGAGGTATTGTTGTCCCCCATTACAATTGTATGAGTGATTATTTGATTTTTCATGTCCATTAATATTTGTTTTATATAGTTGGATGCACTGGTATTTGGTATATATATATTTGTGATTGTTATCTCTTCCTCTTAGATTATTTCCTTTATGAGGATGTAATAACCTTCTTTGTCTCTCTTACTCAGTCTTGGTTTGAAATCTGTTTTGTCTGCAAATAGAATAGCTACCTCTGTTTTCTTCTAGGTTCCCATCTCACGGAATATTGTTTTCTTTTTTTTTTTTTTTTTTTTTTTTTTTGTGGGTACCGGGGGGTCGACCTCAGGACCTCGTGCACCAGGAGGCGCCCGTGCCGCTGAGCGATATCACCGGCCCCTTTTTCGTATGTGGGTTCCGGGAGTCGAACTCGGGCCCTTGCGCTTGCCAGGCAGGCGCTTAAGCCGCTGAGCCATCTCACCGGCCCAGGAATATTGTTTTCCATCCTTTGACTTTCAGTCTATGAATTTCTTTTCGAAATAAATGTGTTTCCTGTATGCAGCAAATTGTTGGGTCTTGCTTCTTGACCTGTTCTGCCAGTCTGTTTCTTTTGATTGGTGAATTGAGATCATTTACATTGATGATTATTAGTGATATGTTTTGATTTATCCTTGTCATGTTATATTCCTGTTGTTCATTCCCTTCCCCCCCCCATTTAATAACTTGCCTTGCCTGGTGGATTTATTCTGTTTGGGTTTATGGAGTTGTAGTCCTCATTATCTCTTTCTAGAATGTCCTTCAGAACATTTTGGAGTGCTGTTTGTGGTCATGAATTTTTTAGTTTTCTGTGTCATGAAAGTATATTATTTCTCTATCAATTTTGAAAGATAGTTTTCCAGGATACATCAATCTGGTCTAGAGGTTGTTTTCTTTTAGGGCTTGAAATACTTCACTCCAAGTTCTCTTTGACTACTGCATATACTTTCAATGCAATTTTTAATCTCCTGAATATCTGTTTGAATCTGTTTCATGGATTCCATTTCTTTCCTGTGTTGGGCATTTGTGGTTTCCATCAATTTCCTAAGCTCTTCTATTTTTCTGTCTGTATCTACTCTAGAGTCACTAAGCATGTCTTTCATATGGTCACCATCTCCGTAGTTATCTGAGAAATTATTTCTGATTTGATTTTTTTCTAGAGCCTTATTCATCTACTTTGTTACTTGTGCTGTTACCACTTCAGAGAGTCCTGGTGGGTGGCTTTTGAATTGTTCCACCTCATTTCCCCCTGGGGTTGCCTTTGGTGGAAGTCTGGGGTTGCATCTTGCTTCTGTGTCTTCTCATTTTGTATATATATTTTTTCAGTTTCAACCTGGAATGATGCTTTTAAATGCTCATGGCACATGGCTTTACTGGTGGTCTTTAGAACCCTTAGGAATTGACTACTTCTCAGAGATGTCTTCCAAGTGTAGCTGTCTTTTTGGTTTTGATCTGATGCAGGATCCTACTTCTTCAATTTATTGGGGATGAGAAGTTGCTGCCTATTTTGTCTAGCACCTGATTCTTTGGCACTGGCCTCTAGTATTGTTTGTGACCCTTTGGCAATCTCAGTGTTGGCATACCAGGAAGAACAACTGATTAGAACAATTATGTCACCTTGGCTAAAGTAGTACAATCAGCAGTGACAACAACATCTGACACAGCCTAGAAAATGACAAACTGAGGTAAATATTAATTTGCCACCTTTAATTGTAGGAAGTAGGTCTGTGGTTATATAAAAAAATCTAAAATGAACTACAAAATTGTATACAGTAAACATGCCCTTAGTATGGAGATTTTTATCCTCAGTAGAGAAAATTTGAAAGGGTTCATGGGGGAAAAATAGAGAAATAGAAGAAGGAGAAGGAGAAGGAGATGGGGGAGAAGGAGAAGAAGATGAAGATGAAGAAGAAGAAGAAGAAAAAGAAGAGGAAGAAAGAAGAGGAAGAAGAAGAGATTAGAAGGAAGGCTGGAGGACCAAGGAAGATTATGAGAACTTTGGAAAATTTATAAAGAAGACAGGACAGAAAAAGAGAGGGAAGAAATAAAAACAAGAACAGAACAAAACAATAACAACCAAAAACTAGAAACAATGTTCACACTCATATAAAAACAAGAACAGTCAAGAAGAAAAGAAAGGGCAGGTGAGATGGCTCAGCGGCATAAGCGCCTGCCTGGCAAGTGCGAGGGCCCGAGTTCGACTCCCGGAACCCACATACGAAAAAGGGGCCGGTGATATCGCTCAGCGGCACGGGCGCCTGCTGGCGCGCGAAGTCCTGAGGTCGACCCCCCGGTACCCACAAAAAAAAAAAAAAAAAAAAGAAGAAAAGAAAAACAAAAAGAAAAAGGGAAGGAAAAAAAAAAACGACAAGAAAAGAAAAAAATGTCCACTTCAGGGTGCGTCTCTGCTGTCACTGATAGAATGGACAGACGAACTCCAGATCTGTGTTGGTTAATCCCAGCAAGCCAGCCATAGACTTACAGCAGGGTAATGGATAATCCCAGCAAGCTTGCACCTTTAGTTACACTAAGGTTCAGGCGGTTTCTGGCTGTGAGACTGGAACCCAGTTTGTTCAACCTGCAACCCTCTGTGTGCCTCCTGCTGGCTTGAAGTTGGCTCCTTGCCAACTTGAACTGGGCTCCTTGACTTCCTGCCAACTTGAACTCAATTCTGCCTCACCTTGACACTGGGATCAGGTATATGGAGCCAGCGTGCGGCTGCTCTGAGTTATGAGTTCGGTTGGCCTCTCTTCAAGATGGCCACCGGCCAATCACCCTCTCCTGGGGGATGTCTGAACCCGAATAACTCAGCAGCCACTGCAGTCCGCGGCATCCACTGCTGTTCCACTGGTGTGTGTCCCCGTGGAGTCCTCTGGGATCTCCAGGAGTCTCAGTGCATCTGCGGATTTGAACTGCCCCTCCCAGGCAGTGAGGCAGGGCTCAGAGAGAGAGAGAGCGCTGTGACTTCCTTCTTCTGAATTAAAGTCTCTCTTTTTGCTCTTCCTGTGGGCCTTAAGTCTCTCTTCAGATCTTTGCTGGGTCCTAGGGACCAACTTCCCTCCTTTTCTTTCTCACATTGCTATATTCCAGCCTCTGGACACCAAACCTCAGAGAGGCTCTTTCTCTGCTGTTCACTACTCCACCATCCTCCTGGAAGTCCTTCCATAGCATGTTTTTTAAAAAAATCATTTTATTGAGGTATATATAATTTCCACACTAAATGCTGCATATACTGTACTCAGTGTACACAAGTTGATAAATTTACATGCTTTGAACCATACACACAATCTATTACTTAAACATATCCATCCTTTCCAAAAGTTGCCTCTAGCCCTGTTCATTATTATTGTTGATAAGAGCACTAAAGATCAATCCTTTTAGCAAAGTTTTAAGTACACAGTTTTATTTTATTAATTTGTTTTTTGAGACAGGGTCTTACAGTTCAGACTAGCCTTGAACTTACTATGTATAGAAACTTTAAAAACAAAATTCAGTATATTGCTTGCTTCTGATAGGCAGTTAAGATACCCAGTTTTTTGAACTTGCCACTTTTAGCAATGAAAATGTTATTTCAAATGTGTGGGAAACCTTAGTGCTTTGGGAAACTCTTTTTTTTTTTTTTTTTTTTTTATGACACCATGGAATATATAACTCCATAGGAAAAGATTCCTGCTCAAATACAGCAGTACAAAGGTCTCACATGTTCTGTATGTTCTTTGGATTATGAGCCTGGTTTCAATCTGTATACATGATAATTAACTTAATATGGTCTTATAAGATAGATAAATGACTATAAAGGTAGAAAAACAAAAGGACGTGGGGGGAGGGGGTAAAGGAAGAGAATTGAAATGTGTTTTGTACATTTACCAATCCACTATAGTGAATGTAATCATCATGTACTGCACACATGTACTAATAAAAGTCAAAAAAGGAAGCAAAGAAATACAGCAGCCACTAGCCATAGCATTAATTACATTTTCAGTTCTTGGTGCGGTAGACTAAATAATTGCCTCTAAATATGTCCACACCCTAATCCCTGAAACCTTATATGGTAAAAAGCATTGTGGAGATATGATTACACTGAGTATCTTAAGATGGGGAGATTCTCCTGTATTATTTGGGTGAGCTCTAAAGTTTGCGGTGCATGTCTTAACAGGAGGGAGACTTGACTGTAGAACGGAAGAAGGCAGCAATGTGATGAGTGAAGCAAGAGGCAATGGTGCTGGCTTGGAGGATGGAGGAAGAGGCCTCAGCCAAGGAATGCATGGAATGCATCTCTAGTGGTTGGGAAAGGCAAAGATCGCCTCCTATAGACCATCCAGAGGGAGTAGCCCTGGTGACACCTTGATGTTGGTCTTATAAAACTGGTTCTGAACTTCTGGCCACTAGAATGATAAAAGCATAAACATGTATTGCTAAGCCATAACATTTATATTAATTTGTTGCAGGAGCTTAGGAAATTAGAACACAGAGTGGCACCAGCCACATTTGAAGGGCATGCTTCCAGACAATGCAGTTCTAGCATCTTTTGCTTGCCAAAGAAACATGCTGGTAGGTTCTTTGGACTCTACATCTTTTGGAGTTTAGGCTTCTGAATGACATTTGGTACACATGTCCAAAATGAATTTATCACATAATTGCTTTGCTTAGGACCATCAACACATGAAAGCTCACCTATCTTCTAAAGCAGAGCATGAGGGCTGTAGTAATTCGAGGCCTTTGACACTATGGTCCATTACTTTTCACCAGTCAGGACTGCTTATCAATAGCCTAATTTTCTCATGAACACTGATACCAAAGAGATGTTCCAGTTCATTTTTCTCTTAGAAACACCAGAAACATTATCAAGTCAGATGAAAATCATACTTCTCTTGGTAAATGTGTCACCCAATAAGAAGTGACATTGATATCTTAGCTCTGTTCAGTGGGTACATATGCAGGCCAGGCAGGGGCATGTCAAAGGCCAGGTGTGGAGGTGAACACATTCTCCTCTAATCTTTGCTTCAAAAGGCTCCACACACAGTGGCCTTCACAGCAGTGCACTGCAGATTTCAGCCTCATGCCCTGCTTGTCTGTACACGTGGGAAGGAGTTACAGAGACTCACAGTGGTCAGCAAAATGTATGAGGTAAGTGCTGCCTTCCTTGAAAATGGTAAGAGGAAAAACAGTCACTGTCATTACTAAAACACTCCATGTTATACTTCTCAACATTAACACTTTAAACCTAGCTGGGAAAGGAGGTTTGCAGCCCATTCACTGGCATTTTTTTGTTTATTTTCTTGTGTTAAAATATAATGTGGGCCGGTGATATTGCTCAGTGGCACGGGCGCCTGCTGGCGCGCAAGGTCCTGAGGTCGACCCCCCGGTACCCACCAAAACAACAACAACAAAAAAAAACATATAATGTAAAAGGTATCCCTTTAACAATTTTTAGGTATATAATTCCTTGGCACTAAATAGTGTAGTGCAGATATTGCCACTGTCCATTTCCAGAATTCTTTCATCATCTCAAAGTGAAACTCTGTTCCCATTAAACACAAACTTTCTGCTCCCCTCTCTCCCAACTAGTCTACTCCCTATCTATGAATTTGACTATAAAGGGAATCATACCAATATTTATCTTTTTGTGTCTGGTTTATTTTACTCAATGTGATGTTTTTGAAGTTTCTCTATGTGCATATGTCAGAATACCATTTCTTTTTAAGGCTGAATAATATTCCATTCCATCACATTTTGCTTATCCATTCATATGTTGATGAGCATTTGGGTTTTTTCCTCCTTTTGGTTATTGTGAATAACGCTGTGATGACCATTAATATCAGGTGCATTCTATTAGCAAGTTATACAAACTATGGGAAAAAGGTCTAAAGTCTTTCCTAAATTAGTGGTTATAAAATCTGGCCATACATTAGAATTACCTGGGGTTTAAAAAAAATGTTTCCAGTACCCTTGCTACACTCCAGATCAGTTACCGTACATCAGAGTACCCAGGCATCAGTACTGTTTGTAAATCTTACCAGGAGATTGTAGTGTGCTGTCAAATTTGAGAATTAGTGCCCTAAACAATGCCTAGTAAATATCATTTCATTCAAGGTTCGTTTCCTTTTTGTACAGTCTCTAAATTATACATAGGTTTCCCATAGCTTCAAATCCAATTTATCTGAATCACATTCATATTTTTTAAGATCTTCCACACAAAGCACTTATAATTTAAGATTAAGGAGAAAAACCTCAGATCTACCTAACAAGAAAAAAGTTTGTTCCTTTCAGAGTCAAGATAAATATTGATATATACTGTATATTCAAGTATGGAAAAGATCTTTAATCATGAAAATCTAGACATTTTCTTTTATTTAAGGACTAAAAACTGTAAGTAGTATTTAATACTGCTTCAGAAATTCCATGCTGGTGTAACTGAGAGAGAAAAGCAACATTATTTGTAGGTGATGCAATTGGTATGTTTACAAAATCCAAAGGAATTGGCTTACAAAAAATGTTAGAGGTACAAAAATAAGTTAATGGCAAGAATAGTGGGTAATGGGATACATGAATAACTAGTTATAAACAGCTTAAAAATGAGATCCAACTTATAGCAGCCATAAAAATGTAAATACTTAAAATAACAAAAAAGATGAAGTATACATTTATTTAATTGTAAAACATATGGCATAGGGCTTCAGAGAATGACCTGGAGAGCCATCTGCTTGGGGAATCACCCTTGCTTCCGCCACTGAACAGCTGTGGGAACCTAGGAATGTTACTTAACCTATTTGCCTTAGTTTCTCTAGTGGGAATATAATAGTACCTACCTAATGGTGTTAGAAAGATTGCATGAATTACAAGTGTAAAGTGCTCACAACACTCCCTGCCACACTGCAAATACTGTTTCCAGTGCTACTTTATAGGTTTATTACTTGGAGTCTTAAGGAAGGAATTGAATATATGGAGAGCTATAGCATATTCTTAAGAGTGAAACTATAGGCATAAAAGATGAGTGGAGATAGAAAAAAACAATGAATGGCTGTGTGCATAAACAGTTCTGGAGCTTGAGACTATTTTATATATCCTTTTTCTCTAACTTATAATTACATGAACATATATAAAGAACTCAGAAAACTTAACACCCAAAAACAAACAAACAAACAAAAAACACACAAAAAACCAGAAAAAAAAAACCAACCCAAATCAATAAATGGACAAATAAATTGAACAAACTCCTCTCAAAAGAAGTACAAATGGCCAATAAGTGTATGAAAAAATGTTTAACATCTTTAGACATTAGGGAAATGCAAATAAAAACTACATTGACATTCCTTCTCAACCCAGTCAGAATGGCTACCATCAAGAACACAAAAAATAATAAATGTTGGTGAGAATGCAGGGGTAAAAGAAATCTTTCTACATTACTGGTGGTAATTAAATTGGTACTGCCACTATGGAAGTCAGCACAGATGTTGCTAGGAAAACTACAAACCATTTTTTCCAGCTGTACCATTTCTTGGTATACACCTGGAGAAATTAAAGTCAGCAGATTATAGGGTTACCTGCATACCCGTGTTTACTGCTGCACAATTTGCAATAGCCAATATGTGGAACCAGCCTAGGTGCCCATCAACAGATGAATGGATAAAGAGATTGTGGTGTATATACATGATGGAATATTATTCACCCAAAACAAAACAAAATTATGTCACTTACAAGAAATTGGATTGAATTGGTGATCATGTTAAGCAAAATAAGCCAAATTCAGAAAGACAAGTATCACATGTTTTTCTTAAATTTCAGAATGTAAAATGAAGACATGAAAGTAGAAGGGGGATGGTTACTAGACAAGAGAAAAGGAATGGGGGGAGGGGAAGGACGTGTCAAAGAATGTTATATGGGAGATGGGAAAAAGTTTTTGTATCAATAAGAGATCATGGTGTTGACATGAATTTATTGATGTGTAAAGTAGTCCACTGTACTCTACTAGGTGAAACAGGTTACAGACAGAATATACGATATTGCCAATTTTTTTGTATTAAAAATGCATTAATATATAGGGATATTAAGAAATCATCTAGAATAGTGTTCACTTAACCATTTATCTCTGGGAGGGGCTGAACACTTTTTCGTTTAGGAGTATTTTTTGACTTGTGCTGTTATAAAATGTTTTTAAGCAGAGGAAATTAAGAATTGTTATAAGCATGTGAGGTGATGTATATGTTAGTGAACTTGACGGTAGTAATTGTTTCACAATGTATATGTATTTCAAAACATGATGCTGAATAGCTTAAATGATTTGTAAATCATACTCAACAAAACTAAATGCATATTCTGTCTTCTGTAAAATCACAAGAGAATGGCCAGAAGAATGAAAAGTATTCTCCCGTGTAACATTAGAATTGAATGAAGAACCTATCTCAATTAAAGTGAATTTTTTTGGTTTCCATTTTGAATGTAGATTCTCTAAACTCAAATAACAATGGACCAACTTTTAAAGAAGTGACTCCACACACACACACACACGCACACACACACACACACACCCTTGAAAGTCGGTTGAAGTTTTTTTGTTTTTTGCAATGCTAGAGACTAAATCCAAGGCTTTGTATGTGCTAGGCAAGTGCTCTACTACTGAGCTTGTACCCCTAGTTCTTGACTTAATTTTTAAAAACAATTTTTTGACTAGATATTATAAAGCTAAAGATACAAAAGCAAATACTATATTCTGGTTGGGAAATTTGATTCTTACAGAATACTAGTTAGCAATCTGTACTCTACCTAACTACTGAAATAGAGTTTAACAAAGAAATGAAACTGTAGATAATAGGGTGCAGGATTCTCATTGTCAGGAAAAAGTTAAAAGTAAGAAAGGGTTAAGGTGAGAATGAGCACTGTAGTGGTGACTTAAGAGTTAGAGATATCAGCTTATAAACTCATTTATTTTTTTAATAAAGTTTAGCTATGTAGTATCTGGTATGTGTTGATTAATATACATATTACTGCCTAGCTTTGTCCAATAAGTGGGCAGATGCAATGACACGCTAGTATAGTAGCAGTAATAGTGAGCACACTGCACGCCCAGATCTTACTTTCTAAAACAATTTCTTAGCCAGATGTGGTGGCACATATCTGTAATTCCGACATTCAAAGAGGCTGAGCGAGGCAGCAGGATTGAGAGTTCGAGTCTAGGCTGGGCAATTTAGTCGCTGGGTAAGTAGATAAATAAATGAATAGATAAATAGAGTAAATTGTAGGTGGACTGGGATGCAGCTCAGTGGTAGAATGCCCCTGGGTCAAATCCCATTACCATGGAGGGAAAAAAATAAAAATTCATTTCTCAATACAAGTACACATGGTTCCATGGAAAAATAACTGGTTCTAGTACTTGATAGAAAAAATAACAGGATGAGCTTGGACCATATGCACAAGAGAGTGAAGAAATGCTAGAAATTCAAAGCAAGAAAAGAATGAGGGAGTGTCAGACAAACAAACAAACAAACAAACAAAAAAGATCAAAAATCAAGTTCAAAGAGTCCTTATATGCCAAAGCTGGAACAATTTGAGCAACAGTAGGAAAGCACTGGATTACAATTCAAAGAATAAAGTACATAGCCGTAAGTCCATACTGATACGGGGTGTTGGATAACATCTCTTATAAGTAGAATTCCAATTAATAAATGTAGAAAGAAATAAAACACTAAGTGATCTGTTGGCCTTTGAGCTACCTAATGAACTTTTGTCAGTCAACATATTCTGAGCTCCATTTGAAGCATAATGACAGAAAGAGGATTTTTTTCAGCTATAAGATTAATTTCAAATGTCAAAAATATTCATGTCCATCTATAGCAATTTTCAACTATTTTCTATGACTTTCCATGACCTACAAGCCTTACATAAGGAGGAAGTAGGAAAGGTTCATATCCTTTAACCGAACCTTGTATGGCTTCCTGGTTCGAAGCCACTCATTCTACTTGATCGATGAGAACTTATTCCTTCCAGTAGACATCTTTTAACCTTCATTTCACATTTCCTCTCTGCACTTTACTAGCACTTGACATCATGAAAAAAGGGCTAAATCAGTACCACAAATACCCAGTTCTGAATAGTTGCATCATCCTTTAATGGCTTCTCTAGTTTCAGTGCAAGAGTTCCATATGCACTTCATATATAGCACTATATTTTTCAGCTAAATGGGTTTTTCCTTTATGCTCATATTACTGGAACAGTTGAGTATTACCTTTTTTCAACATCACCATTAGAATGAATAAAACTACCTCTAAGGATGTACCCAGAGCACTGTTTTGTACATATCTTGAAATAATTTTTGTTGATAAATTATCAATTTGCTATAGTATTAGCTTATATCCTACTTTTAAAAAGGAGGTGGGCATCTCACTGCCTATCCTTTTTACATGGGATCACTTTCATTAGCTTCTGATGTACCCTCCCAGTCTTACCTGCAAACACACACACACACACACACACACACACATCTCTTTTCATGAGCTTCCCACAACACCAGGTAGAATTAATTGTTCAAAACAATAAATGCTTCCTCTCCATTGTCCCCATAGGCCCATTCCTACCTGCTATCTATGGTGGTAAGATGGTTATAGTTATACCAGACAAACACCCCACTAAATTCTAGATTCAAATGTCCACAAATAGTGAGGAAAACACAAATCCAGGCTCAATGGTTTGTAACGTTCTCCCTGAAGGAAATAAAGAGTTTTCAGTCAGTTCTTATGCACACAGAATGACTACTCATTTTATTAGTTGAGACAGATTCAAAAGGAGAAAGCCTTATGTATAGGCCTTCATTAGATTCTCCCACCTTCAAACAAAACCAAGGTTTCCAAATTCCCTTATCTATTAACACTATCTTGTCTAGATAGAAAAAAAATCTAGAAAGTATTGCTGAGAGGAAACTTTTTTTCCTTCTAGCCTAGATTTCAGTGGTTTGGCTCCTGAAAATAAATTAACAGATTTATGAGAAAAATGTTTATTATACCTGCATGGGAGAACACTCTATAAGGAGTAGCTTTCTGAACAGCCAGGGGTTGTGGGTGTCTGTTAAGGTTTCAGAGGAAAAGAATGGATGGTCCTGATAAGGCTTATTTATACAATTCAGTTCTTCTGGAGGTCCCGTTGCTTGTCTCCCCCCTTTCAGATTTCCCTGAAGTGGGGTTAGGGCAGCTGAATTTTCAGAAAGACTTACGCTGCTCATCAAAGGGAAGTTTAGATAAGGCATTTTCCCCCCTGCAGCTGCTGTTTGCTCAGATGTTCTCAAACTAGGTTGTCTTTAGGCCACGCTGATAGGTTGTCAGTCCTTTACTGTCCCATCTGAAAACTGGCATGAGGTTTCATAGGCAAGGAGCTGGCTCTGTTGCTGTGGGTTAAAGGTCAGGAGTTAAGAGATCTGTGAAAATAAAGAAAAGACACTAGAACAAGGGTGAATGAGCAGAACAGAAAGGAATATAGCTCCCATGTAGGTTTCCCAGTGCCAAACAACTTTACCATGGGAGGAAGTGGTTTCTCTTACTTTGAAGTATCTTCCCCTTTCACAAATCCACTGTCTAGAATGGATCCACCATATGCTTGCCTTGGCAGAAACAAAAACTTTGTTAAAATATCTAGGGCAGAAGAATTTCCAGGTGAGGAAGACAGAAGGAAGTTTCAAATAGATGAAGTTCTTTGTCAAGATAACACATAAAACTTCCTACTTCATGATGTTATCTGCTTCTGGTGCCTGTGGGATGGTTCTAGAAATTATCAGTTACAGTGATCCATAGGGGTGACCTACTATTCATTATATGATGATTTAGATCTAGCTTGGGATAATTCATATGAAGCCAGAAATTTTCTTCTGATGGAAGTATAGATGGTTTGCAGTACCTTGTAAGACCTCTCTCAAAGAGGTGACAACTGCATATTTCCTTAAAAAAAACCTTTGATGTTTAGTGACCACATGGTTGAAAAGACTTAAAGTGCTGCCAGAAAAGTCCAAACTTTTTGCAACATTTGAAGACATGTTCCAAGTATAATTCTTTTTTTTTTTTTTTATGTGGGTACCGGGAGTCAAACTCAGGACCTCGCACTTGCCAGCAGGCGCTCATGCCACTGAGCCATATCACCGGCCCTCAAGTATAATTCTTGTATATAACCATAGTATTACATTGTTCACGCATTGTTTCTAAGTATAAAATCTTTGCATACAACTGGGACAGATTGTATAGCTGACTCATTGATTACAAGTATAACAATCCTTGTATTGAACTGGTCATTGTATTGTATCGCTCAGTCATTTGTTCCTAGTATAATAATCCATGTACGCTCTACGCACACTCTTGGGGTGGGTGAGGTAGGAGGATCACAAATTCAAGCCCAACTGTGTAACTATCTGTATACAATGGGTCATGGTATTTTATTCATATTTGGTGCCCAGTATAAGCATAATAATTCATGTATACAACTTGTCATTATATTCCATTGCACACTTACTACTTCCAAATAAAGCATAATAATCTGTATATTCAAATGCCCATCATATTGCTTTGGTCAGAGTAGTTACAAGAATAAATATGATACTACTTGTACACAATGCTTCAGTATATTTCATTGCTCATTCTTTTGTTTTAAGAATAGTAGGGTTGGTGAGATAGCTCAGCGGCATAAGTGCCTGCTTGCAAGCATGAGGTCCTGAGTTCGACTCCTGGTGCCCACATTGAAAAAATAATAATAATAGTTGTATACAAAGGATTATTGTATTGCAATAGCAACACATGGGTTCCAATTAAAATAATCCTTGTGTGTGTGAATTTTCTGTGTATTAGGATGTTTTGGCACTTTAAAAACTTTTTTGGCTAACAGAGACTGGCCATCCTGAAGCAAGCCAATTCTTAAACCTAACAGAGGCCCAGGCAGAAGATCATGTTTGATATATGCAAACCAACCAATCTAGATCCACACTTCCTTTATTGGGCCCCTCCATCCTAGGATTCAGTATGTATTACTATTCTGCAATCATCCCAGGGCTAGGTGCTAGGCAACTACGGATCACCCCTATGCCCCAAGACTGCTGGAATTATTCAAACTAGCCAGTCCTAAAGTTTTCCATTACTCTGGTCTTCTAGCTCTTGGCAACTCTCATATCTTTCCCACAAGACCCCTTATGACATGCATGACTCATAGTTCTAAGATCTGTGACCTTAATAAACTGTGGAGTCTCGCCACCCAGTCTCTCCTGTCTTTTCTTTGTGACCTCATCTAATTGGGATCTCAGGAGCCCATTTTTGGCTGCCCATTTAGTAGCTTTGTCACCCTGTCATTGCATAAAGATTCTGTACCAGTTTCCTTAGTAAGTGCTGGGGAATGTCTCCTGTAGGAAGACAAATATCCTGAATCGAGGTAGAATTGTATGCACGCTGGTGATAAGAGTACCTGCAGAGTTCAAGAATCTGTGGAATTTCCAAACTGTGACAGTGTCGTGGCAGACTCCAAAGTACATCTAGTCAGTGTAACTAGCGGAAGTTTCCTGTTTTGCCAATGTACAAGCTCACATACAGAAAGCCAGTTATAATACTTCTCTGAGAATTTATTTTCAAGAGCTAAGATAGAATAGAGTAATTCTGGGTTGTTCAAGTGAATGTCTAAGAGGTCTTTATGTGGTCAGAAACCATCTCTGGCTAATCTCTAATCATGTGGAGTGGAGAAGAGTTCTCTATCATCAGGGAACAATAATAGCGTAACCAGGTTTAGAGAATTACAGAAGTGCAATATGGTGGACTTGGTTTGTCACTGAGTAGAGATGCTATCTTATGGGCTTGTAAGAGCTAATACAACATGGAAAACGCAAGGTGAATAGGAGACCCTAGGGTAAGGATAATGTCTTTGTCAATTAGGGTGTCAACTGAGGCTACTGCATAGGCACTGGAACATGTCTTATACTACAGTGTCCAATTAATATGAGCTATATGCTTTGGGACTTGAGAGGAAAAAGATTATTCTAGAATATCACTATTCCATTATTTTCATGCAAACTTTGGTGAAAAGTTTTGCCAAAACTAGGTAAATTAAGAGCAGGTGTATGTAGGGGTTGAGGGTGGGCAATGCTAATTTCAATGCTTCAAAGGAGGCCAAGGCTCCAGTAATGGCTTCTGTGGTTGTACCTGGAAGGGCATCTAAAAGCCGGGGAGCATTATTATTATTACTATTATTATTATTACGATCCCCTACTCACCAGAACCCACTGGCCATAATAACCAGCCATCCACTAAACATTTTGTCTTTAGGAAAAAATGAACAATATTGATTCAAAGTATTTTTGGGGTGGGTTTGAGTACTCAAGATATTTCAGCTGTTTGTACCCACTGGAGTTTGGCCCACTGGTCACCTTCATGACCTCAGTCAGCCCTAAAAACAAAACAAAACAAAACAAAACAAAACAAACACCAAAAATCTTTCCAGTTGCCCTTTCCTGTGCCTTCAGATGTTCTCAGAGTTACAGAGGTGCAAGAACATAGTTTTTTTTTAAACATTCTGGTGGGTTGTTAAAAATTTCAGTGTTAAATACCAGCACTATGCTTGATACACCACCAAATCCAAGGATAAGTTTGATTTATCACTTGTACTTTAAGTAAAAACTTGACGAAAGTGCTTAAAATGTAAGGAAATTTTTTCCAGTTCAGCTGTGACTTCAGACAGGATTCAAAGAGGAATTTCACCGTCTCTTCTCCGGGTTTTATGGAGGCTTCCTTATCCTTTTGTGTTAGCTCATTTATGCCCAAGACTGCAATGTTTTGAATTTTTCCATGAAATTCACGTTACCTAGAAAAACTTAAGGAACAAGAATTTTAAGAGAAAATGTTTGTCATCTATTATTTTTATGTGGCATTCCACAAATGATACACTGGGCAAAACCACTACATAGTACACAGTGCTTGTCTCGAAGTGTTTCTCGCCTCAGGATGTGGTCACACTTGCTATTCATTGTGACGATATTCAACAGAACACTTCACGTGTAAGGCAACAACACATTTTTTACAGTGAAAAGTGGTGTTCTTACGACATCCAGCACCCTGTGTTTGCTTCTCTATTTCACAATCACATGATTTATACCATCATAATGAGTCGATGTTATGCTTCTGAGAAGGTCTTCCTTTTAGGCCAGGTTTAGAGGATGACCATGGGTCTCCAGATAATGGCCTGCCACACGTCAATGAAACTTCATAAAATCTACTGGATTTTCATCATGTAATTCATGCAGTGGCTAAGCATTTTGTAAGACCAACTTGAAACAGAACAAAAGAGGGCTTGAATACCATTTCTTTCCACAGATTGAGGTCCAATACTTATCAGTGTTTTCATCAGCTTTGTCTATGCCTCCCATGAACTTGTTATACACTTTGATCATGTTTGGCTGCAGAACCTGGATCTTCTTTTTTAGTTTCCAGGAATAACAACTGACAAGATATGGGATCAAGACCAGTACCAGGTGAGGCAACAGTGACAACACTGTTATTTTCCATCTGCAGGCAATACCACCTATGCTGTCAGTTCGATAATCAAATGTCTCTTTTTCTTTTTTCTTTAGAGCTACATCTGATTGCAATGGAACTTTGTCAGTGCAATCCTTTCTCACTGTACCTGTTGCCTGATGTCCCACTGAACTGAACTTATCAAGAAGTTCACCACCGGTGAAAAAGTTATTGAATACAAAATGGTATTGTCCAGGGTTTGCCTCTGTAGGTACCTCAACAAACTGAAGGGCAATTGATACATCAACACTGTATTCCTCATGTTTAGTATTTGGGTTTTTACCCTGATACAGCTGAAACCAGCAAATGTAGCCCAGACCTGTGGTAACACACCGAAACTTAAGGCCAAAATGAATAGGCTTTCCTCAGATAAATTGTTTGAATCCATGAGGACCAAAATAAGGAAGCATGGATTCATCATAGCTGAAATATGTGTCATTTGGAACAAATTTCTCACTGAGTTTGCTTATGAGAGGTCTCAACTTGGAAAACTTCGCATACCAGTTTGCATTGTCAGCAACATGCAAATTAGAAACTAGTTTCCAGGAAGTCGTATCTCATGGCAGCACTAACCAGTACATTATGTGCATCTGTTCTTTGTTCCCAAAACACATGCTTTCTAGAAACCGAGACCTAACCACTCGGAAAAATAATTCCCAGAAAACACTTGAATTCAGAGAGAGTCGCACCAAGGTATACACCCTTACTTTGAGTATGTAAGTTAGAGTACTTGACAATGTGTTCAATGGCTTCCTCATCAAGGAAATGTTCGAAATTCTGTAAGAGTTCTCACTTCAGTGAAGAAATTAGTGGTTCTATAACTCTATATGCTATGGGTTGTGCAAGTAGGTCAGCTTTATTCTACTTGCGAACAATTTTTGTCACTTTCTTCCTCCTTGATGGTGGAGGTTGCTGCACAGTAGACACAAACGGGAATTCTGTCAAGACAGTCATCTTTAGATGCGTATGAGGCATCCTGAGTCAGACTCAGCATCATCTTGAAGATATGCAGCTGTACACGACAATAAACCTGGTAGATTATTGTTTTACCTTCCTCATTTCCCGAGTCCTCATCAGAAACAGGGGCTGTGGCATTTTCAGGTGCTTGTATCATATATCCATATCTATGTGTAATTTTTTTAATGGAGTGCCAGTTTCAGCTCTGCACAAACCAAGCGCTTGGGAATCCTCCCGCAGCCACTGGCCATATGCTCATGACCTGGGTGACTTTATTTCACCCCAAATCAGTGCTATACCTGCACTTAGAACTCAGGCTGCTGACCTTCGCACGTGCTGGAGACTAACTCCCGCGGCCCAAGGTCGGCCCTGGTCTGGGTCTTGCACCCGCGGGCTAGGCCCGCCAGGAACCCACTAAAAAGTAGCGGCGGATCCTCCCTGCGGAAGCAAAGCTCAAGCTTGTCACCGCGCCCGGCCGGCCCAAAACAACTTCCGGCGGCCCCGCGCGGCGCCTGTGTCTCGCGCGGCCCCGGAACAGGCATGGCGCCCGCCCCCCGGGACGCCGAGAGCTGCTCTACCCCTCCGTTCTGGCTGCCAGGCGCAGCGGAGCTCCGGGCGGGCAAAGCTCCAATGTACACAGGGCGAGCCCAGGCCCTACCCGGACCCACAGGCCGACCGGAAACCCTCCCCTTTGGTGCCAGGGGGCCAGAGGCATTCCTTGTACAACTATGCAGGCCAAAAAGGCCGGTCACCCCAGCGCAGCACTCGAACTAGAAAGCTGGCGAAGGGCGAGGGGCCCCGGAGGAAGGAGGGCTATATGACGGCCAGCCAATCACCGGGATTACTCTGCGCGGGAGAGGAGCAGGTAGGAGGGAGGCGGGACAGACAGCCAATCCTCGAGAAGACTCTACGTGGGGCGGTCAGCCAATCCCCGAGAAGGCTAGGAGGGGGCAGGGCAGGGTGGCCAGCCAATTCCCGCAAGACTAGGAGGAAGAGGGACGCGGCAGGCAACCAATTATCGGAAAGACTCTGAGTCGGCGGGGAGGCGGGCTTCAGGACGCGTAGCCAATCCCCGAGAATACTCCGGGAGGGGGTTTGGCGGGGAGGCGGGCTCACGCGGGGCATCAGCCAATCGCCAAGAGCTCTTAGAAAAGCAGTACGGGTCCGATTATTGGCTGACGTAGTCCTTGGTCTTCCGGACAGCAGCCCCAGCGGTAGAAGAGCTGACCCGAGGTGGAGCATCCTTCTGGGAACAGGTTCATCAGCCTCCCCACCAGTCCCCGGCAGTGGTGGATCTGGTTCTCTCAGGCCAGAGCGCCTTTCTCGGGTACTGTCCGAGGGAGGCCCTGCGGTTACTCTTCCTCCCACCTAGCGCCTAGGCTGTAGCCTTGAGTCGCACAACCTGCTAGCATCCCGAGCTGCTCATCTTACTGCCACAATTTTATTCACTCTTGTAATCAGCAAAGGTTCATCGAGTGCCTTCTACGTGCTCCGTAACCTTCCAAACCTTAAATGGACGAAACAAAGGCTTTCCTTAAGCTGATATTCTAGTGGAGAATAAAAACATGATGTGTCTTAGTGTGATCAATGCTAAGGAGGAAAAAAATAAGCATTTATTGCAATTTGAAAAACTGGTAACAGTGAATCACCTTTCCTGTGAACAAATGCCTCTCTGACAGTAAGAAACAGAACCCATTGTGAATGGTGTGGCTGTGCTGCTTTGAAAAACACACTTCGTTGCAGAAATAAGTAAAAATACGCGAAATGCTCTTTACCAAGAGCGACGGCTACTTAGCACTCTGAGCCACGGAGAAGCGCCTTATTTTGGTTCATATTTGATAATGCAGAAAAGAGATCGACGTGAACAAGGGCCATCACCCTGGGGTATAGGAGCATGGGCCACAGTCTGGGTGCCAGTCACCTACGAGAGAAGACTCCTAAATAAGTCGGGTGGAGTAGTATTAGTAGACCTTTGGCTCCCAGCTCTCTTCTGCCAACCTCTGAACAGACCTGACGCTTTCTTAGTTCTTCCCGCTGTTCTGCCCGCCCCAGGGGCCCCACCTCCATCAGCCACATCACCCCCACTGGTCTCAGCCCTTCCTATATTTTTTTGTTTCCTGTCTCTTCACCGACTTCCTCTCTATCCTTTGCTGTTCTATCTGGTTCAAGACATGGGTCTAATCACTATTCATATTGGCCTTTGTTAACGTTGACTTACCTCCTCCTCCTCCTCCTTCTCTTCAAGTAGCACTCTTGCAATATCTTTTATTAATGTTTCTGTACACATGGTTTTACATCCTTTATAGATGTATGTCTTTGAACACAACCTACATCACAGTATGGGGAACACATTCATTAGCTGAAAAACAGTAAAGCAATTTTCAACCATACAAGCAAGTAATACTATTTAAAAATGCTATGTGTGTTTTTGTAGGCACTGTTTTACCTATATCACACTCATCATGTCATCTCTCACTCTGCTCACCTGATTCACTTCTGTATTCCTCCCTCTCCCTTTCCTTGCCATTAAATTCACGCCCCCTGCCCCTGGTATTATTAATTAGTAAAATGTGTATTTTTTCAGAGTATAGTTGAGTAAAGTCAGAAATGAGAAGAAACAGTAATTGTGAACCAATGTAAAAGGCATGCCCGTTCCTTGGGGGCAGAAGCCTCCTGTTGTGATGTGTTTATAGAATCAATATGTACTGAGAACCTACCATATACGAAAGCACTGTAGATAGACCTGGGAGTAAACAGATAGTGAGACAAAATCCCAAACGTGAACCTTGCCCTTGTGGAACTTTCATCTTGTGGATATAACAGATACTGCTATAAAGTCATATAAAAACATAAAACTATTGCTTAACAAGAGCTAAAATGGAGGTGTCAAGATTGATGAAAAAGGATGATGAGGGAGAACATTGAAGATGAGTGCGAAGCAAAGGAGAGGAGCTCGGGGTGTGGTTCCACGTGGAGGGAAGAGCATGTATGGAGTTGTGCCCTCCAGGAAGGAGCTCAGTGCGTTTGTGGAAGCATAGAACAGCTGCTGGGACTTCTGCATAAGTGCCTAGTGCAGGGTAGGCAGAGTTACAGGATAATGCATGATATAAACTGGGATGCAGGGGGGAGGTGGCTGGGGATGCTGGGTGCTGACAGACCATGTTAAAAATGCCCATAAATGATGCTTATTAATAATGTGTTGTATAAATATGTGTTAGTCAAAAGTTGCTGGCAAGACCAGCATGCATGGAGGTAAGCATGTTAGACAGTAATAGCCAAACTTTGTTGCACATGTATTAATTCTCTGCCCTCCTTTAGTTGCTTTGTATAGACGATCTCCAACTATATCCTCCAACTACCCTACTTAGTAGCTATCATTAAATTCCTTATTTTGCACCCGAGAATCCACACATTGCTAATATTTGTGAGAGCTACTGGTGAAAGTTAGTATAGATGGCTAGTGAGCATATTACAAATTCTAAGCACAACCAACGTGGCAGCCAGCGACTCCAGTTCCACCCTAACATTTGCACACTTACGTGTACAAACACAGATTTGGGATATCTTCGATTGCAAGATGGTCGACAAAGGATAGCTACATGGGCACTCTCAATTTCGGTAACTCAATTTCTGTAACTTTGAAGGTGCTTTTCATTAAAAGTGACTGTGGAATAGAATTGAGTGTGAACTTCCTCTCTCACAGCATTTGCTTATACTGGGTTTTAAATATTGCTGTTTGCATGCCTGTAGTCCCAGGGCTCAGGAGGCTGAGGCAGGAGGATTGTGCAAGCTTGAGGCCAGCCTCAGCTATATCATGAGTTCAAGGCCAGCCTGGACTAAATAGCAAGACCTTGTCTCAAAAAAGAAACAACAGGGCCGGGGATATAGCTCAGCAGCACAGTGCCTGCCTGGCAAGCATGAGGTCGTGAGTTCGATTTCCGACACCAAAAAAAAAAAAAAAAAGACAACAAAAATTGCCTCTGTGTGTGTGTGTGTGTTATGCTAGGGATCATACCCAGGGCCTTACACATGGTAGGCAAGTGCTCTACTATGGAGTTTCTCTTCCAGGCCAATATTGCTTTTTCTTTCTTTCTTTTTTTAATGTGGTTACCGGAAGTCGACCTCAGGACCTTGAGCTTGCCAGCAAGTGCTTGTGCCGCTGAGCGATGTCACTGGCCCTTTTTTTTTTTCCTTTATGTGGGTTCCAGGAGTCGAGCTCAGGACCTCGCGCTTGCTGGGCAGGCACTTATGCTGCTGAGCTATCTCACCGGCCCCCAATATTGCTTTTTCTTAAAAATAGTCCTTAAAATGATTATATTTTGTACATTGTGCTTAGCATCCAATATATTTGATGAAGCCCCTATATAAATCATTTTTGGTTGGTCAGGGAGACTAATTAGTACAAGGCATCCAAGTGAAAGTACAGCTAAAATAAACTATTTAATTCTATTAAAGAAATTAAGTGAAGTTAGGCCTGATTCTTTTATAACATGATTTAAGTGAGACTGCTTGAGTTGAGTACTGTTCTGCATCAAAAAAGGAACACACATCCCTTGAGGTTCTATTTCTGGCTCTGCCACAGGCTTTGCTATTATATCTAGAGCAAGATGGAGCCTGTTACTTTTTTCCATCTGCAAAATGTAGGCAATGCTTTTAGCCTTTTTCACATGAGTAGCAGGATTAATGAATACCACAAGTGACCTTGACCCATTTTGTAACTGCAAATGCATCTTTATTTTTATATTTTCATGAGAAAGAAAACCTGCTAGATTTTTTTTTCTAATGAGTTAACATGGGGCTAAAACTTTAAAATCTAGAATATGTAGTAGATCAGCTGCTCTTTAAAATTCCAGTTTCCAAATTTAAACAAGAGGAGAATAAGATAAATCTTTCAAGTGATAATCAAAACAGTAAGAAGGAAGTGAAAGGATTGCCTTATAAATCAAAGTCTATTTGTTTTTCTAAGAAGGGACTCTTTATTTTCAGTAAGATTAGTAAGAGTGTTTGAAATACATTATTAAATATTATCCTGAATGAGGCTGGCTTGCTGGGACAAATAATGTCAAAAGTAAATTGCTATGTTCATGGGAATTTACATGGAAAGCTGGGTGAGAAGTTAGTGGTAATGCACTTTAGAATGACTTTTGAATCTGAGATCTTTCCATCAATCCCAATACTGATGCTGAGGCCCAAGCCTGATAGTACATGAAGAACAAGGAAAAGAATGCTCTTGGACTTGTTGATTTTGCAGGGTTCCAGCTATTCAAAAGATTGCCTTATCCATCTGAATCAATCTGTTTTCTGCTTCTATAAGAGAATACACAAGACTGGGTAATTTATAAAGAAAAAAAGGCTTATTTTGGCTCATAATTCTGCAGGCCAGACAGGTATTGGCATCTGGCTTCTGGTGAGAGCTATGTGTTTTTCCTTTCATAATAGAAAAGCAGAAGAGAAGTGTGTCTGAGCAGAAGAGGACATGTGCAAGAGAGACTAAAACTCTATGAGAGGCTTGCTATATTACGACCCGTTCTTGAGATAACTAGCCCAGTGTCTTGATAAAGACATTAATGCATTCCTAAGGGTGGTGCCCCCAGTATTTAATCACCTCCCAAAGGCCCCAACTTCCAACACCACTATGGTGGCAGTCCAATTTCAAGATGAGGTTTGGTGGGGACAAACCATATCCAAACATGGAATCATCCCAGGTGACTGTTACTGACCTGTGTCACCATAGAAGAGCCTTATCTTTATTTTACCAACTGGCTGAGACAGACATTGTGATTTCATTTGTTTTTGAAAGAATCCAGGTCAGGATCATAAGGAATGAAATCAATCACTTCAAAATATTGAGCTGGTTAGTGGCCCATTCCCCATGCCTGCAGATTCTCAATGAGGGAGTGTCCAGTAGAATAACATGCCTGCTTGTTTCTGCTTTCTCCCAGACATTGATTACAAAGAAAATGTTATCAGCTTTCACTTTAGTGGGTGTCCGCTAATGGCTGACATATCATCATCCACTTGGCCATTAGCCTGTGCCCAAGGAGCCCCTTTCTGCTAAATACACTTCCTCTGATTTCTCAAAGCTTTTCTCATCACAAACTGCAACTCCCCATCTTTGCTCCAGTTACCTGCTCTCTGCCCCGTTGTTCTCCATGACCTTTCTCAGAGCCCTGAGGGCTTTTATTTTCAGCCACGTGGGTGAAGAACATTCTGTGCGTCCCTTCACATGTTTCCTCAGACAACAGGATGGGAACTCAGTGAGCAGCAGTTGTATGCTGGGTGCTGCGCTGCGTGCCTGGGATACAGACATGATTAGAACGCATGCTTAACCCTCAGGGAGTTCTTGAATGATGACTGTACAGTAAGTGATGGGGTCAAAATGGCACCAGGCACACTGTGGGAGACAGAAATGCGGGCTGTGGAGGCTTCCAGGAGCAAGGTTACCTTCCTCAGGTTGCTATGTCCCAGAAGTGTGTGTATTTAGTGTTTTTTGTTTGTTTGTTTTTTTAGCCAGGGTCTTGCTGTGTACTTCAGTCTGACCTTGAACTCACTGTGTAGCCCAGGCTGGCCTCGATCCTCCAGCCTCAGCTTCCCAAGTGCTCGGGTCACAAGCACATGCCACCACATCGGGCCAAGAGTGTCTCTTTAGGAAGGTGGCATTGAAAATCTTGAACAAGTCCTAAACTGAGAACAAAAGGTTTTGTGAAGCTGCATATGTTCCCAGGAGAAGAAAAGTTAGATGGGGGCTTTGGAAAGGAAGGAAAGTTTCACAGACATTACAAGGAATGTTGGGTATTTAGATTACTTGGCTTAGAAACATCATTCATCCATCTCTGTGGTGGGAAGTTGTTGGCACTCTTTTAAAATTAGTCTCAGAGAATCATGTTTGGGGAGAAAGTCCCATTAGCTAATATTCTTTATAACACGTCAGGAAAAAGCTGAGTGTACATGCTGTATTTTTTTATTGCCTTCTTAGAGGAGGTTTCTGGTTTCCTAACAAGCTTCCATCATTATACAGCATGCACTTGTGTAGACAAGTCAGGAAAAAGTCTGATTGACATTAATCTCAAATGTACTGCTGGGAAGGTATTTTTGTTTGGTTGTCTTTGAAGTGAAGATCAGAGGTGATTCTCTGCTGCCCACAAAACTTTGATGTTTTCCTGAGCTACTGCTCACAGTCCGGATGTAAACACCAACATACACTTGCCACATCCACAATCATTTTATAATTA
Organism: Erethizon dorsatum; assembly: GCA_028451465.1. NCBI lineage: Eukaryota > Metazoa > Chordata > Mammalia > Rodentia > Erethizontidae > Erethizon > Erethizon dorsatum. The sequence goes on along the minus strand of CM051836.1, from coordinate 59,885,105 downwards.
GGTGGGAAATTTGTTAAAGGAACATAATTTGTTACTGCTTACTTGAGACTTTGAAATCTTCCCAGGCATTCTGGAGGGAGAGCTAGCTCCAAGACAGAAGCATTAACATCCATTAACAAAGCTGATTTAAAAAATGGTTTAACTGACTGCAAATATATTGTCTTAGTTACTTTTCTTGTTGCTCAGAGAAAATACCTTATACCAAGTGTTAAAGGGGTAAAGGTTTATTTAGCTCACAGTTTGTAGAGGCTTCAGTCGATAAGTGACTAGCTCAAAGGCAGGGTGACATGGCAGACAGGCAACACAGAGGAGAAACAGTTCTTGACAGGCAGAAGGTAACAAAACGAGCAAGGGATGACCACAGTTCTTTCTATCCCTTGTATCTTATTCAGGCTACTTAGGGCGTGTAGCACTCACACACTTAATCCTAGTTAGTGCCCTTGATCCTAGCATTGTACCATGAATCAATCCCAGCATCACACACTCTAAATCCAGCCACCTCTGAAAAAGCCCCACCTATGACTGCATGAGGCTTTGGGGGACATCTAGTCACAAGCTATAACACATATCCATCAAAGTGGTGAGGAAAGGACTTGCTTTAGTACAGCTGGAGTGGGAGGGAATCAGGCTGTGAGTTTGACTGCTATGTGTATTGGGCTAAGCCAGGAGTTTAGAATTGGGTAGGCTCAGCTTTGAATCCTGGCTTTGTCATTTACTAGCTGCGTGCCCACCAGCAAATTATATCTTTTTAAGGTTCTTCATAAACAAAACAAGGGCAATAATATTTTTTTTTTTTTTTTTTTTTTTTTTTGTGGGTACCGGGGGGACGACCTCAGGACCTCACGCGCCAACAGGCGCCCGTGCCGCTGAGCGATATCACCGGCCCCTTTTTCATATGTGGGTTCCGGGAGTCGAACTCGGGCCTTTGCGTTTGCAAGGCAGGCGCTTAAGCCACTGAGCCATCTCACTGGCCCAATAATATTGTTAAGATTAAGTGAATTACATATTTAAAGTGTCTAATATATAAGTAAGTGCTTAAAATGATTTATTGATCTTGAGCAAAGTAGTCATTTCATAAATTTCTTTACCTTGAAGTCTCGAATGATATAACATGCTTTTTACATGTAAAAAAAATCCCAAATACTTTTCCTTTCCCAGCTCCTTCTGCTATGATACTGACTTCTGTCCTTCCGATTGCTACAGAAAGCTGAAGTACTAGAATATGACTCATCAACGTACACGGATAAGACTTGGTAGAGAAGCCAAGGACCAAGTCCAGGAATTCCATTCATACCTACAATTATTCTACATGTTGTATGATTCCAAATGCACAAACGATTATCTGTGGTTACTGCTAGCTCTCTCTTACCAATATTATTCTATCCTGAACTTATACGTAATTAGTAATACTACAATAACATGTTTAAACCAAATATTGTGCCCAAATCTCCAATTTTTCCTTAGGATAGATTTTTAGAAGTCTAGGATAGATTTTTGGATCCGTGGATGTGAAAGTTTTGTGGCTTTTGCCGAATTCCCTTTTTTTTTTTTTTTCCTAGATAGGGTTTTGCTATGTAATTTAGGCTGGCCTCAAACTTGTAGCAATCCTCTTACCTCAGCCCCCCAAGTGCTGGGATTATAGGCATGCGCCACCATGCCCAGCTGCCAAATTCTTTTTTGAATGGAAAATATTCCATTCTAGAACATTTGGATAATTTAAATAATAGTTCGGTTCAGTGGTCCCTGATATATCACCATAATGCACATGGCTAAACGGTGGTGTCTTTTTACAGGTCAGTGTTTGGACACAAAGGTTTTAAATTTTAAGTTTGAAAGGGTGACTTTGAGTGAGCATTGTTGAAAATAATGAACACTTTTAAGTGTTTCTCTTTTTCCCTTTCTTTCTGATCACCTCTCTCATTCCTTCTCATCCTTTTCATTTACAGCATTTCAAGTTTCCCATTTCTAACTGTTATGGTTTACATATAAAATGTTCCCCTAATGCTGCATCCAGAGATTGGGCTTTTGGAAGGTGTTTGGATCATGGGGGCGCCGTACTCATCAGCGTATTAATCTACTGTAGAGTTCAGAGCTGAATGCGCTGTTAGAAGCTCATGTGTGAGAGGCAGATGCAGTTCTATGGGCGTGTGACCTGCAAGGCTGTAGCTCCCTCTTGGGCCCCTTCCTCCACTCTTTCTGCTTCCTGCCTGTCGTGACCCTTTCACCGTGCCATTTCTGCCTTGGAGCCAGCTAATTATGGGCCTTTTAAAAACTCTGAGCCAAAATAAACCTCTCCTCCTTTAATTGTGGATGTTTGGTATTGTGCGCCAGTGACAGGGAAGTGACTAAGGCTCTATCTATACTCCTCCAGCTATGCTGGTAATAATCTGGTATGTATTTTTCCATAATTTTCCTCATGCATTTGTAATCAGATATACCACACATATGTACAACATATATACAACACATACATACTCATGTATATATACATGTATGCATAAACATATTATTTTTATGGAAATGACATTTCATTATTATCTTCCACATAAAACAAAGTAAAAAGAAAGCAGTGTTTCTGGTGCTGAGTTCAGCAGTGACTTTCGGGCAGTCATTGCTGGAGTCCAGCTTAGAGCCACCTGCTTCAGCCCTTTCAATGATAGGTGCCTCGCTCTAGTTCGAATCTGAATACCCCAGAAGCCCATGAGGTAAAGTGGTGCTACTGGGAGGGGGTGGGGCCTTTAGGAGGTGAGGCCCAGTGAGAGGTCTTCAGATTTCCGTCACTGTGACCAAATACCTGAGACAAATAACCTAGAGAAGGACGGTTTACTTTGGCTCACACTTTCAGAGGTCCATGGTCACTTGGTTCCATTGCTTCTGGGCCCAAGGCGAGGCAGAACATCATGGTGAGGAGCATGTAATGGAGCAGAACAGCTCACCTCACCATTAGAGGGGGCTGGAGAGAAGCACTTGCTCAGTGACTTACTTCCTCCAGCTAGATCCCACCTCAAGTTTCCACCACCTCCCAGTAGTGCTACCAGCTGAGAACCAAGTCTTGCACACATGAGGCTTTGCAGATCCAGATTATAACATCAACCATGCAATGAGTGGTTCTGTTTCACCACATGTTCTGGTCATGATGTGCTGCCTCAGGCCCAGAGCAATGGGGTCCCTGGATCTTGGACTGAAATCTTCTTTTTTTTTTTTTTTTGTGGGTACCCGGGGGTCGACCTCAGGACCTCGCGTGCCAACAGGCACCCATGCCGCTGAGCGATATCACCGGCCCCTTTTTCATATGTGGGATCCGGGAGTCGAACTCGGGCCCTCGCGCTTGCCAGGCAGGCGCTTACGCCGCTGAGCCATCTCACCGGCCCTGAAATCTTCTATTTCCTGGTGTTTTAGGCATTATCTGTTGATTCCATAATAGATGATAGGATACCATCAAATACACTTTCTCCATGTTTGTCCTTCTTTTCCCTATAAAGTTCCATCACAACTTTGTTTACATGAATATTCAATATTTATTTTATTATAATTACTGTATCCATATAGCCAATTATATACCCAATTATGATGATTATACACCACTTGCTGAGCCAAGTAATTTACCATAATTAAATGTCTTTTGTTGTACATTTTTAAATCTATTTTATCCAATAGGTAGTTTTGATATCCCTATCCTGTTTCTCCCAAATCCCCAAGCATAAAGCCCCATATAAAACAAAGCTGGGACTGTGAAAGGCTGCAATTCTGTGAAAATGTAGACTAATAAGGTTGCTATTGGCATTTGAGGCTATAAAAAATTACTTTTCCTACCAGTATTCTGGGTATGAAGAATGAAAATTTTTTTTTGCATAAAAATTGTGACACCCCAACACATGGCTCTGAGATGTAAATTTGTGTTACCACTGCAATCAGGGAAAACCCCAAGCTCAGAACTTAACATGATATATGCTGGTCACAGTTGGCAAATACCTCTGGCATGTGGCCAAGACAATTGCGAAGCTACCCAGGGAGAAAGCATCCTCAACTCAGATCACTCAATTTCTGAAGATTAAGTGCAGTAGAGCAGAGGCTTACAATAAACCATTTGCAAGCACAGGAAAATGACTCATGAATGAAAGTCAGTAAAGAAAAGATTAACCAAAATTAGATTCACGAAGATTTAGTCTAGCTGGATGTGGAGGCACACGCCTGTTATCCCAGCACTTGGGAGGTTAAGGCAGGAGGATCGCTGCGAGTTCGAGGTCAGCCTGTGCTACATAGTGAGTTCAAGGCCAGCCTGAACTGCATAGCAAGACCCTGTCTCATTAAAACAACAAAAAAAAAAGATTTAGTCTATTAGAATTATTAGCTACAGAACATAAGGTTTAAAGAAATAAAAATGGGAGTAACAATGGAGAAAGGAACAGAAAATTTCAGAAAGAACTAGACAGAACTTCCAGAAAAAATATAATAATGGAAATTATGCCTAATCTCTTCCCTGAAGTTTTTCTCCTTCTTCATCTACTGGAAACTGGAATCTTCCTTGAGGACACTGCCCTGCCAACAATGCAGAGGTTGGCTGATTTTCGCCTGCATGGCTTCTTCTTCCTCCGATGAGTTGTGTCCAAGAGTCCTCTTTGGTCCTCACTGCCACTCTTTCTCCCTCTTCCTTAGAAACCTCCAGTTTTACCACCTTACTGCCCTTGGTGATTAGCAACTGCTATGGATTGGATACGGTTTGAGGCCCTAAGGCTTTGTGTGTTGGAATCTTCCTCCTCAGTGTGAAGTACTGAGGTAGTATGACCCTTAAGGGGCAGAGACTAGTGCAAGGTATTTGAGTTATTGAGGGCATTGCTCTGGGAAGTGATTAAAACATTTCTCATGAGAGAACCCTGAGATATTTCTTAAGAGAAGGTGGTGTTATATAAAAAAAAAAAAAAAGAGCCTGGGGCTAGGATGTAGCTTGCCTAGTGCAAAACCCTGGGTTTGACCCTCAACACTACAACAAAATAAGACAAAACAAAATGTGTGAGCCTAGCCCCTCTGCTCTCTGCCTTTCTTACCATGTGATCTCCTGCTTACATGCACTCCTGCCATGATCCATCATGAAATGACACAGCCAGGGGTTTCTTCTTCCAAGTCTGCACCATGCTGTTTAAAGTTTTAGCCTCCAAAAACTATGAGCTGAATAAACCCACTTTCTTTATGTTTCCCAGCCTCAGGTCCTTTGTCATAGCAATAGACAATTGACAATATACTATATTTTGATGATTCCCAGATTATTCTCCTTCATTTTTTATTATTTTACATCCTGCTTTATTGATATCCTTTCTAGTAGTGCTTCTGTTTTAATTCATAATATGTCAATATCCATGTAGATGATACCACCATGGCCGCCATGATGTACTGCCTCACTATAGGCCCAGAAACAATGGAGCTAAATGATCATGGACTGAAACCTCTGAAATCATGAGCCAAAACAAACTTTTCCTTCATTAAGTTGTTCTTTTCAGGTATTTTGTCTCAGTGATGGAAAGCTGGCTAATGCACTTTGCTTACTGACACTTCCTAATAATGAACTCTATTTCTTTGTTGTTCACTACTTAGGGATCATTTCCACTCTCACTTGATTTCCCATTTCCATCAGCATTTGGCTTCCTCCTACCAGTGGGTTTGGAACAGCTGTGTCTTTTCTTGACAAAAAAGTCTAGATAGAAACTTGCTTTATCATTTACTAGTAAGGCTAGACATTCTGTAAAATACAGATTTTACTTTCCTAATTTATTTAAGTATGCAAAATATGAATTAAAAACATGCTTGATTAGATATTAAATTATTATGAAAATAATGAATTATCAAAACAAATGAAAGCTCGCATTTTCTCAGAATTGTGTACATATTCTTCAGTTGACAAATCTTAAACTATTACATATTGTCTGTCAATGTTCCTCCTGTATACCTGGCATTTGACTTCACATGTGGCAAGCAAGTCTGACAACTCCTGGACTGGTTCAGAACCCGTACAATGAGCTGTGCTTGCTAACCACATCCCCACAGGTCTCAGCAATGTCAAACTGTTACGAAGTTTCTATGTTCTTCCTCTCATTTTCTGTATTGGTGACCAAGAATATATACAGACCAGGGCTGGTTGATGGATGTCCTTTTGAGTAGCACTAATCTAGAACATTGCGGTTCTGAAGGCAGAGGCTACAGAGGCCTCGGATGGGACATGCAAAGTCAACTAACTGCATGGCTGAAGCAGGAGGAAAAGGAGGCAATCCCATGGTCATTATTCTTATTCCAAGTTCCTTCTTTGTTCTGGAAATATTTTTCTCTTGAGCATGGCCATTTTTTTAATGCTCTTTTTTTTTTTAAATGTGGGTACCAGGAGTCGACCTCAGGACCTTGCGCTTGCCAGCAAGCGCTTGTGCTGCTCAGCGATATCACCAGCCCTTTAGGGAGGAAAGAGAAAAGAGAACAGGCTTCCAAGAAAGAGAGGAGCGTGGTTCTGAAGTGTTGTCAGAATGGGAGCCGTCAGATTCCTGAGATCACGGCGAAGTATTGCCATGGGGTAGACATCTGATTTTTTTATGGTCCTTCCCAAGTAGAATTAATAACTAGAATTACTTTTTAACTACCTGCTTTCTTTTTTTCTTTGAATGTGCTTGATGTTTAATTCGGTACAATGAGCCTTGGGTTACCACCTCCTTCAATCGTTGGGTCAATGACGCTTATCTATGACAAGTTGAATTTATTCCCCTTCTCACACAGAGAAAGTGCTTAAAATTGTGTATTTATTTTAGGGTGAAGAAAACACTTTTCAGGAGCTTAGAGTAGACTGGCTTCTCCTCAGTGGACATTTTTTATCTTTAAATTGTGCTGGACTTTGCAGTGAGATTGAAGAATTCTAAATACAGGCACTGGGGGACATAGTGGTAGAGTGCTTGCCTGGCATGTGCAAGGCTCTGGATTCATTCCCTCCCCAGTGCCACCACTCACGCACACACACACACACATGCACACACCAGCCTAAACACTATTATTGTGTATGATTGTGTAATTCATGAAACACAGTTGTCCCTTGGTATCCCAAGAGGATTGGTTCCAGAACTTCTGTGGCTATTCAGTGCTTAGATGCTCGAGTCCCTTATATACAATGGCATGGTGTCTGTGTATAACCTACGCATAACCTCGGGTACACTTTAAATCAGGGGTCCCCTGTTAAGAACTGGACGCACAGCAGAAGGTGAGCAGCAGGCGGGCAAGCGACGCTGCACCTGTATTTGTGTACCACTCCCCGTGTCTCACACTGCTGCGTGAGCTCTGAATCCTGTCAGGTCGCTGGGCAGTAGGTTCTCACGGAGCGCAGGCTCTACTGTGAACTGTGTATGAGAGGGGTATAGATTGCTGGCTCCTTTGATTCGTGCCGGACCTTCCCCCGCCTCCCCACTCCTGGCTGTGGAAAAATTGTCCTCCACAGAACCCATCCCTGGTGGCCCCTGACTGGGGACGCTGCTTTTAATCACTCTATATTACTTACCATAGCTCCTACAGTGTAAATGCTGTGTAAACTGTTATATCGTATCATTTAGAGAATAATGACAAGAAAAAGAAGCCTGGAACTGTTCAGCACTGTTGGAAATTTTTTTCATATTTTTGAGTCAGGGTTGGTTGACTCTGAGGATGCTGAATCCACAGACATGAAGGGCCAGTTGTATATTTTATCAGTGGTTGTGGGGATTTTCTGAACTTATATTTCATTATTCCTTTATTTATGTAAATGCGTCATTGATTCCTAAGTTTCCCTTCCCCTTATCCCCTTCCCCTCTTTTCCTTAATAATCTCTCTCTCTCTCTCTCTCTCTCTCCCTCTCTTGGTTTCTCTTACTATGTTGCCTTACTATGTTGCCTATGCTGGCCCCCAACCTCTGGGCTCAAGCAACCCCCCTTCCTCAGCCTTCTGAGTGGTTGGGACTACAGCTGTGTGCCACCTCACCCAGAAAAACTCCTGATGTTTTAATTGTACAGATGATCCAGGATAAGGATCACATTTCCCAGCTCCCTTTACAGCTAGATGTGGCCTAGTGCTTAATATTGGCAACGATATTTAAGTGAAATTGTAACCATCACTGAAAAATAGAACTTTTCAAAAGTTAGATTTTTTCCTTGCAGAGATGAGCCACTTCTGCAAACTTCCTCCTGCGGAGCACATAGCCAACACCCCTCCTCTCCTCAGCCCAAAAGAAGTGACAGAATATGCAGATGCCAGCCCCAGGAGGCTGGAGCCTGGTTTCCTTTTCACAAGGAAGAGGAGGACGAGCAAGATGACTGGAAGCGATAAAGCAAGGGTGGAGATCTGCGCTGTCTCTCTGTACGCCCCCCCCGCCTTCCTTACTATATAAGACCCTTGCCCGACTGTACCTGGGGAGAAGCTGATTTGAGACAAATGGGCGCACTGTCTCCTCGAAGCTAGCTTTGAAAATCCCTTTTTTCTTTTTACCACAATACATGGCCTCCTTGGATTTGGTCAGCAGGGAGCAAACAAACCTAAGGTATGAACCTAAGTGGTCACTAACAAAAAGCGTTAGTTAACCTTCCCGGGAGGGTCTTCAAAGGGCGTACATGCGCTCCTTTAGGCCTTCCCATCTTTCTGCTGGTTGAAATGTGCGCACACTGGTTGGAGCTGAGTAGCCAGCTTGGACCTCAGTCTGAGGATGGGGTTGAATGAGATAGTAATCTGGGTCCTCGATGACACCCTGGTCCCTATGGACTTCTACCTGTGGAAGAAGACAAATGAATTTCTTTTAAGCCACCTTTGTTACTTGGGCCTTACTGTTTGATATGCCAAAACTAGTCACTTTATTTATGTATTTTCTGCGTGTTGTTTGTTATGCACATTCTTTAGTTCCTGGGAACTCACACGTGGCACCACAGCTGCAGACTGAGTAACTGGGTAGTTATGTAGGAGGCTAAGCTGCAAAGGTGGGAGGCAGCATTGTTAGCCCTGATGTTTGCAGTGTTAAACGCGGAGGCTGCTCTTCCGATAGAAAGTGGACGTTGCTCAGATATCCACCTGCATACTCCATTCAGCACAGCACAGGGGAAGCTGGCTCCATCCATCTCTTGGGGAGGCCTCGTGATCTAAGTGTTCTTTTAGAATTTGATCAGGATAGGTTATATGACCCAAGTTGGAGCACTGAGATGTGAGAAGCAGTTTTCAGGACTTTCTGAGGGAAAATTCTCACCTGTTCCTTTGGAGGCTTCTTTTTTTTTTTTTTTTTTTGAGACAGGGTCTCACTATGTAGTTCAGCCTGGACTTGAACTCATTCTGTAGCTCAGTCTGGCCCTGAACTCACAGCAATCCTCCTGCCTCAGCCTCCCGAGTGCTGGGATTACAGGCACACACCACCATGCCCGGCATTTTCAGACTTTCTGAAAGCTGCTCTTTCTCCCTTTACCTGGTGCTTGCTGTTGGAATCCAAGGCCTGACACCACTGTGACTCTCTGCCTACAGCTTCAAGATAAAGTTGACACACTGAACGGCAGACCAATTAAGTCACAATCACGTGGAGTCACGACCATTGGGCCCAAGACCTTTGAAGCACGTTCCAAGTCAAGGACTGCTGTGAAGTGAGCTGATCAATCTCTGTCATTTAAGTGAGATCGAATTGGATTTTCCACTACTTGCAGTTGAAAACATCCTAAACTGATATGGCCACATGGTGGAAACCAGCCATCAACTTAGAACAGATCACTTAGATGGATTCTACTCACTGCCTTGCTGTCAGTTGGCTGTCTGACCATAAGCAAGTCACTTTGCCTCTCTGGGCCTGACATTCCTCAGATGAAAAATGAGGCTTTGGAGTAGATCAGTGGTCTGCAAGTATGTGTGTTTGACTTCCATAAGAGATATTTGGGACAGTGTGGACTATTTTTCATATCACAATAAATGTAGGAAAGTGACCGACACTCACTGGACATTCCCTACAATGCCTGAAATGATCCCATACCATGAAAATTTGCCCCACCTAACATGCTTCTTGTATAAGATGTTCTTATTTCTCTTATGACTCTGGGTATCCTTTATTAATCTCTTGGTCTCTGCCTTGTTCCATCGATTGGCTTCTATTTGGCCGTCTACATAGAACCTATATATTAATGTTTCTCACTTTGGGAACCAAGGATAATGTGCATTAGAGTCATCTTGGGGAACTGCTAAAAATTCAGATTCATGGGCCCAACCTAGGGCCTGCTGAATCAGCATCAGAATCCCCAGGTGAGCCTTATCCAGCCCACTCCTTGCTTTACTTGTTTGGTCATCTCACGAGGTTACACAATGCTAACAACTTGCAAGTTTTCTTCTAAAAATCACTTCTAAGTTTTCAGAAATGAAGTTTTAACCATCTTGGTGTTGGGGCTTTTCACATGAGTTCTTTTACTTTCCCTAACAGCAACCAGATAAAATAAGCTAGGATCCCCTATTAACAGTTGAGAAACTCCTGGGACTCCAGCCTGAATTGGTTTGACCCCCAAGCCTGACCCTCTCTACCCCACTGTCCTGGGTCATGCTGTTCCCTATCCTTGTGATACTGGCTAGCAGACACACCAGAGTAGTGCTCCCAGCTGCTACTGTGACCACACTGTTCACACAATGATGTACATTTAAAATATATGTACATTGTGGCACAGGCCTGTAATCCCAGAACTCAGGAGGCTGAGGCAGGAGGATTGCCACAAGTTCAAGGTCAGCCTGGGCTACATAGTGAGTTTAAGGTCAGGCTGAACCATATAGCAAGACCAAAAAACCAAAATAAAATAAAATAAATGTGACATATGTATGATTCAATATATTGTTAATTTTAAAATTTCAGTTAATCAAGTAGCATATACAGCATGATTCCATTTATTAGCTATATTCCAAAATGCTAATAGGAGGAGACATTGCAGAATATGAATTTTTAGTGAGATTATATTACACAAGCAGTAGAAATGGCTTGCTGAAACTCACATTTCCCCTTTCCTAAGCTTAAAGGTGCCACTGGACCCAGCGTCCCAATCAGGGACTACATTTGCCAGCCTCCAGATCAGGGGGTGTGGCTAATTCTCACCAATGGAATGTGAGCACAACTGATGTGTCATTTCTGGGGAGGGACTTGTAAGAAGTGGGAGGTGCATTTTTTGCGCTCCCCGCTCTTGGTACAGCCCAGTACAGGGAACTCCAAGGAAGCGGAGGCAGTGGGAACTAAAAATTGGAAGGTGTCTGGGTCCCTAAGTGACAAAGTGGATGAACGACCCCTGGCTGAGTAAGACCACCTGCTTAAACTGTTACATGAGCAAGAAATGAACTTCTGTTGTGCCGGGTCGTGGAAATCTGGGAGTTGGTGTAGTAGCTAGTGTTACCCTACCTAAAATAAATAATACATACCAATAAGTACCACTTTAAAATTTTCTCCCTTTTAAACCTGTATGACTTATAAAAATAATTCAAATAACATTTGTAGGATTCAAAGTTCTTGTGATAGAGAGGAGAATCTTTACTGGTTTTTAACTCTCAAAACACATAATATACAGAAAAATGCAGGACTCCAGAGAGAAAGGAGTGAAAAGTTGGCGGACTGACCCACTGCCTCTGCACATGTACTTCCGAATTGCAATCTGACCATATATGGACAGTCAGCTAAGCACCTCTAAATTATTACTGCACCAGAGGGACAAAGCACCCTCAAGGATTTGGGGACCAGCTACCAAGACTATTGCTTTTCCTTGAGTTGAATGGCATTGTATGCACAATAATTATATATAAACATGGGTGACAGAAGGCAAAGTACTCCAAGGGCATAAAGAAGAGTGGATAAAAGATCTGCCTATCCTTATCATGATACCTTGTATAAATAAAGGAAGCTGGATTCAATCCCTCATTAGCTCCAAGAATCACAGATTTTTAGAAAAGCTGAGTGGAGTCCTGGCTTTAATTTCTAGTGAGTTATGCTGCAGCATCTTATCCAACAACTCATAAAGAAGCACTGTTAACAGAATCCAAAGGTGGAAAACGGCAAGCCGACTGAACTGCGAGGTTTGGGAAGATCCCTGAAGAGTACACGCTGGCCACACGGTGGGAGGATTTTAATAGGCTTAAGGTTCCATCAAAAATTAAAAAGAAGATGAAAGAAAGACTTGTAATTGCTTGAGGTAACAGAAGACATCAAAATAGTTTAATTGCTTGGAAGGAGAATTAAAGCACACGATGAAAAGTGAGCCTGGTGAGAGAGCTTAGCTCCAAATATAGGAGAATATTTATTTTCATGGGCAGTAGCAAGGTAAAATAGTGATCATACTTTGTTCTCATGGGTCAATGATTACTTTGTTCTTCCCTTTAATGTTTGAGTGAAGTCAGAACCAGATCTTTACAGACAAAGGCTTTATTTCAAATGCACCACTTGAAGTATTGTCTGGCAGTGTCTACACAAAACCAGAATATCTAGATAAGGAGTACAGAGCTATAAAAATGCCAGAATGATGCCAAAGTTTCTGATGTTTCCAAATATCCAAGTGTTTGTACAGATGTTTCCAAATATGTAGATGTAGATGTTGTTAGTTTAGTTGACAAAACTCAGATAGGTACTGGACTTTTTATTTTTAGTATAACTATTTTTAGTACAAAAGTCTGCCAATGTTTAGTAGTGATGATAGGGTAACTGCTTCAAATATTTGACCCCAGGAAGGGCCCATGTCCTCAAGAAGGGCTTTGGAAGGAGTGCTTGTCCTTCCAGGATTCTGTGGGTTCCATTTCCTCTGTCACTTAAAGCCCAATAAGTCCTACGAACCGTCCTGAGGTATAGCTGTGCCAGCGAAGACAGGACAAGCTGGTCGGAGAAGCAGGTAGAGCCGAATCTGAGCATCCAGATGCTCAAAGTACGTGAGAAACTCCGGCGATGAGACAAGAATGAGACAAGAATGCTCCCAGACTCCCCGCTGTACCACAGCTGCTCACTCACCGGCATCTGAAGCCACGCGTTAACATAGATGAATTTCCTGTCAAAAACCAATCCTTCTGCTTCGCACTGCATTCTTCCACCTTGCCACTTAGGACATTGTCCCAACAGTTGTCCCCTCTCCTACACTGGAAAGGTTTCTCTCTGCCTCCAGGACCCTTGCCACAAGCAGACATATATGCCATCTGGTCTCCCAGTCTTCAGCGTGCACACACACACACACACGTGCACACACACGCACACTGCACCTTCCTTGGTTAACTGCTGCCATACTTATTTTAGAACACGTGCCTCCAACGTTTGTCTGTACCAATGTCCCCCAGCTGTCTCCTCTCACTTCCTCTTAAATCTTCTCTGATCAGGCTTCCAGTTCTGCCCACTCCATTATATCTGCTCTTGCCAGCGGATCCCACCCTCAATCCTTGGTCCCCATCATCACGATTTCTCTGTAGTACTGGACACCTTGGCTCACTCCCTCCTCATCCTCTATCTTCTCCACTTGGCCCCTAGGACATCAGAATCTCCTTGTTTTCCTCCTGCTTTAGTTTTTGCTCCTCATTCTTCTTTGCTGATTCTTCCTCTCCCTCTGTTGTGGCTTGTATCTAGATGCCCCCCGAAAGCCTCATGCAATCATGGGGGTGCTTTTTCAGAGGAGGCTAGATCTAGAGTGTGTGGTGCTGGGATTAAGGGTGTGTGATTACTGAATCAGTCCACTGATTGGTTTGGCATAGTTCTGGCTAGGATTAAGGCATGAGCACTATACCTACCATAGGGTAGGGTAGCCTGCATAAAACACGAGGGACAGAAAGAGGGCTAATGCGAGCTCACCTGCCTGCTTGCTGTGGGCTAGTTTTCCTCTGTGATGCCCCTCTCCTGTGCCACTCTGCCTTGGAACCAGCCAACTATGGACTGAAACCTCCACAAACTGTGAGCCAAATACACCTTTTCTCCTTTAACTTTGGGTGTGTGGTATTTTGTCTCAGCAATGAGAAAAGTAACGAAGACACCCTACAACCATTTAAAGTTGGAATATCCCATGGTCCGCTACTGGCCCTTTTTCTCTGCTCTAAGTGTATCTTCTTGGAAATTTAACTTAATCTGATAGTGCTACTTGTCTGAATGTTTGTGTCCTCCCAGATTTGTATGTTAAAAGCCTAGTGCCCAATGTGATGGTACTGGGGGGGTGCTTCTCCAGGAGGTGATTAAGTCATCCTCATGAGGGGGCTTAGTGCCCTTATAAAAGAAGACCCAAAGAATTCTCGTCTCAATCCATTTTGTGTTGTTGCAGTGAACCACCCAAGGCTGTGTACCTTATAAGGAAAAGAAGGTATTTAGCTTACAGTTCTGGAGATTCAAGAGTATGATTCCAGCATCTGCTTGGCTCTGGTGAGGGCCTCATGGCAGAAAACGTAACAATGCCAGGAGTTTGTGTGGAAGAGGTCACATGGTGAGACAGGAAGCCAGGGACCCAGGAACTGCTAGGTGCAGTCTTTTTATAACCACCCACTCACACAGAAGCTAATTGACACTGTGGGTCCAGCATTAATTCTTTTGGAGGGCAGAGCCCTGATGACCTAATCACCTTCTACAGGGCCCAACTTTTCAAAGGTTCCACCACCTCTCAACACAACTACACTGGGGACCAAACTTCCAAGCCACACACCTTGGGGGACACACTGAAGCCATGTCCAGCGGCTCTCTCACCCTTTTCTGCCATCTGAAGACCCAGTAAGATGCTTGCCTGTGAAGGAAGTGAGCCCTGACTGGACGCTGATGCTGCAGGTGCCTTAATCTTGGACGTCTACGCTCCGCAACATGAGAAATAAATTTCCGTTGTTTATAATACACCCAGCATAAGGGTTTTATTGTACAATGCCTATGCCAATGGCTCCTGACTATGTATCTTCATCCCAGCCCTCTCTCCCCGATTGTAGAAGTTCTTCTATCTGACTGCCTTCTCACTGTTTCTACTTGGATGTTTAACAAACACAACTCCCGATAGTCCCCCATCGCAGATAAAGGCAACCCCACACTTCGAGTGCTCCCTGGAGAAGTCATGGAGTGAATCCTTGACTCCTGTTCCCCTAATGCCCCACACCCATTCACACTCCATGGGGTTCCTATTGGTGCTACTTTCAAAGCATACCCAAGGGTCACCTTCACTGCTTCCGCCAGCCAGCCCGGGTTAGTCACCATCACCTTTTGCTGCAGGGGCCACTTGACAGGCTCCCGGTTTCCGCCCTCCCTTCCTATAGTCTATCTCAATGCATCAGCAATCAGCCAGAGGGACATTTTTCTTTTTAAGTTGATGGGGCTAGAACCCAGGGCCTCAGGCATGCTAGGTAAATGCTGTCATTGAGTTACGTACCAGCTTTTTTAAAATTTGAGAAAGGGTCTCCTTAAAATGTTCAGGCTGGCCTCCAACTTGCCTTCGCCTCCCAAGTGGCTATGATTATAAACATGTGCCACCATGCCCAGCAGCTAGAAGGATTTTTATACAATGTAAGTCAGTTCACGTTACTCCCCTGCTCAGAGTCCCATCATAGCTCTTCCCTGCATATGAACAAAAGGTCCTGTGTGATCTGCCCCCAGCCTTGTGTCTTTTCCCCACATATGCAGGGCCCCTTGTCATTCCAGTAGGGCCACTACCTCTCCAACACCACCTTCTCCCCTCCCCCTGCACCCTCGGCTCCAGCCCTGCTGCCCTGTCTGGCTTTGAGCCTCCCCCTTCCTCCTGTTATCTCGTATCCCACTCCTTCACCACTTCAAGTCTTTGCTCACTGTCACTCTCTCACTGGCGCCTATTCTGATCACCCATCTTAAAATTCCACACTGTACCCCCTGAATTCTTGAAAATCCTCACTCTTCTCTACACATTATTTATGTGTAAAAAATGACCAGAATGATGATATATAAAAGCTAATAATGGTTCTCCTGGTATTGTGATGTGAGTGATTTTTATTCTCTCCTCTCTATATATTCTTATAATGAAAGTTATTTTTAAAAGGAGTGTCTTCCTCAACATTAAAATGTTTTTCCTTTGTCAAACATATTAATAAATTTATCACAAAATCAAATAAGCCTAAATAGCTGATATGAAAGACTCGATCCCCATGAAATACCAAATGTATTCTAAGGAAAATGTAGCAACTGTATTTCATGTACCCAAGGCTAAAAGAATTTCACTGTGTTCCGATATTTTTATCTAGATAAACTGTACTGAACCATTTCATTTAAGCCCCTTTTCACAGTTTTAATAAGGTTTAGCTTTTCTTTCCCTTTCTTTTGGAGGTATGCCCAAAGTAATTGTTAAATTCTACTTCTCTTTGGAGTGCTTGGTTCTCCTCACAGGGAGAGCAGTGTCTTATTCCACAGGGCAGAGTGCTCCAGAAGTTGTTTCAAGAACATTGCAAGATGCATTTACATTGTGCTCTCATATTAAGAAATCAGTATATTAAATAGCACATTGTGAAGCAATTACTTACGTATGTATTTGCTTTTAACTCTGTTCCTGGAGAACTATCTTCTTTACTTGAAAAACATCACTTTTTTTTTTTTTTTTTTCTGATTACAAGCAATTCTGTGAACTGTTAGAAACCTCCAGGGTACAAATATGTACTGTGGGGTTTCTGAACATCCGCAATAAGGATGATGCCAGAATGATTAGTTTCCTTGCTAAACAAAAAAAGAACAGGACACAGATTTGCTCATGGAACAACTTGAAAGGCTCCAAAAGGTTAAAGTTCCTAGATTAGTAGTCATGCAATTTGAAGTGACTTTTAAGATATATAATTCCTGAAGGCCAGATAGAATCTTAATATTCTTGTGGGTTTGAAGGTGAAATATTTTAAAGGGTCGGGAATGAATTTATTTAAAGAGAGTTTGTGAAAGAGAGGGGAGGAGCTGACAGAAGGTACCACACAGGAGGGAAACAACATGTGTGCACACACATGCATGAAATGCACACGTGCACACACACACAGGCACACATGCGTGCACACTCACTGGACTGTGTTACAGCCCCCGCAGGAGACCGGGCCCCATTCTGAGAGCATAAATAGGAGCTGCCACCTGCTTCGTGTCTGCGATGTAGGAGAGAAATGGATGGAGGGCACCTTAATTTCCAGGTATCACAGGGCGGTAGCACAGGGATAAGACAAGGCAAATTTGTATGTGAGAAACCGGGGAATCAGTGATCATCAGCACAACTCCTGGTCAGAGCTGGAAGCCGACAGCACCTCCCACATCTCAGTTCCAGTGCTGCCAGGACCTCAGCCCGTGGCTTCTCAGGCTCAGCCCACCCCAGCATTTCAGCAGCGGTAGAAACACCCTCCTGGAGACTCCTCTTATGGGATCGTGATCTGCAGGAGCAGTCAGGCCAGAACATGAATTTTTCTAAGTCCTCAAAGGAAGGGAGGCCATTACAGGTTCTCAGAGCCCAGTGCCAGGAGGCCAGCATGGTGAACATTTCTCCTCCCTGCTCAGGTATTAGCATACCCATTTCTATCACATGCAAACTGAGGCTCATCCTAGGTCGCTGCACTAAGACATGGCAACAATGAGATTTAAAATCACTTCTACTTTTCTCCAACACTCAGATTCTTTTTTTTATTATACCATGGTACCACAACCAATTCTAATCCTAATGGCAAATGCTTATATTGTTTTCCTGAAATGTGAGTTGTAAACCTTTACTAAATGGTGGCAGGCATTTTTGACACAATCTTGTTTTATGAACCCCAGTTCTTAAGTTTAATTCCTTCTCCCCCTCTGTGCATCCATTCTTTCCTCCCTCTATTCTTGTCTCCCCCTTTATCTTTTCTACCCTCCAATCTTAAGGAAAGCTTTAGCCCCTACTGCCTACTCTCCAGCCACCCACATCCTTGACACGGACAACTGAGGTTTCTGTCCATCAGAGGTAAAGTACCAGTAACCTGATGCCTCACCCTAGCCCTCTATCAGCCCAGGACACCCAAACCATCCTTTGGGGAAGTCCTGTGCCAGCCCCATGTCCAGATTAAAGACTGAGCATGCAAAATGTTATGCCTTTCAGGAAGCTTGGCCCCTGGGCTGCCTTTCCTCTCCTGCCATGGCCTTTCTGGGACCTTTCTGTCCTGTCACAAGCAGGAAGCCCAGGCTTTCCATTCCTCTTATCCCTGTGAAGAGAAAGAGAGAGAGAGAGAGAGAGAGAGAGAGAGAGAGAAAGAAAGAAGGAAGAACATGTAGGTGGGTGGAAGCGAGCATGGACACCTTCATGTGAAGACTCCCACAAAGCCGTCAACGATTGAACACATGCTTTACTTTTTTCAGTTTAAGCCTCATGTTGTCCAAAGGAGCACAAATGTGACCTGGGCTTTTCCACGGAAGCAACTATTGTGGGGACAACAGGGGAGAAGGGAGGTCATTGCACCAGGATGGTAAGGCAGCAGAAGGGAGAAAGAACACCCAGGCTCACTTTCCGCTGAGGTGGCCTGGGGCAGGTGCTGCTGGCCGCTGGCCTCCTCTGGAGCTTACAGAGGCCACCTTTGGTCCAAAGTCTGCCAGAATTTAAGATGAAACAAGTGCCTGAGGCATGAAACAGATGGGCTGAGGCCCTAGAAAGCCCACCCAGACATTCTTACCCAGGGTGACTGGAGTTATGTTTGTAAATATATTAGGAGGATCTAATGGATGGAGCCAAAGAGTGCAGTCAGAAAGCAGTAATATTTGTGTGTGTGTGAAGCATGTGCTACTCACATCCACATCTGAATGGCTGTGAGTCAGAGACAGCCCACTCCGTTCAGTGCCGTCTCTTCCTGGAAGCTCTGCCTGACTCTTCCCGGCCGGGTCTCCAGGGCAGCTTTGTTCTTCCTCCCTCAGCTATCACTCAGCAGACCCAGCAACACATTTCCCCGGCGCACTGTCTCTGTTCAACCGTCTGTCTCTCTGCCAGCCTGTCAGCTCTCGGATGGTGAGGACTATGTCTTTTCTCTACACCACCAGCACTCAGTATAGGGCCTGGCAGACAGGAGACCTCCAAGAACTGGGGGCTGAATTGGGAACGAGGCTTCTGAAGGCTTTGGGATGGTGGAAGCGGGGCAGTTAGTGGTTTATACTCGGGGTTGGGAGACCTGATTTCCAGGGGTGAATCCTGCTATCAGACTGTAGGAACTGTGGGCTCTGAGGCCTAAGTTTCCCCATCTGTAAAATGGAGATGTGATGGGTGAGGTAGAAGAAATAGGTAGAAAGAGACAAGGAAAACTGTAAATTCATAATCAGAATTTTAGGAAAAACTGCAGCTTCACAATAAAAAGTTATTCAAGGTTACAATGCTATTTTCCTTTCCATGAAAATCACTCCAAAAGGAAAACAAAACAAAACAAAACAAAACAAAAAAACTCTTTAGTCTGTAAATTGAGCTGGGAGACTTCCAGGAAGATGGCAGAGTGCTGAACGGCAGGGAAACAGCCTCTCCCAGATTGGGAGTCCAGACACTGGAATATAGCAACATAAGGAAAAGAAGAAGGAGGAAAGTGGGTACCCAGGACCCAGGAAGGATCTGAAGCAAGAAATGAAGCCCGCAGGGAGCATGATGAGAGACACTTCAATGCAGAAGGAGGTAGCAAGCAGTGCTTTCTCCTGGAGCCCTGACTCACTGAGTGGGAAGGGTGGTTCGAACCTGCACATGCACAGTGACTACCGGCGACTCCAGAGGCCTCCATGGAGAAATGCACCAGTGGAACAGAGCAGTGAACACATAGACTGCTGTGGCTGGTGAGTTATTCGAGTTCAGATGTCCCCCAGGAGGGCAATTGGCCAGTCGCCATCTTGGAGAGGGGCTAACTGATCTTGGAACTCAGAGCAGCTGTGGGCTGGCTCCATCTAGCTGTTTCCAATGTCAGGGTAAGGCAGGGAGTGTTGCAGGCTGAAAAATTACTGGGTTCCAGACCCACAGCTAGAAACCAGCCTGAACTTCAGTGGAACTAAAGGTGCAGGCTTGCTGGGTTATCCACTACCCCACTGTAAATATATGGCTGGCTTGCTGGGATTAACCAACTCAGATCTGGGCTCTGTATGCCCACTCTGTCTACCTGGAAGTGGACATTTTTTTTTCTTTTCTTTTCTGTTTTTTTAAACTGTTTATTCTTGTTTTTATATGAGTGTGAACATTGTTTCTAGTTTTTTGTGGTTGTTGTTCTGTTCTGTTCTTGTATTTATTGCTTCCTTCTCTCTTTCCCTCCTGTCTTATTCACTAGTGTCCCACAGTTTGTGTAATCTTCCTTGTCCTCCAGCCTTCCTTCTAATCTATTCTTCTACTTCTATTTCTCTATTCCCCCCCAACCAATTTTAAATTTTCTCCACTGAGGGTAAAATCACCACATTGAGGGCATATTTACTGTATACAATTTTCTGGCTCATTTTAGATTTGGTTATATAACCACAAATCTAGTTCACACCGTTAAAGGTGGGAAATTAATAGTTAACTCAGTTTATCATTTTCTAGGCTGTGTTTGATGCTATTGTTATTGCTGATTGTACTACTTAAGCCAAGGTGAAATAATTGTTCTTCCTGGTATGCCAAGACTGAGATTGTGAAAGGGTCATTAACAGTACCACAGGCCAGTGCCAAGGAACTATGGGCTAGACCAAATGGGCAGCAACTTTTCATCCCCAATGAATTGAAGATGTAGGATTTTGCAACAGACTCAAAACCAAAAGCCACTTACACTTGGATGACATCTCTGAGAAGTAGTCATTTTCTAGGGGTTCTCAATACTAGCAATAAGCTATGTGCCATGAGCAATTTACAAGCATCAACCCAGCAATTAAACAAAAAATAAATAAATAAAAAAGAAGAGAAAATGAAAAGACACTTAAGCAAGATGCAATTCTAGACTTCCAGCTCACCAAAGACAAACCCAGGGGGCAATGGGGTGGAACAATTCAAAAGCCACCCACCCGGACTCTCTGAAGTGCTAACAGCAGAAGTAACAACAGATGAATGAGACTCTAGAAAAAATCAAATCAGAAATAATTTCTCAGATAACTACAGAGATAGTGACTGTAATGAAAGACATGCTTAGTGACTCTTGAGCAGATGCAGATAAAAAAATAGAAGAGCTTAGGAAATAGATGGAAACCATAAACACACAACATAGGAAAGAAATGAAATCCATAAGACAGATTCAAACAGATATCCAGGAAATTAAATATACTATTGAAAGTATATGCAGCAGAATGAGCCAATATGAGGACAGAAGATTAGATATAGAAGGCAGGATTTCAATTAGAGATCATGAAAAGAAAGATTTCTTAAAAAAAAACAAGGGGGGGGATACCAAGGAACCACAAAAAATCAATCCAACAGCTTCTATGTGATGCAAACAAGAATAACATAAGATTGATCAGAGTCAATGAAAGAGGAGATGATAACGCAAATGACATAAAAAAAACCTGTTCACAGAAGTAATGGCAGAAAACTTTCCAAACATGGAAAAAGAATTGGACATACAGATAAGTGAGGCATTGGGAACTCCAATTAGTCAAGATAAAAAAACTATAACAAAGAATATAATAGTCAAGATTCCAGAAATTCAACACAAGAACAGAATATTAAAAGCTGTTAGAGAAAAAAACAAATAACATATAAAGGAAAGCCCATCAGAATCACAGCTGACATCTCAACACAAATGCTCAAGTCAAGGAGAGCCTGGAGTGAAGTATTTCAATACCTAAAAGAAAACAACTTTCAATCCAGATTGATGGCCCCAAAACTTTTTTTTCAAAATTGATGGAGAAATAAGATACTTCTATGACAAGGAGCACCTGAAGAAATCCATGACCACCAAACCAGCACTCCAAAATTCTCTGAAGGACATTCTAGAAAGAGGTAATGAGGACTACAATTCTGTGAAGCCCAAAAGAATGAATCTGCCAGGCAATGTGAGTAATTAAACAGGGAAATATAAGGGAACAAACAACAGGAAAAGAACATGACAGGATAAGTCAGTACATATGAGTTATAACCATCAACATTAATGGTCTCAATTCTCCAATCAAAAGAAACAGACTGGCAGAATGGATCCAGAAGCAAGATCCAACAATATGTTGCTTGCAAGCAACACATTTAGTTCGAAAAGAAATTCACAGACTGAAAGTCAAAGGATAGAAAACAATACTCCACGTGATAGGAACCCAGAAAAAAGCAGGGTGGCCATTCTATTTGCAGACACAGTGGATTTCAAGCCAAGACTGATTAAGAGAAACAAAGAATGTCACTACATCCTTGTAAAGGGAACAATCCAATAGGAAGAGATAGCAATCATAAATATATATGCACCAAATACCAGCACACCCAACTATATAAAACAAATATTAACAGACATGAAGAATAAAATAAGCACTAATACAATTGTAATGGGGGACCTCAATACCCCACCATCACAAATAGACAGATCAACTAGATAAAAAATCAACAAAGAAATATCAGAACTGAACCAAACTTTTGAATAAATGGACATAGTAGATGTCTACAGAGTGTTCTCAGTATCAGAATACACATTCTTCTCAGCTGCACATGGGACATTCTCCAAAATGGACCACATATTAGCTCATACTAGCTTAAGTAAATGCAAAGGAATTGAAATTATCCCATGCATATTATCAGACCATAGTGCAATGAAATTTCAAATCAATGGCAGAAGAAACCACAAAAAATTCATAAACAAATAGAAATAAAATAACACCCTCTTGAACAACCAATGGGTCACAGATGAAATTAAAATGATAATGAATTAAATGATAATGCCAGTACAACATACTGGAACTTATGGGACACAATGAAAGCAGTCCTATGAAGGAAATTTATAGTGGTGAATTCCCATATCAGAAAAACAGAGTGAGCGCACATAAACAATGCAATGTTGAATCTTAAGCTCCTAGAAAAAGACGAGCAAGTCAAGCCCAAATCTTGTACAAATTATAAAGATAAAACCAGAAATTACTGCATTGGAGACTAAGAAAACAATACAAAGAATCAATGAATCAAAGAGTTGGTTCTTCGAAAGATTAAGTAAAATTGACAAACCCTTAGCTAACCTTATCAAAAAAAGGAAAGAAAAGACTCACATCCATGCAAACAAGAATGAAGAGGGTAAAATAAGAACAGATCCTGCTGAAATTCAGGAGATCATCAATAGCTACTTCAAGAACCTGTACTCTAATAAGATGGAAAACACAGAAGAAATGGGCAGATTCCTAGATACATATGAATTACTAAAGCCAAATCAAGAAGATATAAAAATTCTCAGTAAATCAATATCAGTCAATGAAATTGAAGATGTAAGAAAAAACCTACCAACAAAAAAAAGCCCAGGCCTTGACAGATTCACTGCTGAATTCTACAAGTAATTTCAAGACCTAATGCTGCTACTTCTCAAAATCTTCGATGAAATTGAAAGAGAAGCAATAACCCCAAATTTATTCCAGAAAGCAAGCATTACTCTGATATCAAAACTAGAGAAGGATCCAACCAAGAAAGAGAGCTATAGGCCAGTCTCCTAATGAACATAGATGCAAAAATCCTATAAGATACTGGTGAACAGAATGCAGGAAACCATCATGAAGATTATACACCATGACCAAGTAGGCTTCATCCCAGGGTTGCAGGGATGGTTCAGTAAGTGTAATATACATATTAACAGAGCCAAGGACAAAAACCATTTGATCATTTCAAAAGATGCAGAAGGGGCCGGTGAGATGGCTCAGCGGCATAAGCGCCTGCCCGGCAAGTGCAAGGGCCCGAGTTCGACTCCCGGAACCCACATACGAAAAAGGGGCCGGTGATATTGCTCAGCGGCACGGGCGCCTGCTGGTGTGCGAGGTCCTGAGGTCGACCCCCCGGTACCCACAAAAAAAAAAAAGATGCAGAAAAAATGTTTGAGAAAGTCCCACACCCATCTATGACAAAAACCCTACAGAAAATTGGAATAGATGGTCTTTTTCTTAACTGATAAAAGCCATCTATGACAAACAAACAGCCAACATCATACAAAGTGGACAAAAAATGAAAGCTTTCACTCTAAAATGAGGAACAAGACAAATATGTCCACTGTCACCATTTTTATTCAATATAGTTCTGGAAACATTAGCCAAAGCAATTAGACAAGAGAAAGAAATTAAAGGAATGAGGATAGGAAGGAAGAAATTAAATTATCATTATTTGTGGATGATGTGATTCTCTACATAGAAGACCCCAAAAACTCCACTAAAAGATTTCTAGATTTAATAACCAAATTCAGTAGCATAGCAGGATACAAAGTCAACACTCAAAAATCAATAGCATTCCTGTACACAAATAACAAACTCACTGAGAGAGGAATTGGGGAAAAAACACTTTTCACAGTAGCATCCAAAATCTTGAAATACCTAGGAATCAATCTAACAAAGGAAGTAAAAGACCTTTATGTTCAAAACTACAACACTCTGAAAAACTAGATTAAAGAGGATATCAGAAAATGGACAGATATCCCTTGTTCTTGGGTAGGAAGAATCAATACAGTGAAAATGGCCATACTTCCAAAATCGTTATACAGATTTAATGCAATCCTGATCAAAATTCCAACAGTGTACCTCATAGAATTAGAGAAAAGAATCCTAAAATTCATTTGGACCCAGAAGAGGCTTAGAATAGCAAAAGCAATTCTGGGCAACAAAGGCAAGGCACGGGGCATCACAATTCCTGACTTAAAATTATACTACAAAGCTACTGTGGTAAAAAGAGCATGGTACTGGCAATTGAGGATCAATGGAATGGATTGGAAGATGCAGAAACAATTCCAAACACACTCAGCCACATAATCTTTGACAAAGGAGCCAAACACCTTCACTGGAAGAAAGATAGCCTCTTTAATAAATGCTGTTAGAAAAATTGGCTTCCTACATGCCGAAGACTGAAACTAGACCCATATCTTTTAAAATGCACTAAATGAAATTCAAAATGGATCAAAGATCTAAATTTTAAATTAAAAGAGAAATAATAAATCTGCTGGAAGATAGAATAGGCAGAACTCTTGAAGACATTGGTGTAGGCAGACTTTATGAACAAAACCTAGATCACACAGGAAATATCACAAAGAATCAACAACTGGGGTCTCATCTTATTAAAAAGTCATGTGCAACAAAAGAAACTACCACAGTAAAAGGACTACTATCTAGAATATATAAAGAACTCAATAAAGTCAGAGTCCCTAAATTTAAAGACCCAATCCAAAAATGGGCATCTGAAATGAATAGACACTTCTCAGATGAAAAATTAGTAACAGCAAAGAAACATATGAAAAAATGTGCAACATCATTTGAGAGATGCAAATTGAAACCATGCTGAGATTCCATCTCATTCCAGAAAGAATGGCAATTATCAAGAAATCAACCTATAACAAATGCTGGTGGAGCTGTGGGGAAAAAGGAACACTTATCCACTGTTGGTGGGAGTGTAGCCTGGTGCAACCACTGTGGAAATCTTTGTGGAGATTCCTCAATAAACTAAAACCAGAAGTTCCATTTGGCCCAACTATTCCCCGTCTTGGTATCGTCCCAAAAGAATTAAAAGCACCATACCACAGTGATATATGCACACTCATATTTATAGCAGCACAGTTTGAAATAGCTAAATCTTGGAAACAGCCCTAATGCCCATCAACTGATGAATGGATAAAGAAGATGTGGTTTTTTATACAAGGGAGTACTATTCTGCCATAAAGAAAGATAAGCTTGAGACATTTGTAGCTAAATGGATGTACCTTGAGGACATACTCTGAAATAAAATAAATTGGACATGCCTGTTTAAATACCACATGGTTTCTCTGGTGTGAGAAACCAAAAGTGTAAATAAGGATCAAAATGCATAATAGATATTGGGAAATGGGAAGAAAATGTTCAAATAAGAAGGGGAAAAAGGGAGGGGGAAGAGGGTAAGGAAGAAAGGGACAAGAGAAATAAAGGAGAATAGAAGGAAAAAAATGGAAACAAAGCTTCCCTAGATAAGGAGGGGAAGAGGGTTTGAGGGAAGAGAAGGGAATGGGGAAAAAAAGAAGTAAGATATATCATGTACAGGTACAAGTTCCCTATGATGAATGTCATCAATATGTATATCTAAAATTTACCAGTAAAAAAATTATCAGCTTAAAAACACTGGGCTCGTTCTGTTCCCCTGTATATTCAGTCTGCAGCTTTTCCTCCCACAGACTCCCACCCTCCAGGAGACGGCACTGTTACATAGAGCACGCACCCCCACCCTTCAAAGGCATGAAAATGGTTCGCATTCTAACCCAGCACACCAAACGGGCAGCCTGACTGCCAAGCAATACACACCCTAGGGCGGTGGTGGCAAGCCTGTGGCACATGTGCCGCAGCGGGCTGTTTGTATCATGGAAAGCTCTAAAAGGTTCACTGTCACTGCCCTAGCTCATCCATCTGGAAGAAGCTAGCCCACAGGACCACAGAAAACCACAGCGCTGATCATGGTGCGTCTCACTCTGGGGCCTGCTCTTCCCAGTGCCTGCTGCTTTAATACTGCCTAATTAACCTTTCAGTGCCTCTTCCTGATGCCACATAATTCAGCAAACCTACAGTCTTCCCTGTGGTTGGGGTGAGTTGAGGTCCCCACTTCCTCACTGGGGGACCTCTCTGGACTCCGTCTGGTGCAACTGGCATCCGCCTCTTTACACTGCTGAGTACTGAATGAGATATTAAAGAATTTAGCTCGGAGTCTGCAACTTAGCAAGCAGGTCATAAACAATAGCTAATCTTATTATATCATTAGAGGGAGATCTTCCGAGCAAGAAAATGTGGGTTCTAGTTTGGTCCCCACCTTTTCCACGCTTTAGAGACGGACTTACCCCACATCCTGCTTCTCTCACTGTGTCATGTGAACGAGGCCAGCTTCCCTGGAAACCACATTCCGGGCATTTATCTCAGCTGGCTGAGCTGGGACCAACGGCTCATGATTGCCCTGTGCCTGGGCATTCCTGAGGAATCTGATGACACCAGTCCAGTTCTGTTCACTTAAGGACATGGGACAGGATGTCATCCACTGTCCGCAGAAGGACCTCTTGCTGGCTGCTGGGTTACAGAAGGAACCTTGGAAAAAGGAAGCAATGTTTATTTACTTAGTGCTTCCAAATCTTAAAGTGGTTCTCAAAATTAACATCCTCCCTAAAAAGGATTGCTGGCTCCCACTTCCTGCTAATCCTTTTTATTATTTTTACTTCATTGGTTCTTATGTCACTTTTACGAGCTGGGCGGGATCCCCTCCTTTTTACAGTGAGTTGAGGTCTCAGGGGAGTTAGGTGAATATTCAAGTTTGCCAGAGAGCAGTGGTGTGTGCGCTGCATGCCCCATAAAACTTGAGTCCCTTGACAATGAAACCTGTGTTCCCTTTTACAGCACAACTGGGGAATGCAAAAAATAATGCCCTTCTTTAAATGTAATGTAGCAAAGACTGATGCTTGGTTCACTTTCTCCTTCTTACTTGGTAATAAAGCATCTGATTTTTTAGTAGTCACACGAGCACCTGGAATAAAGGCTCCATCCCTCAGCTTACCTAGCAGATAGTCTTGGTTATGTGATTAAACTGTGGCAAATGAGAGAAAGTGGAAGTGAAGTGTATCTTGAAAAAGAGAAAACAAACCCTTCTTCCTTCCTGCCGGCTGCCATGTGGATGTGATAGCTGGAGTTCAAGCAGCCATCCTGAATAATGATGTAGGGGTAAACTGTCTGTTGAGGGTGGTTGATGAAAGATGTTAGGTTCCTGATACTACAGACAGCCACTCCAGCCTCTGTTGGATTATACAACACTTAGTTCATGTGAGGGGGAAAAGAATTGCTACCTTTCTTACACTACTTATGGTTTCTGTTACTTGCTGAGCATAACCTAAACAAAACCAGTGTTTTCTATTGTGCTGAGAAAAATCCCTAAACACTCAGGGATGCCAGGCCCTGAGTGAGCAGCCTGGCTCACTTCCCTACCCTCCTCTTGTACCCATTTTCCTTTGCTCCCTACCCCTTCGCCCACTCTCCTCCCCTCTCACACACAGCTCCCATTTGCAGAGCTGCTCACCTGGGTAACTGCTGCCCACGCTTTAGTCTCAGTCTAGGAGCTTTGTGCTCTGAGATGCATTCTTCCAAATCTCCTGCATTCTTCTCCTTTCCTGTCCTCTTCCTTTACAGCACCTAGCCTTTTAGTGTGGAAATAATGTATTTCATAGCATGGTTCTTTGTTTAATGTCTGTGTTGGCTCCTAGACATTAGCTCTAAGCACTGACAGTCCTCACCGCTGTGTAGCCTGACCACACATAGTGCCCACCTGGGGCCAAGTGTAGCTTCCAAAGATGCTGGCAACAGTACCTCCCATCCCATACTCTTGCCTGCAGTGTGACCACCACTCTTCCATCACAAGAGAGAGTCTACTTCTCTGCCTCTTGGATCCGTCTAGGCCCTGTGATAGCTTTTGCACATAGAAGGTGGCAGAGGTGACACTGTACTTATTCTAGGGGTGACCTTTACCTGGTCTGGCAGCTTCTGCTTTCACCTGAGGAAGCCAGTTGCCACATAAGGGTGCAAATGTACTAAAGACACCATGGTGTGCAAAGCCCTAGTGGAGTGGGGAAGGCCTGGAAGACAAGACGCTACCTGGATGGGGAAAGTCCAGGAGCACTGAGAACAGCCCTGTGAGGGCTGTGAATGTCCAGCTCCAGCTGGATTTGATTGCAACCACGACACCCCACATGGGACCCTCCAGCTGATCTCAGCCAAAGCATTAATCTGCAAGCAGTCATAATAAATTGCCTTTATTAAAGAGCCATTTTGTTTTGAGGTTGTTCATTTTGCAGCAATTGATAATGTAAATGCTGACACAGAGCAGGAAGTTGGTATTTGTCCAATGAATGAGTAAATAAAGAATAGAGCTTATTCTTTTTATTCTTTGATTGCTGGAAGCTAAAGGTCTATAGTAATTCTGAGACAGACCTACAACCAGCATGTCTTGGCAGGAAGAGTCTGGGCTGGGGCCACGTTATCTTTTTTGGATGCCTATGCTTCAGTCCTGGCAACATTAACACACGGAGAAGGCTTCTGCGGGCAAGGGCCTGGGAGCTGAGGGTGCGATTTAGGGTGCAAGATCTAGGACGTTGGCAGGTTGACAGAGGTGGCGGCCTTTAATTATTGTGGCACATGCCATCTTCAAGTCCCTGTAAACCCGGGTGGGACATCTGAACAAATGTTGAGACAGGCAAAAGGTATGTGAGGTGCAAGGAGACTGAGAGAGGAGACACAACATAAGCTTGGCCTTGAGAGTCTTTGGCAGTGGGGTTCTAAGCAATTTAAAATATTCCCTTGCTTTATTCATCTGTATTTTCTTTCTTTCTTTTTTTTTTTTTTTTTGTGGGTACTGGGGGTGGAACTCAGGACCTCGCGCTTGCCGGGCAGGCGCTTATGCTGCTGAGCTATCTCACCAGCCCCTCATCTGTATTTTCTAAACACTCTTCAAAATATGTCTTACTGTTTACAAAAATAAATTATTGCCAACATCTCTGCCATCCTATAAACATATACTAAAATATTTAAAAATAAATAAATAAAATAAAAATAAAACTGAATCAACAAAAAGAAAAAGAAATTATTATTTAAAGACTCTTGTTTTGTGAACTTTCCAGAAGGCCCAAACCACTACACCAAATTGAAATAAAACAAAACAAAGAAAACTTCAAGTAACAAATTACATTCTTTTCCTCAAAAAATTAAAAATAGAACTACCATGTAATCCATCAATACTACAGAGTGTATATGTCAAAAGAAATGCAATCAGTATGTTAAAGAGATATCCGTATCACGTGTTCATTGTAAAATTATTCACAACAGCCAAGATAGGGAAAGAACCTAGCTAGTGTCTATTAACAGATGGATGAATAAAGAAAATGTGGTATATATGCACAACAAATATTAGTAAGTCATAAAAAAGGAGTTTTGCCATTTTCCACAACATGGATGAACCTGAGGACATTATGCTAAGTAAATAAGCCAGGCACAGAAATATATAAACTATATGATTGCTCTTATGTGTGGAATCTAAAATTCCAAGTGGATAGAAGCGGAGAGTTGTCTCAGGTTATGAGGAGCTGGTGGTGGCAGGGTGGGGAAAAGGGTGAGTGGTCAAATGGCACAAAGTTTCTGTTAGACAGGACGAGTAAGTTTTAGTGATTTATTCAGTGTGACAATAGTTTATAATTTTGCACTGTATCTTTCAAAATTGCTAAAAGTAGATTTTAAGTGTACTCCCCATAAAGAAATGTTAAGTATGGGAAAGGAGAGGTAGCTTGTTGTAATCATCCCACCATGTACCCGTATATCATAACATCCCATTGTCTCCTATAAATCTGTAAAATTATGTTGTCAGTTAAAAATAAAATAAAATAAATCATTAAAAATTACATTTTCACCAGCTGATCATCTTATTTTTTTCAGGCTTGAAGGTCATTATTTCAAGAAATAAAGAAGTAAGTATAATGGTTGAAGGGAGGGAAGGGGTATGGGAAAAAAGAATTAAGATGCATTACGTACAGGTACAAATTCCCTATGATGAATGTGATTATTATGTATGCAAATATATACTAATAAAAAAGAGAAGTAGGTATATCCCAGAATATCTTATAATGGGTGGGTGACCTTTTCGTGAGGTCCGAAGTAGGGTGTGGCAAGAGTGTGGCCGCTGCCTGGTAGCCAGGTGCAGAACACACTTTGGTCTCTTTGTCCATAGAACCTTGGTTTGCTCAGCTTAGGCCATCAACACCCCAGCTAGCAGCACCTTGGACTGATCATTCCCTCTGATTTATAATTATACGGCATTAAGTTGTGCTTCGGAAACTATTATCAGTTACCACTCTCACAAGTGTGAATAATTACATACCTTATTCAGAGAATGACATGTATTCTGTGGAAGTGTATCCTTTTCCAGTTTGGGGAGAGCAATTTTCATGCACTCATGAACCACTTAACACTGAATCACCCACAACAGTGCTCCCAAAGTGGGCAGCTTAGGATTTGGAAATCTGATGGGGGAGGGGGAAGAGAAAAAATCCGAATAACTAGAAAAAGTAGTTTGGGAAGGTGATAACTCTACATTTCCAATGAGAATCTCTCAGGGTTTTCCTAAGGGTAGATTTACAACCAGTCTCATTTTCTTTAACAAGCATTTACGGACTTTTGCTGTCTGACAGGAGCTATTTATGTCACTGGTTACCTACAACACATGCCACTAAGGATTTAGCGAGTGTCTATCATTTGCCCACCATTGTTCTAGGTCTAGATTCTTTTTTTTTTTTTTTTTTTTGTGGGAACCGGGGGGGGGGTCGACCTCAGGACCTCGCGCGCCAGCAGGTGCCCGTGCCGCTGAGCGATATCTCCGGCCCCTTTTTTTCGTATGTGGGTTCCGGGAGTCAAACTCAGGCCCTCGCGCTTGCCGGGCAGGTGCTTAAGCCGCTGAGCCATCTCGCCAGCCCATGGTCTGGATTCTTGTGTGAGATTAACATGCATAACAGACAGAAATCTCTGCCCTGGTGGGGCTTACATTCTAGAGGAAGAACGCAATAAATGAGAAAAAATACAATATATTAGAAGGTAGCAAGCACCCTGTAACTAGCACAGGGTAAGGGGCATCAGGAGGATCTGTGTGTGTGTGTGTGTGTGTGTTCAGTTTTGTATTATTGAGTACTGCCCCTAAAAAGATATGTCCAAGTCCTAACTTTGGGACCTATAAAAGTGACCTCATTTGGCAAATCAATTGTCTCAAGATGAGACCATCCTGGATTATTCAAGTAGATCCAAGTGTCCTCCTCAGAGAGAAGGCAGAGGGAGATCAGAGGCAGGTAGAGATGGGAGTGACAGCCCTACACCCTCCTGCCCCAGCCACACTGCCCTCTGGCTCCCCAAACAAAACACACACAGATGTCTTTGCAGTGGTAAATTGTGTGTCACTGTGCTCGTATTGCTGACGAGATGGGCTTGAAAGGTTCATAGACACATGCGCACAGGAAGTAAGGAGCTGGAATTCACACTCAGAAACCAGAGGCCACGCTTGTGCCTCAGTAAACACTTCACTGTCCCAGAACAAGAGATGGGGCATGAAAAGCAAATGCTGTCCTAATGACGCACCTGAGATGCTACACCTTGTGCCCCTGAGCCCTGCAAGTGCTGCTTTGGTGACCATGGACAAAGAGCTGTAGCTGAGCCACATGAGGTCTCCCCAGGGCCCACACTGCAGAGGGGACCAGGCCACACTTTGCTGGGCACAGCTCAGGACAGAGGACATAGCCTCCCCTCCCCAGTAGTGCAGGGCTGCTGTCTCCACTCTCACCTGCAAAATGGACATGGTGACACAGAATTTGCCACTGCAAAGACATATGTATAGGTCTGTGTTTTAGTAAAAAATTGTGTCTATAGTTGCTAAGAAAAAAAGAAAAAGATGAGACTGGAAAGCATCTGGTTTCTCTCTTTTTTTTTTTTTAATTTATTTATTTTTTGAGGCAGAGTCTTGCTATGTAGTTCAGGCTGATCTTGAACTCTTTATGTAGCCCAAGCTGGGCTTGAACTTGCCTCCTCCTGCTTCAGCCTCCTGAGACTTGGGATTACAGGCCTGCACCACAATAACCTGTACTTTGTGAAGGTCTGGAAGAGAGGAGATCAAAGCCTCGGAACATAAGGAAATGACAAGGAGATGGAGATGCCGATTACCCTGACCATGCTGTGTGCAGGTGTTGAATGATCACACTGTACCTCACTATTGTGTGCAATAACTGCATGTTAATAAAATAAAAATTCTAAATGCACTATGGCTTCAACCACTGCTAGATTTTTAAGTTAATGATAACTGAGGTGATACTTGCAGCTTACTGGTCTTTGCATAGTTAAACCTGTTGGCTATGTGAAGGCTCCTCTCGAGAGTTAACTTGGCTCATTCACAATCCGGCTTATGAGACCTACTTACCTATCTTTAGCTGTGATGGTGGGAATGTCACTGCTTTGTCAGAACTCCTGGTGGCTTACCTGTGGCCATCGCTAGCTAACTGAGATGCCAGCCAGGGCTTGCAGCCACCGCTGCAGAAGGGGTAGGGGCCATGTCCCTCCTCTCCTACTTGGCCCCACTCAGCGGCTCACTCTCAGGCCCTCACTCCCCAACCCCTGGACTCTCAGGCAGCTGTGAGTTTTCACCATTCAACAATAAGCAAAGGAGTGAGGGGACCCAGTCACTCTCAGCCACAGTGACTACAATGGCTGATTTTATGTCTCAACTTGGCTGGGCCACAATGCCCAGGTAAAGTCAGACATTATTGTGCGTGTTTCCTTGAGGATGTTTTGGGATGAGATTCACATGTAAATCAATGGGCTGTGAGTAAAGACGACTGCCCTCCCTCGGACAGGTGGCCTCATCCCACCACTTGAAGGCCGGACCAGAACAAAAGACTCACATTCTTCCAGCTGGAGGGGGTTCTGGAGCAGGCGGCCTTTAGACTTTGGACTGCCGCACTGGCTTCACCCTAGATCTCCCGGCTGCTGGCCAATCCTACAGACTCTGAAAAGCAAAAGTTGCTGTAATTGTGTGAACCAATTTTTAAAAGATCGCTCAACTCCCCCTTCTCCCATATATACAGTAGTCTCCCTTTATCCCTGGGGGATTCTTTCCAAGTCCCCCCTGGATGCCCGAAACCTCAGAGAGTGCGGAACACAATACATGCGCAGTATCCTTAGTCCCACGGGGGACGGCTTCCAGGACTCTCACAGACACCAAAACCCACAGATGCTTGATTTCCTTTTATAAAATGGCATTGTATTTGTATATAACCTACATACATCCTTCAATATACCTTAACCATCTCTAGGTTGCTTAAAATACCTAATATAATGTAAATGCTATGGAAATAGTTGTTTTAATATTGTTTAGGGAATAATGACAAGAAAAGAGTCTATACATATTCAGTACAGACATAATATCTTTCCCAAATATTTTCAGTCTGCGGTTGGTCTAATTCACAGACATGGCTCTGGTGAATACTTAAGGCGGACTGAACTAGTTTTTTCCCTATGCATATATACTTATGATAAAATTAAATTTATAGATTCATCACAATAAGAAAGAAACCGTGGTCAATAATTAAATAGCACAATTATAACAATAAACTAATAAAAGATATGTGAATATGGTCTCTCGTTTTTGCTCTAAACATTGCATTATACTGTTTGTTTGTTTGAGACAGAATCTCACTGTGTGGTTAAGGCTGGTCTTGAACTAACTGTGTACCCAGGATGGCCTCAGCCTCCCAAGTGCTGGGATTACAGGCATGTGCCACCATGCCCAGGTGTACTTACTTTTCTTGAGATGATGTACAATAACGCAATGCCTATGGGAGATGAAGTGAGGTGAATGACGGAGGCATTGTGATGTAATGTTGGGCTACTACATGAAGGTCACTTGAACACAGTACTCCAGTACTGTGACAGTTGATCTGATAACCAGGACAGCTACTAACTGACTAATGGGTGGGTAGCATATGTGGTGTAGATACATTGGACAGAAGAATGATTCATGTCCTGAGCAGGATGGAGTGCAATGGTGTGAGATTTCATCACACTATGCAGAATAGTGTGTAATTTAAAACTTACAAATTGTTTATTTTTGGAAATTTCCATTTAAAAATTTTGGACCATGGTTGTTCACCATGGATAATTGAAACCTTGGAAAGTATAACCAAATCATGGTGGGAGGAGAGCCCTCTCTCTCTCTCTGTCTGGAAAACCCTGTCAATCACAATTATTTAAACCAGTTTCCTATTTTTATTTTAGCTTTGTATTGTGCCAATTTGTAAACTATAGAAAAATAGACAAAATAGTGTTATGAACCCCCATGTTCCTTGCACTTGTCTTCAACAATAATTAATTCATGACCTCTCAGTCCCTTGCTATATACTCCTACCATTTAACTACCTCCAGGGTTATTTTGAAGTCAATTCCAGACTTCTTGTCATTTCATCTACATACATTTATTGTGCAGCTCTGGAGGATAATAATTCTTAAAAAGATAACCACAAGATTGTTAGCACACTTAAAAATAATTCCTTGATATCATCCTATATCCAGTCAGTCTCAAATTTCTACCATTTATGTTTATAAAATTGGTTAGAGTATGTATTATTATTATTTTTTTTGTGTGTGTGTGGGTACCGAGGGTCGACCTCAGGACCTTGCGTGCCAGCAGGCACCCGTGCCGCTGAGCGGTATCATCAGCCCCTTTTTCATATGTGGGTTCCGGGAGTTGAACTCAGGACCTCGCACTTGCCAGGCAGGCGTGTACGCCGCTGAGCCACCTCAATGGCCCGAGTGTGTATTATTTTTTAAAAAGGTAATACAAAAATAGCAGTACTTATCAAAGAACTTTTGGAAAACATGAAAAATCCTAGAATAAAAATTAGCGTCACCCACAATTGTTGGGGCTGATGCCAGCCAACATGGTGCCATTGTACAAGTAGGAAAAAGACCTTTCTGGAAGGCACAGCCTGTGCCAAGATGTCAACCACTGCCTGTCCCTGCCAGTGGATGCCCTTGCACCATGCACAGACTTGGCCATGGCACGCTCACAGCTCTGAGTGTTCCATCAGTATTTACATTTTGGAATATAGACATCTAGATTTTCTATGGATATATACATAATTTTGCATAATTGTTTTCATACTGTACATTCTGTTTTGTAAGCAGCTTTTTTCACTTAAGAGCAGACCATAAACATTTTCCCACACCATGATATTTGCTTCCAAAGCATGGCTTTTTATGGTTCTATAGGGGTGTACTGTATGCCTTGTCCCACGGCAATGGCCAATTATTTAGACCTATTGGCCTGGGAGTGCAAAGCCTGCCTTTGTAGATAAAAGGCAGACAATAACATTATGTCCTTCTTGGTAGGAACACTAAAACATGCAGGGAAATTTCTGTGCATGCATTGTGTGATCACAAGGCTTTAAATTGTTTCCACCCGTTGGTTTGGAAAGCAAAGGTAGGGTTCTGTTTAGCTCAACTTATGCCTTGTG
This sequence comes from Erethizon dorsatum, assembly GCA_028451465.1. NCBI lineage: Eukaryota > Metazoa > Chordata > Mammalia > Rodentia > Erethizontidae > Erethizon > Erethizon dorsatum. The sequence goes on along the minus strand of CM051836.1, from coordinate 59,849,024 downwards.
GGGCAGCGAGAACTGTCCCTGGATATGTTTAGATTCTCAGCTCTTCTGTAGTAAACAAGAGGCTTCAGTGAAGAGCAGTGAGACAAGAAAAATGGGGACATAATTATGAAGACAGTTTTCCCCAAAATTTATGCAATGAGGACATTTGGGGTTTGGGAAACCAACCACAACAGATGTGTGGAACTGACAGGCAGTAACAGCCTTGGGGTTCCCTTGGACTGGCATTTCTGGGTTATAGGGCAAGAGCACAGCCATTGCTGGATGCAAAAGCCGCCCCATTGCCTTATAAGAAACATCATCACAGACTCAAGGAGTTCTGCTAATGGATTCTCAGAAAATTGCCAGTCCATAATCTCCATCTCTTGAGAGCTAGGATAAACATTGAGGTCAATTGTAAAGTGACCATTCGCCCAAATCCACGGCCCACAGTCAGCTGAAAGCCGGAGCCGGCGTTTTCTGTGCCAGCTCTTATCATCTTAACTAAGTCCACAAAACTAAATGACTCAATTTAATGCAGTCACTGGGAGAGGGTGAGGTCACAGGGCAGATGTAAATCAAGAATTTCTAACCCTGGAGGCCACTCTGAAGGATCACAGAATTTCAGTGCCTTGAAACCTCTCAGATGGGGAGGACTCTTACATGCAAATCATCAGAATTACACTGGGCAGCCGAAGGAAGCAATTAAGAGGAAAAGTCATTCTCGTTTAACATCAATCCACAAAGTAAAATATGAAAGTTGGTAAGGAACCCATATTATTGGGCTTTGCCTGGGTGCCTTTCTCGGGGTAAGAAAAGGGACAGAACATCAGGGCCTTTTCAAAGGTGAGTTGCACATTAAACATGACCTGGTAGGTGCTTTTGAATACCAAACCTACAGCAAGTCACTTCTGATGGCTTTCTAAGGAACTGCATTCTCATCCAAAATTTCACCCATTTGTATCAGAAACGCCACTGGATGGTATATTAGTTTCTTAGGATTGTTGTAAGAAAATACCATAAACTGGATGCCGTGAAAAAATAGAAAATTCTTTTCTTTCACAGTTTTGGAGGTTAGAAGTCTGAAATCAAAGGCTGGCAGGGCCACACTCCCTCCAGAGAATCTAGGGGAAGACCTTTTCTTGCCCTTTGGAGTTTATGGTGGCTTCCTCTAAATGTTCCTTGCCTTGTGGCTGCGTGACTCTAATCTCTGCTTCCATCTTCCCATGGCTGTCTTCCCTCCGTGTGGGACAAATTTCTCTCTTATTATGAGAGCACCGTTGTAATGGACTAGAGCCCGCCCTAATGACCTCATCTCAATTTGATTATATCTGAAAAGATCCTGTATACACCTAAGATCATATTCACAAGTTCTGGGGGTTAGGACCTCAACATTATCTTTTGGGGGGCCAGGATACAGTGCAACCCATAAAGGTTGGAAAGTCAAAGGTCTGGAATTACTGTATCACTCATGCCTGTGATTCTGAGCCAATGGCTTATCATCACTGGGCCCCAGGTTCCCTCTTCTGTACCCACAGATGGCCTGCAGATTTGATGCTGTTTGAACATGAGGCTAGAAGCAAACAGACCCCCAGTGAAAAGGGTCTGCCAGGATGGGAGCAGCGTGGCAACTCTGAGCGACAACACCAAGACCAGTGTGGAGGGGCCGTGTGTGTCCCATCAGGGCAGATTCAGTGTGCAGAGTGCAGGATGAAGGGTACCAGGTCCCCTCCAGCCCCTCCCTGACAAGTCCTTCTGTGGTGCCAGCAACCAGGCCATAGGCTAAAGAGCCAGCAAACCGCCATATTCCTTCCCCCAGGCCACATAGGCTGCCAAGCCCTGGGACAGAGCGCAAAACAATCAGTCCCAAGGCACAGTGAGCACAGTGAATGGCTTTGGCTTCCAAGGCTCATCATGGAACTGGCACCAGTATATGAGACCCAGCTGGCTTTGACAACCAGTGTAATCAGTTCAGACTAAGTATGCCTCGCCTGGCACAGCTTAAATATTTGGATAGACACAGTGCACGTGTGTGAAGGCCGTAAGTGGCTGAGAGGGTTTTAGCCCTGGGTGAGACTGAAGGGACTTGACACGTTATTGAATGGAGGGCTGCAGAAGGTGAAGCCGGGGCTGCTACACATTCCAGGAATGCGGATGGAGCACTCTCACTGTGTATCTGAGGCTGACAGGGTCTGACAGTCCCCATCTGGGAACAATAATCGCGAGGCCAGCGTTCAGAGGCCGCTCTGCCTCCCTGCGCCTCTGCTTCTGCTTTGCTGTGTGCTGTGCTGGCTGGGGCAGTGGAGAGGGCCGTGCACATCCCGCCTCCCCCTGCAGAGTCCTGGAGAAGCAGGACGGGGCCAGCCTCCTGAGTGCCTGCCATTCCAGGAGCAGCGGGCTGAAGACAGAGCCCACCTCCCCCCTGGGAGAGCTGAGTGGAATGCCACGGCAAGGCAGTTTGGGATGCCAACTGATCACCCAGCTGGCTGCCGGCTCTCCTAGCACGGGGCGGCAGGGAGGCCAGGAGTGGCAGTGTGTTGATGTCACGTTTAATGCCGCGGGCTTTCTTTGTGTGCGTGGGGGAGGGGGCTTTCATCTGTGAAGTTCAAAGCACTGTTCACAAACTACCTCTGCTAATCCTCACTCTGATCTGAATTTTGTCGTGTAACTAAACTGATTACGCATCGCTTTGACCTTTTGGCTAAGATCAAGTGTAGTAAACTGATTAGGGGAATTTGGTGAATTGGGCTAGGCTAGCCCCTCCGACGACCTTCCGCATGCTTTGCTACCACACGGGGTGTCAGGAAGGGGGTGAGGGGTCATTTGTGGTACAGAGAGTTTAGGAGCAGGAAGGAACTTCGGAGACCACATCACATAGTGTGGCATCACCCTGCCTTATGAGCATGACACTGAGGTAGCAAATGCGCAAGCATATACCTGAGACCCCTAAATCTGTTTCCCGAGACCCACAGTGGCACCTCTGATTGCCTCCTGTTCCAACACACCTGCCCAGATGCATGCTGGGCATTTCCCAACACTCTCCTTCCCACATATTGCCAGGGCCCCTCCCAGGCACTCTGACTTGTCTCTTCTGACCTTGCCTCTTTCCACAGGGACCTGCCCACCAGCGCCCATGCCAGCCCAGCCGGGCTCGTGTTCCAGGACCCCAGGACACCCTGCCCACTAGCTCTGAGCTTCCTGTGGGGCCCATGCAGGCCTGAGTTGATCAGTCCTCTGGGGCTGGCTCTTCGTGATTCTGGGGAGGGGCTGGCTTTGCCTCCCTTAGTCACAAAGTCCCAGGTTCTGGCCTGTCACCCTGTGCTGTCCAGCCCCATGACATACCATCATCCAGAGTTTTGAAGGCAGGAACCAGCCATCGTGCTTGAATCCCTCCTGCAATCCCAAACAGATCCTCATCAACCAGTCACCAATTTCCCTTGATTCTACTTCCAGAACAGCCCTTGTGTGTAACCCCTTCTCTCCATCCAAACTGTGCCTGCCTGACTTCTGTTCACCTGGATGAAGCGACAGCCTCCTCCCTGCCTCTCTGCCTCCATACCTGCTGCTCTACCACCCATGCTCTTCCTTGGGGCCAGAATGATCTTCCCTCCTTTGATCCTGTGATTTCTCAGTTATTTATAACTTGAATAAGCCCCACTTGACCTTCAGATCCCAACTTGGAGGTCAAAGACCTGCCAGTGAATTGCTGAGGAGCCTGTTGTCTGGCCTCTCGGCACTGCACCACCATTATATGAATTTCCTAGACTGTGAGCTCTGTGAGCTGTGACGTTGCATGGTTGGTTCTGGGGCCACTACACCTAGCATAATTGGACAGACTGGGTGTTTAGCAAATATTTATTGACTGGATAAAGGATCCAGACAGACTGTGTCATTGCTAGGACGAGACCCTAACTCTGCTACTCAGAGCCTCCTTCGTGTGCCTCCTTCGTGTGCCCCAGTGCCACGGCCGCAGCCTCTGGATCATAAGGCGACCTCGAAAGACGACGACAATAAACAAAGGTGGTGGACGAGAGGCCTGAAAGGAGCCCGGGTCCCTGATGAGCTTATGAAACCACTATAACTGTCTAGACTCTGTGTGTGTGTGTGTGTGTGTGTGTGTGTGTGTGTGTGTGTGTGTGAAAGAGAGAGGAATAAACCTGTTATTGAAGGTCCCACAGCTAGGTCTCTCATGCTGGCAACTAAATACAATTCCTTACTGAGTCAGGGCCAAATGCTTAGCTTAGCATGAGGCTCTGCGTCCGTCAGTTTGTTTTGCTCCTGGCCCTTAGCCTGGGACTCTCTTTCTCCTGCTTCCTTCTTCCCATGCTGGCGCAGCTCCAGCACCCAAAGCCTCCTGAGAGCTCCTCCTGTGAGGTGTACCCAGCCCTGCCAAAGTGGTGGCCAGTGGGAGAATCCAAACATTAGCAAGACCCCGCAGATGTTATAAACAGAGGCTTTCTTAGATGTTTGGGCCCTGCTGTTTGCCGTAGAATTTGTTTCCAGGAATAAGTTGATGAAGTGTGATAGTGTTCTGGGAATTGTAGACAGGGACTCCGGCAGTCTAGGGTGTCCTGAGCACTTTGCACAGCTCTGCCAGGGAGCCGGGATGCAAGGGAGAGCGGAGGAGCCATCCTTCTTCCTGTGCGAGGGGGACACCGCAGCAGGAAGTGCAAAGGGTGACTTTTCCCGTGACAACATTCCACTTCTGGTGCCAGCGTCCTTCTCCCCATTGTGTGACCATCTGTCATCAATGACTGTGGCCCCTGAATGTGGACTCGTGCTCCATCTTGGAGCCGGAAATGGGGTGCTTGTCACCAACTGGGCATGAGCTTTGCGGGCTGCCAGGCTTTGAGGCTGGGCTCGTTTGCCTGAGATCACCAAGCTAGGTGGCACTGGGCCCCCTCGGTAATAACTCATAATAATAACTAGCAACTTAGAGCTGAGTTACAACTATGCCACAAAATATAATAACTTACTTTGTGACGTGTATTCTTCCCACCTCCTTTAGTCCCTCATGGGGCAATCTGAGCTCCACTTCACGGGTGAGAAGACTGAGGCACATGTGGGTAAACGTTCGAGGCAGTGTTTGAGGCACAGCCCCTCAGCCTGGTGTTCTTTTTACTTCAGCCCAAGTGCTTTAGAAATGGTTTCCAAGCCTGAGTCCCCTCAGAAAGGGCAATACTTTTCTTTAGTGTCTTCCTAGAAGGTGTGCTGCCTTCTGCCTGTGACCAGAGCAGACATGCCTCAGTGACAGGCTGCAGTCACATGTGTGGGAGCCAGGGTCAGAGACAGTGTCACTTCCTTCCTCGTCACTCTCTGTCTGTTTACTTCCCAGCCAGGGAGGGCTTCATGGGCAGCTCAGCAAATGACATGCCCAGGGGGTGGTAGGAGTAGATGGCCTGGTTATTTAAACATGGGGACAGCTGAAGCTATACACAACAGGTACACTGATAAAAAGCCAGACCTTACTTTTATAAAGAGGACCTTGTTTGAAATGTGAGGTGGGTGTAGGGGAGCTTGACTGACTGCAGGGCTGTGGGGACTCATTTACAAGACCTGTGGTCAGCTATCTGCCCTGTGTTCTCATCCTTAAAAATGCTCTGAGTTTGTTTGTTTGTTTCAGTACTAGAGATCGAGCACAGCCTCACAAACGCTAGGCCAACGCTCTACCATTGAGCTACATCTCCAGCCTCCCCCACCCCAACGTTTTCTTTAAAAAATTGGGAACAGGTCTCCCTAAATTGCTCTGGCTGGCTTTGAACTTTTAATCTTCCTGCCTCAGCCCCCAGAGTAGCTGGGATTTCAGGCATGTGCCACTGTGTCAAACAAAAAAATGTTTTTTGTTTTTTGTTTTTTGTTTTTTTTTGTGGGTACCGGGGGGTCAACCTCAGGACCTGGCGCGCCAGCAGGCGCCCGTGCCACTGAGCGATATCACCGGCTCCTTTTTCGTATGTGGGATCCGGGAGTCGAACTCGGGCCCTCGCGCTTGCCAGGCAGGCGCTTAAGCCGCTGAGCCATCTCACTGGCAAAAAAATGTTTTTTGATACGAATATTGTTTGAATCTCAGGATCTCTGTATTTGTGACTCTGAAATGTAATCCGATGTCTCAAGGCTGGGGGCTTCTTGAGATTATGACATTACCTGTGATACCACACAGCACGTGCCCTGGGAGCATGAGAGCCGATCTGGCCTGTACCATTGGGAAGACACCCTCATGGAGGATGGTGTGGCCCAGCCATGTAGCATTGGAAGGCATTGTTCTCTCCTTCTCTCTCTTTCTTTTTAAAATCTCTACTCACTGCATGTGACCTCATATCTTCCAGTGACATCTTTTTACTTATGGCTCCCACATTATGCCCAAACACCACCTTGTCCTTTCTGCTTGGAATGGGCACCTCACACACAATATGTCCAAAATGGAATTTCTTCTTTTTATTTTAGTTTTAACATCTATTGACGATATTTTTCTTTTATTGGTCTATGTTTGCACCACATAATAGTGATGTTCATTTGTGGGCAGAGTGGAACTTCTAATCATCCCCGTGAGAGCGCCTCACCCCTGGTTTCCTCATTTCAGTTCAGGTAACAGTATTTCTTAACCTCATGCCCAAGCCATGGAACCATTCTTGACTTCCTTCTGTCATATTCAACATTCATACTGTCACAAAATCCTATGGGCTCAACTTTTATGATATTTCCAGAATGTCACAATATTTCTTCACCTTCACTGCCACTACCTTGTAGTGAGCCACTATCTTTTTCCTTTTGGGTCAAAGCAATAACCTCATAAATGACCTCCCACATCACTCATGGCCTCACTGCTCTACTTGCAAGATGGCAGCCTCCTAAATAAAGCTGAGGTCATATCGGACATGCAGGTGCATGCCTTTCATCCCAGGACTCTAGGAGGCTGAGGCAGGAGGATTTCCAGTTTGAACTCAGCACGGGCCATTTAGAGTCCTGGGTTCCATCCCCAGTACTGAAAAAAAAGATGAAATCATGTCAATCCTCTGCTCGGAACTTTTCAGGGGTGTATTGGTAGGGATCTCTAGAGGAACAGAAGCAATAGGAGTATACACATGGATTTATTAGATTGGTTTATAGATTAGAGGCTGGATAGTCCCTCAACAGCTAGAGAACCTGGGAAACAGTACCTTCTCCATCCAAGAAGCTGGCAGCCTCAAAAGAGGAGAGACCCATGGTGTAGACCCAGTCTGAGCCTGACAGCCTGGAACCTCCCTGGAGAGTTGCTGGTGAGTGTGAGTTCAGAGGCTGAAGAATCTGCGATCTAATGTCAGGGTGGGGGTGACCCAACAGCTACAAACAAATGCAGGAAGATCAACCTCGTACATGCAGGCGAGCTTCCTACTTCTGCTTTTTGTTCTATCTGGGCCCCAGCCTATTGGACAGTGCTGCCTACATTCAGTTTGATGACCCATGTGCCAATCTTCTCTGGAAACACCCTCACGGACTCATCCAGAAGTGTGACTTACAATTTTCTAGGTGTCTCTCAACCCAGGCAGGTGACAATCAAGAGAAATCATCACAAGTGTTTCCTTAGCTCTGATAAGGAAGCTGCAGTCCTGGGTACCGGTGCCTGCATGATTTGCTTCCCTCCTTTCCCACTGCATTGCAGACTGACTTCATCTGTTACTCTGTCCCCACTGCCACCTCCTCCTTCCTCATGTTTTTCTTTTCTTTCCTTTTTCTTTTGGCATGTCAGACCTGTACCATGGTAAGTTTTCCTTTGCAGTTGCCATTTTTCCTTCCTGACACTTGCTCATCTCCCCGTCCTGCCCCCTATACAAAAGCACTGTATATTTCATGGTTATTTCTCAAAAGCCTCCTCCTCAGTGAAGTCTCCCTGACCATTCTCTAAAGTTTTACTTTCACCAGGACTCTGTCCTCCTCCCTCCTGAGGTGGACATGGTTGCTGTCTGTTTCAGTCTCCTTGAGGGCCATTGCACGCATTCTAGTGGCTCCTAGATGTCCTGCCTCTCTGGAGAATCGCCCCCGATGGACAGGGAGGTCACATTCCCTTCCTCATCCACCCAGGGCAGCCATAGCCGATGCTTCAAAGATGAGGACACAAAGCTGGCTCCCTTACTTTGAGATGGGGAGAATTTTGCAGCCCTGTATGAAAATTTCAGAGTCTCCTGTGGATCAGACCTAAGACTACACATTGCTGGACTTTTCTCCATTTACTACTTGCTTACTTCACGCTCTGAAGGAGTGAAGAACTTTCCTAAACAGTGAAACAAAACAAAACAACAAAAATCACTTGCACTGAATCATTGTCTGAGACTGCTTCTGGGGTACCCAGCCTAAGACTTCTCGGTTCTTTTTTTTTTTTTTTTTTGGTGGGTACTGGGGGTCAAACTCAGGACCTCACCCTTGCCAGGCAGGCACTTATGCCGCTGAGCCATCTCACAGGCCCTGTTCTTTTTTTCTAATGTACTACATAGTACTTATCTTTGTCCATCTCAATCACTAAATTGTCAATCAATGTATTGTATTCACCACTGTCTCCTCAGTTCCTGGAATGATACCTGGCACATAGTAGGTGCTCAGTAAATACATGCTTCATGATGACTAAGTCCTCATACACCTACAAGTCCTGGGACTTGCACAGATCCTGGTCTTGTTAATCAGGCTGGGGTCTTAGTCTCCTCACACTGTTGCCCATCGACTCTTCCCCTTTGCACCCATTTCCTCCAGCCTGTTGAGGTGGCTTCTGACCCTGGTGGCCTATTGCTTTTTATCCTGGGTCATTTCCCAGTAACCCATGTCACTTTCTTGCTTGTCCAAAAGCACCTGTCAGCGCTTCTTCAGACAGCTTGCCTCCCACATCCTGCCAGTGGAGTCTCAGTGAAATAAGACAGGCAAGAAGAATCGATTCACCCACACCCAGGTGTGGTTTGAGAACAAGGTGAATGAGGAGAAGTGAGACTGGGAAGCCACCAGGTGAGACTGTTCCAGGTGGGAGCAGAGATCAGAATGTGTGATAGCGATGGAATTGCTCTCCTACAGGCTGGGGGAGAGCTCTCTTTTCTCTGGTTGTAACCCTGCTGGAGCGAGCAGGGAGCCATTACCTGATTCATGCCCAAGGTTACTTTGAGTTCAGTGTCAAGGGGCGTCTCTCCTGAGAGTGATTAAAGGGCTGGAGATGTGGAATCAGAAAAGTCAGGTGGGGCCTGAACCTTGGAGGCTCTGCACTATTGACTAGTCAGTGGCCTAGTGACCTCTCTGGGCTTGATTTCTGGTCTATAAATGTTCTTCGGTTTCAACAACAGCTGTGCCTCAACACTGCCTGCACCTCAGCTTGTGTCCTGAGAGCTTGAGAGACGTTAACTTATTTAACCCTCCAGTCACCCTGTCAAGTAGATGCTAATATGTCCTATCGTTACAGGGAAGAGACTCCCAACCTGTTAGATGGGATGAGTTCATGTTTGCAACCCTGAAGAATGGACTCAAGGACAAAGAGGTGAAGAGTAGGAAGGTTTATTAAGAGAACGCTTCTGGGAGGAAAGGGTCCCAAAAGTGGGTTGCTGCTGAGTTCTTTGTCTGAGGGGTTTTTATACAGCAAAATCACCTCACAGGTTACCTTGGGTCGAACTATAATCAGTTAGGATTACAAGTACAGTCTCTTAGCTAATATTGATCCAACAAGAAAGCAAGAAAAACAAGACGCGTAGAGAACAAAGCATTTCCGGAGGGAGTGGGAGGGTGTAGGAGAGTGTAGGAGGGAGGGTCAGAGTGCTCTGGTCATCTGTCTACGTGTTTGTTACATTGTTTTTATGTGTTTGTTATATTTTTCAGGCTTATTAGACCAGATAATGCTGGTTACAGGACAGCTTTGGGCTGCAGTTTATCTCTGAGGAGGCTCACAGGCCTAGCTATCGTGTCTCCATCTTGGGGCCTCGTTTCTATCAACTCAGCCCTTGACCACAGTCCTGGTTTGCCTCATCTCTGCTCTGACTCTGTCTTGGGCCCGGTTCCTTTCTAACTGCCTGTCAATCTCCACCTGACTTAGCTATCTGCAATGCTATCGTTGCACACACTTTTACAGAAGAGGAAAGAGAGAGACAGAGGCTTCAAACAACTTGCCCAAGATTGCAGAACTGGTCAGTCAGTGGTGGCACTGGCATTTGACCCCTGTCTTCTCACTTCAGAGTCTGTGCCTAACTGAGGCACAAGGAAAACTACCAAAGGATACTCTCTCATCCCAGTACTAACCAGGCCTGATCTTGCTTAGCCTCCAAGATCAGATGAGGGTGGTTCAGGGTGGTGCAGCAGCACATATTCTAAATTTGGAACAGTACAGAGAAGATTAGCATGGCCCCTGCTCCATGTGCAAGAAAATGGTTTTCTGCATCTGATAGCCAGAGGATCCATCTGAAGGTCAAGGAGTCCCTTGTGAGTCCCTTGTATGGAAAGCCGAAGGGTCTGTGTCAGAAGCCTAAAGGAACTGCAGATGAATAAAGCTCCTCCTCCTCTGAAGAAAAGGAGACACTTTCTTCTTCTTTTTATTCTGTCAGGCTGCATACCTATTGGTTAGTGTCACCCACATCAGGGCTCCTGGGTCTTCCCTCCTCAGTTCGCGGCTTACATGTCAGTCGTCCACAGACACCCAGAATGGTGCTGCACCAATCCATTAGGCATTTTTAATCTATTCAAGTTGACCTCATAATTAATGATCACACTGGGGCTGCTTGAGATCCTCATGACATGGTAGCTTGCAGGTGAGTGATCCAGGAGAGAACAAAGTGGACGTCGCCTTGTCTTTTATGCTGCTATTTCTATAATTTCTTTTTGGTTACGCAGATCATATAAAGCTGTCAACACCGGAGGGTGAGGTTCACCAGGGCCATCTTAGAAACCAGTTACCGCATTCCTCAACAGGAAGCTACAGCTTGGCTAGGAGGAGAGGAAAGATACTGCAAAGCCAAAGCAAAGCAAAGCAAAACACCCCCCCCCCCCCACACACAGCCCAATATCTATCCGAGACAATAAACACATGCAAGTTGTTTTGGTGGTAGTTTGTTATAGTTAACAATTTGCTCATCACCTTCTGGTCTCATAAAATTACCCCTGGGCAAATTCCAACTGTACTTCTGCACTAAGTGGAATTTGCTTCATTCACTTCTTATCGACTTCTGATTACTCAGCTCTCAGCAACCACTGCAACTCTCCCCACTCTCTCCCTACGCGTTCCCCATTGTCTTCATACAATTTCTCATCATCCCCTTCCTTGTTTTCTTCTTGAGACTAAATGGCTTAAATTGTCACCTGAGAATTCTATCTGTGCCCAGATGTTAACAGGTCTTAAAAAGGAAGAACTCTAATTTTTTTCCCTGCCACTCTAGGTGGATGCAGAAACTGGGCTCATCCACGTTAAAGTGTAATAATTTTTACTATAATCTCTAACATTAATACAGCACTTTATAATTCATGAAATAATTTCATTTTATCAAGGGGAAAAATCCTATTCTACTAATGGAATAAAATCTGTTAACATTGGAAGACCCTGCTGAAATTGAATGAAGTTGAGGTCTTCGGTGCACCCCAAGGGGCTAGGTAATCCCCTAGACCTCATGGAGCTTTTGTTTCTCTAAGTCTAACGTCCTGCCTGCAACACTCTGAGAATCTGTTACTTGCAAGATGGGCAGTACACACTCATTCATTCATTCAATTATTTCCCATCAACAATTCTAAAGAATCTACTAGGACCTCCTAGCTTGCTAGGTTCTGGGGTTACATCAATGAATTAAACAGACTCCATTCCTAGCATCATGGAAGCGTATAGTTTTCAGGACTGGGGGAACATTGGGGAAAGGTAAAAGAAATATTAATGATTATATAGATATTTCATTCTATGTCTTAATTCTGACTGTTGCAAAGGGAAGAACACAGGGTGCTAAGAGAGGATTTTACGAAGTGTCGGACCTGATTACTGCCCCAACTTGCCCTTGACCAGGCGAGGACTGAGCCCTGCACTCAGTTTCTCACTCTCTGAGGCCAGCTGGATTCCTGCTTGGTTCTGCCAGTGGGAGCTCCTTCGGGAGACTGGGGGTGGGGAGAAGCATAGGGACCCGGATTCTTCTGTCCCCACCCTTTCTGCCTTGAACTGCATCTTCTCCATAGCTCCTCCTTGGCCCCGGCTCCCACTGGGCAGGTCTGCTTTCTTGTGGTTCTACCTCAGCTCTGGTTAACCCATCTCCTCCTTTGTTTTTCTAGCCTTTTGGTTTGGCTTCTCATTTCTGCCATCATCCATGTAATACATTTCCTGGAATAAACTCCCTGTTTTAAGTACATTAGTTTTTGTTCTCCTCCTCGGACTCAGGCTGATGTGATGACCCTTTGTATGTTTAAGCCGCAGCTGCCGTCTTCGCTGTAGTGCCTGTTTCTGTCATGGAGCTGGCTGCGACCTTGTCACAGACGCTGCTTGGCTCTACCCTGCCTTAGGTCATTGCAAAAGTATGCAGCCCAGTGCTGTAGGCATACTGGCTAAAAGCACTGAGCAGAAGGGACTCTGAGGGGACAGGGGACAGGGACTAGAAGATCTTTGTGAATGTCTTCAGTCTTGAGATGGGGAAACTAACCTGGAATCTCAAGTTTCCTGATTCTGAGCCCATTTCCCTTTGGAACTCACCTGTTTTCTCCAGAGTCCCACCCAGTATCTCAGCCCCTGCAATCATTCTACTCCAAGTTCTCCGGGTGCATGACTACGCCAGCAAGAATTATTTTTCTGCCCACCCTACAATCCATGGCAGCTAGGATGGAAGTGCTATGGTTACTCTAGTGTCCTGGGTGGGGTAAGGGGAGCAGCATGGACTGTTATTTCAGCATAAAAGACCCCCCAAGTCCAGACCCCAAGTCTAGGGGGTCAATTAGAAGTGCGATCAGAAAGCAAATGGGGACTGAGATGGAAGGGCAGGAAGTATCACCTGACCGGGCCCTGAGGCGTCCCCACCATGAGGAGATACTGGACTTGTCTCACCCATGGAGTAGGTAGTAGGTTCGCTGACTTACGTCACAGCAAAGCACTTCAGGATGTGTCAGTGAGACACAGACAGCTTTATTAGGCAGAGTTACAAAAGTATACATCAGAGAAAATAGACTGTAGGCTCAAAGGAGAGGCACGCTACGATCTGGGGCTGTGAGTATTTATATGTTCCCAAGGTGATGAAGTAGGATGCATATTCCCAGTGTCTGCCACTTCACTGGTTGGTGGGCTAAGGTAGGATGCAAATTATTTGCATGTGTTTGAAGTTTAGAGATATAGTAACCAATTAATAGTACTGTTTCCTAGAGGGTAGGAGGCTGTGGAATTCATGAATTTATAGTTTCAGAAAAAAAGAGTAGGCTCAATTTACAGATGAAAACCATGGACCCAATTTATAGGCTTATTTTATCCTTAAGACTTAGGGTTTTTTTGTTTTTTTTTTAGAGTGAGCTATCTGGAAGGGAAAAAAGACATTTTAATGTTGGGTAACTTCGATTGTGTCCTGAACGGGCAGTTTCTTTAAAAGAACAATTTTAAAATTATGATTTTTCTTTGTCTGCTTTCCACCTATCTTTATCGCTTCCATCCTACCTCGGAAGGGGATGACAGTCCTAGCGCTATCTGCTCCAGCAGCGATACTTTCCATCCCTGAGCTCAGCTCGTCTCACTCCCTGGTCAGTCGCCCACTGTGCCAAGCAGTAGCGAGGCGGGAACGGTCTACTGTGTTCCCTGGCTGTAGAACTGCTGCAGAGCCCAAGGGAAGATAAGGACCAGTCAGCAGTTTCTACCGGATACAACTGTTTCTCTCATCTAGCCCTCCGCTGTGAAAGCCTGACCTCCTCAGAAATGGCAGCCAGAAAAATCCACACTCCTCATAATCCTACAATTTCCCACTAATCAGATGTCTAGACGAGAATACTCTCTTTCCCTTTCCTGTTTGCAAATCTGCTTTGACAAGTCATATCCTCCGACAATACCATTAAAATGTTCTTTATTTGCTCTGTGAGCCTTCTGAGACTTGGTTGCTGGAAATGCTATCAGTTCCTGGATCAACTCAATTCTCTTCAAATCACGCTTTGATATTCCTCTGCTTAAATTTCATTCTCTTGGGAGGAGCTCTGTTAACAAGGCAATTAGTGCTGCTTTGAATGAAGTAGAGTACTGTGGGGTTTGTGGCCAGATGGCCAAACTTGATTGAGGGTTACGGTGACTTTGGAGAAAAAACCATTCTCTCTGTAGCTTGGACCTGCGTAGCACACAATGTGCTTCTGTAATTTGGTGAAGAAAATAGAGTGAGAAGAGTCTCAGTTTCCATCTGTCTATTAGAAACCAGGAGAGACTATTGTTTGACTTCTCCCTTTCTGTTTGCTAAGTCTCTCTAGCGATGGTTGCAAAATCATATCATGGAGACTTACAGCAAGATCTAATTTATATGTTTTAAAATTAGCACTGGAATGATGGAGATTGAAGGCTGCCAGAGAATGAAAGCGTCAGTTCTTATTCTCAGGCTGTGGAAACTGTACACTGGTTAGACGGTCCACATCCACTTCTCTCCAAGTGACATCTAATCCACTTTCATATACATCTGGGGGAACTGGACCCAGCAATGGTGGACCCAAGGATGGGGTCACTCTTGTGGTGGAAGAGAGCCGAAGCAACTCCTGTCCACACTAAAAAGACTATATTCTGTAAAGACAGCACATGCATCTACATGGTACAAAAATATCCTCCTCTTCGAAGTTTTACTTTCAGTTCTCCAAAGTGAGCTGCAGTCTAACAATATTAAATGAAAAATTTTAGAAATAAGCAATTCAAAAGTTTTAAATAACTTTTATCATAACATGTTATAATTGTTCTATTTTATTGTTGTTGTGGTTAATCTCTTTCTGTCCCTACTTTGTACATTAAACTTTATTATAGGTATGTATATATAGGAAAAAACATAGCATTAGGACTGGGGCATTCATGGGAGGGCCTTGAAACATACATCCCACATGTTAAGGAGGACTACTGTAGATACTGTATATTGGTCTGCACTGAAAAAATGTGTTGTCAATAAATCCCCAAAATTTGCAATGAAAAGATCGCTCCTTCTCTGTCCCTGCAGACCCTAGTCATTCTCCTCAGCCCCGCTGGCTGGGGACACAGAGTGACTCATTTACCCAGGCTCCTGCTTAACGTTAGGGAGGGCAGTTTTCTCCCTTTACCTGGGCTGCTGTGGTCCCCCTGCTGCTGTTCTTTTTCCCTCGTCATCTCATCTAAGTTGGAGAACCTTTCATGAGGAAGTTGAGGCGCAGCCCCTTGTCTCCTAAAGCGACCAGGCTAAAGTGAGCTCTGCAGTGACGCAGGCAGCACCCTGCAGCAGGCTGTGTCCCGGGCTTCACATCTAAAGTGCATGAAAGAGGAATCCAGGACACCTGAGTCCGGTGGGTCACACGAAAGCTTATCAAGTTTGCAAAATATATTTGTGTGATCTTCAGGCTTTTTTTAGAAACTATCTCAGGAAGTTATATTCTGGATGTGTACATTACAGGCAGATTATTGTCTACATATGTATTTGCACATCAGCCTTGTTTTTTCTGGTCTTTGGGAACCCAGCAAGCCATTATACTCGCATAGCCATTAATCTCACTTTCTGATTACCTTTTTTTTTTTTTTTTTAGCTGCTCTCAGAAACCACTTAATTTTAGCACCGCAGTGTGGATGAATCTGGCAAATTGTCTCCCTCCTCACCTAGCAGGCTTTGAACTGCAGTAATGTCATGTATAAACAACAACAGCATGTTAGAATATTGTCCATGGATTAAATAATAACATGAATGATAAGTTATATTTCAATTTCTCTCTGGAGCAGGGAACACCTTTTCCTGAAAGCTAAACCTTTACGCAAAATTTTGAAAGTTGGTAGATTTATTTGAAGTAACCAAAAGTTCACTTGCAAGGCAGCTCTACAACAAGGCCAAGATCTTCAGCCAGATAATCCTGCACTTGAACCCAGCTGGCTCTTCCACCATGCAGTAATGATGTATCCTGGGCTGCTTGACCCCTGCAACCTCAGCGACCTTACCTTCGAAATGGGGACGTGCTACACCGTGAAGGTCAAGTGAAAGACACGAGGGCCACCATGCATGAGCCTGGTGGCAGCAAGCATCCCATGCACCCTCACTGCCTAACGTGCCCAACGACACTCTTTCTGAGCCTTTTGCAGCACATGGCGGTTGGAAAGGAGACTGGCTACCCTACTTGTTTCTCTTTCCTTTTTAATTTTGTCTCAGTAGAATGAAAGTGAGGGAGGGAGCCAGGCCCCAGCCTCACAAAGGGCCAGTGTCTGTGGGCTTGGTGATGTCTGGGAGGCCCATTAGGCTGGAAGGCCCTGCCAAGTTTTCATATGGTTTTCATATCAGCGGCTTGTTTTGACTCCTGTGAGCGCTCTCGCTGCTGTCCCTCCAGAGGAGAGGAAGTACGGGCAAACCCAAACCAGGGCTGCAACTGCAGAGGCAACCGGGGTACAAGGGAAGGAAACCAGCTCCAAGGTTGTGCAGGATCTCTGAGAACTGCCCCCTCCAGGGGCCTTCCTCTCGCTCCCCTTCTGCGGCGCCCGGCCTCTGACCTGTGTTGGCCTCCAAAGGACTCAGTCATGTCTGCTCTTTCTTCCCAGAAGAGGAAGGCGGGAGAATCTGGCAGATGAACAAAAGCCACTAGCAGCGTCTGGCCTGGCTAGGCAGCAGCATTTGGGGCAGTCCCCGAGCTCCAGGGGGCTGACGGTGGCAATCCCTCCCGCTGGCAACAGCACTGCAGGCTGTTTCCAATTTGGGTACCTGGTTGTTCAGAAATAAAGATGGGTCAAGGAATGCAGGCCCTTTTTAGGAGCCCTGTGAATGGAGCGGGCTCTAGATGGAGCTTGTGGGTACTCTGTTGCAGCAATATTAATGACAATGACTAATTATTAATTCAGCAAATATTTCTTGAGCTTCTGCTGTATGCCTGCCACTGTGCTGTTTCCAAACAAAATAATCATAGCAAAGGTGAAACTGGTGAAACTACACTGGGAACTGGTGAGAAGCACTTTTCAGACTCCATGTTAATGGATGTGCTCCTGTGCTTCATGAAGCAGACGCTGTAATTACGCCCATCCCTCAAAAGAGGAAACTGAGTGTTAGTACTACTAAGTGACTTGGCCCGAAATAACATAACTAGAATGGGAGCCATAGGGAGAGTAGTGGGCAAGAAAATGAGGACAGGATCCTGGCTGTGTGCCCTCACCAGCCTGAGACATCCACCCCAGGACCTCTGTTATGTGTGGCTGTGTCTAACCTCGACGGATGTGATGTCAGGTCCTGTCCAGCGGCGAAATCCTGACTGCAAACACAGTGTCCTGCGAGCTCTCAGCCCTTTGCCCTGCACCTTTTCAGCTTTTCAGACTGGGGAGTTTCCCCAAGACAAGAAAATAGATGATTCTCAGGTCTAGGATACACTCCCTCAGCACAGGGGGGCCTGGTGCCCCTAATCCTGCAGCTCCTTCTAATTGCTAAGCCCTCATCTTTTTTTTTTTTTTTTTGTGGGTACCGGGGGTCGACCTCAGGACCTTGTGCGCCAGCAGGCGCCCATGCCGCTGAGCGATATCACTGGCCCTTTTTTCGTATGTGGGTTCCGGGAGTCGAACTCAGGTCCTCGCGCTTGCCAGGCAGGCACTTACGCCATTGAGCCATCTCACCGGCCCTAAGCCCTCATCTTGTCTGAGACAAAGCCACCATGTCCAACCAGGCACTACTGTCCCCAAGCTCCTCATCCTGCATGGCCCTGTCTTGCTTCTCTGTCTGGCACCAAGGTTCTTCCTGAGCTGGGGTCCTGCGTGGAGTTTGCAAAACGGATGGGGAGGGGCGGAGAGAGGCCATGAGGCTCAGGTGGGTCGCATCATCTGCTTCCAGGAGGAAAGCTCCAGGGAGTGGGACAAAGGGGCCAGTTTGGTAAGCATGGAAGGCTGGCACTTTTGGGGTTTCAGGCCTTATGTCTGTTATCTAAATTCGAGGAAGGGGTCAGCATGTGCTTTTGGGCCCCTGTGCCTACTGAGACACTGCATCTGTTTCATAATCTGGCCGTGGTCAACAACTGTACCTCTTCCTTAGCCTCAGTTCCCAACCTCCCACTTCCAGCCCCCTTCCACTTTCCCAAGTCTCTGTCTCTAGTGGCTCAGTTCAAACCATCCTTCAGCCCCAGTGGGTAGAAGAGCCATCAAGATTACTGACACCGCCTGCCTCCCTCTCTCTGTCCTCAGCTGAGTGACCACAGTCCACGTCTAGAGTCACTTTCTTGCAAAGACCCTCCAAGGCGTTCTCTCTCTCTCTCAGCAGAATGTGAACTCATTATACCATATTCCATGCTAGCTTGCAGGCCACTGAACAAATCTGGAAATAAACATGTAGTTCTGCTGCCTAGACTCGTTCTATGTTCTTGACCACTAATCTCAAGTTGGTCCTGAATCTACCAGATAACGCCAGTGTTCATTGTGACAGTTCCCTGCCTGTCCTCATCTCAGCTGCTGGCTTGAGAGAATAAAGCAACTGGATGAGAGTCTGCACTCCCACTATGACTGCGCTCCTGCCTGCCTCAGGGTCCCTACACTGCCTTACTTCTATTTTGAGAGAGGAATAGTCCTGGCTGCAGCAAAGCTAATGGTTTTCCTGAAACTCTCAAAGAATTTCCACTCTTCTATTTTGTTGGCCATTACTGTTACAATCCCCCTCACTGCAATGGGAGCCTGGCAAGAGAGAATTCACCTTCTTTTGCTTCTATGATAGAAGTAGCAAGGACCAGCGAGCTGGGATTGGCTGATGGATTAGATAGGCAATGGTGACATCCACAAATAGCTTTATTCAATCATGGCAGAAAGGTGGTTTCCTGTATTTATAATCTCCTGAAAGTTCCCTCCCTCATCAAAGTGGGGCCATCACAGGCACTGTGGTCTCAGGTGTGCAGATGTTTTCTGGCCAAGCTAAGAGAAAGGATATAGCTATTCCAAGCCTTTTGACCTTCTGAATCTAACGCTTAACCTTAACCACCACTTTATCACATTATTAAATTGATCAGACTCAATCCAATAACCTGAACATGAGGTATGTTTTTTGCTTGTTTCTTTAGGATTTGTAGATATTTCCTCTTCATTCCTTCAACTACTTGTTTCTGTTGGGGGTTGAGATAGGTTTATAAAAACCAGATGTAGTGAAACTATACACTGAACAATGATAAAAGAACAGAGGCTGAGCATTGACTTGAAGTAGTTACACCAGAATATTCAAGATAAGGACTATGCATTAAGCTAGGCATGGCTCTGAGATGTGAGCTTCCTGGGAAACGTGAGGAGTGCGTGATTGTCAGCAGAGAATGAAAGAAAGTTTCACCAGTCCACTGACATGATTCCTACAATAAGCAAGTTTTGAGATCTGTGTCTTGGTCAGTTCCTTTCTGTCCCAGATGTCCCTTGGAAAGTGTCATGGTAATTTGTTCTCTACCTGTCGTCATGTAGAAATCAGACACCTGTGGTGGCGCCTCAGTGGAGATCTGAGAGTGGAGATGTCGAACGGGAGTCCGAGATGCCACTTTGAGCAATGGCGAATGTTCACCAAGGGTGAGGTATTGGGAGAGGTGACCACCAAGCACTCTAGAGATGCTGTGTTCGTCACTTATGACACTCTGAAGAAAAGAAAAGCAGCCATGGACACAAAGCCACACAAGGTGGATGGGCAGAAGACCCTGCAATTGTGCTAAAGCTGCCGGTCTCAAGAAAAGGTTGTCAAAGGCCTTGTAACGGGCAAAAGCCCTCCATTAGGGAAGACCCTGAAGAACGCCTCTGGGGGTTATTCTGAGTAGTAGGAAAGGATCAAAGGGACTAAATTTGGGAGAGAGGCATAGTTTGGGTAATCTTCGGTGACGAAGCCTCTGTGGATAAAAGTGTTAAGAAAGACCACACTGTGAATGTCACACAGGTACCACAGCTGCAAAGTGACGGGAGCGTTGTCTGATGAGCATTGGTCAGGATTTCAGCCTGCCCAAGATGGGCTATTTGGTGGTGGCTGAAATTTTTTTTCAGGAAGGTTACCGACTAATTTGAAAAGAGAGATTTTTTTCTCATCCTCCCTAAAACTTCACTTATCTACGTGACGAATACATTGCTGCAGCCAGCCCTGTCACTCTTCCGCCCCTTAGCTAAGACAGGCTCATGCAGTTAGAGTTTAGCATCAAAGGGTGGCACCTCAGTTGACACCATCTCCAACAATGACCCAAGGACTGAGGGATTTGCATGCGAGTAGGGAACAGCTGCGAGCAGAGGGTCTCCGCTGAGTCAGCTTTCTATGGCTATTTCTTGTCACGTTGTTAAACAGATAGACATTTGCTGCGATGGTCCAGCCAGCTCGCCACCATAAGGCTATCAGACATTAGTATGGACTTTCCCAAAGCATCCTTCCTGTGCTCACTGGGTGCCAGGCTTGTGACTGTCAGCTCACGTCCAATAAATCTTGCAGCTAATGAGAAGGAAAAGTTGAAGTTTTGCAGAAATTAGGCCAAGGCAGTCCATACATTTTTACTGACTTCACCTTTCTCACTCAAATAAGTGTTTAATGAGGTCAAGCGAAATGTGTCATCACAGGTTGGAAATCATTCTCCACCTCAGCCTTCCAGAGGGAGAAAACCATTTATTTGTCTATTCCAAAGCACAGGCTTGAGTGTTGTTTTCTTGTCATTTCAGAAATCTGCTGTCTCCAAAAAGGCTGACTTTTCCTTGGAGAAGAAAGGCTACCCACTGATGTCTTGTGGGAGTTAAGTTTTAAGTCCACTATCTGTCTATACAGGCACTTTAATTTCCACCTGTCTCCCTGGGGACGGACTGCCTTCCACTGTCCTCGCATCTATTCGAAGTGGAAGGAGGGAATGAGTGAGCACAAACAAGCGCTGGGCCAGTTCCTCATGTCTGCCAGGAACTTGTTTTGGGGTCTTGTGCATACATATCCTGTTGCTTGGTCTTTCTGTGTTCTTCCAACCTCCAACCCTGGCTGGTTCCTATCTTAGAACTCACATCTGCACTACAACTGTGCCTGGGACATTCACTACGCGTGAGATCTAGACCACCCTGCTGCACAGCTCCACCAGCTCTGTTCATATTTATTCTACACAGTGCTGCAGAGGTGCCCTTTATATAGAAAACAACGTACTGCAAATGCCATCCCCGCCCCTGAAATCAGGCAACTAAGTGACTGCACATAATATTTTTGTTGATGAATGGAGGGGAGAGTGGGATGCTGGCTGAACATGTGTTTGCTCCTTGGGCACCCAACGTTCTCCTTTTCACTGAGGTGTCAGGCCTATTTTGCCTTTTCCTAATACAAACCTAACACACAGTAAGCCCTCCATGTATATTGACTGAACAGTATCAGCATCTAGATTATTTCTGTCCCCATATCTACCTGCTTTCTGTCTACATAGTTTGACTGCTTATTCTAGCTTCTGGATGAGATCTGCTCACGCAGCCAATTCTTTAGGGTTCTTGGCCCTCACTATCCCCCTTCTGCCATTTTGTGTCTATCCAGGATTGGCCTTTCACTCCCTCACCCCTTCTTTCCTTCACTTCTGCTTGATCCCACATGTAGACTTCTGCTTTTCAAACATTGCTATGGTTTAAGTACAGTTTGTCCCCTCTAAAACTCATGTTGATTTTGATTCCCGATGTCATGGCATTGAGAGGTAGTGGTGAGGCAGGAGGTATGGTGTGGCCTAGGCTGGCTGGGAAGAGAGGCGTGGTGGGATCCCAGGATTTACACAGCGCCACCTCTTTAGACCTCTTCTGTAAGACATTCTCTTGGATTCCCACGAGATGTGGACAGCATAAAAGGGACAGGATGGCAGGAGGAGCCTGTTTTCTCCATGGTACCCCACCTTGTGTCTTCTAGACCAAGGTGTATTTTTATTTTTGCTTTTATTCTTTCTTCTATTTTGTTCAGTCCAAGTTTGCTCGGCAGAGCCAGCTTCTCTCTCACCCCCCACTTTTCAAATAAACTTCGTCACTGTTTTTTGGCTTGTCTTGTTCAGCTCCTTGTTTGAGGTGAGAAGGACCTGGAAAATGTCTAGTTAGTGAGCCATTTCTAAAAAGAACTACTCAACAACAGTGAGACCTTTAAGAGGTCGTTGGGTAGTTAAGTACTGATCTCGATGGAGTTCCCGCTCTCTCAGGACTGGATTAGTCACAGCAGGGGTGTGTTGTTATAAAGCAAGGCTGCCCCTCATGTTCTGTCTCTTCTGTGTGCATCTGCTTAATCTTCCCCTACTCCCTATGTTTGGTGCAGCCTGAGGATCTGCCGGAAATCTGCCACCGTGTCCTTGGACTTCCCAGCCTCCAGATCTGTGCTTTCTTTTGGAAATTAGCTAATCTCAGGTATTCTGTTATAGAAACAGAAAAGAGATAAAGAAGAAAAGCACCAGGATCAGGAGTTGTAGCTTCCTCATTTTTCATGGAGTAACAAATGTCAGAAATGGACCACAGTTCTAGTTAATCTTTGAATTATGGTCCATTTTGGCGTCAGCCCAGATCACAATGTTTTTTTTCTTAATCCCTTTGGTCCTCCAATCTTCTTGCTTCTAGAAGATTCTGGAGTCCCTCTGTGTTCCCAATAGACTCCAAAAGGGAGGGCTGGCTGCAGTGAGGCCCTCTTCTGCATGTTGGAGTCTTGGGGTTCCCCACCCAGTCTGGGTACTAGCAAGCAGCAAGACCCAGATCTGAATGCTGTCCCTCTCAGCTTCCAAATACTTCCAGAGTCTGGTAACATCTTATGTACTGGATCTAAGTTCCCACTCTATCCTAGCACATTTCCACCTGGAGGTGTGGCCTATTCCACTCCTCACCACAATGCTGCATCCATTCTTCCTTCAAATAAACCCTCTCACCCAAATCTCACCCACCCTTCAGAGTCCAGCTCAAATTCCAACTCCTCGAAGAAGCTGCCTGTGACCACTCTAGCACTTATTGATCTTCTTGCTCCTTATTAAATATAATTTGGCATTTTTATGAATCTTAACATATCATCCATTCTTTCCTCTGCAAATTCCCTGAGGACAAAGATCATGTCAAATTATTTCAGTAACCTTCACAATGGCATACACACACGGGGATTTAAACAACAACAACAAAAAAGAAACAAACTTGACTGACCCTACGCTATCATTAAATGTCTAGTATTTCTAGGGTATCATCTCTGGGAAAATTTATTTTTTAACATATGAAAAAGCTTCAACTTTTCAGCATCACATTGATGAGGACAGTTGAAGGTAAGCACATTCGCTAGGAGATGAGCTTCCCATCCAAGATAGTAGAACAAACTGCCCAAAACGAAAATAGAATCCTCCTCTCCAAACCTCTGCTGGAGCCTGTTTCTTACACATAATTGTCACATGGGCAGAACATATGGGCACTGGAAGGTTCTGCTGATGATTAAACATGCAAGCGAGGCTGTGGCCACTGTGTGCAGCAAATGGGCTCCACGTCACTGAGTAAGGGCTCTATTGTAGAGTATTGTTCCTGTTCTGAATGGAGCTGTCATTATGTAACAGAAGGACAGAAGGTGGAAAAAAGCTAAACACCAAGAAATAGATAAATGCCATTTTCGTTTGCGAAGCACTTTGCAGAGCACCTTGCTTGTGCTTGGAGGTAAACTGAATTCCATTCCGCAGACTCAATTCTGAGTGGTTTTTAAGAACACAGGACTCCTGGGAAAAGTGAAGAGGTTGTTGAACCTAACACTTAAGTTAAATTCAAGAAGTGATACTCTCTTTCCCTCCCCACCAGGAACAGGCTGAGAGTCTTGGCGTTTTTGAGTAACCAGTACTATACTTCTATGCACTGACCCTAAATTGGCAGAGGCGACATCATGGTTCAGGCAGTGTCCTATACCTGTGATCCAAACAGCCATAGGGGGACAGATTTGAGAAGTCATGATTAACAGCTGCAGCCCCTGCTACAACACACACACACACACACACGACTCCAGGCTTCTTCCCAAACTGCTTTCTTCATACTTGTCTTTCACACATTGCATTCCAAATACAAATCTCCAACCTGTTAGTTGCAGGAAAGGTAAAAAGGGGAGATAGAAGCTGAGGATAGAAAGAACTTTGTTGTGGGAAGCCAGACAGTGAGCTTATTGGAAAGTGGGCAGCAGCTTCTGAGTTATGGGTCCTGGAGCCAGACTGTCTGCGTTCAAACGTTGCCTTTCCTGCTTTCCAGCTGGGTCTCCTGAGCAAACTGCTCCGCTTTTCTGGTCCTGGATTCAACACCTATAAGCAGGGGTGACACCAGCGTTGGCTTTGTCCTGTGGGTTCGTGGTGACAAATAAGTCAACACACATGGAGCCCTTAGAAGAGCAGCCGGCGCCTGCTCTGGGCCTGGTGGCATCAGTTAGAATCACAGGGAGTGGGAATAAGTTCTGGAGGAGCCAGAATAAAACCCATGGGAGAAAGGAACAGTAGAAATCTCATGCTAGGAGTAAAGAATTCAGAAGTGGGAACAACTGTGCAGTCCCCGTCCTCTGTGGCTTCCAGTCCAGCACCAGGGTGCACATGTGGGCGCTCTGAGGATGAGACGCGGCCTGGCCTGGGGTGTGCAGTGTGGGCTGGGCCTGCAGGAAGGGCTTGTTCCTCATCCTCTCCCTGTAGGTCAGCCCCCCACAGGAGTTGTTAATTCATTTCCCTCTCAGATTCCATAGTCAGCCACTCACCAAAATCCCGGGTGTGCTTGTCCCTGTGGCTCTGCTGCTCCCTTGTCCCCTTCCCTGGGTCTCTTTCCCCTCAGAGAACGCTGCCACCAGAGCCACACAGGTCTCCCTTTCTCTCACTTCAGCTGTTCCTTTGGTTCTTGCTGAAGTTAACAGACTGGTCTGCCTGTTCTGTTCTCCGCAGGCCATCCTCAGCACCACCCTGCCATTCTCTGCTCTTACTCCACCTCATTCCGGACCAGTGACCTTCACTCCACCTTCCAGAGACCCGAGCTGGCCACATGCAGCACCGTCTCCATCCTCTCCACTTCCCAACCACTCGGACATCAGGGAGTCCTCTTCTTCCTCCTCCTGCATCGGTTCCGAGCCTGAGCCAGTCCGGGAGGAACCTGAGCCTTGTGTACACCTCACTTCTATCACCAGGCTGTGCTTGTATTCTCATCGCTCCCTCTCCCCCGCACAGCATGCACTTTCACAGTCCCAGCTTCCGCAGCTCTCTCCTAGTCCTCCTTTTCAATGCACACAAACTGCCTAGATTTATTCATTCCTTCACCCATTCACTCAAAAACACCCATTCAGTGTTAACCTGTGGTACATACTAAGAACTTTAGGTTTTGGGGATAGAGCAGTGAACAAAACAAAATCTGGCCAGGTGTGGTGGTGCACATCTGCAACCCCAGCACTCTGGGAGGTTGAGGTAGGAGGACAGCAAATTCATGCCCGGTCTAAGCAATTTAGTAACTTAGTGACTGATGGGTTCTAGCTCATATGGAGGCTGCTGAGTCGTCATGGCGATGGTCCAACATGGAGGAGAGCTTATCACGCACTCTCTTCTTTTTCTTCTTGCTCCAGCAGGAAGTACCTCCCCTCACCTCGCCCGCACACCAAACATCTGCCAACCCCTCTTTGTAACGTCACTTTGCCTGCTCCTCTATGCTGGGCCTTTAAACAAGCCCCATAAATACTTTGTTTCGCAGCCAGCCTCTCTGAGGGTCCTATGCACTCTACTGCTGCCTTCCTGCGCCCTGCGTTAAAGGCTTATCTCAACCTTTTCTCTGTTTTTACTCGCGCCAGACCTAACAGTGACTTAGCAAGATTCTATCTTAAAAAGTATAAATAAATGAATCAGTGAATAAATGGCTGGGGATGTAGCTCAGTGTGAAGGGCCTGGGTTTAATCTCCAATACTGAAAACAAAATATCTGCAACCTCATGGCATTTACATTCCAGGATGGAGAGTTGGACAATGAACAACCAACCAAATGATGCAGTGTATTTCATTGTAAGGAACAGACGTAGCCTCCATATTTGGGGGTTCTGCATCTAAGGATTCAACTAACAGAGTAAAAATTTTTCTGGAAAAAAATGTGTATTGATCATGCAGACTTTTTCTTGTCCTTATTTTCTAAACATACAGCATAATAACCTTGTACACAGCATTTCCATTGTGTTAGGTATTTTAAATCATCTGGGGGTGATTGACAGCACACAGGAGGATGTGTGTAGGTTACACGCAAGTACTATGCCACTTTACATAGGGACTGCAGCATCTGCGGGTGTGGGACTGCTGGGGGATCCTGGAAGCTGCAGATACAGAAGGACAACTGTACAAGCTTGAACCATGAGCCCGTGTGGTGTCGGCCTGTCTGCAAACTGGGGAAGAAGGGTGGAAGGAAAGAGAGGGGTAGATCACACCATAAAGGGCCCTCCTTAAGGGTCAGGCTATTTCATACTGATGGGAGGGGTCTGCGGAAGAGACATTGTTCACGGTGTTCTAGGGCTGGTGTGCACTGTAACCGCAAGGAGCCTGCGCTGAAATCGCTGTGGGTCTGGCTGATAATGCGATGCAGCAGCTCATCCAGAAGAAATCATTCCGTCTCTGGTTGGGGAGAGGGAGCACAGGAATGCCCTGGCTCTTGGCTACACTGCGTGCTTTGGCAAATGAATACAAGAAAGGCTTCAGCATGGTCTTTCCTCCTATCTTCTCATCTAGGCCCAGGCAATGAAGAATTTGGGAGAGGATTTGACGAGCTATAAATACTCTATCTGCCAGCCCCTGATTAACAGGAAATGCAGGCTGGAAAAATAGCTCTTCACTCTCATCATGAAGAAGTAAAAGTATTAAACTTGCATAATTTACTGGGCTCTCTCATATGATGTATCTTATTAGATATTTAATATATTATGGGACACAAAATTGATCATAATTTATTTTATCATTGAGCTAAATCTATCTTCCAGGTAGAATGGGTATACACACTCATTGCAAAAATAAATAAATGAGTTTTGTTTGCTTTTAGGTTTAGTTAATAATTTTCTTGAACGACACTGGAGTTTTCCTATCTTGCAACACTTAAGGTCCTGGGTGGCTAGCTTTACATTCCAGATGAATTAATAATAATTAATAATGGGCTTCACAAACATTCCCGGCAGAGTTGTCCTGCATACCAACCTTCATACTCCCATGCTTGGAATGTGCGATTCTTCTACCAGCTGCATTCTGCAGTGTGCAGCTTCTATCTTGGGCTAAGCTGTTTCTTTATATAGAAACCAGTACCTTTGTCAGATGAAGTGAGTACATAAGTCATTTGTGTATTTCCTAAAAACATCACATCAAAATTTCCTCATCTGCTATCTAGTTTCTTTTTTTAATCAGAAAGAATATGCACTCACACTGCAAACTGTTAGAATGAAAATGTTTCTCGGTGGTGATGAGTTTCTTCTCCATATGCATAGTCACCAACTAAGTAACTAATGTATTTCTACTAACTCGGAGCTCCACTTCTAAGCTCTGAGACAATGGCATTATTTAGGGCTTAGAGAGGTTTAGACGGTTACTGCAATTCTGACCACCAGCTGAAGCAATGAGAATCAGTGGTTTTGGCCCCACACAAAACTTGTACATTTTCCAGATGATGCAAGGAATGGGAGAAAGGGATGCTTGTTTTTTCCCCAGATCATAGGTGAATATTTGTGCAAAGCTTTGATTTCTTTTTAGCTCAGTTCATTATGTTAAGGAATTCAGGCTTTGGGGAGAAGACACTTTGCCATGTGGGATGCCTAAAGTGTCCTTAGGTGGCCTTTTCTGCACCCTCAGGAGCAAAAGAGGGCAAATATTAGGTGTGTCCAATCTTCTTAGGAATTTGAGACCAAAGGGGTCTGTTAAACAATTGCCTCAATTGTCTGAATCTGTCTGAACCTTTTCTGCTAGTGCATTATCTTCTGATCACAAAATCTTGACAAGTAGCCCAAAGTACTCACTCCTGTGAGCCCAAGACTGTTACTCATTTCTTTCTGCTCCATTATCTTTTGGACAAATGATGGGTTAGCAACAGGAGGGGCAGATGGACACGCTCCTAGTATTCTTTCTGCGGGAAAAAAGAAAATGATCCAGAAGAACATTGTCACTGTGTACTGGCAATATTATTAGACTTTCCATTTAGCTAAGGGAACTCCTAAAAATGGCTTTATTAATAATGTGATAATGTCCATTCCTAAAGTCATTCAATGTTCCAAAGGTTTTGGGAAAATGGAGATTGAGATTTTTCTTACTCCTAGTGAAAACACAATGGAAACTCACTAATTGTTACAAGTAATGTTTAAAACTTGAGTTTATTCTGAGTTATTGCCCTCCGATTGTTTATCAAATGAGTACTGTGTTCCCAGAAAATGACTTGGACTGATAAGAAAGAAGAAAATCTTAGATTTTGCCCAAAATAAAAAGAGAATTATTTTTACTTTTTCTTTTACCTTTCAACTCTGTATTACATTGAAATAGAGAAAGAGAGTAGAGGAAACCTTCCAGAAGAAAAGAGATAAAATCTGTGTAGCAGAGGAATATGATTGTGGAACACTAGTTCTTTTTTCCTAAGTGTGGAAGGGAGAAATGTGGCCCATTTTGCTACCATAGAAACCAACCAAGGTATGTGGCAGAGGGAGGGAAGGCCCAATGAAGGCCCATCCTCCCCCTTCTAGAACTTAAGATCTTAGTTTTTTAAAGTTTTCTAGTCAAGAGGTGATCTTTCTAGCAGCAAGGTGTGTGTGTGTGTGTGTGTGTGTGTCTGTGTTTGCATCCTCTTTTATTTGAGTCCCTTCACTCCTACTTTGCCTTTGCATCTAGGGATTCTGGCTGTCTTTCTGTCCAGAACTGACCAGAGGAAGACTGACAATGTAAAGAAAAACACCATGAGCACCCACTGCATGCTAGCAGTTTCCTGGGGTGCAGCGCGCCGGCCCATACCCTATCTAACACACACTGCATGGAGTCACTGAGTGAAAGCCCCTACTATGCTTCATTCTCTGTCTTGTCCTGATTTGCATACTCAGAGATCTCTTAGAAGAAAAGATCTCTCAAAATAAATTTGCTCCTTTCCTTAATCCAGAGACTGGTTCCCAAGCCATGGTTCTCCTTAACTTTAAAAATTTGAATATTAAAAACTCTTATTGCAAGTTGTCCTCAACGCAGATGCAGGAGACAGGCCCCCTATGCTTGCTGTTTCCTCACAAGTCCCTGACACAGGCAGCCACTGTCCCTGTGTCCCTGACCAATATTTCCCAAAAGTTATGGGAAGCAAATCAAAGATGGGCAGGTGTTTGGAAAGCTAGTGAGCACGCCGAATCCCATCTTTCTGGAAGGTAGCTGTCTTAGTTACTTTTCTCATTGCTGAGACAAAATACTGATGCCCCAAGTTTTTTTTTCTATTTATTTATTTAATAATTTCATTGGTACATCTTAGATACACATAATGATCACATTCATCATAGGGAATTTGTACCTGCACATGATATATCTTGCTTCTTCTTTTTTCCCATTCTCCTACCCTCCCTTCAACTCCTCTTTCCCTCATTTACAAAAGTTTTGGTTCCATTTTTTTCTTCTGTTTTCCCTTTTTCTTGTCCCTTCCTTCCTTTTTCCTTCCCCATTCCCTTATTCCCCTTCATATTTGGAAATTTTCTTCCTATTTCAAAATATTATACATTTTGGTCCTTATTTACCCTTTTGGTTTCTCACACCAGAGAAACCATGTGATATTTGAACATGTGTTGACATCCAAAGTTAAAGGAGGAAAGGTTTATTGTTGTTCACAGTTTGTAGAGGTTTCAGCTCATAGTTGGCTGGCTCCAAGGCAGGGTGGCATGGCAGAGGGGCATCACAGAGCAAGCAGGTAGCAGGTAGCAAGCAACAAGTAGCAAGTGATAAACGATGAAGACAACAGCTTTCTTTGTGTCTTATATTTAATTCTAGCATCACATTGTGAATCAATCCCAGCATCATATTCTTGATCCCAGCATCTCATACCCTAGATCCAGCCACATCCAAAAAGCCCCAACTGCAACCATGTGAGGCTTTGGGACATCTAGATACAGGCCATAACAGTGGCCCAGCGGAGAGAGAAGATACCAACTCAGTATGCACCTGCTGCTGTGGATGGCAGGGCTTCCCATCACAGAAAATATGCTGGATTGGGCCAGGCAATATTTTAGCAGGGCTATTATAAGAAAGACTTAAAACCTCAGAGAAAGAGTTGAGACTAGATGCACTATAATATCCTTTTTTTTTTTCTAAAAAGTGAAATAGACTTTATATTTTTAGAGATGTTAAAGGTTTATAGCAAAAACAAGAGAAAGGTACAGAGATTTCCCATATAGCCCCCAGCCTACACATACATAGCCACCTCATTATCAATATCCTACACACAAGGGTGTATTTGTCCAATCAATGAACCTATACTGGCATATTATTATCACTCACTCAAAATTTTTTTTTTAATTTTCTTTTTGTACTCACTCAAAATTTATAGGTTACTTTATGGTTCACTCTTGGTGTTATACATTTTATAGGTTTAGACAAATGTATGACATGCGTTCGCCATTACGGTATCATAGAGAGTAACTTCACTGCCCTTAAAAATCCTCTGCACTCTGTTTGCCCCCCTCCCCCTAACCTCTGACAACCACAGATCTTTTTTATCATTCTCATAGTTATAATTCCCCAGAAATGTCATATAGTGGGAATCACAGTATGTAGCCTCTTCAGGCTTGCTTCTTTCACTTAGTAATTGCACCTAAGGCCCTTCTATGTCTTTACGTGGCTTGCTAAATCGCTTCTTTTTCATGCTGAATAAAATTCCTTTGCTAAATGTACTAATATCCTTCTCAGTCATGTTAGTTTCAATATATTTCAGAAAGGCACCGAAGAGTATTTGTAAAGGGGAAATAAAAAGGATGTGACAGCCTGATATTTGTGATGACCAGTGAAGCGGGAATGGTGGGATGCAGCATTGTAAATGAGGGGCATGTCTGACACCAGGGAGCAGTTGCAGTGTGTCATATGGGGGACCATGACTCCAGGAGAACAGGATGTGTGAAGGCTTGTTCAGTACAAATGACGAAGCTCCCACACAAACCAGCTGACTCTATAAGGGGAACTGGATTTTCAGGAGAGCTGAATGTAGGACAGGAAAATATGCCAGTAGTGTCTTGGCTTTCTCTGCCTCTCTACTTTGCCTTCCTGTGGGTTGGCTTTGTTCCCAGGCCAATTCTGCCATGAGGTAGGCAAGATGACTACCTGGAGCTGCAGGCTCACTTTCAACCAGCTGATTGACAGCAGTGCAAATGAAGTGGGCCCTTCCCAGCAAAACTTTCAGGGAGGGATTTCACTGGCCTCACTGTGAACAAATCCTATAGCTGACTGGCATCCACCCTTGGAACTAGAAATTGCCCCCCGCCAGCACCACCCAAGGGACATGAGACTGGAACAGGGAATGTTTCCAAGGAAAAATCAGAGTGTTCTTACTAAAAGGATTAGAAGGGAAAGGATTCTGAACACGTAGATTCAAAAGATGTTCTCTGTGCCAGACTATGTGGAGACTGTTCAAAGTAGCAGAGATGGGTATCAACACATATTACATAAAGCAAGTGTAAAGACCATCTTTATACTCTTTCACAATTGAAAATTAAATGTTTGCTGGGGCATGATCTCTGTGTTCTTTGGGCTGCTGAAGAAGTGTAGAAGTTATCATACGTTCATACTTAGCTTCTTTTCTACCCATTTCTACTGTGTCTTCATGTATTGTTGAGACTAGAAAATGAAACATGACATTTTTCTGACTCCCTTGCAGCTAGAGTAATGGATTCAAGTCAATTTCTTTTCTTTTCTTTTTTTTTTTTGGTGTGGGTAGCGGGGGTCGACCTCAGGTCCTCGCGTGCCAGCAGGCACCCGTGCTGCTGAGCGATATCACCGGCCCTTTCTTTGTATGTAGGTTCCAGGAGTTGAACTCAGGACCTCGCACTTGCCAGTCAGGTGCTTATGCCGCTGAGCTGTCTCACCGGCCCTCAAGTCAATTTCTTTAAGTAGATGTGCTCAGAGAGTTTTGTAGGGCAGAAGCAAAGAGGAAGGCAGCTTTCTGGTGGTTGGTTGCTTTCTGCTGCCAAGCATAGTCATGCAGATATTGGGCTTTTCTGCAGCAACTTTCCAGCGTGCAGTCTCTGGCATTGTGGGTTTTGAGAGGCAGCAACAGGGGCAGCCTGTGGCTTCTCCTGGTGATGGAAGGGGTAGCAGCCCCCCTGGGTGGGCCACTTCCTGGGCATTGTTCTGAGACTCATTTTTGCAGGCTTAGCTGACAGGCAGCTTCTCTAGTCCTTCCAAAACTGAAACTCTCTACCTTTTTCTTCCTTTTTCAATTTATTAAGTTGTATTTTGCTTAAAATAGCCAGAGGTGTCTGTTTGCTTGATCCAACAAGTAGAGTTGACACAAGTCTCAACAACAACAAAAAAATCTGGTTCTTGCCAGAGGCCCTGATGTTCAGACGGCCAATTTGGGAGCAACACTTGGTGATGCTAGCAAAGGAGCAGCACATTTTGCTCCCACAGGGTGCGTCCCATGGAATAAGGGAGGACCATTTCAATTTCCGGGGTTTACTTCATTAATGTGTGTGCCCCTCCTTAGAACTCACCAGGGCTTTTCTCTTGGTCTACCCATCAAGAACTATTCTCTGTTTCTTGCTATAAGTTCTCTCAATGCATTTATTCTTTCATTTCACAGGTCCAGAAATAGTGACTGAGCACCTCCTCTGCTGGGGAATGCTGCTTCCTCTGCACACTGGCTCACCCAGCCCATCCTCCCCGCCTCCTCTGCCACCACAGCCTCCTTGCACACACATGCACATATATGCATACATGCATACTTGTAATAATACATGACTTTGCAGTTCCTCGGTCATGCTAAGTTTTACACATTCTTCCTTTTTTTTTTTTTTTGTGGGTACCGGGGGTCGACCTCAGGACCTCGCGTGCCAGCAGGCGCTCGTGACGCTGAGCAATATCACCGGCCCTTTTTTCGTATGTGGGTTCCAGGAGTCGAACTCGGGCCCTCACGCTTGCCGGGCAGGCGCTTACGCTGCTAAGCCATCTCACCGGCCCCTACACATTCTTCCTTGACTGCCACAATCCAGGCTTTTAGCTCCGCTGTATGTTTCCATAACTCTTGACTTTCTCCTGTCAGAGCATTTTCTCACACTGTACCGAAAATGTTCAACTGTTTCTCTGGTTCCCACGCTAAAATGTAACCGCAGTGACGACGCAGGGCTGTGTCTCCCTTGTTTGCCAGCTTAGACCCAAGATCCAGCACAGTGCCTGGTATATCATGGCACTCAGGTGTTCAATGAATATTTATTGACTTTATATTCTGGTATGTTAAGGGCTTTGAGACACTGAATTATCTCTGGAAACTTTCACACTGAAGATCAACTGTAAAGATCAAAGGAGGTGATAGAAACTCCAGATGCCAAGGCAAAATCAAAACAGTGAAATATTTCTTTCTTTCCTCCCCAAGTCCCTTTAGCGAGAGTGAGAGAGAGAGAGAGAGAAAGAGAGAGAGAGAGATTAAACGTCTATGTAGCATTGTACCATAGGATACCACCTCAGCATGAATATCCTAGTTATTTTAAGTATTAAAATCTTTTCAGATTTTTGGCTCTGTCCATTATAGGATATGTGACCTTAGAAGGGATTTTTGCCTTGTTATGTTTTTTTACCTGAAGCTTTGTCTTTCATTTTAAAATGAAAGTGTGGTGAATATAGATGGCCACAAATTCTTTGACACTATTCCCAGCTAAGGATGGGATCCGTGTTCCTCCCCTTCTCCCTATGGTTTGGGTGAACTCCGTGACCATTTGATTAACAGAACATAGTAGATGTAACATTGGGCCAGCTTCCCTGCACAGGCCTTAAGAGATTGACTGCTTCTACTTCCTGACACAGACTTCATTCAAAAGAAGTCGGCTACCAGGCTGTGAGGGATCCTGAGCTGGTCCCAGCTGCCCCAGGCCCTCAGCGGAAATGTAGCTGTGCCAGTCAAGAAGCCACCTTAAATGTCCAGCTCAGTTGAGCCTTTGGATGACACAGCCCCAGCTACCATCTTACTGCAAAAGCAGGACGGACCCTGTGTAAGAGGCACCCAGCTGCACCTGGTCAGCCCAGAGAATCATGAGCCACTGAGGTTTGTGGTGGTCGGCAGAGCCACAGTAGATTGCTGCAACTGGAAGACATGACCGTACCTACCTCACAGGACCTTTCCTACAGCCTGAAACAAAACAAGTCCTCTTACATCTCACTCCCCTGCCCGGCCTCCTTCCTTCTCTAGTAATTACCTGAATCTCCAAGAAGAGGCAACTGTGTCCTCTCCTGAGGCAGATGGGGTGGAGTGGGCTGGAGGGCAGATGTTTGGAATTTGAATAACACTCCTTTCTTTTCTCCTTCTTCCACACTTTTATTCCTGTTCTGTGTTCTTTAAAGCACAGCCCGATCAGTTAGACCTAAAATAAGGATACCAAATTCAGCCTTTATGATAGAGACGGAAAAATCACAGGTTTGGTACAGCCTCATGGAAATGAAAACCAAGCCCCGGAAGTTTAAACGATTCAAAACAAAATTCTCTTGGACAACTTTTGCCATAGCTCTGTGTGTGTGTGTGTGTGTGTGTGTGTGTGTGTGCGCATGTGTGAGTGAAACGTATTTAAACACTGTAGACTACATAATCATTTTACCATGTAAACATGACAGAATTGCAGGCTGTTTTGAGGGGAGGGGTTTAAAAAGTACATGGTTACCTGTAATTATAGTTTTGCTAAGTTTCATTTTATAGAATTCCAGTTCGATTTAAACCACACAGAAAGACATGATGCATATTGGAAATGCTCTTTCTTTCTGACTCAAATGGTTGACCTCACAGTATTCTACATGCTAATGATCTCTTTCATCACAGTGATTGCTAAGGTTGTTTGTCTTGCCAATCATGTTGCCCATCCTACAAGATTTGCTACCAAAGCAGTTTGATACTATGTCTCCTGCATTCCTGCAAACCACTAAACTTATTATGGACAAGTTCATTGCAGAGTCTGAGTTGGGTCTAGGTGGTAGATTCTGCCAACTACCTACCCAATTAGGTTCAAGTTAGGAGAAAGTCACGCTAGACACCTGGTGCATACACTTCAACCTTTAGGGAGGGGGTACACAGAGTCACAGTTCGCTGTGTGCTTCTGGATAAAAGCTCCTGGGATGTCTGAGGTGAGGTCTGTGGGTTTGGAAGCTGTGCAGGGCTGGGGATGAGGTAGGTGGTCAGCCTGCGTGGGTGCTGCCATATTTTGCAGTCGGTGCCAGCTACAGAAGGTTGGAGGAGGAATTTGGTCTATAAGGAGCTTGGTTTTATGAGTGCAGAACCCACATCTCCCTTGGCACCAATTCACTTCTAACTAACTTTTGAGGAGCCTTATGTCCCGGGACTAAGCTTGGGACCTTTCAGGCCTCTGCTTCCAATAGAGTCGGCACCCACAGACGTCTGCCGCAGCTGGGGTGACTGTTTTCTTCCCGTTTCACAGCTCCTAGGGGCGGTGTGACTGTGCCAGGGTAGAAAGCCTGCTCTATAATTACTTCTTGATTTGCTTCTGGGGGAGCAGTACAGGCGCTCAACCGCGTGTGCGTTCACGTGAGCTTTGGAGGCCGAGCAGAGCCAGAAAACGTGGGTCTAGAGCGAAACTAGTGATATTTTGTCCCAAAACCAAATGTCACATTTTAAGGGGGTGCTGCGGGTGGGGATGGTGGTTTTTGTTAGTGATTGCAATGGTAGCTGAAGGTCTGTGATGCAGGATGCCACCCCAGATACACCCAAGTCTGCAATCACGCCCCACATGAAGGAGCCTGAAGGCAGGACGGGTGCCCGGGCGCCGCTCGTGGGAGGCTGGGACCGCGCACGTGCGCAGACGGAAGGACCTAGTGCCCAGACGGCTTCCCCGCACCCGAGACACCTGCGACCCTGCAGCCACAGCGGCCGCCCCGGCGGTGCTCGCCGTTGGGCGCGCGGTGGGGCCCGCACTTTGCTCCCCTCACGCCCGGGACCCCCTTCCCCGCTCGCGTCACGGGGCCCAGCACTGGCTCTGGGCGCCAGCGGGGGCGCAGCGCTCCGGCAGCTGCGCCGGGGGAGGGACCTCGGCGAGACCACCTGCGATTGGCCACAGGAGGTAGGGGGCGGAGCCTTCTCGGGAGAAAACTGCGGGCGCGCGCCCGCGCCTCCCGAGTCGGTCCGGTCCCGAGCCCGAGCTCGAGCCCTGTCCCGGGGAGCCGTAGCTCCCCGAGCGCTCCACTGGGACGCTTCCTCCCAGTCTTCCCGCCCGCTCCCCGAAGCGCGAGCCTCCGCCTGTCCCGCGCGGGGAAGCCCCGGCCGGAGCGGCGATGCGCCTCATCCAGAACATGTGCACCATCGCCGAGTACCCCGCCGCGGGCAGCGCCGCCGCCGCCGAGTGCTGCCTGGGGCCCGCCGGCCGCCGGCTCGTCAAGATCGCCGTGGTGGGGGCCAGCGGCGTGGGCAAGACCGGTGAGTCCGCGCCCCGACCGAGCCCTCTTAGCTGCGGCCGGGTCGGGAGAGCCCCCCTCCCCGCCGCGATTCGCAGTTCAGGAGGCGCGGGGAGAGGTGGGGTGCGGCCGGACGCGCACCGCCTCCAGAGGAGCCGCGGCCCCGCGAGGGACCGGAGCCGCCGTCGCCTGCGCCCCTCTGCGTCCACGGGCGAGGGTGGCCGGGCCACAGGATGGCCAGGAGGCTTTCCCGGCGTTCCCGGCGCCTCGGGGGTTAGAACTTTGGGGATTTGAGCGTCCGGCAGTGTCTGGAACAGAAAGGGATTGCGTGAACATAACCCCTCCAGAGGTCTGCGAGGCTGGGGAGACACTGTCTGCTGGCTTAGGTGTGGCCCCACTGGGCACACAGGACAGGGTGTGCAACGAGACCCTCCGGCTGGCAGAGCTGTAGTTGATCAGGCCTGCCACCCCTCACCGTGTCTGGAAGAAGGGTCAGGGGGCTGTAGGGTAGGAATTTCCTTGGTGGCTTTCTCCCAGAGTGGTGTTCTAGGGAGACGCATCTAACGTCCGGGGTTAACTCTCTTGCCTTTCTCTTTTCTGACCTGCAGCTCTGGTGGTCCGGTTCCTCACCAAGCGATTCATCGGAGACTATGAAAGAAATGCAGGTGAGGAGGCGCCTTGAGGAAAGGGCTGTCAGGAGAACCGCTGTGCTCCTTTCTCAGTGCCTTCCCGGCAGGTTCCTTCCCAGTGACAGTCTGCACGTCAGGATCCTGCCACTTCCAACTCTGCATGCCCCTCCAGCCTCCCGTCCCCCAGCTGCCATCTGGCCTCATTCCATTCCAGGCCCATTCATCATTTTATCAAGTGCCTGAAAGTATTCCCTTTGGTATGTTTTAACTATAGGGACCCCAGTTGGAAGCACCCTTTGTACTCCAGGGCCTCTCCCTTCAAAACACTTCTGCAGAAGTCATAAAAAACTCTGGCTAGCTCCTCCCCCACCCTTCTCCCTCTCTGCTGGCTGCTTTTCAGAGGTGACCTTTTAAAGCAAAGGCCAAAGAAGAACAGTTATAAACCTAAAGTTCCTTTTTTCCTAACAAAGAAAAATAACTAAATGGTAGAATTTAGGAGGAGAGTTCCTGAGTAAATGAGAAGACAAGTATTTCAGTCCCTGTGGTTAAGAACAGCCACTGGGGAGGCTTATGGGCTTTCTACCTATGCTCCCTTAGCAGATTGCTTCGCTCTATGGCCTGGATGAAGTGCCCTTGGGGTTCTCTGAAGTTAGTTGTGTAAGCCATCCCCAGGAAAGATACCTTAGCCTTTCGCTTTGATACAGTTAATGATCATGTCATATTTGTATTCTAGCTGATAATGTGAGCTGTGCTTTTACTACCCATATTTGCCTACCAAGGCATATCTCATGGCTAAAATATAAACTTAGGATCAAAGAATGATAATATACTAGGATAAAACAAATTCCATACATGCCAAAGCAAGAATATTTGCTTTAAGGAGGGGGTGGTGGTACACACTTGTAATCCCAGCACTCAGGAGGCTGAGGCAGGAGGATCGCTGTGAGTTCGAGGCCAGCCCACACTACATAGTGACACCCTGTTTAAAAAAAAAAATTGCTTCAAGGCAATAGTCCAAATATGGAAACTTCATTTAAAATTAGATAAGGTTTTCCAAAACTCACAAACTTTGCTCTGGTTTTAATAGAGCAACTAAACATGGGGTTAAAATCTCAGTTGGTCTTAAAAACATCTTTTAAACAAGCCCATTAAGTAGAAATAAATGACATTTTCTTTTTGTATATCTGTGCAGGCCACATTTTTCCTAACATAAAAAAAAAAAAAAAAACAAAAACCTCACAATGTTCTAAAGTCACACAGGAAGGAAGAGTGTAATCTTTCTTTCTTCGCCTCCATAGGTAATCTGTATACCAGACAAGTCCAGATGGAAGGGGAAACCCTGGCCATACAAGTTCAGGACACTCCAGGGGTTCAGGTGAGAAGCTCAGAGACTGACCGGGGCACAGGGCAGCCTTGCTGGATGTGGAGTGGCTCAGTCCTCAAAGTTGCCCTCGCCAAAGGAGGAGTCTGGGGAGTCGGGGCTGGACTTTACGTATCGTTTGGCACTTCGGTTGTGTGGCTGTTGGTCGGTCTTCGCCTGGCTCCGTTTGGGAGATTTGGCTGAGGGACAGAATCCTTCTGTTAGGCGTGTTTAACACAGCAGGAAAGACCAAACCAAACACTTGGAGTTGGCCAGTCTCCTTGCTGTCGTTAAAAAGATCAGTTTTTACATACATGTCTTTGGCATTAAAAACCAGATACTGAGGTATAGTTTCAAATACTTTGAATCACTTTTATGTTGTGGAAAGTTACTCTTTAGACAAAAGAGCCATGTTAGTGGTTTTTTTTTTCTTCCAAACTGGGCAGTTATCCAGGTTTAAATGCTTCCAGCTCCTATCTTCACTTCCCCAGACTTACTGTCTAGCCAGTTAATTTCCCATTTTGTGCAACTACAAAGTCTCTCTGCATGGAGTTCTCTGCAGGTCAATTTTCCACTTGAGTGTGGTGAGCTGCACTGTTATTTATTCCAACTCCGTGCAGCTGGATCAACATATTGTCAAGAAAGCTGAAGTGTGTGGGGATATAACGTGTTTACGACTTGCAATCCAGCGTTAGTATGAAGGGCTCTTTTGAATTCGGTATCCAACCAAGCCAGTGCTCTTTGCGGCACTTGCCGTTCACCTTGCCGTCACCCCTCTCTTCCAGGCCCACGAGAACGGCTTGAGCTGCAATGAGCAGTTGAATCGGTGCATCCGATGGGCAGATGCTGTGGTGATTGTGT
The DNA here is from genome assembly GCA_028451465.1 of Erethizon dorsatum. Lineage (NCBI taxonomy): Eukaryota > Metazoa > Chordata > Mammalia > Rodentia > Erethizontidae > Erethizon > Erethizon dorsatum. The sequence goes on along the minus strand of CM051836.1, from coordinate 59,809,590 downwards.
TTTCCATCACCGACCACCAGAGCTATGAACTCATCGGCCAGCTCCACCAGCGTGTCCAGCAGCTCCACCTGGGCGCCCGGCTGCCCGTGGTGCTCGTGGCTAACAAAGCTGACCTGTTGCACATCAAGCAGGTTGACCCACAGCTCGGACTGCAGCTGGCCAGCATGCTGGGCTGCTCCTTCTATGAAGTGTCCGTCAGCGAAAATTACAACGATGTCTATAACGCTTTCCACGTCCTGTGCAAAGAAGTGAGTCACAGACAGCAGCCCAGCAGCACGCCCGAGAAGCGAAGAACTTCTCTCATTCCCCGGCCCAAGTCACCCAACATGCAGGACCTGAAGAGAAGGTTCAAGCAAGCACTCTCTGCCAAAGTGAGGACTGTCACTTCCGTTTGAAGTGTGACCACTCAAGGGGTTTTGGTCTTCCAGGAAGAGGCCTGGAGGTGCTTCTAGGTTGGGAATGTTGGATGCCAGTGGTAGTTCATGGTTCGAGGAAGAGCTGGGGCGGAAGGGCCCAGGGGCCTGTGGAACTGCTGCAGAAAAGGAAGGGTTGTTGAAGCAGGGGGACAGATGAATGAGGCCTGAGTGAGCCCACCAAGCCACTCTCTGTACATGTGACTTGTCTGCGTCCTGTTCTCTAGTGTGGAGAAGAGGGCAGACTTGTTTTGGTTTTTGTTCTTAACTGCCTTGTAAATGATGGTCAGTTGTAGTTTCAAGCAGATATATTGATGTGGTTGACGGTGGGAATGAAAGAACAGATGAAGTATTCGTAGGCTTCCTTTTCTCCCCTCCCCCTTCTTTTTTTTCTCCCAAGAAGAATTGCTTTTCTCCTGTCAACATGGTTTGTCCCTCTGGAACACTGTTCCATACAGAATACCTTTCTAACCTGAAGGATACCCAGATTTCTTCTTTTAAGAACAAGGAGGAAAAAATCTCCATTCCCCCAAAAGGGCTCAAGTTTATGGGCCAAAATATTCTGCAAACCGACAGCTGTGAACTGTGGTCTGAGGCGGCACTGGCTCTCCTCACACAGGAAGGGGGTGTTCGGTTGGGCATGTGTTGAGTAGCTGGGACCTCAAACTCTTCAACCCCAGACTAAGTGTAAGATTGTATAGTTCCTTGTTTTGTTTTGTTATAACTGTTGGACCAGGTACAGAAAAGTGTCAATTGATTTTGGCGTGATTTGTGTAAATGGCTAATGGCCGTGACGTTGGGTTGCTTCCTAGGCCTGGCTGAGTCATGGTAATGGGTGGCTAAAATACAAAAACACTATCTTACAGAGTGTTCAGATGCGGGGGCTACCTGCCAAATCCCCTACACAGATGCACTTTAAAAAGCCACTTGTGCTTTGGCTTAAACTGTAATTAATTTATTTTATGTACAATAAATCTCATTTTAAAAGAGCAGACATCTGACTTGGTCTTCATTGGAATGCTAACCTTCTGCCCTTCAGAAAAAATATTATTTAGCATCTTATTTGTTGTGTTCATTGAGTCAGGCATTATACCTTCCAGGGGTTATTGAAGTCTCAGAGCAAACCAGTGAGATGCATTTTTTATCCCTATTTTGCAGATGGTAAACTAGGCTTAGAGAAGAACAGGTTAAATAACGCCTAAGGCCACAACCTAGGAGTGTGGTGTATTACAGTTTGCTGCTTTATATTCAAGAGTATCATAATGCCTACTCCATTTCCTTTATGGTCTTCTACACGAACCTAAGAAGACAAATGTCTGATTAAACACATCTTTCAGCAAAGCCCTGAGAGTGTAGATGCTTCTACACAAGATCAGCACTTCCGTATATATGATGAAGTTGGTAAACCTCTTTTTTTTTACAATCTTTTTCTTTCTTTTTTTTTTTTTTTTTGTGGGTACCGGGGTGTCGACCTCAGGACCTCGCGCACCAGCAGGCGCCCGTGCCGCTGAGCGATATCACCGGCCCTTGGTAAACCTCTTTGAGTATATTGCTTCCCAAAATACAGTTTCTTCTCACAGTAAAAGGTCACAGCCATTTCTCTCAGGCTGTTCAGAGCCACTCCTACCAGGGTGTGTGTGCCCCTGCTGGGCCTCTTCTGTCTTCCTTCTGGGCCTGAAAGACATTTCATGCATGCTGAGTCACCATCTTTATGGGCAAATAATCACACCTCATGTTTGTTCAGGTAGTGCTTTCATATACCTACCTGACCTTGTCCAGTCCTCAGAATAACCCTGTGAGGAGGGTGGAGAAGGTGACAACACCATTTTAAAGAGGAGAAAAACGAGTTTTGAGTGACATGCTCACGTTCACACAAAAGACTTGTGGCTTCACACAAATGTCTTCTGGCTGTAGTCGGTGTTCATATTCCTTTATAACATTGCCTACATAAGCACACGTCCAACACTGCTTGCCTGTGTGAGGCTGTGGGGCCGTGGGAAGCAGCCAACCTGTGTAGCTGTTGCCGTTCTCTGGACGGCATGGGGTCAGGCTTTCAAATCGTTTCATAGGCTGGAACTGCTGTTCTCAGTGATGCTCTGATGAGGCACCAAAGCTTTCTAGTTGAGCGAATTTCTACACTTAGAGCCTACCTGTGCCTTGGAGAAGGGTGTATGTCTTCGGGGCAGGGAGAGAAATGGTATCAATAGAAGACACTAAACACTTCAATGTGGACAGGGACCTGACGAGATGCTACTCTGGTTTTCCTCCCATGTAGTTGTATTCCCAATGCCCAGTGATTGAGTTTTACCCATGGTTTGTTACCCTGCTCTAAACTAAAGAAGGGAAGAGTTTTCCTGTGTCCAGCTGTCTGCCACAGCCACTTTCCTTCCCATCGCTCTGCGCCTGTGCAGACCTCCTGCAGGCATCGTCTGCTCCAGGCTGGGCGTGCACTGCACCTTTGTACCTCCTGGCCTCTGGCCCTAACCACTGCCCCTCAGCCCTCACCCCTGCACAGGACCCAGTGTCTCACACCTCACCTAGATATTTTAGATACAAGGAGTCTTGAAGCTTTAGTCCATCCAGAGGGATGAAGTGTTTTTTTGGGGGGGCAGGCTGTAGGTTGGGGGGAAATGGAGACTACGTCTACGGCACAGCTGGAAACTACCCAAGTCCTGGTTCTGTCAGTGTCTCAGGCTGACTTAAGTGTTCATGGGGCTACAATGCACCTTCTTTTCTTCTTTTTGTGAAGTTGCCTTCATGTTTCATTATTTTTCTTATCTCTTTCATTATTAGTATCTCTGTATTTAAATTAACCCTCTCTCCTTTTAAAAATTTCTAAACTATAATCCCCTGGCCCTGAGAAACAGCCTCTCCTTCCTGGGTGGGGACACCTCCTGTGTCCGCTGGCAAGGGAAGGCAGGGATGTGTGTGTGTCTGGGGGACGCAGCCCTGGAGGAGCGGAAGGGATTTGAATATACTGAACATTTACAACCTGCCAGATTATACACATTCTCCTTGAATCTTCTGAATGCTGAGGAAGGTAAGGAGATTTCTACGGCATGGATGAGGAAACTGAAGCTCAGGGATTCATTACCTGCTTAGGACCACAGAGATAGTACAGTGACTGCTCCTCCAATATTTCCTGAAAACCTATGCGCTGGGCATAGTTTTTGGGGAGGATTTGAAATAATGAACATTTCCCACAACTCCTACCACCCATCTTTAATGTTCTACAGAAAAGGAAAAGGAGGTGCAGAAGAATGAAGCAGCTGGCCCAACTCTAAAGTGACAGATCCAGGTATCTACCCCAGGTCTTTCCAATGCCACAGCCAAAACTCTGGTGATAGCCTGCTGGTCCCAGCTCCTCCAAGAGACACCCCTTCTGCTATCCTACCCACTCTGCCCTGGCCCGTTTCCTGCCTGCTCCCCCCGCCTCCCGTCTCCCGTCTGCTACTGGCTCTGGCTCCTCCCTGGGCCTAGGCCCCCCTCACAGCTAGGCCACATCTGCTGTTGCCATCAACCGGCTGCTGCTGGCCTCCAGCCCCACTCTGGAATAAAGACGTCCAGGCGGGTGGGTGGGGGTGACTGCCAGTGTGTCTTAGAACCAACCAGACCCATATCTGTCATGAAGTCTGGCTTTGAGTTTCCTCCCTGCCTCAAATCAAAACCACTCTCAGCCCTCCGCAGGCTGCCAGACCCCGCTGTGCAGTCTCAGGGATGGCAGAACCTCCAGGCCTTGCTGGCTTCTCACTGTGCCCACATGGATGAGGCACCGCCAGTCTGCAGTCTTCCACTCAGCCTCTCTGAGCCCCCAGGTTTAGAAGCTATGGGCATGTTTACAGAGAGCCCCTTGTTTAGGAGAAAAATGGGATTTCAACATTCATCTTATACCCCAAGAGGGAAAAAACAAATCTATGTTCTGGGCAAATGAACAAGCTTGTGGGCAAATTCTCATAAAGGAGCAGTTGGGAAACTGATCCTGCCCTGGCTGAGGGGAAATGGGAATGGCTGGCAGTCTGCGAACTCATGATAGGCCCCTCAGGGAATGACGACCCAGAAGGAATCACAGAGCCTGTCTGGTTACAATGAAAACTCGTGTTGCTGGCACTCCCTATAAAGAGGGAAGGTTCCAGAAAGTTCTTATTGTTCTCATTACTCCTGCATTTGAGAAGTGAGCAGGATTAAGGTTCTTACTGATGGCAGCAAGACCCCAGCCATCCCCATGGCTCTCTCTCATAGTCTGTAGACCTTCACCATCTGGATTTGTCCTCTTAAATTCCTTTTAAAATACAGGCAGAGTTCTTGATGTTTCTTGGACAGGATGACAGACAACATTTGTAATACTGGATGATTTGTTGTTGAGATTGTTTCTAGTAACCAGGGTAAAATAAATAATAGTGGTCTTGCGGGGAGCTTGATGGAATTCTTTGTTATTGAAATACCACTGTAATGTAGGGGCAGAGGCATAAACAGAACTATTTGCATAGGCCCTGGCCCTCTGAGGTCAATGCTGGGCTGACACAGCTCTGGAGCACTTCCAAACACTTTGCTGTGCCCACTGTGTTTGCTGGGAAGAGGGCTGCAGGGAGGTTTACAAAAGCAGAAGTCAATTGCTTCAAAGTATTTACACCTCCATTGATTGTGTTTATAAAAAGTGGCCTGCGAAGTGCTTGACAGGAGATTTGCATGTATGTGCTTGTTTCAACTCTGGTCAGCCACAGTTTAGATGATAAACATTCACACCCAGGCCTGAAAAAGGAGAAACCAGCACCAGCACTCAGCTTGGCTCTTTCATGTCACCTTCAGGTGGCTGACATGGGGGTGGAGGGTGGGGGTGTCCCTTTAGTATGGATATATTTGGGTAAGGATGAACTGGTAAATCAGGGTGTCAATCGCAGGTTCTGCATAGCAGCTCCCTCGCTAACATTAGTGAGGAGAAAAATTCTATTGGAAACATGCTCCTGCATGAGCAGTAATCAAACATTTATTACCAATTGTTGTGACTCTTAGGTGCTGTGAACAGGCTTACCGTGAACCATGTTCTAAGTGCTATATGCACATCAGATATTTTAATTCTCAATGCAACCCAAAGAGATAGGTCCTGTGGTTATCCAGTTTCATGGTTGACCAAGATGAAGAGAAGTGAACCGCTCTGTGGGAGAGGTAAGAGTGGAATGTAGCCACTGGACTGGGCTCCAGACACTGCACCTGACCCCTGGCTTAGACCATCTTAGAAGTGTGGTGGACCAAGGTGTCATCCATCCTCCTCCAATTTTCACTTCCCCGGGATTTCTCCAAACTTTCTCATCATCTAATATCATTCTCTTGTTGATACTTCATCATTTTGTGAAGTAATTTTATTGGTGTCCCCAACAGTAAAGACCCACACTTCTGAGGAGTCATGTGTTAGCCCCTCTGTGGGGGGTGGCTAGCCTTCCTGTGAGGTGGATCCCTGATCACCTGGATTTTACAGATGCGGACACCGGGCTGGGAGTGATCCATGCTGCTCTGAGTGGAGAACTCGGACTTAAACCCAGAGAAAGCCTCTGAGGCCTGTTCTGAGCACTGCACCTTACAGAAATGGAGAAGGCACTGGAGTCGGTCTCTTCTCTACCCCTCCCATGCCTGGGACATGAGCACACAACCAAGGCAGTCCCAGAGAGGTCCAGGAGGCTCTGCCACGGGGAAAATGATGAGTTTCCCCAGTCCCCTTCCTTTTCCTTATTTGTCGAAGGCTATTTGTAGGATTTATACCAAGCTCCTATTACGTTCCTGCTGTTTTATCATAAAGCTGCGCTCTTTCCTGTGCCTCCTGCCTTCTTATTCTGACCAAACTTACCACCAACTTCTTCCAGCTCACCTTTTCTCCAGAGCCTTCCGCCACCTGTTTGCCTGCCTGGCCCAGTTTCCCCAGTCAATGACCCAAGAGATGGGGAAATGATGATTAGAAACTAGACTTATGACATCCCCTCATCTCTCGGAGACTGCCCGTGACCACATTCAACACAGGGTTGAAAGCACTTCAGGACATGGTAACTGCTCCGTGGTGACACAGTAACACAGTTATATCACAGTAGAAACTTTCGGATATTATTTTATAAAATAAAAATGAACTTTTAAAACTACAGAGTCACACAGATAATATACGAATACATGCTTGCTGTAAAAAAATAAAAACAATACAGAACTATACAGAGAGTAAGACTTTTCTTAGCCTTCCCATTTGACATTTATGCCCAGAGGTAAGCACTTGTTAGCAGTTTTGTTTTCTATGTCTGGAAAGTTCCCTTTGCAGGTAGACATATGGTTTGCAACTTAACCGTCAGAAGATCCTCACACAGGGCCAGACACCAGGAGAAGCACAGGTGCTCCTTCTGTGAGCGCCGCAGAGTCAGGGACTTGCCGGGCTCACACACGGCTGTGGCTCAGAACGCTGCAGAACACCTGGGACGTTCACTGAAGGCTCAGCATTTGGGAGTGAATGAACAAATGCCGATTTCAGTCATAGAACAGGTTACTTTTAATTTTTTTATTTTAGAAAATCCTAATCTCTGCTTACATTATAATTTCTTTGGGGCGATTGCCATTTTCTTCCTCATTCAAACTAAGACTTTTAGATTAGCAGGATTAAAAAAAAAGTAGTTAGTATGGTGGTGCATGCCTATAATCCCACTACTTGGAAGGCCGAGGCAGGAGGATCATGAGTTTGAGGCCAGCCTGGGCTACATACGGAGACCCTGTCTCAAAAAACAGACAGGGCCGGTGAGATAGCTCAGTTGCATAAGCGCCTGCCTGGCAAGCGTGAGGTCCTGAGTTCGACTCCTGGTACCCACATTCGAAAAAAGGGCTGGTGATATCGCTCAGAGGCACGGGCGCCTGCTGGCACTCGAGGTCCTCAATTAGACCCTCAGTACCCACAAAAAAAAAAAAAAAAAAAAAAAAAAGACAGACAAACAAGCAAGCAAGCAAACATCTGAGTTCTATATGTCAGCACCATCAAAGAATTGGCATTAAGTGGAAAGCATACTTGGGCAAGAAAATAAACATCTATTTCTGTAAACATCCTGCTTTTATTATATCTCAGAATGATTTCCAACCTCACATTTTGCTTTATTTTCTCCATAAAATGAGTGTTTTGTAAAGTCACAGACTGAGTCTCTCAGTGTACATTTTATTTTCTCTACGTTTTGATCCACACTAGAAACAGTTTTCAGTTTTGTTTTATTTCAAACATCTTTTAAAAGGCGAAAGATTTATACGATCTGAAGAGAAACCAGAGTATCAAACGTCTTTTAGAGATACCAGAAATTTCCAGCGACCACATCCCAGTACATGCCTGGGTTTCAAGCTGTTCTTTTTATTTTCCTCCTTAGAGTTCTCATATTATTTCACTAGGTAGATCTGGGTGTTTCTGGTAGGATCAGAAAGAAAATTTAAACTTACAGAAAAGAAAGCTTTACGTTTCAATGGGAACTTTGAATCCCAAAGGCCATAAGGGAGTGGTGGTTACAGCTAGACTCCCTGGGAGGAGAGAGCTCCTACTGGAGACTTCCTCAGAGGGGAGGAAGCCTTTCATAGGCAGGCGCAGCCCTCCATCACCCCTCTTCCCCCGCTGTTGCAAGGAGCCTGGCAGCTCTGCCCAGGGAGCCCTTGGAACAATGTGGCCCTTTGTTGTGGCAGGGTGATTTACAACATGTGCAGGCGGCCAGGCTACCCCAGTGCTAGCCCTCCCTTCCTTGCCTGTTCAGAAATGCTTCAGATCAAGAGAGAAACAAAGCATCACACTCCACTTGCAGTGTTCCCTCCTCAGTTATATAACTTTAAGAAAAACCAAAATTTCCTCATACTCATAATTCTAAAGCATGTCTGTCTTTTCTTGACCAACGTCAAATCAAAAGACTTTTTGTTATCTACCAACATTTGCCAACAGGTCTTTATTTAGATTATTGAAGATAAGGTAGAATCAGGAGAATATAAGGGTTACAGATAAACAGAAATTACCACTAATTAGGTCAGCTAAAGATAGCTTGACACCTTTAGCAAAATGAAAAGGCAAAAAAAAAAAAAAAACAAAAACCTAAAACACAAAAGTTATTTTTTTTTTTTTTGTACACTGGATTGAACCTATGGAGCACTGAGCTACATTCCCAGCCTTTTCTATTTTTATTTGTGAGAAGATCTCACTGAGTTGCCCAGGCTAGCTTCAAAATTGTGATCCTCCTGCCTCAGCCTCCCAAGTAGCTGGGATTACAGGCCTGCACCATCAGGCCCAACCACAATTTTTTTAAAAAATAATAAGAGCAATCTAAGTAAAGTACATCATTGCACAGTTACCAAGACCCTTTCTTCACGATGCAGTCATACCCAATATTAGCTAAGCATATCTGGAATAGAGACAAACAATGGTATTGGTGTTTCCAGCTTGAGTAGGTCTTATCTTCTTAGCAGATGTCAGAAGCCAAGGTCTGGATGTAGTCGGTCCGTTGCAAATAGCAGCTCAGGAATGTTAAGTGGCTTTAGGAGTCTCGTGGACAGCACAATCACCTAACAGGAGGAGCAAATGCATCGCAGAAAGTTAGGGACGTCAACACTGGATTACTTGATCATAAGAAATAAAATGCAACAAACGTCGTTGGAAGGAGGCACGGAGTGGAGGACCATGAAGAAGAGAGAGGGTGACAGGTTGAATGTCACCTGGTGGTAGTGTCCTGCTGGGGGGGTGCACAGTCTGGGAAGGACAGCCTACAGAACAGCTGAGCTGGTCTTCTAGACCTTCAACCAAGGACACACTAAGAAAGCCTGAGAGTGATGCTGGATGCATTTGGAAGGCTGAGCCCAGACACCCCTTGCTGCTGAACTGAATAAGATCACACCCTGGCTTTGGAATGCAGTAATCGGATCTCAGGCTTCTTCAAGGGAGCCTTTGCACACCTATGCTAGGCATATCCAAGAGGTGGGTCTGGAGCTTGGGATGTTCATTGCATTGGTTTCTCAGTACCACAAACTGAGAGGCCAACCCACAGGGATTTACTGCCGCACAGTTCTGGAGACTTTACGTCTAAGATCAAGGTGTTGGTAGGGTAGGTTCCTTCCGAAGGCTGTAAGGGAGAGTCTGTTCTATCTCTTGCTCTCACTTCCCTGCATCTTTGCACTGTCTTCCCCTACACATGTCTGCCATTCTGTCCAGATTTCCCCCTTTTTTCCAGATACAGTCATACTAGATTAGAGCCCACACTAATAAGCTCACCTTAATTTAACCAACTGCAAAGACTATCTTCATATAAGGTCACATTCACAGGTCTGGGGAGTGGGGATTAGAATTTTAACATGTTTTTTGGGGGTGGATGGACACAATTAAATCCATATGATGATGAAGATGATGATAGCAGCTAGTATTTACTGGTTCTTCTGATGAACCAGGTTCTGAGGATTAGCTCAGTCATCTCCATTTAATCCTTGTCACACGCCCTTATTAAATAGCTGCATTTATTATTCCTGTTTTGCAGGTGAGGAAAACAAGGTAAAGAAATGTTAGGTAGCTTTTCCAGGATGCACGTAAGTGGTTGAGTCAGGAGCAGCTGAGGTCCGGCTCCAGGGTCATGTTTCCCCCACCAGGGCTCTGGGAGTGGCTGCTTGGGTCCTCTAATCTGTGTGGGGCTTTGGGCCTTTCCATTTGCTCATCGGGTGATGCCTCTAGCTTCCATCAGCCTGGACCGTACTCTGGGGGCAGATTTCTGTCCAGCACTGGAAGAGCTTGTTTCCAGGGCTGGGTGTGTGATATGCTCGGTAAGGACTGGTGAGGTTTTACACAAGTAGCTACTGTAAAGTCTTGTTGAGGAGGTGACTATGGCGAGTAGGGAAGGTGGTGCTAGAATCAGAACTCCACAGTGCAGCCTCTGAGCCAGGGGATTGCAAGGCAGCAGCTTGACTGGGCCTTACCTAGACATACTGCCTGGCTGTGCTTCTTTGGAGGGGTGCAAGATGGCCTGGGTACTTCCCTGTCCTCCCCTCCTGCCCCTCAAAGTTGTTCCAGGCACAACAAAGTCAATGACGTAACCAATTGTTAATTCACCTAGCTCACTGATCAAAAACAGAGCCCACATTCCAATGCAGTGGGGGAGGAAAAGTGGATGGGGTCAAATGTAGGGGGGTGTTTCATAATTTTTTTGTTGTTATTAAAAACAACTTTTCAAAAACCTACTGAAAAGTTCTCTCTTTTTAAAAATACTAGTCTGTAGAAGCACCCATTTTACTTGTTTTTGAGACAGTATTGTCTTAAAAAAATATACGGTTAATGTTTTGTTTTTGGCAGAAAATGTCATGTTTTTGGTAGAAAAAAATTACACTGAAATTTGTGCTTCCCATTTTTTCCTTGAAAGCTAAACAAAGGGAGTTTGAAGACACAGCAAGTGTTAGCATCCCCTCATCATCTGTGCACATGGTCGGGACACTGAACATGTGCACCTCGAGAGGGCCTCTCTTCATCTCAGGTCTTTTGCACCAAACCTAACAGGTGAATGGTGATGGCGGCTCCTAGGCCAGAGCAGCTGCTGGGCTGAGCAGATCCCAGCTCCACTGCTGATTGATTAGATCACTGGAAAGTCACTTAACTCTAACTCACTTGCTTCCTCTGTCCCAGTGGGAAAAGGGCTTGCAGCATTGCCTGGAGGATGATGTAAGGTCCAGAGTGTGGAGAGCATGGGAAGAACTGTGTAATTTGCCAGCTATTTTGCCATGGTTTTTGTGACTGGGCCACAGACCTCCTTTTCAAACTCAAGAAGGCTAAAATTCTAGAAAAATACACATATGTTCATACATAACATTTCAAATATCGTTTTAGGGAAGGTTCTTGAAGTAGGGAATTCTGGACCATAGTTAGGAAGCCCATTAAAAATGCATGCATAAAGGCAAAAATTCTTTGTGCACTCTCTGGAAGTAGACTCTTCTGAGGTAAGAGAGGCCAGTAGGGGTTAAAGTACCAAGGAGTCCCCTCAGCGTGACTCGCCAGTCCCCACCACACTGCTGGCTCCCAAAGTTCTTACTTCCATGCAAAACTGATCGATTCCTCTCTGGCTGAGGTAAGACTAGTGAGAGGGCTAGAGTGAGTCTCCGAGGGTGCTTCAGGATCCTAGGTAGGACAAAGAACCTGGAGCAAGAAGGCTACAGGCTCAGTTGTGGATGACATTTTGAGAGCAGCAATAACAGCCTTAGTAATCCATCACTCTCAAGTCATGTTCTGGGCTCTTTTCCACCACGGGGTCGGTTTCCACCCCTGAGCTGGAGCACAAAGAGCAGCCTCCTAACATCTGAACAAGTAGGTCTCTACGTCCCCCATCAGGGTGGGCTGAGCCGGAGGGTACCTGGGACCCACTCTGCAGAGGGGTGAGAAGAAACAGATGGAATATGGAGGCCCCTCCTGAAACAGGTTAGGGGGCCCAAGAGGAGGGGCTGAGCCCAAGAATTCTTCCCAAGTCAGGGGTTAAGAGCACAGGGTTAGGAGTACCGACTGTATTGGATCCGAGCTGGCCCACTTGCCAGATGGCTGACCCCGAAGTTGCTCAATCACTCAGGGCCTCCATCTCCTCATCTGTGAGATGTGAGTAACGCCGTCCACCTTGGGAGCAAATGTGAACATCTGTGTGGAACACTTGTCACAATGCAGGCTCCAGAGGGGCCTGAAAACGAAGCTGCTGCTATTGTCTATACCACCATTGCTGCCCTCACTCTGCTTCTCGCTGCACTCCCCCTGGGGAGCTCACTGCAGTCACTGGGGCGCTGTAGGGAAGGGGGAGCCACAGTCTGACTGTTACTCATGGGCTTAAAATCTTTCCCTCCTCCTGGCTGCCCTTGGCTAGGCCCAGCCCCCTGCAGAGTGTTCCAGGCCTTCGGAATGGGCTTGCTGCTCAGCACCCTGCACACACACCCTTGCCTCCACACCCCTTGCCCATCAGTCCTCCTTCCACCCGAAACCGATTGGCTCTTTGAGGATGTGTCTTTATCTGCAACAGAGTTCCCCTACTCACTGCCCAACAACCTGTCCATCCACCTTCAATCTGCTCAGGCCCCATCACCTTCGGAAAGCCTTCCCAGACCAGCCTCCTCCAAGACTGCGCACATCCCAGGGCTGTCTGTGCCTCACTGCATTCGTTTCCCTCATTGGGCCTCTCACCGCTTCTTAGTACAGTGTCTGATGCAGAGTCGGCCCTGGATTTACTGAGTTCATAACGAACTGGACGCACAGAAACAAGAGGACAGCGAAGGCAGCAGAGAGATTGGCTATGGTCAGTAGCAAGGTTTCCATTCAGGGAGGCTGTGGTAAAAGACTCTCAAACGACACTGGGTAAATTTGTTTCATATCAACTCAACAAAAAACCTACTCGACTAAAATTCCTATTTGAGGAGCAGCAAGGTCACATTGCTAACATTCACATGCAGTGTAAAAGCTGGTGGTCCTTAAGTATTTTTATATCTTAGGCATTTTTGGCATTCAGACTACTTTTGAGTGTTTTAGATTTTTTTCTAGGTTATTCAACTATTGCTCGTTCTGCATTTGGCTAACATAGTCCTTTAAATTCTAAAAGAATGGGCTTCAAATGGGGGGAACCCCCCTCAAAAATGGAAAACACTCAGAAGAGCCTGAAACAGACCTCTGATGAAATTTAAATATTTCAACCAGAGCTACTGAACTTATGATAGTAGGCAAATTAACCATTAGAGAATTCCTTTCAAAAAACTGCCTTTTCTTCTCCTTCTTATTCCTCCTCCTTCTCTTCCTCCTTCTCCTCTTCTCTTACTTATCATTATTATTATTGTGGTTACTGGGGATTGAACCGATGGCCTTCACTCTGAGCTACATCCCCAACCATTTATTTTTTATTTTGAGCCAGGGTCTTGCTAAGCTATTGAGTTGCCTAGGCTGGGCTCAAACTTGCAATCCTCCTGCCTCAGCCTCCCAGAGTGCTGGGGTCACAGGCATGTACCACTGTGCCCTACTAGAACTGCCTTGTCTCAGGCCATTGAAGGCCTGAAGGAAACATGCAGGCCAGGACCGGCCTTCGTTCTTTGCCCACCACAAAGCTTGTGTGCTCTGGAGTTTTCTATTCCTCTTTCTCCCCTTTTTGTGTCTTTATCCTTCTCCTTCTCCTGTCCCTCCCTCTATTTCTCTTCATTCTTCTTCTCTTTTGTTAGTTTTACTTTTTGTTCTCCTCAGTTCAGGCCTAGGTATCATTCAGGGCTCAAGTGTCAGCTGACTGTGAACCTGACCCACAGCTCTAGTGGCCCCACTGTCACCTGCCACCTGCCAAGCTGGACTGCAGTAGCAGCAGCCTCTTACCCCAGCCGGAGCACACAGGGTGCTGCCACGGGCCCCCAGCAGTGGTCAGAGCGTGGTCATCCACCATACTATCCCGTATCGTCAGCAACCAGCACACCTCCCATAAGAACTACTGGTGCGGAAAGAATCTTTTTGACTGCAGATTGATTTTATACTTAACAGGAGAAACAGGGCATATAGCACAGCCAAAATATTTTTTTACTGAAAAGCCCAAATTAGTTGTAGCTTCAAGGCAACTATGATTTAAGTGCTACCAAGTGTTGCTAATGGCAGGCAGTTCCACTGTGGAATATTTGAAGATGGAACTCATTCATCAACAACAGGCATCTGGGATAAAGCAGAAACATAAAAAATGCTGGTGGACTGTGAGCCAGGGGTGGAGGACAGCAGATTCCTGAAAGCCAGGGAACCAAGTGTCTCCAGCAGCCTCCAGGCCCCACGCTGGCGCTCTGCTCTGGTGGCGGATGAGGGACTGTTCGGTGTTTATTCTCAGCCTGCTCCCGCACTGAGCAGGAGCAGCCCGGCCCTTGCAGCCACCCAGCCCACTTGGCTTCCTCTTCCTAGCCACCACTGTAATTTGCAGGTGGCAGCATCTTCCTGTTCTATTTCTGCTGAATGCGGAGGCAGTAGGTAGGGCTAGGATTTGGACTTCGTAATCCTCTGACTTCTAACATTGGGAATCAAAGGGAGCAGGGAGTAATTTTTTCTTCCTTTTTCTTTTAAGTTGGGGAGATTCTTCCTTGAAGTAAATCATGTACACATAGGCACCAACATGCATATTCATCCACATGAAGAACTGTATTTTCAGTGCATATCACATTTGAGGCACTACCTAACCCCGCATGCGCACATCCTGCACACAGCTGTGCAAAACGCAGAAAAGTTTGGATGGTCCGACAGTGGGATGGCCATCAGTTCTTCTGGAAAACTCGTGAGCTGTCTGACCTGCTGTCACTTTGTCTCAGAGATCCCAGTGTGCTGTGCTTCAGGCTCTCAGAGTGTGACATTTCAGATCATCTTTTCATCCTTGTCTCTTCTGACTGTGTAGTGCTTGCTATTGGTAGTGGTGTCCTTAAAGTCACTGATCTCCCTACATGGGGTTTCCCATCAATTTAAAAATAACCTGGAGGCAAGTTTGAGGTCTCCCTGAAATCCTAAAATTGTGTGCAAAATTATGTGTGCATGAGCATACTTCCAGATCTACTTTTTAAAAATTCTATCTTCACAAAACATTCAACTGCAGAAAGGTGGAACCATATGAACGTGTGGGTGGGTGATGTGCACGTGCCATCTATGAAAAGCAGGGGATGGCAGGGTCAGCTTGCCCACTTGGCCTTCCCTTTTGCCTGAGCTGGACATTCCCAGTATTTTGTGGGAGAGTTCTTTCCTATTATTTCCTTCTCACAATTACAGGCTTCTGCTGGCCTTGCGGCCACCACCTAGCTGCAAAGTTCAGCTGGCCGGAGCTGTCTGGCAGTGAGCAGTGAGGAGAGGAGAGGTGGCCAGCACAGGTGCATTGCAGAAGCCTGGGAAGACATCCATCATGCTCTTTTGGCTGTTTGGGGTGGGCATCAGGAAGTGCCTTCCTCAGTCAAGTCAGGGAAGAGAGCTCTTCATAGTCAGGAAAGAAGAGTTTCTCCAGTTTGCCTACTTCCTCTCAGCAAACACAGGCAGGGAGAGCAGAGGAGACATGACCACTTTACAGTGCAGCAGATGGGAGCATGGCTGCTGGTTCCCTGTGGTTCATGCTGTCCTTCTTACTCTATGAAGAACGGTTTGTTTCTGCAGGTGCCTTAAAGGATCTTATCAGCTCCCTTTGGATAGATGCTCCACAGACGCTTTCCACATCTCATATCCAAAGCCCTTACCTCCCTGAGAAGTGTGAACCACCTAAAGGAAGGTCTTCTGCTCTCCTCATCACAGTCCCTGCCTGCGTCCATCAGCAGGAGATCCTGTGCCTTGTCATCACTCCCTGGTAGAATGGAGGCGCCATGGAAGCAGGAATATATCTGGCTTGGCCACTGCTCTATCCCAGCACAAAGAACAATGCTCATTTAGCACAGGATAGGTGCTCACTAAACATTTACTGGGTAATCAGTTAATCTAACTTAATAGAGATGATCGAATAGATACAGAATTGAGAAGATATGGATCAATATCAGTAGTTGCAAAAGATGAAGTGGTTTTAGTTGTCCATATTCAATATGAATCAATAGGTTGGTGTGTTTTGTATGGTCTTTCTCAGAAAAGCTACTTCTCTCTTATGCCACAATAACATGAGTAAAGTTTTTAGTGTTCAGTATCGGACATTTAACATGCATTCATGAGTGGAGACTATTTGATTTGATGGGAACACAACAGTCACAACTTTGAAGTCCACAGGCTACAGGAGAGTAAGTAGGTGAAAAAGCCCCAAAGGGAGGAGGGTGAGTTCACACAGGGCCTTGGAGGCTGTTATGGCTTTGGTCTAGATGTCCCCCCAAAGCCTCATGCGGGCATAGGTGGGGTTTTTTCAGAGGTGGCTGGGTCTGGAGTGTGTGATGCTGGCATTAAGGATGTGTGATTATTTAGTCCACTGTTTGGTTTGGCATAGTTCTGGGTAGGATTAAGGGTGTCCCACCCTCAGTGTGAGTGTCCCACCCTGGATAAGATACAAGGGACAGAAAGAGGGTCATGGCTTGTCACTTGCTTGCTGCCTTCTGCCTGCCCTGCTTTGCCATGGACTATTTATCCTCTGTGATGTCTCCCTGCCATGCCGCCATGTGGGGATGAGGAGGAGGTGACCCCAATTTCCTCTGCACTGATCAGTCCACACCAGTGGGATGGTTTTTGGTTCTGTGTGTGAGCAAGGGAGACAAACTGAGGCTGACAACAGCAGCCACCATCAGCAGGGGCCTCAGATCTACTCTGGGAATGAGTGGCGTGGAGTGGCTGTGGGAACCGAAGAGATGGCCTGCAGGAGGACAGGGGGCCAATATCGTAGCCTGCATAAGTGTCAGGCGGAGGATGGATGAGCCCCATTTGCTTTTAAGTTCTGTGTGGCCTGAGAGCTGGACCAAGTCCTGATGAGTGAGCTCTAAGGAGGCCATTTGGGCTGTGTCTAGAGGGGACAAGTTTCAGAGAGATGCCTGCAGACTCAAGTAGGTCAAAGTGGGGGGGTGGTTCTTACCCCTGGAGATACTCAATGGTAGAAAGGATGGAAAAGGAAGAAGTTCCAGCTGTGTTTACAGTCACTGTTCACATGGATAATCAAGCTGGAGCTAACCTCCTAGTCAAAGGTGTGCCTTTGATGGTGCGCTGGCACACTGATTCTATAGACATCACCTGTCTGAGTAGGCGCTGTGTGCTTCCAACAGAAGTCTGAGTCTAGCACATAATGGAACTGGCAACTTGATTGGCTTGGGAGTCACCCTGGGGATTAGTAAAGCACACTTTTGGGTGGATCACAGAGACATTACAGAGGGTACTATATCTGGTCTCTGGCACTGTTCCCTTGCTCTGCTTCCCAGCCACCATGAAGTGAACAGTTTTTCTTTGCCAGGTCTTCCCATCACAATGTTTCTGCCTCAGAGCCAGCCAACCATGGACTGAAACCTCTGCAACCATAATCCAAATGAAACCTCTCCTCCTGTAAGTGGTGGGTATTGGGTAATTTGTCCCAGCAATGAGAATGCTGAGCAATACACATGCCATTTCAAATACAGCTCAGACAGCAAGGCCTCATTTTCACAGTGATTCTGAAAGCAGGAAGCTGAGCTCTGCCTTTAGCTGTTTTGCCAGGGCAGCTATGGGGAAAGAAGGGATGTGTTCAGCAGGTGTCACTCCAGCCAGCATCCAGGTAATCCCCTGCTTTTACAAATGTGGAGACAGACAAAGGGCAGCATGATAAATAACCCACCTATTTTCCTGCTGCTTTGGGAATCTTTCTAGGGCCTGTTAGCTTTTCAGGGGAGCTGAGCTTTTGGCATAAAGGATAAGCAGCAGTCAGGGCTGTTCCTTAAGCCCAACATTCTCTGAGACGCTCTTTCGGCAGATGACTGTGCACAGGGTCAGGTAGCAGCAAAGCCACTGTAGATTCCGTGTCTCTGTTGTTAAACTCAGCCTACAGGGCTTTGCAAATGTCTGCATTTTATCCTTTTAGATTGGGGATTACCATGCCTGTCAGGCTGTTACAATTCATCACTCTTCTAAAGAGGTAAGAATTTAGTTCACCACATGAGGGGCAACAAGAAGGGTGATTGCTGGTTTTAAAAATATTTTATTCAAAAAGGCAATTACTCCCTGAACAGATCCTTAACTCTGCTGACAGAGAGGGTCCTAAATGAGGCAGAATTCAACAATTTATCAGAAATTTCACCAGCTGTGACCATAACTTATAGTATTAATAACTGCAGAAATGGTTACAGCTGATGGCTAGTCGCTCCTCTGTTTAAGCACCTACTCTAGCTCCCTAGATACCCAGCTCCCATTCCCTAGCTGGGTATCTAGATACCAACAGGGACCAGGCCCTCTAAACATCACCAGGTGGTCCAGTCACTCAACAACACAGAATGCTCCCACCAAGCCAGTTCTCTTGGAGTCAATAAATCCCCAAGACCTAGCTGGGAGTGGTGGGCCATGCCTGTAATCCCAGCACTCAGGAGGTTGAAGCAGGAGGATTGGCATGAGTTTGAGGTCAGCCTGGGCTACATGGTGAGTTCAAGGCCAGCCTGAACTACACAGAGAGACTCTGTCTCCCCCCCCCCCCCGCAAAAAAAGAAAGAAAGACAAAAAGAAAACCCTTACTAAACCCCAAGGTTTACTGAGCTCCTGCCATGTGCTCAGGCCTGGGAGGTTCCAGCCTGTCCTCAAGGATTTCATGCTTGGTTGAGGAGACCTGGTCGGCAAACACAAATTAGGTAGTGAGCAGTTTAGGGCTTCATCCCTGGGATGACAGCAGAGATGCAGGAAGGGCTTGGAGTCATAGGTGGGATGTCACAAAACAGGAAAGTGGGGTCCCATAGCTGGCTGTGTGGACACACACAGTCGTGGGTAGAGGCAGGACACAAAGGTAACAGCACCACCCAGGCAGCCAGGGCTGGACTGGAACCCCCCCCCCCCATCTGGTTTCTCTGCAGCTGTGTGGACAGTCCCTGGCACTAGCCAGCACCCCACCTGAAGCACCACCTGGCTTTCTGTGAGCCATGAAAAGCTGCCCAGCAGTATGCAGAGGTGGCACAAAGTTGTGACGCCGAGGCCCTGGGAAGAGAGCATCCCAGAAGCAAGACTCAACTGGGGAGGTGACAGTTGAGGGGAAGACACCCAGGCTCCTAGTCCTTTGGCATGACAACACTGAGGCATGCCATACCTGGTTCTAGGGCCCCGGGACTGTGCCTCAGTTCTCTGCAGAGGTGACCAGCCCAGCAGTGCACTCTGGCTTTTCCTCCTCATTGTCTTCCTTTTCTGATTCCCTCACTCCATCTCCTAAGCAAACTAGTACTCTCCCATCTGTCCGTCCCAGGGTGTCTTCGGGGGAATGCACTAAGGTAAATGTGTTAATCGTACTGAGTTACAGGCTCTGTGACCCCAGCCAGATTGGAGACTGCAGGGCAGGAGCTCTCCTTTCCGGAAGGCTTCTCCTGGGCCATGAGCCTCGCCCCCACGCAGAGCAGGGCTGTGACTGCTGGGAAAGGGCAGATAATACCAGTGATGACAGCTGCGGGGGTGGGGGCAGCTATTAAGTAGCTAAGTAGCATGTTCTCAAACCTTTGCTGATTGAGGATTCACAACCAACTACACCATTTCCTAAAAGAGAAAACTGGGGCTTTTCTGTCCCAGATCACCAGACTAGTCAAAGGCAGAGGCAAGATTGGAAGTCAGGCCTGAAAAATCAGAGGGCCTGTGTTCTTTGGGACCTGCTGGAAGTAGAGAGAAGAAAACTACACACTAGTTATTGTCCCGAAAATGCCCTGTCCCCTAATTGCCACAGTTGGAAGGAGGTCCCTGGAGTCACCGCTCAGTTACCTAGCACCTGGGAAGCCGAGCAAACTCTTGAGTAACTAAGCTATGCCCCAGAGGAGTCAGCAATAGGAATGACAGCACCTTGGCCTTGGAACCCAGAGGTAGGAAAGGACTGGAAAAAGAGAGCTCTCCTTCCTCCCCTCCCCTCCTCCACCTAAGCCATCTGCAGAGCAGTTTATTTTGCACACAACAGGGATTTCACTTTGGGCTTATTTGCTGAGCTTGAGAGCTTAATCTGTAATGGTGAACTTTACCACAGTGATAGAGGCCTCTACCATGAGGAACAGAGGTGGTCAGGTGTCAGGCTGGGTCTAGCCAGGAGGATGGCTGCTCTTCAGGCAGGTGGGAGAATGTGACATGGGCACCAATAGGTAAAAGAGAAGAAGGCAGGGTAGTGCCCTCACCTGCCCTTCCCATTCAACTCTTGTTAAATTGCCCAGGACTCAGTACCTGGGTTCCTGGTTTCAGGGACGCTGCAAGGTCTTTGACCATTTTGGCTTCGGAGACTGTGATGCCGCCCAGCATGAAGAACATCAGGATGGGGTGGTCCCTGGGATGAGGTCGGCTCACCTGTAAAAGAGCACACCAGCATCAGATGGAGCCCCGGAGCCGCCACCCTGGTCATGCAGGTGGGAGAGACGAGCTTCGTGGGGATTGTGATTCACTAGCTATCAGAAGGGATAGTGCTTAGTGACCTCACTGACCAGGACAATGTAGAACACAGCGTCTGATTACAGCCCTTTAAGTAAAGATGTATTGAAAGAAAAGTTCAAGGAGCCAGGGCACAAGAGAAGTGTGAGGGGCCTTTTATTCCTCAGCATGATTCTGGTCTCAGCATAAACTTGCTTTCCTTCCTTGACACATAGCTGTGTTCATTCCATCACAGTATGCAAATGCCCTGTGGATATTATTTTTGTTTGTGTGTTTGTTTCCTTGCTGGCTCTCTCCTCTATTCACTTGACTAGAAACTCAGCCAGGGCAGGCCTTGTATCTTCCTGGCTCACTGCTAAGCTCCCAGTTTACCTAGTGCAGTTTTTGGCACAGACGAGGTGCTACACAGATGTCTGTGGCATTAACAGAGTTCTCGGCAGGTGGCCGTGGAGGGGGGTACCAAGATGAAGGGAGCCAGAGCCCATCCTCAAGAAGATTGCAGTCTAAGATGGACTTAAAGCTCAGATTATCTGAAGGGTTCTTTGGAAAGCTCAGGATATCAGGCATGCCTTCTAATTATCTTTACTGTTTCCTGTGAGCAGCTTAGGGAATGGAAGGAAGGGAGGGAAGGGGGGAATCGAAAGATCTTCAGAATAGGTAGTTGTGGGAAAAGTTATAAAACTTATCTTCAGAAAGACAACTCCGCATCCCCTCCCAACATCCTGCTCTTTTCTTCCCCTTGACTGCATTTGTAGACCACTTCTTCTAACCACACACCACACATCAACAGCAACCCTGCTGTTGTCCCATTATTCCCTGGAATTGCTCTCATCGAGGTCACTGAGGCCATTATATTGTAGGAGTCAATGGACATCTGTCTTCATCTAACAGACATTTCTGTGGCATTTATCACAGTTGATGACACTCTTATTGGCTACCATGATAACACTCTCTTGGTTGTCCTTTCCACCTTTCTAATTTTGTTTCTTTTCAGATTTCTCTATAGGTTTTCCCCCTTGGTCTGTCTCTTTAAATGTCAATACTGCTTGTGGCTCTATCCTTGGCCCCTTGCTCTTCTCACTTAATACAACATCCCTGAGGGACTCATTTTCTCATCTGCCTTTAACCATCTTTTATACACTTCCCACATCTATGTCTTCAGGTCAAACATCTTATGGAGCTCATTGGACATTACCACTTGGATGCCTTGCCAGATCCCTAAAGTCACCAGGCTTCAAGTTTGATATTCAGTTTCTCTCTCAGATCTATCCTTCTTTGGAATTTCTAACATCACCACCTTTGCAGTCACCTGAGCCACACAAACTGGAATCATCTTAGACTTTGACATCTCTTCCATCACCCAGATCAAGTCCGTTGTACCCCTCAAAGTTACTGATACATCCCTCACTCCCACTGCCCGCCAAGTCTTAGATTACTGCCACAGCCTCTATCCGCCGCCCCCACCATGCAGTCTCATTTCTGCCTCGTAAGCTTTTCAACATACAAATAGTATTGACTATAGTGAGTATGCTAACTATTTCTGTGCCTTATCTTTTTAAATTATCAAAATATCCTCAGAAGGCAAACACTCATCTGTATTTTGCAGATGAAGATATTGAAGCAACTACTGTAAACTGTGGACCCAGGGGCACAGTTCTAAACACCCCTCAGCCACATGCTCAGATGTTCTGTGCCATTTCTCATTGCTCCAAGGAGCAAGTTCAAACTGCTTCTTTCAGGATACTAGGCATGTATCCTGTGGATTTGGTTTATATCTCCATTTTATCTGCTTCACACACATGGAACCATTGGTAGAGGCATTCATTCACAGTGACTACTGCCATGCCTGAATGTATGGTTACTTGATTTTTTTTTTAACATTTGGCTGGATATATGTCATTTTTTTGAAGACAGGTACTGAAAAGTACATTTATCACAAAGGTATAGGTCAATTTATTATCACAAAGTAAACAAATCTGTGTGGCCAGCACTCAGATGAAGAAACAGAAAACCAGCACCCTGAGGGCCTCTCAGACATGTCCTGTTTTTACTTCCCCAAGGGTAACCACCATTCTAACACTCAACATGGTTACTCTGATTTTTTTTGCTCACTTACATACTAGGGAGGTTTTCCTTATTAGTGGCAAGGATCTGCAATCCACGGACACAGTTCGGGTCACACCAGTGGGTTCTGGCCTCTGGCTTTCCCCATGGCATTCCAGTTATTAAATAGTTTGAGTGTCTCTGCGTCACATGGCCTTACGTAGCATTAATAGTTTCCTCTGTGTGTAATACCTCTGCCTTGTCTCCTGTTATTCCCTCTTAAAATCATCCCCTCCTCTGAGAAACTCTCCCCCAACGTCCCTTGTCTCCTGCCCATGACTGGAGTCACAGACTCCCCGTGGGATCTTGGCCTTGGCAAACCCATCCACTGTCTGGATATAACTGTTTCCTCCTCCAGACTCTGAGCTCCTGGAGGCTCTGAGTACATTTTCCTTGTATTTTCAGCACTAAGCATGTAAACTAGCACTTTCAGTGTGTGTTACATGAATAAAGTAGATAAATGAATGAATGAATGAGATACACAGTCAAGAGACACACTTCTTTTTTTTTAAAAGACCTTTTAGAAAATCTGTTTTATGTATATAGTTCTTCTGGCAGTGTAATTAACCCCAAGATTCCTCCCAGCCATGCAAACAACTGTTGTTTCTCACTTAATCCTGGGACAGAAATACAATTGGCTCCAGGCTTCAGCATGGTACAATATGTTCCCCAAAACATATGCTTTCCATAAGAGAGTCTGGAATCTAAAGTACATGGCTAGAATGTACTTGGAAGAGTGTATTGAAAGATGAAAAAAGAAATGAATAGTAACAGCAAAGAACTATTTCCTGGGGCTAAGGAGTGAGAGAATGTTGGTTGGGTACAAGTAAATGGGTCCAATTAATGCATGTGGGTGTTTGCTATTTTGGTTTCAGTTTAGATTTATGTTTTGATGCCCCACTTTCCTTCACAGTGCATCAAGTCAGCAGCCTACGGGGAAGTAGAGCCCCTTCTATCCGAAAAACACATTCTGCATAAGCAGCCATGCGTGGCTGAGTCCTGTATGTTAGTTCATGGTGGATACACTTTGAAGATGAAAGATTTAAGCATCATTTTTGCCAATGAAAATGCACAGATGAGTAAAGCAAGTCAGTGATCTTTCTTTCATTTCTCTAAACCTTCACTGACTATGACTTTAAGACATCAGTTCCGGTCAGAGGAAATGGTTTCCTTTCACCACAGCATCCTGGTCTTTGCAGCAGAGGCTGCAGGCCTTCTCTGTAGGCGTGGGCCTGGGGAAAGCTCTTTGATGTCCTGATCAGTTGCCAGCATTGGGGATTGTCAAGAGAAGGGTTTCTGGAAGCTTTCCAGGAGGTTTGGGAATCCTGTTGCCCATTCGTCCCTCACATGTGCTCCTTCACTCAGTTTCTCCATCTGTGAGTCACTTGTGCCCGGAGCAGGCAAGGTCAGGTCCTCTACTCTCCAGCAATGAGTAATGCTTTGTGCAAAGCAGAAACAGGGCCTTGGGTCTTAAAGGGTACTAAGCCCTGGACAGATTACGCTGACTTAATAATGGTCCTTGGTAATGGCTTTTATACCAGTGGGAGTGAATAACAACACCACTCCTGCCACCGAACACTTCATGTTTAGTACTATATTTTTTATTCATTTATCCATCCACTCACAAATACTTATGGGGGACAGATGCTATGTGAGGTATTAGGTGCACAGACAGAAAAAAAAAAAAACCCTACTGTCACAGAGCTTATATTTTAGTGGATGTAGAATGAAAATAAGTAAGTACACTGGTAATTGCGGAAGGTGGTAAGTGCTGTGGAGGAAAATCAAGCAGGGGAGGGGACAAGCATTATTCTAGGGTAATCCTTAGAATCTATGCAGAAGAGGGAAGCACTAATTTACAGATAAAGACACTGAAGCATGTAGGGTAAAACAACTTAGTTCAAGGTCACCATCTAAATGGCTATAGGGTCAAGACTGGAATCCAAGTCTATCTCACTGTTGAGCTGTAAAAGTTCTACTTTGAAATCTATACACTGCCACTGGAAGCAAATTCTTCAAACTGAAAGCATTTTTACTAGCTTTGATCTCTTAAAACTCTCGCTTTTAGTCTTTAGAAATGCCAGCCAATCACCAAGTGGTCATGGGACTTACTCATGTAGTTGCATTGCACAAGGCTTCCATGCCGCCACTGCTGCTGGCTTGCCAAGCTTGGCCTCTCTGCTGCACTTCCTGTACTGGATGGCTTCCTCTTTCCTAAAACTTCTCCATGCCCACCCTCCATTTTCAATGTCCTCCTAGTCTCTGTCCTTTCTTCCTGGGTTCTCCTTAGATGGTTCTCTTGCTTCCCCTACTGTTACCTGCTTATTCCTGCCTGGCCCTCTCCCAGCACCTCCCTGGGCAGCTCCATCCCTGCCCACAGTACAGTACCTCACTCAGGCCTATGGCTCCAGCTTGCTACTGTTGGCCCAGGCCCTGTGAACTACACAGTTGCCCCACAGGCTCCCAAACTCCACAAGCCTAAAATACAGGTTACTTTCTTCTCCATTGCTGCTTCCTGATCAGAGATAGTGACTGGGGTCAACACCGTCAGTCTTCTCAAGCCCTTCAGTGCTGACAGAGCAATCTTTATAAATTGTAAAGTTGTCATAGAATTCCTGAAAATTATTCGATAGTACCTCATTATTCTTGGTCAAATTTCAAATCTCTAGCCTTTATTGATCTAGCTTTTGCTCATCTTTGTCTTCATATCCTTTACCTCCCTACATGGCACCTAGGCCTCAGCCATTTGGAGCTACCCAAAATTCCTCCATGTCATCTTTTTGTTCTGACTCCCTGTGGTCTGACAAAGTTCAAAGTCCCTGGGAAGCTTCTTAAACTCCCTGACAGAGCCTCTCCTCTGTGCTCTCACAGCTCACTTCTCTCTCCCTTGTGATCTTCAATTTTCTCGTTCATTTCCACAACAAACTGTAAGCTATGTGATACAAGCTATGCCGTGGCAGGGACAGTGTCTAGTTAATTCCTATTTCTTTCTTACCCAAACAGTGACTCGCAGATGCTCTCGGTAATTGTTCACTGTCAGGCAAAGTATATAGACTGCCAAAGTCAAGTTTTTGTTTTTGCTGAATTTGTTCCAAAATCCAGCTCACTAGGAGTTATGGAACATATTTACCGTGAGACACAAATCAAACCTTCCTCATGGTACACAATATAATTAAGAAGAAAATATAAACAATGGGTATAAACAGTGTTGCAAAGAGGAACTCCAGGACTTGTATTCAGTTAATCAACAAACTTGAAAGTTGTGATATTTTCCTTTTGTCAGAAGTGCCATGAAGTATAATGGCGCTACGCCAACAGTTTCTCTGACTCTTGTTTGTGCTGTGTGAATAATAAGGAGCTGGTTAGATGACCTCCAAGGTATGTCCAGCCCTCACAGTTAAAGGGGCTGACATGAGACTTCACCCAAAGCCTAGCATTTTTATCCTTTGTCCAAAAGTATCCTTTATCGCTGCTGTAGAACCATTGTAGGTGTCTGTCCAGCCACAAGTCAGCACTCTTCCTTGTCCACGTGGACAAGTGGGTCCCTGGCAGCCCTGTAGATACAGTGTGATCCTGCTGCTCAACCATGGTTGGTTGGACAGAGATTTGAGCCAGGGTGGGCTAACTACAGCCTTTTCCTGAATCAAGACTTGATCTAGGTCAGATGAGGCTCAGGCAAAGCTGCTCTTTCGAGAAGAACCAAAAGCTGTGGAACGGCTACTCAGCCATGCATTCAACTAATATTTATTTAGCACCTACAATATTCTGGGCACTGTCCAGCATCTTCCTCAGGACAGAGCAAGACTTGCAGACTGCCTACATTCCTGGTGGCTTTCTAGTTCTTAGTCCAATCCTTCCTGATGTCCATTGCATTGCTGTCCTTGGGTTCCCTGGTATACTCCTTGGTTCTCATAATACACTGCCCTTTTTAAAGTTATTGCAATTTGCTGGCATGTTAATTGCAACTGAAAGAATTCCAGCTGTTACTGCCTCACCCTCACAAGCTTTTTGGGGCCTACCACAGCACCCTTCCATCTCTCCCAGTGGGCCTTTCTCTGTTGCTTCCTAAGGCAGTGGAGCTATCAAATCAGCTCAGATTCCGAGGAGGGGTAAGCAGTGGAGCTTCTTTGAGTTTTTTCATTAATCTCTTATTTTTTTCCAATTAATCATAGAAATATAAGAAATAGCATAACAACAGCAAAAACTTCTTAAAAAGCACATAGAAAAGGAGGTAAAAGGGCTGCATGCTGTTTTAGATAAAATTCAGCCTCCTCATGCTGATTCCAGCAAAGAAAACATCTTGACAAATCATGTTCTTTAGTCAAAACAAGCTGAGGTCCAAACACACGGAGTAGATATAAGATATATTACTTTCAGGAGACTGAAATGCAAACCATGGATTCCAGAAACGCACTTTAAAAGTGCTGCTTATTAGACATGCTAGTTTTAAAACTAAATTAATGTTCCAGCAAGAGGGGTAAGGTCTGTTTTGACTTATTTATTAGATCACTATCAAGCTTTTCTCTAAGGAGCTCAAGGTGCTCTGTGCAGGAATTTAGAAAGAGAGCAGGCTGATTAAGGAATGTCAAGCTCTGACCATGTTAGCTCTCCTGGTTTGACAGAATCACCCCCGGTGGGCTTCCCTGGCTACCCTTTGAGGCTGACAGCTGTATGTGGCAAGTCACAAGTCTATCCTCTGGCTGAGAAGGGCACCCACTTTACTTGAATACTTTCTCAGAACTGCAGGGAGAATGATCTAGTGGGCATCCTTGCTCTTCTCCCCAGCTTGTCTGGCTTACAGGCAGACTGAGTTCACAAGCAAACTCAGGAGAGGAAAGTTCCACAGCTCAGTTGCTTAGCAGGAACTTTCTTTCTTTCTTTCTTTCTTTCTTTCTTTCTTTCTTTCTTTCTTTCTTTCTTTCTTTCTTTCTCTCTCTCTCTCTCTCTTTCTTTCTTTCTTTCTCTCAAGATTATATTATTAAGAAACATTATGGACAAATAATAAGCAGGTCTTTCATTATCAAAGCCTTTCTGGGCTCACATATTTTGAAACCAGGTCAGAGCATGGAAGTTTTTGGTGTCTTCTAGATCAGAGGGAAAACTTCTAGGGTCAGCCAAATGATGTCCTTGCTGGGCAGAAGAGCCAAATGTGTATTTAGGTTGAGTGCAGATTATGTTTTCCAAACATGACCATGACAATATTTTCTGATCTTTTTTTTTCTAAAATTATTTTTTATTAGTATATGTTTTATTGGTATAATTACATTCATCTTGGGGAATTGGTACCTAAACATATCACATCTTAATCATTTTACCCTCTCTCCTCAGCCTCCCCTCTCCTTTCCTCCTTCTTTCCCCTCTCCTTCTTTCCTCAGATCCCCTCTTGGTCCTTTTTCAAGAAGAAGAGGGAATGTCCCCTCCCCTTGAAACTGAGTGGGCATATGTGACTGCCTCCACGTTCAGAGTGCCGAGGAAGTGATGCTATGTGACTTTTGAGGCTAGGTCATAAAATTCAATCTTCTTCCGCCTGGCTCTCAGGATGCTTGCCACCGGAACACAGCTGCTCTGCTGGGAGGAAGCCTGTGAGAAGCCTACATGGGAGGAACTGAGGCCCATGGCCCACAGGCCTGGCCGCACTACTAGCAGGCACTCAGCATCAACTTACTGACCATGTGAATGAATCACTTTCACAGCGAGGTGAATCCTCCCTGCTGAGCTAGCTTTGTCCAAAGTGCAGATTCATGAGCAAATGGAATGGTCATTATTTTAAGCCAATATTTTGAGATTTCTTTTGCAGCAATAGATAATCACAAGTGGGAATGAAATATTTCTCTGGACATTCTGCAGGAAACCACTGCGGACAAAGTGGTCCATCAAGGTGTAGTAGGATGCGAATGAAGTTCTGACTCTCACAGAACAAATCCAGCCACCTTGACTTCCCTGCTCATAGAGACTTGTTGGATACAGAGAGTTTTAGACACAAGATATTTTTTCTTAGCTATTGCTGCCACAGAAGTATGCGTGATAAGCTCTGTGAGCCATCTCCAAGCATCCAGGATGGAGGCTCCTATTCTCTACAGTGCTGAGGCTGCCTTAGGTGCAGCAGCAAACCAGAAGAGCTGCTGCTCTCTCCCAGTGCACAGGCACTGCACTGCCGAAGTGCTCTGGGGGAGCTGGGGGCTTGCATCATTTTGGGCACTGTCTCTGTATTCTGGCTGGCCCAGGTCTACCTGTGCTGGCTTCTATGTCTTGATCCATCTTGTCATGGTACATGTACAGCATTTCACTGCTCCCCACAGTTTGTCCCAGGAGGGATAGTCTATGCTCCCCCTCCCCCAAACTGAGGAGATCAACAAGTGAGATTCACAGTGGAGAGAAAAACAGGTTCTGGAAAACCACATCACAGCCTTATGAACATGGGTTCCCACATACATAACAAAAGAAGAGCACTCACTCTGTGTCTCTCTGGCAAGAGCAAATCGCTACTGAACTTGGCAATGGTGTGACTTCTTGGGGGTGGTGTTGTATTTTCTTCTATTTCATTCACTTGTTTATCCGACAATTATGCTGTGTGCATTAAATGCCCGAGTGCTGGCTACATACAGCGATACAAAGACGTTATAGTTTATATCTCAAGTGCTCATAGGTGGGGCTTTTGGGAGTTGACTGGCTCATGTGGGTGGGATACTCATCAGTAGCTCAGTCCACTGATGAGTTTATAGCTAAATGTGATATTCGGAGGTGAAGCCTGGTAGGGGAAGGTGGGTCACTGGGGGCGTGGCCGGGAAGGCTCTACCCCCCCAGGCTTCATGTCTCTCTACTTCCTGCCATCTTGCCATGAGCTCTTTCTCCTTTGCCATGCCACCCTGCCTTGGAGCCAGCTGACTATGGATTGAAGCCTCTACAAACTGTGAGCCAAAATAATCCTTTCCTCCTGTAAGTTGTGAGTGTTGGGTATTGCATTTCGGCAATGAGAAAGTGACTAAGACAAAAAATGTTCAAGGTGACTGTTCTCAAGAGTCAGTCTGGCAGGGGTCACAGACTCATAAAAAGCATAGCAAATACTTACATACTACTTACTAAAAGCTAGACACTGGTTTGACTGCTTTGTCTTCAGTCACTCATGTAATTTTCTTTACAGCTCTGTAAAGAACATAGTATTATCATCCCCATATTAAAGATGGGGAAACTTAGGCGCAAGGAGGCTAAGCAGTGGTCACACAGGTAATAAGTGTGTGGGGTGGCTTGGGTTCTGATGCAGACAGTCTGAGTCCAGACATGACGTGCTTCTCTCTATTGCCTCTACTGCAAAAAGGCAGTAGAATGAAGTTAGTGCAGCAGGTACAAGATGGGTGAGGAAGGAAGGTATGAAAGAGGTAACCTTCTATTATCTATAGAACCAAACTAAAAAACGACGTTAAGCAGAAAAGATAACCTTACCTCTCTCCTGATGTAATTCGTTTTTCTTTTTCTTTCTTTTTTTTTTTTTTTGTGGGTACCGGTGGTCGAACCCAGGACCTAGCGCGCCAGCTGAGCGATATCACCGGCCCTTTTTTCGTATGTGGGTTCCGGGAGTCGAACTCAGGACCTCACGCTTGCCAGGCAGGTGCTTATGCCACTGAGCTATCTCACCGGCCCCCTCATTTTTCTATCTGATCACTCTGTTAGGACATTTCTCCTCTCAACTTGTTTTATATCTCAGTCTATAAAATCAGCCGCTTTGCTTCTTTTCTGTTCTCCAAGCCGCTAAGTGGTTGGAAGAAACAGGTTTCTGTGCTGCTAGTGTTGAGAGAGATGAGCTCTTCGACTGTCTTTGACACGAGTGGAGACAGGATTCTGTCTGTCCTGCGTACATCAGTGCATGCAGGTGGGTGGAGCAAGGTGGGTGGCTCCTTGATGAACCAAGCACCAGCTTCACCTTGATTAGCAGGTGCTGGAAAGGAGGGTCAGAGCCTCCTATGCGGGTCACTGGAGTTGACTGATAGGGCTGCTACCTTTCTATCACTTTTTTTTTTTTTTTTTAATTGTTGAAACATAGCTTCGTGCTTCAGGGCCGTACAATAGCTCCCTACCCACCACCCTGCCCCATCTTAGGTTTTGCTTTTCATGGTTCCAGTTACCTGCAATTAATTGTAGTCTGAAAATATGAAATGGAAAATTCCAGAAATAAACAACTTGTAAGTTTTACATTGTAGGCAATTCTGTGTAGTTTGATGAAATCTTGTGTTGTCCTGCTCTGTCCCGTCCAGATATGAAACAGCCTTTTGTCCAACATATCCACACTGGAGATGCTACCCACCTATTTGTCACTTAGTAGTCATCTGGCCAACTGTGGCAGTATTGCAGGGCTTGTGTTCAAGCAACCTTTATTTTATTTAACAGTAGCCTCAAAGCACAAGAGTATTCATGCTGGTAATTTAGATATGCTAAAAAGAAGTTATAAAGTGATTCATTTAAGTTAAACATGAAAGTTCTTGACTTAATAAGAAAATCATATACTGAAGTTGCTTAGATGTATGGTAAGCATAAATCTTTTGTGAAATTGTAAAGAAAGGGAAAGAATGCTAGTTTTACTGTCAGACTACAAACTGCAAAATTTATGGCCACAGTATGTGATATGTGCTTAGATAAGATAAAAAAGGTATTAAATCGGCGTATGTGTATATAGGAAAAAATAACACGCAAAGTGTTTGGTGCTATTTTTCAGGCACCCACCAGGGATCCTGGGATACAGCTCCTGTGGATAGGAGGGACTGCTAGAGTTGGAAAGACTTAAAACTGTGCTGTTTTCTGAATAAGCACTACGACAGGTCCACAATGATTAGCCTTGACTACTCTTCCACTTCAGTCCGTGCCTCCTGTATGCAAGGCCCGTAAAGGTGCCAAGTGGCTGAGGATGCAGAAAAGAGCAAGATTTAAATCAGCCTCCCATTCTCACAGCCATGGCTTTCCCATTCAAGTGTGACCTATGGTTAGAAAAATATTTGAATCATATATGTGACTAGGTTGTTCTGTTTTACTTCACTAGATGTGATGAACTCTGATCTAGTCTATCCCATTCCTTTCCATTAAAAATCCTAACTGTAATCAACAACAATAATGTGATAACATTTTTACTATTAGATGTCTAAGATTTTAAAGGCAAAAATCTAGAATTGCTAAGGATACAGGAAAATGGTTCTCTCAAATCTGGTAAGGGTGGAGGTTATAACGAATTTTTAGAAAATTATCAGACACTAGTAACATTAAAATTAAACATAGTTTATGAATCAATGATTCAGTGGTTTTAAGAAGCTATTTTATAAAATAAAAATACTATGTAAAGATAAATACATAGAGATAGTAATGCAACTTTTGTTCATAATGACAAAAAAAATGGGTAATGGTCTGATTGCCTCTAAATGGGGACAGTCCTCCCTCTGTGTTCCCCCTCCAGCACAGTGGAGCGTTACATCCATCCAATTATAGCAAAGGTTACCATGTTCATATTAAAATACTGAGTTGGGCCGGTGAGATGGCTCAGCGGTGTAAGCGCCTGCCTGGCAAGCGCAAGGGCCCGAGTTCGACTCCCGGAACCCACATACGAAAAAAGGGCCAGTGATATCGCTCAGCGGCACGGGTGCCTGCTGGCGCGCGAAGTCCTGAGGTCGACCCCTGGTACCCACAAAAAAAAAAAAAAAAAAAATAGATAAAATAAAATACTGAGTTAAATATATCTTTTCCTGACTCAGAAGAAAAATTTCTAGAATAATGTGTGTAGTATGTTCCTACTGTTAACATCAATATAATTACCTATTCCATAATTTCAAGTATATGTTTCTATTTCTATATATGCATGTACACAATTGTGTAGACAGAATTAGTAGCTTTCACTCCCTCAGAGGAAGGTATTTGAGGTTGTATAGGTGCAAGATAATTTAATAAATATCTTTTTACATATTTTGCCTCATTTGTCTTAATAAAATAGCATGTAATATTTTTATAATTTAAATATAAAAGGAAAATGAGAGAATAATAAAAATTTTAAAAATCTGATCAAAACCATTGAATTGATAACTTGATCCGCTAATGTGCAATGGATCAGCTTATACAATTAGAAAAACTCTAGTATGAAGAAAAACATTAGTCCGGAGAAAGATGACTAATATGTGTAATTACAATACAACGCATAAGTGCGGCCACAGGGGTGCTTATAAAAGGTACAGATCCCTGAACCACACACACGAGTCTGTCCCGTACTCTTTCTATTCCTTGCCGGGAGGGCACGTATAGTGTATCCTGTGGAATAACTGCGGGGTCTTTCCAGCGCATCTCTTACCGGCTGTTCAGTCTACCCTTGTCCTCTGCACAGTCTACAGATACTGCCTCTGAGCGATCCCAATCAGCATCCATGAACCGTCTCTGAGGGAAGACAGGACAGGGACAGACTGGCAGCTTAGCTCCCTTCCAGGTGAAGATGAATTCTCTTCCCGTTTGTACATCAGTACCCTAGGCACAGGAAGAATTGTACCTGGGCGACTATTTCATCAAGCTCTGCATCTTTGTATCCTTCCGGCTCAGCACTGGTGAGTCTTGAATGAGAAGGTAGGGAGCAGATTTCAGAGGCAAAGAGCAGGGCAACAAGAAGCAAGAAAGACATAGGGAAAACTTTTGGCTGTTGATCCAGAATGGAGATACAATGTATCAAGGCAACTCAGCTGCAATGCACACGTGTATTCCCTGAGCCGTGGGACCTAGTCCCAGAAAAACAGACAGGGTACCAGCAAATGACCCCAGGCACTGACTTCATTTGTGAGCTGCACAGATACGGGGAAGAAAAGCATTTGTGCTAAAGAGCAATCCTGAATAAAACCAGAATTAGCAACATATGAATATTTAACTTCCAAGAACATGCCTGGCAGCATCCTGGAGCCAAGAAATGTGGTTCAGAGCACGGGCCTTGGAATGAGAGTAACTTGAACAAATCCTGGTGCCGTCATTTCCTGGGCCTTGGTTTTCTCACTGGTAAAACAGTGATAATATAGGACTCCCTCCTAAGGTGGCCGTGAAGATTCATACGAGAATGGATGGAAACAGTTTGGTTGACCTTGGGGAATGTGTTGATCACAGGTTATCTTTATAATTGTGCATGGTGGGAAGCAATGGAAAATGGATAAGGGAGTCTGTTAAACGGCCATGGCCATGCTTAATTCCGTCTGTGTCTTACATCCTCACCTCTCCAAGGCTCTTAAAGCAGAATGGAAATCTCTCCTGATGGCTTCACCCCCATCTCAAAAAAAAAAAAAAAAGTGTTTCTTTGCAAAATCACGGCTAATTCCTTAAATCTCTACTGGCTGTTCTTTAAGTTTATCCCAATTTTGTTCAAATCATGAACATATGGGCTACATATAACTTTCTTTAACTGTATGAATGGCAGGCAAAGCCAGCTACCAAGGCCCATTTAGAAATAAAACAACTCCCCCTTGGGGTTCTGGGGTAGAAAGAGCCTTGCAGCCAGTCCAGGGAGCCTCTTGCCACACCCTGTGGACAGATGAGATGCCATGGCCACTGAGAGCAGAGATCCACAGCTGAATGTTGAGCTCTGGTTACTGACAGCTGCTGGGAGAACAGATTCCTTCTTCTTAACCCACTCCTTGGACACCTCCCTCTGAGCTCAGTCTTGAGCTGCAGAGCATTTCTGCAGAGCCTTAACTATGGGGCTTTGCATGGAGACAGACACTCTTTCCCAGTGCTTGCCCAGGATGATGCCAAACACCTTCTATCCAAGGTGTGCTTAGGACAATGGAGCTTCTGGTCACAGGAAGAGGTGTAGAAAACACTCCACTGAGTTTGTAAGGGTAACTTTAAAACATGACATCTCCTGTATCATGGATCAATGACAGAAAATGCACGTGAGTAGTTGTTGTACAACACGACTATAAACCCTGATGCATTCCATTCTCACCTCTGGAAGAGTGCAGAGCCTGTTAGTATGTGAAAGGTGCTATAATGTTGTTGGACTCCACGTAAGTAATTAAATTTGTTTGACCTAGCGTTTCCTCACAATAGTTAATCACAGAGTCCTTTTGCTAATAAGTAGTTCTTTCCAATCAAAGAACATCGCGGCACAATGCACTGAGCCAGAGTCTCCTCTCTGCACTGTATCCCTCAGAGTGCAGGAAGGGGTAAACTGTCATTTGTGCCCTTGGCCTCTTGTGCAGGGCCTGCTGTACTGCAAATGCAGCAGCCCGTCTGGGAAAGGACACACAGGCCATTGGGCCACCCTTGGACTCACTGACCAGGACCTGAAAGTCCACACTTGTTAGTCTGTCTCTCTTCAGGAATAAGTCCGAACTTATGAATACAGGATGAGAGTGTTAAGTGGAGAAGGTTGGAAACCATGTATATCCTGCAAGTTTCTGTAAAACTAGCCACCATGAAGGGACAGGGAGAACTCTAGGCTTACACGCAACACAGGGGCTCCTGGATAATTTTAAGAATCTGATCTGCATTGCTTTATTAGGAAAAAATAAAGCAGAAGGAAAATACACCAGCCAGGCATTGCAACAGAAGCCGCTAGTTATTGGGAACAGCAGAACAGAGTTCAGCATGTCCGCTGCAGCCTGTTTACTGCTTGGTTTAGAGTCTGATTGTCTGGCAGCTATGCTCTGGCTTTTGGAGTAGAGCAATTTTCCCAGAATATGCATTTACTGAACTCTAAGAGGCCAGATCTTCTATCTAGATTAATTAATGATTTCACAGTCTCTTTGAAGCTGGTAAAACATTCCGTTATTTCCAAGAGTTATTACCACTGAAATCCTGGCATAGCCTGGAAGGTCAGTTTGTAATCTTGTTTAGGTTCTTTTAAATTTAGAAACTTTACAGTGGGTTAAAAATAGACCCACTTGTGTACTTTTCCCTCTTTCATCCCCACTTCAAGTGCTGTTCAGTCATTTTGACCCGCCCAGATACAGGCCAGAGAAAGTCTAGGAGTCGGCTGAACCAAAAGTCATTTCCAAATGGGTTTTGGGGTAATGTTAGTCTTAGGTTGCTTATTATCCTACATAGTAAGTTTAGTGTTATTGTTTGTTTCCTTTTTTGTAAGAGTCTTTTTGGTTTATGTCTTGTACTCTGAGTAACTACTTTGAAGATAACGATACACAATGTAATAACTATTGTTATTCTATTGTTTGATTATAAAATCTTGTTTTATTTTCTCATAAAAAATAGAGCAAAGGACTGTTAATAAGCCTGGTAAACAGTAAATGGATTCGTGTTAAGTGGAAACCATGGGCCATAAGAAAAGTTTCCAGTGGTGCTGTCCTGGAAGTCTTGTGTTTTCATCTTAGACTGTACATCTTGGCCAGAAAAGATCACAGTGCTCAGGTCAGAAGACGCTGTAGAAGCCTACAAGGCCAGGCTGCTTATAAGCAAAAGGTAAATAAAGATTTCCAGGATTTTAGAAGAGCCCAAATACCAGCCATTATCTGTATGGCACTGGCCAAGCTGACAGGGTGCCAGCATTTTCATGGCCAGCACAGGGAATTTTATTACACTCAGGATTACCTGTTCAGGGTTACTTACCTTCATAAACCTGCTAAATCCAGTTTTAAGGAGATCAGTGAGGCCTGAAGACATGTGTTCAATATCAATAGGATCTTGCTTCTCAGGATTAAATATTTCCTCCACAACCTGCTTCAACAATGGCTTATAGGATGCCTGGAAAGACAAAATATTATGCTATAAGTAAAAACATTTGTTTGGTTTGTCTGGAGAAATGATAGTTCTATTTGTATCAAAAGAAAAAAAGCTAGTTTATTTTGATATTGACCATGATTTTGTGTGTGTGAAAGACAATAAAACAATACTGAGATTTTTTTTCTTTTATAGACTTTCACCCCAATGCTCTAGGATTATTCACTGTCTCTCACACTCCCTTCTAATCAAATATTTCTCCCCACAGCTTAAATCACAGTATGGTTAACTGCTCAATGTAGACTTGAAGTGACAATTTTATGCATGAAATATGCTGGAAAGTAAAGTCCTGTCATTTCATATAAACATGAAGCTGGCAGGCAGTTTTTCCTAAACACTCTTGGAGTTATGTTCCCCTCTGCTAGGAACTTGAATGTTTACTTACAGTGTGCTGTCAACACACGGCCTTACAGCAATCCCTCCTTTCTCTACGGAGCTCAACTCCAAATATGACTTGGCCAGAAAAAGAATCTTAGATGACAACAGGAATCTGAGCAAGGTCAGGGGAGAAAGCAGGCCACAGGACACTATAGGAATTTCAGTGGAATTAGGGTGAGGTTAGTTTACAGCAACTCCTACGGCTTGACAAATGGTGCGAAGTGCCTTCCTTTTCTCTGACCTCAGTAGCCCGTCCTGATTTAGGTTTTATTTGGAGGCAGCTGTCTCACTGAGTGCTGCACTTTCTGAACTTATTTCTCTCCATTTTCTCTAAGTTTTTGCTGGAAGTTCTTGAATCTCTCCTTCCCATTAGCTGAGCCACCTTCTACCCAGTTCTCTTGCTACCTTTGCTGCTCTGCTCACATCTGGCACACCTGGAGCATACAGGGCAGAGGCAGAAGGACTGTCTTCTCTCGACATACTCTCTGTATCACTATTTTGTATGATCTGTGATCACCCCAGAAAAGCCAGTTCTATTAGGGCACTGCTGAGCTGCCTTGAGCTCTATTTTTCTCTTTGCGTTGGTCAAATGTATGAGTTGCCTGTAGCCATGGCCATGGATAGTTAGTGTATTGACCTCATCCCTGGCTTCATCTTACTTTTCTTACAGGCATTTTTGCTTAATTTTCTTTTACTACAGTTCTGAAATATCTTAGAAATAAAGCAAGGTATAGGCCATCAACATAAAAATGACTAGCCATTGGGAAAATAGCTGGTATATTCCCTAGGGATGCTATGCAGGGAGAAATAGCATCTGCTCTGCAGAAGATTCCACTTTTTTCATGTTTAGTAGTCAAACAGACCTTTATGTACCCAGCAATTTCATGATTAATGACCATGAAAGATAAGCATTGAACAGGAACACTGATAAGACAAGAAATTTTTTAAAGGTATGGATCAACCTGTTCATGATAAGAGAAATTCAAATGAAAACAATACCAAGAGATTAACAAAAAAAAAACTTATCAGACTGGCAAAAATCCAAAAGTTTGAAAACACACACTTTCAGTGAGGTCATAGAGTGGTAGGAACTCCCACACCTTACTGGTTGAGGGGACATTGTTATAACGAACACAAAGAGAAATTTGGCAACACCCACCAACCACACAAATGCATCTGATCTAGCGATTCCATTCTTGAAATTTATTCTTTGGATATTCTCACATATGCAAATGAGATCCATAAAAGGCTATTTGTGGTATGAAATAACAAAAGATTAGAAACCACCTAAGTGCCTATCATTAGGAGCTGTGTGACAAATGAGGTGTATCTATAGGAGGGATATTATGCAAGTGAAGAGGAAAGCAGAAAACAAGGCAGAATAATGTGCAAGTGAAAATGGTGTATGATGGGCTGGCATTGGTGTAAAAAGTGGCAGAGAGAAGATGACAGTTTTTACTTGCTAAATATACAAAAGTAAACTCAGTGTGGTACAAAAACTACCATTAGCAGTGACTAAGGCGTGGGACCAGAGGAGGGACGAAGATAGGAGGAAGATTTTCCATTGTATGGGTTTTTTTTTCAAAGCACTATTTAAAACATCATTTTAAACAGCAAGAATGATTACCTTTTACTTATTAAAAATTAATAAATTATTTATGCATGAAAAATTAATAAATTATGCATGAAAAAGAAATTTGGGTATAGTATATCCAAATGTTAATTAGGGCTATCTCTAAGCTTACCAAGTAGGAGATATTTATTTTATTTTTCCAAAATTTCCAATTTAATAGGTCTACTCTGGATTCATAAAATAATCCAATAAATATTATTTGGAATGTTATTAAAAATGCCATGGAGTGGTCTCTGAGTTCTACCTAATCCTCTTTCTTAAGTAAATTGTTCTTCAGAGCATTTCACTTATCTGAGCCTTCCTGGACATTTCACTTTCCTAAATTTAAATTTTAATCTCTTTAAAGTTTCTCCCCCAGGAAAAGTCCTTTGGCTGATACTTACCAGCCAAATATCAAATGACTTCTTCCTTAGTAATAGACTCCAGCAAGGTACATTATAAACTGTGTATGACTATGTTTTCCAGCCTTCATTGCATTTGGTGTGGCCATGTAACTAAAGTCAGGGAAATGAGATGTAAGCAGAAGAATCATACAGGACTTTCATAAGTTTCCCTTTTCAAATGCAAGTGTATGCTTTTCTCCCCTTTCTCTGTTCTGCTGCCTGGAACATGGAAGTGATGCCTGGAGAACCAGCAGCCATACTGGAAGATGGGGTTGTTCCTTAGAGAGGTGGGAGGAGAGGCCTAGAGAAACCCTGGTGGGTGATGACTTGAGAGCTGTCATAACCATGACACATATAGCTAAATAATGACCTGCTTTACATGACAAGTAAAACCTTGTGTTTTCAGCTACTATTTTTTTTTTTTTTTTTTTTGTGGGTACCGGGGGGACGACCTCAGGACCTCGCGCGCCAACAGGCACCCGTGCCGCTGAGCGATATCACCGGCCCCTTTTTCATATGTGGGATCCGGGAGTCGAACTCGGGCCCTCACGCTTGCAAGGCAGGCGCTTATGCCGCTGAGCCATCTCACCGGCCCTCAGCTACTATTTTTCAGCTCTATTTTACGTGCATAAAATTTTTTTGATACAAAGCATGAAGGGAAGTTGAGAAGTAAAAGGCCATTCCGTCCTTTCAGGAGCTGACAGTTATTTATTTTGTTAGACTACACAAAAACAAGTTATATAAAGTAACTTGAAGCAGAATCACAGAAAAATACACATATGCTGTCATATTTAAGAGAGATGAAAGTGTCCTCCTCAAACCATAAAAAATAAAAATAGTTGCTGCTTTCCACAGGCTGAGTCTTCTACAAGAAGTAAGAGCAGTGACCCTGAGGAGAGCTAAGATCTGCACAAAGGCAGCTTATAGCTAAGCATAAACACTTTGCTCTGCTCTCTTCGGTGCAAGGCACATGTGCCAGGGCAGCAGGATTATTTTCAGGGCTCTGGAGGCCCCAACATAGCCTGGGGAGACAGGAAAGAAGGAGGTTTGGAAGGATTAGGGGCGGCAGGGATGCTGGGATCTCTCTCTGTCTGTGACCCCCTCCCCATACTTTCAGCTAAGCCCTGGGGAATGAAGCACCCAGGAGAGCAGGCCCACTGAGCTGGGCTCCACTGGGGAGTGAGCAGAGATTTAGAAGGGCTTTTCCCTTAACACCTTCCTTCTCGAGACTTTGTGATTACTGTGTGTTATTGGGGAAGGTTGGAGATCTTTTTTATTTTAATTTTTTAAGGTAGTTAGTGAACATTTGTTTAGAATAAGGAAATAAACCATAATATTTAGAAAAGTAATGGATGACAAACACATCATTTAATCAAGAAAAAGAGCATGAGTATTTTTATTAACTGCCTGACAACCCCTATAATATTCATTTCTTACCTATTCTTAGTTGCATTCTCTTGTGACAACAATTTGTAATTAGCATGTTTCTATAGAGGTATGATAGTTATTGAGCTATTGTTTGCCCACTCCAAACCCTCTCTTCCTTCCTTCCTTCCTTGTTGTTTTGAGACTCTGTCTCAAAAACATATACCCTAGGCTGGCCTCAAACTCACAAGCCTCAGGCCTCAGCCTCCCAAATTCTGAGATTATGGGCATGTGCCACCATGCATGGCTCCAAATCCTCCCTTCTGGACTCAGTTCTATGATGCTGAGCTTTGGTTCTGCAAATTGTGAGTGCGTTTGTGCTTTGCCAACTAGTTAGACTCTCAGACAGGGGCACTGGAGGGAATCCGGAAGGCAGGAGGAGCAGGCGGGAACTTGCTCCTGCCTACCTCAGTGGCTATCCCTGCAGTGTGGCCTGACAACGGCCTCTCTCACCAGTTAGAAGCTGACCTTTTGGACTTTTGCTGTAGGATCTAATAAATTACCTTTCTCATTTAAACCATTTGAAGTTTGTTTTTTCTATTTTTACTTGTAACCAAAAGCATAGTAAATACTAGAAGTATTATTAAAGAGAAATTGATTGATTGTATCACACAAATAATGTATCAGAAAAAATGCTCTGAATTCTCAAAACAATTAAGTACAAAATGACTAACTTTATTTAAAGAGTACAGTTTGGGTAAGATATTCTCGTATACAAAGTAGACTATCTTATGCCTTCTTAGCAAATCCATTTACATTGTTGGCTCCCTCTTGGCCACTTTATTTGGATTGCTTTGTGCCCCAGATCACACTGCTGCAATCTGACTAGAACGCATGCTTTGGCAATGGCTTTTAGATGGAAGCCCTGACTGTCATGAAATTTTCCACTTGGCCAGGAGCTACCTACTTCTCAGCGAAGGACCCTGCAGAAGGTGATGGGGTAGACAGGTGTTGTTTCTCTGAAACTCTACCCCAAGTTTTTCTCACATGTTAGGACCAAGGAGAGATTAGTCATGTGCCTCAACATTAAGAGGGTCAACCATAATAATTTTATTTTCCCAATCATATACTCTCTATTGGTTCACCTTTTTTTTTTTTATTTTTTTGGTGTGGGAGAGAGGGAAGGAGAGGAATTACAAACTCAGAAAAACCGTTCCTTCCTTCTCTCACTGGTCATTTTTTTGTTGCTTATATCATAACCAGCCAGTATGAATTGCAGTAGCCACTCAGGTTCAGACACTCAGGTTCTTGCCACTGA
The DNA here is from genome assembly GCA_028451465.1 of Erethizon dorsatum. Lineage (NCBI taxonomy): Eukaryota > Metazoa > Chordata > Mammalia > Rodentia > Erethizontidae > Erethizon > Erethizon dorsatum. The sequence continues at coordinate 59,768,279 of CM051836.1, read as the reverse complement.
ATGACTCCACCATCTCTAGGGCATTGGACTCCCACACCAAAGGCCTTTCGTCTCATCAGCAGATGATGACAGACAGTGGAGAGTATGAGGATTTCCAGAGAGATTTTATGAGCCTGGTCTGAAAATGTATCTCTTCTACCCAGAGTTCACTTGCCAGGATGTGTCCCAAATCCACACTGACCTGCAAGAGAATCTGGAAAATGTGGTTTAACTGTGTGCCCAGAAGGAAAAGGAAATGGAGTTTAGGGAACACGTAGCATTGTCTCTGACACAGACATACTGTTAAATTGGAATAGAAATATAAATATGATTACTTCCTTAACAACTGGTACATTGCTTAAGTGGCAAAGGATAATAAATCCTTCTGCATAGGAAATTGACCTTTGGTTAACTTTATAGCTCTGTTTCCCTGGAGACCTGATAAAGAATATCAAATCATGTAGCCAGGTAAGAGTGCTGATGACAAAAATGACCCCTGCTTGGTAAATTGCATTAGACTGGAAGTAATGCAAATGTTTTACAGAGAGCTCGAGCTTTGGGCTTCTCTGAGTGTGATGACTCTTGAATAACAGCTGGGCATGACCCCTGGAGAAACACTGGAAGGCGCCCATGGAGTTGCAGCCCAGAAATTAGCTCCCATAAGAGGGTTTTAAGCCAGGGAAATGCTGTACCCAGCTGGAGCGAATCCTGTTCTCTCACTCCTCAGGACCTGGCGGACAGCTCCTTGCCTGTGCTTCATGTTCCATGGGTGTGTGGCACCCCTCTAAGGGTGAGCCATGTGGCTGTCCTGGGCAGACTGGCATGACACACAGCCAGCTTGTCCATCAGGCAAAGGACACACAGGATCTCAGGCCCACATTACTTTAGGAACTCATGAAAATGCCTAGCATTTTTTTTTAATATCAAAAGGAAAAAGGTCAAAGTAATATTTTAATATGAAATATTACTATTTTACCTTTATATCAATGTAGTCATATCACATACATTGTAATATATTTTATTTTAATAGAGGAAGGGGCTCACAAAGGCAAAAATGAGCAATGATCACGAAGGCTGTAATGTGACCTGTCCCATGGTCTCAGGGAGCTGATTGTTCCTACACATGAAGTAGTCAAAGTTTCACAAAATTGATTTTATGTAAGAAATTGTCTTTTTTCACCCTTCATTAAATGAGCAGTACCTTTTCAAGAGAAACTGGGCCTTAACACCGTATTTACTTATGTATTTATTTTTGGTACCAGGAATCGAACTCAGGACCTCGCACTTGCCAGGCAGGTGCTGCACCACTGAGCTAAATCCCTGGCCCATTAACACCATATTTAAACAAAATATGAAAAATAAAATACTCTTTGGTTTGTTCTTTTTGTGGGAGAAATAAGGTGTGGCTGTGTCTAGAGGACTTTTATTGCCTGAAGCCCTGCCCCTGAAGACAGGTACCAAGTACAACAGCAGGTTCTGATGGATGCATCCTAGCCTAACTCCAGCACCCTCCAGAATCTGGTGCATTTTAGAGATGGCCCAGTTTACCAGTCTCCAAGGAAACCTGGATTGCTGCCGTAGCCCCATCCCATCAAGCAGACCGCTGACAATGCTGTTGCTGACTGGTGTAGGGGAAGTGGGGAGTCAGTCCTACTCCCGAATATGGTTGCTTCTTTCTTTCCTATACCACTGGCTCTAGACACCAAATTCTAAAACAAACAAACAGACAAACAGACAAACAAACAAAAAACAAGGCTTGTAGAGTGTGTTTCAGTGCAAGATAGCACAGAAAAACATCTGTTCAAAAGTGCTTGTGGCTTTATTTGACTATTTCACGCCTTATTTACTTTTATTTTTTGCCATACTATGGCTAATTTTTTCTTCTTTCATCTTCTGAAAAGAAATGGTTTGTTTGCAGATTTAGAAATGTTTCATTTTTCCATTCATCCATCCACCCATCCTTCTATCTAGAAGCAGATAATTTTTTAAAAAATTGAATGAGGTCCCTTCAACTTCAATGTGAGGAAACCAAAGCCCAAAGATATTAAAGAATTTTCCTGAGTTCACACAGTCAGTTAGAAGAAGACTTCAGGATGGTGCCAGTCTTCCTGGTCCTCAGTTCAATCCTGTCTGTCCCACATTCATTCTTTCAGTAGACAGAATCAGGAAGAGGAACAGAGATTGGCCTGGCATATGAACAGCTGGTGGCCAGGGCTGGGGAGTGCTGACAAAAGGGATTGAGTGTAAATACTCTTTGGAGAGCCATATTTCACCTGGCACAAGATGAGCCAAGCCTCCTTGGGTTGAGTCTGGATGCTCTTGTTCAGCACACCAGCGCGGTACAGGATGGCATACATCTGTGCAGAGGTCTCGCCAGCGCAGCTCTGTCCTTAGAAACTTGTGCCAAAAAGCCCATCATGAAAGAGCCAGATGACATGTCATCTGGAAGTCCTCATTGGCTCTTGCCCCGAGACATAGCTAATATTCTCCTGCTGCTGCAGCTGATGAGCAACGGCACATCAAGCACCATGGCACCAAGGAAGAAATCTACACTTCCCCACCCCATGAAACTGGCACACATGCATAAAGAAATAAGAGGCACAAAGCCCTACTGCACAGACATGGTTAACAGGGGCAACCCCCAACCACAACCTTGTCACACAAGTGGTATCAGCACTAAACCATATCCAGCAGTCACAGGACAGTCAACTTGGGAACACTGTCCTTTCTGTGTAGTCCCCATCCTGGCAAAGGGAAAGATGGAATGCTGCAAAAGGGGACAAAGAGAAGGCCTCTCTGATCCTCATTTTTCCTACAGCTGTCACCGCAAATATTCACATAGCATTGTTTGTGTGTCAGATGCTGTCCTGAGTTTTATGTGTAGTTACTCACCAAATCATGAGAGCATCTTCATGAGAGAGCTACTACTATCAGCTTCTCACAGAAGGAACCACGAACAGACGGGTGAAGTGACTTGCTTAAGGTCACACAGTAGGAGGCACAGCTGGGCTATGAACCCAGACACCCTGGTTCCAAAATCTGCTGTTACCCTCCCTGCCAACCTCCTCACTAAGAATCAAGACTATATGGAATGTTATTCTGGATTAGACCTACAGCCCAGCATCTACCCACCCACATGCCCAGTAGGGGCAGGCATCAGGCTAAACCTGGAGATCCAGGTGAGCAAGTGCAGAGGCTGCCTCCAGCCTTGGCAGCATATGTTCTTCAAGTCAAGCACTTCTGCAGCAGCTTCCTGGTCCCTGTGGCCCCCACCCTCCTGACTGAGGGAGGGTCCTTGCTCCCCTGGACAGCCAGATCTCCTGATGTTCTGGAACTTGTTTCTGGAGGTCCTGTGCAGATCCCACTCCTGCTATTCCTGAGATTTGGGAATTCCTTGTAGTAAATTACATACTCTTTCAAATGACTGTAGTGGTGTCTACTCATTGCCTCTGAACCATTACTGACATATTTTCCTAAAAGGTAATGGATGAAGATGAAGTAAGGGGTGCTTATAGAGCCAGTAGGGAAGCAAGAGTGGCTTGGAGCATTAGCATGTGTGTGTCAGAGCAGGAGAGAGGATGGGAGGGATTCTGGGGCAGCAGGGGCACTGAGCAAGCGAGGAAGAGAGCCGAGAACACAGCACAGGATGGACCTGACCAGGAATCAAAGCTAGACCAGGCCAAGTGCTTTGCTGGGTGCTGTGAGAAGAACAGGGTATCCCAACTAGATTTTGTGTAAAGACATCATGGCACTAGATAGAAGCATAGATTTTTCCTGGATCCATGGGGCTGAGAACACTGCATTAAAAGGAGATAAACAGAAAAATGCTATGATGGTTAAGTTCAATTATGTCAACTTGATTGGATTGGAACCTGTCTGGGGGATTGGTAGCACACACTTCTGGGTGTGTCTGGGTGTGGAGAAGTGACCTCAGGTACTATATCTAGTCACTAGTCCTGTTCTCCTGCTCTGCTTCCCGGGTGCCATGACCTGAGGCGCTGTGCTCCACTACGCTCTTCTGCCATGATGTCCTTGCCTTCGAGCCAATCAATCATGGTCTGAAATCTCTGAAACTATGAGCCAAATAAACTATTTCCTCCATTAGATTGTGGGTATCTGGTATTTAGTCTAAGCAATGGAAAAGCTGACTAATACAACTGCCCAATTTATTAGTCAGTTTTTAGTTACTGCAACAAAATACTTGAGAGAAATTAACTTAAGGCAGGACAAGTTTATTTTGGTTCAATGTTTCCAAAGTTTCAGTCCATGGTCATTTAGCTCTGTTGCTTTTGGGCCTGTGGTGAGGCAAGACTTCATGGTGGAAGTGTGTGGCAGAGGAAAGCTGCTCACCTCATAGTGGACAGGAAGCAAAGAAAGAGAGGAGGAAGGGGCCAGAGTCTCAATATACCCTTCAACAGCAAACCCCCAATGACTCATTTCCTCATCTACCAAAGGCCCCATCTACTAAACTTTCTCCCACCTTCTGATAGTACCATTTGCTGGGAAGCAAGCCTACAACACATGAGTTTTGGGGGAGAGTCAAACTATAACATCTAGTGAAGTCCTATCATTAAAACCAGACCCAGATGGACTCTGACCCCAGTCTACACCAGTAGTACTTTCCCATTTACGCATCTTTTATATTCCACTATATCCTCTGATTCATAAAGAAAGACACATGCATTACAATGAAAATACACCTAACAAATATTTATTAAGCATCTACTGTGCATAAGATACTTTTGTAGGCACTGGGGATATGGCAGTGAAAAAAACAGATCAGGATCCCTGTCCACACAGGACTAACTGTAAATATGTAAACATATAACAAAAAGTCAGTGTTCTTCTTTGCATACGACCCTTCCCGTACTCCACAGGTTATCTATTATGTAAACTTTCCTAAAATTTTAAAGATTTATTAAACATACACACGCATATCTTTTCTTTTCTTTCTTTCTTTCCTTTTTTTTTTTTGATGTAGGGTATTACTAAATTGCCCATGCTGGCATCAAAACTGCAATACTCCTACCTCACCCTCCTGAGTAGCTGAGATTACACCATTGTGCCCAGCTAATATATACAATTTATTATATATATATTTTTTTTACGAAAATAGAATAATGCTTTGCAGAATGATTTATCACTGTTGTAGTTGGTGTTCCCCAAGAAGCAGACCCTGAAACAAGGATTCAAGTACAGCCCTACCCAGCATATCTAGCTCCAGCCCATTCATTTTATGGCTGCACACCATTTCACTATGTTTGTATCATTATTTATTTAACCCCTGCAACACAAACACATTATCCTACGCCCTCTCCACTTCCTACTCATTGACATCTAGGGACTTTGGTGAATGCATGGATGTTACTGTCTTGCTATAAAAGGAAACAGATGCAAAAAGGGAGACTTCATTTTCCAAAGGCCATGACTGCAAGACAGGGTTCTGAGGCCTGGAATGATGACAGCGTTGCCAGCAGGGAGGTAAGTTTAGAATCTCATCTTTGTTCTTATCATGCTCAAGACTTATAGTTAATACATGTTAATGTGAAGTTAGCCAAATCAGTCACTATGACAATCATATAATGGAAGAGACCTCATTAAATTAGGTCTCATTAAATTAGTTGTTTATTTTCTCTTTGCCAACTATAGCAGCTACTTGCTTCTTGATATTTTTTGGTCTAAATTTCATCATGTTTTTGGAGCCTATCCATGTCACAGTATTTAAGACTGCTGATTTTTTAAAAATGACAAAACTGTATATTATTACTGTTCTCAGTGATGTTCATCCATATTTTGTAGTAGTGATATCCTCAGATCATTGAAAAAAGCATGGGAATCTTTACATTTCTAAGCTGAGTGCCAGTTTCTATAGCTTTTAGTGTCTTGGTGGGTGATTTCAGATGACCATCAATCAACACTTCTAGAATGTCCATGAAAACCATGTATGCCGGAGGAGGAGGTTTTATGTTGGCCTCAAGGGCCTAGCATCTGCCCCTGGCCCCTGTGTGCCTAGGGCAAGTCACTCGGCCTTCCTTGGCTTACTTGTTTTGAGAATCCAAGGAAAAACTACAGAAGTGCTCTTTAAGCATCAGCTACTACAGGAATATAAGGGAGGAGAAAAAAAGAATTGGGATTTTGCTGGGCTGTAGTGGCTCATCTACCCCTTCCCTCAAGAACCAGCAACCTGAAGCTGAGCTCTTCACTATGTCATACTCCCCACTCATAGCACAGTCTGCTCTCCAAGGGGATGTCACAGGACCTGGGGGTGTGGTTTGGAGGTAGAACACTTACCTAGCATGGGTGAGGCCTTGGGTTCCATCCTCAGCACCACCCAAAAATCAAAAGAAAACGAAAGCCTTAACAATTGAAGTAAATTTTACTAAAGATTTCATGGAGAGGTAGAGAAGATTCCTACAGCTAAACTTAGTGATCTTTTCTACCAGAAACATCTGTTCTTCCCTGCGAGTTCATCTTTTGCCACCAGGAACCTTAGCCCTATCTCCAACTTTGTTCAACAGAGACTCATGGCAACCCCAGTCTCCATGGCTCCAGCCTTTCTCTACTCAGTAAGCTCCCCTTTGGGTCTTTCTATGCATTCCCCCTTTTGAGCTTTATAGAGCACTCACCCCTCCAATCTTGGATGCTTACATCATCTTCCTGCTCAATGGCCAAAGCATTCGTGGTGGACTCTTCTTAGAAAACAGTGGGGGAATTTTAGTAATAAAAGTTTTCCCTGTCTCGATCTTCTATTTTCCTTGCATTGGTATTATTAGGTACTTTAATTCCTCTCATGGTTCAGAAAGTTTATGGACTGCTTAGATCTGGAAACTTGCGAGTCATCTAAGATTAGTCCATCATTTGGTACCTGATGTAACTGGTTCCCAAAGAAGCAAGGGACTTGCCTAAGGCTAAGGATCACCATAGTTATAAAGCAGTAGGTGACTCCCAATCTAGTGCTCATTCTGATGCATCAAGCCTAGGGTACACATGAATTAAGAGGATTTGAGATTTAGTGGAACCCCAAACTCTGAACTACAAGGGAATCTGGAGTTCATCTAGAACAAACATTCACTTAGAGAGGTTAAATGGAAACTTGCCTTGTAGTTGTAGTCTCCGAATCCTAAAAGCATAACAGATTAGACAGCTGCTTTAGAACCCGTCACTTACCTGGTGGGTGTGACTTCCAGGAACATACACCGACTTAAACTCTTTCATGAGACTCCGAGCTCCAGCAATATCCCAAAGAGAAGAAAAGAGTCCATCCACAGCGATTTTGGATTTGTGAAATGTCAGGTTAGTTGCAGAGTCACAGCCTGAAACAATCCAAGGGTATTTTCTTAGGTGAGCAAATCTTTAAATTAAATTTTCCTCATAACAGCTTGAGCTTGTAACATAGGTGGGAGTTTCCTTTAACCCTATTTCCCTTGGATATTCACCAATGGGGTTGTTTCAGTCATCCATGAGCAATGGAATATGGTGAGTATAAATGCTTTTGACATAGGCAGGACTCAGAATTGCCTGGGATCTCAGCCACTGACTTTATTCCCTACACTGCAGAAGCTTCATAGAAAGAAAGCTCCCCAGGGGCGGCAAACCTCATAACACTGCTTTGGGAAAATATGCAGAGGCACAAGGGAAAATGAGACTGATATAATGAAATTCCCTTGCTTGAATCCCACCAATTTTCATAAAGTAGGAAAGCAAGAGTGAAAAAGATGCTAGAGTTGCTCCAATAGAAGAACTTGCTGGGATGGGTACCCTGTCTAATGTGCAAACAAGGCACGTGGCCATTTCAAAAGGCAGCCGTTCAGTGCTGATAAATCCCGAAGGGGCCTAAACAAGAACACGATTCTTGGCAATCATCCCACTGCTTTTTGAATTAGATGGAACTTCTCTATTTTCTTGGAAGTTCATTCTGAAAAGAAATGATCAAGGATAAGATGGAAGTTTAAAAAAAGAAAAAGATTAAACATGTGTTTTCTTGACTCTTTTACATACTAGGTGTGATCAAAACATATGGTGAATGTCTAAATTTAAAAAATTTATTACAGTAAAAGACACATTGCCATTAATCCCCCTCAGGATACTTATCCTTGCTTCAAACATTTTTGTGAGCGTCTTTACAAAGTGTAATAAAAAATATGGTAAATCCTGCTGCCGAGGATGAGAAGGCGGGCATGTAAACACATTATGGTGTGTCCTCATCCGCCTTACTCACTGGATCTGGCACCATGTGACTTTTTGTCTTCAATATGACCATAAAGGTAAATGTTTTGAATTGATTTAGGACATTGCAGCAGCCAGGACAGTGCAAGTAAAGACACTCACCAAAGAGGACTTTCAGAACTGCTTCAGCAAGTGGCAAGAATGATGGGATCAGTGTGCTCAAAGCAAGGGGGAGGGTATTTGGAGAGGGATTAGTTTTTTAAAAAATTTACACCTTCATTATATTGTTTTATCATACTTCATACATCAGAAGTGTTAACTCCTTACTTCTTACATCACCCTGGTAAGGCAGGAGCTATTATTTTCTCTATTTTAAGAATGAGAGGGCCGGTGAGATAGCTCAGCGGCATAAGCACCTGCCTGGCAAGCGCGAAGTCCTGAGTTTGGTTCCCGGTATCCACATAAAGAAAAAAAAAAAAAAAAAAAGAATGAGGGATTTAGATGCAGGTTAAGTCATACTCTTGTAAGCAAAAGAGTGTATCAAGGCCCTGTATATATCCATTGTCACCCTGGGCATCACCTGTAGGTTTGGTGAACAGTTTTTGTGTGCTCTGACTGCTTTCTACCCCAAGTTTCTGCCTGTCTGCATATCTTGGTTTCTTTGTTTCTCTTTCTCCTGTTTTCGTCTCCATCTCTATCTCTTCTTGCCTGGGGATTTTTTCTGGTTGTAGGAGCATGTGAGTCCTGTTTAAAGGGCAGGCCGGAAAGCCCGTGTCAGAGAAATAATCCCACTCTCTCATCCCGTTGGGGGCAATTCTGAGTTGTGGTTTCCACAGCTTTTCTGAGGGCCCTCAGCAGGACAGCCCCAGTTGCCCATGACAGCTGCTCATTCATTAATGTGCCCTTTATCAGCTTTCCTTCCTCTCCTGTGGAACTGCCCTCCTTCCTCACTGTGCTTTTCCAAATGCAGTGACTGTACCCAAACTCCTGTCACTGGACACCCAAGCTTCCACAGTGACTGAACACAGGCAGCCTAGATCCAGAGCCTGTCGTCTTCTCCCCGCTGATTCCTCTTCCTTCACCTCCTCCTCCTCCTCCTCTTTCTCCTTCTCTTCCTCCTCTTCTTCCTCCTTCTCCTTTTTTTGGTAGCAACTTTCTTAGCATGTAACTTGTATACCATGTAGTTCCCCATTTAACATATAGAATCCAATAGCTGTTAGTATATTCACAGAGTTGCACGACCATCACCCTGCAATGTTTTAGAACATTTTTTGTCATCTGACTAAGAAACCTCATACCTGTCAGCAGTCACTTCTGGTTTTTCCTACCCTTACCCCTGGCGACCACTAATTATGCTTTCTGTCTCTGTGGATTTACTGATTCTGGACATTTCATATAAATGGAATTGCAGAATATGTGGTCTTTTGTAACTGATTTTTTGTATTTACCATGTTTTCAGGGTTTATCCAAGTTGTAACATTTATCAGGACTTCATTTCCTTTTATTGCCTACTAATATTCCATTGTATGAATACATATTTTATATATCTACCCATCATCTGGGTTATTTCTGAACAATGAACAATCCTGCTAGTTTTGCATGTACAAGTTTTTGTACGTTTTCATTTCTCTTGGGTATATACCTAGAAGAGTTACTGGATCACACGGCAAATTTGTACTTAACCTTTTGAAATATTGCCAGACTATTTTCTAAATTGGCTGTCCTGTTTTACATTCCCACTGGCAGTGTGAGAATGTTCCCATTTCTCCACATCCTCGTTAATGTTTATTATCTATTTTCTTGGTTATAGTTATCCTAGTGGGTATGAAGTGAGGAGACACTTGTTGGTTTTGATAATTAGAGAAATCATTTTTAGGGAAGAGAGGTAGATTCAAACAATCTTAAACTCAAAGAGACTGTACCTAACATACACAGAAGCATTCCACAGAACCCAACTACATCAGGCACAATGATACGGCTTGTGAGTAGTTGCACCCATATTCTTAATTACTGTATACAATTACAGGAAATAACTCTTAAAGGGTGGGTAAAATCCTCCAACCAATTTTTATCTCCTGGTTACCAGAAATGTCAGACTCATTGTTGCTAAAAATAAATAAGAAAAATCAAAGTGTGGTTATACTATTGTATTTTCTCTTATTATAATAAAACACCTGAGTCTGAATAATTACTTAGCTTACAGTTTTTATGGTTGAAAATCCAAGACTGGGGAGACTCATCTGTTCCACCTCTGGTAAATGGTCCCTTGATAGTCACAACATGGCAGATGATATCACAGCAGCAGCACGAAAGGGAAAGCCCACATGACAAGATAGGAAGCCAGAGAGTGGGGAGAGGCCAGTCAGCTTGCTCCTTTTACAACTACTTGCTGTTTCAGGAACTCTCTGTGAAACAAGTATTAACCCTTTCCAAAGGCAGTGTCCCCAGTGAGCTAGTCACCTTTCACGAGGCCTCACCTCGTCAAGATTTCACCACCTCTTCAATCACCACATTGGGATCAAGTTTCCAGCACCTTTGGGGACAACCCACATTTGACCACAGGGAAGGTCTAGCCAGTGAGAGAAATCTTGGTGTTCAGTAGACATTGAATATCTGGGATCCATGGATTGTTGGGGGCAAAAGGGAATTAATGGAGAGAATTCAGGGGTTCATGAGAACTCCTTGGAATACAATGCCAAGCTTTGTGGAAAAGAGAAAATGTGTAGTTTGCTGAGGAGCATGTCTACACATCTTCCTGATTCTTAAAGAGGCTTACAACCAAGAAATGTCCAGTTCTACAGGTACACAGCATTGAATGAGCGCATACAATGCTTGCTCTCGGTATTATAGTTCTAGCTGGGATACAACAGCTTGCGCTTTAGGCAGCAATCAATCGCAAGAAATCATGGAAGGGTATGGCTTCTCACCATTCATGAGAGTTCTTTAAATTCTCAGACAGAACCACTGGAGATGTGAGAAGTTTTAATTATACATTACTTACTAAAATTGCAAAAGACGCAGAAACAAGGAGAAATGAAACACTGCTAGTTCTAGTACCAAAGTGTTTAATTCCTCTAAAAGACAGTCCAACTAATAGACTAATATTTTTTATTTAAAGTAGTTCATTTTCTATAGAACTGAAAAATTCATCCAATTTTCCATATAGTCTATTTTAATTTTTTGGAAAGTGAGGAGTATGATATTCTTCTATTAGGTTGAATGTAACAGAATTATTTATTAGATCAAAGATTATTTACTGAAAGTTCTAGATTATATACAGTGTTTGTGGATTATATATAAAAATTAAGTAAAAGCTATGTAATTGCAAAAATTAAGGTCAGCTGTAGAGCAGGTTATTTGACTCAGAGGTACTGGTAAATTGAACTTAAATGAATCCAACAGGAAAATAAGACTGCTAATAAGTGCTAAAAGGAAAACAGAGTATCCTAAATTCACAAATAATGTTAAAACTCTCCTGAAAAATAGTCAACTATGCCTATTATTATTATTATTATTATTATTATTTTATTTATTTTTTTTTGTGGGTACCGGGGGTCGACCTCAGGACCTTGCGCGCCAGCAGGCGCCCGTGCTGCTGAGCGATATCACCGGCCCTTTTTTCGTATGTGGGTTCCGGGAGTTGAACTCAGGACCTCGCGCTTGCCAGGCAGGCACTTATGCCGCTGAGCCATCTCACCAGCCCTACGCCTATTATTTAAACCAACTATACAAAGGTAAATTCTGTCCAAACCACAGACATCCTAGGACACTTGCTTTGAGGTTTTATAATCTCTCTAATCTTCACTAAAAAGGTATTTACGTTGGTTTACCCAAACCCTATAATGAAAGTCAAACACATCAACTTTAGAAATAGGGATCAGAGAAGATAAAGGACTCATGCAAGATCACAAAGCACCGTTTCCAACCCAGCCAGGGTTCCAAATGTCCCTCAGTTTGCTGACCTGAGTACACTCCATGCACGCTGCCTCCTAACATTCCAAGTCTCATCTGTGAATGCTGCTCATCCCAAATTCATATGCTGCACTTAGCAGACGAGAGGGATGTGGAGATAAAAGCTATTAAATAGGCTGAGTTATTTCCTGTCTTAACAGTAATCACTGGGTACTTCTCACTCTGTGCCAGGAACTATTCCAAGAAGTTTATCCATTTTAGCTTATTTAATCACCAGAAAACCCAGCATCGTTGGTACAATTATCGTTCCCATTTTGCAGATGGAGAAACTGATCCATAGAGAAATAATATAAGGTTATTCTGCTACTAAACGGTAGAACTAAGATTTCAACCCTTGCACCCCACCCTAAAAGTAGTTGTTAATCACTCCATCCTGCTGTCTTTCATGTGTTACGACCACATATAAAAAAAAAAAAAAAATCAACGATATACATAATTAACCTTTAAATTGCAGAAATGCTTTTAAAGAGGAAGGAGTGGGCTTTCTTCCTGGGAAGACCTGGGTGTGCCCCTGGGGTAGAGGCTAACAGCGGTTTGCATCTAGACCCAGGCCCATCTCTTTTGGCCACACAAGGCGTGAGATTTCCCAGGCCTGACTGCACAGGCTCTTTTGAATCTGCTCTGTAAGGCGTTGTATTCAGTTACTTCTAATAAGCCCCTGACAGCCTGCTCCATTAAGCCAGCTCATGAGACAACAGCATTTTGTAAGCGAGCTCTAAGTGTATGATTCCAGGCAATTCTCATTTAATTCACTTAGTTAAATAGATAATAAACCAAAAGCTGATCCTAGCTTTCAACTAAGCACAGTCTGTGCGCTTTAGCTGCCTGCCTCTCGATAAGAGAGGCCGCCCCTACCCCCCAGGACGCCCTACATTCTTCCAAAATGGCGGGTGACTCATGCCCCTGCGATTTCTTTCCTGGAGAGCTGGGGGGTCTCTTGGGCAGGGGTTCAGTTACTCCTTGGAGCAACAACATAGGGCTCCTGTGTCGTGGCTACTCTCCCTCTGTTCCCCTCTCAGCTTTCTCTCCTTACACGCTACACTTTAGCCGAGGGAGAACAGTGGTTTCCAAGGCTTTGTACACTGTAGGGACCCACATTTCCAGCCATAACTATGTCAAAAGAAGAGAAAGCTGAACAGTTTCACAATCCTCCTGGAATGGCTAGAATGAAGCTGCACTTCTTCCTTCAGTTGGCTGTTTCTTTTCTTCTCTTGTTTGGATCCTGTTTGGAGTAGGCTTGGAATTTTCTGGTTCTCGAGACACAATTTCAGAAAATCTGGTTTCTGCGGGTTTGGTTTTAATCCTTAGGTATTCAAGAAAATAAAGCATCTTGTTTAGTTTTCCTCAGTCTTGATTTGAGCTGAAGTAGCCCTTAATCTAAGGCCTTCAACACATGCACACCTGTGTGTGCACACATACACTTAGTACAAATCAAACATAAAGCATGTCAGTTGTGTGCCCGCATGTGTAGAAGAGCAGGGGAACAGAGCCAAAATAGGATTTGAAAAGCCTGCCATTTACTGATATTATGCTGACAGGTTTTTGTTTTGTTTTGTTTGATAGGGATTGAATCCAGAGAACACTAAGCTACATCCCGGTCCTTTTTAAAGGTTTTTTTTTTTTTTTTTTTTTTTCATTTTGAGACAGTCTTTTTAAATTGTAATCCTGCTTCACCCAAGTAACTGAGATTACAGGCATTACAGGCTGTGCCACCAAGCCCAGTCTCCTTGCAGTTCTAAAGGGCTCTCAGTTCCTTGATATACATTTGGTAAAAAACAGGGTCAAAAAATATGCTCTAAGCCTGGTCAAGAGGCCATTTTCTCATCTGGTGCAAGGCTGGTCTTTGCATTCTTCTAGTGACCTGGAGTTGATAACAGCAGGCCCACTTTCCTGTTTGCTCCCATCCTCCTGCCTCTCACAATCCCAAGCAGCAGGGGCCCTCTCCACGGGGCAGTTAGAGAAAAGGTCTGCTTAAGGGCTTGACACGGCCAGAGAGGGCAGAGCATTAGGAGGTCATGACCTCCTTCATCCATCCAGCAGTTGGACAATGCCTTTTCTCTCTTCTAAAACAATTGTTTTTAAAATGGAATCTTTGGCCAGGACCCTCAATAAATGTTTGGCAAATGAAAACAAAACTAAACAACATAAACAACAAATAAACCTTAGCAAGTGCCATTACATCTGAAATCTTCCAATGATGTGACTATGTAAAATGACTCTTGGGGAAGGTGGTCCTGGTCCTGGTAAATGCATAAGGCAAGTGACAGCAGAAGCCCTATTTTCAAGTGTGCATGGGATGGACAGGAAATCGGGAAAGTCATTTAAGGAAGGAAAATCAATCGTAACCATATCCCTCCATCCATCTCGCCATCCATTCATTAAATATAAATAGTTACCTTGTTCACATCTAATACAAAGCATTTTTAAAAAATGATTCATTGTTGCCGAATCTTTCAAAAGGATTCAGTTAAGTGTGCCACTGAAAAGTTTTCTTTTTGAATTTAAGCTTCATCGGTATGTGCAGACACTTAATTAAATTTTGCAATTTAGTAGTAGGAATGATCAGCATAGGCAGGCTTGGGGACAGACACTGCAGGCCCTCAGGAAGCGCACGACTCCACTGAGAAGAGCAGATGTGTGCGGGCACACAGGTGGCTTTGGAACCACGAGGGCTCAGAGTTGGACACTGGTAATGTTTTATAGAAGGATTATAGAATGTTAGGTATTGTGATTGGGTCATATGGGGGCTGGCTAAGAATGCATGAAGTATATATGTATACTTACATATTCATTATATTTATTACTATAAATGGAATATATATATATATATATATATATATATATATATATACACATCTCTGAGGTTCCATATTTTACTACCCAGGTAGTTGTACCTATGTTATCAGTCCCACGTGTAATGAGCTGTTGTGATAATTTAAAATTCTTTTAATATGAAAAAATTATAATCTATGTTGTCAGACTTCAAGTCCTACAGGACCAATTTCCACCTGCAAGGCACAGTCCTTGAGCTATTCCATATGGCAGGGGTCCCAGCAGGTGTTGAGTTAATGATGATGTAAATATGCTTGGATAAGTGAATGAAGTGGCCTAACAAAATCTGAGACAGAAATATCAGTATGGGGCCACGAAGGGCCCAGGCCAGGTAGGCACTCACAGAGGCTCACTACTTCCTGAAGCGCCTCCATAACTCTCTGCCCTGGCTCCTGCCCATACTAATCCCCTTGGTTTGTTGAATTCTGCTCAGTGTCCTGGAATCTCAGCTTGCAGCTTATAGATGATGCTCAAGAGGCAAAGGAGGAAAAGGTTAGGAGGCCTGGGGATAAGTTCTAGTAGGGGCAGGGACTCTGGACCCTCTTTGAGTTACTGTTGATCCCTAGCACAGTGCCTGACACATAGAAGACACCCACTAAATATTCCTTAAATAAATGAATGGAGAAAATAGAGGCTATAGAGATGAGTTGAATCAGACCAAAACATGCTGTAAAACAACAGCACTGATTTTCTTGAGTGGATTATAAACTATCTCTGCAGGAAATTTCAAACAAAGAGTTCCCAGCTGGTTCTGAGTAATTGCAGCCTACATGGGGAAGTGGATCATCTCCCAAAAAGGTTACTAGAGAAGAGCAACCTCAACTGACTGATAAGTTCTGTTTGTCGGTTTAACATGCACAACTAACTGGACACAGTTTAGGTATACTTCCCACATGACAAACTGTTTTAACAAGAAAAAGACAGTGATACACTTTTAAAATAGTTACTTCTGGACAGGGTTGGCTTGGGGTGACGGGTAAGGAGAGGAACTAGATAGGCAGCAGGTCTGTGGGTGTTTATTATATAATTAGGCTTTCTAACATATGTATATTCTAACATATATATATATATTCTCAGCAACAAGAATATATATATCTATATATTCTAACATATATATCTTTCTAACATGTATATATTTATTCTATTTCTATCAGATATATATATATATATCATATAATCTTTTATATGTACATGCCATCATTAAAAAGAAAAAAAAATAAACCAGTTCCACTACTTTTTAAGCCCTTTAGCAATTTCAGCTTTTTAAAATAGCTGATTAAAGGAACAAATGACAGCTGAAATCCATTATTATTAGGCAGGCCTAGGATATGTGGTGGACATGGGAAGACTTGTACCTTGAGGAGAGAATGTGACAGTTGTAGGAAGCTGCCCCAAATTCTAGCCTAAGCTCTGTGGCTTTCTGGGAGAAATCCTGTGGAGGGGAAGCCTGAAGGAAGGAAGACTGTGAGGAACATTGTGCATAACTTGCACACTTGTAGAGGTGGCTCTGCCTGGCAGGGCACAAGCGCCAGTTGTCAGAGAGGTGCAGGAGGCAGAAATCTGGTCAGGGATGCAGCAGTGGGACCAGCCGCCCTGATCCTTTGCTGCCTCAGGAAGCCTAAAGGATGCAACAAAACAGATGATCCGAGATCATTACAAAACAACAAAGCAACATCAACCATTTCTAAAAATTTCCTGTAGGATGCCTGAGAAATCTCTCCAAAGTGGCTCTTCTGAGTACCGTAGCTGTACAAATAAGTGATTCACCTTGGGACTTTATGTGGCTAAATAAGGCAAGTGTTGAGAACGTTGTAAACAATGTGATACTGTATCATATTAATTCTTACGATTTTCTGTGATGGTTATTACGTTGTCTATTAAATCGATCTAAACACACTGTAGATTATGAGATACTGAAGTTCACCTTCAGAGTAACTGAAATATGGACAATCTTTGAGGATATTTCTTTTGTGTGTGTGTGTGTGTGTGTTGTTGAGAATTGAACCCAAGTCCTTCCATGTGCTAGGCAAGTACTCTATCACTGAGCTACATCCCCAACCCTTTTTATTTTTTATTTTGAGATAGAGTTTCACTAAGTTGCCCAGACTGGCCTCCAACTGCAATCCTCCTGCCTTAGCCTCCTGAGTAGCTATAGATATGTGCACTGCAGAGGCTATTTTTTTTTTTTTTTTTTTTTTTGTGGGTACCGGGAGTTGACCTCAGGATCTCGTGTGCCAGCAGGTGCCCGTGCCGCTGAGCGATATCACTGGCCCCCCAGAGGCTATTTTTTTTTTAAGGTAGACATCAAATTTTTGATCAGTTACATCATCTTCCATGATTGGGTTGTCACCATGGGAAAATTAGATCTCTTTCATATCACTTTGACTTTGGATCTCTTTCCCAGCCAAGAAACCTGCTCTGGGGAGGATACCCATATAGCCACTTAAATTAGAGTTTGAGTTCACAAACCTTGCAGTCCCCAAGGAGACTGGCACATGGGCTCCTACCAGAAATCACAGCCAAGGTCTCACTCTGGGAGACCTCATTCTGAGAGCTTCCTAAAAGGTCAGTTGTTTTTATTGTGTGGAATCAATTCTATTGCAAACTCACCATTTATACCATAATAAGTCCCCTTTCAAAATGTGTTGACATTTCTGGTTGTTCTGAATAGCTCAAAATGCTTTGGTAATTCTCCAGCTGACTTGAGAGGCTACCCAGATCTGGTTATTTTCAAAAGCTGTCAGGTAGCAGAGCACTGGGACCTTTGATGTGCATGTGTGAGATGGGATGGAAGTTTTGATTTGGTACAGCTGTAGCAGAGGCACTGAACTCCCTTCAGAAGACCACCTGGTAGGCTTCCTGGAGGAACAGGCCAAGAAGGAAGCGATGGAGAACACATTAAAGCACATTACTTCTGCTCTATTGTGAATCTTAGTCCAGCTCCAGTCTGGCTGCCCATTGCATATGAGGATTTTTTTTTTTTTTTTAAAGAAATAAGGTTGTACTTTTTTTTAGAAATTCCCATGAAATTGGAGTAAAGAGTATGGGGACAACATAGTGTCATCTCTGACTGTGATGTGCCACTGAAAAAATGCTTTCTTATCTAGGCTATGATAAATACTTCCCTCAGAGTTATGCTCATCTGCTAGTGATACAAAACTTGTGTTACTAATTGTCTATTTGTTGAGAAGTAAGAAATCAGAAGTTCAAATAGTGGCATATTTAAAAGCCTTTCAAATTATTGTCTGGCTCCCCCCAGCCTCTTGTTTTCACTGTCATTTAGAAGATTTCTTTAAAACCTTTTCTTTTCCATTATGTTTCTTGAGCTCCACCTTCACTGAGATTCTTATCATGAGATTCTGTAAGTGCAAGAGGATAGCAGTGTCCACCCACCATATTTTTGTGGAAGGCAAGGTGGTTAATAATATGGAATCATTTTCTGATCTAGTTGAGAAAAAGGGAAGAATAAAAGGGAAGCTTATTGGCCTAAAGTTTCTTTCATTCCCTTTGTTTCTTAAAAGAATAGAACAGCAAATGGAGTTTATTTTTCTTCCAGTAGCAGACAGATCAAATGAGGCCCCTGCCGCTCCCCTCCCCCAACACACACAAATCACTGTCTGCCTCACTTTGAGATTCCCCTGCACCTGTTGTTGTAAATCTCCATTGACCCAAGCCAGCATTGCTATTCCTGAAACTTAAGCTGCCACTAAATGAGGCCCTTATCTATCACTTTTCTGTATTTTCTTTTGGAGGCAGCATGGATTAGTGTGTGGGTTAGTCATGCCTAATTCAGAGATGGGACGCAGTCCAGAAAGAGTTGACAAAGGGCCTTCGGCAAGAGTGAGAAGGGCAAAAATATTGCCCTGTTCTTCTTCTTCATACCTTTCTAAGGCAAGAGACAGCCTTGAGGGTGGATCCTGGAAGTAAGGACAAAGAAATTGGAAATGGTACAGGCAAGTGCCTGTCTCTCCCAATGCAGGGCTGAAAGTGCAAGCAAGTCATATTGCATTAGGAGTCAGGATTCAGAAGGGGCAGGAGAAAAAGCTCTGCCTGCCTCCCTGGCCCTGAGGACTGAGTGAGGCTCCCTGCAAGGTAGAGAGGAAGGCTGTCTGCAGCCTTCTAGGTGCTCCTTATCTGGCCCAGCCCCAGTCCAGACTTGGGCTCTCACCCACTTCCTTCAAGTTCTGGTGGAGCTCACTGAGATAAATCATATGGTCTACAGGTGTTACGGCTTGTGTCTAGATGTCCCCCCGAAGCCTCATTTGCTCATAGGTGGGCCTTTTTCAGAGATGGCTGAATCTAGAGTATGTGATGCTGGGATTAAGGGTGTGTGATTACTAAATCGGTCCACTGACTGGTTTGGCACCACCCTAATCCCAGTAGCCTAGATAGAGTATAAAAGGGGCAGAAAGAAGGTGCTAAGGTCCCTTGCTTGCTTTGCTACCTTCTGCCCACCGTGAACTGTTTTTCCTCTGCAATGCCCTCTGCAATGCCACCCCGCCTTGGAGCCAGCTGACTCTAGACTGAAACTTCTACAAATTGAGCCAAATATGTAAACCTTTCCTCCCTTACTTTGGGTATTGGGTATTTCGTCTCAGCAATGAAAAAAATAACTAAGACAACAGGTGATTTACATTCTGTCCTCAAAAATAAATGATCACAAAGATGTCTAGTACCTAGTCTTTCACTTGCTTCCGAGCAGGGACATTTTTAAGCCCACAGCTGTTTTCGAGGTTACTCTACATCCACCCCATGTCATGAAGGGTGGCATTGAGTGGGCTGGGGTAGGAGGGGATGAGATGTTGAAGAAGCAGGGGCCTGGAGCCAGCTCTGTGATCTGAGGACAGAAGATACACTGACAGCTCAGCAAGGACTCCGCTCCTCAAGTCCTTGAAAAGGCACAAAAGGCACAGGGGTAAGAGTTAGTTTAGAAATAAAGATTCCAAATTGGTTAGAATTTCTTTTGGGCCTTCTCTAAAGAGAGAGAAACCAATCAACCTAGAGAGCCAGGTTGGTAACACTTGAGTTCTCTTTACACACCAGCATACATCTGCCTTCATTTTTGCGGCAAGCACTTGCCTCCCTCCCAGCGACAACACTATGCCCATAGCTTTGGCCCAGGTTTAATGAATAGGCATGTACCCCCACCCCCAGCTGTCACAATGGTTTCATTGTGCGCTCCTAAAATGGGACAGGTCTCAGGCCTGCAATGAATGGTGTGGCGCCTCATACAAGGCCAGGCACCCAGGAGGTGGTCAATAAATGTAACATGTGGCTAGATTCAAAACGGGTCATTATTCTGGAAAACAAACAAAACTAAACAACCCTCTATGGAAATAGCTGGCTGTGGCTTCAGGGATCTACACTTCCAAAAGCAACTGAAAACCTTAGGACCGATCAAGCCTGCTGGAGGCTGCAGCAACTTGTGATGCAGCTCCAGGGAGTCTGCAAAGCCTCCCCAGGCAGAACGACCAGTGTGTGCTGAGCCCTCACTGTGTGCTCAGCACGCTACCTGCATCACTTCACTGCGCTCATGGCATCCAGGTTAAGAAAGGCCAGAGAAATGTACAAGGGGATAAGTGCCGAGGATGCGCAGAGCAATATTGTTTATAACAGTGAAAAACTGGAATTAATTAACACCCATTAACAGAAAGATGAAAATGAATGCATTTGATCTATTATTGATTAATAAAAGGAGATGTCCATGCTGCATTAGCTGGTAAGGGTAGGTTGCTGAGCAGCATGTATAGTAGATACGCTATACACTACATAAGGAGTGTGATAAAAATATGGTCAAATTTAAATTAAAAAGAATAAAAGTAAAAGACACATTGCCATTAATCCCCCTCAAAATATTCCTCCTCACTTGGAACACCCTTAGCCCATTATTCATTCTTGCCACTATTGGAAGCCGTCCTGGATGGCTTCTTTCATTAGTATCTTGATGTGCTGCCTTAGCTGCCTCACTGTCCTGAATCACTTTAAGACATTCACCTTTCATGGTCATTTTGACTTTGGAGAAGAACCAGAAGTTGCATGGTGCTAGATCTTGTGAATAAGGTAGATGACATGTTTGCCTTTCCATCAGATGGCATGTGGCAGCAAGATTTTCTCTCTCTCTCTGCATATATATATATATATATATATATATATATATATATATATATTTTTTTTTTTTTTTTTTTTTTTAATCATAACTTGTGAAGACACAAAAGAGAACTTCCAGAACTGCTTCAGAAAAGTGGCAAAAATGATAGGATAAGTGTGTCTGAAGTAAGGGTATTTTGAGGGGGATTGATGGAATGTGTCTTTTTACTGTGATAATTTTTAAAAAGTTTAAACACTTTAAGCTGGGCATGGTGGTGCAGGCCTGTAATCCCAGCACTCGGGAGGCTGAGGCAGGAGGACTGTGGTGAGTTCGAGACTAGCCTGAACTCCATAGCAAGACCCTGTCTCAAAAAACACAAACAAAAAATTTAAACACACTATTTTTATCACCCCTGGTATAATATCGTGTATATATTAATGTATCTATTTGTGTATACAGGTACAGAACAATACACTACAAGCTGTTAAAAGTCATTATTCGGGGCCAGGAATATAGCTCAGCGGCATGGTGCCTGCCTGGCAAGCGCGAGGTTCTGAGTTTGATTCCTGGTCCCCTCCTGCCTAAAACAAACAAAACAAACAAACAAACAAACAAAGTCATTATTCTCCTACAACATCATTATCCAACATGACTTCCTGAAATGATGGAAATATTCTACATGTGTGATGCCTAATACAGTAGCCATGAGCTACATATGGGTGCTGAGCACATGAAATGTGGCTGGTGGATTGGGGATCTAAATTTTAAGTTGTATTTAATTTTAATTAATTTAAATGGCCACACACAGCTAGTAGCTACTATATAGTATAGCATAGCAGCAGAATGTAAGCACAAGGAGGACAAAGAGCTTTTTTTAAATTACTGATGTAGTCGGACCTTCTAAAATAGTGTTTGTGTGCTTGCTTCAGCAGCCCATACACTAAAATAGTGTTTGTGCTTGGCATATGACAGGTATTTAGTAGTGTTGAATGAAACAGTTATCTCTTAAAGGTTGCTCTGTCTGGAATTAAGGAGACTTCTATTTTCTAACTTATGTACTTCTGTTCCATTTTGATTTTGTAATAAGCATGTAATTTTCAAATGTTTAGTAAAAAAATAAAGTATTCCAATTCTGAAAAGCCATACACATCCATCTCATTTTTTTCTTTTTCATGGCGGCCCAAAACATCCCTCATCTTGGTTGATGGGGAGAAGATTGGCCCTGGGTGGCATGATTATTCCTGAAAACCCGGGTTGACTTTCTCCAAACCAACATCCTGGTTGCCACAGCTCTATCTCAGTTTCATTTTTCTCTCTTCAAGGCAGACTTCAGTGTCTCCATAACCCTGAGCCTGGTCAACAGCAGAGTCTATTTCCAGCGCAAAGAAAACCTGACAGAAAAATGCTGCCTTTGCCATTAAAGGGTGGACTCAGGCATATTCCTCTTTGTAATTTACAAGGTCAGCTACAGCTCTGACTTAACCACCTTTCGAAGTCCATGAGTATCTTAGTGGTAAGGCCCTACAACACTTCCTCTCTGTCCCTGTGCACCTGTGCAGTCTGTCTGCTCACCTCAGTCACATCCACCACCCCTAGACCCCTGCCCAACCCTCTGTGAGCGCCGCAGCCTGATCTCTAGTGTCAGCAGGCCCTACCCAGCTGCTCTCTTCCTTCCAGGTCTGACTTGGGAAGCTGGCCGAGAACACTCTGCTGTTCAGCCTATATTCACAGATGCTGCCTTTGGCAGATGGCTTCCTAAATATCAGTCGCTCCTTTATCACCTTGCCTCCTACAACCTCTATGTGCTCTCTATGTCATTATTTACTCACTCTTTTACTGTAAATTGACTTACAATACATTTATTTACTCCTGAAACCTATTCTTACCTCAGGGCCTATATGCCTCTATGCTTGCAGCCTCTCTGCCTAGGTATCTGCAGTGTTTGCCTACTCATTTCAAAAAGGTCTCTGCCAAAATGTTACCGCTTCCAAGAGGTCCTTTTTGAATGTATCTAAAATAATTTCCAGCGATCTCCCTTCCTTTCAGTACCTAGTTACTAAAGACATAGTGCCTGCACTCTCAGAGCCAATATTACAGGGAGGGAAAACAGATGCATACAGGTAAATACATACACACAAAAAACCCCCAAATAAATGTCATTGCAACAAGTGCCCTGAAGAAAAATGGATGTAGAAATTATTTTAGATACAGCCGAAAAGGACTCTTGGAAGAGGTAACATTTTGGTAGAGACCTTTTGAAATGAGTAGGAAAACACTGCAGATACCTAGGCACTGAGGCTGCAAGCATAGAGGCACACAGGCCCTGAGGTAAGCATAGGTTTCAGGAGTTCTTGCACAGCGAGAGGCTAAGCGGCTAGCCAAGAAGAAAGGGACCCAGAAGAGCTCAGAGGTAGGCAGGAGACTATCACAAGGTGCCTTATATACAGTCCACAGAGAAGGGATGAAAGGAGAAGGGGTGAAGGCTGCAAGAGGAAGCACCTCCACTAACCCATGTATCTTCTTGTGCACATGAGTGGATGGCAGTAGGATGTGTAGGCTGGGAAAGCAGCAGGCCATCTGGAAGTGGCTGTTGCAGAGAGCACACTGCTCTGAACTTCACATGCCCAACGCTCTCAGTGTCTCCCCATCTCTTCCCAAAAGAAAGAACGTGAAACCAAGTGAGGCAAAATGCTGCATTAAGCAACGTGACAATCATCCAAATTGCCATAGGAGGAAGTTGGCATGTTACCATGGCTTTATCATTACCAGCTTCTGTTGCACAAGCCTCAGTATTGTCATGCCAGAGTCACCAATTGTGGGTGTGAAGAGAAAGAAGTCAGTGAAACCCATGACTGGCATCGCTGCCAGAATTTGTTGGAAAGTGAGCTGGTGAGGATGGGGAATGCAGACCTACAGAGAGGGTCTGCTTCATTCTGGAGCCCAAATATTCAGTTGGTCAAAGGAGCTTCAAGAGAAGGAAGGGTTCTTATTTTTCCAAGAAAGCAACCAAGTTTACACCGACTTTCAAATTCTGCAAGGGCAGAACCCATGCATTGATTTGCTCAGCAAATATTTACTAAGCACCTGTCACGTGGCACAGCAAACAAAACAGAAAAACTGCAGCCTGCATCAAACTTCCTTTGTATTTCTCCACTGTACCTAAAAATAATGATGACAGGTAACATTTCTTGACCATTCACTGTGTTCCAGATACTATTTTAAGTACTTTGTATGTATTAATTCATTTAATCCTCAGAACCGTCGTATAAAGCAGGTGTTATCATCTTCCCCATTACATAGACAAGAAAAATGAGGTGTAGAGAGATTAGGTAACTTGTCCAAGACCACACAGCCAGTTAATGGCAGAACCATTACTTGAACCCAGACAGTCTCAATCCAGAGCTCAGACTGAAATGTTATATTTTTAACATAGCAGGAAGTCAACAAACACCTGAAGGATTAGGAAAACAGTTCAAATTTAAATAAATATCTAGGAGAAAGATTAGTCTTAGTTATGACAGTAATCTAGAGATGATTTGAAGAAAATAGGAGGATGAGTATGGGAATATGGAAATACTACACTATATTACACAAGGGACTTACTTGGGCATCTGAGGGCTTTGGGATCTGTGTGGATTCTGGAACTAACTCCCATGAACGCTGACAGGTGACTATACTGAGATTCTGGGGGTTGCTCTTAGCCCATCCTAACCAATAAAACACCAGCCCTCCAAATTCTAGGTGAGAAAAAAATGAGTAAAGACTCTATATAGCCAATTAGAAAGGAAATGAAAACACACATTAATTACTAGTAGATTTTAGGTTTGTACGTGTTATCTACACCTACTCTTGCTAATACTAAGACATAGATATTTTCTCCATTTTATACATGGGAAAATGGAAGTTCATAGAGGGAAGAGGACTTAGTCAGTTATGTAGCTAGTAAGGGACAGGCATGAGTTTCAAACCCACGTAGGTCTGTCTGAAACTTTTACACTGTCCGTAAAAAGTATGTGCAACTAGATTACTTTAAGGGCCAAACATAGGACCAGTGGGTGGGAGGGGCATTCAGGGGTCCAGTCAGCCACCAAATGAGTACAGCATGCTTAGTATCTGTCAGGACTGGGGTAGAATCCTGAGTAAATAAGACAGTTATATTGATGAGCTGACAGTCTAGTATAAGCTACAGTCAAGTAAATTTTCAGTATGGTGTGAGAAGACCTATGCCACTAGGATAGGGATGAGGTGGGACATAGGGATACACTTAAAGACATAAAAGGAAGGGAAAAGGAAAAAATAGCACAGAAAGGAAAGCTCGAAAAGCAGTGAGAAATAGTGGCCAAGTAAAGAAGTGGCACTGACGCACTTCCCTTGCTGTCCAGGTTTGTGCACATGTAGTGAGAAGATGCCATATGTCTCATCCCACTGCCTGATGACATCAAAGCCACCCTTGAAAGCTGAGAGGTGGCTTCAGCCTGCTATTCACAGCAACCTCCAGTGCAGCTGGCTTAGGAATTCAAACCCAAGCTGGGGCGTGCACATTCCTTCAGGGCAGCTGGAACTCCCTGCTCAGGAGGACTAAAGGCAGTTCCGTGGATGGTTTTCCCTGCTCATTTATGACTCTGTTATATTTAAAACTTGCACAGTGCCTGACATGCAATAGTCACTCAATAAATGTTGACTGGTGTGTTAGCTACTTTTCTCGTTGCTGAGACAAAATACCTGACACCCAAAGTTAAAGGAGGAAAGGTTTATTTGCCTTACAGTTTGTAGAAGTTTCAGTAATGGTCTGGCTCCAAGGTAGGGTGACATGGCAGAGGGGCAATAGTTCATGGTGGGTGGAAGGTAGCAAAAGTAACAAGGGGCCTTCACAGCATTTTCTGCCCCTTTTATCTTATCCAGACTACTTAAGGCAGGTAGAACTCTCATCTTTAATCTTAGTGCCCTTGATCCAGGCATTGCACCATGAATTCCAGTGTCACACACTCTAGATCCAGCCACTTCTGAAAAAGCCCCACCTATGACCCCATAAGGCTTTGCGGGGACATCTAGACATAAGCCATAACAACTGGTCACTGGACAGAGAATGAACAGCAGTAGGGAAGGAAAGCTGTCAGGAAGCGGAAGGACTCTTAAGCACCAACAGGTCTGAGGCCCTTGACAACAGGTCTGAGGCCTAGGAATGGACCCTGAAGTGGCCCAGGCTTGTTCCAATATAACAATATATTGCTAAGTTTTAAAAGCAATATAGTCTCAATTCTGAGCTTCAGAAGATCTCTACTATTTGTAAATTAAGAAATAAATGGCATTCCAGAGTGGAAAGGTCAGAGCAGGGGGTACTAAGTCATAATCCAGGCCAATGCCTAGGCAGAGAAACATTTAAATTAAAAATGAAAGGCATAGTCCCTGTGTTTGAGCAATTTGACTGTCTCACTGTAGAAGGGTTAATGTGTCAAGTAGACTAGAAGATGAGCTGGGAGGGCTCTTGTAACCTGGAGATTCTAATAGCAGCTAAAAATGACAGGAAGCTCAACTCTGCTCTAGAGTACAGACTTCAGAAGGGCAGTCCAGAGTTGTAAGCTATATGTCCTCTGAGGGCTCAGCTGGGGAACGATTGGTCCTGTGGTACTGGGAAAAGGGCTTGTTGGAGGACTAAGGAGAAGAAGACAGAAACTGATAGAGAGCTGTGGAGGGAAGAGCACTTCAGGTGGCAGAAAGAGTGTATCCTGCTGGGTGGCTGAGGGACTGAGCACAGCCTATGGGGGAGAAGCCGAGCCCCTCAGGCATGCTTGTTCCTCTGCTAGAAATGCCTTCCTGCTCCTGCGCCTGAAAAATTCTTCACTGATGACCAGTTCAGATGTCACCTTTCCCACAGACTCTCCTTTCATTTCCTTAGGCCCTGGCCCTTGCAGTTTAGTAGCCTAGGTGCTGAGATCCTCTCTCCAAGCCCATAAAAGATGCTTCTAGATCCTGCACTTTTCCCTGTATTCCCTGTAGCCTCACCCCCTTATTATGGTCTAGACGTGGTTGAGTATGTCTCCAAAATGTCAGTGTGGTGGATGCTTGGTCCCCATCATGCCAATGTTGGGAGGTAGTGAAACCTTTAAGAAGTGGGGCCCAGTGAGAGGGAATTAGGACAATGAGGGCATCACCCCCAGAAGGATTAAAGCTGGCCTCATGGAGTGGGTTAATTTTTGTGAGAGCAACTTATTAAAAAACAGTAAGATTAGGTTGTCCTTGGCCTCTAGCTTCCTGTCTCTCAATGTGATTGCTCTTGTATTCCTGTCATTGTGATCCCATCTGCCATGAAGGCCTCACCAGGGGCAAGTAGAAGCCAGCTCTCTGTTCTTGGACCTTGAGAACTGTGAGATAAATAAACTTCTCTTCTTTGTATATTACTCAGCATCAAGTATTTGCTTATAGCAATGGAAAACAGGCTAATAATACCACTTCACAACAGCATCAGAAAGCCACTTTCTGTTGGCTGAATTAATTAAACAAACACATATTAATTGAGTATTTACTATGTACCTGGTACAGTTTCGAGGAGATGTAACCGTGAATAAGACAATAGTCTTGCTTCATGGGTGGCTTTTGCATACTAGTTAAGTAGGCAAGCAATTAACAAATGTATTTTTATCATATTTTGGTGGATCTTTTTGTATAGCAGAGGCTGGAAAACAAATGCTCAGTTTCTTGGATACTTAGCCCAGGACCTCAGGGATTCCTCCAGTAGTCTCAAAGATCCTCAAAGATTCATGCACATCACCCCATGCATTGTGTTGAACCTTCTTTCAACACTGGGCAGGGCACTTCTAGAAGTTGGACACACTCTGGGTCACTTTCTGGCACACAGAAGGCACATACCAAAAGCTCTTGAATGAGTGGTCCCCACTAAAACAGACTGCCTAGCTGAAACAGACGCCTGGCCTGATAAAGATGAGGGCAATGCATGAAGGCAGGATGTGGGCACAAGTTGTCCACTACATGCTGACTGCTAGGAGGCCGTGTTAATACTACATGTGCATTAAAGAGAAGCCACTGCTGGTTCTTGAGCAGCGGCAAGAGTGACAAAAATGGTAGGGAAGAGGGAAGGTCTCCTAGTGCCTGTGTGTGGGAGGACTGGAGAGCCCAGAAAGTGGAAAGAAGGGATTAAGACTTTGACTCTGGATGGTGGAGAAAGGTGGAGGCTGATGGAAAAGGAAAGGGAAGGGCAGAAGCTGCAGAAGATTCAGTGAAAGACTGGTTTCTTAGCTTTTAGTCAGGACAAGGAGGAACATGGGCCATGGGGCACAATGGAGAAGTTAGAAGTGGATGCTAGTTTGAAAGGAGAGAGAGTGCTGATTCCAGTGTCGATGTTATCTGAGAAGAGCTGGGAGTTGATCCAGAGAGATGTAATTATCTTGGCTGGAAGTTTTGATTTAGAAGAGGTGGGATTATGTGGCTACTAGGAGTGAGGATTCTGGAGCCAAGAAGTCTGGTGTGACTCCTGTTCTGGGCAGTACGAGCTGTGTGGGCCTGGACAAGCTTCTCTGAGCTTTATCAATTCAATAAGAGTGATAACAATACCGCTTTCCTAGGATTGTTAGGGGAGTAGATAAGTTAATATGTACAAAGGCTTTGATATTGTGCCTGGCCCTCAGAAAAAGTGGCTTTGTGAAGGTTACCTTTAGTGATACTGTCCATGAGCCTCACCTTGGGTTCCAAGAATAGGAGGGAGAAGGCACGAGGGCCAAGGAAAAAACATTCACTGTAATGAATAAGGCTCAAAACAAATGGGCTAGTGGGTTGGCCTTGGAAATATTTTAGCTTTTGTAAGCAGTTTGTGAATATTTCTCATCAAAATGGTATTTGTGTATATAGCATAGCTTATACATAGCTAAGGATACGATCTATATAAATCTACCATGCAAGAGAAAAGTGCCAAAAAAAAGTACTAAGCAGAAGGGAATTTGGAATTGTCTTGCTGCTACTAAAGAAATCTTCTAAAATGGTACAAAATAATTAAAATGAAAGAAAGATGTGGGAGCAGCTCTGACTCAAGATGTATGCCTGACAGAAGTTCTCTGCATCCCCGGCTCCTCTCATACAAGTGATCGAGAGTATGCCTCAAGATTGTGCTGAGTTCTAGACATCTCCTGTTCAAGAAAAACATCCCTGTGAAGGCAGCATTAGGCTTATGCTAGGTGTGTGGCTTAGTCCACTTTGTGTGGCTTTAACAGAATACCCAAGACTGGGTAATTTGTACAGAATAGAAACATTTCCACACAGGCGCTGGTATGGGCCTTCTTGCCGTGTCCTGGCATGGACAGTTGTATCTGTAAGAAAGGCAAGAAGGAACTGCCTCTCTCATGGTCCTCTATAAGGGCCCAGCTCTTAACACTATCACTGTGGCAACACCTGAGTGTGTGTATGTGTGGGGGGGACACATTTGAACCACAGCAGCGTGCGAACCAAAACCTTGAGTGCACAATGCAGTGCCTCCGTATGATCCATTTGTTTTCCTTGTTCTCCTCCCAACCTTTCAATGTACCTAAAATAGAACCACATGGGAGGGCTGAGTTCAGACACATGGTACACTTTTATTTTTAGCCCACAGAGAATATTCACCTATCTAATGAAATGAAAGCCTAAAATATAAAAGCATTTGAATGTCTAAATGGCAATGGTGCAAACAATTATTTAGAAGATAAGCCCTTAGAAACTGACAGGGATAATAAGCACTAAAAATATTCTCAATGGGCTTTACTGAATGATAGATAACATTTGTAATTTAAAACCCATTCTGTCTCATTTAGTTGTATTTGGATTATTACAATTATAGCATAATTACTATAAATAAGTATTAAATCTCAATACTTATTTTATGCCAGTGTAGGCCACTTATTTTTTTATTCATACAAATGGTATATTACTACTTATTTTAAAAGATTTCCATACTGCATAATGATTATTGAGTTCCACCCCAGAAAGCCTGTGGTTGGGGGAGAAGCCATTAGAAATTTGTTGCTTTTATGACACCATTTTAGAAGTGGTAAGCTCCTGCTCCTGCCCAAATATCTGGAACTCAAGAGCAGAATCTTGACAAGTAGGATTAAGCAACTAAGGAAGCGACCCCAGGCTATTTATTTTTCCAGTCCTTCAGAGTCTATGCTAGACAACAGTGCAGCACTATGAACAGATAGATGTTATGGCTCTGTCATGAAATAAAATCAAATTACCTGTCTCTATTGTTCTAATGACACATTTATCATCTAAACTTTGTTCTCAAGCACAAAGTTGGCTGCTGTCTCTTCTCATGTGTCTTAACGAGCTAACACCATGGATGAGCTATCTAAACTTCCCAATGAAATTTTAAATATATTTCAGTTGATTGGCAGGGCGCTGTTGCCTAATGCTGGGTCAGAGACATCCCCTTGAGCCACGTTATAGGTCTGTGAGGTGACTTCCAGGTCAACTGGTGGCCAGGTGAGGAAGGTAGTCTCCCTGCTGAGGCCTCTCTCAGTAGTTATTCAAGTCTTTGAGCTACCCAGAGGTGATCAGGCCTCTGTATGATCACCCTGCTGCAGCTACTCTGTGACCACCTCCTCTCTGCTGAATCTCATTCCCTCAAGGCCTTGTGTATCCCTGCCAAACTAGCTAACTGCACAGGAGAATCTCAGTACTGAAAGTATCCCTGGAGGCCACCCAGCACTCGCCTGCTGTAGACCCACTCCTTTCTGCTAGTGAAGGTTGCTAGCAAAGGGTCAGGGCTTAATTTCAAAAGTTTAGTTTTCCCAAAGGAAATTTCCAGGCATCAAGTAAGAAGGGTATTTTCCAGAAGCCACTGTTTCCTTTCCTATCATGTAATAGTCACCCCCAAACCCCTGCACCTAGCACAAAGCTGATTGCCATGTTAGCCACCTATTTTGTCTTCAGATTGGGCCCTGGAGGCAGTACCGACTTGAGGCTAAATCAAGACATATTTACAGTGACTTTAACCATGACCATATGTGCAGACAAAGTGTTCCTTGGTGTGTGTGTGTGTGTGCATGTGAATTAATATGTATATTCTTAAAGGCATTACAGATTAAATTTCATCAAATTAAAACACAACATAGTTTTTTGGTTTACTGTGAATTATAAACATTTTAAAGCTTAATATCAAATGCTCATGGTAATCTAAAGAATTGGTAGAAATTTAGCTTATTAAACTCATTTTGGAGGGTAATATAGTGGCACATACTACAATTACAAATATGTAGTTCCTTTAACCTAGTAATACTACTTTTAGGAATCTATCCTAGAAATAATCTTCCTTGGGTATAAAGAAGTATACAGAAAGGTGGTCACTGTACATGGCTTACAATTGACATAACTAGAAACAATTATTTAATACATGCATTGTTATGCTTTATATCAACAATGTCTCCTAAAGTCCTCATGAGCTCATAGACAGGGCTTTTGGAAGGTGATTACATCATGGAAGAGGCAGGGTCTGGTGAGAAGCGGCAGGTCATGGGGGCATGACCCGGAAGGGTATATCTCCCTCCCCAGCCCTCCCCTTCACTCTCTGCTTCCTGCCATTATGAGCGAGAGCAGCTTTCCTCTGCTATGCCCCTCTGCCATGCTCCTCTGCCTCAGAGCTGACTGACTGAGGACCAAACTGTAAGCTAAAATAAACCTTGCCTCCTAAGTGCTGGGTATTAGGTATTTTGTCCCAGTGACAAGGAAAGTGACTATGACACACATCAATGGATAATGATTAAATTAATAATATGGGGGCCGGTGAGATGGCTCAGCGGCTTAAGCGCCTGCCCGGCAAGCGCGAGGGCCCGAGTTCGACTCCCGGAACCCACATACGAAAAAGGGGCCGGTGATATCGCTCAGTGGCACGGGCGCCTGCTGGCGCACGAGGTCCTGAGGTCGACCCCCCGGTACCCACAAAAAAAAAAAAAAAAAAAAAAAAATTAATAATATGGAATATTGTGTAGTCATTTAAAATGTCTATGTGGGATAACCTGAAAAGAACTCAGATATATTAAGTGGAATAAATAAGTTTTGGAATAATATGTAGAGTATGGTGTCACACAAACTTTAAAAATCTCTATATAGGGGCCGGTGAGATGGCTCAGCGGCATAAGCGCCTGCCTTGCAAGCGTGAGGGCCCGAGTTCGACTCCCGGATCCCACATACGAAAAAGGGGCCGGTGATATCGCTCAGCGGCACGGGTGCCTGTTGGCGCGCGAGGTCCTGAGGTCGACCCCCCGGTACCCACAAAAAAAAAAAAAAAAAAAAAATCTCTATATAATTTTAAGCATTCCATTACATATTTGTATGTGAATACTTAAAAAAGAGCATGAAAGACTATTCAGGCTGTTAATAGGTTACTTATGGAAAGAGGAGTGGAATTAGAAAAAAGGGGACAGGGCTGGTGATATAGCTCAGTGGCATAAGCGCCTGTCTGGCAAGTGCGAGGTCCTGAGTTCGACTCCCAGTACCCGCATATAAAAATTAAAAAAAAATAAATAAAAATAAAAAGAAGAAAGGGGACAAGGGCTGGGCATATAGCTCAGCAGCACAGCGCCTGTCTGGCAAGCATGATGTCTGGAGTTCGATTTCCAGTTCCCCCCCCAAAAAAAGGGAAAATGAAGAAGGACTTGTGCTTTTATCTATATTGTTTAAATGTTGTTCAAGGAGACTGTATTCCTATATATAAACATTACTGTATTTAACTGTACATTTAACTTACTTTTCTTTGAAGAAAATCTGGTTGCCTCCTTATTTCTAGAGCCCCAGCCCCCTCTTCAGGTGCCTTCTCCCTTGAATTCTCTTTCCTTCAACAAGTGAATTTGCAACTTAGTCTGGGAAAATCATCCTGTATCTTTGTCAAGGAAATAAATGAAGACGTCACACCCACCTTTCAAAAAAAATGTTTCTTTTTTTCATCAGTGCTCAGTGTTAAGTCCACGGGAAAATGCGTTGTACTTCTGTTAGAGTCAAGAGCAAAAAACTCGAATTCAAAATAACATTACTTCCACCACCAATAATCACAACCAAAGGGACAGAGTTTCTTATCAACAGAAAGTTACAGCTCCCACTAAAGCACGACCTCAAAGGTTTCAGTGAGCAGATATTTCTGGGCATACTTTCCAAGCTACACAAAATAACATATTTCAGATGGAACTACTCTTCTACTGACTTAAATTTTAATCCCTTTTTTCTTTCTCCAAAGTTTGGTTGTGGAAGGACTCATGATAATTATAATACTGCTTTTTTTTTTTAAGAAAACATAATGAGTATGAGATTTATTTATCAAACATTGGGGGAGGTCTTATTCTTCTCTATTCTTATTCTTAACCTAATAGGATTTTAAATGCAATTCCTGAATAATTTAAAAAAATCATCTTCTATCTCATAGTTGTAAGAGAAAGTAGAAGCCTGTGAACTTGAGATAATTCATAGTGGTGGGAAAATAAAGTAGGTTTTTTGGAAAAAGTTTAGATGATAGGATATTTGCTTCAAAATCCTAGAAAATTGTCACAGATGGCTAATAGAGCCGCTCTGGGAATGGTACCTAGGATCTGCATTTTTAGCCCCATAGTTGGGTCTGATGGTTAACCAGGTATATTTCCTTTCTTGGTATAAAATGTATCTTCCAGGCTGGGCATGGTAGCACATGCCTGTAACCCCAGCACTTCCAGGAAGCTGAAGCAGGAGGATTGCCAGTTTGAGGCCAGCCTGGACTACCTAGTTGAGTTCAAGACTAGCATGGACTACATGGCAAGACCCTGTCTCAAAAAACAAACAAAAAAAAAAAAAAAAAAAAATGTGTCTTCCAAAGCTGTGATGATCATCCATGGACGCCATTGCTTATCTCAGAAAATATCTTCAAAATCTCAGAGCAAAAGAGTTAAAACTTTTCTACTTGGGGGCCGGTGAGATGACTCAGTGGCGTAAGCGCCTGCCTTGCAAGCGCGAGGGCCCGAGTTCGACTCCCGGAACCCACGTACGAAAAAGGGGCCGGTGATATCGCTCAGTGACACGGGTGCCTGTTGGCGCACGAGGTCCTGAGGTCGACCCCCCGGTACTCACAAAAAAAAAAAAAAAATTTTTTTTCTACTAAAAAACAAATATATTCCAATGAGTACTTTTAGGATAGGGAATGGCATGCTTCTAAACTACCAAAGTATTCCATTTCTTAAAAGGTTGGGAATATTCATACCCCTTCTACTTTTACTTTTCTAAAAAACATATTTGATGTACATAACTCAAATTCATTCTTACTTCTTGAACAAAGAGGGGTATTTAGGTTCTCATGAGTGTCTCTATGATTGGAAATACTCTACAAATGATTTAGCACGTCAATAGCTACGATTAAGTTCATAAGCAATCACTAGTTTTTACCGCCTCAACTAAAAATAGTATTTATGTTTCTATAGTTTTCCCCAATTTTTGGAAGATATTAAGAATCTAAGGACTGGTGATATAGCTCAGTGGCACAGCGCCTGCCTGGCAAGCACAAGGTCATGAGTTTGATTACTGGTACAAAAAAAAAAAAAAAAAAAAAAAAAAAAAAATTTAAAGAAGCAGGTTTTCATTCTTTCAAAATTGTCATTTTCTAGTTCTAGAATGTTTCAGAGTAAAGAAATGGTGTTGCTACCATTCAGACAGAACCCCAGGATCATTTTTCTTTGAATCTTTGGTATTTATGGTAGAAAAACTGGGAGGAACAGGAAAGTACACATCAGAAGAAAAGGGTAATAATCTTGGGAATGAAATTGTCTGGGTCATGTCCAACTCAGCAGGCTTGAAGACATTATTGTTGTTTTCCCATTATTCTATTTTTGAATCTCTTCTCTTGCTGATGGTTTCCAGCCTGTGCCAACTGCTCACTGTACTCTGGTGTGTCTGAGCATTCTCAATTAGGCCACATCGGATTCCAGCTGGCAGAGCTGCACTGCCCTTACACTGCTCTTACAGGCTTTCTTCTCCCTAATTACATATATTTGATCACTCAGCTAGAAAAAATCTTGGCAAATAGTGCTATGATAATCATTTCTCTCTTTAGCTCACCATTGAGAAAACTGTCTGCCATAATGATCCCAAGGTTCAGTCAAGGATAGCCATTCAGAAAGAGATTTCTACTCACAGAGAAATCTCCAGACAAGAGCCAGAGGCCATTTCATTATTCAGAGTGATCTTTGGCCTTTATACACCTGTGACAGGTTAAACTCAAGTTCCATCATGGAATACTGCTGTAAAAATATCAATTCTTTCCAAATCAACATAGTATAATTTCAATAAAAATCACAAAGTAAGAAGGGGAGTATGTATAATTTTAAAAATTGATTCTAAAATACCTATGGAAGCACATAGGGCTAAGAAAACGCAAGACAAATTTGAAGATGAACAAGTTCATTATATAGAAACTAAGAGTGCAGTACTGACATAGAGAGGGACAGACGAATAAAACAAAACAGATAGCAGTTCCAGGCATATGTGGAAATTTGATATATGGCCAGGATGGTACTGAAATTCCATGGGAGAAATGGTGAACTGTTCAACAAGTGGCGTTTAGCCACAAAAACAATCTAAAATTTCATTACAAAGTATATAGAAAAAATCCTAAGTGTGCAAAAACCCAAAACTTACAAATTTTTAAATAATTTAAAGACATAATAATTTAAAGACATAATCTTAAGCTAATATAAGATTTTTATAACACAGAATCAACAAAGGATTATCTGAGCAAATGGAGAAATCAGCAGGAAAATCAATAGGAAAAAGGTAAATATCCAAGTAGAAAAATAGGCAAAGAATACAAACAAGCAAGTCACAGACGAAATCATATGAACTACAAAAAACACCTATGGAAAAAATTTCACACTCAGTCATGAAAATGATAACTACACACACTTAAAAGTCTGATACTGTACAGGCCCATCAGGAACACAGCAGAGACTAGGACCTTTAGGTGAGAGAATGCAGTGTTATAAATCAGGGGTCCCCAGTCCCCAGGTCACGGATAGGTACTGGTCTGTGACTGTTAAGAACTGGGATGCACAGCAGGAGGTGAGAGGCAGGCAAGTAAGGAAGGGTTCGTCTGTGTTTGTAGCTACTCCCTATACCTCCCATTACCATCTGAGCTTTGCCTCCTGTCAGATCAGTGATGGCATTAGATTTTCATAGTAATGTGAATTCTACTGTGAACTGCACATGCAAGGGATTTAGGCTGCATGCTTTTTATAAAAATCTAATGCAGTGATGGTGAACCTTTTAGATATAAATGCCCAACACTGCAACCCAAAACCCACGTATTTATTGCAAAGTGCCAACACTGCAATTAAACCCGAATAGAGTTTTAGTTTAGAAAGAACAACACATACATTAACATCCTTTATCTTAAAAGAAAAACAAATAACACACATGCCATAGGTTTGCTAACACTGATCTAATGCCCAGCGATCTGAAGTGGTGCTGAGGTGATGATGCTAGTGTTGGGGAGTGGCTGCAAATACAGATTAGCATTAGCAGAGAGGTCTGAATGCACAGAGAAGATAATCAATTACTTGAAGACTCATATCAAAACCCTATAAGTGAGTGGCAAGTGACAATAAACTGCATCTGGTGCCAGGCTTTATAGTGGCAAGTGAGTTATGTATTACTGTTGTATAGTTGCATCTGGGAGCAGGATTTAAGTTAGACTCTAACACATTTTAGTCTGTAATGTGGTCTGTCCATTATTTTATTTACCACTTTTATTCTGCTTCTTTCCCCACTGTGCCCTTGTCTTAGGCATAGTTTTGGTAAGCCCACAAGATAACCCTAGCCAAAATGAGTAAAAAACAAAAGTCATTGGAAAGCTTCTTTGAAAAGGGGAAAGATGCAATGATGAAACAGCAGAAGATGCTAAGACTGCCAACAAAAAGAAAGGTGCATTTAAAAGAAAATACCAAGATTTCTACTTAAATAATAGCTTCATTGTAACAGGTTATTCACATTCTCCAAGACTGCTTTGTATAATATGTGGTGACTGGCTATCCAATGAAGGCATGAAAACTACAAAACTGCTTTGCCACATGGAGACCAAGCACCCTGCACTAAAAGACAAACCTCTGGAGTTTTTCAAAAGAAAAAAAATCATGAACACAAAGAACAGAGGCAATTATTGAAGGCCAACACTTCATCAAATGTGTTTGCACTGAAAGCATCACACTTAGTAGCTAACTTCATTTGCTAAAAACTAAGAAACCTTTTACTACTGGTGAAGAGTTGTTCCTACCTGCTACTAAGGATGTCTGTCATTAACTTTTAGGAGAGGCTGCAGTTCAAAAGATGGCATGTACTCCTCTTTTGGCTAGCACTGTAACTAGACAAATTGATGAAACAGCAGAAGAATCTGAGTCATAATTGTTAGGATTAATAAGTCTGGGTTGATGAATCTATCAATGTTGACAACAAGACCACAATGCTTGCTTTTGCGTGATATATTTTTCAGGAGAATGTGCATGAGGACATGTTATATGTACTTTTGTTGCAAAACACACCATAGTCTTAGAACTTTTCAAGTCTTTGAGTGATCACATATCAGGAAATCTGAATTGATCGTTTTGTGTCAGTATATTCATGGACAGAGTAGCTGCCATGACTGGACAACTTTCTGGTTTCACTACTTGGGTCAAAGAGCTTGCTTCTGAATGTGAGTTACACTGGACTGTGACATCCATAGAGAAATGCTGGCCAGCCAAAAAAGTCACCTGAACCTAATAACATTTTTCAGGGTGTAATTACAATTATCAACCACATTGAAGTATATGCCCCTAACTCATGTCCGTTCACACAGCTCTGTGAGGAGATGGACACACAGAGCACACACATCTTTTATACACAGAAGTAAGATGGCTTTCTAAAGGTAAATCACTGGCCAGAGTTTTTGAGTTATGAGAGCTGCTCCAGAGATTTGTTTTAGGAAAACTGTCACCACTGGCAGCACATTTTAATGACACAGAATATGTTGCAAAACTTGCTTACTTGTATTCAGCCTCCTCAATGAACACAATCTGTCACTTCAGGGGAGAATGACTACTGTGTTCATGTCAGCAGATAAAGTGGCTGCATCCACGGCCAAACTGGAATTATGAGGGATATGAATGAACACTGGCATTGACATGTATCAAATGTTAGCAGAGATTTTGAAACAGAATGAGCCAGAACCTTTTTTCTTCTAGCTAGCGCATGATCACCTATCTCAGCTTTCAAAAGAGTTTGAGCATTATGTCTCAAACATAAAACCCCTGATTGGGAAGGAATGGATCCATGAGCCTTTTGTGAATAAGACAGGTGAAATGACTTTGTGCTAGAAGAGGATCAATTGCTTGATATATATCAAATGATAGTGGCCTTCAAAATATATTTGTGACAACTTCAAATTTCCATACATTCTAGATTAAAGTAAAGGTGGGATATCCTGAGATGGCCTCAGAAGCATTGAAAACCTCCTTCCATGTCCAACATCTTACCTCTGTGAAGCAGCGTTTTCTTCAGTGACAGCAACCCAAACAAGATTATGGAGTAGACAGAACATAGCAACACAATTTGGGTGTCACTGTCCCCCACCATCCCCAGATGTGACTGTCCAGTTGCATGAAAACAAGCTCAGGGCTCCTACTGATTCTGCATTATGGCTAGTTGTATAATTATTTCATAATATTATAATGTAATAATAATAGAAATAAAGTGCACAATAGATATATAATGAGCTTGCAGTCATCTGGAAACCATCCCCACCCACCACCCATCCCCATCCATAGAAAAACTTTTCCACAAACTGGTCCCTCATGCCAAAAATGGGGACTGCTATTGTAAATAAAACAGAGGTTAAATGAGATAAGGGATTTATGTGCTTAGAACACAGCAAGTGCTTCATACTTTCTACATCCTCTTTAAAAAATTTCTAAAAAAGTTTTTTTTGCAGTACTGGGAATTGAACACAGGGCCTTCACACTGAGCCACACCTCCAGCCCTTTTTTATTTTTTTGTTTTGAGATAGGGTCTCATCAAGTTGCTTAATTGTGCAGTCTGGGCTTGAAATTGCTATTCTCCTGCTTCAGCCTCCTGGAATGCTAGGATTACAAGCATGGACCACCACTCCTGGTTTCTTTTCCCTCTTTTATATTGCTAGAGCATGGTTCCTAACAAGCAGAGCCACGGTTCTGCAGTACTTCCACAACAGTGCATTGTTCCTTTAAGACTAAAAACAACTTACGGAGCTATGGTGCTATAGAAAAAGGTGATTTTGAGCCAGAGGACTTGGACTTACTAGTTGTGGAACTTGGGAGAAATTTTTTAAAACTCTGAGTCTGTTTCTTCTTTCATAAAGATGAAGAACTACAATGCTAATGAGCTAGTGGAAGTGCAATTTAAACTGTGCAGAACTACACCAATATAAATCAGTGCTAAAATTTTGCTATTAGTTGTAACAAGCCAAGTCACTTCAGTGCAACCAAAGGTTCCTGCATGGAATTTTTGTCCTCTACTTCTACATATTAAATGTGAACCCTAGAGGATGCAGGCATCAGTGTAAGCAATCAACAGAAGAACAGGCTGGCTCCTTTTGTTTTCCTGTCAGTAACTTCATGGGGGTGGACATGATTTAAATCACTGGGTGGGTTGGTTCTTTTTATGTGCCTGTTTCCAGGGTTGTAATGTATATTGTCTTTTCCCCACATCCTGCTTTCTATTTTCTTCTCCATACCTAGGCACGTTGAATACCAATTTATTAAAGGCAGGCATCTTAACAGTCAGCTTCAAAAGATTCTTGCATTACCAGACTGAGTTAAAACTGTTAGCATAAAGACTTGTGGAGGGGAACCACAGGCTGGGCAGCCAGAGGAATGGACTTGGTTGAACACTGCTGTGCCACCAGTGTGTGGGAACGAGGCAGAGCCACATGATCTTGTTCGTGCTCTGTGTTCAGCACATATTCTTACAGGACAATAAAATACCCTCAGAACACCAGATCACCACATACACACACACACTTTTTTATTGAATTCTTCTATTTATATATTCGTGCTTTAGAGAGCGAGCTCTCTTGCAGTAAGTACATGCTGAGGATTCACAGCGTAGGAGCCCAGGGTGTGTGTGGGCTGCCCTTTAAGGAGCATTGCGTTGGTCTTCCACAACCATTTACAGCTGCACCTGTCTCTGACTGCACTCATTTCCCCTTTTGATGTCTGAGGCTCATCACTTTCATTTTTGAGTTAATCAGCAGGTGTTCTCCCTCCAGTGCTTTTCTACATGGGATGTCTTGCCTCAGGGTTCCCGGAAGACAATGTTTTTCTTACAGGGTTACTGAGAGGCAC
The DNA here is from genome assembly GCA_028451465.1 of Erethizon dorsatum. Classification (NCBI taxonomy): domain Eukaryota; kingdom Metazoa; phylum Chordata; class Mammalia; order Rodentia; family Erethizontidae; genus Erethizon; species Erethizon dorsatum. The sequence continues at coordinate 59,727,896 of CM051836.1, read as the reverse complement.
AGAGAAATAAACTCCCCCTGGTCACTGACTCCTCTCAGAACTGCCGTCTTCTTCTCTCCTACTTCTTGGAAGATGCATGCCTAAAGTGTTAAACCCCAAGGGCCACACCTGAGCGCTCCATGGAAATGATGGCAGGCCAAATCTTTCATGCTTTGACTTAGAACCTTTAAAAGCCAGGCCTGTACAACCACAATGTCAGAATGGGCAAGATGTCTTTGAACGCTGGGGCAGAATTCAGAAGAGCAGAAAGATGTGCAGCTTCTGGGGACAGTGTCCCATGCTGGGTAGGGAAGCCTGGTATGGCAGTGTGCCTAGCAAATGTGCCATGTAAAGCTGCCTGTAGGTCCATTCCGGATAGAAGTGGTGGGCTGATGGCTCCACAGACACATCTGTGTGCCCTACAAGACAGCAGGCAGTAGTGGACCAAGAATGAGTTGAGAAGAAGATAATGAGTGATTAAATCTGGAGAAGTTGGTTACCCAAGAGTGGTATCAGCATGGTGAGATTTCATATATATATATATATATATATATATATATATATATATATTTTTTTTTTTTTTTTTTTTTTTTTTTTTTTTTTTTGGTAGGTACCAGGGGTCGACCTCAGGACCTCGCACACCAGCAGGCACCCATGCCACTGAGTGATATCACTGGCCCTTTTTTCTTATGTGGGTTCCGGGAGTCGAACTCGGGCCCTTGCGCTTGTCAGGCAGGTGCTTACGCCACTGAGCCATCTCACCAGCCCGAGATAATATTTTAAAATATTAATGGATTGCACATATGTGCATAAAATCACAGTTTGTTTGACCTTAAAAACCATTTTCTCTCAAGTTGGTGAGTTGTTGAATTGTTAAAGTTAGGTACTGAGGATTCCGAAGGCATTGAAAGAAGAAAGGCTTTTTGCCCCCAAACCTGAGAGATGATGAGCTGGCCCCAAAGAGGGCTTTCAAGCAGGAACCAAGGGCACCACCAGGACCTTGTGGCCTGACAGTGGAGGACCAATGAGACGAAGGGTGTCTTGGGAACATTGTCAAGAACAGATGGCACTTGTAGAACAGATAAACACCAGTTCCTTACAGTCTTGACTTCCAGAATGTAGACATGGTCCTGAAAAAGGACTGCTTGATTCATTCATTCTTTCCTTCCTTCCTTCCCTTCCTCCCTGGCTAACCAAATAACCAGGTACCTTGCTGAATACTAGCAATATTTCTTCAAAAATCTCTAAACACTTGTTTTCTGCACTTAGATTTGGAAATTTAGCTTGGAAGAGGAGAATCAGAGAGGAGTAGGAACAGAAATAATGACAATTAAATCTAAATCAGTACAGTAAGGTGTATAGTCAACATGCATCCCATGTGGCCCAGGAGCAGAAGGGGATTATTAATCTGAGACTGGGGGAAGTCTGAAAAGTGGCAGCTCTTGTCTAGCCAACCAAAACCTTTAGGAGGTTTCTAATTTACAATTAGACAGCTATAATTTACTCAATAATATTGGAAAGTTAGGGGCATGCATTTGACAGAGGCATCATCTGCATATAGAGTATACATGTGACCCATCTTTTCTCCAGTCCCCAGCTGTTAGAGAAGCCATGCGACTAGTTCTTTCCAAGAGGCTGTAAGAAGTGACACTCCAAGGGTACACGAGTCTCCAGCTCAGATCCTGTCCTTCTCTACCTTGATGTGGAAGATTTGGATTGTGCAGCTTTCAGATGCTTGAGCCTGGGACTTTGGGAAATTGTATGGAACAGAAAACTCACTGAGCCATACTGCCCACGTAAAATGAGTAAGCAATAAGTTCTTAACTACATCCCTGAACTTCCTAGGGATAATTTGTTAAAGCAGCAAAACTTGATTATCCTAATTATAATGATGATGGATTAAAAAAGGGAACTGGAGCATAAAAATGTATTCCAACATCGTTAGGCAAGAAGGTTCTCTGCCCTGGGCAACCAGTGTTTTAAGAACGAACTCCCGAAATAAACAGTGGAGTGACAGGCAGTAGAGTGAAATCTGTCCATAGAAATAGGATCTAGAGTTGGGTTCAGAGAAAGAGAGGCCTGAACCGAAGGCAGGAGACAGGAGGAAAGCAGGAAAGCCACTTCTTTTTCTGTTTGTGTGAATAACAGACAAAAGCCACTCCCTGCCTCCACTGCCTGCCACTTCCCTGCCTCCTTCTCTGTCCCAGATGGGGGCCCCATGTGGGATGCAGACGGTGACACATGTCACAGTCATGGGCCTCTCCAGGGACAATCTCAAGGCAGCTGCTATCTTTTCTACAGCCCCCTGTAGTCTACATCAAGGCAATGAATAGCTTAAGACTCAGCACCTTTGAAAGGCTGACAACTCCTGAGGGGAAAACAAACCAAAGAAGTTAAACAAGACTGGTTTAATTTTATTCTGGAGGAATGCTTATCTTATTCCTTCACAAATACTAAACATAGACTTTTAAAGTATTTCCATTATCACCGTGATGGCTAATTTAAAAGTATCTTTTGAAACGGATAGTAACCACATATGGGCAACATGGGTGACACAAGCAGCATGGAGCTGTTGTCCAGATTGTGAAGGCATTTTCCTTTTCTGAATATATAAATACTGATTTAGAGTGGAACAAGAAGCTTTACTATCTGGTGGCAATAAGAGGACACAGGTTAGAAACAGGTCTCATAGAAAAATGATAATCCTTTCATTTGCATAAACATGAAATTCTGCTCTGCTTTTTCCCAGATAAAAAATAGAAATCTTCATGGGCCCTAACTCTGCCTTAGGAAGGTCACCAAATAGTAGGGAAATGGTGATAAAATGACAACCAGCATCTTGAAATTTGGTAAAAGTTATCTTTTTAGTAGTTACAGGATAGCACAAAAATGTTAATGATTTTACAGTCTCCCATAAGACCAGCAACTTACTCTCTTGGTTTGGTTGAATGTAAAAGCCTGTTAGAAAAGGAACAACAAAGGAATAATAGTAACAACAGTGACAACTGCTACATTACCTGAGCAGTTACACAGTGCCAGGCAATATGCTGCACATATGACTACCTTCAGTTGTCACGAGGAGCCCTAGAGGCAGTTGTTATTACTGTCCCCCAAAGCGGCCATTTATCTACCTACAGTAGTTTCTGGTGAGGAGATAGTAAAGAATGTGCATCTAGAGGAGTTTATTTTACAGTCTCTAGGTGGGGTGCTGGTTTATGCCCAGGACTGTGACATGCACTAACAGAGGACAGCCAGCTTCAACAGAGAACAGAAGGGAAGGAAGGAACCTTTACCCTGTCCACCACATGAAGTAGTTTCACAGGCAGTGCTGGGCACCAGGTCTGCCAGGTCAGGGTACCCCTAATCTGAGAGTAAAAAGCAGATGCTCTGGGGGTCAGTGTGCTTCACCGTGTCACACAGACCTGAGTGGCCTTGTGGCATCAGGGAATGTGCTCGGCAATATTAAGTGAATTTGAGAAAAGCCTCGAGGAGGTTATGGCCATTGGCTTGTCTGTAGGTGGCAGTCACACGCGCGACCTGGGAAAGTCCTTTTGCCTGTCATTGCTTCAGTTTCCTAGCCCAGAGACAAGGCTTGTGAAGATTGTAGAATTTGCATATAAACAAGTCTTGTAAAGTGGCAGGAGCTGCACAAGTGTGATGGTCAGAGTAAAATGGGAGGGAAGTTAATCATCAAGTAGATAGCTATTAATGTTACTTACATTAGAGTTTATCCAGAAAAACAACTTCATCCAAGTTAACAATAATAGCACAATATCCCCGAAGTGAGAAGGCTGAGCAGGACATTTGATTAATATTAGCAGTCTAGGATAATAGACAAGTGAGCACTTATTGATTACTCAAGTGTGTGGTCAGATACCATTTTGTGGTGTAGAGATTAAGATCACAGACGCCTGAGCCTGGCTGTCTGGGTTTGAATCCTGGTTCTGCCGATTACCAGCTGTGTAACCCGGGAGAAGCTACCTCACCTCTCTGTGCTGTGCTCCCTCATGGCAGGTGGGTACACTCTGAAGTCCCCATTCCATGGGTTTGCTGTGAGGTTTATGAGTAGCACTCAGAGCAGTGTCAGGCACCGAGTGCCATGATCTAGGTGAAGGTGCTCTCTTAGCCATTCCCCTTCCCAGCGGTTAGCCAGTTTCTGTCACCGACAGGTGACTCTTCAGTGGCAGGGACTTAGAGCAGGTGGCTGCAGTCCTGCTCCTCTGGGAACTTGCTTTTATAATCTGGATTTGAAAATATTCATTTGGATCAGATGATATTATTGTTTTGGTCAGTTAGAAGTGGCTGAAAATCAGCAATTTCATGTACTTCAATGTAATATACACAGGCAACTGGATCAAAGGCTCAGAAAAGCAGTAAGAAAATGAACAAGCAGTCTAGCAAAAATCACAAAAGAGAGTCTGAAGAAAAGTAGGTAAAATAACCATGGCTTACACAGCTGCACCAATATCAAAGAAATGCAAAAATAAAGGCCAGAATCTGATCACATCATTTAAGCACAGGCATCAGCTCAAATGCCTTTAAGCACAGGCATTTGACTAAGAAGTGGGAAGAGGAGGGATTCTTTAGGCCATAAAAGAGACATCATGGAAGGGGCTCCACGAGCCCCTAAGGAGCCAGCCCCTTTCTGCACAGGACACAGTACTCTTTTATCTGCTGCTTTTCTCCACTGCTCCTTTTGATCCATGGAGGAATCTCACCCACCCCTCCTGCTCTTGATGTTAAGCTTTCTCCCACGCTGGACCCAATTCTTGAGAATTTCCTCACTCCATCTGGTGGCCACATTCCTCCCACCCTTCAGTCTCCATCTTTGGTCCCCTCTCCCACACAGGCAGTCCTGGGAAGAGGGCACAGAGAGCATAAGTAGCCTATCTTTCTACCATAGAGGCTGATGTTCTTTTGACCTTAGACTGGATGGAAGGGGTAACCTGCTCTCTGCCCAGGGCTATAAGTCATACCAGCATCTTTTTCCTTTTGTATTCCCTTGGTCTCCTTTCTGCTGATTAAGCCAAGTCATATTTTCCAGAAGGGGAAAAAAAAATGACTCCAATATAAGAAATCAGACCCCACGGGCTACAATGTGAAACAACTATTTATGGAAAATATTTATTAAGTGATTATCAGTATGAGAGAACAGTTATGTCTTTATAACATGAACTCCTTGGAATGACTCTATATAATAGGTGCTAGTGTTTCCATTTCTCATATGTGGGAACTGAGGCATAGAGGGGTAAGTAAGTTGTTTCAGGGGATAGTAAGCAACAGACCTAGAAGTCCCGCCAGGCCAATTCCAGAGCCCTTGCTCTTAGACTTTCTCTAAAACACTCCTGAAAGTTGTCTCACTCATCAAAGACCCTTGCAGCAGATTCTGTCAAAGCAATTTGCAATAGAAAAAGAAATATATTTATACAAAATAAAACACAAATATAAAAACACATTTTTCCATAATGGTAGGACAAGACAAAGGCAGTGGTCATGGTACTGATTTGGGGATGAGAAAAATATCCCTTGTATTGGCTGAGGTGAAATGTTTTAATTCAAGGAAAAGCAGGTCTTTGGCTGTGGAGACACATCCTAAGAGAAGATAATTGATTACACTGATCTGGTGACCCACGATGGTTTGAGATACCTACAGCTGTGGTTAGCAACACTGTGGGAACTTCACTGCGCAGACTTGAGATTTGTTGGTGAAGTGAAAGCTACAGTGGGTCCCAATCTTCCTCCCAGTCTCAGGTTTTCTGAGCTGGGACATGTGAGACTTTGGAATAAATGTCTTCAAACCCGAGCTCTAAGTGTGGAAGAAGACCAGGACTACTTCTGGAGCTTACAGAATTGTGGAATGACTGGAGCAATGACTGTCTCTCTAGAGCATGCCAAAATCACCCACCACACCTAGAAGGAAACACCATTTCCCTCAGGGACTGGAAGGGGAGATGTGCCTGTGGAGCCAGAGGAGAGTGGAGTGGCTTTGTAACAAAGACCTCGGCAAAGGTCAAGGGGACTACATTAGTAGGACTCTTACTACAAGTGATAGAAATTCATTTTAAATTATGTCCAGGCAAAGAGGGGAATGTACTGGTTTAGGTAATCAAACTGAGAAAAGGGCAGGTGGACAGCTGAGTCCTAGGACATTGAGCTGAGGCTTTGGATCCTTCTAGGCCTTTCTTCTCTTATTTCTTCTTCCTGAAAATCAGCTTAATTCTCCTGCTGACTTGCATCTTCCATGCAGCTTAAAACATGGCTGCCTTCAGCTCTCATGAACACATCTTCTCAGCTTCATGGTTAAGAAACCAGTTGCTTTGCATTAGTCAGCCTTCCCATTGCTGTAACACAATACCCGACACCCACAACTTAATGGAGGAGACATTTAATTTAGCTCACAGCTTTAGGAGACTCAGTACATGGCCAGCAAGCTGCAAAGCATGGCAGTAGGGTGTGGTGGAATAAAGCTGCTTAGCTCATGGCTACTGAGAAGCAGAGCTGGGGAGCAACAACAGAAAGAAGGAGCAAGGGGCCAGATATAGACCCCAAGGTCATACCTCTAAGACCCACCCAGAAATAGCCAGAAATGTGCTCCAGCAACCCCCTACCTGGATCCCAAAGCCAATTAAGATGGCACAGTCAAGCTTAACTATCACAGTGCTTCCTTTCATTTCAATTAGTAAAGTCCTAGACAACAAATCTAAGCGGCCTACTTCTGTGGTCAAAAAGGTGAGGTACTGTGATAGATAGCACCCGTTAAGTCTAGTGGAGGAAGAGGAAGAGTGGGTCCTCATGAAGGATTCTCAGAAAGCAGGCAGAGTGCAGGGCGGACAATACCACAGATGCCCACCAAAGGACCGTCCAGCCTGCCCTGTGCTCCCCAGTCTCTGCAGTGCTATAGGAAGCTTCCCCAGGGTGAGCAGCCAGAGTGGCCAAAGTGGAAGAGACAAAGGGGTTAGAGTTTCTGAAATTCTAATGAAATTCAACTGGAGGTCAGAATGAAATACTTCTTCATAACCCAGATATTCAACGTGTTGGGAAACTCTACTGGCCTGGGACACTGAAGTCACATAAAGGAGGAGGGTGAGTGGATCAGACACATCCCACAATTCCAGAAACCACCCTGGGCTTCAAATTCAAATGTTGCATTCCAGAAAAGTGGGCTTATCAACATGAGGATGAGGCTCAGCACCTCCACCTGGGCATTGCAGGGCTGCTCTGACAGCTGCCTGTGGTGCATGCAGCTGGGTCCACAGGTGCTGGGTATGTGGCTCTATTTTCATCAATAACCCTGGCACATCATCAGATGAACATGAAAGCTTCAACATCTGGAGAACTGTCGTCATCTGCCACTCTGAGAGGCCCATTTAAAGAGTCAGCAGGAGAAGAGCACTATGTGGTCTAAGTTTACACAAAAAAACATTTGCAGCTGCTGCCAGCTATCAGTTGCTGAGAATAGCAGTGGTTCTTCCTGACATGGCAGTTTATGGGCTATCACAAATGCCCAGTGACCCTTCACAAAGGCTGAGGCCCACATACCACTCAGCTCCAGTGGCCGTCACTCACCAAGCACTTTACAAGGCTTTGTTCCTATCCCCTCTGTGCCCTCACAATGGCAGGCACGCACCAGGACCCAAACCCAGAGGGAAAAGGCAGGGTGGGTACTTTTTGGGAATGTCAGCAAAAGAATTCTCCCTGGGCCTTACTTCAACTCAGACCTCACAAATGAGGTCACAAAGACAAGACACTGACATGCAGCTCTGAGTGCGGGGCCAGGTACTGTGGGTTAGGATGAAAACTGAATCTGGCAGAAGTTTTTACATCACACCAAGGTTATACTTGTGTTTCATTTGTTAATATAAATCTGAGTTAGCCATCATAGGCAGGACTCAGAAAGGGCTGTTTCTGATTAACTGGCTGGTTAGTGCTTTTTAAGGCACATTCAGCCCCCTTGTGCACGGAACAGTAGAGGTGATTATGACCCAGCAGCCATTTCAAGGCCCTCCTTGGAACACAGGCTCATTGTACACAAGAAATCAAGTCAGGCACAAAAGAAAAAGGTTCATTTTCTCTTATTGCATCCAAATTGTCCCTTCAGACTAGGCAGGGCTATTTTTACTCCCCAAGATGGGGAAGAAAAAATGACACTTTAAATCCAAGTACACTGATACATATACTTTTGATCCTGGTCTTTATTACATGGTCATGAACTTGTACTTACATATTAAAATCTGACTGGGTTGTAAGGCCCTTTTGTTAATACTAAAGGCAGACCCTACATATTTGTTTGTTTGCGGTCAGGAAAGGAATTAACTGAGCTCTTATTCCAGCTGTCTCCAGCCAGGTATTTTTCTCACTTCCTAATGGAGGAAGGAAGGGTGGGGGACAAGATGTTTTCTGAGGTTCCTTTCAGTACCAACATTCTACAACATGGTGACATTTTTTTATGTGCTTGAAGATTTCTCATTGCTGACCTTTCATCACAGTTTCTCATTCACCTCTCAAAACTGACTTCAGTCTGCTTACCACTGATCCAGCGTCTCTAAGTCTACAGACAGATGGACTTCCTCATGGCCACCACAGGCACAAAAGCAAAGAAAAGTCTCCAGAAGGGAGGCGCCAACTTGGGAACAGTGGAATCTCATACCAGTCACCCACTGCCAGAATGGCAAGAGAAGAATTTGTCCAGGGCTGAGAAAAGAAGTCTCTGTACCTTTGCCCTCAGAGACGCTTTAATGTTCCATCCCAAATTGTGTTCACACCTTTTAAAAGGTGTGCAAAGTTCAAGTAGTAAGATAATTTACTATAAATAACAATCAAAAGCTGATAATCAGACTTAAGTATTAACCTGAACTTATTATGTATTAGGCATTATACAATGTGGTTTACATGTATTTTCATATGTAATCTTCTTAATAACCCTTGGAAATAGGTAACATTGTTATTCGGACTTTATTGAATGAGAAAGTAAGGCTTGGAGAAGTAAAGCAACTTGCAAGGTGTGGCGGGTACCAAGAACCCAGACAGTCTGACTCCTGGGTCTGCCTTCCTAATTACTGGCTCTGGTGCCTCTTATGAAACAGGCAGAGAGGAAGGCTCTGGACAGTTGTCAGGAAACCTTGGTTATTACAGTCTCAGGCTAATAGCCGTATGATTTCAACAGTTTGCAACTATTGGCTGTAATTTCTTCATGCCTAAGAGCAGGAGGTTGGGCTAGGCCAGTTTTTTCCAGAGCTAGAGATGTATGGTCCATTTTCACTAGAATCATAGAGAATGCTTCTCTGGGCTTTGCTCTAGAGCTACAAAATCAGAAGCCCTAGGGACAGAGCCCAGGAAAGTATTTGTCAGGCAAGAACTGTGGGTGATTCTTAAGCACGTTAAAGTCTGAGATACCGATGTATATGATCCCTCAATCTCATCCAGCTCTATTATAAAAGCCCATAATTTCCTTTTTAAAGAGACTCTTCAAGAATGTAAAATTTTTAATTGGGCCCAAGTTAACTTTATAATATCCCAAATACCTTCTTTAGATCAACTTTATACAACATAAAGGTCTTGCTTCTTTATCAAATGGGAAAATCTTTCTTTCTCTAAAAGGTTTAAACCATACCAAAATTCCTCCCATTTAAAAGGAATGCAAAAACAAGATGATGGGACCTCAGTTAAAAGAATTTTCTTGAAGTTGTTTTACAAATAGAAGGGAATAAACATATGGAATTAGTTACTGAGGAAAGGGCCATGGGATTAGAGACCATGACGACGGCACATTTGAAGCGGCTGGTTCCATACTGAAACACACACACACACACACAATCACATGATCTCACACACACAATCACACATACAGAAGAAAACAGGTAAATCTAGGCTGTAACTGAGCAATGTGAAAGCAAACAGATCTTATTTTCACTAAGAACATGTAGCTCTTGTCACTTTTAGACATGGTCATAGATTTTTCCTCTAGAAAGTCCACACTTACTCCTTTGTCTTCATTTTTGCCTAGTAGTCTATTCATTTTTGTCTCTTCCTGCTGTAACTGAGGTCAGAGTAACAAGGTAGCACGCACCTGTGTACCTTGTACTTTCACCATCTCACTGCCTGGCATGTAATGATACAGTCTCCTCATCTGAGGCCTCATCCCTGGCCATCAAGATGACCAAATGCCTGCCTCAGTCATGCAGCCACCAGGCTTGGGGGTTGCCTGCTGATATGTTTCCAGGAAGATGCACTTCTCCTTTTCCCATGCACTTACCTGTCTTTCTTACACACACACACACACACACAGACACACACACACAAAAGCCACCTTTGGCAACAAAAATTTATTATTTTGCATCAATTATGCAAAGGGTCATCCTAGGTGCTATAAGAAAAACAGACATAATGATGCATAAGATGTGGTCTGTCCCTTTAGGGAACTTAGTCCCTAGTTTTAGAGCCTAGCAGTGCTGCTGGAAGTATGGCAGGAGTTCATGGTCATAACAAGCAGTTTATAAAATGGTCTCCTGGGGGAAGCTGACTTGGGTTGGGCTCTGGAGGAGATGCTGCAGAGGGCTGGCAGAGCATTCGGACAGAGGGAATGGCTGTGTCTCCATTTCCACTTCTTTTGACTCTTAACAACCTATCCATCTAACCACTGTGAGCATTCAGAATGGACCAGTGATCCAGATCAGCGCAATGACACCTGTCCCTTAGACTTTTGCTGAAATCATGGGCAGGGAGAAGCTCTTTTCGTTCTGGGGTTGCCTCCTCAGAGGATGTAACCCTGGAGCTACTGGTGACCATTTTGGTACTGCATGGACAGGGGTGACTTGAGAGTGAAGCCAACACTGAGGAAAGCAGAACCAAGATAGAGACAGACCCATGAGGACAAAGACAGAAGGGACCAGATATACCCCTGAACCTTTAATATAAGCTATTCATTTTACTTTTTTTTTCTTTTTGAAAACCTAGCTTGAGTTAATTAGCTGTTATTTGTAACTTGGAGGCAGAAATGGTATGAGGATATTGGTGAGAAAACCAGTTATACCGGCTGATGTTGTGAAGGACCAGGGGGTGAGATGGGGCCAGTCTTTGTAGAGAATGGGAAGGAAGGCATGAATGCAAAGCCAGGAAATAAGAACTTTATATCTAACAGGCAAGAGAAGCTACTGACAACTTCTGAGTAAGACAATACTGAAGGAAAAAGAAATGTTTTAGCAAAGGTTCACGCATAATAGGACGTAGAGCAAGATGAACTCTTGGATTTCTTCCAACCTTGAAGTTGGGATGGCAATAGCTATGATAGTATGTAGCATGGTGCAGAGTGGATGAGACTGGGGTCCACCATACACAAGGCAGCTATGGATGGGTGATGCTTAGGTGGTCCTGGAGGGAATGAAGGAGTGAGGCTGGGGATGATGATGTATGAGAAGAGGCACCATACTGATGACTAGTTGTGAGAGGCAAAGGATGAAGGCAGAGAGGATGTCCAGTGTCTACGCCTCTGAGTGGAAAGGACAGTGGTTCCACTGGTAGAAATCAGAGGTAGAATGAGCTCAAGGGGAAGATGGATTCTCTCCTTGAGACTTTTGAAGGCGTGGGACTGGAGCTCAAAGGGGGCTATGCAGTCCCTTAATCCTCCTGTGTATGGTTTGGAAAGATGAGTTCTGAGGTCTTGGCCAGTTTAGAGTTCTCTGACCTCAGGAGGGAGATCAGGGTTGCAAATGCAGATTTGGTCATGAGGGAAACGTATGTCTCTAGATGACCTTAGAGGATACCTTGCACAAATTCCAACCCAAAGCAGGAATCTCCTTTCTAAAAATTCTGACAGGTGGCTTTCAACCTGACACTTTCACTTGGTGAAACTTTTGAAGCCATTAATTTTGCTGCCAAGTAGCTTTCATATAAAATGATTCCTTTTATTGAGTTAAAATGATCTTCCCTATTAATTTGATCAACAGGTTGTAATATTTCCTCCTGAACGTGGACAGTGAAGAAAAACATGATTGGGCTGGGGAGTGTGGCAGAGGTCATTCTCCTCGGCCACACTCTCAAAAAGTGGCTCTCTCCTGACCCTTTTTTTTTTTTTTTTTTTCCTGTTTTGAAACAACACATTAAAATGATAGTTGTATTAATGCTATGAAAAGAATAGTTTAGGGAAAGCAGCCTGACCATGAGATAGACCAATAACGTAGTTACACATTATCTTTTTGCCTCTCCCGCCTCCTTTAAAGAGTGGCAGGAAACCAGCCTCCTCCTGGGCCAGTCTCCCAGATGATGGGATGTAGCTGTCTCTGAAACGAAGTCTAATCCCTTTTACCCATGAGAGCTTAGCCAATACTGTACTATCATGGTCATTATGAGTCTTTCTTTCCAAATTAATTATCTCCATGAGTGACATAACTTAAGTTCTAAGCTTGGATAAGATCTCAAAAGGAGAGAACAGAGAGAAGGGCCAATGCCTGAAATCCACACAGAAAAGACTTGTTTATGTACCTCTCATTGCCTGCCTTCTCTCTCCTCCCCCAGCCCAGCACACATAAATACTGGCTTTGTTTAAATCAAGAAGTCACCAAACAAACACAAGTTTTACCAAGTTTATGTCTCCAGAAGTACTTCATTTACTACTAAGGCATTTTAATTACCCCCTATTAAAAAAAGAACAAATGTATTTTCCTAAGTTCGCAACTTGTTATCAGAAGTGCCCTGGTCACTAATTAAGAAAAAAAAAATTACAAATGGGATTACTATTGGGACTATTTGGGTTTATCTGTTTTTTTCATTGAAGAAATGAAATATTTTTCCTCCACTGTCATTCTTTCTGTTATTATTTTCTTTTAATGCGACATGAGATTGGAGGAACACCAAGAGTATTTGGGGGTCATTCAACCTACTGCTTTACAAATGTTTACATTTACTTAATTCTTTTGCATTATGAATTTGCTATAAGCTCTTTGAACTGCCTTCTCTTGCCCATTTCATGGAGTCAGGTTCTAAAAGGCAGTCTATCTTTCTGAGAATACCCATGTCATTTCACTGACTTGACTTTTTTTTTTAACAACCCCTTCCCCATGTTCCTTTTCCAAAATTGAACTACTTCAAATATAAGTATCTAAGGCATAGTTACAAACTCAACCATATTCGAAAGTCCCTCCATTGAGGACTGGTGACGTAGCTTAGTGGTAGAGCACTTGTTTAGCATATGCCAAGTCTTGGGATTGATCCCCAGTACCACAAAAACAAAAATGAATACCACCATCCCAAAACAGACACAAAAGTCTCTCCAAAAAACAAATCAAAATTCCCTCAGTAATGGGGAGAGGGGAGAGAAGGTCTGTGAGTCAGTGGTCTCTTCAACAAGCCTGAGGAGTAGTAGTCTGTGCCTCTCTCAGCCGCAGTTCTGCCTCCACTATTTAATAAGAATGGAGGTAGGGAGGAGGAAATTTTGCTTTCTGAGCCTATCATAACTTGGACAAAACAACAGACAATAACTATTGAAACTTCAAGTTCCATGTCTGAATGGTTAATCAAATACATGGAAATCAAAATATGGCTTACAAATTAGACCTGGGCATTAAGGACGAGTCATATATTTGTCCTTGCATTACATTTTTTTGTAATTAATTGAGAGAAAGAACAATACACAAATTTTGTTGTATTATTCCCACTGAGAAGCTCAATGATGGATTAATTAAAACCAGCACATCGTTCCCTAGAGCAGGCTACTCAGCAAAGTTCTGGGCACTGATTTTAGAAATGGAAAGCCTCCAAGCTGTTCAGTTCCAAGACTTTAAGTTAATTAGTGCAGAGAAATTATTTTTATCTTTGCATCATGTAAAGATTAAAAAACTAGGTCAGGCATTTTTCTGCCTGCTAGTTGTTTAAGTCTGGAACTAGTTGAAGGCACAGGAGCTTAGCAGAAGGGTGAAGATGTATATATCACCAGGTTGGATTTGGTCCAGCATTCAGTCATTAGTCCACAGTGATTGTTAATTACTCTCATCAACATGTCCAAATTTTCCAAATTAGGAAAAGGAGACATTTTATTACATTGTGAAGAGCCTCACATTTTCTAGAAACCATTGTCTTTTCCAGTGATTCCTACAGAAGTCTAGTTATCTCCATCCACATTTCTAGGTTTATCCATATAAGAGTCACAGGCTAAATAGTTTGGGTTACTATTTCACTCAATGAATGGTTCTAATGTGAAGACCCTGGTTACTACAGATCACCTCAAACTGCCATGAGAATTAGACCACGGAGGATTTGGAGGTCATGGGCAAGGGACTCAGAGTCAGAAGCTATGTTGGAATCTTTTAGTCCAAAGCTCCTATCCAGTGTAGTCAGTTGTCCAGCCTTTGCTTGAGTACTTCTAAGAATGGGCCAGAAGACGTTCTAAAATAAGCATTTGAAATAAAATAATACCATGTTAACTTAGTCTGTAATTTAGAAAACTTTATGGTATCCATTTAGATCCTATCCCACAATGGAAAAAGCCTCACAGAAGCTACAAAGTTACAAAGATGACAGTAATTATATAATTTCTTATCTCAAAGCCAGAATGTATGGTGATACACAAAAAACTAAGACTCGTAGAATAACAAAAAGGACACACACACACACACACACACACACGAGCACTGCTGCCATTTATTCCATAATACAACTGTTCCTTCAAAAAGCATTTATTGAACACTATTATGTGCCATCACCATCACAGCTGGTAGAGGCTGAGGTGGAGAATATCAGAAGTTTTCATGCTAATCTTTCCATGCCATTTCTGCACCTTGGTGTATATCATTCCTTTGCTGGGAGCCATATTAAAAACACCCTAATAAATTAAGTAGATTATGGAGGCTCAAAAATATGAAGGATTTAATACTGACCTCTTTCCTAGCATATGACTGAACTTCTTAGATTTCTTAACTTTACAGTGTGGATACTACTTACCGATTTCCTGCACAGCCCACATGGTTCTTTGGCAGCCCTGCCCCAACACCCACTTTTCTCCAGCTGTTGAGTGTGTTCTCCCTTAATTTTGTCCCTGCAATGCTAGTAGTGTTCATTCTGCCCACATCACGTATGTGTTTCTGTAATCTCTACAGTATCTTTGCCCTCTTTCTATGTGAGTTGGTTGGAATCTGTGGATGGCCAATTTCTACAGTACTGTGCAGACACTCAGAATGCTGCCAACACAGCTGATATTTCAGCTCCCAGCAGGAGTGGAACAGGGGCACATTCCGAGGCTGTTCTATGCTCACTTCTGCTTTACCATGTTTCTGACTCAGGCCTGTAAGCAAAACCTCACCACCATATATGTGGTCAAAACTTCTGACTTGATTTCATCTGGTTTGACAATTTTTATAGAAAAAAAAAAGCTAAGAAATTCACAATTCATTATGGCAGGAAAATAATAGTTTGATTCCTTCCTCTATTATTTATTATTTATATGACTTGATTCTAGTTTCTTCATATGATATTCTACTGTAAGAATATTATACTCTTATGAGAAGTAAAGCAACATAAATAAACATGCCAAATACAGAACTTCATGAATGTTAAAGATGTACTGGACTTGAATCTGATTCATACTTTCTAGGGACTTCTGGGACAAAAATTTAAAATGACATAATCCTATAAAATGACATCTGTTTGAATTATAGCATCAACATGGGATAGTTCAATCCTGACATATTTGGTACCCAAATCTTCATGGATAACCAGACCACCTAGACTGTGGGGCCTATGCCTCACATCCTGCTCTGTACAGTTCACTCTATTCCTAATGGTCAGTGTTTTGCTTTGCCTTGGAAATATCCAAGGTTTAGGAATTTTTCTTATTTGGAATTTGAAACAGTCTTGATTGATTGTATGTCTGTTTTTATGACTTCCTCCTACACAGGTGCAAAGTGGGATCAGTGTGAGCACAGGGCTACTTGATGACCTGGATCTTTTTCCAGCCAGGGTCAATGGTCATCTGTTCACCTGCCACTGTGACCAATCTTCCAAATCCTTAAGTCCCTTTCCTCCTTACCACACTGCTGTACAAATCACACTTACAATCTCTGTTTTCAGACTTATAATGATCTCTCCAGCAATCACAACTACCCTTTACTCTAGCCAAAGCAGCTCTGGTTCTTTCCATCTTCTGCATATTTATTTTCTTAAATAAACTTTATTTTGTATAACAGTCTCATAGTTCAATGCATTAAGTACACTCCCAGTGCTGTGCAACAGTTACCACTATCTATCTCCAGAACTATTTTCATCTTGCAAAACTAAAACTGTACCCATTAAAGAATAACTCCCTAATCTTCTCACCCAGGCTCCTGGCAACAGCTATGCTAATTTCTGTCTCTATGTGTTTGATTCTCCAGGTACCTTACATAAGTAAGTGCAGTCATACAGTATCTTGTCCTTTCATGACTGGCGTAATGTATTCAAGGTTCACGCTTGTCCATATTCTGCATCTTAAACCAATTCCCAACAGGCATGTCTCTACACATTCTAGATCTTTAAGCATTCTAGATCTTCCTTCTGATTCTCTACTCTGGAGCCAGGCTGCTTCTACCTGGACACTTAGTTTGTCTCTAGTCCTAGGACCTTGCCCTCATTCTTATTTAGCATCTGAGACCCAAAAATCCTCCCTAGACTAGATTGTTAAAGCATTAACAAGCAGCCATTGTTCTAAGCAACTTTACGCAGATTATCTTATTTAATCTTCACCATATCTTTGAAAGGTAGGTACTAGTTTATGTAATTGTTTTACAGATTAGAAATCAGAAGCATAGGCAGGTTAAGTAACTTGTGAAAGAAAGAGTTAACACAAAGCAGTCCCAGAATTAGAAACTAGTCAGTCCCAAACATCCTGTGATGTCTATTAATTCCTGCTGATCCTGGCTTTCCTTCCACAGGGGAAGTGGTTCAATTCTCTGTATGCCTAATATGTCCACAGATAAACACATTTCTCCACCAAACTACAGCTGCAGCTGATTCCTCTTGGACTCTCTCTTTCTGTTGCCCTGTGCATCTTGTCTGGGCCTGGTGGTGCTGGTGCTTTCCTGAGCTATGCTGCACTTGGAGACCTCTGTTCCCTGCCTGTAAACCACCTGGCTCTGGAGCCTCTGACTCTCGCCCTGCTCTACATGATTCTGCCCCTTCCCCTGTTCCCTCCCCTATTTCCCTCCCATCAGGGTTAAGTTTTTTCCAGTTCTAAAATAACTTTAGCCAGAATCCTCCTAGTCATTTGTTTTTTAGTTAAATGTAATTATTCAACTACAGGCCAGGTGGCCTGTCCAAGCAACACTACAAAGATTATCTTGTTTAACCTTCACAACATCCTTGAGAGCTAGGTACTAGCTTATGTAACATTTTACTAACATTTTACTTTATAATCTAGAAGGTTTGGAACATACAATAATTCAGCCTAAAAGCCACAATGGTCCTTTGATCTGGATCAACAGAGCACATTTTATAGTTGGGAGATGCCGCCACCTTTGCGGGGATAGCATAATCATCACTAGCCTCATTTCATTTCTGAAGGCATCTCTGTGTCAGCTGGTCATGGAGTACAGTGTGCCAGGCTCTATGTCGGGGCTGGGGATACAGGTGTCATCACTGAGCTGTACAAAGAGGGCTGCTGCCTGGCATTCTAAATGCTGGGCGCAAAGGGCATTTTTAGTAAAAGGCGCATAGTCAAAGGTTGCAGCAGAGAAGAGATGAGGTGCTTAGGATGACAACCAGTATTTAAAGGGGAGCAAATCAGAACATGCAGGCACATTTGGTTGTATTATGGAGCTGAGTTTTGTTAGTGTCTGATCTTCCCATCTGTGGCCACAGGGCACACAGGTGATCGGATTTCTACACATGTGTGTGGTCAGTGCGTATGCAGTTGCAGCTGGCTGACACAGAAGATAGAGACAATTATAAATTCTTTATTGCAAAAGAGGGAGACTGTATGGAGGTGGCCTGGAACCTAGCCACAGGAAAGTGGGTGTGACAAGATCTCTGATTAATGCTCTTCTCACTGCAGGACAGAATTGGGCAGGGTGAAGTGGAAACTGCTAGTATGGGGACTAGATGAAGACTGTGTGGAGCAGGGGGAGGAAGAAAGGGGGAGAGAATGAGGGTGCTCATGTGTGGGCAGCCAAATGTTATTTGGGGATGGATGATGCCATATGACATATTCAAATGTATGTTCTAAAATCACACAGAAACCAAGTATTTCTGGCCTAAATAACACAGTAGGAAAATAGTTTAGTAAATCACATTTCATGATAGAATATATCAGATTTAAGGAATCATAAAAGTCATTCTCAAATATTCCATCTTTCCTCCTTCCAGGCACACATGAGACATACAACTCCATCCCCTTGAAGTTAGCTTGGCAGTGGGGCTTTGGCTAGTGGACAGGGAGCTAAGGCAATGGGTGTTCTTTCCAGAGAGACCTTTAGCAGCTTGTCTGTAGCCTGCTGTCTCTTTTCTCCCTGCTGCGGTGATTATGGGAGCACGTGTCATGATGGGCCCTGATCTCTTAAGTCCAGGAGGAAGTATAATAAGCAGAGCCCCTGCTGACCTGAGTTAGAGATGCAGACTGAGGGAGTAGTGAATCTGAGGTGTGTTAAGGCCCTGGGGTTTAGGGTTGTGTCACTGGAGCAAAACCTGCCCCTGGTGACTAAAACAAGTTGCAAAAATTATTCTGGAAAACACGAATTGTTGTACACTTAGACTGGGAGACAACGTGCAAAAAGAAAATCATTGTTAGAATTTCCAAAATGGGTACTTTCCTTTAATATGGATACATTTTTTAACTTATAAAAATGTGTATAAAGGATGAAAAGCCCAGAATTATGAAAGAGAATTGGTAGTTTCTAAGATCCTATTCAGGAACAAATTTGGCCTTGTGGCAGAAGGCTTTGATAAACAACACACCAGGAATAAACTTCAGCTATACCCGTAGAAGTGTGCTGCTGTTTAAATTGAGTAACATCAACCTGGATGGTAAGTGTTACTCTGAGAAAGCCAATTTCTTAGGGGAGACATTTCTTTTATCTTCCAGGGGCAAGTAGAAAATGTCTTCCTTAGAACTCACAGGAAATTGTGGCTATTCTCTCTTCTCTCTCTTTTAAATCAGAAGCACAACTGCCAAACCCAGACAGTTGCCCCTAGGGCTTTGCCTCCACCTAAAATATTGAAAAGTCCAACAGAGGAAAAGGGCAGCTATAGCACAAACTGGAAGTATGAAGCTTGAAGAACCACAGAAAAAGCTGGGCTCAATCAAATGTTGGCAGACCCATGCCACCGAAGGAGCTAATATTCCTAGTAACCCAAACACCTATGTCATGTGGCAACTTGCTACTTGATATAGATTTGAATGCCACACTGTGGCTATCAGGAATAGGACCTCTGCTCGCCAGTGAGTGAGAGCAGCCAACTGCCTAGCATCTACAGCTCATCACAGCTTTACTATTCTCTCCTACTGAGAGCAATTACAGAGTTGAGATTTTAGAATTAACTCTGGAGATGGGCAGCTTTGATTTGAATCCTCGTTCCATCCTCATTTCATTTAAAAAGGTGCCTTAATGACTGAAACCACACATTCAGAAATAACGTGGTCAGTCTTATCAGATAGATGGATGCTACAGTTAAAAATCCAAAACAGGATTTTGACATTTGTCCTGGCATGTACCTCTCTAGGGTACGTTGTTATTGGGAACATAGTCAATTCCAATTATTCACACTCATCACAGGAAGAGATACATTCTTAATAGAAGGAAAGTTGCTAATCTAAAATCACGTTTGATTTTCTTTTGAAAAGAAGTTAGACACACACATTGAGAAGCACAGAACAGTCTGGGTTGATTCACACACCCCATGTCCTCCTTCACCACATCTACAGAGGCCTGGACCAAGCTACTCCCTCCCCTTTATTGTCCTTATCCCCCACTCACAGTTCCCCAACATCAATCACCGTGCTTTGTTCTCTGCTGCCCTCATCTAGGTTTTCATCATCCCAGAGTACTTCTTGTCCTATTCCACTCAAAGGTGCCACACAGCATAGGTCTGAGGTCCCAGTCGACAGGAACCACAAGGTGGAGGGAGTCTCCCGGAGCTGGAAAGAGGACAGACCTGCCTCCAGCCTTCCCTTATCCTGCCCCTCAGCTGTCAAAAGCACATATGGTTATAGAGCTCTATTTCTTAAAACTTCAAAAATTGATTATAATGATGATGTTGAAGCTGATAAAAAACAGAAGATCCATTCCATGTGCCTAACTGAGCATTCTACATGTCTTAAGTTGTTCAGGGAACTATGATTATTCCCATTCTACAGGTGAGAAATCAGCCTCCGAGGCGCTGAGTTATTTGCCAACGTCACACAGTTTTCTTTTCCTTTTTTTGTTTTTTGAGACAGGCTCTCAGCATGTAGTTTAGGCTGGTCTTGAACCCACTATGTAGTCCAGGCTGGGCTTGAACTCACGGTGATCCTTCTGCTTTAGCCTCCTGAGTGCTGAGATTACAGCCATGCGCCACTGCACCCAGCAGCCACAAAATTTCTATGACTTTTTCTCTTGAAGGCAGAACAGTACAGTGGTCAGAACAGAGCTTAAGAGGGGACTCCACCAGGCTAGAATTTCATTCATTCACATGAATGATGTCACGTGAGGTGACAGTAAAATTAGCTAACGTTGTTATTGTTTGTTTTTCAAGATAGAGTTCAGAATTTATGGAGAACATGCAGAACATACCAGGCTCTTCACAATATGGTGCCTGCCTCTCCAGTTTGTCTCTGGCTAAAGACCCTCCCAACTCCAGCTGTTTTGAAACATTGCTGATATGTTTCCTGTCTCTCTATACCTGACTCTTCTTCATGAACTGTTATTTCTTCATTGGCAGGCAAATAAAAGTCACCCATTACACTTTGCCTGATCTCTCCATGCCAACAGAACCACTTTGTTATCGCACAGCTTATAAAACTTTCCTTTATTACTTCACTTAGTTTCAGGCATGATTTTTTTGCATATACATCTTCCCGCTAGACTGTGCACCCTTTGAGAGCTGTGCCCGGGATCTACTTATTAAATAGCCTGGCTTCTGGGAGATACTCAGCAAAATATGCACAAAGTGGACTGAATTGATGTGGTGTTGGCTCAGTTTATAAATAAACATATTTCAAAAATTCGCTTTCATTTTCTATGACATACTGGTTTAAGAGCATCTAGTTATTTGTTATGGTGAATGGAAGAATTCTGGTTTGCGTGCCTGACAATCTGAGATTGGAAACTTGACAACACTGTCCTGCTGAGGAGAACAATGAATCTTGGAAATGAACTGTTAATAAAGAAAGGTTAGAATTCCAATTTAGACACAAACCCATATGTAATTGGTGCATTTAGAGAGAAACTCATGTGACAGCACTAAATTCACTTTCTATGAAAGATGAAGTCTCCTGCCCTGTGGTATTGTAGACTTTAAGGCTTCTCACATAGTATAAACATCCCTCTATTAATTGAAAACATTGTTGGTTAACATATACATCTCTATTTCAAAGTGTTGTATACTCCTATGCTATACTTGGGAAATATTTTCCAATGGGCTTGTGGTTAATCTCTCATATTATTTCAGGATCAGTGCATGGTAGAGGTTTATTAAAAGACAAATTCAGAGAATTGCAGTCTTTTCAAAGGAAACTGGAAGGTCACTGCTGGAAAAGAACAAGCTACTTATTTTATAGAGGCAAAAACCAAGGCTCAGAAGGTTAGGTGACTTTTCCAAGTCACACAGCCTCAAGCAGAGGCAACAGCACACAGAAAGTACTGAGTGAGAAAGAACGCAGAATGGGTGTTGGGTGAGTCAAGAGAGATGATCAGGGACTGAGGGCCACCACCAGGGATTTGCATTGCACTCTAAGATTAACAGGAAGCAGCTAAAGAGTTTCACATGGGATCTGACCTATATTTTCAAATGCAAATATCACACAGCTACCGGGAGGAGAATAACCAACTGGAGACTCTTGCAGTGGCGCAAGTATGAGACTCTGAGGCCCAGGTGAGAAGGGATGGATTTGAGATCTATTTTAGAATTGGAATCTAGAGGATCTGTGGGAGGTAAGAAAGAGGGAGAGGTCAGAGCTGACTTACTTTTCTGGCCTAGGCAGATGGTGGTACTCTTTATAAGATGGGAAGATATAAGTGCAAGGAAATAGTATTCTGGCTTTGGATGTGTGGTTAACTGACACTAGAGATGGAAACAGAGCAATAGATGTTGCATTGCACCAGATCTGGCACTGAGTAAACATGGTTGTATTTGTGGTATTATTATTAGTGTCCCCTCATTACCAACAAGGAGAGTTACTAAGGCCAAGAGGAACAGATCAGAATGATGCTATGCTTTGTACAAAAGCCAGTTTGACTAAGCTGTAAGCAGCAGACACATTTATTGGTAAATTGATGCAAATGCCTTGAATGTTTGGTATACGTTGATATTCACCAAAATGACATTGATTTTGATGACTCTTCTATATTACTGGTCAGAAGCCTACTTTATATTATAGCTATTACTGCTGATATTGTACAGAATTTGTTGCTGTATTTTTCTACTCTTCCAAAGTAAGCAGGTTTAACTCATAATAAATAACTTACTAACATAAATACTAGCATTCCTATTTGATAGTATATTTGATGTGATCCGCTCTTCAAACATGGATACATTTACAACATAATTCAAAAGTGTCTTACTGTCAGTAGAAATGGATTATCATCTTTTTTTCCCCCAGGGCACCTTGATTTTTGGTGGGTGATGTGCTCACACACTCCTCTACTGCTCTCTACTGTTCAAAATTATTCAGCAGCCAGCTAAGTTTGCATTCGTAACAGTGCACTGGGGGAAGAGTAAGTAATCTTTATTTTCTCTATCTACACTTCATCCAAATTTATTTTAGGGAGATGTGCATGACAGAGATAGTCAAAATAATGTTTCACATGGGACAACAAATATTTTTAGAAAATCCAGTGTCAAAAATTTCCATTGGTCACTATTTATGATCATTATTTCTACTCTTTCAGAGAGGGTATTTTTATCGAGTTCAAACATGAACTACTTGATCCCTTGCTTTTACTGTGATAGTTTTTGACAGTGTTATTGCCCAACTTATACAAGGTATTGTTTTATCATAAGACCTGGATGCTTGCCAGGCAACAGTCTACAAAAGTTCATGAATGAAGAGTAGAATGGCATGATATCTCTTTGCCTGGCCACACAAGGACACCAGACCTATGCAACCAAATTCAAATGTTCAGTACACATTTGTCATTTTCAGTACCTATAGACTGGTTTTAAGGATAGATAAAACTAAAGTCAGTATGGCAAAAATTTGTAATAAGTCATATTTATGACTCTGTGTTAAATGTTTTACAAGGGAGAGTACCACATTTTAAAGTAGCCAAAATAATTTAAAAACTGTAGTTGTGTGTGCATGTGTGTGTGTGCACAAGTGCTGAAAGATAGTGTATTTTCTTTGCTTAGTGGAGACTTATCTCAAATGTCAAAATGTAAATTAAATTGCTTCAACAACAGTATTTTCTAGACAGTTGTTATTTTTCTTTATCCACAGAATAAAGTTGCTCATAGAGGGTCCATACTCAGTTTCAAGAGCTGAGGGCTCAGTTTCCTTGGTTGTTTCAATAATTTGTCTATTCTAATTTGCAAAACCTAACAGTTCCAAGACTATTTTTCTGTATTATTATATTTTATTTCCATTAAATTCAAATTCTTGTTATAACACACTAAACCAATTTCATAACTCACTAATTATTCACAAGCTATAGTTTCAAAAACAACACTATTATATCCATAAGTGACCTGAGAGCAATTTAAATAATTCTTAGAGAAGGGAGATCTAACAAAACACCCGAATCTAGTGGGGAGTCAAAATGGGCTTCTCAGAGAATTTCCCGTCCCTGGGAAATAGAGGATGTCCACAGTATTAAAGTGAGAATTTGGTGTACTCAGTATGATATACTGAAAAACAATTCCCCCAAAAGCAGTTGGAATGAACCAGAGTGTGAATAGGTAATAGGATGAATAAATGACTAGGAGAGTTAAAACTGATCTAGATTATGAAAATGGTGACCTCTACTGGAAAAAATCAAGAGAAACTAGAGTCACAAATCCTTTCTTTTCTTCTCTTTCTTTCTTTCTTTCTTTCTTTCTTTCTTTCTTTCTTTCTCTTTCTTTCTTTCTTCCTTCCTTCCTTCCTTCCTTCCTTCCTTCCTTTCTCTCTCTCTCTCTCTCTCTCTTTCTTTCTTTCTTTCTTTCTTTCTTTCTTTCTTTCTTTCTTTCTTTCTTTCTTTCTTTCTTTTAGTTTGGTTTCATTATCTGGTATATTGAAAAAGAAACATTTATACTTGCTTTAGGAGTAAACCTAGTATTCTTACCTGACAACAAATGGACCCTCATTAAGACTAATGCCCCACCTGATTTCTGCTCTTTTGTCCTGGAGAACTTAGGCTGTTTTGGTGGGTAACTCTTTTTCTAAGAGAAAGTGTCACACCAAATATTGACCCCACATAGCATCCCCTTCCTTTTCTTTTCTCCTTTCTTTTCTCTTTTTTCTTTTCCTTTCCTTTCCTTTCCTTTTCCTTTTCTTTCCTTTCCCCCACTTCCCTTTCCTTCCTTCTTTTCTTTTTTGGGTATATACAGACTTACTGAAACTTTAATCTGTGAAGACATGCTATACTTTAGCAATCAGATTCCAGAAGAATCCTTATATCCTTGCAGTATACTTACTTTCAACCTGAGTTGCTTTAAAGGGGTTTCTCTTCCTTAATATCAAATATTCCCTAAGACATGTTGAAAATTGCCATTTTAGTAAGTGAATTCTCAGAGGAAAGACACATTATGCAAAACATCACATTATTCTGGCATTTTAAAAAAAGTACCATCTATTATATTTGAGTTTACTTATTCAATTCTAGAGAAGTTGGCTATTTTCTTTTTAAAATTATTATTTCAATTAATAAATATATGGGTGGGATAGAGTATGATAATTTGATACATGTATCCATTGGGTAATGATCAAATCAGGGTAGTTAACATTTCCATCTCCTTAAGCATTAAAAAAATTTGGTATTAACCCTTCAATGCCTGGTGTTCCATTTTTGGAACATTCGTAACAATGGGACATAGTAAACTTTTTTCTCTTCAAATTCTTTTTCTTTGAATTTTCAAAGTAATATATATGTTTCATGCAAAATTTAAAAAAATTGCAATCTTCAGCATAAATGGGTCAACATGTAATAACTGTACATATTCATGGATGACAGTATGATATTTCAATACATGCATATAATGAGTACTAATCAAATTAGGGTAATTAATGTTTCCATCTCTTCATTATTACTTTATGTTTGGAGCTTTTGAGCTCCTCACTTCTAGTTATTCATTAAAGTAATTTATTGTGAACTATATAATCCCCCACTGTTTTGTAGAATACTAGAACTTACACTTTCCATCTAACTGTGTTTGGGTACCCATTATTCAGCCTGCCACCACTCCTCCCACACTTCCTAGTTCCTGGTAATCACTATTAAACATTGATATATGAGAAAGAATGTGTGATATTTGTCTTTCTGTGTCTGACTTACTTCACTTAACATGATGTCCTCCAGTTCCATCTATTTTGCTGCGATGATAGAATACTGTTCCTTTTTACTGCTGAATCATACAGCATTATATTATGTTACATACTACATTTCCTTTATCTATACATCCATTTATGGGCATTTAAATTAATTCTATATTTTAGCTATTGTGAATCACAATAAACATGGGCATGCAGGTATCTCTTTATAAGCTTATTTCATTTCCTCTGGATATATACCCAGAAGTGGAATAGATAGACCCATGATATATCTATTTTTTTAGTTTCATAAGGAATCCCCATACTGTTGTCCTTAGTGGCTGTACTGATTTATATGCCTACCAACAGTGTATGGTGGCATACTCATATGGTGATCTATGGTGATCTATTCATATTGAAATAAAGGAAGGGACATATATAATATTAAAATCACTGACATAACAAGTTGAAGAATTTGAGTGTTGGCTTCTCTTAAAAAGTATAACCTTTCCTTCTGCTCTGTAAAATAGTGACGTCAGTACTGTGCTGCAGGCCACCATTGTAAAGGGGCGCTCTGCAAACACTGCCTTAAGATCCAACCCCTTTTAACTTTTTATCAGGGAAACAAAAAGGTATCACAAGGTGATTGATGCTGGAATCAAATGCTCCCTAATGGAAATGTACTTGTAGAAGAGCTTACAAAAGTTTACATTGTTCTGAAACTAGAGTCCTCTGGGGGCGTATGAGTCCTAAGAGCGACGTCTTTTTTAATGATAAAATGGATGGGAAATAGTTTGTAAAATAGGATTTGTGAATAAGTCTAAGCCATTGTCTTGTTGTTCAGTCATCAGTGACAAAGCGTTAGGTCTGTAGAGGTCTAAAATCATCTATCTTTCTGATATCCAGGAAGGGCACACTGAGCCATGTGCAGTGTTTAACCTCAGGTTCCAAGTATTTCATTTTGAGTCCTCTTTTTTTTTTGTGGGCTGTCTTCAACTTTCCAAAACAGCTTTAATGAATTGCAGCTGGATTTCGTACTCTTCTCAATAATGTAGGAGATGAGAAAAACGATTTTGGTTACTGCCTCCACTTTTTATAAGCCAAAGTGTGAATGAACTATCAAAACCTTCTGAAACCTATTAAGTTGAGTTCTGTCGCCAGTAATACATTTTATAACTTCAAAAAAAAAAAAAAAAAAAAAGCAATGGGGAATTTTGAGCAGGGCATGGGTATTTAAAATCATAACCCAGTCATTTAACTAGGAACCATACAGCTAAGTCTCAGACAATTTAAATTTTACATTTTCTCTTGAGGTTTTAAGGGTATCAATCATAAAATACTTATTTAATAATGTTCAACTGTGTGACTGCTCCTTGGCAGGAGGGGTAGTCTTTGCTGCGCTACTATCCAGTTATTGAGAGCTGGACGGAATATTCAGCATGGTTAGTGAAAACATATGAACATATTCAGCATTCTTCAGAGTACAGTTTTAGGGACCTTTCTACTGTAGCAAAATCATTTTTGTTATTTCCAAGAAATATTTATTTCATTTGGCATGGTGCTTTGCTCCATACTTTATTAATTAGCTTTATGTTCCATCCTAAACACTAAAATAGAAGTCTTTCAAGTTACTATGGATCCAAATGCATTTATAATGAAATACTAATATCATCTTTATTACTTTGGGGATTTAGGTGTTGATACACTTGAGAGTGTTTTGGAGAGGTGTATAGTGCCATATTGCAGCATATTCTAAAATCATCGCAGTTTTATTCTATTAAGAAATCACACCCTCAAAGGTATCTGGAAAACTTCCTTTAGAACAGTGGTGGCAAATCTATGGCACGCATGGTGCAGTTGGCTGTTTGTTATCATTGAAAGTTCTAAAAGGTTCACCATTACTGCTACAAGATTGCAAAATACCAGATGTAATTTTTGCATTAAAAATTAAGTTGGGAACATAAACATCAAATGTTTATGATTTTAGAAGACCTAGGCATCTGTCTAGGACTCTGGGTCAAAAACAGCAGGTTAGGGCCAAGGTTTAAAAAAGTTTCTCCAAATATACAACAGATGGCAGGTTGTAATTCCAGCTATGTTTAGCCATTCTAGAACAAAGCTCTAAACACATTTGGGAATTTCCAATCGGGAAAACACGAAAGAGCGGTACAGGCTGCATGTGGAGATTTTTTAAAGTACTGAAGCAATCATCAGGAAACAATATTTCCTAAGACACTTGAGGGGACAGAAGCAGCATGCAATTCCTGTACATATTCTGCTTTTGCTCGTGTCCCTTCGGACACCAGAGAGAGAAGCACAACCAAGCTGATCTTGTTGTAGCTTCTTCCCTTGGACTTAGTAGGTCTTTGGGTACGAACTCAATCCCTTCCCCCTTCCCCGGCTGACCTACTTTGCACCCTGGAGGAGATGCTGCCCCATCTTTCCCTTCTCTCCCTTCCTTGGGCAATATAGAAAGGTAAACGGTATGACATTTTCTTAAAGTGGCTGATCACATGTATGGATTGAAACTTCTTGTATCTTCTTTGGGTATCAGGGGAAAATGAGATGATAATCTAATTCTGCACCTTTTATGGCTAATAACCAAGACTTGGGTTCAAGCATGACTCTGTGTGTGCTGTGAGTGAATAAGTATTCTCACAGCAACTATTATGTGCTGGATACTGCAGCGAGTCCTCATCTCACAAAATTTAGAATCTAGTCATGGAATTATAAAAATATCTAATATAAAATTTGAAATTTCTTGGCTACAAGGAAAAATTCAGTATTTTTGATGAGACGTGAAAACAAAGTCGAAACTATATTAAATTGTCAATACCTGAACATTTTTATCTATAAAATGGGAATTTTGTATGGATCAATCTAATACTTTGTAAAAATTTACAGTTTGATGTATAATGTTTTATAATTTTTAGTTACAAGCTAACCATAGTTGGAAAGAATTTTAAAACGAGTGACTTCTGCATCACTCCCTTTTCCCTTTTCATTAGGGTCAATTTTGTTTTTAAAAAAATTTTAAATATGGTGGAGCAAACTTTCGTTTTTTACTGGCCATTCCTTTGCACAAACTTTTCATGACAATGCTTGTCTAGGTCCTGCTTTCCTTTTCCACCCCTTTTTCTTGAATTTCCAGATGACAGGTTCCCATGGAGCTTCTCTGTGAACACAGTTCATAGAAAGGTGAGCCATCTCATCCAGGAAGGGGGAAAATTGAGGATTGGCAATCTGCCATTATTGTCAGTCTCTTGCCAATCAGAATAATTGATAAATTCTGCACCAGACTATCTCCAAGCCATAGCACTTCTGCTGAAATTTACTTTCTGACTCTTTTCATTTACTTGAATTATTTTTTGTGCTTTTTTATACTGTTACCTGAGAAGGCAATAGCATACACAACTACCCACCATCCACAAAGATAAAACAACAAAAAACCAAAGCAATTTCTCTTCATCAGACTGATGAACTGGAATAGTTCTTCACATAAAGGGAACTGCAGGGGAGGAATCGCAAGCAAAGTGGTACCTCAGAGGATCCTCCCCAGGTACAAATAGAGAAAGAGCCAGGTCAAAACATCTGCCAAAACCAGAGAGTATGATGTCAGTTCATTACTATCGCGGGCAATAAGAATGTCCCAACCCTTTCCTCTTCTCCTGTCTTTCTGAACTTTAACCTTGCAGGGGTCAGAAACTGCACTGTTCTGAGCTTCATACAGAAGTAAGTGGAGAATCCTTACATGAGGAAGAGAGAAGCATCCAGTCACACCTCCCTCTTCAACTATAGTAGGCAGAAGCTGTCAGACACAAAAAACCTTGAAAAATAAATTGGGTCAGACATACAAATTACTAAACTGAGACTGTTCATATTTCATAAGCATGAACACAAAGTTGTGGACTTGCTTGAATATTCCTCCTCAGCTAAGAGAAAAAGTAGGCTCATTGAATGCTTTAAGGTAACAGAAACAGAGTGAGGTTTCTTTAATCTTTGACCTGAGCCACATTTGTTCAATGCACTGGTTCCATAACTTAGAAGGCCTCCATGTCACTGGGATTCTAGAAAGAACTGGGAGATAGAAGAGTTCCAAACTCCCCAAGAGGTACTTTTTATTTTTTTCTTCCCCAGCTACCCCAGACATCTTGCAACCAGCTGTGACTATATCAGACATGCCATGCCTGCTCTAGGAGCTATTTGCTATGGCTGAAGCAAGCTTTGGTTGTGGAGCCATCCCGATGACTCTGTCCCTCTGCAGCCCTGCTCCATCAGGTGTGCCAGGAGCTGACTAAACAGAAAGTCTGACATTGCGTAGGCATGAGTCCAATTTTTCCTTCTATATAAGCAACTTCCCATACCCTTGGTGAGTCAGTCTGTGCACTGTTTCCTCTTATGCTGCAGCCTAAGTATTAATAAAGCCTCTCTCAGATGCCATATTTTTTACCCATTCATTATTTCTATCTTGAGTAGAGCATACTGAGCTGGTACACTAAGAGCTAGTAATACCAAAGGCCACTGGCCATGAAAGTGGCTATCAGCTGGGGCTGGTAACACTAAAGGCACCTAGCAACCAGAGAACAAAGAACAATAGGAAAGTGCTGGGAGCTACCATCTCTGGTATCCAGAAGAGATCCTGAGGTCTGCTGGTAGCTGCTGGCTCCAGGGGGCAAGGCGGGAATGCTGACACTATGAGCTGACAGCGGCTGCAGTTCAAAGCTCAAGGCTGTTAATACTAAAAGAGGTACATTTTGCCTATTCATGATTTCTTTACTCACTGAACAAAAGAAATCTCAGCTGACGGGTAGTACCTTGGTGACCTATATGGGGACCCTCCTCTTTAGAAGGCTTTGAAGAAGAGGAGGGACAATGATAATGGTCACCAGAAATCTGCTTTATGGATGAAAAATGCCTGCCTAAACCTTTGTGTTAGTATCAGCTATGACTGAACTAGTCCATGTATGATATCCATTTTACATACAGCTAAGGATCTATGCTAGCCAGTGACACGCGGAGTTCATATGATCAAGTCAGGGAAGAATGACTGCTGCTGATCTCAGGCTTTTGAATAGTAAAACTTAGCAACACTGTTTTTTTTATAGTCCAGCTTCCCCCTAATTTGTAATTTAACTTCCAGGTATATACTGCAAGAAAACTTCCGAGGGACACCAGATCTCCATTTTTAATAGAAGTTTATGAAGTCTGTGGCTGAATTTCATTTCTGTGCTTGCATTCAGGTACACAGACTCAGAAGCAACAAAGACTATATTCCCACCTTATTATATAAGTCCACTCCAGAATGCTTTTTCGTTTGATTATTTTCCTTGATTTAATTTTACATTTTTCAACTTAATGATATTTTCAATTTATGGTGCTTATCAGGATATAACCTCATTGTAAGTTAAGGTGCACCTGTACTCTGTATATTTTATCTGTAATGGTCATAATAATCCTGGGGGGAAAGTAGCAGTATCCCTATTTTACATGAGAAAATGGAACCTCAGAGGCCAAGTCAGTTGCTCCAGCTGATAAAGTTAACAAATCAGGAAGCACAGTCTCCAAGTGGGGTGTGTCTAAGCCTAAATGAGAAGAATGGGCAGTCATTTGTAGAATGGAACAGGAAATGTGGATGACATTCTTAGTTATATAAATGACATATGGGTTATTTGGTTAATCTTTTAATGCATTTTTGGTGAAATAAACACTCATCTATTGATCTTAGGATACTATAAGACCAACGTGTGACTATTCATAAAGCACACTGAGGAGAGATGATGTAAGGAGTTTTATTAACAGCATAACTTTAGTTTTGTCTTTATCAATACTGTAATTTCCAGTACAATACATTATACATATAATACAATATAATATATCATAGTACGGTGGTGCCTCGGTTCATGAACTTAATTCATTCCACGATTCTGGAAAAGATGGCCACGTTTGTGTTCATGCAGGAAAGATGGATGCAGTGATGTTGGTGACCTAATGCAGAATTTGCAAACAAAAACAAAATACTGCCAAGCCCTTCTGTTTGCAAACCAGAATGTTCATAAACAAAAGGATTTGTGAACTGAAGTACCACTGGATAGTACTTCAGCATTGAAATGTTCTAATTTAGGACTTCGATTTATGATAATCTGTAAGTTTCCACAGTGAAATATATTTGTTTCAAATACAATCTATTAAAAAAAGGTGAAAATGCCACGGAATACTTATAAAAGTACCTTCAAGGACCTCAGTAATTTTTATCAGACAAACTCTTTGCTCCTCTTTAGATGCAAGCTTACATGTTTTCAATTTTGTATTGAATCATATTTACCCTAATTGTTTTCATTTTTAAAAAATTCTATTTGCTTCTTAGTCTGCTTACTGAGTTTTATTTTCTCAAAATTCTATCTTTTCTATTGGGTGACTATTTCTCTTTCTGCACCCTCTGTCCTCCTGATGCCCTCTCCCCACCCTCTCTGCTTAGATATCTTCAGCCCCACTGCTTGCCTCCCTTTGAGTTTTCTTTCACTTTTCACATTCTAGCATCTCTTTCTCCTCTCCCTCCTTCTCATCCTTCATGTTGCCTTTTGCTTTTCCTCATTATTGCTGCATGTATAAATAGGCTCGAGGCGATCTATCATTTATCCACACACTTAACTCCTGTGGCAGTGCATGGGCAGCAGTTGACTGTAGCAGCCAAATTTAACATGCTCATTTATTATCCTCTTAGAAGGAGTGCTGAAGCAGGGGTCAAAAATGAAAGAGACATCTTAGATGATTCAGTGGCTCCTGAAGGATGGACTGGCCATCCATAATGAGAAAGCTGTCTTCTTACGGTTTAAGGTTGACTGCAAACATGTTTCTAATGAGCCAAACCTGCTGCAAAAATATGTAAGGCCCTGAATGATATCAATTCCCACATGTGCAATTGGTTTCATTAGGCTTGTTTTACTATTACATTGAATAGAAACTAGTTACTATGCACTTCCAATATGTAAGCCTTTTACTGTTGCTTTTTAACTATTTAGTGAATTATCTAATTGAAGACTTTTCATATGCTTGCATAGTTTGTATACTGCATTAAGAAGTTCAGGCAAGGTAGAGAACTGAGCTGCCTGCCAAGCCTGTGTATTTCCACCTTTCAGATGCAGGAAATGAGGCACAGGTGGGTTAAGTAACTTGCCCAAGTGCAAGAACCTGGTAAATTATAAAGTTAGGGTATTTTGAAACAAGTGACAATGACAAATACATAAGCCAGTAGTGGCTACAGCATGCGTGCCACACTGGGCTGTTTGTATCACTGAAAGCTCTATAGGGTTCACCATCACTGGATAAGTTATTGTCCTGTGTAGCATCCCCTTACTAAACCACAAATTGAGGAATAGGTAATATGCCTGTTTTACTCACCCTTGTAGCCGAAGGTGTTTTAGAATAAATGACAAAAATAAAGAGTGAGTCATGAAACATCTCAAGGATTGTTAGAAAAACAAAAACAAAAACAAAAGCCAGTGATTTGAAAGAAAGTACCCACTGGTGTATCTCTTAAGCATTAGTTTCATCTTCACTGCCAGCAGAACCCAGGTTTTGCTGGAGAGAGAAGGCAAGCCTGAGCCAACTCACCTGAACAGCTGCAGGTGAACAGTGTGCAGAATCAGGAGATCATGTCGATTAGGGTAGGGAGGAGGC
Organism: Erethizon dorsatum; assembly: GCA_028451465.1. Taxonomy (NCBI): domain Eukaryota; kingdom Metazoa; phylum Chordata; class Mammalia; order Rodentia; family Erethizontidae; genus Erethizon; species Erethizon dorsatum. Next base: position 59,694,643 of record CM051836.1, on the reverse strand, counting down.
TATAACAGGGGAAAGGATCCAGGAAGGGGTCCAGAGAGCATCCTAGGGGCCAAACTGGGGCTCAATAGCTCTGGCTGCAGGAAAGCTTGTTTACAGGTGACATAGGGAGGCTCAAAAATTCAGTGGTGGGTGCCTAGCATGCTTGGGGACAGGTGAGTTTAATACTAAAGATGACCTGGCACTAAATATTTAAGTCAGGCCCTGTCTGAAGTGCTTTGTAGGCACTGTCTCATTCCATCCTCACCAAAACCTCTGGGATTGGGACTATTATCCCTTCCATTTAAAGGTAAGGAAACTGAAGCTAGGCAAGTTGTCAAGGTTTTAAGGACAGTAAAAAGCAGACTGTGTATTCATTCCCAGATCTGCTGATTTCAAAGTCCACATACCTGTCTTTTCACCTTAGAGGGAGGGATTGGAGTTTAAGAGAACACCTACCATGAAGAGGATGAGGGAAAGGCTGGAATGTTCCTGAGCCTGGGGGGTCAGGAAAGTTATACGGGTTTTGAGGAGGGGCTCAGCCTTGGGGAGCAAGTGGTACACAGAGAAAACTCTAGTTACTAGAGCTCCACCACCTCAAGATGTCTGGAAATCACTCCACCCAACTACCGAGGGAGGGAGGGAAGTGCCTTTAATTATGAGAACAACTGTTCTGGAACCAAGGGTGGAGTTGGAGCTGCAGAAAGACAAGAGGCCCGTGTAGACAGGAAGCCATTCTGACATTAAAATGTTGAGTTGAGATTGCTCTATCTGCCAATATTTGTCCCAAAGCTACCCCAAATCCTTTTGGAATGACATGGGACATAAACCTAAAAAGAGGACATTTCTGTAGAGTGGAAGCATTTCCCCAGGCAGCCTTAAAAAGTGTGTATGTTTTTGTTAAAGTAATTTTTTCTTTAATTGGATATTTTATTTATGTGCTGCAAATAAATCATCCAAATACCTTCAGCAGCTCCCTAGGATGCATATCTAAAGGAGCACTATGTTTTGGTCTCTATTGTGTTTGCAGGCTCCATGTAATTTTTTACATGTGTTGCTCCTTTCCTCAAAATGAGTACTTCAAGAAGACTGAAAAAATAAACAATGGCAAGAGGCTGGCACACAAGGACTGTCTGGTGAAAGCAAAATGCCACTCGACAGACTCCAGGGAAAAGTTGGCAATTTTGCTGGATTTCTGCCTCAAGTTTCCAGACTGAGATGATAAAAATGGACAAATAATTAATTGAATTCACTGTAACTCTCAAGGAGAGGTACTTTCCTTTCGACATGAAAATTATTCATAGACTGCTTTGTACTTGGCAATTATACTCAGAAAAAAAAGGCTGGAGATAGAGGTACAGGAAATAATTGGAGATGTCAGAAAGATGATGGGTGTGTGTGTGTGTGAAGGGTCATGAACTGCAGGCATTGGGTGACAGTGCCACGATGAGGGAATAGATACATACACACCTCACCTGGTCCCCCGTCCATTCTCCTGAGGCTGCTCCCACTCTAGACAGCTGCAGCTTGAGCTGGCAATGCTGAAGGCCACTCAGGGCATTCTCAGGCCAATATATGCTTCGAATAGTTGGAGGAGAGATGAAAAGATACCCCAAGGGCTGTGGGTTACACAAGGGGGTACCTGAGTGAGCTCAATTATTCTGGACCAATTTTGCAAGGACTGTGACCAAACTTGGAGGATTCTCTATTTCTTCTTCCCATTGCCTTCCTCCTTTATTTTTTTGCAGAGTCCCAAAATTTCACTAGCATCTTATACTGGCTCTGACCACCCTGACATTGTAAGAAAGGATGTGGAAAAAATAGGGGAGTTAGTGCCAGAATTTACTGTTGGCTCTACAGTACCTCAGGCAAGTGAACTCTCTAACATCAGAGTCTTTCTTTGTCAAAGATAGAGTGGACTGCAAGACCCAGTGCTCAGTGAGGAATCTGGGGATCTATGACACACTGGACACCTGGATCATCTTTTACAGATGAATACACCAAGGCTTCAAACATCCACGTGCTCCCCTGGCATCTCAGGTGGTGGTGCAGCCTGCGCTTGGGACTTTGGAACTTTTGTTCTTCTTCCATCTGCTCTACATGTGCATCATACTGTTGACCGCCAAAGCCTTGCCTGCTATGAGACGCAGAGCAGTTAAGATTGACACAGTCCCTACTCTCACTGCTTGCAACACAAAGATGCTCACTCATTAACAATAGTTAAGAATGAGAGTATCTGCATCTGTTTAGTATCTTAAAGTATGTTTATTATCATCATCGAAAATGAAGCTATACAAATATCAAATATGTTGATACTACATTTGCTGCTGGAGAAGTTAATTTACTTATAAATGAATAAGATAGGAAGAAAAATGATACTAACAAATAATTAGTGTATTTATTGTATCTTCTAGATTTGGTTTCTTAAGAGAAAGAACTGAGTCATTTCTGTTTAATCAGCACTTAGCATCATGCGTGGTCCTCATAACACATAAAGAGAAATAAACTTCAAAGACAATCCAAAACCCTTCAATCTCCTTTTTCATCACTTCCAAAAAACCTTGGTTGAAAAGTACTATTGAAGCACTGCTTATTTGGAGGAACTCACTCCCCTCTTGACCCCATCTCCCAGGAAAGGGGCAAGGAGAGAGTGCAGCAGAGGGAAAAGAGAGAGGGAGGAGATGTGAAATAGTCTGTACCACGGAGGCCTCGTGGTTATGAATAGATCCTCGTGGTCATCCATGCGCAATCCCTGTGGTGTTTCTCCTGAGCATGGGGGCTACGGTGGCCTGTCCCCTCTTGCTCTAGAGTAACACACGTGAGGCCTCAGTGGTGGCAGAAAGGAAGACTGGTCTTGCTGAGAGCAATGAAGAGTCTGAGCTGGGTTCCCATCAAACCCAGATCTAGATCTAATGTCTAGAGTGACATTACAACAAATGACTAAAATCTTGGTATTGCCTTTTTAGTCACTTTTTTCCCTAGTATCTAGTTGAAAAAGAATAAGTTCAAACAAAAGTTCACCTTGATGGTGAAAGCATTTGCTCACACATTCATACCCCAAGTCAGACAGACCAGACTTATTATTCAAAATTTTAAAGCTGAAAGAGACAGAGGGACCTACAGGTCATGGTGACATTCCAAGCTTCACTAGCCATTAAGACCCACGGTCTCCCAGTGCTGGAGCAAGAAGTTCTTGGAGATCTAATGTGTAGACGATAAAAGAGTCATGACAAAAGCTCTCCAGCTGGAGCCAACTCCCCTGAGCATCAGTGGAGCCTCTGTCCCTGTTTCCTGCGCGGTGCTTATTGGAAACACGTTGAAGTTATTTTCCCTTGTAGAAACTCTGTTTTATATTTCAGCTTTCAAGATGTCCCTGTTTCTGCATCATAGCATCTTCACATACTAACTCAATGTGTTTCATGTTCACATGCAGAGGGTTTCTCCTCCCTTCCCCTCCTAAGGAACACAAAGGAAGATGCTGGCTTCGGGGATATGCAGCTATAGGGGCTTATGGAGGCTGGGGTAAGAAGAGGGAGAACAAAATGAAATTAAAACTAATTTGGCTCATCTCATCTCAGAAACCAGAACTTTGAAAATTATTTATGATTCTCCTGACCCTCACAGCAATGCAGGCTGTAGTTCTTGCCAGGAACAAATTAGGCTGTCTGTGTCTATTGCTCCTCCCAATCCAGAAAGCCTTGTGTGAGGAAGAAGAAAGGTCAGCAGCCAGGACAGAGGGTCAGCCAGAGAAGGAGAAGATAAGGCTGCATTCCAGTGCTTTGTGAAAAAAAATCTTTCTTTCTAAACCCAGAAAGAGTACTTGATTGCATTTATAGACCTATGATTTCCAGAACAGCAGTCTCACCAGGCAAATTTCAAATGTTTAACATTTTTTTTTGCTTCAGGGGCATGCATGACTCCAGGCAGGCTATTGACTATTTGGCTCCAGGGACCTTGACCGTCTTCCAGGGTCCCTCTCTATGCACACTGGAAATCTTCAGAACTTGTTTCCTGGGGCCCTACCTGTGTACAGGGAATTCTTACTGTTGGCTCCATATGTAGCTTCTGAAGGGAGCTCTAGGCTCCCCTCTTCCCACTCATCCCCTGAAAGGGAGACCTCCTGGAGTCAGATGAAGGGATAAAAGGAATCTGGGAAAACACAGGTAGGCTCTGGGTAGGGGCCACTGGAACATTTTGTGGCAGGAATAAAAGGGCAAAAAGCCTTTGGCAGTGTGTTCTCTCATCCTTCCCAGGACCAGGTGCAGAAAGATGCATCTCCTGGGCTCACTCGGGAGTAGAACTTAGGTCTACAGTGGATAAAGTTGGCAAATGGTATTTTAGTGTTCAGAGAAAGGCTCTCTGAGATGGCTTTTCATTTTCTAATGGGTTTTAGGGATGATAAAGTACAAAAATGGCCAACCCCAGGGTTTGGACCCAGAGAAAAGTGGTCCCTTCACATCCCTGGGAAATAGGCCTTAAGCAACCAAAGACCTAGAAGCATCTGTGTGGTGTAATCCACTTGCTAGTATAGATAGTAGATAAGGAATTGGGACTTCCATGCACATTTCTGGGTGCTGTGACCCAGAATTATAAGGTGGAGAGAAAAGTGTATAAAGATAAACCTTTATCTGAGGACAAAAAAAACAAACAAAAAGAAAACAAAAACAAAAACAAAAACTACCTATTTTCTGTAAATTCAAGCAAATATGCACCTCCCACAGTTTTGGTTTGAAATTTGAGTTTGAATCAGCAATAAAGAGTTAATGCAAAGCTGATTTTTGAAGAATTGAATAATTATTACTTTTAAGAACGTATGATGACCCTTTGAGAGTATTGGTGAGTAATCTCTTTGGGGACCTGCTTTAATGAACTGTCCAGGACTACATATAGTTAGTGTCCCAACTCCTTGCATGGCACAGTCATGTTCAAACTGTCCCACTGCTTTGACTCTTTTACTTCAGAGTTAGGACAGCAGAGAATTAAGCCTAACACCAGTATGAGTTACTATAATTCAAAAATTAATACGGGATGAATTAATGTATTTGTATTCCATCTAACAGCTCTCATCACATTGCAGGATAGTTCTATTCCTCTTGCGTGGAGTGTGATTAAAATAGAAGGGGAATGACACCAATCTGAAGAAACTGTGGGTAGTTTCTACACAAATAGGAATATTATTTTTGTTTTTTAGGAATATTATTTTTGTTTTTGCTTCTACCTTGATGAAACATTTAAAAAAAAAAGCAAATAGGGGAAGACATTTTATATTCAACAGAGCTGATTTTGTGACTGATAGTGAGAAAATACTTTTTGTTTCTGGACCCTCATAGTGAAGGGTAGCTTAAAAAAGAATTATGACTCTTGCCTTTTCTCTCCAAAATGGGTTTCAGCAGTAAGTGGCTGGATTTGTGAGTCAAGCAGGGGGCTAAAGGTGAGGGACATGTAAGGGACAGCAGGCTTGCCTGGTGAACTTTGAAAGCCTGAGGGAATGCCCCAACTGGACAGCACCTATACTGCTGATCTGACACAGAGACTGGCGGTGTATCTTTTCTGCCTGTTGACCACACTGTCACCACTGCCAATCTTGCATTTATTCAGCATTTGATCAACCCAACATTTCTTGAATGCCTCCTATGAGCCTTGATATGACTTTAGACAATTGTCTAAAGGTACAGAGAAAAGAAAATCTCTGCCCTCTGGGATTTAAAGATCTATAAACAAATATACAAGCAAACATAAATTAATAAAACTACAAATTTCATTCTACAGTTGAACTAGCCACATTTCAGTTGTTCCTCAGACACATACTGATAGTGTCTACCACCCTGCATAGTACAGATGCAGAACATTTCTACCATCATGGAAAGACGGAGCCACTCTGGAGTCTATTTACAGTTATGTCTTTAGAATCTAGCACTGTGTCTGACACATAGTAAGCACTATTAAATAGTCATTAAATGTTAAGGCAATGTGATAAGGATAACAATAAAGGTATATCCAAGGATAGAAATGGTGTGAAGGAGGAAGTACTTGACTTAATGGGATGGGTTCCAGGAATATTTCTTGGAAGAGAGAGAAACTACAGAGTGATAGGACTTGAAATATGATTAGAAGTTGTGATACAGATTTGATCAATAGAGGCAGTGTGCTATAATTCTTAGAGGACAGTAGAAAAGAATCATTTTCAAAGTTTAATCACAACTTTAATGACAGTACTGGTTAGATGCTTCCACATGGAGCAGCTGAAAAGTGAGGAAGGGGAAAGGGCACAGTGTCAGTTTTTGAACCCTTGAGGAATTCTCATTAGGAGGAAGTAAACAAAATGTATGCCTCCTTCTGTCAGGAAATAAAGAGTTTGTGATAAATGTCTGAAATAGTCCTGGTTCTTAAGTATTACTGTGTTCTTCAAAATGAATGCTCTGTGAAGTCTCCCTTTTAATCAGCAAATATGCTAGTCAGAGCCATCTATAAAAAGAAGCAGTACTTAGGTGTCCATTCCTTGGCCACAGAAGGAAACTGAATAACAACATACACACACTATGCGGTCAGACAGGGAGACCTCTGGGGTCTGGTTCAGAACAGCTTGTCTTGAGCTGTCCAACCCAGTGGGTATCTTAGTGACAAGAGAACCAGAAGACTGGAGAGTATGAAAGTAGGTATAAACAAATGCCACGTGGAGACCCAGTTAGTCTGACTTCAATGACCCACGTCTGCTGACCAGAGAAACATGATGGTAATTATCTGGCAAAAAGATAACCTGGTGGGTGGCCAGACACCCACCCACTGTTACTGGCATCAGAACATATCCCAGAAGTAACATTTAGATACTACATATCAGACAGTGTTTACTTCATTTAATTCCTACAGCAAACTTACAAGATGGGTACCATTATGATTCCTTCTGAACATGAAAGAATTGTCACAGAGGAAAAGAAATGTGCCCAAGGTAACACAACTTATAGTCAATGGTTGAACTAGAATTTGAAAGTATTGATCACATGCCAAGTGTCGTTGGGGACAGATAGGCCAAAGGAGAGCAGGGTGGTGAGAGGGTTCAACACTTGTGTGACCTGTCACAGGCATCCTAGACACTTTCCAGGGTAATTCCACTGAGAACAGGCTGTGCATTATCAGAACCACGGAGGGTAGAGAGTCAGGGAAACTATCATGGTTGGGGAATATTTTTAGAGGTCAAGTATCTCCTTTTCGCACCCCCAGAGAGCTCACAACTCTTGGGAGAGAAGAACATTTCCACTGTGTAGTCTCAACTCCACTCTCCAAGTCCATGGAGGGCAAAGCAATAGATGCTGAAGAGATTTACAAATTCTGTAGTTTACAAAGAATCAATGAATTGAAGAGTTGGTTCTTTGAAAGATAAAATAAAATTGATAAACCCTTGGCCAACCTTACCAAAAAGAGGAAAGAAAAGACTCAAATTCATGCAATTAGCAATGAAAAGGGTGAAATCACAACAGATCCTGCAGAAATCCAAAAGATCATCAATACCTGCTTTGAGAACCTGTACTCTAAGAAAATGTAGGGGGCCTGTGAGATGGCTCAGCGGCATAAGTGCCTGCATAGCAAGCGTGAGGGCCTGAGTTCGACTCCCGGAATCCATATATGAAAAAGGGCCAGTGATATCGCTCAGCAGCACAGGCGCCTGCTGGCGTGCGAGGTCCTGAGGTCGACCCCCGGTACCCACAAAAAGAAAAAAAAAAAAAAGAAAATGTAAAACACAGAAGAAATGGACAGACTGCTGGATACATAAGATGTGAAAAAACTGAATCAAGAAGATATAAAAATTTTAAATAACCCAATATCAGTCAATGAAGTTGAAAATGTAATTAAAAATTTACCAACAGGGCCGGTGAGATGGCTCAGCGGCTTAAGCGCTTGCCCGGCAAGCGCGAGGGCCCGAGTTCGACTCCCGGATCCCACATACGAAAAAGGGGCCGGTGATATTGCTCAGCGGCATGGGCGCCTCCTGGCGCGCGAGGTCCTGAGGTCGACCCCCCGGTACCCACAAAAAAAAAAAAAAAAAAAAAAAAAATTTACCAACAAAGAAAAGCCCAGGTCCTGATAGATTCATTGTTGAATTCTACACAAAATTTAGAGAAGATCTAATGCCACTAATGCTGAAGCTCTTTAATGAAATTGAAAGGGAAGCAATACTCCCAAAATCATTCCTGGAAGCAAGTATTGACCTGATAGCAAAACCAGAGAAGGACACAACCAAAAAAGAAAACTGTAGGCCAATCTCTCTAATGAACATGGACACAATAAGATATTGAGACATCCTCAATAAGATACTGGCAAATAGAATGCAGGAAATCATCAAGAAGATTATACACCATGACCAAGTAGGATTCATCACAAGGATGCAGGGATGGTTCAACATACTGAAATCAATAAATGTAATACACCATATCAACAGAGCCAAAGACAAAAATTACATAACCATCTCAATAGATGGAGAAAAAGCATTTGACAAAGTCCAACACCCATTCATGATAAAAAAAAAAAAAAACCTACAGAAATTGGAACAGATGGTCTTTTCTCAATCTGATAAAAGCCATCTATGAAAAAACAATAGCCAACATCATACTAAGTGGTCAAAAACTGAAAGCTTTCAATCTAAAATCAGGAACAAGACAAGGATGTCCACTATCACCACTCCTATTCAATATAGTTCTGAAAACATTAGCCAGAGCAATTAGACAAGAGAAAGAAATATAAGGAATAAGGATAGAAAAGGAAGAAGTTAAATTATCATTATTTGCAGATGACATGATACTCTACAGAGAAGACCCCAAAACCTCCACCAAAATACTTCTAGATTTAATAACCAAATTCGGTAGTATAGCTGTGTACAAAATCAACACTCAAAAATCTTTAGCATTTCTGTATACAAACAACAAACTCAATGAGAGAGTAATTAGGGAAACCACACCTTTCACAATAGCATCCAAAAGAGGAAATACTTTAGGAATCAATCTAATAAAGGAGGTAAAAGATCTGTACTGTGAAAATTACAGTACTCTGAAAAAGGAGATTGAAGAGGATAGCAGAAAATGGAAAGATATCCCTTGCTCATGGATAGGAAGAATCAACATAGTGAAAATGGCCATACTCTCAAAATTGTTATCCAGATTTAATGAAATCACAATCAAAATACTATTAGCATACCTCACAGAACTAGAGAAAACATTCCTAAAATTCATTTGGAAGCAGAAGAGACCTAGAATAGCGAAAACAGTTCTGGGCAACATAGGCAAGGCAGGGGGCATCAGAATCCCTGACTTGAAATTACACTACAAAGCTACTGTGATAAAAACAGCATGGGGGCCAGTGAGATAGCTCAGCAGCATAAGCACCTGCTCGGCAAGTGCGAGGTCCTGAGTTTGACTCCTGGTACCCACATAAAGGAAAAAAAAGGGCTGGTGATATTGCTTAGTGGCACAAGTGCTTGTTGGCAAACACGAGGTCCTAAGGCTGACTCCCAGTACCCACATAAAAAAAAAAAAAGGGCTGGTGAGATAGCTCAGCGCCATAAGTGCCTGATTGGCAAGCGTGAGGTCCTGAGTTCGACTCCCAGTACCCACATTAAAAAAAAAAAATCAACCAACCAACCAAACAAAAAACCAGCATGGCACTGGCAAAAAGACAGACCTGAGGATCAATGGACAGATTAGAAGATGCAGAAACAACTCCAAACACACTCAGCCACCGTATTTTGACAAAGGAGCCAAACACCTTCAATGGAAGAAAGATAGCCTCTTTAATAAATGGTGCAGGAAAAACTGGCTTTCCACATGCCAAAGTCTAAAACTAGACCCATGTCTATCACCATACACTAAACTAAATATTAAAACAGAAACACTAAATCTGCTGGAATAGAGAATAGGCAGAACTCTTAAAGACATAAGTATAGACAAAGATTTTATGAACAAAACCCTGATCCCACAGGAAGTATCAAAGGGAATCAACAACCGGGATCTCACCCTATTAAAAAGCTTTTGCACAGCAAAAGAAATCACCAACAGAGTGCAAAGACAACCCACAGAGTGGGAAAAAATTTTAGCCAGTTGTCCTTCAGACAAAGGACTTCCATCTAGAACATATAAAGAACTGAAAAAAATCAGACTCCCCCAAATTCAAAGACCCAATCCAAAAATGGGCATCTGAGATGAATACACACTTCTCAGATGAAGAAATACAAACAGCAAATAAATATATAAAAAAAATGTTTCACATCACTGGTCATTTGAGAGATGCAAATTAAAACAATGCTGAGATTCCATCTCACTCCAGAAAGAATGGCTATAATCAAGAAATCAACCAATAACAAAATGCTGGAGGAGGTGTGAGGAAAAAGGAACCCTTCTCCACTGTTGGGAGTGTAGACTGGTGCAACCACTGTGGAAATCAGTGAGGAGATTCCTCAAAATACTAGGATTGGAGGTACCATTTGGTGCAGCTATTCCCCTTCTGGGTATCTTCCCAGAAGAATTAAAAACATCGTACCACAGCGATATATGTGCACCCATGTTTATAGCAGTACAATTTTAATAGCTACATCATGGAAACCACTCAAATGCCCATCAACCGAGGAATGGATACAAAAGATGTGGTATTTTTATACAATGGGGTACTACTCAGCCATAAAGAAGGATAAACTGGAGAGTTTTATAGGTAAATGGATACAACTCGAGACCATACTCATAAGTGAAATAAACCAGACACACATGTGTAAAAATCATATTGTCTCCCTGGTGTGAGAAGCTGAGAGTAAATAAGATCCAAAATGTACAATAGATATTGTAAAATGGGAAGAAACTGTTCAAAAGGAAAGAGAAACTGGGATGGCAGAATGGAGAAAAGAAGGGAGGAAAAAGCAAAAAAAAAAATATATATATATGTATAAGATAGCTAAGATAGATATACTATTCATTTCTCTTAGTTCATTGAAAAGAAAGGTTTGTGCTAATATTGTTCGGACGATTGAATGCCAGTATCTTGTACCCTGAGTAACTAATTTAAAGATAACAATATGCAAAGTATTAACCATTGTTACCCTCCTATTACATTGTTTCAAAATGTTGTTCTATTTTTTTTCTCTTTAAAATAAAAATTAAAAAAAATTCTTAAATTCTACCTGACAAGTGGTCAGAGTGGAGGCTTCAGGCAGGGAAAGCTGCAAGTGGTTTTAGCTGAGGGAATTAGAGGATTTCAGAGGCAACAATCCAAGAAAGTGATGACACTATACAGTACTAACATCTATGATCTCACATACTATTGTACTATATTGATTAGCAAGTCTTCAACAGGGCATTAGATGAAAAAAGGGATATCCCAGGAGTCTATCCAAGTAAGCTTGTTCTTCAGAAAGTAAGATTACTACTGTCAAGCCGTCACTCTAAAATGTACTTACTGAAGTCCTCATAAATAATTGTAAGATTGAATGGATGATGGATTGATTGGATGAATGATGTTTCATTTGTTTTATATACACTGCCCTGTCTAATATATAAAACAATTCTACAAAATAAGTGGTAATAATCCCAATATATAAATGAAGAAACAAGTCAGAAAGAACATAACAAAAGTAACATAGCTGCTTGAATGATAATTTGACTCCAAATGTCATAATTTTTATTCCTTAGATATAAAATGGTACATTATTGTATAATAGAAAACTATGTTCTAATTTCTTTGGGATCTGTTTTTACTGCTCTATTATTTTTTCTTGATGTTCGAGTATGAATATACATATTCCTCTTCTTTACAATAAAAACAATAACTACCTTCTTAGCAAATAAAGATCCATTCTGAAAAAAATATATATATAATAGAGAAGTATAAATTCCCTATGATGAATATGATCTTTATGTATATCTAAACTGTACCAATAAACTTAATTTAAAAAAAGAGAGAGAGAGAGATTCACGTGGAACAGAAGGGCTTCCTTACGAGAGTGAACTTGAGCTCACCTCTACTGAATGGTGCTACTGGCCAGACAACAAAAAGGACAGAGACAGCTATAGGAAGGTGGGTACATTAGTCAAAGTCTCTGCAGGAAACAGCGGGTGCCCTCAAACTAGGTAATTTTATAATTTACAATCTACCGTACTATATATTTATAAAAATGTGGGCAGGGATTAAGGAAAGTAACAGTACTCCAGAGCTAGTAATAGGCCACGCCTAAGCCTAAAGAGACAACAGACAGAAAAAGTATCCAAAATACAGAAAAAGGAGCTCAATGGAGATGGTACGCTCATCCTCCTGCTGAACTCTACAGTGGGTTCCTCCCCATTCGTCAACCCCAACCAGGAGCCACAGGGCCAGGGAGTCCACTGGTGCAGTCTGTGCAAGATTACAGGCTTCTTCCCGTCCCCATCCCCATCCCAGCACGAGGCAGGGTGAAGTATGAGCACAAAAAGAAAGATAAAGCGCAATGAACAGGGACTAAAATGTGTCAGAGAGCAAGAAAGTTAGTCTAAGCCTTAATTTTTCAATCTACCATATTAATTTGCTCTCCCTAAAGTCCAATGAATAACACTTTATAATGGAAAACACTCTACAATGTGTGAAGGACATTATAGCTATGTAAACATGCTCAGTGAGGCAGGGAAGTGAGGGAAAGATAGAAAAGTCAGCCAATAGGTTGGGGAATGGAAAGGTGGTTATATAAAACATTTTCAAAGTGAAAAGTGTCTAGAGGGAAAATACATACTACACACAAGTCTATGAATCTGCTGAACTTGAATGCCTAGCCAGGTTTTCAGAGACAAGCTACAGAAAGCAGCTGATATGTTTTAATGAGCATGAACTTGAACTTAATAGAACATGACTGGCCTCAAAGTCCAAAAGAAGTATTTTCTTGTTGTATAGCTCTCTATTATGCAGCACTATGTACTTGATAGTAGCCAAAACTTAAATAAGTATCCTCCATGTACATTCTCTTTCCATGGTGCAAAAGAGATATGTACTCCTGATAGAATAATCTATGCCCTAAAGTTGAGATCCGAGTCTAACAGCAGATTCAAAAGCACTGTGTGCAGTATAACATTTTCCTATAGATTGTCAGCCTCTCCTCCCAATTACTTGTGATAAACCTGTCATCATCCACAAATGGCTATAAACTCCTATTCCTTGCAAGCTATCATTTTCTTCTAGTATGAGCTCTAGAAGTAACAAATTTCACAGTGTTGGATAGCACTTCCTCCATCCTGGGCTAACTTCCTTCTAGAGATCTTAAAGATCTTGGAGTCCAGTCTTGCCCAGAGCATTTTCTAAAGTCCTCACAGAAATGAAATGAACAAAGGATTCCATGTTCAAACAAATTGGGAAAATAATGGTTGAGATCCATCAAGTTAACTAGGTTGTCCTTAAAGATCACCTTTTGAGAGCTTTTAATACCAAATGTGAATGGCGAGAGTACTAAAGAAAATCACGGTATGCAAAGATTTTCAAACTTCCTTGGCTAAGGAATGTCTTTTTTCAGCAAGCATCTTGCAGGACAGGTGTGCCTCTGAATACACTTTGGAATCTGGATTACAAAAGAAGAAACGGGATACTAAGAAGTGAAATGTCTTGCTCAAGGCTTCACAACTACCTATGACTTTCTCCTGATTCCAGTAACACTAAGATTTAATGTTGACCTTTTATATAACCTTAATTTATAGAACTAAGTTATTTCAACTGTATTTCTATAGACCAAAGGATGCTATCATTTTGATTTTTCCTAATACGGTGTCTGTTCTCACAGACCATCAGCCCCTGCTTCTCATTTTAATTGCATTTCTCAGAACTTTACCTGATTCTAAGCTATCTTGTTTCTTGAGGAACAAGGCAAGGAACAGCATGCCCATTTCAGATGGGAACAGAGGATGGCTCAGTACATGTTTTCCATCTGGCGGCCTGTATCCTTCCCAAAGACACTAGTGTTCCATCGGCCTTCTTGGTGCAGGAGCTCTGTGCTCACTGTGCCTTCCCAGGCTGCACTGGCAGCTTAGAGCACATCATCTTCTGAGTCAAGGGCTTGTGCTTCATTTCCTTTCCCAGATTAGGCTGGAGATGATCTTATCCTATCTCGTATCTTCTACAATGTGTAGCCTCCCCTGTAACTCTAGTTTCCAAAAATCTTGCACTTGTTTTGATGAGTTGATGTTTTAAAAGTTTATTCTGTAATTATTATCCTGGTCTGGCCCCAAAGAAAATACATTCACTACATTTCTGTAGCATACGCAAGATCTTCCTGATGTCTATAACTGACAGTTAACTTTAAAATTACTACAAATTTTTACAGTTACTTTCTTTAAACTACTTTAAATTATTTTCTGTGAACTCTTTTTGGGAGCCATGTGCTGCCTCCCTAGGCATGACAGAGATTTATATCCAATTAGCAGATTGCCTATAAAATGAATGATAGCTTTTACACAATAGCAAAGACACTGGAAATGAAAAGAACAGTCAAGGAAATAGGTTTGTGCTTTTAGATGCAGACACCCTGAGTTCTCCCTGTCAAGGCCGACTGGGGAGTCCAGCTGCTCCTCACACTATAGCAATGAGGACAAAACATTCTTGGCAGCAATCACTGTCCTTGTGGGTAAGTTGCCTTCAAACTAGACCTCCCAGTACCTGGAACAGCTTTGGGCTCACAGTAAATGTTCAATAAACATGTTTAAAAGGAATATATTATTAAATAAAGGAATGAACAAGTGAACAAAGAAACAACATGGAAAAGAAGCCTCTTAGGCATGGTATTGGTCCCAGCTTTCAACCAAAAAGTTTTTATTCCTTTTGCTCCTTTTCCTGTTCTTTGGGATCCAGCCCCTCCAACACATGTTTTTATACTGAGGACATTCCTTAGATCCCAAATACAGCAGGGGGTAGTCTAGTCAGCCATGCCCTCAGAATAATGAAAATTTAAAATTTCTGTGCCTCTTTTCTTCTGAGGAGAATTAATGTCATAAAAGCATTAATAGCAAACCTTGCAAAATGCTTTCAGGAAATAAAGATTTCTATAGAGTACCTTGAAAAAGCCATCAGTTCAAACACTGTTCTAAAGCATTAAATGTGTCTGGTTTCATATTTTACATTTGGACTCTTAAAAAACAGGCGAAAAGACAGCGGAATACTGCTTTGCCAATTATAGGAACAATTGTTACTATTCTGTATCTATTTCTACAAGGATAATGTTATGGGTCTGTGCTCACAATAAAACCTTCATCCTAAATCTCTGTGCACCTTATGAATTTCACTCCATCTTAGCTTTTTCCCCAAAGAAGTCACTCAGGTTCCTTTCATACTGCCAGTAAATAGCTCCAGCCTTTCACAGCTGCAGAAGTTTACTGTCCTGAGAGATTTTCAATGTTACAATTCATGCTTCCAATCAAAACAGTGACAGAGCTGACATGATTTACTGAGAAGGACTTGACTAGAGACCAGCACACTGCTGAGCAAATATTAAACAACTACAGGGAATTTTTAATATGCAATAGTTTCTCTGTTCACAACAAAAACAAGCCAGAAACAATTTCCTGCACCACAGCTAAGTGAAATGGAAGCTTGTTTTTAAGGTTCCTTGTGCACTCTATATGTTTCAGGGAAGTAGCCTTCACCTATGAGAGGCACTGGTTTCTTAAATAACTTTGTCCTTCACATTTCAAATGGAAACCAGCTGTCATTCCAAACCGTAACAAGAATACCTATCCAGAAGGTCAGGCAGGGGCTGGAGGACACCTCATTGAACCATTGTGAAATGCTTCAAACATTTTTCTCTGGGTTACATGTTTGGTCTGCAGTGAATTGTCAGTGACAACCTAAGGCCTGGAATTTAATTCCTTGATGCTTTCATAATATTATTATTTCTTCCTCTCCGGGGGTATAAATAAGCATATACTATACTATGAATTAGAGGCTGAAATGGACATTGATTTAGGAGGAGAGAGAAAGATTCTGGGAAAACAAATCTGGGGACTTCCACTGAGAATAAGTAATTTTGAAAAACCAGTTTTAGACTTTTTCTTTTTAATAGCTTAACTCCTTCTCTAGAATAATTTGAGAAAACTCCATTCTCTGCTTACTGCCCAGGAATTTCTAAAAAGAGTTAAAAAGATCCTGGCAGAAGTCAAAGGGTCAATGGATCCTAAATAGCTTTCAGGTTCAAGTATGCAATGTCAACAAGAAACGCCCAGCCCTGTTATCATGAGTCACCCCTTGACAAGAGGTTCCAAACCATAAAATCAAACAACTGCATATTTAGTCCTCTGAAATGCCTAATTTACAAATCTCGTGGGGGGGATTTGAAATTCAGGAAGGCTGTATGTCTTATTAGCATAAAGACACACACAGACACGCATGCACAAACACACACACTGCAGAGGAAGAAAGGGACACAGAGAGAGAGAGACAGAGAGACAGAGAGACAGAGAGACAGAGAGAGACAGAGAGAGGTGGCTGCAGAAACGACACTGTGCTGCTGGTCAAGTGGGCTGCTTCTCCGGGAGTGCTCCACACATCCAGAAGAACCTGGCCTCCTTCTGGTCAGGCAGCCACTCTAATGGACTTCTGGATGCAGTTTTTCTTAACACAAGATTTGAAAACATAACCTTATGAGAAAACATAACCTTATCTCTCTTTCATTCCTTTACTCATATAGTATAAAATCTGTCCTCTGTATCCCTTTTCCCTTTCTTAGTATTTTAGAAGCGATGAAGTTGCACCTTTCTGGTACTGCTCACAAGCATGTTCCAGCCAGTCTGCAAAAAAATACATCTGCATTTACAGAGTTAATTGACATCTTATTAATTTTGCTCAGACTCTCTCTTCTACCTTCCTCCCCCTCCCCTTTTTTCAAGAGAGAGAAAGCTAATGAAAACCATGTTTATGTGCTCAAAGGCACAGAGGAAATTCATTACTCTGAGGAATAGCACACTCCACAAGTGAAATGAAAGTAATCTTATTTATGACAGGAAGGGGCCCTCACTAGACTGAACTGCGCCACACTGAGACCATCACAGAGGAAAGAAGCTGCAGAGCTCTCGCACCAATTCCAAATGGCGGTCTCACTGACAACAAAAACATTGTACTTCGATGTTTGAAAGCTGTTAGGAGCTCCAGAAAAATAGCCATCTCTTGGAGACAAGGAAAGAAAACCCATTCAGCATGGATCATTCTTCCTTCGCACTTTCCAGTACCTTCCTGGGACTCCTTTTTAGTAAATTGCAAAAGGATATCACATGAAATCATTAGACCACATTTATCAAGTACTACCCTGTAAATACAGCTGTGCTACTTTCATGGCCTTAATTTACTTATTAGACAAGTATTTCACTGCAAATTCATGGGCTATTTCCTGTGCAAAAATGTAATGGAACTCCCTAAGTAGTTCCTTTTCACTGTAAATGTCCACTTGTGCCCTTGTAGACAGTTCTCCCTTTCCTTTTTAAAATTTCAACAACTGCAAATATGTTTCCCCTTTTACTATTTGGGTTTTTTTTTTTTTTTTTTTTTTTTTTTTTAATGGCTTTTCCCCGTCGTTGTTTTAGTTGGTAAAAAAAAAAAAAAAAAAAGGGGGCCGGTGAGATGGCTCAGCGGCATAAGCGCCTGCCTTGCAAGCGCGAGGGCCCGAGTTCGACTCCCGGATCCCACATACGAAAAAGGGGCCGGTGATATCGCTCAGCGGCTCGGGTGCCTGTTGGCGTGCGAGGTCCTGAGGTCGACCCCCCGGTACCCACAAAAAAAAAAAAAAAAAATCATTTAGCTCTTCTGTGCTAAAACACTGTTGGGCAGACAGTCTCTTCACTTCTTCTTCTAGACTACTCATGAGTATGCTATGGAATCCTAATTAGCATTATGTGAGTCTTAGCAGGAATAAGATAATTTTGTGTTGTTTATGATATAGCTCTCAAAAATGAGATTTGCTCCAGCAAATGTCTGCCATCATCAGGTCCAGCCCTCACTTACACATGAGGAAACAGCTCAAGGGCAGATGTTAGATTATACAGCTTCCTTTTTATTTAAAAGAATGTATATTGTCAGACTCCAAGAAATCTCCCATGTTTACCACTGAAGAAAGGATATTATTGCTTGAATTCCATGCACTTGGAACTTTTATGTCCTCCTCTTCTCTTCCTTCAGCCTAAAAAGTGTCACTAAATAATATCTGGTATTCTGAAGTCACACACAAAAGTGGTATATCAGAGAGCCACAGGGAATTAAGTAGTTATCTACTTTATCAACACATTTTATTCATCACTGAGGTGACAAGCATGGGTTCGGTCCTGGAGAAAAGCAGACACATCATCTTTACCATGTGTAGGGGAGGTAGGGACACACTGTGTCACATTATGGTGTGATAGGTGCCAAGATGAAGAAGTATGTGATGAGAGAAACGACTTCTTGCTGGACAAAAAGAACTTGGTCTGGAGAGAAGGTGGCGGTGATGTTCAGGCAAAAGGAATGACTTGTATAAAGGTCTGGAGAAGAGAGGTTCGCAGTTCTTACAAAGTTAATGTCAGTAATCCACACTGAGGGATGGTAAGAGAGGGATTATGGTAAGAGTCTGTTTTTTTACTGGATACACTATAATTCAAGCGTTCCTCCCTTGTTCTGATTGCGTTAGCATTTATAAGTGTGGTATGTGACAATTTTTGGGTGTGTAGCTATCCTCTCCTGCCATCCCAGACACTATTCTCAGATTGGCTTTGCAATACCCAAAGGTGATCCACTGATTTTGAGAAGCCCATGAATTCAATCCATGTGGCATTTATCAAGCACCTCATAGACCCAACTCTCCACTGTGCTACCTCCATCATGGCACAGGTCACATAGCATTAGGCCTCCCTTGGGCTCTCCATGAGGTCCACAAATGGTGGTCTTTGCACTTCCATAACCCTTGCACAATGCCAAGCACACAGCAGGAGATCAATAAGATATGTGTTGAATGAACACATGAGTTTGATGGGATAAAGCTCAATTCTCAAAACATATTTAAATGCTTCCCTTTAAAAAACAGCATCTTAGACAGCATGTTTTGATGCAGATGGTAAGGGGACAATCGAAAATGGTTAGGGATCCTGAGGCTGTGGAAACTGGCATAACACAGCATTCCCTGCTATTATGGCATAGCGAATAATTTTTTGCTCTGAGCATATAGTATCCAGTAGAAAATTTTACTGGTATAATAATGGCAGATATTTTAAATAAAAAGTAGAGATTACAAGCTAATGATTTAGCAATATAAACCAAAAATCAGCAACCAGGAGGGAGAGAAGGAGGAGCTTTGTTATAGGGTCTGCTATTTGCTACCTCAATTTCTCATTAAGCAATACTCAATATATTTAAGGTAGTTCAAAAAGATTAAATGCATAAAACATAGTAGAAAAACTAGCCATATATTCAGGTGGTCAGGTCACAGACCATGATGGATTTTATGTCTCCGATTCACCACAGTTGGTCCTTCAACACAAATGATTCATTCATCATTTGCTGGAGACATTCTAGATGCCATACACTGGATTGTGTAATGGGAACCCAGAGGGGAGAAAGACAACAGCTCTGTCCTGAAGGAATTTATAGTAAGGGATTACAAAAGTGAATTAAAAAATTACAACTAACGTAAGCATTGGAAGAAGCAGCAGGAGAACAATGGCAGGCATCCTGGGGGAAGCCAGATCTCTCAAGGGTGTGCCTGCAACCACCGGGCAGTTCAGGTAAGACTTTGAAGACTGATCAGCACGTGTCTCCTATCACCATGAGAAAAACAGCTCCAGTAGAGTGCCCTCTAACCCTGGCTGTCTTCCAAGATGGCATCCCAGCTCTACGTATGTATTTTGTCTTTGAAAATTTAGTCTGAGGAGGGGAGGAATGGAGAGCCAAATGGTGAAGTTTGGAAGTCTCATCTTTCTTCTGTAGTAACTTGTTTGGACCACAAAGAGGCACTCTGGATTAAAGAATGAAGCATTTCTCTTTAACTGTACTCTGAGGGTCTTACAAAGAGCAAAATGCATTTGTCTAACATCAGAAGGCCAGCAGCTCTTGCAGGAAGACAGATGTTTGTCCAGCACAAAATACAGATGGTTTTGACCAAATTTCCAAAATCTTATTTATGAAGAAAGAATTAATAGAAGGCAGAGACTGCTTCTTACTAGAGGGGTTTCTGATCTAAAAACAACCATTTTCTCACCTGCGTCACCTGGGGAAATAAAACAAGCAAACACAACTAAAACATTAAACAACAACAAGAAATAATAAAAACCCTGACAAGTTAAAACAAAGCTCTGGGAATGAGAACATTTCTGAGAAGAAATCATTGCTGGAAGCACCTCTGATAATATTCCCCTTGGCACTGTTTTTGGATGATCCTATTCAAATAGGAACTTTTCTTAACCTTCATGCTGAACTAAACAATAATCTCATGTTTGTAACAGTATAGTTAGTTGCCATGGAAATAAATCTGCTGTCACAAATTCAGTTTTTTGCTTACCACTTTTGGATCATACAGGAGCAGAAAGCACGACAATCATATCTCTTCTGTGCTAATGTTTTCATTTTTTTTAGGGCTCAAGTAGATTCAGAAAAACTGGACAAACTATATAGTGTTATAATATCATTTTTTTAACAGTCCCCTGAATCTTTATGCAGATTTTCAAAACTGCAGTGCTTCAAGATTTTTATCTAGCTATAATTCCTGAGCTCTTCTTTAGCCATAGGTATTATAAATCTCCTTTGTACCAAACGAAATAAATGAATGATTCCAGACTAGAGTAAGAGGTTATTAGAAGATAGGTGAAAAGAAATATATTTTTGTTTAGAAGGTTTCATTTTAGATGGATTTTGTATAGATTTTTTAAAAAGTCTTTAAGAGGACTTGAAAAATCATGAATCTTTCCTAAGATTTCCCAAATATTTCAGGTCATTAAAAAATGATCAAAATCTTATCCTCCCTTCTGCTGTCATCCATATCCCCACCCCTAAAAAAGAGAAAAAGCAAAAGTTCTTGCCATAATAATCATATTTGGGTGGGTATCACTGACTAATTATAACACAATAGGCTATTTTCTGTTTCCTAAAAATAAGGAGGGCAATTATCCAGGGGAGAGGGTGGTTATGCAATGGTACCACATGGACCACACTTCGCCCACTAGAAATAAACATGGAAAACATTTAAATCACAGATGAAAAACAAGGAGGGGATGAATAAAAACAACTTAAATGAAAACATACTGTGTGAAAGAGTGAGGTAACTCACCCAAATTTCTGATGGTGACGATGTGATCTGTTTTATATCTATAGTTAACATGAAAGATAGAATAGTAAGTGCTACGTGGGTTTTACAAACAAATAAAATCTGAAAGTATTTGACCCAACTCTGTTTTATCTTTAAATTTAAACCTTTTAGATTCCATCAGAATATGGGACTTAAAAATATCCAATATTGTAAGATTAAGTTCTTTTAAAATTATTTTTGGGGAAAAATAATGAACTATTTGTTGCAGTGTAAAGATCACTGAGTTGGGACTTGGGAGACAGAATTTGAGATTAGCTCTACAAACCATGAGTTATGAGTCCTAGGGAGGTCACTTTATCTGCGTCATGGTCATTTGACTCATCTATAAAATGAAGGAATAGAACCAGATGATTTCTAAGGTGCTTGCTAGCTTTATTAGTCCAGGATTTTAGTTGTTACAACCACACAACAGAGTTGTAATGTACCAACTCTGGCTACAGGTTGAAAGCTGGGAAAGCAGTTGGCCAAAGGAAAATTTGAAAATAATTTCACGAATAAACTTTATATCACTAGTCCTTTAAATTCAATGATAATCACAGCATTGATGATTATGTCATTTATATTCCTCCTACATTTTTCTGGTCCCTTCAGGCTCACACTCTCCAAGAGCAGGGTTCTTACTTCCATCTGTTAGCTTGGTTTTTGGCTTCCCCAAGAAGCAGAAGCCATCAGGGAGGGCTTTCTAGGCATCCATGCCTCCCATGTCCCAAACTCTGTACCTGTGCCGTCCATTCATCTTTCCTTCCTGTTTCTGTGGATAAACTGCCTCTGCTACCCATGAAACTCGGAGTCAAATCCTGTCACTTCTCATGCAGAGCCAAAGCCACAGTCCCTAGGAAGGCTAACTACATCCAACTTGCCCTGAGCTCTACCACCCTTTCCTCTGACTCCCCCGGCTCACTCTGATCCCCTGGCTGTTGTTACAGGATGAGACCTGCCAAGTCCCCATCCCAGGGCCTGCACATTTGCTATTCCCCATGCCTAAAAAGTCATCCCCCAGTACCTATAAAGCACATGGCTCTGCTTTCCTCAGGTCTATTCAAAACTCTCCTTCAAGGTGGCCCCTGCTGACCGTACCATATAGAACAGGATACCCTATTCCACTCTATTTCCTCCCTACTCCCTCTCCCTGATCTGCTGTTCACCAAAGCAATTATTAGCATGTGAGTTGTTACGTATTTGTTTATTGTTTTCCCACACCAGAATGTAAGCTCCACAAGGACAGAACTTCATTGATTTTATTCCCAAGGACTGTGACAGACACTGATATTTATTGAAGGACTGGTTAAGCTCTGTGACATTTTAAAGCATTTAAGAAAGAGTTGGTGAAAATGTTATATTGTTACAGAATAAAACAAGCATTACAAATTATATCTATTACAAATTTATTTGTAGGTTGCTAAAATGGAAAAGAAAATCAATAGTAAATGTATACCTAGAGAAAGGTTGATCTAAATCTTAGACAACTCAGTGTCGCTTCAAATAAAATGTAATCTAAAATAAGGCAAAAAGATGCAATGCTCCTGACAAGCATTGATCCTGACGGCAATAATCCAATGCTCTCACACTTCAGAGGCCAATTTCCTTCTGGTGATTTCTCACCAATTCATTCTGAGTGGACAGAATCACTCAAGTCACAGTGATTTATATTCAGTCAATCAATTTTCTGTCAGCAGGAAAACTCTACTGGGCCCATAAAGTGCAGTTTTCATGCTTGGAGTTCCCTTTATTGCTAGGCATTTCTGGGAAAGAGACCCAGCATATCAACTCTGGAGACCAAACTCAGCCCTCTCAAAGGATGCTTAGGACATCTAAATATAACAAAACCCATCTAGCCTGACCTGGCTCATCAAGAACAATGTAAGGCATGCACTTGTGCAGGATATATATTAGATGGCAGTGTCTGCTCTTGTTAGCCTTTAGACTAAAGAATGGTTACAATAAGGTTTGTTGTAATATCCTCTCATGCAGTATGTATTCAAGGTGACCAGGTATAAAGTACTGTAGCCCATAAAGCTATAGAGGCCAGAGCACATCCCACTTCTATTTGGTAAGTAAAGTAATCCTCAATGTTGGAATGATTTTGGTAAGAAAGGTGTTCTTATATCCAGAAGATGGGAATGAACTGCAGTAAGGCTCCACAGTAATCAGGAGCCTCAACAAGGATTATAACCTTTGACCTAGTAATTCCATTTCTAGGGATTTATCCTAAGGAAGTAATCAGAGATAAGGACAAAGATTTATGCACAAGGATGTTCAAAAGCTGGAAACAACTGAAATGTGCAAAAATAGAAAAACGGTAAATAAATACTAATAAATCTTAGGATACAATGCAACTATTAAAAATACATTTTTGAAAATAAATAGCTTGGGATGTACCCCTGATATAAAGGTTAATTTGTATTTACAGCCTTACTGATGTTAGTATATGTATAATTGTATAAATACATTCCCACAAATTGACAGAAAATTACCAAAAATAGAGTGATTATCTGTAGGTAATGGGGTTAAAGTTGATTTAAAATTTTTATCGTCATAATCTTCTACCATGGATATTGGTTAATTTTGAACAATACTATTGTTCTGATTGGTCTTATAAAAAGTCCACATTACTTTATCAGGAAAAGAAGTAAAAATTCCACTTGGATTCAAAAGGGTTGTACAACTTTGGCACTTGGTCAATGTGTGACTATATCAATGTTGCTAATATTCAATTGTTCGTTTGAGCCTATCAGTTTTTGTCAAAAAAAGTCCATTCCAAACGAATAATGTACAAAGTTAGTATCTGTGTTGGTCAGCTGCCCACCCCCAGCTTCCCAATGGGTTCTCTGGTGGTCATTCATTGATCTAATTTAGATTAAGGATGGTAGGTCTTAGGTGACTGCTCTGCTCAGGATCTTAAGCAAGCTAATTATTATCACAAAGAACTAGCTCAGGAGGCTTAGGGTTCACGCGCAGAGAGCTCTGTCTACATTTCTGTTATTTGGCTCACGAAATTACAAGAGTCTGGTGAGTCAACAGGAAAGATTCCAAACAGAAAGGTCAATGCTGGGCTACTGATCTTGCTGACCTCACCTTGGAGCCAAGAATTGCAGTGCAGTTTTTCCTCCCACGCTAAAACCATTAGCAACCAGCTTGTCCTGGTTGATTCTTTTACAACTATTTTTGAATAGGTAATAGGTCTTCCGGTGCCCACACACTAAATTAGCATGTCACTTCATGACTTTCCTTCATTGTAAAGGCCTTTCATGTATCAGTACAGTACTGGACTTGCTAATGTTAATATGCATTAATTAGATGGTGTTCTCTTTCAAATCAGACTGTGATCCCTGTGAAAGTCAGATGGTTTAGGGTAGATGTGAAAGCCAGTTTATACAACTCTGATGACTTAATGGGTCACTTTTTCAGAATAACTTTGTAACAGACAAATTATTCAGAGCCTTGTTCAGTGGCTTTTTAGAAAGAGTTTTCAGACAGCTTCAAAAGGACAGTTAGAGAGAAAGGATAGTAATGTCAGTACTGTCTTCTGCCATGTTACTTCCTCATCTAGTCAGTCACCAAATCCTGATGATTCAAATAGCTCTGGTGGGCTGTGGGTATACATCAGTGGCATAGCATCTGCCCAGCATGGGTGGGATCCTGGGCTCAATCCCCAGTGCTGCATAAAAATAAAAACAAAAATCAAACACCAAGACCTAGTGTTTGTATCTTCCAGCCCACCTCAGTAGCTTCATGCCTAGAACAAGGTCTCCTGAGAGATGATTCCAGATCTCAGAGACTAGACATCTGTTCCCCAAAGCACTTTCCTCTTTTTCTTGGGTGCACAGGGGGCCCATGTTTCCCAGCCTCCCCTGCAGGCAGGAAGGAACATGTGACTGACTGTGGGCACAGTGGCATGAACATGACGCCATCTGACACATGAAGACCTCTCAGGTACAGTGGTAGGAGCCATGCACTAAATAAGAGGGAGGTTGGGTGTGTAGCTCATACACAGACAAAAGCCAACACCTATCCCTGCCCTTTTCTGAAAATATAATGTGGAGTCTTAATGCTAGGAACAGAAGGTTTGGTTTACCTCAAGTCAAAGTTCTTTCCCAGGTATTCTTCTTTCCCAAATTGCTACTACAACCACCTCATCATTTCTCCCTGTATGATCCAAGCCAGTCTCAGTGATCAATTTTTTTTAAAGTCCTATATTCTTTTAGAAATAATTTTTACCAAGACTAAGCATGTACATCTCTTAGATGATGATATCCTAATAAAGTAAAAATTTCAATTAAAGCAGAAACCCATTTTAGAATGACAAGCATGAACTTAGGTTATTTAACTGATGACGATCAGCTGTTAAATGTCTGAGGTCAATTTTAAATGATATTGAGTAGTTTCAAATGTCCTGTTGATTTTCGACAATAAAAAAGTTCAGTTTTTTTTTTTTAAATGATATCCTAAAACCCAAAACACTAATCTTCCTGTTCCTGAATTCTTTTTTTTTTTTTTTAGTGGGTACCGGGGGGTCGACCTCAGGACCTCGCGCGCCAACAGGCACCCGTGCCACTGAGCGATATCACCGGTCCCTTTTTCGTATGTGGGATCCGGGAGTTGAACTCGGGCCCTCGCGCTTGCAAGGCAGGCGCTTATGCCGCTGAGCCATCTCACCGCCCCTGTTCCTGAATTCTTACAACAGAGAAAACATGTTTAACTATGATGATTTTTATAATAGCAACTTTCAACGTATTTTATTCGTATAAGTTTAATTTAGAAGTAACAGAGATCACTAATTTTCTGTAAACTTGTAAATGATTTCCTGAACGGAAACATACTGCATGTTATGAATTTTAAAAGATACAATGCCTGTTCTCCTTTGAAGAGTTTATAGTCCAGTGGGAGAGAGGGAAACACAAATAAATAACAGCAATACGAGGCAGTATGAAGTAAGTTCTCCAGGGACACATCAAGGGTGAAGGTGTTCGGAAAAGCCCCTTAGAGAAAGCGATATTTGAGATCTGCCAGGATTTGATGATATAGGGGAGTGGAAAGAAAGAGAGATGGTAGGAAAAACCTTTTGGACTAGGTTTTTTTTTTTTTTTTTCCTACTAAATTTCTTTTACATATTTCAGCAAAATTCTGTTTTGTTCACAAAGTAAACAGTGCCGACAGATGAATGTGGTAGTTGTTCTTGTAGTGCTTCTAGCCTTGGCCCTGGAGGCCATAAGACAGAATCCAGGTGACACTCTATGCTGACTAGTGCCAAGCCACAGATGGAAAACATTACTGGGCCAGTTCTGCCCCAGTGACTGGATGCCAGCATCCCTGTGTGAAAAATGAGGAGGGGGTCACAGGTCCATGTATTACAGAGTATGATGGTTAATGCCACTGGGGATGTTGTCAAGTGATTTGTGTGGTAGTTGGAAACCCTTTTCTTACTACAATTCTTTGTTATTTAAACTTGGGAGTAGGAAAGACATTTTCTCTAGTAGGTTGGGAAAGAAGTTGGACTACAAAAGGATGTCAAAGGCAAACTAATCATTGAGAGTTGCACAGAAAAAGGAAGAAATACTGAAAAATGTTATTATTTTTCTTACTGGGGGACTGAACTTTTTAAAGTTGATAGTAATAAGAGTTAAGAACAGAGTATCTTTCTATTCTTCTCTCCCCAAAAGTCAGCCCAGGAAATATGCTCAAGCCTACAAAGCCAGGGTCTCTAAGGCCATTGGAGGCAGCAGGTCTAATAAACCCCTAAGTTTTGATTATTTCTCCTTCTTTTCTTGATTTTCAGAAAAGTCTGTAGAGCTATAGATTCTTACTTTTTTTCTGTAAATTGGAGTAAATTGGAGGTCAGAAAATAAAGTAAAAATACGTACTTGGGAAAATGTTATAATAGAGAAGGGTTAGCCACTGGAGTTAGGAGGCCCAGCTTTGAGTCCCAACTCTGCATGATCTTGGCAAGTTTAAATTTTTTCTTCATCTTTGGAGAGGGGATGAATTACTGCCAAACTACTTCATAGGATAATTTAGAGATTAAAATAGAAATGAGATAATATGTACTTAAGAGACTGATCAGCTAGGAAAAATGCAAGAAGAGTTAAATTTCTCTTCTTAATGTTAAATAATAATTATATACTGTATGTGTGCCGAGATTTTGACATTTTGATTCATTGTTTTATCCCCAGTGCCTGGCACAGTGCCTGGCAAACAGTTGAAGTGTGAGAATTATTAATTGCATAAATGAATGAATAGGTCCAAAGTAAACCTCAGATTAAGCAATGCTCCTAAATGCTTTTTGATAACTACCTAAAAGTCTAAAGAAAGCCACATTAAACTTCTTTAACCCATCATAGGCAACTGATTTAATTTATGGTGTGCATTAACCATGTTGCATCTGCTTGAGACCTTTGTGCATGGAGAGCTCAATAAATATTTAGACTCATGGGCACATGGGTCTAAGCGTAGAACCAGATTCTAGGGAGAAAAATCCTTTCCATTGGGACTACATCTAATTTTGAACTCCTACTATATTTGTCTACATCCAATTCCTTCCTTATGATTTGACTTTGCTCTTCAGAAGATAAATATGGCTGAGGTGAGAAGTTAAAATCTTCAATTGAATGTAACTCCAATTCAATGAATTCTTTTATTTTTCAATTTTTATTTTTTATTAGTATATGTTTGCAGTACATTTCTCATGGGGAGTTGGTACATGTATACAACCCATTTTAAGTCTTGTTTTTAGTTCTCTTCCTCTTTGCTTCCTTCCTCTTCCCTCCATCTCTTTGTTCCCTTCTCATTTGCAAAAAATCTATCTCCCTATTTCCTATTACCTTTCTTTTATTTTGCTTTTATATTTTTTGATTTCTCATATAAGAGAAAGCCTGTGATATTTAAGAATGTGTGTCTGGTTTATTTCACTTAATGGTAAGGTCTCAAGGTGTATCCATCTTTCTACAAATGACTCAAGTTTATCTTTCTTTATGGCAGAGTAGTACTCCATTGTGTGTAAATACATTTTCTTTATCCATTCATCTGTTGATGGGCATATAGGCTGCTTACAAGATTTAGCTATTATGAGTTGTGTTGCTATAAACAAATATGGGTATGCATGTATCACTGTAATATGATCCCTTTAACTCTTTTGGGGAGATACTTTGTAAGGGAATAGCTGGATCAAATGGGTTTCTTGACTCCAATGCTGCACTTAGAATAATTAGGTCACCAGCTTCCAAAGGTACATTTTCCAGGAGGCATAGGCCTTACTTTGAGGGTGTAGTTTGGTGGGCAGGATGTGATGACATTAGTCCTCTTGCCCATTCCATGATCCCAAATTCCAACTGATCTTAGTTCCCTCTTTTCTTTGGCTGCTACGAAGCTCTGTGCTGAAACTAGATCAATCTCAATCTCAACATCCTAGGACTTTATGGCTTTTATCTTATGTATTATAATTACATTCAGTGGTATTCTTTATCATACATTTCGCTTCATATTATTTTCTATTTTTATTTTCTTTTTGCTTTGGTCTTATCGCTGTTCTTATAGTATGTTTGTCTGTAAACCACTTTGGATATCTTTTGGTGTGAGGTATAATATTAATAAGTCCAACTGCAACAGCCGATCTAGGAGGTTGCTAGAGTGAACCTAAAGATGGCCAGCAGCCCTGAGTGTGAGCTCTGTCACCACTGGCTGTGGCACACTCTTACAATGCTACATGACATTAAATCATTCAAGGGACAACTTCATCCTGATTGCCATGGTCTGTGTCTGCATGTCCCCCCCAAAGCGTCATGCAGTCATGGAGGCAGGCTTCTAGAGTCTGTGATTGATTCATGGTCCAATGGTGGGATTATGGGTGTGAGTGCTATACCTGCCCCGTGGCGGGCAGCCTGCATAAAATATAAGGGAGGGAAAGAGGCTTGCTCTCTCTCCTCCCATTTTGCTCTTATTGCTTTTGGTATCTTCTGCTGCCATGAATGGTTGCCCCTCTGCCACACCACTCTGCCTTGGATCCAGCTGATTATGGACTGAAACCTCCACAAACAGTGAGCTAAATAAACCTTTCCTTCCTTAATTTTGGGTGTCAGGTAGTTTGTCTCTGCAACAGGAGAAAAGTAACTAAGACACTGATATTGAGAATGTTTCTCTGGATGGGAGATCGTGGGGGTGGCGGGAATCCTTGTTGATGAAAACACAGAGTTCTAGAGACACTGTAATTCCAATCAATCTGAGGCTTGCTTGGAATGTAAATTCCACAGCCAGCACCCGCCATCTTCTTGGGCATCCAGAACCAACTGCCAATAAAAACCTACATTCTCAGTGTGTCTGCTTCCACTAAATACTTGTGGCTATGTTTCTAAAACCTGATGCAAAGTCTTAGCTATGACAAGAAAGGTTGAAGACTTGAAGATTTGTTTACCTCCCCAATATGAAGGATTCTAAACTAAATTTTGGCCCCAGGAAAGTCCTCTAAGAGGTGATGGCTGGCTTGATCCTTTTTTCTTTAGCACAAGTTGGATAACAAATGCTGAAACCCAAAGGCTTTTCATCTAGTTTGTTTCAAATAACAGATAGTACATTAAAGCTATTTATTTATTTATTTTTGGACACACATTAATTGTACAAATTAATGGGTTTCACTGTGATATTTCTATGCATGCATATGTTGTGCACTGATCATGTCCACCTTCTCCAGTCTTTCTATCCTTCCCTTCTACCCTCTTGTGCCCAGGTTCTTCTGTCTCTTACCCCATGTCCCCTACCCAGTCCATAACAACCCTTCTTCTACTTTTGGGTCATTTTTTTAAGGTTTCCACATAAGAGAGAAAACACAAAACTTGTCTTTTAGTGTCTGGTTAAAATGGTACAATTCACTTAGAGGAAGATACTGAGGTTGGGGGAGGGAAAGAAGCCTTAGCGAAAGTGATATAAAGGAGGTAATCACTAAATATCTGATGAACACATGGCTGAATGATTAAGAGTAGGCTAAGACACTCATTCTTTATAGATGTTTGGTTTGGCCTGTTTTGAAAACTGCTATGTAATATAAAATTGGGACTTCTAACTTCTGCTGAAATTTAAAATAAAATAAAATAGCCCATGTTTTTTTCCAGTAATCATGGGTAGTATTTTTTATTAAAAGGTTATTTTTTTAATACCTCTAGCCATTTCATTTGGCTTTAGCCACTCCAAATAAGGATTTTAGCTGACCCATGGGATGTTACTGTGAAAGAGTTCCATTGTCCCTTTAATTCAGCCCTGCCACCACCTCAATAATCACACATTGGCCCAGATTACCCCAGGGTCTGCTCAGTTTGAAGAAGGCAGTCCTTGGTAACTTGGAGACACTGATACAGCTTCTAAATTGTTCTCCCTACCCCCAGAACATCAGCTTAGACTGTACATACTCACTACCTTTGGCCCACTGGTTATACTGCACCTTATCTGGTCGTGGCTGAATAGGGCACATGTGATTAATCCCACCTGTGAGCATCTCCACAGTCCTGCTGTGTGGTTCTGCTGAAAGCTTCTATTATTATAGCTCAGAATAGAAGGAATGGAATGAAAAGAAGGGGGATAGAAGAGAGGGGAAAGTGGCTTAGCCCTTCTGGGTGGCCACCTCTTAAGTAGAAATCTATACTTGCTCATATAAATACCACACTCAGTTTGTCAAATTCTCAAATCATATTTATACACTTAAAATGTCTTTATTTCCAAATTGTGGATGAAGCACAGATGGGGATATCCATTTTATAACAAAATGAGAAAATCAACACTAAAGAAAACATTTTTGTTAATCCATAAAAACTTTTTTAGTTTAATTGATACCAAATAACATAGATATTTCCCAAACAAGAAATACTTTAAAGAAAACTGAATATTCTCTGTGCTACTCATGGAGAATGCCTAGTAAGTACAATTTAGAGATTACCCTTCCATATTAGGCAGACAGCTCTTTTCCAATTTCCACCATTTTAGTGAAAGCACAGATTTTCACTGCCAAAGTAGACTTTTTTTTACTTTTATCCTTTCTCAGTATATTCTTTCATGATACCACCAGTATCCAAAGGCAGAATACCTCCATTGTAAATGTTAAATATTCAAGTTTTAAAAAGAAATAAGAAGCTACTCAGTTCATCAGGA
This sequence comes from Erethizon dorsatum, assembly GCA_028451465.1. Classification (NCBI taxonomy): domain Eukaryota; kingdom Metazoa; phylum Chordata; class Mammalia; order Rodentia; family Erethizontidae; genus Erethizon; species Erethizon dorsatum. The sequence goes on along the minus strand of CM051836.1, from coordinate 59,663,244 downwards.
AAACAAAACAAAACAAAACAAAACAAAACACACTGTGACCTCCTTGAAGACAAGGACCATTTCTTAGCCACCTGTGGTGGCACATGTGGTAGGCTGCTGGGCACCTCAATAGACATAAGACATTTTTGGTGAAGGATCTTATGGATTGAATTCATAAATAAAAGTACTAAAAGCTAACTTTTATAATAGATGTATAAATAACACTTTGCACAGGATAATTTCTTATAAGTTGTCAAAAAAATCTTTTTACTTAGATAGATTATATTCTTAAAATCTAATTAACATGAATGAAATAAATAATTAAAGCTTTTCATTTTCCTCTTCTTCCTTCTCCAGAAAAATTCCACAAAATTTTCCAAAAAAGTACACTGTCATCATCAGAAAAAAAATCCTCCTGTTGAACTGTTGTTACAATGGATTTCCTTCTGTACTGCTTAAGTAGGCCCTCAATTCCCCTGAGATACCAAAGAATTCTCTGCTTTCAGGAATAGACTATTTCAGTTGTAAGGGCTTTATAAGAACATCCAACCCAAGTTCTTTACTTACGGAAAAGAAAAACTTGCCCAGACTGCATTACTAATTAGAGGTGTAAAGCTCTACAAGGGTGAGAGCTATCACTGTGTTTTCAATGACTATGCCTGACACATAGCAGACATTCAGTAGATAGTTGTTGGACAAACAAATGACTTAACATGAGGAAAAACTGCTAGTCTAGGCCTTCCACAGCACTACGGCTGGCCAGTTTTGCAGTGATGCAAAATGGTTACTAAATTCTTCCACATTTTTCTTACTGGTAAAAGTACAAAGTTATAAAATAATTCCCTGTGTCAAATGAAATGCACATATTTACTGTTTCAAAATAGCAATGAGTTAACTGTTATCTTAATAATTGACAGAATTAATATACATCAGTAAACAGATTCCCTTGAGTTCCTAACTGACTGCACTGTCAGTGAGAGGATCTATAGCTAACTGAGCCAGTCTTATTTACAACCATTGAGTTGTTTCCCTGAGTGTTCTAAACATGAGAACCCTGTAAATTAATCCTGTTACCTTGTTCTTCCCACCCTTCCAGGCCTTGTCTGTCAACCTCCTTGGGGTAGCCTGTTCAGTTAGCCAGCCCCACACATGTCCTTTATGACTCTATGAGGCACTCTCAGAAGCTTGTCACAGGAAAGAGCTGGTCCAGCTCTCAATCATCTGGGCAGTGACAGTGGTACAGTGGTCAACCGGTTGCCTGTGTTGGTGACCTGACAGGCACGGGTAGCATGATTAGAGAGGTCTCTCCCTGCCTTAATGTCTCTAATTCCATCTATGCTTAGTATTTGTCACTTTGCCAATTCTTTAAATTCCTTACCTGATAGTTGGGGGGGGGTGTAGAAAGTGTGAACAAGTGATATACATTTATACATTTATTTAATTAAAAGTAAGTAAATATTTGTGCTAATTCAGATTCCATTATTTTCTTTCAAGGATAGACTAGTGATAGCAAGTACTGAAGTTTTAAGAAAAATATACAAGAAAAAATGTTTGAAGTTTTATCCATTAAATTTTTGGGAAATTAGACTAAAAAACCTGTCATTATTTTGTTATTATTGATTTAAAAAATTGGTCCACTTTGATAAAGCTAGGTTTTGAGGTTAATTTGTTGTGAAACATACTACAGTCCTACTTATCTGTCCTGTGGATATATGCTGTCGGTCCAGCACAATCAGAGAGCGTGTCATAGCCCTTCTGTGATTCTCTCATAACATGGCTCAGTGTTATTCAACTCACTGAATATGGGTGAGAGAAAAGGACGGGGGGAGGAAATGAAGGGAGAGAGATGGAGGAAAGGAAAAAGCTGGAAGAAAGAGAGTTCTTCCTCAGGGTTTTAAGTTTGCCTTGGTCAAGTATTTTATGAGTTCAGTATAAAAGGGGAATGACTGTCTGGTTCTTTTCAAGTTTGCTGAAATAATTTTTCCTTGAATTGTTCTACCACAGAGTCAATTCTGTTACTTTTATGTAATGTCCTCAGGGCTTCTGAGGGTTAGGCACATTAGCAAACTGGAAAGGAAGGCCAGGCAAGAAGGTGGGTTACCTTCTGAACCATGTCACTGATAAATGCATGTTATATATTTTTATACCAGGCATTGCAATCCTGCTGGTAAAATGTAAAAGATGGCAATTTCTAATACTTTGTTCTAGTACAAGAAGGGAAGCTCTTCATAACAAAAAGAATTCTATTATTTTGGGCTTAAACAAATATCAAATGTTTTAGAGCTATAAAATTTCCCTTCTGATCTGGTGTGTGTGTGTGTGTGCGTGCATGTGTGTAAAAGGGAAAAGCATTCTGAAATTTCACACTTTCTCTATTAGGAAGGATCTGGAAAAGTTTAACACCAAGCTTTATCTTTGGAGAAATTCTACCAAAGATATTTAAACCCAAGTGTGTACACATTGCTCTTCATTAACTTTGTTCTTCCAACCCTGTCCAACTCTGGTGAGTACTACATTCTTTTCAATTGTTATAAGAGGCAAGAAAGGAACAAGGCAATACGTTTTGGAAAGCCAGTAGTCAGGGGCCCACATAACATGACAAGAACTCAAATATTTTCTTTCATGTCCTTTTGAAACATCTTGTGTGTACATTCCTCTTTGGAGACCTGTACTTAAACAGTTCATGTTTTTAATGACGAGATTGTGCACTAAATGTAGACACTTTGACTTCATTACTCCATAAATGAGAACACTGTCTAAATGAGATTTGATAGCTTCATTTTTTTGAATAAATTTGGAAGCAATATGTTAGATGTTTTGTTTTGTTGTGTTTGTTTTGTTTTGTTTTTGAGACAGGGTCTTGTTATATACTTCAGGCTTTGAACTCATTACGTCAGTGCTGGCAAAGCTATGGCATGCATGCCTCAGCCGGCTGTTTGTTATCATTGAAAGCTTTAAAAGGCCTCTAACTTGCAGCGATCCTTCTGCCTCAGCCTCCTGATGCATATGCCACCAGGTGTAGGCATGTGCCACCATGCCCAACCTGGTAAATATTAAAATTCATAATGCTGGAATAGAATGAAGCCTTTCGGATTACAGTTATACATAATATCTGACAACTGATCTTGATAAATATCCAAAGGCAGTTCAGTGAAGAAAGGATAATCTTTTCAATGAATGACGCTGATATTATTAGATATCTGTAAGCAAAGAAAAAAACAAAACAAAAAACTACATCATAATATCTTGTGCCTCAGAGTTAATGAAAATTAACTCTAAATGGATCATAGACATAAATGTAAGAACTAAAACTTAAAAACTTCTAGAATAAACTTTAAGAGAAAATCCGAGGTTAGGTAAAAAATTTTTAGATATGATACAAAAGTCATAATGTATTTTAAATGACACATTTGGTATCATCAAAATTCAAAACTTCTGATGAATGAAAGATATAATTGAGAGAACAAAATGACAAACACAGTCTGTGAAAGCATATTTGCAATACAGTATCTGATATATAAATTGTATCTAAAACTACAATAAACTCTCAAAACTCAACAATAAGAAAATGGCCCAGGCTGGACAGATAAGAGGAACTCACTGATTATGGCTTGCAGGAGCAGAACTTGGCCCCCTGTTTTGCCAACAAGACCTTCACTTTTGAGGCTCTCTTGGGCACCTTAGCAGCATTGCAGCCACCTCAGGACCTATGGGTGGGTTTAGAGGATTTGGGACATCTACAACTTCAGGTTCTACATTCAGCTTTTTTGCTCCAGCTAACACAGGCACTACTGGACTTGGTGGTGGTACCCAGAACAAAGATTTTTGATTCACTACTGGTTTGGTTTTTGCACAGCAGGAACTAGGACTGGTTTATGTACTGATTTAGGAACTGGACTGGGATTTGGAGGATTTAATACACAGCAGCAGCAACAGCAGCTAGCTGTAGGTTAGAGTTGTATGCCCAGTAATAAAGATGAAGGTGGGCTAGTGGTTTTGTTTTCAACAAAAAACAAATAGATATTCAAAGCCAACAACAGCAATTGGTAGAATCATTGCATAAAGCTGTGGGAAGAGATCAGACACTTGACTGTAAATGTAAAAGATATTAAAACATTGCCAGATGATCAGACAGAAGTTGTCATTTATGTTGCTGAGCATTCTCCGAATAGTGCCTCAAGAAGAGTTCCCGCTACATTATATGCCCATGTTGAATAAGCCACCATAAAACACAATTGTAGCAACTTGGTGTAATGCTTTCTATGACCACAACAGAACTTTTTCCTGCACAGATAACACAGTCTCCTGCCAACGTTGATCCTATTATTTGGGTACAAGCTGAGTGAATACCCCTGGTTTTGGAAAGTTGATTCCTGTACCAATGGTATGTTTCAAAGAACTTTTCCGAAGACTGAAGGTTCAAGATCAAATGACTAAGCAACATCATACCAGATTAGATATCATATCTGAAGATATTAGTGAGCTACCAAAGAATCAAACTACTAGTATGGCCAAAATTGCACAGTATAAGAGAAAACGCAGATATCTCCCCATAGAACATGACAGATGCTAATCAAACAGGAAATTCAAAGGAAGGGTGGTTATGCCATCCAGGGTGATGGAGAACAGTCCTGGCTCAACTAGGTACAATTCACTGTGAATTAAATGCATCTACTCAGTTCAAGGACAGACTAACTGAACTGATGTCCCAAATCAGGATGCAGTATCATTTTGGAGTAGCCATATCTGAAGAAAGATATTACAAGATACAGATCTTTTACAAGAAATCAAGCAGCAGTTGAAACAATAGAAAGGCCTTAGCCACTTGTTTAGCATCATAAAGGATGACCTAAAATATATAAAGTTAGTAGAAGAAATATTGAATAAAATCCTCCACACCAGAGATGTGACAGTTAACAGTTTGAAATGCATCCTCCTACTGCATCAGGATTTCCTTAAAATGAAGCTGACCGCATGGAGAAAAAAAGAAAATGATCCTCTCTTGGCTTGAATTTTTTGAGAAGGTTATGAACAAATTACTGTTCACCAAATTTGAAATAAAATAGTCACTACACAATTCTTAAAAAATAACCTTCATTCTCACAGAATCAAAGAAAACAATTGTAAAGTTCATGTGGAATCAGAAAAAACCTAGAACAGCAAAAGCAATCCTGAGCAACAAGAGGAAGGCAAGAGGAATCACAATTCCAGACTTCATATTATACTACAAAGCTTCAGTGATTAAAAACACCATAGCATTGGAAAAACAAAAACAAAAACAAAAACAAAACAACCCAGATATGTGGATTAATGGAACAAAATACAGGTGCCAGAAATGACTCCAAGCACGGTCAGTTACCTGATCTTTGACAAAGGGGCCAAAAACTTATGCTGGAGGAAAGACAGCCTCTTTAACAAATAGTTCTAGGAAAACTGGCTAACCACATACAGAAGATTGAATCTAGACCCATACCTTTCAGCATGTGCTAAACTAAAATCAAAATGGATAGAAAATGTAAATGTCGATAAAAACAATCTACTGGAAGATAAAATAGGTAAAACTGTGGAGAACACAGGCATAAGCAAGGACTTTCTGAACATAACCTCAACTGCACAGGAAATAACACCAAGAATCAACAGATGGGGTCACATCAAATTAAAAAGATTCTGCACAGCAAAGGAAACAACCAAAAGAGGGAAGAGACAACCTACAGTATAGGAAATTTTTTTTCCAGGTGTTCCTTATTCAGAAAACTAATATCTAGAATATACAAAGAACTCAAAAAAAAAAAAAAAATAGACACCCAAAATAAAAGACCCAATCAAAAAACGGTCAACTGAAATAACAAACACTTCTCAGAAGAAATACAGATGGCCAATAAATACATGAAAAAATGCTTGACCTTTAAAGAAATGAAAATTAAAACAACACTGAGATTCCATCTTACTCTAGAAAGAATGGCTATCTTCAAGAAATCAGATAATAACAAAGGTTTTTGAGGCTACAGTGGTGGGGGGCTTTTACATTGTTGGTGGGAAATTAAACTTATACAACCATTATGTAAATGATTATGATTCCTCAAAAAAATTAAACAAAAAATTCCATTTGACCCAGCTATTCCTCTCCTAGGTAGATTCCCAAAACAGTTAAAGACATATTATCCATCTTTATAGCACAGCAATTCAAGATAGTTAAATCTTGGAAGATGCCTATATGTCCATCAACAGATACATATATAAAGAAAATTTGGTATTTACACACAGTGGAGTATTATTCTGCCATAAAGAAGGATAAACTTGAGTCATTTGTAGGAAAATGGATGTACCTTGAGGCCATAATGTTAAGTGAAATAAATCAGACACACATGCCTAAATATAGCATGATTTCTTTCATAGAGAAATCCAAAATATAAATAAAGAACAAAATAAAAGATAATAGAAAAAAAGTGAGAAAGATGGAGGGTGTGGGCAGGGAGGTTAGGAAAAAAATGCATCTCAGAGGGAAGGGAGGAGGAAGGGACATAAAAAGAATTAAGATGGGGCCGGTGAGATGGCTCAGCGGCTTAAGCGCCTGCCCGGCAAGCGCGAGGGCCCGAGTTCGACTCCCGGAATCCACATACGAAAAAGGGGCCGGTGATATCGCTCAGCGGCACAGGCGCCTGCTGGCGTGCGAGGTCCTGAGGTCGGCCCCCCGGTACCCACAAAGAAAAAAACAAAAACAAAAACAAAAAAAAAACAAAAAAAAAAGAATTAAGATGTTTTATGTACATGTACCAACTCTTCACAGTGAATGTACTCATTATGTACTGTGAACATATACTAATAAAAACAAAAATTTAAAAACCTTCAAAAGATTTACATCTAAAAACTGTTTACTTTTTAAAAAGTACATAATTAACAAAACGTTCATAGTATTGTACATTTTTACAACAGCACTTTCTTAAATGATTATTTTCCATTCTGCTTTCTATAGCAAGTAAATAAGAACTATGTATACTTCACATATAGTAAGCCATATAATTATTTGGCTGTTGGTACTTGTACTTCAGAGTGTAAATATACACCAGTTTTTTACATATGTGAATTCATCTGCAGGAAGAGTAAAGAAAATCCAAATGCATTTAATGATTAATGTGGTTTTCTTTTTGTTGTGTAAAGATTTAAAAATATATTTTTCCTCATTCTATTGTCTTGGAATTTACAGGACACACCTAAACAATTAGGATATAACAGAATTACTGTTTTTGCAAACTTTTTGTTTTTTCATCTTCTAAAAAGATGAAAACTTTAAATAAATTCTTACTTTAAAAAACCCAATGGGAAAATGCTAAAAAATTTGAACAGACATTTAACCCAAGAAGATATGCAAATGGCAAGTACATGAAATGATATGAAACATCATTAGTCACTGGGGAAATACACAATGAGAACCACGAGATATTATTATACACCTATTAGAATGGTTCCAACAGCAACAAAAAAGAAACTGACAATATTAAGTGCTGGTAAGAGATGGAGAACTAGAACCCACATATACTGCTGGTGGGAATGTAAAATGATACACACACTGTGGCAAAAATATGGCATTTTTATAAAGTCAAACATATGACCCAGTAATCCCAACACTGGGCATTAATACAAGTGAAATTAAAGCTCATATTCACACAAAACCCTACATATGAATATTTATAATGGCTTTATTCATTATTTCAAAAACTAGAAACAACCCAAATATCCTTCGACTGGCAATGGATAAATGAATTGGTGTCTCCACATAATGGAAGATTGCTGAACAATATAAATGAGTTAGCTCCTAACTTAAAGGACATTAGTGTATCTCAAATACATCATTCTAAGTAAAAGAACCCACATTCAAAAGCCTACATGGTGCAGATTCCATTCTTACAGTACTTGGGTAAAGGTAACATTATAATAACAGAAAACAGAACAGTGAGTGCCCAGGGTTAGTGGTGGGAGAAAGAGGGTGACCTCAAAGGGACGGTAAGGGGAAACTTTCGGGGGTGACGGGACAGTTCTGTGTCTGAACTGTGTTCAAAACTCAGAAGTTTTACACCAAAAAAGTGAAGTTTATAATATATAAACTAAAAATTTAATAAATAATATTTTATGTAAATGTCTACCAACATAAGAACATGCAAAAGTTATGGGAAAAAGGAATAAAATTTTCCAGTCAGAAAAGAATAAGGTGGTTTTGTATATAATTGCAAGAAAAGATGTCTAAGAGAAATGCAAGTTGTAGAAGTTTAGGCATAAGTGATTCTGTCTTAAGGAATATATATATACATGTATGTTATTAACTACATAGGAAAAAACATGGAGAAGTATTTCCCCCAAATAGAGGTTTTCTAAGAAGTTGGATGTGAAGACTTTCATTTTCTATGAGTTATATATTAGATGTGTATTTTAAAAGTATTTTTTCATAATACAGAATTATAAAGATGCAGCACCTGATGTCTCAAGCTGAAGATATGCAGGTATTTTCCAATAAAAGCACAGAATTTAACTGATTTCATGCCAGGCACTTAAAAATAGGTTTTAGTGGGGCCTGGGATTTAGCTCAGTGGCACAGCTCCTGCCTGGTAAGCGCAAAGCTCTAAGTTCGATTCCCGGTATCAAAAAAAAAAAAAAAAAAAAATTAGATTTTGGCAATGACTTGAAATGGAAATGGAAGCTTGATGTTGAGTTTAGAGTTAGTCTTGTCAGTAGTCTGGCAGGTTCCCTTGAGCTAGCATTTGTCATTTACCAAAACCCAACCCAACAGCACATTATAGAAGCATTTGGGTTGCCAATCAGCAACTGCCTGTGAAGGTTAAAAGCATGTTTTATGTAACCAATGAACATTGAAAACCAGTATGAGACATCCTGTAAGAACAAGTGCATGTAAAAGCACAGCTTTTCACAGCCTGAGAGTTTTACATTTCTTTGGATACTTATGTTTAAAACTACGTATATCCATTATAGGACAGAGAACTCATCCTGGTCAAGTAAGGCCAAGGAAAAAGATTCACAACAAATATAACATTGATGCAACAGTGAACATAATGTCACAGTTCAAGCAAACCCTGGGAAATTTGTATCTTGGATATTTTCTTTATTGTAAGCCAGAATATGGAAGTTTTTATTAAGATTGCATTCAGTGCAAAACAAATGGCGGTGCTATGCACCTTTGAAAGAGTGTTGGCCAATGTTAGGCTATAAATGTATTATTTTTTGAAAATTAATTGGAAACACAAATTGACTCTAGTAGAGCCACATGGTTCCCAGAATTTTCCTTAACAAGAACAGCATGTTCAAGAGCTACTTCTGAAAAGAAAAACGAATAGAAAAAGCCACACTTTCTGATTTACTAAGCTATTTGTTGGCATTCACTGGGATCTGGTAAAAGAACTCCATCTCCCTGCAGCTGGCAAAGCCTTTAAGGAGTCTGGAAAGGGTTCCACAGACCAGGAATCTCCCCAAGTGAAATCACCTTGCTTGGCCCAGCCTCAACTGTGAAGGTGACTGGATTTTCTTGGATACGATTTTTCAGATTGATAACTGGGTTCCTGTACCTCTCCTTATAGATGTTAACATGTTCACAGAAGAGCTTGTTTTACATGGCTCTCATTGTAAGACAGTCTGGTTTTGATGAAAATAGATTTGCAAGGAGAGTTTCATGTAGCAATCATACCTTCTGTCTGAAGCTGCTGAGCCTTGTCCATTGTACAACAGGACAGGGAGAAAGAACACAGAAAGGAAAAACGAGGATATATATATATATATATATATATATATATATATATATATATATACACATACATACAGTCATACAGTATTTTAATGCCAACAAAAACCCTCCTATAGATTCTCAAAATGAAAGTTTGGTTAGAATTTGACTTTGTCTTTCTCTAACCACACATCAATCTCATACAATGGGGTTCATTCAAACCAAATTTCAATATTCTACAATGCAATAAAAATGAGTCTGAGATTCTATAATGTTTCATTATGAAAGCTTTTTAGTATAAGAAATGAAAAGTATGTCACTGTGTTTAACACAAAAAATGTACTTTGCTTTCCTTTAATTATATTAGCTGAAAATTTCTTTAAGATCCTATAAATTGTGCAATGACAAAAAATCACTATTCTCTAGGTTCCCATCTTTTCTGTAAACCTGAGCTCCAAGTTCTTACTCATTGCCTCTGAGCAGGCTCAGGAAATTCTAGTATAGCTGTAACATCATACTTTCTTAATGGTTTAAACCTTCCTGATGGATTTTGTAAGTGATCTTTATCAAGAGTGAAAATGATAACTAATTTTAAAAATGAAAGTTAAGAGATTTTAAACTTTTTGACACAAAATCTTTTGTGAATGGGATAAAAACTTTGCTGAAGTTAAATAATTGCTTTGGATGTTTACTTATTTCCCTTATTTGGTGAAGGGAAAAGAAAGAAAACCACAGGGATTACTCAGTCCATAAATCTGCTACAAGACATATGCTGTGAGTATTTTCGTAAAGACTTTTATTATGTGGTCCTTAAGCAGCACATCCATGCCAGATGGGTGGACTGGAATATGAAACATCTCCCAGAAGAAGCTATTATTGGGTCAGTGCTATGCTAACTGAAAGGGCTCACACAACCATCTGTGGGACCCCCAGTGGCAGAGGCTTATTTCTAGAATCCTCAGTGCTGCTGCATCCTACATTAGGGATGCTTGAGACATTCTCGTGGGTAGTGCTGGTAACAAAGGTATTGGGGAACCTAATGGACTCATAAATGTTTCTAATACTGCATATGGATTTATAACCATTGCATGTGACTTAGTTTAAGACTTTTTACAGTATAGTTGCTCTAACAACAGTTCTATGCAAAACATACCAACACCACATTACATGTATCTATTTACTGTACCGTCTGTGCACGGTAACAGCAGCATGTAAATCAGGAAATGAGATGTTTGGTATAAGTAACCAAGTGAACAACTTGTGCACCCAAGTCTCTAAGCTTTGGGAAGTGTAAGAATTTAGTTTTGCAAGTGTAAGTATTGGCCAAGGATGAGAGTAACAAAGAAGAGGAGCCACATAGTCTCTGCCTTTGAAAATAAGAGTTCACTTTGTACCTGTGGTTTATGACTGGCTTGACGTAGTCTTTTCAAAAATCCACAAATTATCGCTTCAGAAACTGTGCTTCACCATTTCAGTGGTAATACAACTACTTGTAACTGTTGGTGCTAAAATGCTTAGTTTTATTCTTGACAACCATTCCACAGCACAGCCCTATTTCCCAGGGCTTACCCAGCTTTTCACTTTTACTATCTGTTGCCCCCAGGGGTTCTTTTATTTTTATATTTGTCCTCTTTTCAGGATAATAGCATGGTACATAAATGTTCCACTTTGTTATTACAAGCTGAGGGACAAACAGGCCCTGTCAAAAAGATAAACGTGTTGCAAACATACTTAAGCGCCAAGAGCTGGTCTCACAGGTCTAATTAAAGCACAGACATGCTTCCTCCAAGTACTACTTCTCATGGGTCCTCTGATGTGGTTTGCAAAGCTTGACTTGGTGAAAATAGCAAATGTGGAAGTACATACAGTCATTGCAGAGGTCTCAAAAATCTGATAGCACAGACATTTATTTCCATGTGGTGGTTAAAGTCTTCTTCAAGAACTCAAAATCTCTGACAACGCTGGGCCCTTGTTCCCACAGAGACACAGCCAACAAGCCCTGAGTGAGGACGCCCGTCCCGGGTAGGACTCAACATGGTTCCACATACAGTGCTTTTTGCCTTTCTCAACCCCATAGAAAGAGAAGCACATACTGGACTTTCTGGAAGTTGTAACTTTAAGAAAGGTTTTAAATATCTCAATAAACAAATAAAATAATGGGTCCCAAAAAACCATTTTGGGACCATACATGGAAAGGTTTTGGTATCTGACAAAATACTATCTGAAAAAACCTCTACATAATAGAATAGTTTCCTCTGTATTTTTCCCAGCCCATTTTTTCCAGCTGAATGTTATCATTTTATCCTATGTTCTTGTATTTATGCACATGTTAGATTTCTAAAAGCAGCAACACAATGGAGCCCCAGAATCACTCCACTTTTCAAGCAGCCTCTTTGGTTTCTTCTTTGGATTCTGCGGTTGCCATCCAAAAACTACCCCTAGCTGGTCTTGGAGCAAGGCTGTGTACAATCTTTAAAACTAGATTTGTCTGTAGACACAGAAACCAGAGAGCACATGTACTTTATAAGTTAGAACAATATGGGGCCATAGGGACTATTTCTAAAAATAACTATCACTTTGCCATTCCAGCCCATGGCAGTGGGTTTGGCTACCAACACAACACTATTCTATTGTACATTAATAAAGTGGCTTCTGATTAAACAAAGCCGAGGTGAGAGGGAAGAAGGTCTAGGAAAACATCTCAATAAAGCACTGCTTCAAAAAGTGCTAAAGGCAACAGCAGATAAGATAGAACTAGGAAAGGCGTTGTGGGGAATCAGATGAAGCCCCCCTCAGTGAAGAGTGAAGCAAAAGTGATGGCTTCAAGCCAAAAGGAGGCAGGAAACAGATGGCAGCAAAATTAAAGTGTCATGATTAGGCTGGAAATCTTAGGTGGCTGTCAACTAACAAATATAAATGAATTAGGGAGACAACATAGAAAGAACAATGCTGAGAAAATAAGCCATATATATATCCCCACATGATTGTTGATCATGTTGCTGCAAAATTTCATGCATTTGTAAATAAAAATTAACTAAATTGAATATAAAGTTAAAAATCACAATTATTTGGAACAAAATTTCTAGATAATTGTAACAAAACATGAGGATTAGAGCAGGAGAAAGATGTTAAGGTGTGCTAAAGGTCTCATTGTGTTGAGAATAAAGAGCAATTGGCAAACAGTATTATTCTTAATATCGTTCCACTTTTGTATGCACACACATACAAGGTCTTGTTAGGGTACACAGTAGGTATGAGGGGAACATCTGTGTACTGTACTATTCAAAATGTTTTAAAAAATCTGAACTTCTTTTAAAAATATTATTTTTAAATAAAAACTTCAAAAAATGTTAAAAAATAACAAATGGCCCAAAATATATTGGCAAAATGTCTCTTATTTTCATACATTGATATGCTGATTGTATGCTCCTGCATTGGGTAAGTAAAACATCACAATTAGTGTTAGACATGGTGGCAGCCCTGATGTTCACAGCTGCAGCTCCTTTCAGGAAGAACTTGCCTCTGAGCCATTCTACAAGGTGTGTAACTGGTGGACAGGCTCCAGCAGTCACCTCAGCTTCACTGCCATCCTCCTCAGCTTCAGAGCCCAGGCCTTAGTCCTCCTAGGGAAGAGGGAAGTTCCAGCCAGTGACTGAAGACGGGGCACTAGTTTTGACCTTTTCCTCCTGAGTTTCTTCTAATAGGCGATCTTTCCTCCTGAATCCCTCTGGGCTTGCTTGCTCAGGCCTTGGTCAGACCTGTACCAGGGTAGGAGGGACTCCTTCCCTTTCTCCTTCTCCAATCCTTTCCCCTCTGTGCTTTCACCCCTGCTGTCTGATGGATGGCACAGCTGAGGCTCTCTCTGCTCTCTCCTGCTCCCTTCCCCTTTAACTCTGTCCCAGCACCTGATTGGAGGACCCAAGCAACAAGATGCTTCTTTGGGGTTCATACCTCACAGGCACTCTTACTCTTCTTCCTTTCTGAGAATTCCTCTCTCCACCCTCACCCTGAAATTCTTTCACAAGCCTTTTTTTTTTTTTTAAAGCATGTGACTGCCCTGACGTTATTGGCTATGTAGAAAGCAGGCCATGATCCAAGCTGTCTCAATCATTACTGTAACCTATAATAAATTCTCCCCCATCCACTCATTATGTTGTATATACTAGCTCAAGTAGATTTCTGTTCTTGTAACCACATTTCCCAATGATTACATTTAATGATCAAGTCTCTCACATCTAGTATTTTTATGCACTGTACTTTATTTGATGAAAGCTCTTGAGAACCAAGCTGAAAAGAAAGTATTTATAAAGAATATCATTTCCCAGTGATTTGCATCATTTAAAAAGTCAAGTTTGTACCTTTAAAAAATTTGATCCCAAGAAATGAGGACGGTGTGAGGTTTGGGATTTAGCACTGATTTTGGATCTGAAGTTTCAAATCCCTGGTTTGCCACTAAATGGTTATATGACACTGGGTAAACCCTTTATTTTCCTGGGGCTAGAGTTGGTGATATTTTAAAATATGAAGATTTTGTGCTAAAATTTATTTCTAAAGTCCCTTTGATTATATTTCCATAATCTGCCTAGTATTGTTTTACTGAAGTGTATAGCAGTGCATGAAACATAGAATGTACTCAATACATATTTTCTGAATTGAATTAATTAATAAATAATTAAGAACTTTGAGGACATTTTTGAGTTTTTAGAAAGAAGTAAAGGAAAATATTTAATCTTGTGCACAAAAGAAATACAATTAATTTTTCTGTCTTCTTTAAACTTTTTGATACTTTCTGGGATTTTGTTTTCTTCCCTCTCCTGCCCAGGCCTCCAACGTCTAGCATCTTACCTTCTCTTTGTAGCACCCTCATCCTTGTCATGATTCTCTCCTGAACTCAAGTTAAGCTCCTTCTCCTCTCCTCCTGTCCTAAAAGTACACAACAATTTTTGTCTATGTTCATCTTCCCACTATAACGTAGGTCCCTGAAGCTATGGATATTTGTCTGTTTTGTTCACTGCTGTGTATTCAGTGCTTAGAATAATGCTCTGTACTTAGCAGGTACTTTATAAATATTTGTTGACTGAATGAACATACACTTTATGTAAATATTTACACTAAATATTCACTGTAAATCTGAGTTTTAGCTGTTTGGGCTACAGATGTAAATGTGAAGATGCTAAGTGGAATATAAGGAGTGTCCTGAGGGAAGTGAGGCAATCCAGCAAACACCTGAGCAGGTGAGTGAAGGAGCCATTCTTTCACTTATTAAGTTCCCTGGATCTTGCTCTTGGCCTAAATAAAGGCAAAAACAACTACCACCTCCACCACTATTACCTGAGGCAGAGAGATAGGCAGTGCAAATGCCCCATGGGAGGAGCAGTCCTGGCTGGCTTGAGGACTTACACAGGCTTTTGTAGCTAAATTAAAATGAGCAAGGAAAGAAAAGTGGGAGTGAGGTCAGAGAGTTTACATATCAGCCCCCCACTTAACACCCCCCCACCCAGAGACTTTGGCTTTTACCTTGAGTGAGGTGGAGAGCTACTGAAGGGTTTTGCAAGTAAAGGAATGACACGGTCTGACATATGTTTTGAAAGGACAATTTTGGCTGCTAGCATAAGAAAAGATTGTAGGAGAGAAAAAGCAGAAGCAAGGAGACCAGTTTGGAGCTAATCTAATTACGCCTGTTGGACAGATGTTCTTAATTATGCCTGTTACATATTCCACAGCCATGCCAAAGCCATTTAGCCAAAATCAAATCCACTATGCTCTTCTCAGACTTCTTTTTCATCTATTCATTCTATCTTCAAAAATAAGACCACCTAACTGTCCAAACTAGAATGCTTCTTTTACAGCTGACATCATATTCCACTGACTTTGCCTTTTAAGCACCGATTTGACGCGATCCCCTCCTCTTCATGCATCACAATGGCTCTCATTATCACTGGCCTGAACATCACAGTATCTTCCTTAGGGGAGTCCATTACCCATCAGCACGTAACTCTTTCAGGACCCAATGTGGTCTCATTAGTCTCCAGCTTCTATGACTTTCTACTGCTTAAAGAATAAAATCTATTCTGCTTGCCAGGACTTGCAAGGCCCTTCAGGAATAGCTCTGGCCTAGCCATTCAGATTTGACACTCACTACCTGCTCTCATGTATCCTATGTTCTGCTTTAATAGAAAAGTTACTGTTCAAAATACCCTCATCACAGAAGCCATGATTTAAAAAGTCTGAGATTTCATTCCTCCTCCACTTCCTCCTTGCCCATCATTTTTAACTTTAGAAAGCTCTCTTGCTAATTCTGATGCAGCCAGGATTAAAATCACAATATATTTCAGTTCTCTCTCTGCCTTTACACAGTAAGCCCATTAGGAAGCAAGAGTATTTCTTATTGCTAGGTTTTTTTTTTTTTTTTCTTTTTGTCAGGTCATGAGGTGTTTTTAACTACCTCTTTACCCCAACTCCTCCTCCACTACACCCAAAGGAAAAACAGTCTTGAGTCTGAAGTGAGCTGTGGGAACTTATAGCTAGTTAACACAAAACTGTTTTACTACAAGTAGTGTTACAGCAACTAAAAATTCAACGAATAAACCTGCTACCTGAATTCAATGACAAGAGCAGAAGTATAGCTATGCTGCTCCTGGTGATCATGTGGTACCCTAACACAACACAGCAAAAGAGTGACCTTCGCAAATACTTAGGCTACAGGGAGAAGAATTCAGGAAAATTTACAGCATTTTACCTTTTACTTTGTACTAAGTTTTACAGATATTGTTGCTGACTGCATGCACTCTACTGGATGGAATTCATTAGCCTGTTTTATAGTGTGGTCTTTTAGTTATTTGTATTCAATGAAATGTAGTTCTGGCATTTGCTTTTCTAATCCCATAGGGACACTGTGGTGGGGATGCTTCATTTATCAGTACAATTTGTGTTTTGTTGCCTGCTGTGTGCTATTATGCCATGGTCAATACATTTCTTTGTTTTTTTTTTTTTTTTTGTTTGTTTGTTTTTTGGTACCAGGAGTCGAACTCAGCACCTTGAGCTTTCCAGGTAGGCACTGTGCTGCTGAGCCAGCTCCCCAGCCCCCAATACATTTCTTATTAGAGAGATAATTCATCTTTAAAAGTGTAAGTGTTAGGGTTTGTAACACATCGTTGTAGGATTTTACATACTATACAAATATATTATTTATATACGAATATCTTTTCTATGTATAATGACACATATTTAATCTTTTATTTTCCAAAATTTTTCTTTATAAAATTAGATTGCTTATTATATATCTTATATTCTGCAACATGAGGCATTTTTCATTGTGCATACATAAGTACATGATTCTCGACATACATATATAAAGAGAGTGCTCAAAATGCTTATTGGATGGGTGGATGAATTAATCTACCAATTATTTACATACTTTCGAAAATCAAAAATACTCTGTGGTTATCTAACTTACAACTTAAAAAAATTTTAAATGACCTAAAATGCTTTTCATAGACTAATTCTATAATAATTGTTTAACTTCTTAAAATACAAAGGTTTATGAACTAAAATATAAGCTATGAATTAAAATATTCATAGCTTCATAGAGGTAGAATATCTTTTGGTGATCATTCAGCTGACCATTCCATTTATTTTTTGTACCAGAAATCAAACTCAGGACCTCACTCTTGCCAGGCAGGCACTGTGCCACCAAGCCATATCCCTGGCCCTCCATTTGAATTAAAAAAATTTTTATTTTAAAGAGAAAAAAATAGAACAAAATTTCAAAATGACATAATAGGAGGGTAATGATGGTTAATACATTGCATATTGTTATCATTAAATTAGTTACTCAGTGTACAAGATATTGGCATTCAATTGTCCAAACAATATTAGCACAAACCTTTCTTTTCAATGAAGTAAGAGAAATTGGTAGTATATCTATCTTAACTATCTTTTATATATATATGTATATATATATACATATTTTTTCGATTTTCCCTCCCTTCTTTTCTCCATTCCCCCATCCCAGTTTCTCTTTCCTTTTGAAAAGTTTCTTCCCATTTCACAATATCTATTGTACATTTTGGATATTATTTACTCTTTCGGCTTCTCACACTAGGTAGACAATATAATTTTTACACATGTGCATCTGGTTTATTTCACTTATGAGTATGGTCTCAAGTTGCATTCATTTACCTATAAAAGTCTCCAGTTTATCCTTCTTTATGGCTGAGTAGCACTCCATTGTATAAGAATACATCTTTTTTATCCATTTCTCAGTTGATGGGCATTTGGGTTGCTTCCAAGATCTAGCTATTACAAATTGTGCTGCTATAAACATCGGTGCACATATATCGCTGTGGTATGATTTTTTTTTTTTTTTTTATGTGGGTACTGGTAGTTGAACTCAGGACCTTGCGTTTGCCAGCAGGCACTTGTGCTGCTGAGTGATATCACCGGCCCTTTTTTTTTTTCCTTTATGTGGGTTCCGGGAGTCGAACTCAGGACCTCGCGCCTGCCAGGCAGGCGCCCTGATGTTTTTAATTCTTCTGGGAAGATACCCAGAAGGGGAATAGCTGGGTCAAATGGGACCTCCAATCCTAGTTTTTTGAGGAATCTCCACACTGATTTCCACAGTGGTTGCACCAGTCTACACTCCCAACAAGAGTGGAGAAAGGTTCCTTTCTCCCCACAGCCCCTCCAGGATTTGTTATTGGTTGATTTCTTGATAATAGCCATTCTTTCTGGAGTGAGATGGAATCTTAGTGTTGTTTTAATTTGCATCTCTCAAATGACCAGTGATGTTGAACATTTTTTCATATATTTATTTGCTGTTTGTATTTCTTCATCTGAGAAGTGTATATTCATCTCAGATGCCCATTTTTGGATTGGGTCTTTAAATCTGGGAGGTCTGATCTTTTGTGAGTTCTTTATATGTTCTTGATAGTAATCCTTTGTCTGAGGAACAGCTGGCAAATATTTTTTCCCACATTGTGGGTTGTCTCTTCACTCTGTTGGTGGTTTCTCTTGCTGTGCAAAAGCTTTTTAATAAGATGAGATCCCAGTTGTTGATTCTTTGTGATAGTTCCTGTGCAATTAGGGTTTTATTCATAGTCTTTGCCAACACCAATGTCTTCAAGAGCTTTATCTATTCTATCTTCCAGCAGATTTAATGTTTCTGTTTTAATATTTAGATCTTTGATCCATTTCGAATTTAGTTTAGTGCATGGTGAAAGATATGGGTCTAATTTTAATCTTCCACATGTGTAGAGCCAGTTTTTCCAGCACCATTTATTAAAGAGGCTATCTTTCTTCCAGTGAATGTGTTTGGCACCTTTGTCAAAGATAAGGTCCTCCATTCCATTTTATTTTATTTTTTTTTTATTTATTTATTTTTTTTGTGTGGGTACCGGGGGGTCAACCTCAGGACCTCGCGCGCCAACAGGCACCCGGGCCGCTGAGCGATATCACCGGCCCCTTTTTCGTATGTGGGATCCGGGAGTCGAACTCGGGCCTTCACGCTTGCAAGGCAGGCGCTTATGCCGCTGAGCCATCTCACCGGCCCCTCCATTCCATTTTAAAGAGGAGGAAATACAGATCAGAGAAGTCACAGACTTGCACAGAG
This sequence comes from Erethizon dorsatum, assembly GCA_028451465.1. Lineage (NCBI taxonomy): Eukaryota > Metazoa > Chordata > Mammalia > Rodentia > Erethizontidae > Erethizon > Erethizon dorsatum. The sequence goes on along the minus strand of CM051836.1, from coordinate 59,643,928 downwards.
TTAATACAGCCACAAAGGGGCAGATAGTGGGCCAGAATCCAACTCTATATTTTCAGATCTGTTTTTATTTCTTTTCCACTGTGAGGCTGAAAAATCCATACTTAAAAATCTTTTCAGAACAAATCTTTAGTATTTATAATGATGGAGTCAGCAGTGGCACATGTTATTCTTAAAAATATATCCTTTTTAGAATAACACAGATTTTTTCTGTGATACTCAAAAAAATCACAAAATAAGAACAAGCTCTGGAAAATAATGTTTCAAAAATAACTAGAAGATTTTGGTTTTAATGGGAACTGATAATCCCACATCAGCAGTGCTGTGTTATTACAATAGTGCATGTAGTAGTTATTTCCCTGAGTTTTGATTTCTTTTAATATTTTATTCAATAAATACTTATTGAATGACTGCTACATTTCAAGAATTGTCTACAACTTGAAGATAGTAGATTTTTAAAAATGGCAAATTTCCTGCTCCGCTGCTATTCTCCAAAGTATAAAACCCCAATTCTCTTCCAGGAAGTTTTCTGTAGGTTGTTTCTTCTTGCTCCTTGACTATTGCTCCTCACCATGTCCTCCCTCATCTGTACACATCCACAACACACAGAGGCCTACATATGCATAAACTCCTACCACAGCCCTGGCACGTTATTACGCCTTTTCACAATTCCGAAATTTAGAATCACTAAAACCGTTTGCCATTTTTGGCTTTCTCTAAGTTCTACTTATGTTGTTTCTATGCAAAGAAAGCCAAGAAAGACATAATAATGTCTTCCCCAGAACCCTTAAACTTGCTTTGCTATTTTGTTTTCCTTGGAGAAATGAGGTTGAAAAATCCTTTGAAATAGGAATCTCCAAGTAGGTAACACCTTGGATTTAAACTGATAATATTTTGCAAAGAAGCCAGGGGTGGTGGTACATCCCTATAATTCCAGCACTTGGGAGGCTGAGGCAGGAGGCTTGCTGTGAGTTCGAGGCCACTCTGGGTACATAGTGAGTTCAAGAAAGGCTTGCTGGAACTACATAGTGAGACCCTGTCTCAAAAGAAAAATTTGCGTAGGTGTCTAATTCTTCTGAAAATGTGACTACTCCCAAGCTGGACAGGCCTCTTGCCTCACATGGCCACAGAGAAGGGAGTGTGCATTCTGGCTGGTGATGGACGGATGTGGCCCAGACTTTCATTCAGACGATGTACAAGGCCCAGGGGGCTCTGTGGCAAGGTTGCTTGAAAATACTTTAAATAGCTAATGAAAAGTTAGTGACTCACTTAAACCTTTGCAGTATTGTCTTGGCCAAAAAAAAAAAGGCTGGGTCTACAGATGTTAAATAACTTGTGTAAGCTCACACAGCAGAACTGGGATTCAAACCCAGGCAAACTGGGTTCCTGGTGCTCTAAACCATGCTGCTGACTCCTCACTATCATGACATTCCGCTTTATTTTATTCCCAAGTGACAAAATGGCATACAAAAGTGAGCAGCAAGGCACAGGATATGGTGGGTGGAAGGACTGCATCAGGTGGAATCATGGATCTTACCAAATTGTGCTCCTTCTACCAAGTTGCCTCATCTGAGTTTGTCTCTTTATAAAATTTCTGACAAGAAGATCTGCTCTGACTACTTCGAGTCAGATTATTATAGAAAATATTTTAGGAAAATGATCATTAAAATATTCTTTACAAAGCTGGGATGAATGGTCTGTTTAAACTATGTAAAAAATGTACAGACAAAATGCTCTCTCTCAGTGGAGGGATTATGGGTTATCTTGTTCAGTTGTCCTTTAGGTCATTTAAGTTTTCTTTTGGCTTTCAATATTCTAAAAATTTCTTCAGCTAACATGTATTCATTCACTTAGCAAGTGTTTATTTACTCCTGCTATAAGTCATAGAGGTTTAAAAAAAAGTAATAATATAAGATATTCTGATATGGGTACATGAGTCTACAAATATTCTAACATGATATGCAAAAAGAGTTGTATAATGCAAGTTTTTCCTCTAAAATATTTCCTCTAAAATTTTTATCTTCAATACTGTTTTTTTTGGCCACTTTTGAAAAGAGAAAAATTTAGAAGTCTTGGGTACTTAGGAGAAGATCTATGGAAGATTCTTTATCCTCTATAATTATAATGAACAAGTGAGGTGCTGATTAGATATTTTCAAAATGGCACATGAGGCAATCAGAGGCCCTGCGATCTTCTAGCTTCTAGATTAGGTGGCAGCAAACCTAACCAGCAATAGTCTGGCTAAATAGCTGATGTGATTAATTGAATCAAGACAGATAATAGAGAGGCCATGAGGGATATTTCAAGATGACAAAGAACTCAGAATTGGATTAGATTATTCTACTTCAATAACATAGATAACATCTCCATGTCTGGAACTAAAAATTACAGGCCATCCACTGGAGCCTGAGAGTATTACATACAGTGGTGGGAGACTAAGAAGAAGAACAAAAACCAGGAAAAAGCCACACAGATAAAGCACCTGACTGCTGACACCATCTCTGGCCTCCTTCCAGCTCATTCTGCACATTGATATCAGTGTTTTATAAAACACAGATATGGTCATATTGCTCCTTGGCTAAGAACCCTTCAATAGCTTTTCACTGTTTAATTACACCAGCTCTTTTATTTTCCTGGCTGTCCAGGCCCTGAGTGGTCTGGTTCCTGCCTCCTTCTCTTAGGGCTTTGGTCATGTTTCCTGCAGTTTCCTGAACCTTGGCACAGCTTCTTGCTCTCTCTGACTTCTTGCCATCCATCAGGCGGAAGCTTACCTGGCTCTTCCTCAGGAAGGCCTTCTCTGAACACTTCTTGACCACATCAGATCTCCTGATCTGTGCTCTCTCAGACAAGCAGAGCCTTTAGAGCCCTTATTACAATTTTATAATTAAATATTTATTTCTGTGATTGTTTTATTTCTACTACCTTGCTAAACTGCAAGCTCTGTGATGGCACAGGTCCCATCTCTATTGCTCCTTGCTATATTCCCAGTGTCTGGCATTGGAATGATGACTCACTCAATAAAAGAATGAATAATCGAAATATACAAAAGCAACAATGCTTGTAGTACATTTTATATCACCGTGGCCAAGTGGTTACACGCTGAGCCCTTCCTTTTTTCTTCCTACCTGGTGTTCTGGAAGATGTTTGTCAGCCTCCCTTCCTGCTGGGTCCTGGGGCATACAACTGTGCTCGGGCTGCCCAAATGCATGCAGAAGTGATGTAAGCTCCTTTCAGGCCCTGCCATAGACCGTCCCGTCCAATCTTCTGTGTTACTCTGATCCCCAGCAGTGCAGCGGAAGTTGAAGATTACAAGCTGCTGAAAAGACCCAGTAGGCTTGTCCAACCTGCAGCCTGCCCGGTTTTTGCTGTTGATTTTTGTGGTTAAGAAGACTTATCTTGGGGCCGGGGATATAGCTCAGTGGCACAGCACCTGCCTGGCAAGCGCAAGGTCCTGAGTTCGATTCCTGGTACCAAAAAATAAGAATAAAATATAAAAAAATAAAAAAATAAAATAAGACTTATCTTGGGCCACATAAAGATATATTGTATAGTTAATGCATATAAGTAACAAAATTTCCTTTTTAATTAGTTTTGTTATAACATTAAAAAATGAGGGGGTCAAAAAGAGTGGGCCAAAGATTGGGCACAGCTGAAGGGGGGTAACTACCCCCTTAGGCACCTGGGTAAAGTCTTGGAGGTGCACCACCTGAACACACTATGCTTGGCTTGAGTGAGAAAATAAAATTTCATTAGCATAACTTGCTTTAATTTTGGGTTTTTATGACATTGGCTAGGGTTATTCTGATTAACACAATGCCTTAGATCACTAATGTGTTTCTCCACACGAATGTAAAATAAAGCCAATGGCACTGAAGTAGACTGAAGTAGACCCATGATGCACTAATGTTCATCTGTCTGAGGCTAAAATCCTGAGGTTTACCACTAATGAAAGAACACAGATTAAAGAAGAAAATGTGGGTTTTAAAATTAGTTCAGCTGAGTTCTTCCCCTCATATCTCAGTCAAAGGGAAGGAAGTTCTAAAAGTGTAGAATACAAGAAAGAAAAAACATAAAGAAACAGTTTAAATGTGTAAAAATAAGATAAGGCAACTGGAGGAAGAATGACTGGTCCTTCACTAGGACTTACTGTCCTAGAGGGCCTAAATCTGTGGGTCAGATATCCAAAACCAGTCCCTCTTCTTTTAATGAAAGTATGGTAGGGAATCTAACTAGTTGAAAAATGCAGAACATATCCTGTAATGCAGAATATATCCTCCCCTTCTCAAAACCTTTTAAAGGTTTTCCGTGGTCCTTATAATAAAATCTAAGACCTTCCCATGATCAGGCCACTGCCTAAGTCCCCAGTTTCAACTCTGCCTCTCTCCTCCTGTCCCTCTTCACTCCAGATATACCAACTCTCTTTCCAACTGTGGAACGTCAAGGGCTTCCTCCCTCCTTACGGTCTTTGTATGTGCTGTTCCTCCTGAATGATTCCTGCGCAGCCTTCTCAGCCCAACCGTCACTTCTTTAAGAAAGCCATTCCTAACCCTCTCGATTAGGCCAAATCTCAACAACAATTACTTTTTAAAGAATTTCACACTGAAAGTTTTATTCTGCCAATTATTTTTTCCTTTTTTATCATTAGTACCTGTTTTTGATACATAATGAACACATTCATCAGATTATCTGATATATATATTCATCTTAGTCCTTTTTACTCCCTCACCTTGTTCCCTTCCCATTTGCGCATTTTTTTCTTAGTAGTGCCGGGGGTCAAACCCAGGGCCTTGCATATGGTAGGCAAATGCTCTACTATTTGAACCATATCTGTAATATAATTGATGAGTTGGAAGCCAAGGAACACTGAAGAATAGCAAGAACTAAAGACTGTGTTATAAACCAGAATCCTCTTGAGCCAATCTTCATTTGAGATGTTCAGAGTCTTCAAGGTTCTAGCTACTGACACATCTTTGGTCCTGTATAGAGAACATTTGGATAGTCTCTTAAGTGCAAACAATAATTGGGACTTATGCAGTAAGCATTTTATAAATTGGACTAAAATGAAAGTGGATAAAAAGTCCACAAGGTCTCACCTCATGGCAGTCAGGAAATGGAAAAGAAAGAGGGAGGGAGGCAGAGAGGGAAAGAGACAGAAAGATAGAGAAGGCGTAGGGATCCCAATATCCCCTTCGAAGTCATGCCCCTATATGATCAGAAGAATTCTGAATAGGCCCCAACACTTAATGGTTCTACCACCTCTCAATGGCACCAAAGGCTGTGGGCCAAGCCATTAACAAATGGGCCTTCGGGAGACACTTATCCAAACCATAGCGCAAGAATATTTCCACTGTGCTCCCTTGGGGAAGACCTCCTGTTAACTCAGGGCTGAGTCAGGAGCATCTTCTCCTAGTTCCCTAGTGTATTTGTCATTTCTCTTATAATTTACGACAACCAGAACTTTGTACTTGAGTAGCCTTTTATATGTCTGCTTCCCCTACTAGACCCAAGGCTTCTTGAGAGCAGAATCTTGTATTAATCAGCTCTGTGCCCTTAGCTCCTGGCATGGTGCTTATCACACAGAATGTGCCTGATAAATATTTGTTGAACTTGAAAAAGTACACAGTAAGACATACAGCAGGTAACAAAGAACGAGAGGATATTATAATCAATGTGTAATTTAAGAAAACTAGAACCTTTAAAATTATAAGAAGCCAAAGATTGGTGAAGAATCAAAACAAATAGCTTAGTCATCAAAAATGTTGTTTTTTTAAAAGTTAACTTCAAATAGATAATTTTAAAAGGTTAAGTAAGGGGAGAGAAAAAACAAAGGTAATAGTTTAGGGAGTTTGTTTTATGAGTGCAGGGCACAAGTCAGGATAGTCACAGCATAGTAGTAATAAGAGCGAATTGCAGTATCTTTTTTATTTTTTTTTTGAGTGCTTACTATTTACTAGGCAATCTGCATTCATTATCTGATTTAATCTTCATAGTATCTCAGTGAAGTCTTGCCATTATTCTCCACTTTACATATACAGAAACTGATTGCCCAAGTGGATAATGTGATTGAGGTCATGCAAACAGGATGTGGCAGAGTTCAGATTTTAAGCCAGGCCTGAGAGGTTCCAGAGCCTGAGGCAGTGGGACTATGACCAAGGTTTATACTCTCAAAAGAACCTCTTGAAAACCCATATCATGATGGATGACAGGCAGAAAGCGACACAGCCTCTCTTCCCTGTGGCCCCCCATAGCATCAAACCTCTGTAGCTGCTGGACAGCTAACCTTGGGAATGAGTGCCTGGGAGACCTAGGGGTTTAGAAAATAGTCTCAAAATAAGCCCATTACAAAACCACATATGGTGCTGTGTAGTGATTTCTTATAAGGTATCCTAGTACCTACTAGGATAAAACAGAACCACCCTGGGGAAAACCACAGGAAAACTGATCTGAAGAAATAGCTAACCAAGGTCCACATGCAAAATAAGAAAGAAAAAAAAAATAAAAAGAAAAAGAAAATACCAGGACTCGCTAGAGTCTTATGACAGACACACAGGTCCAGTAGCAACCCACAAAAGACCTTCTAATAAACGCTCTGGCACACCAAATGCCACCTGTTTTTTTTTTTTTGGGCAAATCTTGGGCACAGAGTATTTAGTGTGGCTTCCTAAGGCCCTGGATATGACAGCATGTGCCCATTTGCTTGGCTTCTCTTCTAACTGATTCCAGTGAAAAATCATCTCTCTGGCCACAACAGGCCACCAACAGGAGAACCACCAGCCTCATAGAGACGCTTCCTGTGGTTCACCCCTGGCCCCAGCACTTAACTGGAAAGGATGGATAATGAAGTGTCCCAAAATTAACATGTGTATCCGTGGCACTTTTACCAAATTATGCTGCCAGATTTTTTATGTTATTCCTCAAGGTATCTTCCAAAACCAATATTTCCAGGGTGTCCTGCTATTCTGTCATGCAGCTCCCCCCACCCCCAGGTCATAAGGGAAGATAAACAGACATATTTTTTACATTGACAAGCCTAAAAAAATAACAGTGCATGCCCTGTATTATACAATGGGACCTTGTATTTTTACAGCTAACCTGCATTAAAATATAGCTTGTAGACCTACACTAAATCAATTTATGACCTCAGGTGAGGACCCTGGGGATGTCCATTCTTAAAGCAAATCTTGACCATTTAGCTTCAGCCACAGTTTAGTATCGGATCCCATCAACATCTCTAAAATATTAATGTGAAGTGTGTATGTTTTGCCTCTCAAAGAAAGGACAGATCCTGCACTTAAGAGTAGATTTTATAGAGAAATGTTACTTCTGTTTTATCCACAACAAATGAATTTACATCTAACATTTTTTCTAAGAATTAGTCAATTAGATTTTAGAAACCTACATGATATATAATTTGGACAATAATAAGTAGTGCCACGGCACTGATTTAGAGATTAGATTTTCCATAATATATTACATCTCTTTCTAATTGTTCTACTTCCCTAGTATAAGAAGAGTTACTTTTAGCCACCAATAATTAATGTTTGTATACTTTCCCATATCTCCTGCAGTTTTAGATTTTTGTATGTACTGGGACACAGGGATTAAAATGGGAATAAGCAGGGGCATTATGTAGGGAGACTATCAAGGATGGAGAAGAAGAGTAATGAGAATGCGTAAAGGAAATATTGGGAAAGAGGAAAGTCATTATTGCTAACAATGTCAGGGACAAGGCACTTGCATGGAGTAGGTATGATGTGATGTTCAAGGTTTAGAGGGGAGGTCATAGAGATCTGTAATTAGTTTTCCAATGTGGTAGAGAATAAAAATAAATAAATAAATAAACATATATATATACACACACACACATACATATATATATAATGCCATATTAGCAACACAAAAGTAATCTACACTAATAATGAGAAGCTAGAGGGCAATGCGGACTAGTAAGAACTTCATATTACCTTACAAAGTGGAGACTGCTTACAGGGTAAAAGAAAAACTGCCCAGCACTCTAAATACAAACTATTTGAGAAATTCAGCAACAAAGGAATTTCCTTTTCATCCTCAGCATATAATTTTCCAGTATAAGTAAGGTTATCAGATAAAACCTGACCATTTAACAGGCAGTTGAATTTATTACTAACTTTGCTAATTACAAATGACTGATTTTAACATTATGCCCTAAATAACAATGCTAAGACAGAGATGGTCACTTTAGTACTCCATGCTATTATAGAGATTATTTAATAGGAGATTATGGAGGTTATTTCAATAAGAATTCTATTTCATTTATAAGTAACACTTTGCTAATATATTTCCATATAATTGTGGTGGGCAGAGCAGGAGATGTATTTATGTTAAGATCTAAATTAATGTCATATTTTACAAAAATATATGTTCTTAATATATCAATAAGACAACTTCACAGATACCTGACTATATCTTCAGCTATATCACACAAAGTTTTAGGAAAATATCTGATAAAAGCCATTTATGAAAAACCTATGCCAACATCATATTAAATGGGGAAAAACTGAAAGCTTTCCCTCTAAAATCAGGAACAAGGCAATGATTTCTGCTGTCACCATTACTGTTCAATATAGTTTTCAAAACATTAGACAGAGTGATCAGGCAAGAGAAAGAAATAAAAGGGTTATATACAGAAAAGGAAAAAGTCAAATTATAATTATTTGCAGATGACATGATCCTCTACATAGGAGACCCAAAAATTCTACCAAAAGACTCTTAGAATTAATAGCCAAATTCAGTAGCATAGCAGGATACAAGGTCAACATGTAAAAATCAATAGCATTCCTGTATACCAATAATAAACTCATTGGTAAAGAAATTAGGGAAACAGTATCTTTCAAAATAGTATCATGAAAAGTTAAATATTTAGGAATTAACCTAAAAAGGAAAGTGAAAGACCTCTACAACAAAAACTACAGTACTCTGAAAAAGGAGGTCAAAGAGGACACCAGAAAATGGAATATACCTTCCATTCCTGGAGAGGCAGAACCAGTATAGTCAAAATGGCTATGCTATACAATCCCAATCAAAATATCAATATCATTCCTCATAAAACTACATAAAATAATACTAAAATTCATATGAAATTAGAAGAAACCTAGAATAGCAAATGCAATCCTAGGGAACAAGACCAAGGCAAGAGGCATCACAATCCTGGACTTCAAGTTATATTACAAAGCTACAGTGATGAAAACAGCATGGCAATGGCACAAAAACAGATGTGTAGGTCAATGGAACAGAACAGAGGATGCAGAAACAACTCCAGGCCCATTCAACTACCTCATCTTTAATAACAGGCCCAAAAGCTTATGTTGGAGAAAAGACAGCTTCTTTAACAAATAGTTCTGGGAAAACTGGCTATCCACATTCAGAAGATTGAATCTAAACCCGTATCTTTCATTATACACTAACTTAAATTCAAAATGGATCAAAGATACAAAAATTAAAACAGAAACAGTTAACCTGTTGGAAGATAAAATAGATAACACTCTTAAAAATATAGGCATAAGCAAGGACTTTTTGAATAGAACTCCAGCTGCACAAGAAATAGCACCAATAATCAACAGATGGGATCATATTAAATTAAAAAGATTCTGCACAGCAAAAGAAACACCAAATAGAGTGAAGAGACAACCTACAGAATGAGAAAAAAATTTCCAGCTATTCCTTATACAGAGGAATAATATCTAGAATATATAAAGGACTCAAAAAATTAGACCCCCAAAATAAAAGAGCCTTCCAAAAAGTGGGCAACTGAAATGAACAGACACTTCTCAGAAGAAGAAATACAAATGGCCAAGAAATACATAAAAATATGCTCACTATTGCTGGCCTTTAGAGAAATACAAATTAAAACGACACTGAGATTCTGTCTTACTCCAGAAACAATATCATCAAAAAATCAGGTAACAAGTGCTTGTGAGGCTATGGGAAAAGGAACCCTTCAACATTGTTTGTGGGAATGTAAATTAATACAACCAATATTGAAATCAGTATGGAGATTCCTCAAACAACTAAAAAAAAAAAAAAAAAAAAAGGCTAATTGACCCAGTTATTCCCCTGCTAAATATTCCTGAAAGAGCTAAAGACATTTTATTACAGTGATAATGCATATCCAAGTTTATAGCAGCACAATTCACAATAGCTAAATCTTGGAAGCAGCCTGTATGTCCAACAACAGATGAACTGATAAAGAAAATATGGTATGCAATGGAGTAGTACTCTACCATGAAGAAAGATAAACTTGAGTCGTTTATAGAAAAATGGACGCAGCTTGAGATGTTTTAAATTAGACACACGAGCTTAAGTATTTCATGGTTTCTCTTATAAGAACCCCAAAATATAAATAAAGAGCAAAATATGAGATAGATAATATGAAATAGCAAGATGGATCTTTTGTATATGGGAATAGGTCTAGGAGATAGAGGGAGCAGGGAAGGTGGGAGGGGAAGGGAATTAAAAAAAGAAAAGAATTAAGATGTGCTATGCACATGTACCAGAAGGAATGTGTACATAATGTACTACAAACATGCGCTAATAAATTTTTTTTTTTAATGTGGGTACCAGGAGTCGACCTCAGGACCTCGCGCACCAACAGGCGCTTGTACCACTGAGCGATATGACCGGCCCTTTTTTTCCTTTATGTGGGTTTCGGGAGTCAAACTCAGGACTTCATGCTTGCCAGGCAGGCGCTTATGCCGCTGAGCTATCTCACCAGCCCTAAAAATTTTTTTAAATGTTAAAAAAAATGAGAACATTGCAAGAATAAAAAATTGCTATTTCCAGGCCATACTCCATCCAGGCTAATGACATCAGTCCTTGGAGGTCCTTATAATTTTGCAACCCGAAATTTTATGCAATGCAAAATCTCCAGGCATCCATAGTTTTAAAGCTATAGTGATTCCAATGTTCAGTTAAGAGTTCAAACAACTGCCAGTAAGGACAACAAAATCACTACAATTTTGTACCTACCATGCACAACCCTGATAATAAGTGATTATGTCACTTTTATATGCATTTACTATACTATACTTTTTAATTATCATTTTAGAGTATACTCCTACTTACTATAAAAGCTTACCATAAAATAGCATGTCTTGTAAACTGACAGCATTCTCATATATCCCATGTTCACTAAGTGTCTTGACTGCATCAAGAGGCCATGTTGATGCCCCACACCTGTAATCTCAGCACTCTGGGTAGATGAGGCAGGAGGATCACAATTTCAAACTCAGCCTTAGCAACTCAGCAACTTGCTAAGAACCTGTCTCAAAATGTGACATTTAAATAAAGGGCTGAGGATGAGGATATTTGTGAAGACTCTGGGTTCAACCTCCAATTCAAAAAGGGAGGGGGCATGTTGAGATTGACCTGTACCATCTAGGTTTGTGTAAGTATACTCATAATGTTCACACAAGGACATAGTTGCCTAATGATGCATTTCTCAGAATGTATCCCCATTGTTAAGAAATACATGCTTTCCTGTTTGTTCTTATTTTGTTGTGAATACATAGTAGCCACCTGCGCTATGATACTGCAACAAACTAAACATAACAGGAAATTGTAGAATCTACCTGTCTTCTTCTGAGCACAAGATTAAAGAATTTGAAAAATTTTAAACAGTGCCCTTCACTATAAATATGTATTTTTATGGCTTTTGATAAGTCTTTAAAGAATAAAGATATATCACTATGTTAGCATGTAACAGGTTTATGTTTTCAGGTTTATGTTACTAATTTCTAGTAGGTAAATAGCAATAGATAAAGCCAGATAGGGGCTGTGGATGTTAGCTCAGTGGCAGAGTGCTAGCCTGTGTGAGGCCCTCAGTTTGATCCCTAATACTGAAAAAAAAAACCCTCATCTAAACAAAAGCTTTTTTTTTTTTTTTTTTTTTTTTTTTTTTGTGGGTACCGGGGGTCAACCTCAGGACCTCGCGCGCCAGCAGGCGCCCATGCCGCTGAGCGATATCACCGGCCCCTTTTTCGTATGTGGGTTCCGGGAGTCGAACTCGGGCCCTCGCACTTGCCGGGCAGGCGCTTAAGCCGCTGAGCCATCTCACCGGCCCTAAACAAAAGCTTTTGGGGGTTTCTTAATATTTCAAAGAGGTCTTGATGATCATATAGTCCAAGAGCTGCTGCTTTACTGGGTCATCGCACTGAGAGGCAACTGTGAATTCAAAATTTATCCTGCAGTTATTTTTTTCAATAGCAAAAACTGCTGTATTCTGTTTTCAGTTAAAAGTATTAACCAAGTACTTTTATATAAATATTATATAGTAATATAAATATTAAAATATACCACAATTACTATAAACCTCTTTTGACATTTTCTATTTAAAATGTGCTGAAAGCTTTAAAAAATTAGGTCTTTCTTGAGTTCTATTACATCCATTAGTTAAGAAAACATAAAACTGAACTTTTCCATTTTTGACACTGCTAATACTAATGGCTAATATTTATCAAGCTCTTACTCTGCCAGCTATGTCTGTAAGTGCTTTCCATTTGTTCTCTCCACTGAGCCCTCACAACAATTCCAAGGGGTGAGACTGAAGCCCACAGAGTTTCAGTAACTTGTGCAAGATTGGACTGCTGGTAAACGGACCCAGGACCTGAACCCAGGTAATCTGTCTTTAACCCCCGATCCAAACCACTGAGTGGACAACCAGGACTCACCTAGCCCACTCCCATCTTAGGAACCTGACGGTCCTACTTTCCAGCACAGAAGGCATTTTGAGCGCAAATGAGGAGAGAGAGAATACAACTCAGACAGGCTTTCAGGGAGGATGATGGCCCCATAATGTAGATGGGGGTCCATGGTTCTGCCTTCTGTTGCCTTTACATTGTGGGCTCCTTCAGGGCAGAGTTCTGCGTACTACAGTTATGTTATTTATTCATTTGGAAAATAACACCCTATGTGTGAAGTGCTTCAGGGCTGGGAGATCATATGGCAGTGTTAAAGGACTTTTTCCCTGGGGAGGTGTGTCACAAGAAGTTGTCATAAAGGCAATAAGTCCCCCTACTTCCATCATGCAAATCTGATTGTCTTATTCCATCCTCTTTCAGCACCTTACAAAGAAGTGTGACAAGTTGGTACAAGAGAGACAGCAAGTCACTTTACCCACACCCGCAGCTGCACAGGGCGGAGAGAGAGTCATCTGGCCTAACCTGGCACCAGCCCTAGTCCGGGAGGTAGGAAGATGCTATCAGGTAACTTAAGAAATACATTCTCACCATTGTAATTATACAGTACAATGAGCAAGGTGATGATGATGGTGATGAGGATGAGGATGGCCCTCTCTTATGAAAGAGTTATGTTTGCTTCCAGCAGGCCCCTTCCTCCCTTGTAGACAAAAACTGATTTGGAATTTTTTTGTTGTTGTTGTTGAAACTCAAATCCTAGTTATCCAGAGAAGCAAACAAAGAATGGTAGATATTTTGGCATAAGTATGCAACATCATACCTACTACCAAAAATAGTATTTCTAGTCAGTTGGGGAACTCAAGAGTAAAGAAATATTACTCTGCTTGATAATCAAAATCAGGAGCTCCTCAAACCATGTAAATTTGAAAAGTTTACTCAAATCTTACAACTTTTATCTCATCATGATATAAATGTAATACCAAGATAAAATTATGATTTAACAGTGGCAGACAGAAAAGTAAAGTATTTTCACTTCAAATGTGAGAACCACATCTGTGATTCACATTTTTTTTTTTTTTTGTGGGTACCGGGGGTCGACCTCAGGACCTCGCGCGCCAGCAGGCGCCCGTGCCGCTGAGCGATATCACCAGCCCCTTTTTCGTATGTGGGTTCCAGGAGTCGAACTCGGGCCCTCGCGCTTTCCAGGCAGGCGCTTAAGCCGCTGAGCCATCTCACCGGCCCCCCGCATTTTTAAAATTTGCTTTTTGAGTACCTTTCTGGGATTTAGTCTCTTAGGTAAGAAGGCTGGCATTATTTCATGACACTCATATAATTTAATAGATATACAGTGATATAAAAACACTTGGGGGGCCAGTGAGATGGCTCAGCAGCGTAAGCGCCTGCCTGGCAAGTGCGAGGGCCTGAGTTCGACTCCTGGAACCCACATATGAAAAAAGGGCCGGTAATATCACTCAGCGGCACAGGTGCCTGCTGGCACACGAGGTCCTGAGGTCGACCCCCTGGTACCCACAAAAGAAAAAAAAAACAAAAAACAAAAAAACACTTGGAAATGTGAAATGACCTTTCCCTATCATAAAAAAAAAAAAAAAAAATCATTGATTTGTAATTTCCTGAGTTCTTTACACACTGAGATGTCAAACTGGAAGCTTCAAGTATAAAAATACATGTTCATACTTAAAACACCTAAGTTCCTTAAACTGGGTGTGGTGCTCTATGCCTGTAATTCTAGCACTCGGGAGGCTGAGGCAGGAAGATCACTGCAAGCTCAAGCCCAGCCTGGTCTACATTGTGAGTTAAAGAACAGCCTGAACTACACAGTGAAACCCTGTCTTAAAAAAAGTTTCCTGCATGTAGTAATACGAATTTAACATATGCCTGTTTATAAAATACAGATTAATTTAGCAATTTCATGTTCTTCACAATTGTATATAACATTTGAAATAATGTCTTAGGCTTTATTCCTTATTTATTCATATATACTGATCTTATGACTTTTAAATGTGAAAAAATTGTGTAATCAATCTTTATATTAGAAATCCTAGCAACAACAAAAACCACTCAGAGAATATTTCTCCATATAGTTTATCCCTCAAAGTAACAATCCTCCAAAGACAAGAGAAAAATATGTCCTTAGAGGAAAGGTATCATAAAATACATTTAAAATAATAATTCCTATTTTAGAAAGAGATAAAAGGAGAAGGAAGAAAAGGGACTTGAATTCACTTTCATATATTCAAATAATAGTATTTATCCCCTCTGACAGATAAGGAGAGTGAAGCCCAGAGAGGTGACATTATTTGCTCAGAGTCTCAAACTAAATAAACAGGGAAGTCAGGAGTCAACCCTAAACCTGTCTGACTTTAGGACAATAATGCTAAGCTTTTGTTAAATGAGAAAAGTAAAAGACCACTAGGATCTGGAGTAAGATTATTTGATGAAAGTACTCAGAATTTATTCAAATACTCTTCCTCACAAATGACTTCGTCATTAAAAGTAGTTTTGCTTGATTAAAGTAACCCTCTAGGCTACTCCAGATAAAGACAACCGGTTTTTGGGAAAAGGCACCTGGGACAGATTTTGTGTTTATCAGAATTTTGTTCTAGCTAAGCTCAAGGCATCTGAGAGCTAGCCTGGGTTTCCTATCATTTGTAGCTAATTTTGAGGCAAAATGCAGTCTCATACTTTCCCTTCTTCCCTCTTTCCTACCTCTATCTTTTTCTTCTTCCCTTCCTACAGAAATTTGTTCCTTATAAAAAAAAATACCGGGCTGGTGATATAGCTCAGCGGCATAAGCGCCTGCCTGGCAAGCGCGAGGTCCTGAGTTCGACTCCTGATACCCGCATATTAACAAACAAACAAACAAAAAAAACAAAAAAAACCCAGTGTTATCTCAGGTTTAAGTCCTTCTTTTGGTAATGGCTCCTAACACATCTGTTTTTGATCAAATATTTGAATGAAATAGGAAAGCTGCTATTTATAGAAACTTCTAACAATACCCTGGTATTGCAAATGTCTTTAGGAAATTGGAAATGGGGGTCAGGATTTATTACTTGGGTAGATATCCTGAAGACATGATAGAGCCCACTTATGCTTCATTTTCAAAACTACAAGGAAAGTTATTTACTTTCTATAACAATCTTTGAAAACTCTGAGGACAACCCAAGTAACAGTCCTACATCTCTGAAGGTCTTTAAAAGAGAAGGGATAGTAAGGCATAATGACTGAGATGAAGGATCCATTACTGAATAAACTCCCCTCAGAAGATACCCTAGTGCAATGAAGTGGACATTACTTATCTGGAAAAAGAAACAATCAGTCTTACAATATATCTTTATGAAGTCTGAATTCCAGCTTTACCCCTTAGTATTTATGCAACCTTGGATAAGTTTCTTAACTTACTTGACTTCAATTTCCTCATTCTATAACATGGGCATAAAAAAGGCACTGGTATCATAGGGCTCAATGGCATAATCCACATGAAGTAGTCAGTTTAATTCTGTCACACAGAGAGTATTTAGTCAATCATGATTTATAGTTAACAATGTTCTCAAAATTGCCTTTTGAGACATCCATAATTTTCTAGTAGAATGTATGCTTCTAGAAGTTTATTTATGAAAGCACATTTCTTTTCTTAGAAATTTTTACAATAGTTACAAAGGGAAAAATTTAAATCAGAAAATACCTTCAGAGTGGTAGCAAATCTTTCAGCAAAGGCCCATCTCAACAGAATAATAACTACACAGACGACAGGCATGTAACTAGTGGTCAAAGGTCACTTATACACATTAGCACAATACATTCAATATGGCTCTTAAGACTTAAAATATTTATACTTTATATAAATTACTTCAAAGTTATAGTCAAGAAAAGTAAGTGAGGGAAAAGGATGACAAAGACAAACTTTGGTATATATTTGAAAGGAAATTTGGAAAGAAAGTGTAAGAATGCTCACAATACAAGTAGTAAGTCAGATGTCAGATTAGGAGAAAGCACAGAAAATCTGCAATCCTGCTGAGAAACCATTGTTGTAAACTATCAATAACACTCTGGTTCATCTAACAGAATTTAATATTTTTCCTAGACTACAGTTATATTTGAAGACATTAAATGTTATTCTGGTTTTATATTAATAATATCACACTTCAAAGTATGTCACAGTATCTTTTAGGTCAACATTATAATAGCATTACTATTTTATTTCAAAAAGATTTACCTTTGAAGAAAAATTTATAGTAATTTTCTTTCTGTTTAGTTTGTTACCATATCTTATCAAACTAAGAATTTTGTTTCTTTTTATTATTTTTTTTTTTTTTGTGGGTACCGGGGGTCGACCTCAGGACCTCGCGCGCCAGCAGGCGCCCGTGCTGCTGAGCGATATCACCGGCCCCTTTTTCGTATGTGGGATCCCGGAGTCGAACTCGGGCCCTTGCGCTTGCCGGGCAGGCGCTTAAGCCGCTGAGCCATCTCACCGGCCCTTGTTTCTTTTCAAATTAAAAAATTAAATACACATAATGCTTCCCGTTGCCATTCTACTACCATTCTATTGTTTATAATTTTTCAACCATTTTAACAAATGCACAGTATAATCCTGTATTTTAGAGAAATGAATAAAATTGCAGATGAAGTGTTCAAAAAACAAAATGATCAACTGCGAACAAGAATGCCATGTTTTTAATCCATTTTCTTGCTACTGTATTCACTGAACACTTCTTATAAGAATAAAACTTTAAGGAACATGAACTTTAAGGAACATGAACTTTATTCTTATAAGAATAAAACTTTAAGGAACATACTTCATTCTAGAAGTATGATTTGAAGTGAAATCATTCCCTTAACATTATGAGATTGAGTACTACCATTTCATCATGAAAATGATCATAAGACAAATGTTCTGACCAGTACTAATTGTCTTTGACGTTCTCTAAGTTCAGTCGTTAAAAACAGTGCTTGAAAAACCTCTTTACCTTATCAAAAAGTTACAAAAAAAAAAAAAAAAAAGATTGTGGTTAAGACCTAATCTTTTTTTGGCTTATATCTAAAACTCAAAGCTACAACCTTAAACAAAATTAAAAAGTACACAAGAGGGCTGGTGAGATGGCTCAGCGGCGTAAGCGCCTCCCTGGCAAGCGTGAGGGCCCGAGTTCAACTCCCGGAACCCACATACGAAAAAAGGGCAGGTGATATTGCTCAGTGGCACGGGCGCCTGCTGGCACGCGAGGTCCTGAGGTTGACCCCCGGTACCCACAAAAAAAAAAAAAAAAGTACACAAGAATCATGTTATTATGGAAACAAATTTAAGAGCCTGACTTTTTTTCCTTATTCCATAGTTATCAAGGCAATAAAATAATTGTTGGATAACACTAGGCATTTAGTAATCAAAGTCAGAATAGTAATTGTGTGAGCTTTCCTTGTGGTTGCTTTATGATACTTGTTCAAATTCTGTACCCAAAAGTGCAGCTGTAGAAACATTTTATAGCTGATACAAAGCACAAAAATAAATATAAGTTTAGAGGAACATTCACTTGCACCCGGGTGGGTCCAGCGTGGTGTTTGGAAGTAGGAACATTAACAATGGATGGTTTTTCTCAGTGATTTGGGAGCCCCCATCCAACCAACACTTTCAGATAAAGCTTTAGCGCATGATGCTCCTTTTCTCCACAAAACCTTTCACCCTCCCTACCTAGTTCATTCCACTTTATCCCTTGGGTCTTAGCTGAACCATTATTTCCTTGGTTACACCTTGTTTGCTCATTTTTTGTTTTCTGAGACAGGGTCTCACTATGTAGTTTAGGCTGGCCCTGAACTCACTATATAGTCCAGGCTGCCCTTCAATTCTCAGTGATCCTCCTGCCTCAGCTTCCCCAGTGCTAGGATTACAGGCATGTGCCACCATGCCCTGCTAAATTATGTCTTTCTTGATTTATGGAATTCAACCCTTCCCTGTAGTATGTATGTCTTTCCTCCACAGCACTTATCACAGCTGAAGCTTTACATGGTTGTGTGTGGTTATTTAATCAGTTCTTTCACAGTAGGCTATAAGTTTCTGGATGGAAAGAGGCCACAGACATTCGTTTTCAGTGTTATATCCCCAGAACCTGGGGCAGAGCTGGGCACTCACTTAATGCATGTCCATGGAAGGATGAAAGAGTAGGGAAGAAGTAGGGGAGAAGTAATTATAGTTAACTGGCTAGCTAGTTACTCCTGGTGGCTTAGGTAATAGCTGTGATTAGAATTGCACTCCAGGCTAAGCATGGAAGAGTGGTATACCACCCACCAGTCTTACTTGGTTCCTTTCTACCTTCCTCCCTCCTCTGTTACCCTATAGCCTCTTTTTGCAAGGAACATGGATGGAGCAAGGTACAGAGCTGCACATGGAGACCTCAGTCTTGGCCATCTAGCCCCTGCAGTGCTAGACCTTACATCTTGCTTTTGGGCACTACGGTTAGTATTCATACTTACATTTCAATAAGCACTCTCTGGGGACAGGGTCATTAGTACAAGAGTAGCTACAACAGACTGGCAGCCTTTCAGAACAGGTGTGTGCACGGAGGACAGTGGTCCTCAGAAACACCTAGGCATCCAGCAGGTACAGTGTGCTGGGTCTATAACTAGGAGAGGGATGAAGGCTGGTAGGATTTGGGGTTCAAGAGGCCAGAAGGAGCCAGGCAGAAGGAGAGAGGCCAGGTGAGAAGTCTTCAGAGTGCTCAGACAGCGCTGACTTCTTCCCAGAAGACAGAACCATGCTGCTCAGGAGCGCTGCTCTTACAGCTCGTTAAAACTCAAGTGTTCCTATGTGTTTCCTGAAATAACCTCTGATTGCAAGAAAATAACAGATGGCCAAGTGGTGCAGATGTAAAAGGGCTTTTAAAATTTTCATTAATAGATATTATTTTTAGAGAAGTTTTAGCTTACAGAAAAATTCAGCACAAAGTACAGACAGTTCCCATATACTGTCCCCCTGGCTCCCTCCGCAGTCTCTAAAGTGTCCTTTAAAAAGATATTAATATACCAGTAAGGGCCAGAAAAAATGCTCTAAATTTGTCCTTTTTGTTTCAAATTAATTGGCAAATTTTCTATTTTAGATAAGTATCAGCATTAACTTATTTTAAGTGATTTCAGTTTTAGTTTATTTTGAAAGTAGAAAATTTAATAAATACTGAGGAAGGACACAGAGAAACTAAAAGAAAAAGTTTTTAAATTCTTCTACTGAATAGTAACTACAAATATTATATTGGAGAATATCTGTCTATATTTTTTCCTGTGTATGTATTTTTTTAATTTAAAATACCTGAGATATATTCTACATATTATTTTGGTTAAATAGATGATAATTATCTACATAATGGACTATTCTGGCCACCTTTGCACTTTATTAACTATTCTTCCAAACTATTTTTAAAGGCAGCATAATATTCCATTTTGTCAGTAACCATAATCTATTTAACCAGTATCTCTTACCTTTGGACATGCAATATTTATTTGTAAAATTACAAGTATCTACTTTTTCCAAATCATTCTTTTACACATCTTTAAAGAAATGCATTTTGTAGGCTGGAAAAATGAATGCAGTGAAACACTAGATAATTTATTTTAGTCTTTATACAAGATCCTAGTGTTGGCCAGGCAGGAGAGAACAGCTCTGCCTATGACCCTTTAACTTTAGACGGATGTGGAAGGTCCAAAGCCAGCAAAGTGATAAATAGGTTTTGGCAGCTCATCCTCCCTACCTTGAGTAGTATTACAGTGTGTCATTGGAGAGGATCATTTAGAACAGGAAGCCAGGGACACTGTGGTGTTCTTGCAGGGTAAATTCACAGATACCTCATAGAAGGCTTTGGCAGGACTCTCAGCAGGCACACAGAAAGCAAAGAAAGTGGCTTTATTTTTAAGGCTCATATTCAGCTGAAGAATCTGCTATAGAATCCAGAGAAGTGAATGCCCGGGCTTGAGTTAAAATAGATGGTTTATTCCTGCTTTCACAGTGCACAAAAGCTTTACTGATTTGCCCAGCAGTCATTTGCTAATCTCATACCTTAACAGAAGTTATACATATCCTCATTAACATCAAGTCCTGGACTCCGACGGGAAGGATATGCAAGAGACTGAATTTCTAATTCACACTGAGTTACTATATTTTCACATCTTATTGCAATTCGGTGTAGCTACTGCAATTCACCCCACCACAGGCAAAGCAAAGAAACTTCATCAAAAAAGCAGCCGTACATCACATTTCCCAAATGCTATGCTTCAAAACCATAATAGTCACCCATGAGGTATACAATTCTAACTTCTAAGTGACTGTTTATTTTTAGAGGGTAGAGCTGCATGATAGGAAAAAAATGCTACCTTTGTTTATTGATTTTCTTTTAACATGGCTTTTCTCCAAAATGGAAAAAGCTCGCTAATGAGTCCCGTTGTAGTAAAAATAATGTAATAAGATACTATAAAATCCATAAAATATAGGCAAAGCCTTGCAAAGGTAAAAATAAAATCACCTTTCATCCCATCATCCAAAGATAGCTGCTATTAGGTTTGGTAGCTGGAATATATTGCTAGAGATTGTTTTTACCACACATTTAAATATTTGAAAAGGTATTAGACACATTTGCTTTGTAACCCTCCTTTCTACTTTACCATATACTTCTATATCCTTCTTGCCAATATTAATTTTTACAGCTGCATAATTAACTACTTTTATCATTTTTTAAAGTCCTGACATATTTTTAATTCAACAATAAAGTTAGTAAGACCACTTGAGGGGAATCATGTGTTTCAAAGTTGATTTCTGGCTATTTTCTAAAGAGGGAAACTTCTTAGTAGATATTAATTAAAACAAAGAACCCAGCCATTTATAACTACAAATTTCTGTATAAGTGAAGAAGGCTATGTACAATAAAAACAAAAATAAAACCATTAAAATGTCTAAAAGCAATTTACTTTCTTAGAGTTGGTTTTATCAGTTGTTTACCTTCTAAATGAATAAAATTAGATTCTCTGATATTTTGTGTGTCGCTCAATATGTGTTACTTAAAACATGAAAATAAAAAGATCGGATGATTTGTACAAAGCAAAAGCACTAAAAGCAGAAATTCAATTAAACTAAGATGTTTAGTAGACTTTATTAATGTGAAATTAAATTATGAAAAGCAAAAGTCAATTAATTCTCTAAAAGAATCTTGATTAGTATCCAAAATGATGAAAGAAGAAAAGGGTGTAGATAAATTTTTTAATTGCTTAAGAATTTTTAAAGTAATAGAACATGAGTAGAGTGCATGAAAAAGAAGTCTTTGGCTTATGATGTGTTAAATGATTGATTTAAGAAAGCCGATTAAAATAATAAATAGTCATTATCAAATTATATCTATGCTCTGTGTGTGTGACAGCAACAAATCGGTACTTATTGACTGACTGGTTATTTCTTACCCATCTGCTCACAGCACGGATACAGGATGACCTAGAAGGAAAATGACTTAGAAGATCTGATATAATATAATGACTACTTTGTATAGTATTGTTTATGTTCATAAAGTATACCTCTTTAAGATTCTGATGAGAATATATATATATACATATATATTCTACAATATATATATTCTATGTATTATATATATACATATATATTCTACAATATATATATTCTACATATTATGTATATACATATATATTCTATAATATATATATTCTACATATTATATATATATATTCTACTATATATATATATTCTACTATATATATATATACATATATATATATATATATATTCTACATATTACTGCAGGCATAAGATTGTCCCATTAGGCACTCTCCCTTCTTGCTAATGAGACTCTTACCATAGAATAAAGGCTACATTTTTTAGTTGCTCTTTTAGCTAGATGAGCCATGTGATAAAGTTTTGGCCAATGAGATATAAGTGTAAGCAACCTGTTCAACTTCCAGCATGTATTCTTAAAGGTAAATAGCATGGCCATCTTTCAGCCCCTTTTCTTGTCCTTTATTGTTGGACTGAATGTAGATACGACAACTTGGAGCTCGAGCTATTTTGGAGTATGAGAAGGAAGCCATGGGCTTAATAAAGCAAAACAATGGGAGAGAAGAAGGCTGGATTCCTTATGGAATTGCTATACTTCTTTTGTATAGCTTTTTCTGGAATGTGTGTATTTGTGAGGGAAATGAAGTTATACTTTGTTAAGCCACAGTTACTTTTAGGTGTTCTGCCACATGTAGCTGAACATAATATTAAGTGATACACATACAAATACATGTAAGTTTGCATATAGTTTCAGGATGGTGTGTGTCTATGGACTCCAAATTTACAATATCACTTTAGAAATACACACATACACGTGTGTGTGTGTGTGTATATATATACACACACATATATATGCAGGTTGCAACTATAACCACTTTATTTTTGTATTCTGTAATTAACAGTTTATCATATCCATTATCCTTCTTGGTCTGTTCACCTGTAAAGTAATATTGTTTTTAATTTCATCTGTGATGTATTACATTTATTGATTTATACATGTTGTACCATTCTTGCATCTCTGGGATGAAGCCTAGTTGATCATGATGTATGATCTTTTTGATGATATGGTGCATTCTATTCGATAATATCTTGTTGAGGATTTTTGCATCTATGTTTGTTAAGGAGGCTGGCCTATAGTTTTCTTTTTTAGATGTATCTTTATCCAGTTTTGTAATCAGGGTGTTATGGCTTTCATGAGTGAATTTGGGAGCACTCCATCCCTTTCCAATTTCTTTGAAGAGCTTGAGGAGTAAGAGATAGATATAACATCCTTAAAGGTTTTGTATAATTCAGCAGTGAATTCATGAGGTCCTGGGCTTTAGTTGGTGGGTTCTTTATTACTGTGTCTATTTCATTGGTTCTTATCAAGTTGTTCAGCATATCTGTGTCTTCTTGGGTTAGCTTTAGTAATTTGCATGAGTCTAGAAATCTATCCATTTCTTCAAAATTTGCCAATTTGTTAGAATATAATTTCTCAAAGTAGTTACTATCTTCTGGATTTTTTTTTTTTTTTAATGTGGGTACCGAGAGTGGACCTCAGGACCTCGCGCTTGCCAGCAGGCGCTTATGCCACTGAGCTATCTCACCGGCCCTATCTTCTGGATTTTGACAGTGTCCGTTGTGATTTTGTCTTTTTCATTTCTAACTGCATGGATGTGAATCCTTTCTGTCTTTCTCTTGGTAAATCTGGCTAAGGGCTTAACCATTTTGTTTATTGTTTTCAAGAACCAGCTCTTTGATTCATTGATTGATTTTTTTTGATATATATATATATTTTTCCACTTCATTGATTTCTGCTCTTTATAATTTTCCTCCTTAATTTTGGTTTGGGCCTGGATTGTTGTTGTTTCTCAAGTATCTTTTTTTTTTTTTTTTTTTTGTGGGTTCTCAAGTATCTTAAGATTTCTCATAAGGTTATTTATTTGAGCTTGCTCTGTTTTTCTAACGTGAGTATAGATTGCAATGAACTTTCCTCTTAGGACTGCTTTCATAGTGTCTCAGAGGTTTTGGTGAACTATATCAACATTATCATTAACTTCCAGAAAGTTTTAAATTTCTTTTTTGCTTTCTTCTATGACCAATTGGTTGTTTAGGAGTGTGTTGTTAATTTTGCAGGTGCTTCTAGCTTTTCTGTGATTTCTTCTGTCACTGATTTCTGTTTTCATTGCACACTGGTCTGATTGTATACACAGGGTAATTTCAGTTCTTTTATATTTACTTAAGCAGGTTTGTGGACTCTTTTATGATCTATTTTTTAAAAAGTACCAGGTGCCGTAGAAAAGAATGTGCTGTGTTTGAGTGGGATGAAATACTCTGTGGATATCTGTTAAGTCCATATGCTCAAGGGTGTGGTTCAGCACTGATATTTCTTTATTGAAAGAAGATCAACTAAGAGTTGATCTGTCTCTTCACAAAAGTGGGGTGAAGATCCCCTACTATGATTGTATTAGTATTTATTTGTTATTTTATGTTTAGCAGTATTTGTTTTATGAAGATAGGTGCTCCATTATTCAGTGCATAAATATTTATCAATATTATCACTTGTTGTTGGATTGTTCCTATAGGTAGGATGTGTAGTGACCGTCTTTGTGTCTTCTAATAGGTTTTAGCTTGAAGTTTACCCTGTCTGAGATTAAAATTGCTACTCCCTGCTTGTTTTTGGGTTGTGGTGCATGAAATATTGTTTTCAACCCTTTTAGTCTATGAACATGCTTTTGAATTAGGTGAGTTTATTGAGTATAATAGACTGTTGGACTCTGTTTTTTGATCTAGTTCGCCAATCTGTGTCTTTTAACTGGGGAATTTAGACCATTAACAATGAAAGATATTACTGAGGTGTGTTGATTATTTACTGTCATTGCATTCTTTCTCTGTTGGTGATTTCTTTTCCTCTCATTTTTGTTTTTTGTATATTGACCTTACCTGGTGTTTCTATTTCATCTGGGTTTTTAGCTGTGTTACTTTCATTGTTTCTGTCTAGGATATCGAACATTTTCTGGTGTGCTGGTTTCATAGTCATAAATATTTTTATCTGGTCTTTTTCATGAAACGTCCTTATTTCTCTATTTTGAACGAAAGCTTTGCTTGGTAGGTTAGTCTAATTTGGCAGTCATTTGCTCTTAGGGCTTGAAATACTTCACTCCAAGCTCTTCTGGCCTTTAAGGTTTGTGTTGAGAAGTCTGCTATAATTCTAATGAGTTTATCTTCGTATGTGATTTTTTGTTTTTGTCTGACTGCTTTAAAAAATCCATTTTTGTTAGATATCTGGCAATTTAAAAAAGATATGTGTTGGTGAGCCTCTTTTTCTCATTATAGTTGTTTGGTGTTCTGTAAGCCTCACTTCTTTGCATATAGAACTCTTTTCTCATATTTTGGAAGTTTCTTGCTATGCTTTCTGGAAACATATTAACAATTCTATCTGTGTTATCTTCTAGTTTTTTTCTAACTCCAATTAGCCTTAGGTTGGTCTTCTTAGTTTTGTCTAGTAGCTGCTGGGTGGTCTTTTGTTGTTCTTTTTTTTGTGTGTGTGTGTGGCTTCTTTGAGTACTTCTTGATAATTTGTCATTTCTCCTCAATTTTATTTTATTTTTTCATTTTTTTTCTCTCCTCAATTTTAGACACTATGTCTTCACATTGGTCATCTCTGCAATTTATGAATTCTATAGTTTTTTATTTCAGGTAATTCTGCCTGAGATCTTTTTGAGGATTCTATATCCTTGTTGAGTCTGTCATTCATGTTTTAAACCATTTTGGTCAGGTCCTCCAATTTTTTACTAATTTCTGCTGAATTTACTTGGGGCATAGTGAGTGACAATGCTGTGAAGTTTTTATTTTTTCTCTTTGAAGTTTGCTTCAACCCCTCTATAGACTTTTCATAGAGTTCTGCTACCTGGCATTTGCCTTCCTCTCAGTTTGTGCCCCCATGCTCTGCCTTAGGAGAGTTAGGAAATTTTGGGGGTCTTCCGTTGCCTTGCTTCCCTCATGATCCTGTGTGTATGTATATCCATTTTTTTTAATTGATTATCATCCCCTGGAACTCCAAGTATTGGCATAGAGAGAAAACCAGTTGTTATCTACTATTAGGTTTCCTTGACTATAGTAGTAAATTCAGTGGCATCGGTGGTATCAAATGACAACTGGGTACTGCCAAACCTTGGAGCCACTCCTGGACATCCCTTAACCAGAACTAAGAAGACTATGATTTTAGTGCAGACAGTCCACCTGTATATTAGCCTATCACACTTCAGACCACTAGATTCTGCTGCATGTAGGGAGCTGTGCCAGAGGTCAAAGACGCCACTAAATTATCTTCTTCTTCAGGACCACTCCCTCTGATAATTTCATCCTCAAAGGCTGGTCTTCCACAACAGAACACAGGGCCTGTGAACTTCCTGGTCTGATCCCAAGTCTCCCAAGGGATCCCAGGAGATCCCTACTTAGTCTCTCCCTCTCCAAGC
Source organism: Erethizon dorsatum (assembly GCA_028451465.1). Lineage (NCBI taxonomy): Eukaryota > Metazoa > Chordata > Mammalia > Rodentia > Erethizontidae > Erethizon > Erethizon dorsatum. Next base: position 59,617,253 of record CM051836.1, on the reverse strand, counting down.
CTGAGACCCAGTGATGCTCTCACCTGGTCTCTGTGGTAGGGTAACACTGCAGCCTTGAAGTGAAACTCTCTTCCTGGGTGTTGGTCTCTTCTTCAGTCAGGTGGGTGAGGTGGTTGTCACCTCTGTTGCCCTGTGCTTAGGGGCCCCTAGGAGCAAACTCTGATGTGCATTTATCTGGGCAGTCCCAGGATTCCTCCCTGGGTGGGGCATGCAGGCCCCAGGGTGTGCCTGGAGGGGCAGGGCAGTAGTCCAGCAGGTCCAGGGCTTCCTTCCTGAGATGGTCACATGGTGCAGGCCCTGGCATACAGCCTTATTTGGTCTTAAAAATCTGATTCCATTTTTTTCTGATGTTGCTACACATTCTCACTGCATAGTAAAAAATCATTTCTTAAACCTTTGTAAATAGAATTATCTCTGTTGCCTCTTTAACACCTAGCCAATTATTCTCACTATCAAATAACAATTTGCATGTAAATGTAGAAGAGTATACAATTGCCCCCTACTCTACATACTTTTCATGTTTCTATTTTTACACATTGGGGTTCCTTAAAGTAGGACACACTTGTGTTTCTGTTACATGCACATGTTACAAATGCGTGTATTATTTTTCCCTCTGGAAATACACAAAGCTTTGAAAGTTACTCATTTTCCATTGGTGGGATAAAGCTAATTTCATGGGTCTAGTAAGGTTGATTGGGTCCCTATAACTTATTTGCTCTACATTTTGCACCCAGTAGTAAATACCGTCTGAATGAGACTAGCATACCAAGCATTCCAAACCCTGCTCTCCCTCAGAACAGCATTTGGGTTGTTCCTCTGAAAATGAGATCAAGATGCTGAAAAGAAAAGTTAGAAGACATTATTTTTCCTGACAAAAGATTTGTAGACATGAATGGGGGAAGTGACATATACAGATAGGGATTTATAGAAAAAAATAAGAGAAGCAGTTTAATAGCAAAAGTATAATTTCCTAATGACATTTAATTAAGTTTGTGCTGGAAGGGGTTGTTCTCTGCAGTGTTAATTTTCATGCATTACACGAGAAAGCTTTTATCACAGTTATAACAGTTCACTCCAACATCTGGGCTGGTCACTCCACCCCCTTTTAGTCTTTTCTAAAGAAACTTTTTATACACAAAAACATTCAGTTATTTTCTTTTGGCTGAAAAAAATTCAGTCTTATAAAGTAGGTGTTCTCTACAACATCAAGGTTGATGAAAACCATACTCTCAAACAGGAAGTTCAAAAGACAGAATGGCAGGCAAGAGATGACCCATCTGTATGGAAACATGTTACCATCCTGCGAGGGCCAAAACCACTGACAAGAACACACCATTATTTATGAAAAGCCTCACTCCCTGGCTCTTGTCAGACTCTTTCCCAAGCCACGGCTGGGCTGAGTGAGCGTGCTGATATCTGCCTGGCCTTGCATCCTCATAACTGTCAGGAGCAGAGGTGCTAGTGAAATATTAAGAGGAAAATGAGGTGGATGGACCAATCAGTGGCAGAAAAAGTAATTTAAAAAGCTGTGAGGAAAAATGGACCTGCCAATTCTGACCATTTAAATCTAATTCTCCATCCAATTTAATGAACCTTTAAATGGTGATGAGCAAGAGGCTGGGGCTCTTTTGTAGCATTTCTCTACACAGGCCTAGACAATGCTACTGACCACACTTGGGCTTATCCAGTGTGCTTTTTGTCTTTTATTTATTTTTTTTTTTAAATTTCATTTTGTTTTTAGAGCTAATTATTTCTTCATTCAGCAGTAGAGTAGAATGTGGAAAAAAATAGGCTTGGTAATTGCACTAATTTTAATGCACCAGAAGTTATTTTGTATATTGCTCAAAGGATACCAAGAAAAGTTCTAGGAAGCCAGTTTAGCTATAGGATATATACCACTTGAAAACCCAATGGCATCGTCACAGAACTTAGACAGTTTCTTCCTTTAAGGAAGGGCCCCCTTTGTTCTTCTAAGAGAATCTAGCTATGGGGTGGGAGGTACATATGTGAGTAATCAGCCTAAGTGTGACCACATTTAATTTTAAGATTGCATAATATGACAGAAAAAATAACAACACAAAAACCCAAGTTTTGTATCGACAGTTATTTCAACATTGGATCGGTGCTTTTAAAACTTTATTAATACAATTCCTTTAAGGGCTTGATTATGTTTAGCAGGTCATATTTCAATTTTAAGATCTAGTTTCCACCTTTTTTTTTTTACTTATGCGGGTACCAGGAGTCGAATTCAGGACCTTGCGCTTGCCAGGCAGGTGCTTATGCCACTGAGCTATATCACTGGCCCCCTAGTTTCCACTTCTTATCTCATATCCATAAGTTCTTTTTCAACAAATGACAGAAAGCTCCAATAATAATTATACCTTAGTTTGAGAAATGCTTAATTGTCTCTATAGTATTGAAAGCTTATTTTATTTTTCCTGGACTCAGGAACATTTATTTCTAATGGTAAATGAACATTCATTATGTAATCTTGTCCAATCCTCCCATATTAAGAATGAGGCATAGAACAGTTAGGTAATTTATAGAAGGTACCATAAGCTATTGGTACTAGTTTACAACTTTTTACATCCGTGCTAGTTAAGCTTGTTAACTGACAGGATTAAGAGACTGCTGGAGAGGTGGCTGGATCCTGGGGGCAGTAATAGGCATCAGTGGATCAGCCCGCTGCTGTTCATAGCTGACTGCGCTGTTAGTAGGTGGGCCCAGTTTGAAGTGGTTCACTGGGAGTGTGCCTTTGAGGGTATGTATCTCTCTGGCACTCTCCCCTGTGACCTGTTTTCCTGCCACCAGAAAGCAAGCAGGCCTCCACCTCTACACCCTTCTGCCATAATGTTCCTGCCTTGGAGCCAGCCAATTATGGGCTAAAACCTCTGAAACTGAGCAAAATAAACATTTCTTCCTTTAAGTTGGATAAGCCAGTCATTTTGTTACAGTGACAAAAAGCTGACAATGACAACATCTAAAGTGTGCATCATTTTTCTTTGTGATTAACTACTGTGCTAATTTGTGATTACTTTTCAGGCCAAAATCCAACATGATAACTTGGTATACCATGACTGTTTTTAAGCTTCAGCTTATTAAGGAACATCAGAAGATCAGGACCACTGGAACCATCATAAGATTAAGTTGATTTTTTTGTAAATCCTTTGCTGTTCATTAGGAACAAGTTATTGGTTAAATCCCCCCCACCCCCATCATCATCTCTCTCAGTGGTACTGGGGATTGAACCTAGGGGTTAGTGCATGCTAGGCAAGTCCTCATTCTACCATTGAGTTACATCCCAGCCCTTTTATTTTTTTTTTTAATGTGGGTACCGGGAGTCAACCTGAGGACCTCATGCTTGCCAGCAAGCGCTTGTGCCGCTGAGCGATATCACCGGCCCTTTTTTTCCTTTATGTGGGTGCCTGGAGTCAAACTCAGGACCTTGCGCTTGCTGGGCAGGTGCTTATGCCGCTGAGCTATCTCACCGGCCCCATCCCAGCCCTTTTGACACAGGGTCTCCCTAAGTTGCTCAGGGGCTGGCCTCAAACTTGCAGTTCTCCTGCCTCACCTCCCAAGGAGCTAGGACTACAGGCATGTGCCACTGTGCCCAGGAAAGAAATCCTGTGTGTGTGTGTATGTATGTGTGTGTGTGTGTGTGGTGTGTGTAGGAATTAAACTCAGGGGTGCTCTCCAGAACATCCCCAGCACTTTTTTTTAAAATATAGGGTCTCACTAAGTTGACCAGGCTAATTTTGAACTTGCAGCACTCCTGCATCAGTCTCTGGAGTAGTTGGGATATAGGCATGTGCCACTACATCCAGTTTAGGAATCATTTTGAGTGCCATCATTTGCCTTATACTAAGATAGGTCTGTTGCCATATTAGTCTCATTTTACACACAAGGAACTAAGGCCCAGAGAAAGTAAGTACTTGTTTGGGATAACAAAGCAATTAATGATGGAATAAACTTTTAAAACCAGGTCTTTATGCCCCGAAGCTCATATCCTTTCTACTATACTAAACTGCCTTGAATCTCAATATACTCCGTTTTTCATAGCATATAATTCAAAACTAAAGCATTCAGAGGTCAGAGATGCTTGTTAGTACTCATCATGAAAAGGGAGCCATCATAATTACTTAACAAACGATTAGCGGCAAAGCCTAATTTTAAAGACTTCAATTTGACAGAGAAATAATCTATAATTTAAAATTAGCTATTTTTTTTTTATCTGAGTGAGAAAATACTCCCAAGGTTTCTATTTTTTTTTTCTGTGCTTCTCTAAACAATATGGTGTAAATGAGAAGACCTACTTTCTATAACAAACTAAGAAGCTTTTCCTTGGGCATTTACTCTATGTGCTAGTAATGTTCTAAGTAGTACATATATAATTTCAATTAATTCTGATGATAATGCTATAAAGCAAGTGTGGTTGCTAGCCTCACATTACAAATAATAAATCCTAAAGAACAGAAAGGTTACACAACTTGCCCAAAGTGATACTTAGTAAAGAGTGAAGTGAGAATATGGACCCATGCGCTCTGATTCCAGTCTCCACAGTCTTATCCACAATGCTGTGTAGACTAACAAAATTTAAAGCATCAATCTGTCAAATAGTTATGGGTTGTTCTTTTACTCATACTCAGTGTAATAGTCAGTGTTTTCCAGAGAAACAGAACCAAAAGGGGACGCACACATGAATGTGAGGAAGGAGGCTGAGAACCATGATCCGCCATTTGCAATTTACAGAACAAGGGAATCAGATAGTGTACTTCAGTCTGAATGTTAAGGCTTGAGAAAGAGAATGAGGTAGGGGTACAGGCCAGATGCTGACTGGACATATGAGTCTAAGCATGAAAAATCCAAGAACTAGGAACTAGAACATCTGCCTCAAACAGAGCAATTTTACCTATTCAGGCCCTTGATGCTTTCCCAAGGCCTACCCCCATGTATTGTACCAACTCAAATGCTAATGTACCCTGCAAACAACTTCACAGACACATCCAGAAATGATGTTTTACCAGCTCTCTGGCATCCTTAGCTTAGTCTAGTTGACACATAAAATTAATTATCACACTGAGTTAAGATGGAACACAGAATGAGTTGCACATCAAGCAAGAACACAGCATTATCATAGACCCTAAATGGGTTTTCGTGGGATATTCTACAGTTAAGCTATGTGTACTATCACAGGCTATCATGCTTAGGCAGAGGGCGCTAGGCAGATGTAGCACTGAGAGCTGCTGATCTCTTTTGCTTGTCCCTGCTCTCTAAAAGCTACACCTCTTTCATCAAGACAGGGCTTGAAGTGAGCTGGAAAGAAAGTGGAAGGGAGAGATTGTTCAGTGTGTATAATATCCTAGTGCTCAAAGGATTTTTTTAAATAACAAGAATTCAAACTGAAAAGAGTATTCAAAGCACTCAGTAGTTACCATTTTATGGTTCCTGGCACAAGGATTATTAAACTTTTACTAAATGCTTATGCTTAGTTTATATCATGCTTTAGCACTTATATTTATTATCCAATTTCAAACTCTTAGCCAGAAAGAAAGAAAGAAAGAAAGAAAGAAAGAAAGAACAAAAAGAAAGAAAGAAAGAAAGAAAGAAAGAAAGAAAGAAAGAAAGAAAGAAAGAAAGAAAGAAAAGAAAAGAAAAGAAAAGAAAGAAAGACTCTCCATTACAAATCACCATTGAGGTAAGACCCTAGGGTACAGTTGATGGCTACATGGTACACAGATAAATATCCGTGCTACACAGAAACCATATATAAGAAGATTTATATACATAAATATACATTTTAATATATACATGAAGAAATTCCTTTCTCCCCCATGGGAACAGTTAGGCATTCCTGTCGTAGAGCACATATGCACAGATGGGAAGGATTAACATATTTGTTTAAAGGTAAGGCCAGTGAAGCTTTGCCTTTGGAAAAGGTGATCATCACACAGACCAAGTGTCCTAAGAATGAATATATCTTCTCCCCTCTCCCCTTAATGACTGCTTCTGAGATTTTAAAGAAGTATGACCATTTGTAAACCAGGTTCACTCTTTGTTTAACAAACATTTTATGAGCTATGGATTAATATATCTTCACACTCTCCACTCAGGAACCGAACACTTTGGTTCAAAAGGCCTTAGAGAAGACACTCAGGCAAAACTTGAACTTTATTGCATTATGGAATGCGTTAGTATAATTAGAATACATTATAGCAATAAAAACAGTTTATACTCTATAATATACACATTGAAAAAACTCAAAAGTTTCAAATGAAGCCAGGCACAGTGATGTATGCTTGTAATACCTGCACTAGGGAGGCTGAGGCAGGAGGATCTCTGTGAGTTCAAGACCAGCCTGGGCTACATAGTGAGCTCAAGGTGACCCTGAATTACATAGTGAAACCCTGTCTAAAAAGAAGAAGAAAGAAAGGAAAAGAAAAAAAAGAAAAATAACTGGGGGTAGTGGCTCATGCCCCTAGTCCTAGTACTCTTGGAAGCTGGGGCTGGAAGCTCAAGCCCAGCTTGGACAACTTAACAACTTAGTGAGACTCTGTCTCAAAATAAAAAAATGGGGATCGAGATACAGCTCAGTGTTAATGCCCTGGGTTCTCAATCCCTAGTATCAAAAAACAAAACAAAACAAAATAAAACACAATCGAAAATAATACATATAGAAATAAGATTTTAAAATGTTTGATTAAAGTTCCACTAATTCCTTCAAAAAACCAAAAGTAACAGAAGGGAATAAGCAGATAAGACACCTTGATAGGACTTTCTCTCCCTGACCTACAAAGAAATGAAGGAAGGGAATAATTATTAATACTAGAAATACGAAAAGACAAGAAGAGGGTGTGGGGAGCCTTCCCTTAGCCTTTAAGAACTATTTTTTAGACAATTAGGGGATATGTCAACAACCAGGTTTCCAAACCCCAAAAGAAACATACCACTGGGGTACACTGGCAATGATATTTTAATATAAATAGCTCTTTAGGGAATAGCAAAGTTAATCTTGAATAGCTAATCACTCTCCAAAGGCATTTAAAGCAAACACACACAATACAAAACTGCCATCTTTCATCACATCCAAGATACCATCAATTGTAAATTATATTTCAAAGATGTTAAAATTTGAAAAAGAAATGTGCATCTTACAGTAGGTGAAATACAGGAAGGATGTGATAATTTCAGGGGCAGGGGATGACCTGGTAAATTATTTCAATTAGTTGTTGCAAACTACAGTCTATTTCTTAACACCCTGCAAATGCAACATGTGATTAAATCCATGCTTGAGCACCCTTGAAGCAGAGCTGCACACGATTATTTTTCTGTGTGGGTTAACAAAGCCCAGGTGATCTCTGTGTAATATATCTTTTATATCTGGGAAGGAGATATTCTTCTCACATACAACTGCTATTCATAACACATTTTTACTTTTTAAAAAGAACAGGGAGAAAATCAGAACTCCAGGTGAATATTACATGTTATAGCTAGATGACTCAAGTTTTTAACTGATTTTTACAGCTATTCCTGTGCTGTATTTTTTTTTCTTTGCTTTCTTAATATTTTTAATGTCTTGTTCTATTTTTCCTTTTTTTTTTTTTTTTTTCTTTTGCTTTGCTTTGGTCTGTGCTGATTTTCAAAATTTGAGATAATTCATATATGATAAAAGTCACCATTTTAAACTATGCAATTCAATGACTTTTATCTTATTCATGAAGATGTACAACTGTCACCACTATCTAATTCCAGAACATTTAAATCACCCTTTAAAGAAACCCAGAGCCATTAGCAGTCATTCCTCATCTCCTCCCTCCTCACCAGCTCCTTTTTCACCCCTCTTTTAGCCCCTAGCAGCCACAAATCTTTCTGTCTCTATAGATTTGCCCATTCTAGATGGTTAATATAAATGAAATCATAAAGCATGTGGCCTTTTGTGTCTGGCTTCTTTCATTTGGCATAATGTTTTCAAGGTTCATCTATGTTGCAGCATATGTCAGTACCTGATCTATTTTCATGACTGGATATTCTATGCTACAATACATTTTGTTAAACCATGTATCAGTTGAAACATTTGAGTTGTTTCTAATTTTGGGTTATTGTGATTAATAACGGAACATTCATGCACAAGTTCTGTGTGAACCTACATCATTAATGCCATAGAGATAAGAGTGGAATTACTGAGTTAACACTTCGAAGTATAATTTGTAGGTCATAAGATCAATTTTCTGCCAAGCCATTTTCCAAAGTGGCTGCACTATTTTACATTCCCACGAGCAATGTATGAAAGTTCCAATTTTTCCACATCCTTGTCAATACTGGTTATTGTCCTTTTTTTCATAATTATAGCCATCATAGTGGGTGTGAAGGGATTTCTCCTTGTTATGATTTTTATTTGCATATTCCTAGAATTAATGAAGCTGAGCATCTTTCCATGTGCTTACTGGTCATCATTTTTGAGTGATTAATGGTGTGTGTCAACTTCACTGGGCTAAGGGAGGCCCAGAGAGCTGGTAAAACATTATTTCTGCATGTATCTGTGGGACTGTTTGCAGAATACATTAACATTTGAATTGGCAGACTGAATAAAGGTGGTCATGATCCAATCCACTGAGGGCCTGAGCAGAATAAAAGGCAGACGACCAACTTTGTTTTCTATTAGAGCTGGGCTGTCCATCTTCTCCTGCCCAGTGTTCCTAGTTCTCAAGTCTCCAGACTTGGACTAGGATTTATACCATCAGCTCCCCTGGTTCTCAGGCCTTCAGCTTTGGACTGGACCTATACCATGGGCTTTCCTGCCCAGTTTAAAGAGAACAGGTTGTGGAATGGCTCAGCCTGTATCATTTCATGAGCCAATCTGTTATAATAAATCTCTATAATAAATAAACCTATCTCTTTCAATATGTATAACCTACTTGGTTTTATTTCTCTGGAGAACCCTAACTAATACAGATATTTGGTACTGGAAGTGAGGTGCTACTACCATAAATACCTAAAAATGAGGAAGCAGCTTTGGAACTAGGTAATGGATAGAGCTAGAAAAATTCTGAGGTGCAAGCTAGAAAAAGTCTAGATTGCCATGAACAAAATTTTAAAAGCAAATCTGGTGAGGACTCAGAGAAGAGTTCGAAGGTTTATGGCAAAACTTCACTGAGGTATGATCAAAATATACAGTGAATTTTAAAATTAAAAAATTTTTATTACAGTGAAAGACACATTGCCATTAACCAGCAAAATAGTCCCCCTTGCACACTTATTCCACTGTTCTTGCCACTTTCTGAAGCAGTTCTGGAAATACTATTTTATGAGTACCTTTGGAGGTATGATAAAAAATAAGCTAAATGCTGGTACTGAGAGACACCCAATGGAAAGGCAGGCTAGTAAAAAGCATCATGATATGTCCCCATTCACCTTATCACCAGATCTGGTACCATGCAACTTCTAGCTCTTCCTCAAAGTCAAAATGACTAAGAAAGATGTTTTGAATTGATTCAGGATGTAGAGATGCCATGACAGTGTAATTAAGACATTCACAACTTTCAAAATTGATGGAGAAATAAAATACTTTCATGACAAAGAACATCTGAGAAAATTTATGACCACCAAACCAGCACTCCAAAACGTTCTGAAGGACATTCTAGAAAGAGATAGGAACCCCAACAGAAGGAATCCACCAGGCAGGGCAAATAATTAAATAGCCGGAAAGCGGAAAAACAAAGAGTGGGAACCAACAACAGGAAAATATCATGACAAGTCAATACATATCAGTTTTAACCATCAATGTTAACGGTCTCAATTCACCAATCAAAAGGCACAGACTGGCGAAATGGATCAAGAAGCAAGATCCAACAATATGCTGTATACAAGAAACACATTTAATTCAGAAAGAAATTCATAGACTGAAAGTCAAAGGATGGAAAACAATACTCCATGCCACAGGAACCCAGAAAAAAGCAGGGGTAGCTATTCTTTTTGCAGACAAAGTGAACTTCAAGCCAAGAAGGATTCAGAGAGATAAAGACGGTCATTACATCCTTGTAAAGGGAACAATCCAAGAGGAAGAGATAACGATCATAAATATATATGCATCAAATACCAATGCACCCAGCTATATAAAACAAGTACTAAAGGACATGAAAAATCAAATAAGCACTAATACAATTATATTGGGAGATCTCAATACTCCACTGTCACAAAAAGATAGATCAACTGGACAGAAAATCAATAATGAAATAGTAGAACTGAACCAAACTTTTGAACAAATGGACTTAGTAGATGTCTACAGAGTGTTCCATCCCACAACATCAGAATACACATTTTTCTCAGCTGCACATGGGACGTTCTCCAAAATAGACCACATACTAGCTCATAAAACCTGCTTAAGTAAATGCAAAGGAATTGAAATTATCCCATGCATATTATCAGACCATAGTGCAATGAAATTGGAAATCAATGGCAAAAGATCCCACAAAAACTCCCTAAACACATGGAAATTAAACAGCATCCTCCTGAACAACCAATGGGTCACAGATGAAATTAAAGAAGAAATTAGTCACTTTCTACAACTGAATGATAATGACAGTACAACATACCGGAACTTATGGGATACGATGAAAGCAGTCCTAAGAGGGAAATTTATAGCATTAAACACTTATATCAGGAAAATAGAGCAAGCGCAAATAAACAACTTAAGGGTGAACCTCGAGCTTCTAGAAAAAGAAGAGCAGGTTAAGCCAAAAGCCCGTACAAGGGAGGAAATTATAAAGATCAGAGCAGAAATTAACGTATTGGAGAATAAAAAAACAATACAAAGAATCAATGAAGCAAAAAGTTGGTTCTTTGAAAGAATAAATAAGATTGACAAACCCTTATCCAACCTTATTAAAAAAAGAAAAGAAAAGACTCAAATCCATGCAATTGAAAATGAAAAGGGTGATATCACGACAGACCCTGCAGAAATCCAGAAGATCATCTATACCTATTTTGAAAATTTATATTCTACTAAGATGGAAAATGCAGAAGAAATGGACAGATTCCTAGATTCGTATGAATTACCAAAGCTGAATCAAGAAGATTTAAAAATCCTAAATAAACCAATATCAGCCAATGAAATTGAAGATGTAATTAAAAACCTCCCAACAAAGAAAAGCCCAGGCCCTGATGGATTCACTGCCGAATTCTACAAGAAATTTAGAGAAGACCTAACGCCCCTTCTTCTCAAACTTTTCAATGAAATTGAAAGGGAAGCAATACTCCCAAATTCATTCCTGGAAGCAAGCATTACCCTGATACCAAAACCAGAGAAGGACCCAACTAAGAAAGAGAGCTACAGGCCAATCTCCCTAATGAACATAGATGCAAAAATCCTTAATAAGATACTGGCAAACAGAATCCAACAAATCATCAAGAAGATTATACACCATGACCAAGTTGGATTCATCCCAGGGATGCAGGGATGGTTCAACATACGTAAATCAATAAATGTAATACAGCATATTAACAGAACCAAAGACAAAAATCACATGATCATCTCAATAGATGCAGAAAAAGCTTTTGACAAAGTCCAGCACCTTTTCATGATAAAAACCCTACAGAAAATTGGAATAGAGGGTCTTTATCTCAATCTGGTAAAAGCTATCTATGACAAACCAACAGCCAATATTATACTAAATGGCCAAAAACTGAAAGCCTTCCCTCTAAAATCAGGAACAAGACAAGGATGTCCACTGTCCCCACTCTTATTCAACATAGTTCTGGAAACTTTAGCCAGAGCGATTAGACAAGAGAAAGAAATAAAAGGAATAATGATTGGAAAGGAAGAAGTTAAATTATCATTATTTGCAGATGACATGATACTCTACACAGAAGACCCCAAAAACTCCACTAAAAAACTGCTAGATTTAATAAGCAAATTCAGTAGTGTAGCTGGATACAAAGTCAATACTCAAAAGTCAATAGCCTTCCTGTACACAAATAACAAACTTACTGAAAGAGAAATTAGGGAAACAATACCTTTCACAATAACATCCAAAAAAATGAAATACCTAGGAATCAACCTCACGAAGGATGTAAAAGACCTCTATACTGAAAACTACAGTACTCTGAAAAAGGAGATTGAAGAGGATATCAGAAAATGGAAAGATATCCCTTGCTCCTGGATAGGAAGAACCAATATAGTGAAAATGGCCATACTTCCAAAATTGTTATACAGATTTAATGCAATTCCAATCAAAATTCCAACAGCATATCTCACAGAATTAGAGAAAACAATCCTAAAATTCATTTGGAATCAGAAGAGACCTAGAATAGCAAAGGCAATTCTGGGCAACAAAGGCAAGGCAGGGGGCATCACTATCCCCGACTTGAAATTATACTATAAAGCTACTGTGATAAAAACAGTGTGGTACTGGCAAAAAAACAGACCTGAAGATCAATGGAACAGATTAGAAGATGCTGAAACAACCCCAGACATACTAAGCCACCTTATCTTTGACAAAGGTGCCAAACACATTCGCTGGAAGAAAGATAGCCTCTTTAATAAATGGTGCTGGAAAAACTGGCTCTACACATGCCGAAGATTAAAACTAGATCCATATCTTTCACCATGCACTAAACTAAATTCAAAATGGATCAGAGATCTAAATATTAAAACAGAAACATTAAATCTGCTGGAAGGTAGGATAGGTAAAACCCTTGGAGACATTGGTGTAGGCAAAGACTTTATGAATAAAAACTCAACCGCACGGGAACTATCCCAAAGAATCAATAACTGGGATCTCATCTTATTAAAAAGCTTTTGCACAGCAAGAGAAACCACCAACAGAGTGAAGAGACAACCCACAATGTGGGAAAAAATGTTTGCCAGCTGTTCCTCAGACAAAGGATTACTATCGAGAACATATAAAGAACTCAAAAAAATCAGACCTCCCAAATTTAAAGACCCACTCCAAAAATGGGCATCTGAGATGAATACACATTTCTCAGATGAAGAAATACTAATGGCAAATAAATATACAAAAAAATGTGCAACATCACTAGTCATTCGAGAGATGCAAATTAAAACAACACTGAGATACCATCTCACCCCAGAAAGAATGGCTACTATTAAGAAATCAACTAATAACAAATGCTGGAGGGGCTGTGGGGAAAAAGGAACCCTTCTTCACTGTTGGTGGGAGTGTCGACTGGTACAGCCACTGTGGAAGTCAGTGTGGAGATTCCTCAGAAAACTAGGGTTGGAGGTCCCATTTGACCCAGCTATTCCCCTTCTGGGCATCTTCCCAGAAGAATTAAAAACATCGTACCACAGCGATATATGTGCACCCATGTTTATAGCAGCACAATTTGTAATAGCCAGATCTTGGAAACAACCCAAATGCCCATCAACTGAGGAATGGATAAGAAAGATGTGGTATTTTTATACAATGGAGTACTATTCAGCCATAAAGAAGGATAAACTGGAGACTTTTATAGGTAAATGGATGCAACTCGAGAAAATACTCATAAGTGAAATAAACCAGAAGCACATGTGTAAGCATCGTATTATCTCTCTAGTATGAGAAACTGAAAGAGTAAATAAGATCCAAAATGTACAATAGACATGGTGAATCAAAAAGAAACTGGTCAAAAGGAAAGAGAGACTGGAATAGGGAAAAGAAAGAAGGGAAAGGGAAAAAAATTGTATATATATATATATAAGATGGTTAAGATAGATACACTACCATTTTTACTTAGTTCATTGAAGAGTAAGGTTTGTGCCAATAATGTTTGGACAATTGAATGCTAATGTCTGGTGTCCTGAATAACTAACTTAAAGATAGTAATACGTAATGTATTAACCATTGTTACCCTCCTATTATGTTTGTTTGAAAATTTGTTCTTCTTTTGATTTGTTTTGTTTTTTCTTCTCTTTAAAATAAAAAAAAAAAAAAAAAAAAAAAAGACATTCACAAAAGAAGATATCTTTGTTACTTTTCTCATTGCTGAGACAAAATACCTGACACCCAAAGTTAAAAGAGGAAAGGTTTATTTAGCTCACAGTTTGTAGAAGATTTAGTTCACAGTCGGCTGCCTCCAAGGCAAGGATGGCATGGCAGAGGAGAAACAGTTCATGGTGGGCAGAAGGCAGCAAAGTAGTGAAAAAGAAGCAACAGCAAGTGACAAGCTATCAGCAACAACCCTCTTTCCTTCCCTATCTTATCACTTATATCTTATCCCACCCTAAGGGTGGGTAGCACTCATACCCAGGGTGGGACAGCCTTAATCCTAGCATCACACCATGATTCAATCCCAGCATCACATCCTTGATCCCAGCAACACACACCCTAGATCCAGCCACCTCTGAAAAGCCCCACCTATGACTGCATAAATCTTTGAGGGGACATCTAGATACAAGTCACAACAGATGACTTCCAGAACTGCTTCAGAAAGTAGAAAAAATAATGGGATAAGTGTATTAGATGCTAGGGGGAGTATTCTGAAGTGGATTAATGGTAATGCATATTTTATTGTAATAATTTTTAAATATTTACTGAACAAAACAAAAAAGAACAAAAAATAAAAACTAAATATTCGCTGTATTTTTCAATCATCCTGGTAGATAATTGCTGATGGCATCTACACTAACCAACAGATTTCAATGTAGACCAAACAGCCTTCTCTTGGAAGAAAAGGCCATCTAGGACTTTCATAGCTAGAGAGGAAAAGTCAATGCCTGGATTCAAACCTTGAAAGGACAGGCTGGCTCTCTTATTAGAAGTTAATGTAGCTGATGACTAACCCAAAGCCAATGCTCATTCACCATTCTGAAAATCCTGGGTCCTTTAAGAATTATTTTAACTTGACTCTGCCTATGCTCTGTATAAATGGAACGATAAGCTTAGATGGCAGTACATCTGCTTACGACATAGTTTATTGGGTATTTTAAGCCCATTGCTGAGACATTGCTGGGAGGGGAAGATATATTTTGAAATATTACTGCTCACTGATAATGCATCTGTTCACTCAAGAACTCTGATGGAGACATACAGTGAGATTCACGTTATTTCCATGCTCAAACAGCATCCATTCTGCATCCCGTGGAACAAGAAGTAATTTCAACTTTCAAGACTTATTATTTAAGAGCTATACTTCATAAGGCTATACCTGCCATAGGTATTGGTTCCTATGAGGATGTTGGCAAAGTAAATCAGAAGCCTTCTGGAAAAGATTCACCATTCTAGATGTCAAGAACATTCATGGAAGGAGGCCAAAATATTAACATTAACAAGCTTTTGGAAGAAGTTGATTTTTCACCCCCATGGACAAAATGGAAGGGTCCAGGACTTCAGTGGAGCAAATAAACTTCAGATAGGATGGAAATAGCAAGAGATTTAGAAGTGCAGCTTGAGTATGTGACTGAGTAACTGTAATCTCACATAAAACTTTAATGGGTGAGGAGTTGCTTCTTATGGATGAGCAGAGAATGGTTTGCTGAGGTAGAATCTACTCTTGCTGAAGATCCCATGAATGCTGCTAAAATGACAACAAAAGATTTAGAAAAGTACATAAACTTAGTTCATAAAGCAGTGGCAGGGTGAGAAGATTGACTCCAATTTTGAAAAGAGTTCTACTGTTTATAAAACGCTATCAAACAACATCACATGCTACAGAGAGATCTATGAAAGGAAGAATCAGTCGATGCATTAAACTTCATTGTTGTCTTATTTTAAGAAATTTCTACAGCCTCCACACCTTTCAGCAACCACCACTCTGATCAGTCTGTAGCCATCAACACTGAGGCAAGATGCTCCACCAGCAAAAATATTACTGGTTGTTAAAGGCTCAGGTGATGGTTAGCATTTTTTTTTTTTTGCAATAAAGTATTCTTTAAGACATGTACAGTTTTTAGATATAATATCATTGTACACTTAGTAGACCACAGTATAGTGATAAAGTAACTTTTATATGCATTGGGGAAACAAAAATTCATGTGATTCATCTTGTTGCAATATTCACTTTATAGAGGTGCTCTGAAACTTAACCTGTAATATCTCCAAAGTAGGTTTGATTTAGCTGAAGCCACTTCAAAGCAGAGTACTGAAAGTGAGGCTCGATTCCTTCCCACTGCTTATAGTAAAATGGAAGAAAAGAGAAATGCTTAAAGATAGAATTTTAAGCAAAAGGAAGCAGAATGTAAAAAATTCTCAGCCTCTTTATATTGCAAAAACTAAGAAAACTAAAGATGTGACCCAGGTACATTTGATAAGTTTAGTAACGATCAGTAGTCTCCACAGAAGCCAGGAGCAATTCTTCCACAATAGAACAGTGATACTGAAGATGATTTAGAGATCATCAAGCTGCCTCCTTAATTTAAAAGGGGTACTGTCACCTCACTTTCAACAGGTCAAATGACCTCCACTCAAAATTGTGAGGGGAGAGCTGCTCAAAGCCGTGGGGGAAGGGCCACCTAAAGCCCAGGCCACCTAAGCCCTCTCTTGGCAAAGCTGCAGAGGCAGGGCCTTCACCCAGTAGGTCTAGAAGGCAGGATCCCTGTTTCTGAGGGTATGAAGGCAGAGCATCAAGCCAAATACAACTGATCTGGAGCCTCAAGATTTTATGAAGTTTATCTTGTAGTATGAACTTATTTGGGGTCCATTATCCCTTTCTTCTTTCCTATTTCTTCCTTTTGGAGTGGAAATGTCTATTATGTTCCTGTCCCATCATTAGGTTTCAGAAGTGTATAATTGATTTGGTTTCCCAAGTTCACAGCTGAAGAGCAGTTTTCCTCAAGATAAATCATACCTCGAATGTCACTGATATCTAGTTTAAATGATTATACTTTGGATTTGAGATTTTAGGGCCGATGCTGCAATGAGTTAAGATTTTGGGATTATTCATATGTAATGAATGTCTTTTGCATGTGAGAAGGACAGAAACGTTGGGGAACTAACAGTGAAATGCTATAGATGGAATGTTGTATAGTCCTAAAATTCATGTGCTGAGATTCTAATCCTTAACATGATGGTATTAGGACAGGGGGTCTTGAGTAGGTGATTAGATAGGTAAATGGGATTAGTGCCCTTAGAAAAGAAATCTTGCAGTGCTCACCTCTTCTGTTACGTAGAACTCAGCAAGAAGATGCCATCAGTGAACCAGAATCAGGCCCTCACCAGACATGGAATCTGCTGGCACTCTGATTTTAGACTTCCCAGTCTCCAGAAGTGTTAGAAAAAAAATGCCTGTTGTTTATAAGCCACACAGTCTATGGCAGTTTGTAGTACCAGTTCAAACAGACTAAGACATATCTATTAACATATTATGTTCATATTTAAATTGTATTGTTTGTCTTTTTCATTGTTGAGTCATAGAGTTCTTTATATATTCTAAATACAAGACCATTATCAGATATATATGATTTGCAATATTTTCTCTAGTTATTTGAATTGCCTTTCACTCTCTTGCTAGTGTCCTTTGGAGTAATAAAGTTTTAAATTTTGATGACATTAAATTGTACTTTTTAACCATAATAGTTTTCGTAAAATTTGTCATTATGAGACAAGGAACTAAAATTAAAATGCAGAGGTTTTAGTTATTTATTTGACAAACAACTGTATGACAAAGCTGCTAATAATTCCTATACTAGCACAAAAGACAAAATTTCTCTCTATATATAAAAAGACCTATCTATGAAATAGGAAAATTTTAAATTCATAGTCAAAGACACAAATTCATTTTGTCATAAGACATCTATAACAAAAGGTTTTGGGGTTTTTTCCCTATACAAATTAGAAAAAGATGCTTGGAAATGCACCAAAACAAATCTGACCATATTCATTGCCAATGGAGAAAAGTTAGAGCCATCTCAGGATGACTTCTCTGCTTGGAGAATTTCCATATTTTAAGTTAGTTTGGAATCTATGTCTGAACTAAATGCTAGCATTAATCTACAGAACATTTTTGCTTGCCATCATTTCTAAAGTTGTAAAGATATACAAACATAATTCCTTGGTACATTTCAAACATGCTCAGCCATTTAAAAAATTTTATTTTAAAGACATCTGTGCCAATATGTATGATATATTTCTTTCTTTTACAGAGATCTCCAATTGCCAGAACGCCGCTTTGGTAACAATAAAATATGCTATGGTGACTTCCAAGCACTGTATAGTTTTGCAATGGAAAACAAGCTGGAGAAACTTTGAAGGTTTGTCAGAAACTGCAATGTCTGGGTGGCAAGTGGGATTTCACTTGGCCCAAGGGACATTTTTGAAACCATCTTCTCAGCCATCTGTTGCAATTCTTCTGGAAGCCAGTCAAAAAGAAGATGACAAGTGAAAACTATTTTGGCAACAAAACAAAAAATAAGAAATCCAAAACAAACATCTTCCCACAACAGTTGGCCTTTCTGTTGGATTCAAATCATATGTGGCAACACTTTTTAGAAAATGCACAAGTTAAATGAAGTGAAAATGCCATAAGATATACAATGAAGAATTAAAAAGTAATCAGGAAGGGGTGCCTCTCCAGGAAGCATCTGGTCTGTTTCTCCTCATAAAACAAGCTTCTTGAGGGCAAGAGACAAAGCTTCAGCTGTATTCTTAGAACCTCAGTGCTGGCAAAATAAATGTGTGAAAAGAGGGTACAGGAAAGATGAAGTATGGTAGTGTTCTAGAGTGAGGTGTTGCTTCTCTTCCTCCTCCCTCTCCTCCTCCCCTCCCTCTTACAACTCCAACCCTCCCCTGCTTCCTTCTCCTCCTCAACCCTCCCCCTCCTCCTCCTCCTCATCTCCCTCATTCTCACCTCCCTCTCCCCCCAGTCCTCTGCCTCCTCCTTCTCCTTTTTAGCACTGAGCACTTCCTGGCCTTATTTATTTATTTATTTATTTATTTATTTATTTATTTATTTATTTTGATTTTGAGATAGGGTCTCCCTAAGTCACTAAGTTGCCCATGCTGGGCACAGACTTACCATCTTCTTATGACAGTCTTCTAGAGTGCTCAGATTACAGGCACATGCCACCTGGCTAAAATGAGGCCCGTAAAAACTATCCATTCACTTGCTTAACAAATAGTTGTAAATGTACAATGGATACTGTCTTAGGTACTGGTGATGCAGCTACAAACAAGACAGGCCAAATTCATGTCCCCGCAGGGCTGACAATTAAAACCTAGTAATTATGGAGCACTGAAGCATTCCAAGCATTGTACTCAGGCTTCAAATGTATTATATCCTTTCATCTTCCCACCAAACCTAAGAGACAAGCACTATTGTTATTCTCATTTTACAGGTGAGACACATGAAGTTCAGGTAAATGGAGTTGACCTGGTCCAGGAATAACTGACTCAAACACAGGTCTGCCTAACCACTGAACCTCTTATTCCTCCCCACTGCCCCACCCCCATCACCGATTCATCATGTGACCTCAAGACTGTACTTTATAACTACTATGCCATACTGTTTAATTTTACACAATAGGTGTCATTCCATCTTATCCTATATTACATCATTATCGTCATTAATAGATAAAAGGGAAAGCTTCCAGATTTGTAATCCATGGGCTCAAAAATACTTTGTACTTCTGATGACTGTTAAAAGGAAAGGGGAGGATTAGGGGATACAAAAGAAATATAAATATTCCAGGGTCAAAATCAACGTTATTGTAGATTTTTTGGGATGTACAGCAGAGGAGATATTGAAATGATAACAGAGTATTATTCATGCAAAATAATTCCACTCAATAAAGCTACATTAGAAATTATCATATGGCACATTACATAAATTACAGCCCATTCTTGTGCTTCATTTCATTTAACAAATATTTACAAATGCCAGGCCTGGTGCTGGAAGCATATATACACACATAATATGACACATAATAAAAAGCTCTCATGTTTTTTCAATGTCTTAAAAAGGAAATGATTTTAAACTTGCTAAGTGAAGTATAAATGACACAGCCACTCTGGGAGATCATTTAGCAATTTCTTTCAAAAGAAAGCATAGGGCCGGTGAGATGGCTCAGCGGCTTAAGCGCCTGCCCGGCAAGCGCGAGGGCCCGAGTTCGACTCCCGGAACCCACATACGAAAAAGGGGCCGGTGATATCGCTCAGCGGCACGGGCGCGCAGGCGCCCAAGGTCCTGAGGTTGACCCCCCGGTACCCACAAAAAAAAAAAAAAAAAAAAGAAAGCATATAGCTGGGCACAGGGACACATGCCTGTAACCCCAGCTACATGGGAGGCTGAGACAGGAAGATTTAAGGTCAGCCTGGTCAGCTAAGTGAGATTCTGCCTGAAAAATAAAGGACAGGGGCTGGGAATGTAGTTTGGCAGCAGAGAGCTTGCCTAGTATGTATGAAACCCTGAGTGCAATTTGCAGTACCAGAAAAAAAATTATCTATATCTATATCTGTATCTATATCTATCTCACACATATATACAGAGTCTCCCCCAAAAATGTATACACTTCAGGAAAAGAAAAATAGTATGATGTTTTTTCAACAGATGGTGTTGCCCTCATATGGGGGATCCTGGAGGATGTCGTATATCACAGAAAACCTACTACACTTCCAGCCCTTAGAGAAGAAATTAAAAATGCGTGCGCAGCAATCTCAATGACCAAGGTCACCCAAGCAGCAGTGTGCCGTACTAATGAGTGTCTGGAAGCTGATGGTCACCACTTGGAGCACCTCTTGTAATTGTAGAGGCCAAAGGTAACTTGTATTAATCTCACGATGTCTCAATGAATTTAGTATTAAAATATTTATACATATTTTTCTTTTCCTGCAGTGTATATACATTTTTTGGCAGACTGTATATATATATCAGATAACATATATATATGACATTCATTATATATATACTTTTAAATATATATATAAATGTATATATATAAATTACACCTTTATTTTACAACCTAGTAATTATAATTATACTCTAATGCATTTTTCCTAGAAGACTGAAAATTACAACTTGCACAAAAATCTGTACAAGAATATTCATAGAAGTGTAGTATGTAGTAGTCAAAAATTGAAAATAATCGACATGTCCATCAAAAGATGAATGGTTAAATGAAATGTGGTACATATATACCACAGAATACTACTCAGCAGTAAAAAGGATAGATACAAAAGGAACTATTGATAACTGAAACAACTGATAGCTCTCAATGCCATTTGAGGGAAAAACCTATCTCAAAGGGCTCTTTATTATATGATTCAATTTATATAACATATTAGAAATGACAAAATTATAGAGATGAAAAACAGACTAACAGTTGCAATGAGGCAGGGACAATAAAAATAAAAATTCAGTGCGAGGTGGTAATAAGTGTTATGGAAAAAAAACACAGCAGACTGAAAAAAAACAGAAGTGGACAGGTTGGTCAGCAAGACTGCTCTGCAGAAAGTAAGAGAGGGAGGCAAGTGGGTATCCAAGGAAGAGAGGGCAGATATGATTTATATTTTTAAAAAAGGGATGGGAAAAATATGCTTATGTGTATGTGGATATAAAATATCACTGCAAGAAAATACAAGAAACTGTTATATCAGTTGTCTCCAAAATGGGTAACAGTGGTGGTGGGGTTGGATGGCAGGTTGGAAGGAAACCATCTCATTAAATGTAATTTTTAAGCTTTGACATTTTGAACTATGTGACTAAAAAAATAAATAACAGTGAAATTACCTTTCACGTTTTAAATACTGTGATCCTCTTGCCTCAGCCCCCTCAGTAGTTGGGATTATAGGCAAGCACCACTCTTCACTAACGTTATTTAATCTTTGTATTGTGCATTCTAGCCAATTCCCTCGTGTGTGTTCCGGCGCGTGGTTTACATTAGTTTGCCAGGGATGCCACGATAAATACTATAGACAGGATGGCTTAAACCAGAGAAATTTCGTTTCTCACAATTCTAGAGTCTAAATTTCCAAGACTGAAGTATCAATAGGTTTATTTTTTGTAATGCCTCTCTCCTTGCTTGGTCTTTCCTCTTTGTGTACATATGTGTCCTAATTTCTTCTAAAGATGTCAGTCATGTTGGATTAGAGCCCTCCCTAACGACTGCAATTAATCTTTTTCTTACATCCCCAGCCTTTTTATTTTTTATTATTTTGTGGCAATGGGGATTGAACCCAGGGATTTCACACTCCCCAGGCCTTCGTTATTTTTAGTTGTTTTTAAATTTTATTTTTGTTTGTATATGTTTGTAGTACATAATGATTACATTTATTATAGGGAGGTGGTACACGTACATAAAAAACCTTAATTCTTTTTCTACCCTCCACCCCCACCTTCCTTTCATGTCTTGGTCCCCTTCCCAACTGCATTTAATTTTAACTTTTTTAAGGACAATCTAGAGTCACATTCTAAGGTACTGGGGGTTAGGAATTCAATAAACTTTCCTCAGTGTCTCAATTTATTACTATTTAGCATGAATGTCTAAGCCTTGCTTGGGCTGCAATTCATGAAGAGGAATTGTTTTGGGATGCATATAAAATACAACATAGTTAATGTATATAAATAACAAAATATATTTTTAAAGTATTTTTATTATAACATTTTTAAAAATAAAGAGGGCTAGGCGTGGTGGTGCATGCCTGTAATCCCAGCACTATGGGGACTGAGGCAGGAGGATGTCAGATATGAGTCTGGCCTGGACAATCTAGTGACTTAGTGAGACCCTGCCTCAAAAAAAAAATTAAAAAGGGTTGGGGGTGTAGTTCACTGCAAAGGCCTTGGATTCAATTCCTACTACAGAAAACAAAACAAAAAGAGAAGAGGGAAAGTGGCTCATGAGCTGCAGGCTGGACATGCTTGAATAGATCATTTCTATCAATATAAAAACATGCTTTTATTCCTCCTATCTTTAAAAAAATCCCTAAGCCCACTTCCCCTTTCAGCAGCTATCCTATTTTCTGGGTCTCCTTTACAGTCTAAGTTCTTCAAAGAGCTGCCTATAGTCATTGTCTCAAATTGCTCTTTTCCCATTCTGTCCCTGTCCCTGTCCCTGTCCCTGTCCCTGCCTCTCTCTCTCTCTCTCCCTCTCTGAGGAGCAGTTTATTGTCTCACATTCCCATTACCTCTTAAACTCACCCCACATACCTTTGCCCATTCACTCCACTGACTGCTATTGATTATATCAGCAATGAACTCTGTGTTGAAAAATACAGTGGCCAACACTCAGTCTGTATCTCACTTGTCCTGTTGGCAGCATCACTGATATACAACAGGTGACTGCAAGATCCAATGAATGTTTAAATTTTTAAAAACTTATTAAAGTAAGAGACATATTGCCAAGAATAATGGGATAAGTGTGTTCAAAGTGAGGGAGAGTATTTTGCACACTTGGAAGGGGGTTAGGGCCAACATGGTTTTTACTGTAACCAATTTTAAAAATTTAAACATTCATTCACTATATTTTATGATCACCCCTCGTTGATCAACCATTTATGGCAATTTCTGTCAAATAAAAAAATACAGTGTGTTATCCACCTTATTCACTGGAGCTGGCACCGTGTTACTTCAAGCTCTTCCCCAAAGTCAAATTGACCATGAACAGTAAATGTTTTATTTTTTTATATTCATCAGTACATGTTTGCAGTACATAATGATTACATTCATCATATTAACACATCTCAATTATTTTTACATCTCTTTCCCCACCCCACCCTCCCTCCTTCATCTCTTGGACCCCTTTCAATTTGCAACAGATCTATCTCCTTGTTTCCTATTATCTATTATTTTGCTTTTTAATTTATATATACTTTGGGTTTCTCATACAAGAGATACCATGCGATATTTAAGCTTGTACATCTTATTTATTTCACTTAACATTACAGTCTCAAGGTGCATCCATTTTCCTACAAATGACTCAAGTTTATCTTTCTTTATGGCACAGCAGTACTCCATTGTATATAAATACCACATTTTCTTTATTAATTCATCTGTTGATGGACACATAGGCTACTTCCAAGACTTAGGTATTATAAGTTGTGCTTCTATGAAAATGGGTAGGCATGTACCATTGTAATATGTCTTTAACTCTTTCAGGAAGATTTCTGGAAGGGGAATAACTACATTTAATGAAATGTCTATTTTTAGTGTTTTGAGGACTCTCCACACTGATTTCCATAGTGATTGTACTAGTTTACATTCCCATGAACAATGTAAAAGGGTTCCTTTTTCCCCTGCAACCTCACCAGGCTTTTTCTTATTATTTGATTTCTTGATGATAGCCATTCTTTCTAGAATAAGATGGAATCTCCATGTTGTTTTAATTTTCATTTCTCTAATGGTCAGAGACATTGAGCATTTTTTCCTGTATTTATTGGCCATTTATACTTCTTCTAATTAGCCATTTGTACTACTACTTCTTCTTCCTCTTTTCATTTCAGTTGCTCATTTCTTGATTCGGTCTTTTATTTTGGGGATCCAATTTTTTGAGTTTTTTATATATTATAGATATTAGTTCACTGACCAAGGAGTAGCTGGCCAAAATTTTTTCCCATTCTATTGGTTATCTCTTCACTCTGTTTCCTTTATTGTACAGAGCCTTTTAATTTGATATAATCCTATTTGTTCATTCTTGATGTTATTTCTTGTACAAGTCATCTTTGACAGACCCTTTTTTCCTTCTATCCCACTTCTAATCTACATCCAATCCTTAGATACAACCTTCATGTACAAGAATCTGATTTCTTTTCACTGTCTTTACCACAAACTGGTCCATGCTTCCATCACCTTTCACCCATGTTATTCCAAAAGCCTCCTGTAGGAGTTCAGGCTTCTCTCGTTCCTCTCTGCAGGGTTTTCTTAAAAGAGCATTCAGTATGATCTTTTAAAAGCAAGATCAGATCATGTCATTCTTCTGCTTAAAGCACTTCAATAGCTCTGTATTTCACTCAGAGTTCAAACCACAGCCCTTAAAAGGCCCCATAGACTCTTCATTAGCTGCTGTTACCCCCTGCCATCTTGCTCATTCTGTTCCTTAAACATTCCAGACTCACTCCTGCCTCAGTGAAGCACTGCTTTAACTGTTCTCGCTCTCTGGTAGGTTCCCCTACCCCCACTCCACATACCTAGTTAACTCCCTTAACTTGTTAAAACCATTTTGCAAATCTCATCTTCTCAATGAGCTCTTTCCTGGCATCTCCACACACATGCTGTCTGACTTAACTGCTGTATGATTCCTTTATTCCCATGGTCTCATCAGATTCCTGAAACTACTACTATTACTTTTTTACATACCCCCAATCATCTGCTAACATACCTTATCATTTACTCACCTATCTATCCATGTACTATGATTATTGGTTATTGAATGTGTCCTCCAACTAAACTGTCAGCTCTACAGGGGAAAGAATCATTACCTGAGTTGTTCACCAATGTATCCCAGGCATTCAATAAACACTCAAAAACTATGTTTTAACTGAATACAAGTACCACTACAATCAGTTCTGTCACTTCAACCACTGCCATTAATGTTAGAAATACACAAACAGTAAACAAGTTATCTAACTAGCTCAGCTTTCTCATCTGATCAACATAAGATAATAGTAACTACTTACTAGGGCTTCTATGGAGAACAAATACATTGTCTGAAACAGTGACTGGTATAGAAATATATAACAAATATTATCTACTGATTATTTACTACTTTTAAAAATATTAAAATTCCTAGTAATGGTCCTGCAGTCATTAAGAATCAGAAATACCATCACAGTTATGAAAGACTAAAAAAATTATATAAGTAAATAAATGTGCATATGTATGTATAGTGAGAGAGGTTTCTTAATCTGATTAGTCAAAATAATCATTTTATATACTTGCTAGATAAAAAATTTAATTACCTTTTAAATTAGGTGTTGAAAATTTATTAGGACTACATTACAAATTCCCATTATTAAAAGGATGTTTTTACAAATTTTCTGACAAAGCATCCTATGAGAATAAGACCTGGCTGAAAAATGAATGGATAGGGATAAATGAACAGATCCAAAGGATCCCTATGGGATCACATATGACCCAAGTGAAACTCAGCAGGTACCAAGAGTGAGTTTCTGGTTTTACCTTACTTTAGTACTATTCTGAGGCAAGCTTCCTTGCTTGCTTTCTCTTTTTTCTTTCTTTCTTTCTCGTATTTTTTAGTATCTATCTTTTGCAATGACTGTACGATATACCAGTGTTGAAAGTGAATTATAAAAATAGTTTGCAAGTTTCTATAAATACCTTGTGACTATGCAAATATCAGAACTTTTATATAAATAATCACCACCCCTAAACTGTGTTTAAGAATGAATTATGTAAGTCCCAGCTGTGACATTAAGTGTAGAAAAGAAAGATCTTCACTTCTGGCACAACTTCAAATGCCTCAATGGACACAGAAAAATGTCAAACATAAAGATTACACTGAAGCACTTACAGCTCCCATGGAAAGGAAGAAAGAACCAATACTTTCTGACTGGTAAAATATTTAATGCACTCCTCTGATGCATTATACAAAGGAATGGCTTGTAGACACTCAGGACCAGTGGCTTTATGGGTCTGTACCAGTCATTTCTATGATGACAAAGAACTGTATTTCCAACTTATGAGGAGACTGGGGCCTCTCTCTCTGATCCTGTTCCCCTTTTTGACCCCT
Source organism: Erethizon dorsatum (assembly GCA_028451465.1). Taxonomy (NCBI): domain Eukaryota; kingdom Metazoa; phylum Chordata; class Mammalia; order Rodentia; family Erethizontidae; genus Erethizon; species Erethizon dorsatum. The sequence goes on along the minus strand of CM051836.1, from coordinate 59,590,645 downwards.
ATTACAACATTCCTGTTGCAGTACTCCAAAGAGCAATCACAGAGTTTCCAGAATGATATTCTCATTTGATAACAGTTGATATTTTAAATTCTAGATAATAAAGGGTACCAGTAGTTCCAGTTCACAGAACATGTGTGAAGCTTTAAACTTATCTACTGATACAGAGGAAGTTACTCATGGAAGAAATATCTTTGATGCTAGTACACAGTCTGCCTGTGCCGAGATAGTTGTTCAAAATGAAAAAAAAAAAATGTACAAAGCAGTGCTTTAAAAACTTACAATGGTGAAGAAACCCCCCTTTTCAGTAACAATGGAAAAAGAGAGAATACTTTAGAATAAATAAAAGTTTCAACCTATACAAATAAAATACTCCTGTAAAGCATAAATGCACACTTAAGAGACATTCCTGGTTCTTGGTTATGATTGTTCAACATCATCAAAAGATGTTTGTTCTCATTAAGTCAGTATATAAATATTGTAAAATCCAAGTTTTAAAAAAATAAGTTTTCTCCTGAAATTAGACAAATTGATTTTACTATATCCTAAACTTCGTATTTAAAAAAAAACCAAAAACCAAAAAACAAGAATATCTAAAAAACAATGAAAAGGAAAAGCTGCAAAGGGGGAATAGTCATACCAAAGATGTAAAAACCTACTTCAAATTCTCTATAACTAAAGCACAAAGAGCGACACAGATAAATAAAACAGTAGAGAAAGCCCAGAAACTCAACTATAGATGGAAAGTATTCTAATATATGATACAAGTACATCTCAAAATGCTGGGGCAAAGACAGACTTTCTAACAAGTGGTGTTGGGACAACAGGATAGCCACTGGAAAAAGAAATTTTGATCAATTCTTCATGCCATTCATAAGCACAAACTCCAAATTGATCTGATGTTTTAAAATAAAACTGTAGGCCGGGGATATAGCTCAGCTGCACAGCGCCTGCCGGGCAAGCACAAGATCCTGAGTTTGATTCCCAATACCAAAATAAAATAAAAAAATAAAAAATAAATAAATAGGGCTGGTGAGATAGCTCAGTAGCATAAGCGCCTGCCTGGCAAGTGCGAGGTCCTGGGGTCAACTCCTGGTACCCACATAAAAAATAAATAAATAAATAAATAAATAAATAAATAAATAAATAAAACTATAGATTTAATTTTAAGTGGGTAAGTTCTCTATAACCTGAGAGAAAAGTCTTTGTAATTATGACTCAAAATCTAAACATATTAAAAAGATTGATATATTTGACTATCTACAAAAATTGAAGAACAAAACACCATCAAGGAAGTCACAAGACAAAAAAATGAGAAGAAAATACTTGTAAATATATCATAAAGAACTAATGTCCCTAATTTATAAAAAACTTTAAAATTTTTATGAAAGAGACCAAAATATTATAGAAAATAGGCAAAATACGTGAATAGACAACTTACATAAAATACAAAGTTACATTAAAATGTGTTCAGCTTTACTTAAAAGAGGAATTCATATTAAAATTATAACAAGTTACCTCTAAAAGGATGAGGTATAAGGACAGGTTGGAAAGGATAGAGGAAAGAGTGAAATTTTTCACTGTGCCTATTTACATAATTTTAAACTTGGAAGAATGTTAATGTTCTATATATTCAAATATACAATTAAATCAATGCATAGAAGAAAACCCTAAATTAATAATCCTAACTGAATCCTGACTAAATAATAGAACCATACTGGGGGTATAGGCTGGAGAGGCAGCCTAGAGAATAACTAATCCAAGTAACACTAAAATGCAATAATTTTCCAAGGATGGGGCAAGAAAGGTGTAAGATAAGCGTTGTTGTGCCAAAATGTAAGAAGGTTCCACCAAATAATGGTAGCATGTCAAAAAAACATGGGAACCAGCTTAAATGAGTTCCCACTTGACAAATCTATGATAACTGGATACCAAAATTACACGTATATCTCTCAGTCAAGAAAAAAATGCAAGTAAATCTTGATCTATTTTTAGCAGATTTTCACTGGTAATGGCACGAGTACAGCAGTTTTGAAATGACTTTTTCTTTCAATGTATGTCCTGTAGAGTTAGAGAAATAAAGTAAATGTGTTGGCACTGCTGAGTGCCAGGGTCTTCACTGTGGAAAAAAGTGACTTACAAATAAGGAATTAATGAAGGTAAGGATGAAACTTGAGATGTCAGATTAGAAAGGCAGGAATGATTTTATATATATTCTGATAAATATATGCTTCTATGTGCACATGTATGTACATATATGTTTGTATATATACATACATATAAAACTTTTTCTCTAATGTCGCCTGAGCATCCTAGAATGATACCCTAGTAACAATAGGCATACCAAATTCCTAGGTCTTGGTTGCTATATTTAACTCCCACTGAAAAGAACCAAAGGATCCTGAAAACAATGGCAGATTCCAGGGATGAGGCCAGAAAAGTATAAGATGAGCTTTATTGTATCAAAAAGTAAGAAAGTGCTGCATTCTTATGGCATGTCAAAAAGATACCAGAACCAGTTTAAAGATGTTCACACTTACCAAACCTAACTAGACACCAAAATTAATGAACAATAACTTATTGAATTATTTACACACACACACACACACACACACACAAACACACACACACACATCCAGGGCTATTCCTTCTTGTGGAACATCAACGGATGAGTGGAGGGAGTAGCAGAGTTAAAAATCACCCTTTTGTCACCCTCCCTGTAAGATCATTTGGGACAAAAATCATTGGGGGAAAGTTTGATGAGGAGCAGGATATTTGCATGGTGTCAAAATAAATGATCACGAACTGGCTATTAGTTACAAGGAAGAACATAGTAACAACATAACAGGTAGAAACCAGACCTCAGCCAGGTGATCAAAATGAACATCACAGATGAAGAGGGATAATATCAAATGGCTCTGGATACAAAACTCTGAAAGGCTATAATCTCACTTGTGTAGTCTTCCAGGTGGGGTGAGGATGAATCCAGAATAATAAATGAATGTGGGAGCCAGGTTGTTTGCACTGTCGGTGTGGATTATGCAGATACACAAGGCAATGAGGCTAGGATCCATTCATTCCTCTCCACACTGAATGGTCCATGTGGTAATAAAGTAGTGTTGGAGTCAGTGGTATAATGTTTAGCTTAATCTGAAGACAGGTGGTTTTATAAGAAAAATTTTAAAACATGCACTGATATGGATCTGTATAAATACATACATTTTCTTGCTCTGTCAGCTAAGAGGATCTAGAAGCAATGACATCCCAGTAGCAACAAGCATATGTAGCACCAGATCTTGATTCCCAAAACCCTCCAGTAACGGCACTTTAAAGAAATAACTGATTCTAGCACAGGGGTAGGAAATATACAAGATGAATCTGCCTTAATTTGTAATAGAAGGAGGGAAGGAAGCCATAAGAGTGAAAGACAGAAGCCAACTGAAAGACACCAATGGCCAAAACTAGAATATTCTGAGAAACAAAAAAAATGAAGCATTGGATTATAACCAAAATATAAAATAAATATCCACTAGTCCGTACTGAAACAAATAAGAGAAAAATCTCTTTGTGTAGAAAAATGCCTAATAATTTATGTAGATATTTTGCCCTCAACAAATGGAGCATAACTCCCACTCAGTAAGGGTGGGCTGGGCATAGTAACTTCCTTCCAAGAGTACAGCACAGACAGGAGGAGAGAGAGAGAAACTGCACTGTGGAGAAACCTCAACAACACTACTGTAGCCAGGTTGTAAAGGGCAACATCACATTGATAGCACATGGTCTTGATACAATACAATTTAAATGGCAGGTTTCCTTTTTGGTCTTCTTCCCCATAATTCATGCCAATCTAATTATGAGAAAAACATAGAACAAATCTCCACTGAGAGACATCCTACAAAATACCCAAGTAGTACTCCTCAAGATTTTAAAGGTCACTAAAAAATAAGAAAAATATAAGAAACTGTCACAGCCAGGAGAAGCCTAGGGATACATGATAACCAGATGTAATATGGTCCTAGAACACAAAAAGGACATTTGGTAAATATTAAGGAAATCTGGAAAAAGATATAGGCTTTAGTTAATAATAATGTATCACTATCTGTTTGCTACTTGTAACCAATGTGTCATACTAATACATGGTTAATTAATAATAATTAGTCCACATGCTAATTATAGGGAAAACTGGACCCAGGATGTATGAGAACTTTGTACTAGTTTTGCAATTTTTCTGTAAATCTAAAATCATTCTAAAAATAAAGTTTAAAACCAAAACAAAAGCCATGCCAGTTGAACAGCTTGTGCTAGTCATTGCTTCAGAATAGCATCACACGACAGAAGCCACCTGACATGTCCCGACAGTTCTATTCTCTGTAGCCCATGGGATTATCCATATCATTAGAGATTTGGTGGTGAACAGGAAACCAGATAGAATAGTAGCAATAAATTTACTACTGTAGAACTTTCTGGTACATGTAATTTCAGTTCTTTTAATGTCATAACTTTGAATTATTCTGGGTTCCATTTATCTCTGAAGTTTTCATCTTTCAAGCATATCCTGTGGTAAGTAGAAAGGCAAAAGTTAGAACTGTAGACTAATTATTCTTGGTGGGAAAGCTATTCTGAGTCATATATTCCTGGACATAAAATTGAGAAATGAAACGGAAATAATTATACAAGTAAAGTTTTTGTATTTCTCTACCAAATCTACAGTGACACTGTTAATTATACCATTTAAAAATTTTCATATTTGAATATATTAATTCGGGTTTCTAGTTATACTGTCTGAAATTTTTATTACTGATTATATTTCAAAACCACTTGTATTTCACAGCTGATCATGCTGAAATAGCAGTTCTATATGAAGGTTAAGAAAAAACACTATCATCCTCTTGTTGGCTGCATTAGGAAATAATTGTGTGGTTAGCACCATGGTGAGTACACTGGGAGAAGCAAAAGAAGTATAATGAATGAGATGCTCATTGTCAAGGAAAATAGACTACGAAGAAAACTAAAGAGTTAGTCTAAGACAGGCATGCTTAAAACATCTACAACAAATGCAGATCACTTAGGACTCATCAATAGAAGCTGAGAAAGTTTCATAGACCAGCAAATATTGAAACAGGCCTAGAACTTTAATGTCAGTAGAAAGGATGGAAGAGTGTTTTACTGAAGGACTTTAGAGTCCATATCCTGAATCACAGTGCTACACTGCCCCAAAATAAATGTTACTTAGAAGGTTCTTGATAAGCAAATGTATGGATGAAGAAAAAAGAACAGAAAATGTAGGGTAGGAGGTGGGGTGGGGAAGGTGGTAAGGAAGGAATTGGGATCAACTAAAATCTCTAAGCTACCTTAACCCTAAAACATGTTATAATACAAAAGAATTAATAAATTAATCATTAATAATAAATTAATTCAAATGGAAGCACTTAAATGGGATTCTTAACTTTGACTTTCATGCTACCTCAGTATAAACTCAACTGGGATTTGCTGTATAGCTGGCTTGGCTCTAAGGTGAGCAAAGAATTGTAAGAGTTAAGACATCTACCATGGAAAAGTCTGCAAGCTCCATCTTAGTCAAGACAGAGCCCTGAAAATCTGTACCCTTTCTCTACTGGAGGGACACACTATCCTTCTCAAATTATTTTCCTGAAGGAGTGTGACATGACAGTTAAGAACACAAGTCTAGGAAGCAGACTTACGTTTAAATCCCTATTATGCCACTCAGTAACCAACCTCTGTTATTTCTCCAAGCCTTAGTATTTTCCCTGAGAAAATATGGGTAATAATCAATTCTCAGAGGATCTTGAAGGATTATCCCATCAATCTTCAATCCCTGTTTCTCCAGTCTACCCACTTCTCTCAGCTGTCACTGCCTAAAAATCAAGTCACCATCATCTCTAACTGTACCAAAATCAGCCTCCTCACTGGCCCATCATTATTCACTCTCCACCCATCTCCTACTGTCTGTTGTCCACGCTAGCCAGCCATGGATCCTAGAGGAAACACAAATTTGATTATGTGCATTTTCCCATTTAAACCTTCATATCGCTTCCCCATGACCCTTAGGATAAATTCTCCAATCTTTAAACTAGTCCCCAGGCCTGTGTTACTCTCTTTCATCCCATTACCTTAGTCATATTTGTCCTTCCATCTACTTCCCACCCCAATCTCTTTGTCTTTTGCCTCAGAATTCACCTCCAACCCTGCCTCCTAAGGAAACCATTCTTGAACTGAGGAGAAGCCTGGCAGATCTTGGTGATGGTTCCAAATATTTCTGATTTTCCTCCTTCCAATAGGGAAGGTACGATTATACTTCTCCTAGTCCTTTAAGTTAGGAGTGACGTACATCTTACTCTGGTCAATGGAGGCATGAGCTGAAGCTATTGTGTGACATGTTGACAAAGATTTAATCATCACTCCTGTTTACTTTGCTCTTTTCCTCTTTCGGGAATAGCCATGTGCTTGCTAGTGGCTGCTGTGTCAGCCTATTTCCTGGAGTGAGGAGGTCAAAAATAACAACAGAGTACAGAGCTCTCAGCCCACTTCTGATGGACATGTAGCATAAGCAAGAAATAAATTTTTATTGTTTTAAGCCACTGAATTTTTGAGGTTGTTATTTCAAAATAATCTATCCTGTCCTGATTGGTAAACTTAAGCTAGAAACCTTGCTAGCATGCTCTTCCCCACTAACAGCCTCCTCTGTGATACTTTTCACAACTGCACTCACATAATTATAAGTGAATCATTTGTTTAATGACTCTCCTTGTTCTAGAATATAACCTCCACCAGGATAGGTTTATAACCCTAGCACAGTACATGACATAATTCTCAACAAAATGTGAACAAATTAGTACATTCATTGAATTACATAAGATGTATAATGAGATGACATGCATAATGTACTTACCATAGAACTAAGATATAGAAAGTGTTTAATAATAATGAGATATTATTCCTTCTTGATTTTGTTATTATTGTTATATAATCACAATTAATTAGAGGCATCTTAGTGTGGTGATTTAAGAGGCAGACTCTGAAACAAGATTCTCTGGACATTTGACCTGGTTCCAGCACCTCCTACTCATGTGACCTTAGTCAAACCACTTCAGCTTCAAATCCTTCACTTTCCTCATCCTTAAATTATGAGTCCATAATTACGTTTACTTCATCAGACTTTCATAAGCATTAAGTGAATTAACTTACAATATACATAAAACTATATTACCACACACTAAGCACTGTGTAAGTGTTCATTACACACACACACACAGACACACACACACACACACACGGCACACCTAATATAGTAACATAAAAAGGGTTTAGCAGCTTCTGTTGAACTTTACATCCAGTTTTCTCCAAACCAAATGCATAGAAAGGTCCTGGGTAAGATGAGATCAGTACATACCACATTTTCTGTCTTACTGAATTAAACAATAAAACCTGGACAGAAAATAAGAACCTAGAGTGAAAAAGATCAGACTCTGAAGTTTCTTCAAGCTGGTAGTGAGTACATCATTTCTCCCCTCTGTTTCTCCCTGCTTGCATTCAGTGGAGCCCAAATGCCAGAAAGTCTGAATCACTAGATTCTCATCAGAACCCTACAGCATAGAAAGAAATGGGAAAGCATTTTTAAAGTGCTAAACGAAATACATTTGGTGAAAACGTAGAATGGGAAAAAAGAAGCAAGATATATCATGTACAGGTATAAATTCTCTATGATGAATTAAGTATATCTAAAATGTACCAATAAAATATTGAAGGTAAAATCAGTATTTTTCATGTAAAAGAAAATTGGGAGAATTTATTACCAGAGGACTGGTTTTTAAAAGAATTGTTAAAGGAAACTGTTTTAATTTGCATTTCTCTAATGGCCAGAGATGTTGAACATTTTTTCACATATTTACTGACCATTTGTACTTTTTCTTCTGAGAAGTGTCTATTCATTTCAGTTGTCCATTTTTGGTTGGGTCAGACAGAAGAGAAATGATGTCGGAAGGAAAGTTGGAACATCAGAAATATAGGAAGAGTAATAGAAATGGTAAATATCTGGGTAGATGTAACGAATTATTCTTCTGGTGAGAGCTTTAATATATGTTCAATGGTTGAAATAAAAATTATAACATTATATAATGGAGTTTTTAATATATGTAAATATAATACATAAGAGGACTACAACATAAAGGGACTTAGATATATGTAATGTTTCTATATTACATTTGAGGTAGTTAAATATTGGTTGTAAGCAGACCATGTTAAATGCCTATATTCAACACCTTGAGACACTTAGAAGAACGCTGTACAAAAAAAAAAAAAAAAAAAAAAAGGAAATCAAACACAAGATGTAAATGGAATTCTAAAAAATGTTCAAATAACCCAAAACAAGTCAGGAAACAGAAATCAGAAGAATGGAAAGTAGAACTAAAAAACAAGTAATAAAATAGTCAACCTAAATCGAAACATTTTAGCTATTACAACAAATTTAAATAGTATACACATGCAAAATTAAAAGACAGAGATTGTGGACTGAGTTAAGAAAAAATATAAGAAATTAGGTCAATAGACAAATTGGAGCACAAGAAGAAAGAGGCATTGAAGTTTCCACACACACACAGAAGTGATACAAAATTTGTTTTCATCGTGATTCTAGAGAGCAGCATGAGTGAGTATCCATCAGAGGCAGGAACCAGTGACAGATAGGGCTGACTTGTCCTCTCATTGGTGATATTTTCCCTAAGACTGAACATGCTGAAGTCATAGGGATACCATGGAAAGAACCGAAAGAAAGGAAAGGCAGTCATGTTACTACTTTAATATTTTATGTTATTACTGACAAGTGGCTATGGAGTTGACAGTTTCTTTCCACCTTGAGCATGCAAATTTAAATTGTTTTCTCTGGTATATCTATGTATGTTATAGTATGGCAATAAAGAAGATCATAAAATTCTCTTTAGAGGTTTGTAGAGCTAATGAATAGCCTAATAAAGGTTTAACAATGGAATTTTGGCTCCAGAATAAAAATAAAATGCTGCAGATATTTTTCATTATTTCTTATGATACAAAAAACATATTTCATTTTAATCTGCCTAACATTTATCCTCTACCTTTCTGATAGCTCTATTTCTTTTGGATACCTACCTTTTTCTTGCTCTGTCTATAAGCACTGAATGGGTTGATTTCCTCTCTGGCTCAGGATAAATATGTGACAATGGCTTGGTCAATCAGAACCCTGCATTCCTAGGCCATAGGACTGGGTTTAAAGAAGGAAACATCAGGGACGGTGAGATGGCTCAGTGGCATAAGCGCCTGCCTGGCAAGCACGAGGTCCTGAGTTTGACTCCTGGTACCCACAAAAAAAAAAAAAAAAAAAAAAGAAGGAAACATCATCTAGCCATAGTTTTTCAGAATTAATAGGACTCTTATTTGAGCACCCAGGATAAAAATACCTTTTATTTTCACTTGCATATGAACCTAGACAATATATATTACTTAAAATAGGCTAGATTATGTCATAAGAAAATGCACAAACTTCAGTGACTTACAACAGAAGCTCTCCCTCACATTACATATTCACCAGGGATCAGAAGGGGAGTTCTAAAAGCTCCTAAAAGCTCCTGCCCAGGAGTGACACAAGCTATACTCATATCTTATTGGTAAAAGCAAATCATACTGCTACACCTTACTTCAAAAGGCAGAGAAGCACAATCCTAACACAATCCTCCAGATGGCGGAATTCTAGAAGTACTTAGTAAACAACTGTTAAGGTTTGTGTCTAGATGTCCCCCCAAAGCCTCATTCAGTCTTAGGCTTTTTTGGAGGTGGTTGAATCTAGAGTGTGTGATGCTGGGATTAAGGATGTGTGATTGGTAAATCACTCCACTGATTGGTTTGGCACTGTCCTAATCCCAGCAGTTTGGATACAATATATAAGGGACAGAAAGAGTCTTGTCTCTCCCCACTTGCTGCTTCGCTACTTTCTGCCTGCCATGACTGTTCTCCTCTGACAAGCCACCCTACCTTGGAGCCAGCAGATTATGGACTGAAACCTCTACAAACTGTGAGCTAAATAAGCTTTTTCTCCCCTAACTTTGGGTGTCGGGTATTTTGTCTCAGCAACAAAAAAGAGACTAAGACAACAACTAATAAATCCATGGGATATATAAGAGGATATATTATATGCAGAAGAACACTGAGAGAAGCAGAGGTAGTGCAGTCCTGGCAATTCCCTTGGGTTTCTAAATTCAGCTGTCTCATAAGCTGGACTGGCTTGGGACTATTTGGCTATGTGAACCCATAAACTGCCTTTTCTGCTTAACGCAGTGGGTTTTCTTCCATATATAAGATAACTAAAAGAACCCTGAGTTACATATTTTCCAATGCAAAGAGCAGAGTATTTTGGGATTTTGTAGAAGATGAACGAGGCAAAAGGATTTTAACAGGTCATTGAAGCACCAAGAGGTCTTTCAGCAACCACAGGGCCTCTGGGTGCCACCACTTTGTCATAGATATCCTGAAATTCAATATAAGATAAAAGCTGAAGAAGCAATTAAAAAAAGAAAACTATAGGTGCAAATGCACCTACACAAAATGTCTAAACCTTTCCGGTCAACATAATTTGAAGTGAGACATGATCACAAAAAGAGATAACTCCAGTATTTTCTATCATGAAAAAGGTGTTTAAAATGCTTTGAGGGGCTGGGGATATAGCTCAGTGGTACAGCACCTGCCTGGCAAGCGCAAGGTCCTGAGTTCAATTCCCAGCACCAAAAAAAAAAAAAAAAAAAAAAAAATGCTTTGAGAACATAAGATATCATATAGATTAAGCAGACTATTTTTCTAGGCTCAGTAGAGCAAGGCATAGTAGCATGGCACCGACCAAGTAACTGCTGTAAGCAGGCTGAGCAGAGCACAGCTTCTGCCTGCCCTGTGTGGAGGAAACCAAGGGGTAAGGAACTGCCAAGGTCATAGACAGAAGTGGCTGGGATACACTAAATTTTGACTTCAGAAGACTTCCTCCCACACCTCCCTCTTCTGCTTGCTAACCCCTACACTACATTTCCTCTTAGTCTATAAGTCATCACATTTTTCTAAGGAAAGTTTTTATTTCAGTGGTATCCATGTTGAAAGGAGTATCCATATTGAAAGAAGTACTTGGGTAGAGACCTAAAAAGAGTTAACTAGAAAAAAAGGGCCCTTGGGCCGGTGAGATGGCTCAGTGGCACAAGCGCCTGCCTGGCAAGCGCAAGGTCCTGAGTTCGACTCCTGGAACCCACATAAAGGAAAAAAGGGGCCAGTGATATCGCTCAGTGGCACAAGTGCTTGCCCGGCAAGCACGAGGTTCTGAGGTCGACTCCCAGTACCCACATTAAAAAAAAAAAAAAAAAGAAAAAAAAAAAGAAAAAAAGGGCCCGATATAAACATTTTCTTTACAATGTTGTCCCTGAAATTAAGCTTCTGCCCAAAATATGTAAAGGGGTGAATGAGAGAGAGAGTGAGAGAGAGACCAGCTAAAAAAAATCTTGTAGTTTGATGGCTAAGAAAAAAGTCAAGTCCTCTTAAAGTTAAAGTGAGCCTGCATACACTATTAAGCTTGCAAGGACTGCCAGTGTTTGGGACAGGCACGTCTTATCCCTGAAGTATGCTTTCATTTCACAACTCTCCAAACCCCTGAAGGGGTTCTCATCCCCTTCCAGTAACACAGATGAAACCCAGAACCCACTGCTGATCACTAGTGACATCATATAGCATTTCCGCTGCTGGCCTCTGGCTACCAGAGGCTCAGACAGAAATTAAAAGTATTGCTTTCCTTCAGCAATGAGGGTAAAATTAGGGTTTTTAAAGGGCAATAACAATGGGAAGATAATCACCTTCCCCCAAACAGCTTCATCTCCTTTTAATAACCAGGAGAGCAATGAGCCCCTTGAACATGTACCTAGAAGGTTCTTGCTTCGGGAAATCAAATTGACCATGGTGGGGGGGAGATCCAATATTTTTATAGTTTGGTGACCAAAGGACTTTGTAATTCTGAAAGTAATAAATGCATCTATGAGAAAACCAGCACACCATAAATGCATGCAATTATATCTGTCAATAATACCTTAATAGGGCCGGTGAGATGGCTCAGCGGCTTAAGCGCCTGCCCGGCAAGCGCGAGGGCCCGAATTCGACTCCTGGAACCCACATACGAAAAAGGGGCCGGTGATATCGCTCAGCGGCACGGGCGCCTGCTGGTGCGTGAGGCCCTGAGGTCGACCCCCCGGTACCCACAAAAAAAAAAAAAAAAAACTTTAATAAAGCTGGACAAAAAGGGGAAAAAAAACTAAGCCACAAAGAAATTTCTTAGTGGCTACATTTCTATAGTTGAAGGCAAATATCATTGCTGTGATCACTTCCCCAACCAAGGCAGCTGTTGTCATTTGCTGAAGACGCACGACCTGCCAGGCGCGGTTCTAACAAAGCTATGATACAGGCACCACTAGGAAACTCATTTTGTAGATAAGAAAAGTAAGACACAGAAATGTGACACAGCTTGCTCAGGGCCATGATTCAAAGCCAGATGATCTACGAAGCCCTAGTCCTAAACCCTGGGAGTAAGAGCATTACTAGCTTATATGCTGCCTGGTGGGGCAGGGCCTGGGTTTTACTAACAAAACAAGGAACTTTGGTTAACATCAAAGATCTCTGGGAGCCAGAAACACTGGGGTCCCTGTTTCATAGCCCACATTGGGACAAAGAGACACTATCGCGCTGGAGAGACTGTTAGAGCCAACTGAAATGAAAAGGACATTTGCTTGGATGTAAAAAGAGAAAATTTGTTGAAATTTTATAAGGTCACTAAAGTTTAATGTCCTCCAAAAGGCTTTGGTATAAAATGGCCAAGGTATCCTTTCACAAAATAAGAATAAAATCTCATCTTTCATGGAAACGGAAAATTGCTAGTTGTCATCCAAACTCTGGATGAATTAAGGAGTATCATTAATATCCCCAAAGTGCTTCATCGTGTCTCTTCTTCCAGCTTGAAAACAAATGACCCTGAGTCCCTAAGAACTCAAGGATTTTAGGCATAGATTCACTCCTTTAACAGATGTTTGCCAAGTGGCCACTACATGCCACATCCTGTGCTTGGGGGTGCACTTCTGGGCCTCTAATGACACTCATGACTATGTGGATCTTGAGTACTTGTTTAGAAAAAGTAATAAAATGATAAATGAATCATTACCAAATTGACCAGAACTGCTGCTTGTTATACTCCTTCATTCCAGCAACAGGGAGATGGAGAGCAAACACTGCAGTGATGATAAATCAGAGACCACAAACCACACCTTGTCTGGGGGCCAATTGATAATACCAGAAAATAAAGTGAGACACAGATTCTAGGGTAGGCTGGGGGGCACAGGCCCCTTCCAAAGGTCAGCACCTGCTCAGGTCCAACTGCTCCTGTCTTTCTTTACATTTTTCCAAAGAGAAATTAAAATCACCAAATCAATCTAGGTATGCAGATGAGGTCTCTCTAATGTTCAAATTTGGCCTCCAATTAAAGTTATCACAAACACTGAGTAAGCCATACAAAACAGGGCCCAGGAGAGTGAAGGCTTAATCCAGTCTATACGCCAGGTTACTTCGGAGGTGCAGGAGGAAAGAGTTGATGGAATCAGGAGGATATTATTGGAGACAATTCCTTCAGGTCCCTTTTAAGTCCACCAAAGCAGTGAGGTCTTGCAAAGACAAGGTTTGGAGAGAAGCGGCAGCACGTGATATTGACTCTCATGGTAGGAGGAAGTGACGTTCCAGCCAGCCTGCCTGTGTGTTGTCTCACATGATATAAACAACTAATTGGTTAGAGCTGCTTGCCAGTGTGTGAGAGTGTGTGTGTGTGTGTGTGTGTGTGTGTGTGTGTGTGTGTGTTTAAAGCAGATGTTAATCAGGAACACTAATCTAAGCACCTACCAGGATCACTCATTTTTCTTAACTCTTCATTTCTAAAATGATTCCTTGCTCATCATATTTCAGCTGCCATCATCTCATCACATTATCCAGGTAAACATGATTCTAATCTGCTGGCATCACCTAAGAAATACCTTCCCAAGATTCACTTACTTTATTTTATTTTATTTTATTTTTAAATTTATTTTAAAGAAAAAAGAGATAAAAATAACAATGAAACAGATTTTCAAAACAGGTTAGTGGGCCGGTGAGATGGCTCAGCGGCTTAAGCGCCTGCCTTGCAAGCGCAAGGGCCCGAGTTCGACTCCCGGATCCCACATACGAAAAAGGGGCCGGTGATATCGCTCAGCGGCACGGGCGCCTGCTGGCGCGCGAGGTCCTGAGGTCGACCCCCCGGTACCCACAAAAAAAAAAAAAAAAAAAAAAAACAGGTTAGTAAGACAATTACAATAGTTAATACATTGCATATTGTTGTCTTTGCAGTAGTTATTCAGAGTACACGATATAGGCATGATATCTTGTCCAAACAATATTAGCACAAACCTTTCTTTTCAATGAACTAAGAGAAACTAGCAGTACAACTATCTTATCTTGTGTATACCTATATATTTTTTCTTTTCCCCTTTCTACCTTTTCCCTTCTCCTCATCTCAGTTTGTCTTTTCTTTTGAACAGTTTCTTCCTAGTTCACAATATCTATTGTATATTTTGGATCTTATTTACGTGTTCTGTTTCTCACACTAATGAGACAATATGATGTTTACACTTACGGGTCTGATTTATTTCACTTATGAGTATGGTCTTGAGTTACATCCATTTACCTATAAAAGTCTCCAGTTTATCCTTCTTTATGGCTGAGTAGTACTCCATTATATTAAAAAACCACATCTTTTTTATCCATTCCTCACTTAATGGGCATTTGGGTTGTTTCCAAGATCTGGCTATTACAAATTGCGCTGCTATAAACATGGGTGCACATATATCGCTGTGGTACTATGTTTTTAATTCTTCTGGGAAGATACCCAGAAGGGGAATAGCTGGGTCAAATGGGACCTCCAATCCTAGTTTTTTGAGGAATCTCCACACTGATTTCCACAGTGGTTGCACCAGTCTACACTCCCACCAACAGTGGAGAAGGGATCCTTTTTCCCCACAGCCCCTCCACCATTTGTTATTGGTTGATTTTTTGATGACAGCCATTCTTTTTGGGGTGAGATGGTGATTCACTAATTATAATGCAAAATAAAGAGATCCAAAGGAAAAACACAATCCTGGCTTCTGACCTCTGAACTCTGACAAGTTCCAGCTTGCACATCATGAAAAGGAAAGAAGAGTCCCAGCACAAACCCTGACCTGGCAAGAACCTCAGGCAGTGAATTGAACAGCTGTGTCACGATCGACAAAAGAGAAACAAACAGAATAAATAGGTGGGAAGGAAACATCAGAGTCTTTCAGTCCAGAATTAGTAGCAAACACAGTGCACAAGTGGAGAACCCCGGCTCTGGCCCCAGATGGGCCTACATTTGAATTGCAGCTCCTTCAGTTTGTGATGTTACGTGAGTGAACTTCTCTCAGACTTATTTTTCTCTTCTGTAAAACTGTGTAATAACACCTACTTCAAAGGACTGCACTGAAGATTTAGTGAGGTAAAGTCTGCAATGCATTTTATAGGCACTCAATAAATGGTAGCTGCACTTATTTTTAATATTATCATAGTAAATTTGTGGTTTATTCATTCAAGGAAATTAAGACATTTCTGAACTGTGAGATTATTTGAAATATTCCCACAATTCATGTTCAATATATCCTTCTACTCCTACTAAACTGTTATAAGACTACTTTGCTGACCATTTTCTGTCAAATTTTTCATTACAGATTAATTTTCAGTGCAGAATAGCATGCTGGATATTTACTTTAGATAGTAGTTTTTCATTTCATTTTCCCCATCTCTGTTCTAAGTTGTGTTTCTATCCCCTCATTTCTTCCCTATCCAACCCTAATAGTAAGACATGAAAAGTCACCTTCTGCAGAAATAGAAGACAAGATTCACAAATACTTGATCACTAAGTTTAAACAACTTGATCACTAGTCTATGCAAAAGACAAGAAGATTAGATGACATATATGGACAGCTATCTTTCTCACTCCCAACCTGGCCTGAAAAATGTTTTTGGTTTGGCCAAGGAAGTGGAAAGAGAGGAAATATATAGACGGTGAAAGCACTGCCATAGTGGGCATTGCTCAGTGCTGGTCAGAGCTGAGGAGCAGCCACACCAGTGCCAGGTGGCCACCTTGATGCTAACATTGGGCAGGGGACGCTGATGGACATGGCCAGTGCCACCTGAGTGCCTGTGAGAAGTTATGCTATTGATGCCCAAGGCTGTGTTCAGGACTCCTGAGCAACCCCCTCTAAGAGGACAACTCTACCCTGTCAGTGGCCTGGGAACAGGGTTCTTGCTTTCCACAAGAGACAGCAAGGTCCTGGGCACCTCGAGTAGGGTCATATTTCATGCCTGATCAAAGGGCAGCAGCTACAGCACATTGCTTCAATTCCATACAGATCCCCAAACCACCCCTCAGCCTTTTGACTCAATAGGGTAGGACCTGCAAATGTGTATGGATAGCAACTATCTCAGATGATTCTGATTCTGCTGGTTTGCAAAAGAGTGCTTGAAAACCACTCTCGCTAAAGAAGAATCCAAATAGGTCTTCATAAGCACCTCTGTCATAACAAGTCTAAGGATCCCCATAATGGACACCAGGAGTCCAAAGGCTTTATATGCCCCAGTGATGAGCCTACAGGAATTCAATAGTTTGACCTTGTAGAAAGAGCAAGGTTTTATAGAAAATACTCAAATTTAATATCAAGTACTGTACTTCCCTCATCACCTAACATCTCAGAACCAACTCTAGACACCAAGTCTAAAATCTACAGAGTTTAAACCAAGCCTATGAACAGAAAAGTGAAGAACAACATGCAAATATCAAAACCCAGTATTGGTTCCTTCCTCCATTCATCCTATAATTTTACAATAGAATCAAGAAATACAAAGAATCACTGTCCTCGAGGAGCAAATCTAACAGAAGAGATAAAAGAAAACAATAACAGCTATCCACAGCAATACCACAAGACAGCTACTATAATATCCCCATTTTAGAGATACAATAATGGAAGGCAGAGACATTAAGTAACATGCCCAAGATCATCCAAATAGGGAGGATAAACATGCACAAATTTCAACCATAGAAGGCAATACAAATATAAGTGCCCTAGGACTGTCACAAATCAATACAGAGGTATGGGGTCATTTGGGGCTGTAATGATTAGGGAAGCAATAAGAAAGGCAGTGAGATTTAGTGGCATATTAAAGAATGGGTTGGAGTTTTGCAGGTAAGAACAAGGAGCTGGAAATATATTTTAGGATAAGAAATACTGTTAAAATATATCACAATTGGAAAATTGATTATAGTGATGGATTAAAATTATGTAAGTCCTGAAGAGAACGAAGAGTTCTTATTAAAATGATCATATTACAGCATGTATAATGTAATAATGACCTTAATAAAAATAAATTTACATGTCTAAAGCCTCTCTAATTCTCATTCTCTCTCACTAGCATTTTTCAATTTTCCCATTTATCACAGACAACAAAGTCACTGGTTGTATGAAGAAAGCAGCAAGTGCTCAGATAAGCCAGTCAAGCCCCTGGTGTTGGGAAGCTAAGCTCAGAAGTTTGGACACATGCTCACATTTCTATCAATGGGCACAACATACCTGATGACAGGGCCCCAAGTTATATATAAGGAGACAGATACCCAGGGCTGGGAGAAAACTCTCTTGCCAATTTATATTAAACACCGTATAATCTAAATATTTTTCCTTATAAATGAAAGACTGCGTAATAGAATGCTGTAACTTAGGAAAGCTGGTTTAATGAGGAAAGGAGTCAGATATGGTGCAAATAGAAGTTGTTTCAGAAAATGTTTCTGGAGAGATGGTGCCATCCAGGTTAGGAGGATTAGAGAGAGTTGCCCAAAAGGACCACAGAAGATGGTTGGGGAGAGATGTAACATTTCTTAAATGTTTGTTAAGAAACATTTGCAAAGAGATTGCAGCTAGATACTACTATTCCTCCCTAACGATAAAGGAAAGGTAGTTATGACAAAGAGTTGCAGGAGAAAACTGGAAAGCTCAAGCTAAAAGGGATACCTGTAGCATCAAGGATAGACAATCTCTCCTTAAAAGTAAACCTCCTAACAACACAACCTTGCCTGCCTAATCTACTTCCTCTTGCATTCTGGTACCGACTGGTAGCACCACCTTAGATGCACAAGTGCTTCTCCATAGTAATGGAAGAAAGGAGGGAGAGAAGACAAAAGAACAGCCCATTCTAAAAGCCAGCTTTAGGTTCCACCACACTGGTTTGCAGGTACTAGTATACTCATAGACCTTCCTTTGTAACAGGTACCTTGAAGTCTCCTCACTCAGGGGGACAAATAAATTGCCCATCTAACTACAAAACATGAGCTACATAGATGAGCTGTACCTGCAGAGAAGCAGGATTCACAGGAATCACCTTGACAGGAAGTGTCCCTACTCTGTGAGCTCCTTCCACAGAAGTTTTTTGGCCTGTTTCATCCTACTTTGATCAGGTTGGAGAATAATGTCCAGAAGTCTTGGAGGGTTAAAAGATGGGGTTAAAAAATGTTTTGTATAACATATGTTGGCTGGAGTGCTCATTAGCTGACAAGAAAAAACAAGATTAGGGGACAAAAAGGAAGGAGAGAAAAACAATAAAGATGAAAAAAATAGGAGAAATGGGAGGAGGGGCAACTAATTTAACCAAAATCTCCAGAAATTAAAAAACCTGGTTGCATGAAAATGTTAAAACACAAAGCAACAATTCCATTAATAGCTGGTATTATTTTTTTTCACAGCATGAAATATTTTCCTAACTATATTTTAAACTCTGGGGTTTTGAAACTTCACTTATAGATCATGGCTTACTTTGATATTCCATTTTCTTCTTCAATCTTTCTAGTCTCTAAAATTGAGTTCCTTTAGTGAACTACACATTTGCCCTATTGTAGAATGTCAGAGGAAACCCTGAAACTGAATCGGAGCTTCCTTCTTTTTCTCTCTATTATTCAGTTAATAATTTAAGAACCTACTAAGTGCCTCCAAACTAGATTGGTGCTTGAGATACAATGGTGAGCAAAACTGATAGAGTTTATGGTCTGGGAGGAAAAACAGACATGAATCAAATATCATAAACTCCATTTGTTTTGAAACACACAGTGAGATTGAGGGGCACTCAGCTAGTGTGGAGGGTCAGAGAAGGCTGATCTCAGGAACTGCAGTTTGGACTGAGCTCCAAAGAGCTGGCTGGGGGAGTTTGTTGGAGGCAACTGCTTGTACAAAGACCTCAAGTCTGGAAAGAGTATAATATATTTAAGGAACTGAAAGCCCCGTGGCTGGAACAAAAGGAGAGAAAGAAGAAAGTGGCCTGAGAGAGAGAAGGTAATCACGGAAAACTGACATTCTACTGCTCTCCGAAGTCTAGTGCAGAGGGGCGTGCTCTTGGGTCCAGACCCAGCGGACTGGTGGGTGTAGCACACTATTTGGTAAGCTGTTTCTGGCTCCTCCCTACCCTGGAGAGTAGTGACCCAGATTTTTTAAAAAGCATGATCATGTGCACTTTTATTATTCTATTATTTTAAGCAAAATACTGATTTTCTTCACTGCCAAACTAAAAAACAGTGCCATGTCTTGAAAAATAAGCCAATCCAAAAGCCATTAAATGGGGCTGGGAGTACGGCTCAGTGGTAGAGTACTTAACCCTTGCCTAACATACATAAGGCCCTTGGTTTAATTGCCTGCACTGCCAAGAAAAAAAAGAGTCAATACATGTATACACTTCAGATTTTTTTTTTTACATGTTGAATCTAAGTTTAAAATAAATTTAGGCATGATTTGCCTCAAGAATGAAAACTGAAAAATAATGATAAGAAAGTTAATTAAGGATCTGATATTCTGATTTTTCTTTATACAGTATATTCCCTACCCCAAAACTTCCAACATAAATACCCTGGTGGATTTTATTCTGGCCCAAACTCTGTATATGACTGCCCTGATATATAACAGCTTCAACACCTCCATCCTAATATCTGGCACGGCTGCTGCTCTGAAATGCTGTAATCACCATAAAGTCAAAAGCCATTAAAAATGTCCATTTTTAAACTAAAAGGATTGTATTCATCTCAGATGATGTCATTTTGTCTGGACTCCTACGTTCCCAAGGAGAACAACTTGAAATAATCAAAAATAGTGTGCAAACTCCCAACTGTCTGGGTATAAGGTATAGTATGTGCAGGTTTTCCAACATTTCTCAGAGAGGTGTGAGATCAGGAGAAGAGTAAGGGTAAAGGAGAATGGTAGGCAAGAGAGTAAAGTTTAAATGTCACAGTAAAGATACATTTACATACTAAACTGGTGCCTTGACATTAGTTTCTGAGAACAAAGTTTACAGCACTTTACATTTTATAATATAAAGAACGTGTGCTCCTTATACCTGAAAGAGATGGCCAAAACACTGTAAACAATGTTTACATGGTGCCCTGTTTCTATACTTTTTACAAAGAGGGTGTATGCTCCAGAGAGGGTGTACAATAGAAGGTAACCAAATACTTTTTAACTATGAAGAAACTTTTTTAGGCAAAGATTGAGTTCTTTGCAAGGTGGTGAATTGTACAGAAATGATTTAACTATTTTTCTTAACTGCCACAACACAAATAAGGAAATAAAGACTCCAGTCATTTAAAGTGTAGTTTAAAACCACAGCATCTAAAATTAAAGCCCTAAACCATTTTGGAAAATGTAAACTGTTAATGAACACTGCACCATATCAGTTTCCTGTTCCAGTTGGCTCTCTGTCAGGTTGGCAACAACTCAAGAGCCTGACGAAGAGGTGCAGGCATATGTTTTGTGTTTAAAAGAAATGAAAGAAAAAGAAGAGGGCGTCATTTTATAAACACTTCAGTGAAAATTACCATTCCGTTTGGGACCAATTCAGTCCAGGTGCTAAGGACAGAATAAACAGGCAACACATGAAAGCAGAAAAAGTCAGGCTTCTTTGGGAATTACATTTTTGGTTACACTTAATTCTAAGTTTTGAAATACAAATCAGTATCACTTACATTCTCTTTTTGGTTTTTAAAATGTTAGTCTTCCATTCTCATGTCATAAAATAAGCCTATAGCCTGTTGTGGTTCTTTTTAATTGTTTTCTGCTGTAATTTCAGGCTAAAATGTTTGCACCTAAATGTCTTTCCTCCCACCCAAGATCCCCTCCTTTTGGAGTTAAAGAATGCTCCTTCTTCTCCAATTTAACTTTGTAGGGACACTGTCTTCTAGAATTTGGGACATAGATGTTGGGATACTTCCTTTCCAATGTTACTTTTAATATTTTTATGTTGACAATATCCCTGTGCCTTCTTTATTCTAGGCACTATGACCTTATAGATCAACCACAAGACACACCTAAAACCTGCCTGATACCTTCACCTGGAAGTTATAGATGGGAGCTGACTGTCTACTTACCAGTTAATCTTACAACAAATACATTAACAATCAAAATATAGTCATTTCTCTGAGTAGTGGATTTATAGTTTTTAATTTTATTCTGTGCTTGTTAAAGAGCAAAAGATCTTCCAAGTATTATAAAGTGAAAAAAATGTGACTTCTGTAATCAGCAAAAATCCAGTCATAAATATTTTTAAAGAATACATAAACATGAATGAAGATTTAAATTTTATCTAGGACAGGCTTGGTGGTGAATGACTGTAATCCTAGCACTCAGGAGGCTGAGGCAGAGGGATCCCGAGAGTTTGAGGCCAGCCTATGCTACATAGTTAATTAAAGACCAGCCTGAAACTACAAAGTGAGACCCTGTCTCAAAACAAACAAACAAACAAACAAAATGACAACTCCTGTCCTTTTAAAGTTTATATTCAAGGAATTATATGTAATTACACAGACACACATGACAGGAACAATTACTGCTACTTGAGTGTTGAGGGGCAATCATATGGTGAAAGGAGCTTTGGTTCTAAGAATTATTTTCATTGATAGTTGCTCTGATGCTGTTTCCTAAGACACTAGAGAAAATTCCAGACAATTATTTTTAGGCATACAAATACCCACTTTTCATATTTTCTCCCATTTATAGGTAAAAAATAAAATTCAAGAAAGGGAAGACAAGATAGTTAAACATAAAGATATAAACTTGGTTTGTCAATGAATGTTCTTATGGGGGACACATCTAGTTTTTGTATGTCATATCGCTTCCTTTGTGGGATCACTTTAGTTCATTCTAAGTGGTAAAAATAGGACTGGCTAACCCCACTGTCCATTTCTCCAAATCCCTGCCCTGCCTTCCCTCCCTCTCTTGCACACATACAATTATGACCATGCAGCTTGGCCAAAGGGTACCCCATTCCTTTGTGACAGTGACTGGAGGTCAGTCAGCTTCGCATTCTGGGACTGATCTACAACCCTTGGAAGAAAAAAGCTTTCTTTTTCATGGTTGCTACTCTGTAATGACATAAGCCAGAAGTGGCTGGCAGGGATAAGAGGTCACACAGACAAAGTTGTGATAAGAAAGAATGGGCCAATACTTAAAAGGAAGAAAAGCTTAGAAGACGCATAATTGTGACCATGTGGAGCTCGTGCCCCACCTCTCTTAAATATAGATTTGTTTCTACACTTCCTAGATAGGCAAAAAGAAAAGGCAAATGCCAACCAGGACAATATATTATTGAAATATGTAACTCAATGTTAATAATTTTAAAATCTAAGTGCTCTGATTTTAAATCATTAAGCATAAAATGAACATAGTAGAAAAAAAGGAAAAGGCCATAGCAATAATCAATAAAAAAAAATTTATAGGTAGCCGCTACATTGTTCCTTCTGTTCCCAAATTTTCTACAATGAGAAATGTGTGGCTTTAACAACCAAAACAAAAAATCTTAAAGTAAAAGCAGTTAAAATATAAAATTAAATTTAAGAATGTTAGCCTGGTATCAGTATGCAGGTCAATGGGGAGGAGAAAGTACATGCAACCAGGATGTCAGAGAGGAGCCCCTGGAGCATTGTGCATCTGAAGATGAGGGAGCATTTTGGGAGAGACATGAATAGCTTCTCAAAGATAAATAAGAATGCGATGCAGGGAGTGGCCAAAGACTGGAGGGGTGGGGATGCCTCAGGGACTCCATTGTTTCCCTCCCAGAGAGGGACAGAAGGGCACTGCTGAGCAGCCATGTTGGAAGAAGTACATTGATTCAGGTTAAATTTTTTAAATATATGAAGCTAGAACCATAGAATGGTAAAAACAGAGTAGACCTTAGATTTTTCTAATATGAGATTCTCATTTTATGATGAGGACACTGAGACTGCAGCAATTCAGTTGACTGACATGCGGGTAATACACCTATGGGGAAATCCAGGAGTAAAAATTAGGCCTCCTCCTTGTCCCCTCTGTGCTCTTAGTCACATCACCCCACCTCTTCTATTTGATCCATAGTTATGTGTTTAAGTGATTGACCTTTGTGTGCCATACATTCCATTTCTTCTTTTTCATAATTAAGAACTTTATACCACAACTAGTACATAATTAACAAGAATCAGTAATGACAAATCTCTTAAATAATTATATAGTCACATACACAATTAAAACCATGTGTCCCTTAGCAATGGAGATATAGTCTGAGAAACACATGATTAGGTGATTTCATCATAGTGTGAACATCACACTTACACAAATGTGAATGGTTTGTAGATTCATCACTCAACAAGGCCTCTTGAACTGGATTAGTGTTAATATTCTGTGCAGACAAAAATTAGTGACATGGATAGTGTGTCTCATGTATTTGTGTATATAGGTGGATGTATGTATCTATGTATATCTATGGGCATATATATAGAGAGATAGAAAGATAGATCTGTTCTAGTGCTTTAGTTAAGAGTGATTGTTTTTTTATGATGTGATGTAGAAAAATTAAGTACTTGACAATGTGATTTGTAGGGATCCCTTAATATGTTAGCACAATTGCTTTACTAGCTGGCTACCTCAGTAAGCAATTCTAAATTTCTTTATATACAACCTGTGAGATATTTTAAATATGTGCAAAACATTTTAAACTTCACTTGATATAGCTGTTCAGTAATATGTGCTGTGGTTAACAATTTTAATATGTTGGGTAGTAAAACTAAATGTAACAGTTCCAACATTTCTCAGGGGAGAGATTTAGGACAGACATATGTTCTTCATCAGAGTTTCCAGGAGAAATCTCAGAAATCAAGAAAAAAAAATAGACCATATTATATACCAAACAGTGCTGTAAACCTTATGGAAAACAACAATCTTTAAAGCTGTCTTTTGTTTTGTCTTGTCTTGTTTTGTCTTGGCAGGCCTGAAACAGAAATCTGAAACACTTGAAATGAAGGCATATTCCTTCATGCAAAGTCTAATACTGACATACCACAATGAATGAGAATTAGCAAATTAGAACCAAGAGATGAAGCAGAATCCTTCTGAAATGAATTTGATTCCCTACACCCTAAAGCCTTCCTTCATCTGAGTGAGTGGAGCCTACCATCATGGCTTTGTACACCGTCATCTACTGTAAGAAGCTGAAGCTTTCATTCAAGTTGGGTCATATGAGGTTAGCGATAGGAATTTTAGGGTCACTTGACCAGTAACCATAGCAACACCTTCGTCACTGTCAAGCCAGGAGGACTGCTCAAGGTTTAAAAAATAATTTCTTAGGGGAAAGAATCTTGAAATCTTGAAAACTATTGTGCAATTAGAATAGTGTCCTTAGGGGAAGAAATATGCATACTCCAAAATTTGATGAATTACTGAAGGAAAATTGTGAGATTCAGGAAGAATTGCCTTGCTGATAGTAAAGGAAATATAAAAGGAGAAATTCTTCTTAGCTCCTCATTTTTTATAATTCTCTATTTGTAAGTACTTCATATTTTACTAAGAAGATTAACTTTCTATGAGGCTGGGAAAAAGTACCTGGCCAAATATGAAAAATGTTTTGTTTGAAAGCAAACCTCCTCCAACATAATAAATAAAATGTCAATGCCTTATTCTAATGGAGATGAGGACTTGCATAACAGAGTGGCAGCCAAAAATAGCAATAAAGGCCTTTATCAGGCACATATTTATCTGAATTTTTCAAAAAAGGAAGACTGTCATAAGTAAATGATTACAAATAGATTCTTACTGATGCTTATAGAATTTGGCTTTGTTTTACTATGGATAAGAACATAAGTATGTTTTCGCTGGAAAGGAGACCTGAAAGCGTCATGAGCTGCTTTTCACAAATCCTTAACTCCTTCCTCATTCACAGCTCATGAAGTTTCCACTGAGGATGCGAGAGAACCCCAACTGAGACCTCCTCAGGAACTTCGCACTTTCTGTTCAGATGGGCATTTTGGTTGTTTCAATGTCTTGGCTATTGTGAACTGTGCTACAATGAATACCACAGTGACCATACCTCTTTGAGACAATGGAATATTATTCAGTCTTTAAATAGAAGGAAATTCTGCAATATGTGACAACTTCAGTGAACTTGAAAGGACATTACACTAAGGAAAATAAGCCATTCACAGGATACATACTACATGATTCCATTTATATTAGGTATCTAAAATAGGCAAATTAATAGACTGAAAGAATAGAATGGTGATTGCCTGAGGTGGGGAAAGGGAGAAATGAGAGTTTGCTAATTGCCACTCATAAAGTTTCTATTACACAAGATGAATATATTCTAAATATCTGTTGTACAATATTGTGGCTATGGTTGACAATACTGGACTGTACACTTTTAAGGACAGTACCTTCTAAACTGGACTTACCATCCCTCATTTATTATATGGAGTGGATATTAAACATGGTAATGGACAGGTGAGAAGGAATAGAGAAGAAAAAAACTTAAGAGACCAAATGCTGTAAAATCAAAACTTTAAAAATCACAGTCTACCATAAAGATATTTTATGTATTTTATGCAAATCAATCTGAGGGTTTTATTATTTCAGGTTAAGCATCACTAGTCCCTATGCCATTGTTTTGTGGAAAAGTTTTGGGAATTATATAGCAAGGGGAACATAATTGTAGCTCTAATTAGAAAAATGCTATCTTCTCAGAATTGGAACAGAGCTCATGCACTTTCCTTAAAACTTATTCTTCATGTCCTAATATTTACTTGAAAG
Organism: Erethizon dorsatum; assembly: GCA_028451465.1. Classification (NCBI taxonomy): domain Eukaryota; kingdom Metazoa; phylum Chordata; class Mammalia; order Rodentia; family Erethizontidae; genus Erethizon; species Erethizon dorsatum. The sequence continues at coordinate 59,564,423 of CM051836.1, read as the reverse complement.
TCATAGAACTCAATTAATATAATTCCCACCAGTGTGTAAGTCCTAGTATCAGTTCTCCCTGCTGGAAAGCTCTTCTCATGGAGTGAGTCAGATTTTCTGGATGACTTCATTTTCTAGAGATATCCTTATATTGAACCCAAAACTGTCCCTCAGCATTTTCTGTTCACTAGACCAGAGTTCTGTGAGAAGTCTACTTCCACTTAGATGATATCTTCACAGAATCTATTTGGGGAAAAAAATATCTATGTAAACTCATGGTAAACTAATCCAGATTAACAAACATGAACTTTTTCTTTTAGTTAAAAGAAGTTGAAAAGAAAATCACTAGTTTCCTCCTCCTGCCCTTCCCCCTCATTTTTTTCTCCCTCCTCCTCCTCCTCCTCCTCCTCCTCCTCCTCGTTCTTTTCTGTGTCTGTCCCCCCACCCCCACCCTCACCCCCAGGGCCTTGCGAGGCAAGTGTTCTACCACTGGCTTATATCCCAAAACCCCACTTTCTTTGCTTTCTCATCTGGAGATCTTTCAGATTTCTAGTAAGTACTGAAATTAGAGATTCAGTTAGAAATTCAAAGTCACTCCTCTGTAATGAATAACTGAGGCAGGTGCTCTGGTATAAAAATTGCAAACTTCAAGCCCACGTACTGAATTCAGTCCGCGTTTTAAAAAACAAACCAATTAAACTTCGATGATTTCAGATTTTTTATAAAAAAAATTCCAGATTCATGATTTCTTGAGAGATTAGAATATCACATTCATGTTCCCCTGGTAAAAGTAAGGGAATCTCTAGTTTGACACAATCTCCACCACTCCTAATCGCCCCCCTTTAGTACAACTGGATATCTTTTGCCATTTCTCATTGCAATTTTTACTGTTGTTTTTCTAAAACCTAATCTTTTTTACTTGTCAATACCACTTTCTAGCCCCTGAAAGCATGTGATTTTGAGACTCCTGTTATAACTCATGGTTTCAAACAATTTTAACATATGAAGATATCATATAATTTTGCTTTTAGTATCTGTTGATTGGAAGATGCAAAGAAAAAATCCTGTAAATTGAACAATATCTTTAAATGAATTTATCTCTTATAAGTCACAATAGTATGTACAAATATTTATATATTTATATTGTACATTTTCCTAATAAAAATAAAGAGTAATAGTTTATGGATGATATGTAAACCACACTATAAAGAGTGAACCTTCGCTGTAAGTCATCTTTTTCCAGGGATCCATGAAGTTCCCTGGTTGAGAATCACTGAACTGGTAAAAAGAATTCTGGACTGGAAATACAGAGGTAAAGATTCTATCCAAACTCCTGTATTTAACATGGCATCAGTTAGTGATTTGAGGCAAGTCAGTTAACATTTGTGTACAAAGTAAATAGATTAGGTAGATAATTGCTAAGAACCTTTCCATTAATAAAACATAATACCATGCCTTATGAGTCTTTATACTTAAAATAAAAATCCAGAAACTGTAGGACCTCCCAAAAGTGCACCTGGATTTATTAGAGTAAGGAACTGTCACAGGAAAGTGAAAACACCAAAAATTGCAACTCTACTATTTCCAAATTCAGGTAGAATTTTATCCTTTGTCCCAAACAATGTTTGAAAAATTATGGTGTACTTTTAAATAAATTATCTTAAAGAGAATTTAGTATTTCAGATATATTTCACTTGATCTCAGATGTTTGGAATATATTTATTAGACATGCAAGTGTATTGGCCTATACTCATGTATTTTTTGATAATCAAAGAAAATATTATATATGAAAGTACTTTGAACATTACGATTTTATTGTGTGGGATTATCAAGTATTATAATGTGTGTCATTCCCCTGTATTACCCCAGTTGTCTATAACAAATTCTGTTTGGTCAGACCCAATAAAGTAATGGAAATTTTTTATTCATACATGTCATTTAAAACCAAGTCATAGTGACACTGATTTTTGCACAATTTGGGGTGTTTAACTTATATACAGTATAATAATTATTATTGTTTTCTGTGTTAGTCTTGTCTCTAAAATGGCTCTGAAACTCTTTGAGGAGAGACATCACCCAATGGTGATATTAATAAATGGTAATAATGATAGAAATAACAATCATGGCATGGATAACATATACTGACATCACATTGTGCGTCAGGATTTGTCCAAGGACTTGGACCATTTCATTTAATGCATTTGGTTACTATGACTATCTTTATTTTATTTAAGAGAAAGGACACTGAGACTCTGGGAAGCTAAATGATCAACTTCAGATCACATAGCTACTGAAGCCAGCACCCAGACCTGTCTTACTCGAAGTCCTGTGCTCAGAGCCTCAGTTCTGCTACTGCTGCTCCAGAATTTTTTTTTTTTTTTTTTTTTTTTGGCTTGGAAAGCTTAGAATAATGCTAGGCATGCAGAAATGTTCAATAGGTAGAAATAAGTTAAAAATATTTGCGATATAAGTCCAGTGATGCCAGTACTAATAATACATTATTTCAGTATATACTGAAAAAGAAATTTCAATGTTACAATTATAAAATTCAGACACTCTGGGCATCATTCTACCTCACCATATATTATCTTCCCTTAGAATTTCCTCTGTCGGGGAAGTCTATAACAACACTTGTAGCACAAAAAGTCTCTTACTTAATACCCATTCTCACATTCTTTCTTATAAAACTCTTACTTTGTTCATGATAAATATATGTACTTATCAGATTGCCTTGTAGCTAGAGGTAGCCATGAAACCTGCGTCTAGACAAGGATGCAAGTCTTCTGGGTAAGGCTTTCAACAAAACTATTGTTATTCCTAATGAGAAACAGGGGGGTGCAGTGGACTCAGATAATACTGTATATGCCTTTTACCTTCATCCTTCCTTCTTCCTTACCTAATGAATGGACACAACATCTGAAAAGTGCCTACCCCATAATCAAAATGACACAAACACATCTTCAGCTGAAAAAAATAAATCCAATTTGTTAAGTTAACCTGGTACACTTTTCATTGCATTCATCTGGGTGCGATCCTAAGGCAATGATGCCATAATCGAAAATCCCACATTATACAGCAAGTAAAATAAGAGTTTAATAAAGGTAAATTATGGTTTCTTTGGGATTATCATGCCTTTATCTTGAATATCTCAGAATTTTTGAGATATTTTGAATCATTCATTCTCTAGCTTTACACTAAACCTAACAAAATAGACTTAACCCTTATTGACCTTGTCTTTAAAGATACTATAAAAACTCAGGAAAAATCAATCAATAAGTAAAAAATTGTTGAGCAAAAAGAAATTTTCAAAAAAAGTTTTGTATGTCAAAGAACAACTTGGAAGCTTTGCTTTCCTTGGTTTCCTAATCCAGAACTTTCTGGGCAACCTGCCTTATAGCACTGATTTGCTGCTAATGGTTACAGGGGTGCCAAGCTGCTGCTCTGCCTCAGTCCCGGGTCAGTCAGATAGCTCAGAGCCCTACAGTTGCCTTGTCCACTCACCTCAGTGAACCGTGAACACCTGCTTATGATGTCCATAAGGTGAAAAGGTTGAGCAGCACAACCCTATATGACAACTGGATGCTGTCAAAATTATAAGCACATATTTACAATCTCTTTGGGACCCCAAATTAGTTCTCACACTCACAATCCTAAGTAACATAATTTTACTCTCAGTTAAATAAAAAATGGTCTAGAGGGCAGTTAATAGTATCAAGGTTAAGGATGGGTGATTTGTCCACTGACACACCACACTGCTAGGACATGGCAGAGCAAGACTTTTAAATCAAAGCTTTCTATATGCAAACCCTTTTCTCTGTATGGGGACATTTCAAGCTTACCCAGATCTTTAAAAACAGCATTTGATTTCATTCTCTGAAGAAAGTTCAAATGGCTTTCCTTTGTTTTTTCTTGTGACTGCCATGAAAACACTAATGTATACAGAAACTGATACTCCCTTTGAACTTAGCAGGCCTGGGAAAGCATAACACTAATCGGCATATTTAGACTGTACCAATTCTCTTTTTACAGCTCCCCACTCCAACATCCAGAGACCTAATCCTTGTTATTTTGTGATAGTAGAAGAGTTTTTGCCTATCACTCTAGAAATCTCCCTAAAAGCATCTATTAAAAAGAGACCAGATTAAAAAGAAAAGAGCATGTTGCCATTGACCAACGTAAGTTGTTTCACCAATCACAGTTTCTTATTGTCCGTTCCATACAAAGAAAGTGAAATGAAAGAAACTGTCAAAAATAAATCATATAATGGACAGATAAAGAAAAATATACATTTTAAACACAGGGCCATTACTGTTAGATATTAATAAAATAAATAGGACCTATGGTTTGTGTCTAGATGTCCCCCCAAAGCCTCACGCAGTCATAGCTGGGGCTTTGTCTGAAGTGGCTCAGTCTAGACTGCGTGACTGATTCATAGCGTGACGCTAGGGTTAAGGGTGGGTGATCACTAAGTCAGTCCACTGACTGGATCGGCACTGCCCTAATCCTGGTAGACTGGGTACAATATAAGGGACAGAAAGAGGCTAGTCTTCCCCTTGTTGCTTTGCTACAGTCTGCCTGCCATGCCACCCTGCCTTGCTACCCTGCCAAACTGCCAAGCTACCCTCCCTTGGAGCCAGCTGATTATGAACTGAAACCTCTACAAACTGTGAACTAAATAAACCTTTTCTCCCTTAACTATGACATCGAGTATTCTGTCTCAGCAATAATAAGACAACTTAGATTTATGATTTCTGCTTTAAAAGCTAGGCAAATCAATAGATTTCAATGGGTAGAAATAATATTGTAATCCCTTTGAAACAACGCAGAAAGAAAGAAGATATGTACATGAAAATAGGAACATAGGAATAGGAAACATCTAAAAGTAGCTAATATAGACAGATTTAAAAGCACAGGCAATATCTAAAATATTAACCAGAACATTAATTTTCTGTTCAGGTATTAACACGATTGGATGGTTGAACATGCGTGGCATAAAACAATATATGTAAGCAAGCAAGAATGACAGAATATAGTAAATGTGGTGGTTGCAGCAGGCTTGTTACAGCTTCAAATTTCATGTTTAGAGAAGTGGGCTCCGTAACTAGAATACCTGAGTTTAACTCCTTGTTCTATCACTTAGCAGTTGAGAGATGACAACTTGTTTAAGGTTTTATTTTGTTTTTTTGAGACAGGGTCTCACTCTGTAGTCTAAGCTGGCCTTGAACTCACTATGTAGCCCAGGCTGGCCTCAAACTCATGGCAACCCTCCTGCCTTAGCCTCCCAAGTGCTGGAATTACAGGTGTGCACCACCATGCCCAGCACACTTAAGGTTTTAGTATAGAAAAATGGTTGCTTTCTTGATCCCATCAATAGTTAAAAGGGTAAAACTGTGGCATTAAATAAAAAGTAGAATTCTTATATTGGTTGTTACTTGTTTCCAGCTATTCTTTTTAACAAAATTTTCATTGACAACAAAATATGCACAAGGCTTAAAATAAACTCTTCCTCTCAGTAACAAGAAACTCAAGACTATGCACTGGAGTAAAACATGTGACACTGTAGGCAAGTTCACTATAAAAGCCAGGGTCTCCCATTTCCAGGATACACTGAGCACTTTTAAAAGATAATTCAATTTTTTTGATACATACTAAGATATCCCCTTCTCTTTCACAAAACCGACCCAATACTATACTGTTATTTTTTTCTTTTTCTTTTCTATTTTTCCCCCAATTTTTATGTTTCAGTAGTACATGTTTATAGTGATTACATTCCTTATGTGGAATGTAAACACATCTTAATTTGTTTTTTATCCCTTTTCCACCTCCCTCCCCACTTCTCCATCTCTTGGTCCCCTTCTTATTTGCAAAAGATCTATCTCCTTGTTTCCTATTATGTATAAAGATACATATTTACTTTGCTGTTTATTTATATTTTGGGCTTCTCATATAAAATAAATCATATGATATTCAAGCTTGAGTGTCTGATTTATTTCACTTAACATTATGGTCCAAGGTTTATCCATTTTCCTATAAATGACACAAGTTCATTCTTATTTATGGCAGAGTAGTACATTAAGTCCCCAACTTACAAACATTGTTAACTTTCACAAATGCAAATGGAACTCACATCATGAACATTCCTAGATGGGAACAAATCTTGGAAGTAGCTCACATGTCTGCACAACCTTGTCACAGCTGTGCAGCTGTGTGCTTACTGTAAAGTGTGATAGTGTACAGTAGTACAGTACAGTCAGGGCTTACTGTATTTTTGTGTGTGTGTGCTTGGCTTTTTATGCTTTACATTGTATATTTGTGTCAAAGGTGTATAAGACTCACTTTGTTGGACTTACGAACAAATCTGACTTATGAATATTCTCCCAGGAAAGAACTCATTCATATTGCAGGGACTTACTGTACTCCATTATGTATAAATACCACATTTTCTTTATCCATTCATCTACTGATGAATATAAAAGCTGCTTCCAAGATTTAGCTAAATCAGCATAAATTATGCTGATATGAACAAAGGTATATATGTATCACTATAATTGATGTCTTTAACACTTTCAGGAAGATCTCTAGAAGGGGAAAAGCAGGGTTGACTGGAATTTTTTTTAGTTTTTTGAGTAATCTTCATAGTGATTTCCATAGTGGTTGTACTAATGTACTCTTTTTTTTTTTATTCCAAGATATAAATTAACCATTATTTTCAGCAGGTGACTATATGATTAAATCTTCTTTGTAGGACATTTGGCTTCTCAACACAATCCTGGCCAAATAAATCTAACTTCGGAAATTCTCTAGGTGTCTACAGAGGCTGATAAATGTATGCATGTGCATGTGTGTTTTGTGTGTTCATACTCCAATAGTTAATACATTTATTCCAAAATTAAGTAACATATCTTCTCCATATCATTTAAACTATATATCCAAATTTAACCTAAGCATGAATGTATACTTAATATTATAAGACCTCTATAAATTTAAAAACATAAAATTTCCACAAATTTCTTATTTTTTAATTTTCAACTTCTGAGCTTATAGAAACTCTCATAATATAAGCATGAATGCACAGAAGTGTTTTTAAAAGCAAGAAAATGCAATATCCTGAGAAAACATAAATAAAGAAACTAATAAAAGGTGAACTGCTAGGTCAATGAACACACTGAGTGAATATCAAATAAATACTATTAAAGCATGACTTCAGTTCCAAAAATAACATGGCAACATATGAAGATCATAAAAATCTATTCAAATAGCCTCATTGAAAACATACCATCCTTGTTGTCTGTTTTCTGAAATTATGCATTTTAAGAATAACTTCCAATTAAATTATCCTAGCGTTCAAATTTACTTTGAGTCAAAGCTCTATTCTAAGTACTGTTAATACCGTATTAAATCTTTCTAAGTTAATATTTATTTATAGCGAAGCAAACACATGTAATCACATACAGTGCTGTGCTCAGTGAAATAGGAACCAATTTCACAAGTTTTGCTTAAGTACATTTTAAGCTTGCAAACAGGGTTGATATTAAGTAAGGAAATATAGGTATTACATTTTCATGGAAATTTCATTCAGTTTCCATCTCACCAGAGTTTAAGTTTCCATAACCAACCACAGAAAAGGTCAGCAGTAGGCACAAAATACAGTAAGCATACATGGGACACTAAGGTTTATAGCCACAAAGCTTGCTTTTGAGAAGTCTAGCTAGTCCCCCTGCTGAGGGCCAACTGGGAACAAGAGAAGAGGTTAGATATATACAATTTGCCTCAGATGACCCTCATCAAATGGAGAGGTCTACATAACTCTAGAACACACACACAGGCACACACATGCACACACACGCACACATACAAAAATGAATGGAAATTTGGTATGTTTTTAAAATGTGTTTTACATATATGTTTCCATAACTTCTTACTGCAAACACACATAGGCTCAATCCATAATGAAAATCAGTTTTCCGCAAAATAGAAATAACAATATTGAATTTGCATAAGGTAACACAAAAGGATGCCTTCATGCCTTATATTACATTTCTTATTGGAAGTTAAAAGTCAGCTTTTATGATGCTTAATTATGTATTTTCCCCAAACTAGCACAGCCTATTTTACTAGTATATTAGGGTACCATTTTAGATAGTAGTAATTAATTCAAATTCAAATTAAATATGGGAAGTCAAAATATGAAACTATTCCTGAAAATGTCAATTTCCAATCTGATTATATTATGTGACATCTCGAAGGAATACTGTCATGTTTCAGTTCATGAACGCTTCTGTTCACAAACAATTTGGTTCTCAAAAAAACTGTGTGACAAAATTTTGCTTCCATTCACAAACTCCACATAGGGTGACAAACACAACCAGGACCATCTTCCCCAAAATCGTGAAACAAATTAAGTTAGTGAACCAAGGTACCACTGTAGTTTTAAAGTTTGAAATGACAATCTCAAAGAAATATGTTAATAGAAACACTTCGTAAAAGATTGATTATATTTTATTTTTCTCCTTAAAGTTTGGCATTATCTCTATGAGTATTCTCCAATTTTAATAAGGTTTTGACTCTATGGATATTAATTCTGACAAACACTTAGAAAGGTCATTTTACTACCATAACTGGAAAAGAAAAATATTACAATGAAAATCAAACCCTTAAAGGTGGCCAGCATTCATCCGGCCCCACGAAATTCCAAACTACTCCACTGGAGATGGGTCCAGCCTCTTCCTGGAACAGTCTCCTTTTAAACCTGCTTTCTGTATCAGTGATGTTTTTGCGCAACACTCACCTGTGATTCTTTGCAGCAAAGGTGACAATTCAGACTCCTCACAGAAGACCTGAACCAATGCTTTCTTCACTTTTTCTTCAGCTTCTCCCAGATCTTTGTCCACTGTGTGCTCTCCAGAGACAGAATAAATGTATACGAGGAGGATCAGCAGCTCCTCAGGGCAATAGTCATCACTGGTCCTCTGAGCTGACGGCTTACACATGGGCAGCAGCTGATTTAACACAACAGACATCCCTGACTCCCCAATGCTCTGAAATAGAATGTGATAATAGGAAAACACATCAATCTCATGCAGAAACATAACTTATGCACCACATTAGTCAAAGCCTGCAAACAAGCCTGTGATGTCCATGGACCATACTGCTTTTTATTGGTGTGTTTATTTGTCCTGGAGAGACTACTGCAAAAAATCTGGCATGAGAGTTTTTGTTTTGAAAGGCATAGTTTATAAATGGCTAGTGAAGCTGCAGTCCCTTTAACATGATCTTACTACTGTTTAAACACGATTCCCTAAGTTTAAAAATAAAAATGCAAGTACCTCAGACACTTGGAATTTTAAATAAAAATAACACATTTGTAAAAATAATATGACTTAAACAATGAATATAGCAGGTCTATCCTTACAAATGAATGCTGACCCTCCTTCAAGGGAATCACCTCAGGTTTTATAGCATATTATTTTTAATATCCTCTATGTTGGCAAGTACTGTATTAGAATATTTTTTATAACAATCAAAAGTCATTTTCTGCTAACTCTGGTGATGAGAATAAGGGATCAAACTAGACAATGTTACTTAGGGTTCTAGAGTTCTTTGGGTGAATTAAGGGTAATTCAACTTAAAATTTTAAAAAAATATCTTCAGCTCTTTACCAATTTCTTGAGTGACATTCAGCAGACGATTTCAAAATTCCTGGCATGTGAGAAAAGCACTGCATTACTGGAGTAACTTTCAACTATATTCATTTCTAGCATAAATTCGGAGATTTTTGATGAAGAGATAACCTTCATTTTAAATAATGTAATTTGGCCAGGCGTGGTGGTGCATGCCCGTAATCCCAGCTCTCGGGAGGCTGAGGCAGGAGCATCGCTGTGAGTTCAAGGCCAGCCTGAATTGCGTAGAGAAACCCTGTCTCAAAAAGACAAAAAAAACAAAAAAACAAAAAAAAAACCCAGCATGTTAAATCATTTAATTTTATCTGTAATATGAAACTCCACTGTTCATATTGATATTCAAATCAGAGGCCAAATTCTCACAATTTGCAACTTACATTATTCATCCAGAAGTGTCCCCTGCACATATACTATGTTCCAGCTATGGTTCTAGGTCTAGGGATGTGGCAGTGAACAAAACAAATTCTCTGCTCTCATGGAGTTTATGATCTAGTAGGGGAAGCAGACAATTTAAAAGCAAAAGAAGTAAAATATGCTGCGTAGCAGACAGTTGGAAGTGCTATGGAGGAAAATAAGACCAGGAAGGAAGATGAGACCCCAGGGAGCATTGTGTGCACAGACATGCACTATTTTATATACAAGCAATGTTAAAAAGGGAATACTGGGCTAGAGAGAGACCTGTAGAAACTCTTTCTCTGAAGAGAAAGTTAACAGCAAACAGCTGAATGTTGTTTCATACTGGGATGATCACCCTAAATGAGCTTTTCTAGTCATTTCCATACCTGGACAAATTTGGATAGATTATGTCAAGGTTAAGATTCACAATTACATGTATTTCATACACAAAAAAACAGCTGTTACCATTTATTTCCACTGAATATCTTGGATGTTCATGATGTACCAAACAAAAACAAAATCCTAAGTCTTTTGGACTAGATAAGGTAAAAAAGGAAAAGAACAGAGTTGTTTTGTTTTGTTTCCTGGTATAGGGTGACAAGATATGATTTAGCAAGTATAAAAACACATGCTCCTCAAAAACAATAAGGGCCAAAAGGTTTGGAGGCATCCTAGTACGGTCCTATAGCTCAGCAGTTGTATGGAAAGGAACCCTCAACGGTCCTTTCTTTGCTTTACAAGCTGCCAAAAGTAATTTAAGAGAAAGGAGCCATGTAGCTGGCCTGTTAAAAGAAGAAGATTGCAGCTTGTATTTTTGCTTTTTACTCTATCATCAACTCCTTGGATGACAATAAGCAGATTCTTTCATTGCTCTATATCCCATTTCTAAAAAGCAGGTGTAGGGGGCCGGTGAGATGGCTCAGTGGCTTAAGCGCCTGCCCGGCAAGCGCGAGGGCCCGAGTTCAACTCCCGGAACCCACATACGAAAAAGGGGCCGGTGATATCGCTCAGCGGCACGGGCGCCTGCTGGCGCGCGAGGTCCTGAGGTCGACCCCCAGTACCCATTAAAAAAAAAAAAAAAGCAGGTGTATATATAAAATCTCTACCCTATGGAGCTCTATAGTTCTCTCCCACGAACAGAAGGACTTTTAAAAAGATAGTTAGAAAAATAAACTAGGGTAAGATAATCATCAAAATCATTTATAAAAATTCACTTACTAACATCTGGCCCTCAGGATTTCATTTTCAAGTTACTGGCCCATGATATGTGCTAGAGGGCAAAGTTCCTCATGAGTGATGCTCTAGCAGACTTCTGTTGTACACACAAATTTCTAAAATTACATCCTGAGTCTGCTTAATACATCTTACCAAGTCAATACTGAATTTAATACAAAGCCAAGAACACTGACCAGTTTTAAAGAGGCAAGAAACACGATAGAAATTTTAAAAATTCTGTTTCAGAAAGACAGATTCTGGTCTTGACTAGTCCCTTAAGTTCTTATGATCTCTTCTTTAAAATGCCATGCTCTGACTAGGGGTAGCAGAGCAAGAAGTCACATTATACCCACATCTCCACTTTCTCCCCCACCCCCTTTTTGTTTACTTTACCAGTGGTAGCAGATGGCAGCAATTTATGCTCTTATTTTGGCTACTCAGCAAAATATAAATTTTCAAAACAGGAAGTCTTTACATACAGATGGCCTGGCACAGAACTAACTGTAGGAACACCTGTAACATGGCTGGCATACATAGATGTACTCGCTAACTCTGTCCGCTGAGATGACCTAAAAGCCATGGCACTTCACAGTCAATGAGCAAAGCAAGTAGCCAGATTGTAGTTTGTAATGTTCTTTAATAAAAGGAATCAGAGGTTCCAAAAGAAAAGACTAATTTGAAGGATAGGCAGAAAAAATATAAGAGGACCCCAGAAAGTAAGAAAGTGCTCAAAAAACAAAAGACTAGGAACATTTCAAAAGGACACAGGAGCAAACTAAAAGATGTCCCAATGAACAAAGGTAGAACAATTTGAACAACAAAATGAATAAAGTAATATTCACTTATAACACAAAGTATACACTAAATATCTATCAGTCTAGATTGATATGAGTAACTCACTGAATTAATAAATACAAATGTGGGAGAATAGACAAATCTTTTTATAGAATTCCAAATAACTTTATGTAGATTCTTATCCCTTCAAGAGGTGGAGTTTAATTCTCCCTACCTCTTGTATATGGCTTGCATGTAGTGACCTGCTTGTAAAAAACTGAGTAGGGAAGGAAAAGGGATAGAATAACTTTACCTTTTAGGAGATCAAGGTTACTATAATTAGTCCTAATTACATTGATATCCCTAAGAATTGACACTTCACTTCATAGTGTTAGTCCCCAAAACTCATAACCCCAGTCTAATCATAACAAAAAAAAATTAGACAAATCCCAGTTGTGGAACATTCTATAAAATGTCCAACTAGTACTTCTTAAAACTGTCAAGGTCATGAAAAACAAAGAAAGACTGAAAACCAGTCACACAGCAAATGAGACTAAGGAAACATAACTACTAAAGGTATCACGCTATCCTGGATGAGATGGGAGAACAGAGAAAGGACCTTTGAAATGAAGAAACTACAGTTTTAAAAAGAGTTCTGAAAGAAGTTTAGAGCTTATGCTTAATAGTAATGTACTCATGTTGGTTTCTTAGTTTTAACAAATGTACTAGGGCTATATAACAATAAAATGAGGCATATACTGATAAACTACACTACCTTGGAGACTTTTCTCTAAATCTAAAACTATTCTAAAAAGTGCTTATTGGGAAGGCAAGGCAAGGCATGCAAGCTTACAATATAAATTCAGGTACATTTTGATTTCCTTTTTTGACAGACTATGAAAATTCCAGGAAAGACAATTCCAAGTCAGTGTGAGGAAGAACTCTTTACAGCTAGAGCTATCAGCCAAGACAAGGGACTGACCCAGGAACCAGTGCACTTCCTATCACTGGCAAAGGTAGAGAAGGTTGTCATCCGGCCAGGAGGCAGCAGGGGGAAGGGACCCTGAGCCACCTTGGCTTGGAAGGGAAACTAGTCTTTCTGGTGCTGTCCATAGAAGTGTGGCTCTACACCACCAGATGTACATCCATTTCTAATCTTCTCTACTCTGAAAATGAAATCTCCACAAGAAGGAAGAAAAGATCAGAGACTCCTTAGACTGAAACTTTCTTAAAGGCAAAAGAAGGAATCTCAGCAGGACTAATAATGAGGGTGTAGGAGCAACACCATTTGCCTAGGTTTGAATCCTGCCCATAACACTAGTTGTATGACCTTGGACAAATTATTTAACTTCCCCAAGCCTCAATTTTCTCATCTGTAAAATGGAAATAATACCATAAATGCTTACTAGGCAATCTGATATCATAGACAAACTTTTGCATAATACTGGGACAAACTGCTTACTACTTTGTGATTTAAAATAATTCCAGCATAGGGCAGTCTTATAAGGACTTCCTCTTTTCTGAGAGCTAATTTAGTAGAAGACACTTTACCTTGTTTAAGAATATGCAATAATAGATTTTTGCTTCGTGGGGTTGTCTTGAGGATTTAACAACAGAAGCAAATCATATAGCATAGAGCTGGCACATAGTCTCCTATAAATATAAATTAATACTATTTACCACCGCCTGCTGCCCCATGGGCTCCTCACCCAGCAGAACTAGTTAAGATGGTTGGTAAGGGAATGACATACATACATATCTTCTAGGAATAGGAAGCTGATAGTCTCAAAGAAGGGAGAGGCAACCTACACATTTAAAATCACATCTTGGATCTTAACTCCAACAGTCAGTAAGAGCTCAAAGGGAATATAAACATTATTAAATTCTACCATTGAAAAAAACACGCACAGCAAACCACCACCAAAGTGGGAAAAAATGGCTTCTTTGTGAAGTACCTGGGATTAAGTTTCTCATTCACTTTTATATAAATGTGCCTACTAGCAGGTGGTAGAGGACTGTAGCTGTGCCTAGAGTGTCAGAACCTTTTGTTTACCTGCAGTCTGGGGTTTCTGTTATTCTTGAATCGGTCCCCAGTAACTGCATACAAAGCAAAGGCTCGCTGCAAAATGCGTGTTGTCTTTAGAAAAGCTGACTTTTTGGTTGACTTAAAAGACCTCTGCAAAGTTGAGAATCAGACTCTGTTCTGGCGTGAAGAGTGTATTCCATATGGCTGCAGGGAAGGCCAGGCTGGCCACACACCTGTTCCTCAGAGGACAGAGCCTGGAGACATGGAGCAATGAGCCACTCAAACTGCTGCTTGAGAATCAACCTCTGCCATTCCCCCCAGCCGTGGTGTGTGCTGGTGCCAGGGATACTGCTAGTCAGGGGCTGAGAAGTGCCCAAGGCCCTTCTACTGCAAAACATCACTTGCCATGAGATTTAGCCACAATCAAAGCTACTCTGTTTCTTTGGGAAGTGGGCCTCTTTTTTATACACCCCAACAAAATGCAAAAATGTAAATTGGGTGCTGGGCCTGGTGGCACACACTTGTAATACCAACTACCTGGAAAATCACAAGTTCAAGGCCAGCATAGACAACTTGTTGTGACCCTGTCTCAAAACAAAAATGCAAAGGGCTGGAGATATTTATCAGTGTTCCTTGAGTTCAATCCCTGGTCCTGAAGAAAAAAAAAAAAAAAAAAGGAAAAAGGAAAAGAAAAAGAAAGCAAGGGAGGGAGGGAGGAAGAGAGAGAGAGAGAAAAAGAAAGAAAGGAGGGAAAGAGGGAGGGAGAGAGGGAAGGCAGGAAGGCAGGAAGGAAGGAAGGAAGGAAGGAAAAGGGAGAGAAAAGAAAAGGAAAAGAAAAAGGAAAAACAAAACTAAGTTCGCATGTGTAAGGATAACTCATGGATGCACTCATATATGAGCAAATGCATCATGCATCAACACATTTATTGTGCACATACACTATACTCTGTGTATACAAAGAATAAATCAAGACACATGATTCAAGGAGCTCACAAGTGAGAGGTGGTAGGATTATACAGGTTTGACAATACCATAAATAAGGTCTTTAACGAAGGTATGTGTTCACTCTGGAAACACTTCTAAATCCTGGAAGAGTTGCACCCCAACTGAGTCTTAACGGTCAGTATGATATCAGGGAGGGCAAAGCTCAAAGAAATCAATGATGGGGTAGTATCCTTCCTTTATTCCTTCAACAAATATTTAATGTGTACTTACTGTCTTAGTTGCTTTTCTTGATGCTGAGACAAAATAGCCAGTGTTAAAGGAGGAAAGGTTTATTTGGCTTGCAGTTCGTAGAAGTTCGGCTGGCTCTAAGGCAGGGTGGCACATGGCACAAGGGCAACAATTCATGGCGGGTGGAAGGTAGCAAAAGCAACAAGGGACCTCAACAGTCTTTCTGCCCCTTTTATCTTATCCAGACTACTTAGAGCAGGTAGCACTCTCACCTTGAGCCTGGTATTGCACCATGAATCTATTCCAGTGTCACACACTCTAGAAATAGCTTCCTCTGAAAAAGCACCACCTATGATCACATGAGGCTTTGGGGGGACATCTAGACACAAGCCATAACCCTTATTAAGAGTGGCAGAATAATGCCACCTAAAAGAAATCCATGTCCTAGTCCCTGGATTTTGTGAATAGGCTGCTCTATATGGAAAAGGGGGCTTTGTAGATGTGTATAGGGTTATCTTGAGATGGGGAGATAATCCTGAATCATCTGAGGGGGCCCAATCTAATTATGAATTCTTAAGCAGGTGTATCACAAGTTCAAGGCCAGCCTGGGCAATTTAGCAAGACCTTGTCTCAAAATAAAATAAATTAAGGGGAGGAGCGCCCTGGGATGCAGCTCAGTGGTAGAGTACTTATCCAGCATGCATGAGGCCCTGGGTTCCATCCCCAGTACCAAATAAAAAACAAAACAAAACAAAACAAAAACAGTAGAGGATCTTTCCCAACTGTGGTCACAAAGATGTGATCGACATTGCTGGCTTTGAAGATGGAGTAACAAGAATACAGCCAACTAGTGCAGGGGCCTGTGGAAGTGGAAAGGGGAAGGAAACAAAGTCTCTCAGACGACCTTCAGAAAGGAAAGCACCCCTGCTAACACCTTGATGTTAGTCCAGTAAGACCTCCGAATGTAAGGTGCTAAATATGTGTTGTGTTAAACCATGAAGTTTGTGGCCATTTGCTATAGTAGCAGTAGGCTGTTAGTCTAAGTGTTCTGTGTGAGGCAGCCCCAGCAGAGAACTTGGCACAAGGGAGGGTGCTGTGGTTTGAATGTTTATCCCCTCAAAAACTTGTGCTGAAATTTAATTGTCACTGTGACAGAGCTAAGAGGTGTGATTTTTAAGAGGTGATTAGGCCATAAGGGGCCCACTCTCAGGCGTAGCATTGGTGCCAGGACAAAAGAATGAGTTCTATCATATCTTTCTCACTCCTGGTCTTCCACTCCCCCCTCTCGGATGATGCAGCAAGAAGGCCCTTGCCAGATGCTAGCACCTTGATATTAGATGTCCCAGGCTCCAGAACTCTGAGCAAAAACATTTCTATTTATTATAAATTACTTAGTCTTAGATATTCTATTATACGGGCATGAAACAAACTAAAACAAAGGGCTCAATAAACACTTACCAAATGATTAAATGAACGAGCAGGAGCAAGCAGGAATAGGTCATGCAACGGTACTCATGCCATGTGTACCACTAGGAGCCAATAAGTGCCTTCAGAGACAGGATAGGAAAATAAGGCATAGACACCCTTCGAATTTAAAATTTGCTACTTAGCAATTTTGCCTACCACTAATCAATCCCAAACCAAGTAGTCTCATAAGCCAAAATTCATCAGGTACAGATTGGTCTGATAGGAAAATAGTTTTCTGTGATCCCAGAAATACTTTCAAGAGGTTCATAAGATCAAAACTATTTTATGATAATACCAAGATATTCTTTGTGTTTTTCACTGTGTGGACATTGCACTAACAGTGCACAAAGATGGTAGGTAAAATTGCTGGTAACAACACAGATCAAGGCAGTGGCTCCAAACGATACCAATAGTCACTGTATTCCTTAACACTATGCTATGTGCTCACAGTTGGAATTCAATTTTTTTAAAAAGACAATATAGGGCTGGTGAGATAGCTCAGTGGCATAAGCGCCTGCCTGGCAAGTGCGAGGGCCCGAGTTCGACTCCCGGAACCCACATACGAAAAAAGGGCCAGTGATATCGCTCAGTGGCATGGGTGCCTGCAGGCATGCGAGGTCCTGAGGTCGACCCCTGGTACCCACAAAAAAAAACAAAAAAACAAAAAAAGACAATATAACCTAAAGGCTTAGGTTTTACTTAATGCCTTTGATGATGCAGTAAAAATTATTAATCTTACAGACTCACGACCGTTAAACATCTCTTTAATATTCTATGCAGCAAAATGGAAACTTGGTATAAAGAACTTCTGCTGTATAATAATGTACAATCGTTATCCCTAGAAAAAGCACTTGTGCAACAGTTTGAGTTGTAAACTGAAATAATTTCGTCCCTCATGCAATATCATTTTTACTTGAAAGGATGACAGAGAAATTATAATTCAGACTTGAGTATCTGGGAAACATTTTCTCAAAACCAAGCAAAGTAATCCTATTCCTTCAAGGAAAACAACTGATATATTTATTATCAATGACAAAATTTTGGCTTTTAAGCAAAAGCTGGAATTTGGAAAACTTATATGTGTTACTGCCAAATTCTCTACTCTTAAACACTTTTCTGATGAGATCAGTGGTGACACTAAGATGTAGATTTTTTTTGAACTGCATAATAAAAATGTATCAACATTTGGAAGATCTGTAAAATTCAGTGAACCGATGCTTTCCAAATGATCAATTCATGATATAAGAACATAAAGCATAGGCAAAAGATCACCCAAAATAAAGACAGAACAGTGTATGTGATATAAAAGAGCATAAAAATCTCATTTATGTGGATTCCAATTCCACGTAACAACTTACCTTTAAGAATATAGAGTTATATATGATGTCAAACAAGAATACCCACAAACATCTGATAAAGCTATGAAAATATTCCTCCCTTTTCCAACTAAAAAGGAGAAATCTGCATGAGGCTGGATTTTCTTCATATACTTCAACCAAAAGAACATATGGGAGCATACTGAATGAGGAAGCAAATACAAGAATCCAGATGTTTTCTATCAGCCAAACATTAGAAAGATTTTCAAAAACATAAACCAATGCCATTCTCACTTACTTTTTTTCTTTTGGAAATATAGTTACTTTTCCTAAAATACGTTATTTATATTAGCATGCAATGGGCTTATTATTTTTTAAAGGAATAAATGAATATTTTTAAATTTTCTGTCTTAATTTCTTACAAAGTAAATATTGACATTTAATAATTTAAGAATGTCATATCTTAAAAAGAAAGTTCAAATTTTTCTACTCTCTTTCCCCCTTACCATAGCTGAAATGCAGATAAAGTGACGGTAAACCAGCTTCAACAAAGTTCTTAGAGAAGAAACAAGAAAGAAGGAAGATGGGTTCTGTGCATAAAAATATGCATATAAATTACCTGAGGCTTTTGTTAAATTCATTAGGTGTGGGATGGAGCCTAAAGATCCTGCACTTCTACCAAGTTTCCAGGTTGATATCAATGCTGCTGGTCCATAGACCATATTCTGAGTGGCATCTAGACCGGACCATCCAACTTTTTCTAGACTACAGCATAAAAGTAAAATAAACTATGCTGCTTGAATCACTGGATAGGTTCTTCAGATGTAGCACTTCAACTTGATACTAATATAATTCATAAATGCATTATCTCTAGTCAAATTTATCTCTTTTGTGCCAAGCCCAGCCAGCTGCCTATTGGCCTTCTCGACATGTATATCTCATCTGCAAATTTAATTCAATATGCCTAAAACTGAAATCACTGTGTGATACCATCATTCTTCCAGTTGATAAGTCACAAATTTGGATGCTACCAGAGTTCTTCCTTGTCCCTACTATATCAAATCAGTCCAGATAATTTCATATATCCATCCTCTCTTCTACATTCCTTCTTTTACCACCTAAGTTGCAATAATCATTACATCTAGCCATCATTTATCTCATCCTAAAACAAAAACTTGGTCATTTAGAATAACTTAATGATAAATAGAAGACACCTCATAAAGCCCCTCTCATGAGATATTCATTATTTTACTTTCTTGGCTAATTAGCTGTTCAGCCTCATCTCTCACAAGTCCTTTCCTGGTGGATTACAAGTCAGCTTTAGGAACCATTTCCACTTGCCTATGTGTTATCTGCACAGGCTTATCTCCCTTCCCAAAATGTTCTTTCCCCTTTTGTCCACCTAGTCTCAAGATTCAACTCAAGTATTATCTTCTCTGACTTTCCCTCTTTGGGTTAAATGTGCTCAGATTATGATTCCAGAGAAGCTACTATGTCTCTTTAGCATGGTTCTTTTCACCCTGAATTACTGATGGATAGCTCCTTCTAAGACTTAAAAAACTCCCAAGAACTGTATACTATTCCTAATCCTATCTTCATGTTAAACTTGAACAGAGTTGATATTGGAACTATACTGACTCTACAATGAAAAAAAAAAAAAAGACAAGAAAAAACCTGGGCATGATGGCACACATCCTGGGAGGCTGAGGCAGGAGGACTGCAAGTTCACAAGTTTGGGCCCAGCCTGGGCAACTTAGAAACTTAGTGAGACCCTGTCTAAAGAAAAGGAAAAAAAAATATGTCTATCTATCTATCTAGATATATAGACATCTATCTATCTATCTATCTATCTATCTATCTATCTATCTATCTAGATATCTAGATATCTAGATATCTTTAGATGTAGCACTTCAACTTGATACTAATATAATTCATAAATGCATTATCTCTAGTTAAATTTATCTCTTTTGTGCCAAACCCAGCCAGCTGCCTATTGGCCTTCTCTACATGTATATCTCATCTGCAAATTTAATTCAATATGTCTAAAACTGAAATCACTGTGTGATACCATCATTCTTCCAGTTGATAAGTCACAAATTTCAGATATCTAGATATCTAGATAGATAGATAGATAGATAGATAGATAGATAGATAGATAGATAGATAGATGAATGGGCTGGGATGTAGTTCAGTGCAATGGCCCTGGGTCCAATCCCCCCAACCAAAAAAAAGGCAAGAAAAATAAGCATTTATAAATATATAATTGTAGATTATCTCACTTATTCCTCCTAATTATCCTGTGCTGTAGGTATTATTTCACAGAGGGAAAGTAAAGTTGAAAAAGGTAACTTTTTAAGGATGTCAGCTGGAAAGTGATTGAGCTGGAATACAATAATGTTTCTCCAAAACCTTCACCTGGCCCATGACACATTTCTTCTCCAGTGCTTCCTAGTCAGAGAGGAACAAGAGTTTGAGGGAAGGGGAATTCAGACCCTTGGGACAGGGAGGATTCTAACAAGGATGCTAATTCAGACAAATATTAAAGAGAACCCAGCTAATAGATAATAAATAAATCATATAAAAGCAAACACAGCAGTACACAAACCTAACCCAGCAAAGGTAATCTACAGACTTACAATCCTTTAAAGTCCTCTGGAAAAGTTTATGGTTGGCTCCAGAACCTCGGTCAAGGTTAAACCTGTGGTGGAGGGATATATGGTTCCAGCCACAAATGTGAAGGCAGACTTTCCCACCCATGATGCCACCATGTCATGTGTAACTACCTCTAAACCCTAATGACAGCTGGCTGGGCCACTGGTCTACAGTTCTGTCAATCCAGTATATGTTGTAAAAATAGCCTGGTTTTCTATATATACTTACACTAGGTGGAAATCCACAAAAGGGAACCTGATCCTACAGTCATCAAGGAGGGTAGAAATAGTCATTAACAGCAACTAATTTAGAGATAATAGACTGGGATTATGGCATGGGCTTAGACTGGGAAGAAGCAGGAAGAGGGTGTAGAATAGTGGTGCAGGATTGGAAAGTAGTGAGACATGAGGCAGAGAAGGGCCCAGATCATTCAGAGCTGTGTAGCCAAACCATTGCTAAAACTTCTGCTTTTCTTCTGAGATGGAAGTCACAGGGGTTTTAAGCAGAGAGCTAGTACAATCTGACTTGTTTTGAGGGATATTACTCAGGGCATGGTAAAGAGAATAGATAGACCAAGAGGAGCAAGGGTAGAAGCTTAGAGACAAGAAGCCATTTCAATAATCCAAGTGAGAAGCAATAATGCTTGCACCAAGATAGGCACATTGGAGGTTAGTGTGAATTATTTGAATTTGAAGTATTTTGAAGTTAAACCCAGTACAGTTTGATAATAGAGTATGAGAGACAGAGAAGAGTTTGAAATTGTTTTAAAGGTTTTACATGGAGGTTCAAAGGCGAAGGTGTTTCAGAGGAGATAGCAGAGAAGAGAAAACTGATATGAAATGCAAGAATGAGACACATAAATATATTAGGAAGGAAGAAGTGTAACCCTGTGACAGTGAGAAAGGGTTCTAAAGTGTGCAAAATAATAGCATGAGTGACAGGCAAGACAGTTAGAAGAATGTACCAGGAAGACTTAACAGAGAGAATAAGCAGATGTAAATAAACAGAGTCCAATCTCAAAAGCTTTCCCATTTATGCTTTGGGAAAGCATAAATCTTTCCCCAAATTTATCCCTATATGGGGCATTTGGAGCTAACTAGCATTCTGTGTCTGAGAAGCAAGTGATTCCGTGGCAGTTAGAAACAGAGAAATCCTCACGGATGTGAAAATAGATTCTACAAACTTTCTCTCCCACTAAACATGCCATTAAAGGAAACAATGAAGGATCCTCATATGATGGAATATTACATAGTGGGGAGAATGATCTATAATTTCATAAAATAAGAAAACCTGAATCTCACAAATATAATGTTGGATGAAAAAATCCAGAAAAAAATAACAGATTATATTATCCCGTTAATGTAAAATATAAAAACCAGGGAAAATTAATCTGTGTTTTTATAAGTCCCTACTGCTTGGGAGGAAGGAGTTACAGGGAGTCAGCAAAAGGGGGACTTCCAGGGTTGCTAGTAATCTTCCAGGTTGATCTGGGTGTTGATTACACAGCTGTCTTCAGTTAGTAAAAACTCATTGAGCTGCACTTTTCTATATTATATTTTACTTCAATAAAAAGTTTTTAAAATGCCATTATACCAGGCCATATTTCCTGTGTCCTGGGAAGAACAGAGCTACCTACTTAGAGTTCTTATTACAGATTAGCATTTATCCAAAGCAAGAGCAGGAAAACGTAAGAAGCTTACAGGATTCATCAAATAATCTCATTGGGCTATATATACCTTGGGCTAGGGGGACAGGGAGAGATCCTGATTTCAGAGAATGATTAAAAGAACTTCAATGCCTGTTCAGTTTAAAAGGCGCGTATGTTTCAGTGAGAGATAAACCTTACTGTAATGTTTTCCTCCATCTCTGGGGGAAATGATGTTATGCTGTGCTTCAAACAGAACTGCCAAGTTTAAAAGGCTGTTTTTGTAAACAGGCAAGTGGGGCCGTAAGTTGCATGAACTGAGGGACAAGTGACTACCTTGGAGAACAGAACAGAACACCACAGGGAGTTGGGAACTGTGCAGTCAACAAAACCGCCAGCCACCAGCCCAGCCATTTGTCTTTATCTGGCCACCTTTAATGATTTAAGAGCTCTTGTTGTCATCTTATCATCAATCAATTACCATGATGGAGCAGCCTCTAAAAACCAGAGTTTTTAAAATGCAACTATCCATGACCTAAATTTCCTGCTGGTTTTGTTGGCCCCAGGTTAGGTTGGTCTGTCTATCACCTAGGGAGCCAATATAAATAATAAAAACAGGTCAACGCTGGGATTTTCAAAGACTCTACAAAAAAAGAAAAAAAAAAATCACACTTTTCTAATCAGTGTCAACTCAAAGTGTCCATTTTTTGCTTCAGCTATCAGTATATTCTGCCCCTAACTACAAAATATCATGTAGGATATGTACATTTTCTTAAACTTGTTTTGTTTCTTCTTTCCTTGCTCACTTGCTTGCTTTTTTTAATCTGGCCAAGCAACAGTTTTGCGTCCTTAACAGGCAACAGAAATGAGGTCATTCTGCTGACTTCAGAGAAGGAGCTACAGTTTGGCAAATGAGGAGATATATGAGAAGATTAAAATTTTTGATTTTAGCTATTTTAATGGAAAATAGGACACTGCATTCCCCAGCATGTACTACGATTTGACTTCCAGAACCCACAAAGCAAAGATTACCAAATGTTTGAGGAGAAGGAACAAAATGGACAGTTTCAACACATTTCAAATCACTTCTTGGGAAGTAAAAAGAAGGCCATCTCACAGGGCCAAGGAAATGCTGCTCTGTAACAAAGCATCTGCTCCTCACATCCATGACCCGCCTGCAGAAACCTGTAGGCTCAGTGGAGTTGGGACAAGGTCCCAGAGTCCCTCCTAGAAACATCCCAGCCAGAAGCTCTTCAGGCTGAACTGGCTTAGTAAAAAGCACATCTACAGTGTCCTCTGTTCCAGAGAGGAAGTATGGACAACTCCAGAGAAGGTCTAAATGATAGAATGGAGTCCAAAAGGTAAAATCATGAAGGTAGCAAATTTGCCTTTGGAGCTTGCTATTTTCCATTTTCTGACTTTGATCCTTTGTCCCCACCGAGAACTCACAGGCATCTTCCTTCCCCAGCAAACGAACACATTCCTCATTTAAGAGATGAATGACCAGGTGGCTGATATCTCCTAAGAGAAGTCTGCATGTAAAAAGAGGAAATACGGAATCTAAGAGGACATGAGACATCTTTTTAATGGATAAGTTTCTGGTTTGATGGTAGCTGAGCAGTTAATTTGGCATAGAAAGCCTTCCCGGATCTCTTCAAATCATATTGTACAGGGCCCGTGAGATGGTTCAGTGGTGTAAGCGCCTGCCTGGCAAGTGCAAGGGCCCGAGTTCGACTCCCGGAACCCACATACGAAAAAAGGGCCGGTGATATCGCTCAGCGGCACGGGCGCCTGCTGGCGCGCGAGGTCCTGAGGTCAATGCCCGGTACCCACAAAAAAAAAAAAAAAAAATCATATTGTACAAAAATTAACTGAAGGGTACTTAGTATTGCTCTCTTCTTTTAAACTGCATAAGTATAAATTCAGAAGGTAAATATTTCATTTCCTTAAAGGGATAGTATGAAAGGCTGAGGTTTAAATTACATTAAATTACATTATTAAAGTATTAAACATACTTCCAGTAGGAAGAAGGACGATACCACATACCTCACAAGGCTGTCATGGAATATAAATGACGTGAGCTCTTTATAAACTTTAAAGCATTATGTATTTGCATACTACTATATGTATTGCTATTTTTATCACCTTCCTCTCAAAAAAAAAAAAAAACTTTTATTTAGAGAGAGGCCTGGTGAAGAAGATGAAATTGATTTGCCCCTAAAGGTTCACCTGCCTGCTGCCCTCCTTCCTTGGCTTCTTGTGCAATATAGTCCCTGAGTCACTGCTGCACTAGTTCACCCCAATACTGCCAACTCTTTCAGATTTCCCTGAAGACAATTCTAACACAGTATTATCACACCCCACAGTGCAGGTCACAGTAGCTCCATGCCTAGTTTCAATCCAACTGGCTCCATGGAGGCCCCTGCTTCCTTCATGACCACCGAGAGGAACCAGAGGATACTATCCGAAGTAAGGGCAGCTAACATTCCTTGTGATATAGTTTAAGATCAATGAGACAAAAGAAGATAGAAAAGAACTGGCAGATAAGCTCCTCACCCAGAGTCTCCCTGCAAACTCTTCTGAGCAGCAGCAGTGTTGTTTAGTCCAGATTGTCTCCCTGACTGAATAAGCAGCGTGTGCCTTGTGAAACAATGGCCAGCTCAGCAATGTGTCCTTTTGCACTTGCTTTCCTTCCTTTCCACACTCATTTTTCTTTTTTACTCATTGTTGCTGCTGCACAATTCCAATCCCATTTCCTTTAAAGCATTACTATATAGATTTTGCCTCACACTCTGTTTCGTAAGAAAACAGGACAAAGATACTTAGAGAGCTCACAAAGCTCAATTAGGCAAGTAGAAGGGTATGAGTACCTCTGAAATGCTTGAGTTTGAGTGAGTATATGTGCAAGTGTGAGTGTGTGTGACTGTATGTTATTTCTGCAAGTGTCTACTTACCTAAATTTTGAAACAGAATCCTGGGGGAAAGAGGAAACCTCTGCCTATGCTTATGTAATTAATGAAAAAACAAACATTACACTATGTGACATAAGACATCTATGACATAAGACATCTATCTAATTATTGTCTCATGACTGATAGAGCTTTAATCCCAGAGAGCTGTGGAGGGCAATGAAGTCTCCCCACCTTGCACTGAATTAGACACTGTGTGATCTGCTCTGCCTCCCTCTCCAGCTCTACTGAGAACCACTCCCACCCAGTCTGCATAACATCTTCTCAGTTCCTTTAGTATCTGTGAGAATTTCATTCCTTTGTAAAAGTAAACAATACTCCATTATATGTGCATCCCACATGTTTATGTCAATTCGCATTTTCATAGTTTCTACATTTGGCAATTGTGACTAATGTGCTGTAAAAACTGGTGTATCAGATACACTTGCCACACGAAGAAAAAGCAGAACGAGACCTCAGAGATCATGACATGTGCTTTCTTCACCTAAGTGACAAAAACAAAATCTATGAAACAAACTGGCTGGTTGCTAAATATGCATCATTTACTGTGCGTTGGTAATGTCTGGTATACTAGTGTCCCTTTCCTATTGTGGGCTCTTGCACTTTTGTCAAAAGTCAGTTGATTGAAATTCATTAGTTTATTATTATTTCTAGGTTCTATGATGTACTATGCTGTTTTAGTTACTATAGATTTGTAATATAGTTTGAAACTAAAGTAGTGTGATGCTTCAGGTTTGTTCTTTTTGCTTGAGTGCCTTGGCTATCCAGAATTTTTGTGTGTGTGATTCCAGATTAATTTTAGGATTGTATTGTCTCAGTGAAAAATGACATCGGAATTCTGACAGGAATTACCTGGAATCTATATACTGCCTAGGGCAGTATGAACAATTTTCACAGTATTAATTCTTCTAATCTATGCACATGAAATACATTTTCATTTATTTGCATCTCCTACTTTTTAATTGATGCATTATAATTTTCACTGTACAGATACTACACCTTGACTAAATTTATTGCTAAATATTTTTGTAGCTATTACAAATGAGATTGTTTTCTTAATTTCTTTTTCAGATAGTTTGTTGTTAGTGTATAGAAATCCTACTGATTTTTGTATGTTGATTTTGTAACCTGCAACTGCACTGAATTCATTTATTAGTTCTAGTAGCTTTTTAGTGGAGTCTTTAGGGCTCTACTAAATCTGTATTTAGAAGATCATGTCAGATGATATACATATATATATATATATAATGATGATATATAAGATCATATCATCAGCAATAAAAATTTCACATCACATATTTGAATGACTTTTATTTCTTTCTCTCTCCTAATTGTTCTGGAAAAGACTTCCAGTACTACATTAAATAGAAGTGGCAGATCTTGTTCCTTACCCTAAAGGAAAAGCTTTCAACACTTCACCATATAATGTTAGCTGTAGGCTTGTCATATATGGCCTTTGTTGTGCTGAATACCTCTCACCTATATCTAATTTGAAATTTTTATCATGAAAAATAGCTAATGATCATTAAGGTCCTTGTTTCTCATTCTGTTATTGTGTGTAATGTATCACATTTGTGGATTTGCATATGGTACACATCCTTGCTTCTCAGGGATCAATCCTTTAATTATGATCCTTTTAACGAGCTATTGAATTAGGTTTGCTACTATTTCATGGAGGGTGTTTGCATGGATATTCATCAGTGATAATGGCCTGTTATTTTCTTTTGTAATTTCCTTATCTGGTTCTGGTACCAGGGAAATGGTAGAATTCAACATAGCATCGTGAATGTAATCATTATGTACTGCAAACATACTAATAAGAAAATTTTTAAATAAAAATAAATAAATAAATCGTAGAATTCAGCATAGAAGCTATGAGATTTTATGCTTTTCCTCAGAGGAAGGGTCTTTGTTACTGATTCAAACTCCTTACTTGATATTTATCAGTTCAGATTTTCTTTTGCTTCCTGATTTAGTCTTTATATGTTGTATATGTCTAGAAATGTAGCCATTTCTTCTAGGTTATTAAATTTGTTACCATATAATGATTCACAATAATCTCTCATGATTCTTTATATATCTGTGGTAGTAATTGCAATATATCCTTTCATTTCTGATTTTGAGTCTTCTCCACTATTTTTTCTAATCTACCTCAGTTTGTCACTTTTCTTTGAGATTTTAAAAATTTTGGGGACGGTGAGATAGCTCAGCAGAATAAGTGCCTGCCTGGCAAGCGCAAGGTCCTGAGTTCGACTTCCGGTACCCACATACGAGAAAAGGGCCGGTGATATCACTCAGCAGCACGGGCGCCTGCTGGTACACGAGGTCCTGAATTCGACCCCCAGTACCCACAAAAAAAAAAATAAAATAAAAAATAAAAATTTTGTATTGTATTTCTGTGCTGATCTTTGTTCTTTCCTTCCTCTAGCTAACTTTTGGCTTAGCCTGCTCTTTTCTCTAGTTCCTTGAGGTGAAACATCAAGCTGTTTACTTGACATCATCTTTTTTTTTTTTTTTTTTTTTTTTAATATGGGTACCGGGAGTCGACTGTGCTTGCCAGCAAGTGCTTGTGCCACTGAGCAATATCACCGGCCCTTTTTTTCCTTTATGTGGGTTCCGGGAGTCGAACTCTGGACCTCACGCTTGCCAGGCAGGCGCTTATGCCACTGAGCTATCTCACTGGCCCGAGATCTTCATTTTTGACACAGGTATTTATTGTTACAAATTTCCCTCTTAGAACTGAATTTGCTGCATCCCATAAATTTTGGTATGCTGTTTGTCCATTTCACTTGTCTTATATTAAAATTTTATTGCTCTTGATTTCTTCTTTGATCTATCATTGTCCTGCAACATGCTGTTTAATTTCTGCATTTGTGAATTTTTCAAGATTTCCCATTACTGATTTGTACTTTAATGCTATTGTGATCACAAAAAAAAAAAAAAAAAAAAAAATCCTCTTAAATTCATTCAGACTTTTTTGTAGCCCAAAATCCTGGAGAATATTCCATGCATACTTGAGAAGAATGTAGTCTGCTGCTGTTGGATAGGATGTCTTGTAGGTCTGTTACATCCATTTGGTCTAAATAGTTCAAATCCAATGTTTCCTCATAATTTTCTGTCTGGGCAACCTACCAATTATTGAAAGTGGGGTACTGACATTATTATTATTGCATTGCAACCTATTTCTGCCTTCAGATCTTTAATATCTGCTTTATATATTTAGGAATGCCAATGTTGGATGCATGTATATTTACGGTGATTATATTCCCTGATGAATTGGCCGTTTTATCATTAATAATGTCCTTTGCCTAGTTATAGTTTTAATTTAGCATCTATTTTGTCTGATAGAAGTACCTTGCTCTCTAGATAGCCATTTGCATGGAATATCTTTTTCCATCCCTTCACTTCCAGTTTATGTGTGTTGTTAAAAGTGATGTGAGTTTGTTATAAGAAGTATATAGTTGATCTTTTTTTTCCACCCATTCAGTTAAGCTATGTCATTTTTTTTTTTTTTTTTTTTGGTGAGTACTGGGGGTCAACCTCAGGACCTCGCGCACTGGCAGGCGCCCATGCCGTTGAGCAATATCTTTTTTCGCATGTGGGTTCCGGGAGTCGAAATCGGGCCCTCGCGCTTGCCAGGCAGGCGCTTATGCCGCTGAGTCATCTCACCTGCCCAGCTATGTCATTTTTTGAATCAATTTACATTCAAAGTAATTACTGATAGACAAGGCCCTTATAAGATGTGATAAAAAAAAATACGGTGAATGTTTAAGTTTTAAAAATTTGTTACACTAAAAGACACATTGCCATTAACTACCCCCCTCAAAATATTCTCCCTTACATCAAACATACTGTAATAGTTCTGGAAGTCCTCTTTTGTGAGTGTCTTTACACTATTGAGGCTACTTTAATATCTTGGATCTATCCTAAATATTTACCTTTCATGGTCATTTTGACTCTGGAGAAGATCTAGGCACAGTGCTGATCTAGTGAATAGGTGGATGAGGACACACCATACTGTTTTTTAAAGTCTGCCTTTTCTGTTGGAAGGCTTTCAGAAGCAGCATTCACTATATTTTTTTTTTTAACAGAAAGTATCAAGAATGATGACCTAAGTGTGTTCAAAGTAAGTAGGAGTATTCTGAGAGGAATTAATTGTAGTATTTTTATTGTAATAATTTTTAAAATTTGAACAGTCACTGTATAGTTTCATCACCACTGTACCACTACTATTTTAAAGTTTGTTTGCTGATCACTTTGCAGATACTTTCTTCCTTTCTTGCTGTCCTCCTTTCTGTTTTGATGGTTTTCTCTAGTGCTATGCTTGGAATCCTTTCTATTTTTTGTGCAGATGCTCAAATAGATACGATAATATCTATAGTAGATACTATAGATTTTTGCTTCCCGGTCACTACTATGGGTTTAGATGTGATTTGTCTCTCAAGGGTTCATGGGTTGGGAGTATGGTCTCCATTTTGGCAATGTCAACAGGTGGGAGAACCTTAGGTGAAGCTTAGTGGGAGATAACTAGCTAACTGGGGACCTTCCCCTTGAAGGGGTTAACGTAGATCTTGCGGGAACCTAGGTAGTTTCTGCAATGAGTTGTTATAAAAGTGAATCTGACTCCTGAAACTCTCTCCGTCTTCCACGTGATCTACCCGTCTCACATGCATTCCCACCGTTGTGCAGTCACCGTGTCGTGATACAGCTGGAAGGTCCTCACTAGAACTAGCAAATGCCAATGTCACGCTCTTCGACCTCCAAAATTTGTGACCTTTCTTTATATAGTACACAATTTCAGGTATTTTGTTTTAGCAACAGAA
Source organism: Erethizon dorsatum (assembly GCA_028451465.1). Lineage (NCBI taxonomy): Eukaryota > Metazoa > Chordata > Mammalia > Rodentia > Erethizontidae > Erethizon > Erethizon dorsatum. The sequence goes on along the minus strand of CM051836.1, from coordinate 59,534,308 downwards.
AACAGACTAACACAGTTACCATGAAAAATTTAAAAACTTTAAGCTGATAATAATTTATCTTTGTTCGCACATGACAATTCTATACACACACACACACACACACACAAATCTAAAAAGTAATCAAAGGAAATAGATCACATACAAAGGAATATACATTATAGTGACTGCAGATATCTCAACAGCAATAACAGAAGTTGAATATAGTAAAATAAAATGTCAAAGTGCTTGTCATCTTTGTGCATTTGGCACAATGCCAAGCATATCCTAAAGTGCCCAGAAATCAACTCTTTTCTCCACCTTTACTTTAATCAAAGGATTAAATTAAACTGTGCGAAGAACAAGACTAATGGTAATGAAATCTGAATTTGGTTTGTTTCCTCATTTTGTTGGAGTCCGGGGGTTCAGGAGAGGCAGACAGTAAATTCAGCACGAAGTGAAAAACATCTGCTAATATGAAACAATGAGTCCCCGTACCCTTACACGTCACTCTGTGCTCTCCATCAAAAGAAATGCCTTTTATTCAGAACCGTCAGCAGGGAGTGCTTTGTTTATAATAAAGATTCATATCACCCACGCAAATGTCTCTGCCTGTGCAGTGCAGCATTGCAACTGTTCTGCATGTTTGTGTCGGACCACTGTATTATGTTCACTACAGAAAGTCTCACTCAGCTCCAATTTCAGTTTGCTTGGATTTCATATTCTGCTGACTACAGACAAAAATTTTTCCCCAACAATGGCTGCATATTTTAGCCATCCCCATAAAATTCCACAGGAGTACGAATTGAAATACAGAAACTCATAAGATGCCCTAACAAAGAGCAAAAACTTCAAACCACTTTTAGAGTTAGTAACTTTTCAACATAAGTAAAAAGCAAATATTATTTCAAAAAATTCATTTCTTAAAAACCATGTAATGTGATATAGTTTAGCTTGGCTTGGACTTTTTAATTTTCTGTTTTTAGAGATGAATAAATTGGATGTATAAATTCACTTGAGAGAAGATTATAATGTTTTCCAAATTATTCGGATATAACGAAAACATACTACTAAAATTTCACTTGCACATGAGACAAGACTATTTTGGGGCCGGCGAGATGGCTCAGTGGTGTAAGTGCCTGCCTTGCAAGCGCGAGCGCCCGAGTTCAACTCCCGGATCCCACATACGAAAAAGGGGCCGGTGATATCGCTCAGCGGCACGGGTGCCTGTTGGCGCGTGAGGTCCTGAGGTCGACCCCCCGGTACCCACAAAAAAAAAAAAAAAAAGACTATTTTAATCTGAAAGTAATTCAAAGTTTACATAATAACTATGTACTTTTAAAATTCTTCCATTTTCTATAGCATTGATTATAGACTAAAAGTAACTCTTAAATTAATTGAAATACTATCAGATTCATATCTGTTTTTAATTTGTTTACTTCCTGCTGTCCTTTTTTCTCTCAGAAAGTTGTAAAGTAAAATAAATCAATGACTGATGTAGAATACTTTGGCATCTTTAAATTTCCCTTCAGCCAGGCATAGTACACATCTATACTCCCAGCCTCAGGTGGAGGCAGAAGGATTGCCAAGAGCCCAGGCCAGCCTGGGCTACATAGTGAGTTAAGGCCAGCCTGAATTACATAGTGAGACCCTGTCTCAAAAAAACAAAAAATAAATAAATACATTTCCTTGCATAGAATAGTTTATCAAACTGCATCACTAAAGGCCATATGAGTTTCAAACATGGAAAAGCACTTACCTAGCAGGTAAGACAACTGCTGCTTCTAGTGATTTCGGATTTGTCACTTAGGTTCTCTCCTCAACTCCAACATGGGAACACTGTCCAGGAAGACTTTAAAAGTCTCTGGTTCTGCTTCACAATCCCATAATACCTACAGAATCTTTATATCTTCCAAGGCCTTGACTTCCTTCTTTACCCATTAAGTATCTAACACTAACACTATGAATTTATAATCATAGAGATGATTTTTCTCCCATGCCATTCTTCACATCTATCTTCTTGACACATAATTGCCAACTTTCAATTATTTTTCCACCTCTTCTAATGATATTTTTACACTTTATTTTACAGAGCAGGCTCATCCACTTGGCTTTGCTGAAGATAACAATGGAATGTATGATGGGGAAAATGTGTTACTGAACATATTTAAATTAAATAACATAGTCAAATAAAAATAGGTCTATATATAAACAACTTCTTCCAAAAACCTTAATCTAAGGCATAAGTACAATATATTTTGCCAAGTTGAAAAATACTGGATAGATTTTTAAATCAGTAAAGCTTGAAAATACAGATAATATCCAAAGGAAATTCATTTTTGTGAACATAATACATAGTGGAAACACATTACTGAGACTCTCTTTAAGCCTCTTGGTGCTCTCTGGGAGTGAAGTGAGATACCTTGGGGAGGAAATGCGATCGTGATCTTGGCCAGCAGACCAGCAAGCCAACAAGGCAACACTCCTGCTTCCACCATTCCCTAAATTAGCAGTCCCCAACTTTTTGGCACCCGGGACTGGTTTTGTGGAGGACAGTTTTTCCACAGGCCAGGAGGGAGGGATGGCAGTTTCAGGATGATTCAAGCACATTACATGTATTACGCACATTATTTCTAATATTATTACACTGTGCACTTTATTTCTATTACTATATTAGACTCTCGTAAGGAGTACAGAACCGTGTACCCTCCACAGTAGGGTTTGCACTCCCATGAGAATCTAATGCCACTGCTGCTCTGAGGGGAGGAGGAGCTCGGGCAGTAATGTCAGTGATGAGAAGTAGCGGAAATGCAGATGAAGCTTGGCTCTCTCACACCACTTAACTTTAACTCCTGCTGTGTGGCCCAGTTCCTAACAGGCCATGGACTGGTATTGGTTTGGGGCCCATGGATTGGAGACTCTTGCCTTAAATCACCTCTGCTTCCCACCATGAACTTTGAAGAGGGACCTGAAAAGGGAGGGAGGGATAATTACCACAGTAAGGAAGCAAGCATCAGAGGGGCAAAGCCTTTTGATCACTGTTCTGAATGCCCTGCACTTGGGTAAGTCAGATACAAAGTTTGAAACATATCAACTTAATGAAATGTCTTCTTCTTCCTCTCCTTCTCCCTCTCCCTCTCTCTTTGAGGTGGGGGTCTCACTATGCCGCCCAGGCTGGCCTTGAACTCTTGGGCTCAAGTGATCTTCCTGCCTCAGCCTCCTGATGCTGGGACTACTGGCTCATATCACTGTGCCCTGCTCTCTTGTTCCCTGGTGTTGGTGTTTCCTCTCTCCTCTCCCTTCTCTATACTCACTCATGCTTACAGTTTTTGTAACCAGTTCTGTGCTATACAGAGGGGATACATCGGTGAGCGCACAAGGTCCCTCTCCACACATAGCTTGGAGTAGAGTAGAAGACAGTCACACAAAAATAGAACTACAGTGGCAACCCATTTGGAATCCCTCCTGTCTCTCTGGAGCTATCCTATCCCCTATTCCCATTCCCCATTCCTTTTCTCCAATAAATTTTCCTAATCTTAAAAGAAAAAAAGAATTACAAAACAGAGAGTTAGTCTGAAGATAATAAATAGCAGTTCTGGTGTTACGCTAAAACACATTTGGGACCCCTAATCCAGAACTGAGATATCAGATAAGGAAAACTTTCTGGAGGAAATAAGTACCATGGAGAAGTCAAAGGAGAAAGAGGCAGAGAGAGAGGACTAGGAGATGGGATTAAAATTTCCTTTTTTGGAAATCAAAGTAAATAAAACAAAAATTTTTAAATCTTAAGTGAAAAATAACATTTAACAGGATTATAATGAGAACATGCCTAAGCTTTGGACCCTCATGAAATTTGTCATCTTCCTTATATTTTGGTTTTGATACAGACTACTTAATAGGTATAAGAAAATGCTTTTAAGAATAAAGTTGGGCTCACTTCCATTTCTGCATGCACAAGTGGCCTGACTTTAACAGGGTACCTGCTTGTAGCGTCATCTGAACATGTACAACAGTTAACTCACGCAAGGATGACGGCCTAGCCATTCCATCAGCGTTACTTCATGTAACAAATGCCTTTGAAAGGCTGCCAAATTAACTAGGAAAAGTAACCTACTCTGAAGAAATATCCCATTAAAATATGTAATTTATGTCCCTGACTTTCAATCCTCTAATGAGTAGTATGGGCCCAAATGTTCAATTTTCCTTATTTTACTTTATAACTGTCGTTTAGCTTAGCACATGGCCACCCAGAAAGAAAAAAAAGACTATATTTCCCAGCCTCCCCTTACAATTAAATGCGGCCATGCAACTCAGGTCTGGGCAGCGGGACAGTGAGATGCAGTGAGAGGCACAATCTGGGTCACGATCTCAAAGGGGATATGACATGCACATTACTTCTTCTCTGTTCCTACTTCTGATCTCTAGAGTGAGAAGATACTTACAAGATAGAACAGCCACTTGGGACTATAAAATGTACCTAGCATGTACATTAGAACAACAGTAACTGGGCCCTATCCCAAAGAAGCTATCTTACCAATCCTAGACCACTGACAGAGATGAAAGAACATGAAATTTCTATCTTGCCTATCTACTTTACCATAGTAGACCAAAGTCTCCAAACTAACTGAGCTATTATCTGCCCTTTGTGTCCAAAGGCCTTGTTAGGTGGCTAGCAAACTACTCATAATCCAGCTGTTGACAACAGGGAACGGAACTCATCAATCTCTCACTTTTGTACTTACTGTTTACTTCATGTCAAATGGCAATAGGGATATTCAGAAAGAACAACTCTTGGTGGTTTGTTATTATGAGTCCTTGCAAAAGACTGGGAACTTTATTCATGCTCTAATATATAGTGGCTATCTATGAAACAATTTCTCTAGCAACCATAAGAGATTAACTTTCCTGACAAACAACCATCATTTTTTTAGATGGAGTTACTGTGATGAATTTGACTCATCTCTTTACTAGGATTTTTAAAATAAACCAAATAAATCAAATAAAATATAAAGACGTCTTTTCAGTAAGGAGCACAAGAACATTACCAAGGGGCCGGTGAGATGGCTCAGTGGCGTAAGCGCCTGCCTTGCAAGCGCGAGGGCCCAAGTTCGACTCCCGGATCCCACATACGAAAAAGGGGCCGGTGATATCGCTCAGTGGCACGGGTGCCTGTTGGTGCGCGAGGTCCTGAGGTCGACCCCCCGGTACCCACAAAAAAAAAAAAAAAAAAAAAAAGAACATTACCAAGAGGTAGCTGATTTGTCACATTATAGAATAATAAAAGAAAAAACTATTCAATATTTCAGGTCACAGGGACTGACTCAGTAGAACACAAAATCCAAAAGGAAATATAGCCTCTGATAAATTACTGTTGAAATGATAATCCTTTGCAATATTAAATTTAAGATGAGAAACCTATACTGCAACCATACTATGAAACACCTTACTACCTTAGAGGGTAATGAACAATTACTATTTTGAACTAGAAAAATATTTTGCACCAGCAAACCAACAGTCTGGTATTCTTTAAAAAATTATGGTCTGAATAGGAAACTAACATATTAGGCATATTACAGAGTAACACAGAATTATTTTAGCCTATATATTTGTTTGATTTCAAGTGATACTTCAATATGCAAAATGCATTTGCATATTAAAATAAGGTTTTTTTTTTTTTAATCCCTTCTCAGCCTTCTGGCTAAGATCTAGTATCTGTTCTTATCAGTTTAAAATAAGGTTTTGAGATTTAAAAATTTCAATTGACCTGTAGAGAAGGGGGAAAAAAAACTTTCAGGAAGAACCAGGGACTGTGCTTGATCCTATAGATACCAAGAAAACTGCATTATCCTCCAACTCACTGAGTTAAAATTCTAATGGAGAGGACAGAAAGACGGGCCCTCAAATCTAACCACAATGCGGCATGGTATTTTCCTTAAAATACCGGTGCTACGTGGGAGCACACGGGAAGGATCAATTCTATCTAGAAAGAAGACGAAATTTTCAGAGGAGGTGACTTAGAAAATAGATCTTGAAAGATAAGCCTTTATACATGGAATCCTTTTGAATAAAGGATTAGGTCTTGGGGCTAGGGTAGAAGTTCTCAACCTGAATGATTCCATCCCTGTGAGGAATATCTGGAAGTGGAAGTGGGGTGTTTTGGGTTGACACAATGATTGAAAAGCACCCCCAGGCATTAGTATGGGAAGTCAAAAGTGGGCCAAGGGCACTTAATATCATCCAGTGCCCAAGATGTTCTTATACAACAAATCTGTGGAGTCTAAAGAAGTTGATAACACCTCTACTGGAGAATAGAGTAGGTAAAGTTATATTGGTGTGATAAAAGACTACAAAAGGTAAAAACCTTTAAAAAATGACCTTTGTAAGGGGCTGGTGAGATAGCTCAGTGGCATAAGCACCTGCCTGGCAAGCATGAGGTCCTGAGTTCGACTCCCGGTACCCACATATAAAAAAAAAAAAATGCCTTCATGATTTTTTCCTCACCTATCTGCCAATATACAGTCTTCACTCCAGGGCAGCACCATCTTGTATGCTGTACATGTAAGGAGATACGATTAAAATCACAGACATCACAGATTTGTATACAGATTTTGGCAATTTTCTGGCAGAAGTACTGGCATGTCTGGAGAAAGGAAAACGTTTTCTTATTCCTATAAAGATATCATATGAACTACTAGGCGTCCTGTGGGTTTTTTTTTTTTTCCAACTACATAAGTATATAAGAAAAACTGGTTCTAATGAGGGAGGAAACAATGGTTCTCACAGGTATGCATAGAAGAGAGAAGATGGTCTGGCTTCATATTGGGTCCCATTCCAGTGTACCATAATGTTAACAATCATCAAGAGATACATGTAGCCTCTACTGCATGGACACTGCTCTTTTGCATGAACCTACTCTTTCTCAAGCTTGGGGACTGGCTTCTGTTCTCAAATGGCTGCTCACAAAATTCCACGTAGTCTGTAAGCTTCCTGCTTCCTCATCTCTGGTGCTGATATTCTTCCTTGGGAGGGGTGTACCTCCAGTTAGGAGAGCTCTACAAGCACCCAAGTGGGCCAAAAACAAAGGTATGAAACATGGTTTCTAAAAATTATATTCACTGTCTGAGTAAAACTGTTTGTTACTCCAATATGTTATTTTTAGCTATTGCAGTTACTAAGAGCTAAAAGGCACACATGTGCACACACACACACACACACACACCACTGTTTGAATGTTTAAATTTAACTGTGATCGCAATCTATAACTGAAACTGTCAGACTTTCTGAATTAGACTTCTTTCTAAGGTTAATTTATAACAAATGAAGTTTTCAAAATAAAAGCATGATATATAAAATTAAGTAAAACTGGCTCCAGGATAATTAAATTTATTTTCCTTCAGTAATATCCTGCCCTTCTTCAAACACAGCATGAATAGCTCTGTCAAAGCAAGGCAAAAAACCATGAAATGTACAATCCAGCAACTACTAACACAGATCAACAGGGATACTCTTCAAGTAAATACAAATCTAAATGTAGGACTTATTCTACAGTCAGCACCTTTCAACATTTTGCTCAAGTTGTGATCATGAGAACATTGCTTAGCTCTTGACTACATGCCAGTCACGTCCCACACACTTCACATGTATGAACTCATTTGATCTTTACAACAGGCCTGTGAGACGACGCTATTATTATCCCCACTTTACGATCTCAGTTTTTCCCTTTCTTCAGGGTCTGGCTTAAATTTCACTTCCTCACAAGTTCTCCCTTAATTATTCCACCTCCCCACCAACTCAAATGATTTTCTACCTCTTCCCTTCCCCACTCTGCTATGTATAGCTCTTTACAGGAGTGATAGTTCATCCTAAAGTTTCTTCTGCATGCTTACTCTCTTTCTATTGCACCACAAGTTTCTGGAAAGGCTGACTTTGACACGTTCATTTTTGTATTTGTAGAGTGCCTAGCAGAGATTCTTGCACAAAGAACAGGCCCAGCAAATATTGTTTTGAACTAACACTAGCATTAATATGGGAAAAAGAAGAAAGGAATTTAGCAACAGCCTTAAAAACAGAGTCATGGATAAAGAGCAACAAGCAATTGTTCTATGGGTCTGCAGATGAGAGAATAAAAGAGATCCCAGAGATTATAGGATAAAATATTTAAACACAAGGTAAATCTTAAATCATAATTATACTGAAAGAAAATACAGGTGAATGTTTACATAAACTTGAGAGGCGGAAGGCCTAAACATGACACCAAAAGCAAAATCAAGGAAGAGAATTAAATGAATAGTCAAGAGAGCCAGCTCTGCTTCAGGTTCAGGGACTCAGCTCCCAGTATGCTGTTGGTGGGGTCAGTTTCTTCATTTGTAAAGTGGGGTTGATAACAATACCTGATTTGTGCAGTTGCATGTGTGTGGGGGGGGGATACGAGACAGTAACTATAAACTTAACACACTGTGTCTTCCATGCTTAAAAACAAGCTAAGCCAATGCAAAAAAGATTGGACTCTTATCTTTGACAAAGGTGCCAAACACATTCACTGGAAGAAAGATAGCCTCTTTAATAAATGGTGCTGGAAAAACTGGCTCTACACATGCCGAAGATTAAAACTAGACCCATATCTTTCACCATGCACTAAACTAAATTCAAAATGGATCAGAGATCTAAATATTAAAACAGAAACATTAGGGCCAGTGAGATGGCTCAGTGGCATAAGGGCTTGCCTGGCAAGCGCGAGGGCCCGAGTTCGACTCCCGGAACCCACAAATGAAAAAAGGGCCGGTGATATCACTCAGTGGCACGGGTGCCTGCTGGCGCACGAGGTCCTGAGGTTGAAACCCGGTACCCACAAAAAAAAAAAAAAAAAAAAAAAAAAAAAAACATTAAATCTGCTAGAAGGTAGGATAAGTAAAACCCTTGAAGACATTGGTGTAGGCAAAGACTTTATGAATAAAACCTCAACCGCACAGGAACTATCACAAAGAATCAACAACTGGGATCTCATCTTATTAAAAAGCTTTTGCACAGCAAGAGAAACCACCAACAGAGTGAAGAGACAACCCACAACGTGAGAAAAAATGTTTGCCAGCTGTTCCTCAGACAAAGGATTACTATAGAGAACATATAAAGAACTCAAAAAAATCAGACCTCCCAAATTTAAAGACCCAGTACAAAAATGGGCATCTGAGATGAATACACATTTCTCAGATGAAGAAATACTAATGGCAAATAAATATACAAAAAAATGTGCAACATCACTAGTCATTCGAGAGATGCAAATTAAAACAACACTGAGATACCATCTCACCCCAGAAAGAATGGCTACTATAAAGAAATCAACTAATAACAAATGCTGGAGGGGCTGTGGGGAAAAAGGAACCCTTCTTCACTGTTAGTGGGAGTGTCGACTGGTACAGCCACTGTGGAAGTCAGTGTGGAGATTCCTCAGAAAACTAGGGTTGGAGGTCCCATTTGACCCAGCTATTCCCCTTCTGGGTATCTTCCCAGAAGTATTAAAAACATCGTACCACAGCGATATATGTGCACCCATGTTTATAGCAGCACAATTTGTAATAGCCAGATCTTGGAAACAACCCAAATGCCCATCAACTGCGGAATGGATAAGAAAGATGTGGTATTTTTATACAATGGAGTACTATTCAGCCATAAAGAAGGATAAACTGGAGACTTTTATAGGTAAATGGATGCAACTCGAGAAAATACTCATAAGTGAAATAAACCGGACGCACATGTGTAAGCATCGTATTGTCTCTCTAGTATGACAAACTGAAAGAGTAAATAAGATCCAAAATGTACAATAGACATGGTGAACCAAAAAGAAACTGGTCAAAAGGAAAGAGAGACTGGAATAGGGGAATAGGGAAAAGAAAGAAGGGAAAGGAAAAAAAAATTGTATATATATATAAGATGGTTAAGATAGATACACTACCAATTTTACTTAGTTCATTAAAGAGTAAGGTTTGTGCCAATAATGTTTGGACAATTGAATGCTAATATCTGGTATCCTGAATAACTAACTTAAAGATAATAATACGTAATGCATTAACCATTGTTACCCTCCTATTATGTTGTTTTGAAAATTTGTTCTTTTTTGACTTGTTTTGTTTTTTCTTCTCTTTAAAAAAAAAAAGATTGGACTCAATAAAAATAACATCTATGCTCTAAAATACAAATAAATATCAATCAAGAAACATGAAAAAAGATTTAATATTCTAAACACATGAATAGTTTTTAAAATTAACAAGATGAAAATTCCAACAGGAAAAACATATAAGGAAAAAGACAATAAGAGAAAAACCTAGGAAATAGGAATTTAGCATTTCAAAGAATATTAACATATGCAAATGAAATAACCAAACGTGAAAAAGCATCCACCTTAGTTAAATAACGATAGGGTATTAGTTTTTTGTTTTTGGATTTGGTTTGGGTTTTTTTTAGTTTTTGTTTGCTTGTTTTTGCTCACTAAATCAGTAATACTGGCAACATAAAGCAATAGGCATACTTCTGGAACTTTGTATAGAGCTTAAACCAGTGTATTTCCGAGGGCATTTTGCCAGTAACTGGCAAAAAAAAAAAAAAAAAAAAAAAAAAAAAACCTTAAAATGTACATACAATACCTTTTGAGCTAAGCATCTAGGCATTCATACCAAGGAAATAATCATCGATATGTACCAAGACATAAACTTCAGCCTTGTTTATAAGAGTGAAAAAATGGAACATACCTGTAATCCTAGCATTTGGGAGGCTAAGATAGGAGGATCACATGTTTAAGGCCATCCTGGGCAACTGAGTAAGACCGTGTCAATATTTAAAAAAAAAAAAAAAATTTTTTTTAATTTTAAAATAAAGTCTTAGAATGTAGATCAATGTGAAACCCTTGAGTACAACCTCTGGCCCCACACCCCCACACCAAGAGTGAAAAAATAGACACAATCTAGTGATCCAATGAGAATAGTGTATATGATAATACCTTTATAAAGTATTAAATGCTGTGACCTAAAAAAAAAATTGCTGTGACCTTATGGAAGATGCATAACATCATGAATAAAAAAGCAAATTATACAGCAGCATTATTATATGGTTTTACTTCATGAAGCAACAGTAACAAGTGTGTGTATGTATAAGTGTGTATATACACTCATACACATAACAATGATCTGAGAGGAAACATAACAAAATACCAAGATTTCTTATTTCTATAGAATGAAACTATAGGTCACTTTAGAAACCTAGGACTGTTTAAAAACTTTCTTATAATATACATACTTTAGTGATTAAGAAAATAATACAAACTCTTTTCTAAAAGGAAAGACCATGTATTAGAAAGACACTGTATTCTTGCCCATTGTTTGGCACCCCTGACAATGCAATATATGTTCAGTGATAGCTGCACTGCACCCCTTAGAAAAGACAGACAATAACAGCTTCTGTCCACAGGCTCTGTGGGTACAAAGCAGTATGCCATTCAATGGGAAAGTTCAACCAAATACTGGAAATTACTCAGGGGAACTTCATATGCTTAATGGTTAAATAGCATGAGAATAAAAGAAAGAAAACTAAGCAGTACTGGATAAAGCTAAAACCTTAATCTCATGCTTGCTCAGCAGCAGAAAGAAAAAACAAAAACAAACATTAATTATGGAAGATTTAGTGATCTGTATGGCTATAGTTCTAGAAACACTCCCAGCATGTTTATCTATGCTGTAACTCATTGCTCTCTGCAAATTTAAAGGAACCTCTTGGCTGACAGTTCAAATGCTTGGCCAGTTAAGAGGAAAAAATCAGTTCACCACTTTGGAAGTAGGCAAAAAGAAAACATCCTCATGCTTCAAAAATGTGTGTGTGTGCCTGTGTGTCTTTGTGTGTGTGTGTGTGTTGTGGTTTTCTGATATCATAATCAATCTAAGATAGGCTTAACTTCATAATGAAGCCCATCTAAATACAAATACATGTGGCCCCCTTCTCCACACAGGGCAGAAGAAGAAGAGGCACAGTACTGCGCTACTGGATCGTCCATTCATTGTTTCTTACAACTGTTACTGAACAATGGTCCACAAAGCAAAGAGTTACATGAGCCATAGCATCCCACTATAGAGAATGGCATACCAACCCATGACTTTTTTAATCGTTGAAGGAATAGAACTACTGAAGCTTCTTAATTTTATCTAGTAAAATAAGTCTTGAACACAAAATGTTAAAAATTAAACAGCAAGTATTGTGAAAATCAGAAAACTTACCAAAAAAAGACCCTCAAAGTCCCAACTCTTCTTAAAAATCTGAAATTCAAGCAACACTGAGGGGCAACTTAAAGTTGAATTAAAAAAGGAGCCTAAGAGTATTTTCCTCCTTGAGACTCAGTACCTGCTATCAGGTTTACTGCTGTCCCCTGACTCCCTATCATCTTATACCCTGTTCCCACTGCCTGCTGGGCAGGAAGAGAGGAAAGCCCAGCTCTGTGTAGTCTAATACAGTTCTGACTGCTTGCAATCAGGAACCCTGAGCTCCCTGCATTTTGTTATTTGTTTCATTAAACTTTTGCCCCTTCTGCACTACATCCACATCCTACCTCATAATAACATGAAATCAGGGTCAGAAATGAATTGTTCTCCCACTGACTGTACAATTGTCCACAAGTCACTCATCCTCTCTCCCCTCATCTGTGAATGGGGATGGTGATTCCTCTCTACTTTCCTCTCAGGTTTGCTGTGAAGACTAAATGGATAATGAATGTAAAATTGCTCAACAGAGAAGAGGTGCCATCATATAGTAAATGTTAATCTTTGGATAGGATCATACTTTCAAAATGTTATAAAATAATAGCGTCTTATGCAAATCTTTAAGGGTAGTACCCTGAACAAGTTTGATTATCTACTCAGTTAATGGCACAAAAATAATTAAACCCAAAATTATCTATTCAGGGAAAATAAATATTCCTTATATTTTAAAGTTTATAAATAACATTTAACTTTTCAGAGTGCTAAACTGGGAAATGAATACATTTCCTGAGAATGAAAGATAGTTGAAGTTCAAATAAGTTCACTAAAATAGAATTTCAGGAAAAACACACTTCACCAAAAAAGTTTATTTAGGAATGACAATGTAAGAATTAAGCAAAAGTAAGTCTACAAAGGAAACTAAGACAAATGCTGATGTTAAAATGTATGCAATCAGGGCCGGTGAGATGGCTCAGCGGCGTAAGCGCCTGCCTTGCAAGCGCGAGGGCCCGAGTTCGACTCCCGGAACCCACATATGAAAAAGGGGCCGGTGATATCGCTCAGCGGCACGGGTGCCTGTTGGCGCGCGAGGTCCTGAGGTCGACCCCCCGGTACCCACAAAAAAAATAAAAATAAAATAAATAAATAAATAAATAAAATGTATGCAATCAGCTGTGATTACTGATACATCTAAGGAGAACATACAGGATTTCCCTAAGTGGTTAAATAGCTTTCAGATTCCAGACGGTCAAGGTTGCTGTGATTGCCTGTGACAAAGAATCAGACCTATAGAGTACAAGTATATTCTGGTAACAGTAACAAAATACAAGAATAATCTAAGACATTCTTGAGTCATTCTGTCACTACATCTATCACTTAAATCTGTGAACCTCAGTAATTTGGGATTGAAAATTAATCAAAATGGTCCACAGGTCACTGGTCATCAGCATTTAGTCATCAAAAAAAAAAAAAACCTGGCCTAATTAACCAAACAAATTATGAAAAATGTATATTCTGGAAACCTCCACCTTGCCAACAAAGGGAAATTTTGAGACTAAACAAAAACCAGGAATAGTTACTTCTATGTTACATTCTACTTAATTCTTCAGATCTCTGCTTAAGGGGAAAAGAAAAGCACAATTGGGCTAGGATATTTTTCTCTTGTCTTTTAAAAAAATGTATTACCTTGAATATTCTTATATTTCCGTCATTGTTGTTTTAAACAAATTTTATTCTTATCAAAGGAAAACATGAACATGGTTCATAGGATTCACTTCAAAACATACAGAGTGATATTGAAAAGTAACACCCACCCTCCTGCCTCATCCCTTTCCATGCTGCTCCTGCTTCTCACAGGAAACCAGTTTTGGCTGACTGTTGATTTGGGGTGTTCCAGAGATCAGAGTCAAGTCAACAAATAATATGTTATAATCATACACTTCTTTTACAAATCACTTTTCTGGCATTATTTATTGACTTCTCACTATGATAGATAAGAATCTAACTTACTTGCATCCCTACCTCATGCATAGTGCTCACACATATACAGACAACACACATTTCTATCTCAACTTTGGTTCTCTATTGATTACCTCCCTAATTTTAAACATTGTAAATACAACAGTTACAACTTTGCTTCTTCTTCCATGACTATAGACCATATTCCTTATCTCATAGGTAAACACACTAACAAGAATAGGGTTTTCTCCTTCTCTTCTAACTCCTCCTCCTCTCATAGTTAACCACCACTAGGTTAGTGTAATAGTTTGGATCTGCAATGTCCCTCAAAGGCTCAGGTGTTGAAGGCATTTTTCCCAGCTGGTGGTGCTACTGGGAGGCATTGGAAACTAGGAGATGGGGCCTACTTGGAGGAAGCAGATCTAGAGGGCATGCCTTTGAGGGCTACATTATACCCCCAGCCACCACCATCCCTACCATGCATGAGAAGAGCAGCTTTGCTCCAGTATATGTTCACTGCCGTGATGTTCTGCTTCATCACATGCCAAAAAGCAATGGAGATGGTTGACCATGCACTGAAACCTCTGAAACCATGAACCAAAATAAACCCTTCCTCCTTAAAATTGTTTTTCTGAGGTATTTTCTGACTAACACAGTTAGCTGATGGCTTTGGAATTTTCTTTCTTTCAGTCAATGCTTATACCAGCTACAGTATTTAGAAGAATTCACTATTATCACCACCTCTTTAGAACTTACATAAATTATTGCCAAACCAGGTGGTACATGCCTGTAATCCCAGCACTCAGGACACTGAGGCTGGAGGATTGCTGTGAGTTTGAGGCCAGCCTGGCTACATAGTGAGTTCAAGGCCAGCCTGATCTACATAGCAACACACTGTCTCAAAAAAATAAAATAAAATAAAAAATAAAAACAAAAAAAGTTAGTGCTAGTGGTACTTTTGTGCCCTTCTTTTAAAAACTATTATTCATTATGAAAATATATTTAACTTTTTATTCTTTTATCCATATTACAGATGAACATAGGTCAAATTTCTCAATGAACTAAATTTTACTCAACTTAGGAAGTAGTATTTGTACGTGACTAAGAACCCTGCTGCCTTCAACTAAAGGTGAATTTATCTTCGAAATTAAAGGTTTTCCACAGTAGAATACTATCGTTAGAAAATATTACAGATTTAGGGTAACTTAATTGTTTGCAGAGCCAGATCACAGACTATCTATGAATTAACACGTGTTATCTGTCATCTTAATCTTCCACACTGTGTCAGCCTCCTTGCCCAAAGAGTTACCTTCTTTACTACCTGATTACCTCCAGCACAAGTTACCCATATCACTTCTGCCTCTCATCCAGTTCACAACACAAAAGAGTTCATTCTCGCGTGCAGAGGTTCCCATATAAGCATCATGACTTTAGCACCTACACAGAGCAATGTGCACGCCTATAATCCCAGCACTTGGCTGAGGCAGGAGGATCGCTGTGAGTTTGAGGCCAGCCTGGGCTACATAGGGAGTTCAAGGCCAGCATGAACTATATAGTGAGACCCTCTCTCAAAAAAATAAAAATAAAAAAAAAAAGGAGCACTGATAAAAAGTACAAGGATCTCAGACAGGCTTGGACATTAACAGGATTACAGATGTGATATAGAAGCATACGTGGCTTTAAAAATAGAAAAATCAACATGTGTCATGTAATGATTAAGCAGGCTAAGAACATGGGCTCTTGGGTCGGAATGGCTACTTACAATGACCACGGTTACGTGACCTGAGTATGTGATGCAAGACTCTGTATCCCAGTTTCCTCATGTAAAAAACAGCTTGTTGCAAAGACTAAAAATAACGACACACGTAAAGCACTTAGCACGGTACATGGAAGTAGTTGTCATAGTATAGGTCAGAAAGTCGACTTTGACCACACCATTATTTTTTTTATGTTGGACTTAACCAAATCTTCCCCCTTTGCATACCTTATGAAGTAAAATGAACGACTTTCCTTTTCAGAAATCTGGCTTTACCTCTAATCGCCATCCAGGTAAATAAGCCTGGTGGGCAAACAGTCCACAATGAGCCTTGTTAGGGCTGTGCTCCCTGAGACATGAACCCCCCTCTGCTCCTGCAGGGCTTGGTTTCATATTATACCCTATTTAATCCTCCTGCCTATAGATATACAGGGCCTGGTTCCATGTTATAGCCTTCAAATATTTTCACCATGTCGCTTCTTATATTCAGTCTCTATTTTAAAGGCACATTTAAAATTACCTTACATTTGGAAGCCTAAGAATGCTAAAAGCAGATCTGCTATGTTCCAGACAGATTGAAGAAATCCTAAGAAAAACTGATTCAGTACTACCTGGATTGTAACTAAAATCCATCAAAAAGTAGCTGCTGTTAATAGGCCCAAAGAAAAAAGATAACATGGCTTTAGTGCCCTGTTATACATATTTAGAGCAAAGAAAAGTACATTTCTATGCAAATTTTCAAGATATTAAAAATAAGATATAACCAAATGAGAGGCAAAACAGAAATTTAGCTCATGGACCATATGTGAAATATCAAATAAATAGCTTTTTTAATCTCAAATGGTAATCTTTCCTTTCAGCTTTTCCCATTTTATTGGACCAAATATTTCAAGCCTCATCTGGGTTCTATTACAATCCCAAAGACAACATGATAACTAGGGTAGTGTTTACGTATAAAAATCATTTTAAATCAGGAGGTGATATAAACTGATGTCCAAATTCCATTACCCTAAGAATTTATATAATTATATTGTTTTTTTTTAAACATTGAAATAATCATTTTCTCCTTTGGCATAGAGGTTTTTT
The DNA here is from genome assembly GCA_028451465.1 of Erethizon dorsatum. NCBI lineage: Eukaryota > Metazoa > Chordata > Mammalia > Rodentia > Erethizontidae > Erethizon > Erethizon dorsatum. The sequence continues at coordinate 59,517,298 of CM051836.1, read as the reverse complement.
TGCTCCACTTTTGATGCCAACATAGTCTCATCCCAAAAATAAATTAAAAGTAGGTGGTCTGGTTAGTCTTCACAATGCTACATTTTAATCAGGCAGAGCGGTGAAGAGGATGATTGTAGAGATGCTGGCGTATCTTCAAACAGCAGTACATGCTGTCCATTTTACTCACAATGAAAAGGCTCTTCAAGAGATTTTGATAAAGGTTTCCCTCCTACTTGCAGTCCACATTTGTAATGTTTATATAAGTGGGGGATATAAATCTTTCTCCAATGAACCCCATGGTTTTTAAAGCAGACTTCTTGTTATAAACTGCCTGTTTCCGTTTTGCCTGCCTAAGCAAGCCAGAGAAAGCCCATTCGCGAGAGACTGGAACTAATTTAATGTGCTCCAGGTTTAAGCCCCTAGCCCCTGTGCCATTACAGGGAGATTTTACACAGTGGATTACTGCTGACTTTAACAATGATTCATATGATAAGTGGCTTTCTATTTGTTTTTTAATGTCAGAAAATATGCATTGGCAAAAGAAATGTCATCAAAATAATTTTATTAAAGAAATATCTATAAAAAATAAGAACTCAAGTTTTCACCAAAATAAAAGGCAGTCTAAATGTCATTCATGCCAAAGTTTTGTTTACATGAATTCATAGTTTTATTCAATGGAAAAGAAAGCAGACTTGTTTACAGACTGTCAGATTTAAGACTGGATGAACTCTAAGACACAATTTGGTCGAATCAATATATTTTACCACAAGATTCATTCCTATTATTAAAAATACCACAGCCACACTGAAGATAGACAAAAACATCATTCTTCATCCAGCCTCAAAGATATCCTGTGTGCTTTATTCAAACTTGCAAAATTCCTCAAACCCAACACCAACTAAAACAAAAACACATTCACAAAGCCTCCAGTAAGATCCATCACCCCTAAGTGTGTAGGGGAAGAAAGTTTTCTCTGTTTAACTCAAAGGAACAGAGAAGTAACAACTTTAACTTAAAAGAAAACAAATTGAAAAACAAAACTGTATGTTATAATATTATCCTAGACTTCTGCATTTAAGGGGTCTGAATCACTCTAGAGCATGCTTTTAAAATGCCAAGGGCAAGGAGATATACTTGTCTCCAGTTGTCTCTTGGTTTCTTCTATTCTCTTGACTCTCCTTTGGAAAGGCCAAGCAAAATCTAACAGTAGGGGGCAGTATTGTAACATCAAGCACATTCCTACTTGAAAGGACCCAAGACCAGACCAAAGGAGGAAAAAGGTCATTATTCTTCATTACGATTTAACCGAGCTGGTGTAATTATGTTAATTTATTACAAAATTTCAGGCTTTCTTCCCTGAAGCCCAATCTGCTTTTTTCACCATCTACTTATTATGTTTAGATGTCTTAAATGATACAAAAAGTAAATCCTTTTTATTAAAAAGAAACTACCCAAATATCTGAGACAAGCTGATTGCTGTTTAGCAGAGTGGAAGGGTAACTATTTATTGAATGTCATATTTCAAAAGCATGAAGACTTCTCCAATTGCAAATATCCAGATGTTCTTTATTGTAAATATAACATCACATTGGGAGATGGTTAAAAAATGAATGAATATTTCATCTTGGTCTAAAATGAAATACAGAGAATTTTTATAAACACAAGCCAATGTGACCTATGCTAATTACATGTTAATTTCAAAAATACCGGGTAAGAAAATATTTACAAGTACAAGAATGTCTTCATATTTTCCAGAAATAAACTTTTTCTTTCCATCTGCCTAGGATGGCTTTTGGCTGGCCTGCTAGGAAGTATGGAAACTGAAACTGTTTGTACTGAATGCTTGGCTTCCAATACTTACAATGCTTGGGAGTCTGCAGAGCGGGGAAAAACACAAAGTCTTTTCCAAGTCCACAGAACAAAACCTGTAGGTATACAACAGTAATTTTTTCCCATACGTAAAAGTAATCCATGTGGATTTCTCTTATAAATCTGAGTGACTGAAACTTTAATACTTGAAACTTTAGGTTACTAAACAAAATAATAACTAGTTACATGACTTAAAAAGAACTAAATCTCCTATAGTCTTAGCAAGTGTTTGTTTATCTTTGTCTTCAATTTCAAACCCATAGGTTTGCTTGTTTACTAGCTTTAAAAGAGTAGGGTGTTGGGCTGGTGAGATGGCTCAGTGGCATGAGCACCTGCCTGGGAAGTGAGAGGGCCTGAGTTCGACTCCCAGAACCCACATACAAAAAAAGGGCCAGTGATATCGCTCAGCGGCACGGGTGCCTGCTGGCGCGCGAGGTCCTGAGGTTGACCCCCGGTACCCACAAAAAAAAAGAAAAAAAGAGTAGGGTATTATAAATGCAAACAATGTTTTTTTTATAATTTCATAATTCTATTGAAAAATTCAGTATTACAACTATTGCTGTATAGATATATGAGCTAATATTTTTAAATATTAAACAACCACCAAAACATTGTTGAAATCATAACAAAGCAGCAAAAATTCATAATCATGAGTAATTGCCCTAAACTTTAGCATTTCAAATTACGTTATAGTTTATCATGCTCTTATTATTGTATATTATATTCTCTCTACTTGGCCATTTTGTTTAAATTGTTTTGGACTTAGGAGTTTCTTAGTTTTATGTTGTTTAAGTGTGTGAGTTCACGTGTACATGAGCACATAATAGTTGTTTAAAGATCCTAAGAGACCCTACTACACATGCTTCTTGGAGAATACGGCCTGTGCTTATGCCTTTTTACCAAGGTTTTCTCAATTGTGGTGGTAGGTTCTTTTCTAAGACTCAACAGAAACACTAGGCCTATAATTACCACCAAATTTCCCTCAAATTGAGCTAAACGTTTGAGTTGCCAGATGGGACATAATTCTTCATAATTACTGCAAAAAAAGAGCTTGTGACATTTGCAACAAAGTAATTGGCTAATGGAAGAGCAGCAGGTATGCATTTCGCTGAAACATCTGTTTGAAACTCTGGGTCATTTGAAGAGTATGTAAAAGAGTCCCATCTTTTAATTAGTTTCTCACCAACCAAAATATCACTGCCAAGGTTGTTTTAAGTAGTTCAAGGGGCCAAAGTTCTTCTGTAGCAGAGCTGATGTAATCACTCCATTCCTTCCAGAGGCAAGCACTTATTTCATCTCCAGATGATGGCATTTGTGATGAAAAGAGCATTTGTCCTAACAGTAACATATTTTCGTTAGTACTAATTTCTCCATAACCTATAGTTAAAAGGCAACCTGATATACAACATAAATGCTTCTTGACTCTCTTCCTTTTTATTTACCTGATGGATGAGTAAAGAGATGGTCACAAACAATACGGTATGAGTATTACATTGTGTGATGTCAATACATATATCTTTGTCTCTGGTTCCTGGCAAAGTTCCCCAAACCCTTAGAATTTCCTGGGAGATATAAGTGTCTTTTGTTATTCAATCACACTTGAATTTCTACTAATGAAGTAGGGTCCTTAGATGGTGTTAAGATAGGACTGGTATCCAGAAAAAAAAAGACCAAGTAATTACAAAGATGGTATTTCCAGCCTCATCTGCCAATCCTTGGGGCCTGAGATTGGGCTCAGTTAAACTTCAACAAGATTTCATGACCTAGCTTGTGAACACGTGGACTTCCTGGGAAATGTAGCCTGGAGAGGGCACAGATACTCTCTGCCTGCAACCTCGCTGTATTTTGAGCCTTGTCCCATATAATAAACTGGTAAATATAAGAAAAGTGTTTTCATGGATTCTTTAAACCATGCTAGCAATTTTAAAATTTTTATTAGTACATGTTTGCAATATATAATGCTTATATTCACTGTAGAGAATTGGTACATATACATAACATATTTTAATTGCTTCCTTTTTCCCCCCTTCCACCCCCTTTTATTTTCCCACCATCAGATTCATTTGTTTATAAGATCTTATAAAGTTAATTATCATATATACAGATTGAAAACCAGACTAATAAGCCAAAGAACATATAAAACATGTAAGACAATATTGAACTTGATGGTGGAGGGCGGGGGACACATGATTTATAACTAGTTGGTCAGAAGAAGGCACAGGACTTGTAAGTGGATCTGATCTGAAGTAGGAGCAGTCTTGTGAGCTGAGCTCCTTTTCAACTTGTAAGATCTGACATTAATGCTAAGTAGATAGTGTCTTACATGAATCACATTATTAGACACTTAGTTGCTGTCCAAAGAATTTCAGAACTGGTAAGTGTAAGAAAATATTCTCCCAGCTTACATTTCCAGAGTATGGATGAGCTGAAGCCACATGACTAATGACAGAATATCTGAATATATTAGCTTGGGCTGCCATATCAAAATACCAAAGACTAGGTAGCTCAAACAACAGAAACTTTACTTCCTTACAGTTCTAGAGGCTGGAAGTCCAAGATCAGGGTGCCGATGTGGTCAGTTCCTGATCTGCAGATGGCTGTCTCCTCACTGTATCTTCACATGGCAGAGAGAGAAGGAGAAGTGCAAAGAGATGGGAAGAGGGAGGTGGAGAGGGAGAAAGGGCGAGAGAAGAAGGAGCACTCGATCTCTGGAATCCTGGGATCTTTTCCTGTAAGGGTACTGATCTCAATAAGTGGAGGGTCCCATCCTCTGGCTTCATCTAAACCTAATTACCTCCCAAAGGCTTCATCTCTAAATATTATCACATTAGGGGCTAGGACTTTAACGTAAGAGTTTTGGCAGGACACAATTATGTCCACAGAACTGAGATGGCTGGCCAATATCAGAAATAACTGCTTGTACTCAGGAATAATATTCTTATAGGGGACAGTGATTATTCTGCACCCGAATCCTTTAAACCTGAATATAAGAAACTGAGTGGACCCTAGAAGCATTGTAATAGTCACATCTTAATCTCTATTGAGCAAGTTTTGTTCCTCTTCTTACTCCTCTGAGTAAAAAACTGAATAAAAAACTCACTACAAGTAGGAATCTCTGAAAACTTTTAACTATAAGAGTGCAAATGAAAAAACTGTGGCATCCTCAAAATAATCAGATTTGAAAGGAAAATATAAGCACTTGTCTCCATGACTAGTAATAAAGTTTTCCCTTTACTTACAGTGAAAGCAATAATCTGTTCCTGGAAAGAAGATTGGGGCTTCCTGTTTGGAAATTCAAGATATAGGATAAGAGGTCTATTAATAACTAAAGGAAGTTTTCCTCCATGAAGTAGGGAGTCCCTGGTGTGGGATAAGTGTGTTCAGATCAAATCTTGACTACATATTTATTGTTAAGAGATAATGTAGATTAAAGTACATCCTGTCTTAATGGCATTAAGCTTAATGTACATTATGACCTGGGTAGCTTCTAATAGACACAATCTTACAAACACACACACACACAAATACACATATGCTCAATGAATTTATGTCAGTGATTCAGCTCTGTGTGCACCTAATTTTCCTCTGATAATTCATTAGAAACATGAATTCATTCTCCATGTCAAAAGTTTAAAATTTAGTCAGGTTTTAGATTTACCAGAAAACAAAATTGATTTTATAATTTATAAATAAAAGGAACTTAGATTTTAAATATAAAATATGTCAGATATTTTTAAGTTTGACTCCAGTGAAATAATTATTTATAATTGAAAATGTATACATAGGATTATCAGTTTTAGAAAGATCAAGAGAATTCAGGATTAATATGGCAAATTGAATGCATGCATATAAATATACTCCCTCAAATAAAAACTCTATAAAAACTAGCAAAAAGAATATGAAATGGTTTTTCCTTATTTTTTAATAAGTAAACCTCTAAGTAAAAACAAATTAGAGCAGAAGATGACAGCAGCAAAATTTTAGATGCTGGAAAGTCTGTGGATAAGTGTTAAAGGACTTAGGAAGAACAACAACAACAACAAAAAGCCAAATTCCAACTGGTAGAAAAGCTGAAGAACAAACCTATTTATACTATAGAACTGTCTTGAAGCTCAGGAAATGGAGGCAAGAGCTAGCTCTGAAACTAGAAGGGAACTGGGTAAATAATAATAAGTTGGGCAAAGTTGCTTGAGAAGTAGATGGGTCTCTAAATCTCTTCCTACTCTCTCCATCACTCAGCAACTAACTACCTCTCCCTTACCTTGACAGTAAAATGGAGTTTATTCTCTGAAAAGAGCAAAGCACAGGGCTTTGGTCTACTAATTACTTGGAAAAAATACTTGGAATTAATAACTGAATGTATACCAAAAGCTGGATCCTGATACTACCTACCCTTTTTTCTATGTGACTCCCAAAAGATGTACCCAGACCTTATCTGTTCCATGCTGGATGTTGGAAGGACACTCCTGGGGAAATATGTCTAACGCAAGAAGAAAGACCTAATAGACATTCTGATGGTTCATCAATAAATAACTCACCTGATCACCTATGGCAAACCTCAAATCCATAAGCCTACTCGGCATGTTCATTCAGCAGTTTTAGACTTCTACTCTTAATTCTTACAACCAGGGACTGACTATCCAATATCTGACAAAAGCTTCTCACACAGAAAATGGAGAATAGCAGAGATAACTTAAAAAAAAAATCAAAGTAAGAAAATTATGCAGGGAGAAGGAAATGTCAAAAAAATTTATATCCTTAAAGCAATAAGAAAAAACATGCCGGTGAGATGGCTCAGTGGCATAAGCGCCTGCCTGGCAAGCGTGAGGTCCTGAGTTCGACTCCCAGAACCCACATACGAAAAAAGGGCCGGTGAAATCGCTCAGAGGCACGGGCGCCTGCTGATGCGCGAGGTCCTGAGGTTGACCCCCGGTACCCACAAAAAAAAAAGAAAAAACATCATTTCTATAAAATTTTTTTCAATAATATTCAGAGTAAAAACATATACACATGCAAACACAGTCATAATTAACACAAGATTAAAAACACTATGTAAGATTAAAACTAAATTTTGAAAGATAAAGTTGAGGATACCTTCCCCAGAACAGCAAAAAGCAAACAAACAAAAGAAATAGAAAATAAGAAAAAAAGATTAAAAAATTAGTCTTCAAAAAGACTAATGAAGGAGGTCAAATCTAAATAAAATGAGTTCAAGAAACAGAAAATGAAGAAAGGGAAATACACACACACACACACACACACACACACACACACACACCCCCTAAGAAAATTTCCCAGAGCTGAAAGATAAGCAATTCTACTGAAAGAGTACCCAGGAAAATAGATGAAAAGACATCTAAGGCATAGTATATTATCATGAAATTTCAGAAAACTGGAAACAAATACAAAACCTTGTAAGTTTGCATGATGGTGGGGGAAGGGTGCAGAATGTGTTACTATAGAGTGGGAATCAGAACAGTTCAGACATCTCAAAAAGCCACACTGGAAGCAAGAAAACAAAAGAGTGATTCCTTCAAAATTCCAGAGGATAATTATTTCTAAGCTGGAATTCTTTACTCAGAGAAATTACTGATAAAATAGGGGGACAGTATATAGGTATTTTCAGCTATTCAAGATCTAAAAAGAGGTATTTCCTATATTGTCTTTCTCACAAAATTATTTGATAATGTCCTGCAAAAGAACAGGGAGAAAAATAAAGAGAGAAGAGACATGGAATAGAGAAAACAAGAGATCCAAAACAGGGGAAAAAGAAAAGGAACCTGCAAATAGTGGAGAAAGATTTCTGGACCACACCTGGGCATTAAGCATATAAGATAAGCAGATAGGCTGGAGCAGTGTGACCCAGGAGAAAGGTATGCTGAAGGCTGCCATCACTATTGTACCCTTCACCACCCTGCCATCTTTCTCACCTGCCAAAATGACTAGAGGATGTACTTCAATCAAAAGGGTAAATGAAAAAAGATAAGAAAAAAGATCTAAGGAAACATACCATACCAGGAAAAATTCAAATAAAACTTGAAGGATGGCAGCAAAGAATGATGATGCCCAGGATAAGAACTAACAGATAGAAAAAGAATAGAGGTTAAACTAAAAAAAACAAAACCACAACAGACAGAACTGCTTGGAACTCTGCCCTCAAAGTGATTAATATTATGGAAAATTACAGAATAAAAGAAAAAGGCTGTTGAAAGATGTGCAAAAACTTACTAATATACTAATATATACAAAATAAACTTAAAAACAAGGTAATTTGGGCCAGTGATATAGCTCAGCGGCATTAACACCTGCCTGGCAAGGGCGAGGTCCTGAGTTCGACTCCCGGTACCCGCATATAAAATTAAAAAAAAAAAAAAACAGGCAGTTCTTAAAAAAAGGGCCGGTGAGATGGCTCAGTGGCGAAAGCGCCTGCCTGGCAAGCGCGAGGGCCCAAGTTCGACTCCTGGAACCCACATACGAGAAAAGGGCCAGTGATATCGCTCAGCGGCACGGGCGCCTGCTGGTGCGCAAGGTCCTGAGGTCAACCCCTGGTACCCACAAGAAAAAAAAAAAAGAAAGAAAAATAGAAAGTAAAAAAAAGCAGAATCATTATATATTATAATGTTTGGCTCTGATTAATATTTGCCTGGTTATTACTAATTCTAATTATTAACATAAATCCCACAAAACACAGCTCAAATTTCAGTTACCTTCATATAATAACAGGGAGTTTTTGTTAAAATACAAACTTTGGTGTTCTTCCTTCAATCCACAAATAATTATGTAAACAACAGATGTACATCAGTGATCAGTGACTATTCACATCACATCTTTCAAGGTTGTCAGTGATTAACAGACAGCAAAATGTGTAGTTGTGTATTTCTTTGAGAGAGTACAGAAATCAAAAAGTAATAACACTCAAAATGAGATTCAAATAGAATACAAATGGAAGGAATAGTGAAGGGAAACTTATATATACAGATGAAGAAATTAGTTATGATAAGGAGAATGAAGATGTACCAATAAAGAAATTTGAAAAATACATGCAAAAAAAATCCCCATTAAAGGAACTATCAAGAGATACTCATGGCACTGACAGTACGAAGGATAAAATGTTGTAAGATTATCTAAATTTAAGCCAGGCATAATGGTGCATGCCTGTAATCCCAGCATTTTGGGAGGCTGAGCCAGAATTGCAAGATTGAGCCCAGCTTGGGCAACTCAGTAACTTAGCAAGACCCTATTTAAAAAAAAAAAAAAAAAAAAAAAAAAAGATGATCTACACTTAGGACTATGACAATTTTCAAGGGAATTGAAAAGATGTTTGTGTCATATTTTAAGTTATACAAGAAGACAAGTAATTTTCAAACTACTCTTGATAAGTACCTTACAAAAAAGGGAAAAATACAAACACTTTAATTCTCAATATCACAAAAAAATTTTAAAAGTCATGGAACAATTGAAATTTTTCCCACTAACTGTTTAAATTGCTTCACATAACTGGAGCTCCACAGTTGTTTTTAATGACCTACACTATAGTCATTACATGTAAAGACTATACATGTAATACCTTGTATTACATTGGTAAAACTAAATTAACAGTACCTGGGAAAGCCTAAGAATTTAATAAACTTTTGCAAAACATGTATGAAAATAGGAGAGAAGTATTTTTAAACAATACTCACACTTTTCAAATTTCTGTATTGATAAAATCAATAATCCTTAATGTACAGCAAAAGGTGAAACCTGAAAATATCATGGATCAACAAAAGTGTGACTAGTTTGAAAAGTCAGTATGTAAAAATGTTAAGTATTTATTTTAGGAAGGAAGTGCTTTTCACATATATTCTGTAAAATGAAAAACTTGACATTGGAAAAACAAACTAGTTTATCAATGAAATAATAACTGAATAAGGCAGATTTACCAACAATGGTTCAACAGAAATATTTATTCAATAATCAAGTATTCCATATAATTCTATAAGCCATTTCTGTTAATATTCAGAAAAATTTTGCAACATTGTCATTATATTAGCAGCTATCTACGTCTACAGTTTGTGAATCCAAGGATTCAACCAACAATGGATTGAAAATATTCAGGAAAAAAAAAATTCTAGGAAGTTCCAAAAGTAAAACTGAGTTTGCTGGTGCTGGGCAGCACACCGAATCAAGGTGAATGAAGTAATATACAGACACACAGATCCTCAATGTCTTCTAGTACTCAGGTGAGCACTGTCTTCTTGTGTCTTGTTCATGTACTATGTACAGTAGTTAGCCACAAAAAATCAGTTGTCCCCACTTAATTTCAACCTCTTCAGCAGGGCTGCCATTTGTGTCTGTACTGAACTTTTAATCACACACTTCTATTCTTCTTATTATTCCCTAAAATACAGTCTAACAACTATTTATATAGCATTTACATTTCATTAAGTATTATAAGTAATGTAAACATGATTTAAAGTATGTGGGAAGAGATGCGTAGGCTAAATACAAACACTACATCATACTATACCAGGGATTGGAGCACCTGAGGATTTTGGTGTCCAAGGAGGGTCCTGGAACCAATTCCTGGTAGGTACCAAGGGATGATTATGTACCAGGAAGGCCCTCTAAGAAACAGTCAAACTTTTGGCTAATACTTATACTCAGTATACTCCTGAAGAACTGGAAGCTGAGGTGGGAATATCTGATGATTCTCTTTAAAGACTTAGCAAAGGCTCAATTTAAATGGCCAGTTCCTCCCTGCATGTAAGAATGTCCACTTGACTGTTCCTTTCTATAGTGGTAGTAGAGGGATCAGAAATCATATACAATGAACATAATTTCATTACACAGCTTCTGCTTCATTCTTTCATGGATATATGAATGTAACAAGCTTTCATAGTATATCTACTATGGCCAGACACTGTGTTAAAGACTAGGAAAAAGATGACAAGACGTGGATGGTCTCCATCCTTAAGAAATTACTCTATAAAGAAGTGAGGACAGACTGGTGTTTTTATAGCTCATGCATTGTTTAAAAATTGACTTTAATATCTTATCTTATTTTTTTAAAAGTACTAAGCTGGATAGAGTATATAGTGCATTTTGAGTGTAGCTTATACAAAAAGGGGGATGGGGCGCTCCAATCAGCAAACCCTTACCTAAAAAAGACTCAGGACTATATGGAAAGATTCATGAATAAACAGATATTCTTTATATATTATAAATTTTTAAAATGTTGATGTATGCATCTTTCTTACGATTCGCTCTTCTGAACAATTTTTAAATAACAATTCATCTTCTGATCCTGATTACCATGAATAAGAAAAATTCAACTATAGTTTTAACTTTAGAAAAGTGGGTTCACCTGTTCTCAATTAATCCTTTTGCTATTTTCATAATATCCTGAGTAAAAGAACCCTCCCACAACTAGAAAGACTCTTGAAGGAGGGGAAGGGGGTTAAGGGGAGGATGAAAGGAAAGGGAAAATGTAGTAAAGGGATTGAAGATGATCAAGATATGTTATATGCATGTACCAGTTCCCCAAAACAAACACCACTATTCTATACTATAAACATATACTAACAAAATCAACAACAGTGAAAAGAATCCTCCCATGCTATTTATCTGTACTAAGTAGACTACTTGACTCTAATGTTTAAGATTCTTGTCACTAAACTATGGGCAACTAGGAGAACAAGCAGGTAGAGGTGGAGAGAACAGGCTGAAGTGTTAACAGGAAGAGGCTGCATGGAGGTTCACACAAAAACGTTACTGGGAAGATTTATTTAGGCCAATAGTTCTCAAATTGTGGTCAGGGAGCTCCTAGGGGAGTTTTCCAGGAGTCCATGAAGTCAAAATTATTTCCGGGCCAGTGAGATGGCTCAGCAGCGTAAGCGCCTGCCTGGCAAGTGCGAGGGCCTGAGTTCGACTCCCGGATCCCACATATGAAAAAAGGGCTGGTGATATTGCTCAGCGGCACGGGTGCCTGCTGGCGCGTGAGGTCCTGAGGTCGACCCCGGTACCCACAAAAAAAAAAAAAAAAAAATTATTCCCATAAGAATACTAATACATTATTTGCCTTTTTCACTCTCATTCTCCAAGAAGCATAAAATGAAGTTTTCCAGAAGCTGCGTGATATATGATAGAGTAATAGATTGAATGCAAAAGTGGATAGGAGAATGTACTCATCTTCTCCTAAGCCAGACATTAAAGAGATTAGCAAAATTAAAACAATGCCATTCTTCTCACTATTTCTGTTTTGAAAAATAAAATAATTTTCAAGAAAAGTATATTCAGGTCAGCATACATATTACTGTTTTTAAATGAATAACATTTATTATTATAGTGTTTAATAAATTAAGTACTTTTACATTTTCTGCTGTAATTTCTAATATGGTTAATATTAATAGAAATAACATATATAACCCAAAGCTCTTTGGCATCTACAATAATGTTCAAGAGTGTAAAAGGGGCCTATGTCTAAACATTTGAGATCCACTGGGTTAGACCATAACCTCCAATATGAAAACTGTCAGCTAAGGAGTTCAAACATAAGGTTTACAAGACTAATTTTTACCCAGGATCTTACTATTTTATGTTTGTTTTTCCTTTCCCTTTTCAAGTGCCTTATAATATAGAATGGGTAGTATCATCCCCTGCCAAATTTCTTCCAGTTGAATTTTAAAATACTCAGAAATGACACCTCTGTTCTTTCTGTCAGAAAGAAATTTCAGAACTTACTAGAAATCCCTGTTGGGAAGCCACTCTTATCTGTCCAAACTAAATTCTTTCCCCTTGCAGGTAAAGTTAACCATAAGTCATACCCTATAAAGGACCAGGACTTGCAAGAATCAAAACAATGCAAATGTGGGCAGTGTGTTTAGTCTGGTGTGATCCTTACCATACCCACGCCAAAATGACCAAGATGAAAATAATTACGTAGTCAGTATTTGCCCCTCTCATTCACAGTGACCCATAATCACATGTCAACTTGACTGTATTAAGAAACATCTAGCAGATTAGTAAAGCACACTTCTGGGTGTGTCTGTGAGTTGTTTCCAGAGGTGACTGGTATGTGGGTCAGCAAAGTGAGAAAGTTGCCATGCATTTGTAGAGCTCCATTCAGGTGGGCAGTATGTCTTTTGCTGCTGTCACCCTCTGGACACCAGGCTCTGTTTCTTCAGCCTTCCAACAATGACTCATAACAGTCTCTGGTCTCAGGCCTTTGGTCTCAGCCCGGTGCTGTTTGAGACCCTCTTGTTCCATGGCTTCCAGCTTCTTGGACTGAGTGGCTTTTGGATGCTCTGGATCTCGAGTACGCAGATGGCCTTGTAGACTTTCCTGTCTCTAATCCTGTAAACCTATCTAATATATCACCTTGCCTACCTAATAAATCCTTATATAAATTGATACATTGTACTGATTCTGTTCATCTAGAGAATTCTAACCAATACATTCCCCAAACCAGCCACACAGTCCAGGACAGGCTAGAGAAAGTATGCAAATTATTAGAAGAGAGCAAAAAGCTACTGGCACATAAATGAAGAATAACACAATAAAGTATTAAGAAGATAGTGAGGGGAGTGTTTACTAGGGTAGAGGTGATCAGAATTATGGACAAATAACTAATATTCCTTACATTATAAAAACTGTTCATATTATACATAGAGTTTTAGAGTAGTTATTTTTATACAGCTATTACATGGGACTAGTTTTTCTCTTGACATGATGGCAGTGTTTAAAAGGAAACCAAATGAACCATGCATACTCTGCTTCCCAAGTGAACCTTAACTCATTCACAATGCTTACATCATAATGTTTTTTAACCAGTGCATTTGCTTCTTCTGTTATGAAATACAGTTGATTTTTTAAAAATTCTACACAAGAGAAAACCAAATAGTTAGCTATGTGCTGGTAGATAGGTGGCCAAGGAAAATATTCAACCAATATGTATACTGTTAGACATAAACTATTCTACTTGTTAAAATGTGAAAAATTTCATCAATAATGATAAATTAAGTGTATGTAAACACATCTGGTACACACAAAACTTTCTAATAATGATGACTACACTAAAATTATTTTGTAAGCTTCATGTAAAATGGACTACTTTTTTATAAATTTTATGTCTAAAGACAACCCAGTGGCACAAAGACTTTAGGTATGATTGTACCTAGCATAAGCATAAAGAGGTTAACAAAGAAAGAACTCAAGATCACTATCCTTTTGTTTTATTGCTGCAGGTATATAAGCAAAAAAATTCCTATGGAGATGCACAGGGCCAAAACAGAAATTCCAAACCATCTTTGGAATAGAGGAAGAAAAAATGCCTCCAACTTAATTCATTTCTCTTCAGGAATGTGACATCTGACAAAGAGGGGCCTGAAATTAAAACCAAAGGACCTCTGATTTTCCAGTCTATCTACAGGACCCTTGCAAAAACTCTTCAGTAGAAATGTTTTCAGAGCTCATACACAAAAATTTCATGCTAGCTCAGGCTGAAAGAAGGCATACCAATGTATACAGCAGCACGATTCATAATAGCTAAATCATAGAAAGAGCCTATATGCCATCAATAGATGAACGGATTAAAAATGTGGCATTTAACTTGAGTCATTTGTAGGAAAATTGATCCACCTCAAGACCATAATATTAAGTGAAATAAATCAGACACACAAGCTTAAATATCATGTGGTTTCTCTTATACTAGAAATCCAAATTATAAATAAAGTGCAAAATAAAAGATAGATAATAGAAAGTAGGGAGATACATCTTTCTCAAATGGGAAGGAGATCAAAAGATGTAGGGAGGGAAGAGGGAGGTGAGGGAAAGGGGATGGATAAAGGAATTAAGATGTGTTATGTACCTGTACCAACTCCAAACAAGGAATGTAAATATTATGTACTAATTAAACGTGTACTAATTTTTAAAAAGTTACTTTCAAAACAAAGCAAAGCAAAACAAAAAGATGTATAGGCAAATACAGCAATAAGAGTACCAGAACTTTGTATCAAAGAATTCTTTAAATTTGCTTACTCAAACTCAAACTACCATAAGTTTGTTAAATTTTACTATTATTTTAAGAACAGTTACTACCACCTCACCACTACCACTGCCGCTACGACCAGACACCCCAATGCCTCCAACTCGGCCTAGCCACCCTCCCCACCACACCACTGGGGTCATCCCCTCCACTACCCAAGCACAACACGGTAGTGGCCTCAAACCTCTTTGGTTTGCTTTCAGAGAAGGGGTTTTTGCCCTTTCTGCAGCCTCTATCTGGAAGCACCCTATCCCCATATGGCCTCATGGCTTACCTTCTCTCGTTGTTCAGGTCTGCAATTAATCTCACTTCTTTGAAAATGTCCCACTCCGATCATCATATATGATAGCTTCCCCCAGCACCTGTTGCTTTTCATCTGCATGACCCAGCTGTATTTTCTATCATAGTACTTCTCATCAATAGCAATACTCAAATTACTTAAGAGCCAGTACAGCAAGAGCACCAACTGATGGAACACATGCTACAGACAATATGATCAGCCTCTAAGCTCGTTATCAGGCATGCTTATTACCCTGACATGTTTCCCATCTTTATGGGTTTATCTACTGTCTGCTTTCTTAACTGAAACATAAGCTTATGAAGGCAAGGACTTTGTAGTACTCATTGCTCTATTTCTACTACATGGAACAATGCCTTATCAGTCACATAGTGATTGTTCAATAATTCCCTGTTGAAATAAGTAGCAGTGGGGCTAGTGAGATGGCTCAGCAGCATAAGCGCCTGCCTGGCAAGTGCGACGGCCCAAGTTCAACTCCCCAAACCCACATACGAAAAAAGGGCCGGTGATATCGCTCAGTGGCACGGGCGTCTGCTGGCGCGCGAGGTCCTGAGGTCGACCCCCCGGTACCCACAAAAAAAAAAAAAAAAAAAAAAAAAGAAAGAAAGTAGCCGTACTTTCTGTGTGTCTCTGTGTTAATATTCTCTGAAATAAGTAACAATACTTTCTGTGTGTCTTTGTGGTAATATTCTGACACTTAAGTAGAAATTTAAAGAATATTCTTATACGGAATGTAGTCAGTTATTGAGTTACTAGAAGCCCATATGAAGGCATATACTGTATATACTAGCTTTTATAAAATCTGATACAATAAGGCAGTTATAGCATAATAATTATAACTCAGTAATGTGTATAGCTTCACATAAATAAAGATTCCAGTTCTGATTGATTCTGCTGTTGTGATCTGGAGAAAGAAGAATTCTTCTGAAAAAATAAATATAGTTTACTGAAATAAGAAACTAAAAGCTCTAATTTACATTACATGCAGAGACATTTGAAATGCTATCTTCTTTTTCCATTCAATAAAGCAGAACAAAATTTCCTATGTAGGATGTAGTAGAAATGAATCTCATCTGTATCATAATGCTTATTTTAATTATAGGAAAAATCTAATATTATTAAAATACTGGTAAATAATGAGGTAATAAGCAGCAGAGAAATAGTAGTAACTCCAATGAGTAAGCAGTAGAGAGCAGGAGTAGCAGTAATAACTGCAATGGTCTAATCTGTATTTTGAGCATTTCCAACCTGCCAAGTACTGCGCCTGATACTGCATCTCTCATGCCCAGAACCACCCAAAAGCCACTCCAATTATACCAATAAGGAAAACAGGATTCAGAAAAGTGACCTGTGCAGTGAATTTCCATCTAATAAATATAACCCAGATTTTGGATCAAAATTTTTTTGAAGATGGCTTTGATTGCTTATTTACATTTTTATTTATTACTCATATAAACTTCAAATCAAGACTATTACACTGGGAAAGAAAAATCAGGTTAAAAAACAAAACAAAACAAAACAGCATTTCCAGGAGGTAAACCAGAGGAAACTACAAACAGATAATTTTTTTTTTTTTTTTTTTGAGACAGGGTCTCACTTTGTGATATAGGCTGGCCTTGAACTCACTATGTAGCCCAGGCTGCCCTCCAATTCAGGGGATCCAACTGCCTCAGCCTCCCAAGGGCTGGAATTATGGATATGCGCCACCATACCCGGCTATGACCAGATAAATTTCAGTGGAAGATGGTGATATGGAAAGGAGAAGGGAAAAGCAGTAGCGCTATACAACTGGTGACTTGTCCAGGTAAGCATCATTATGCATCCCCTTGCAGCTGCCAGAAGAGGCAGCAGAGGGACAACAGAGAACTGTGTGTAGTAACCCATGGGACTTATTCTGCCCGCTATGGCTTTTGTTCCTGGTGTACCTGATGCTACTTTGAAAGAGTCAAATTTCAATATCAATGAGTTTCCTGACCATATTGTTTTCTTATTAAGCTCTATACTAAAACAGCTTTTCACAACATCAGTTAACACTTTGAAAATCTGTTTCCACCAACCATCTCATCTGGATTATGTCTTCTCCTTTAGTCCCACTTTGTTTCTTTAACACAGGAAAGAAGTACAAATTTTAATCATGTTCTAAAACAGTGAGAGAAGCAACTATGACTGAATGAGTTAAGAATAAAAATCTCTGTTGAAACATAGAATCCTGGTTGTGTCACCAAGACGATATTTAGCCAGCTCAAAGAAAACCATTGTACATGTATGTGCTCCAACATTCTTCTCAAAATTTTGATTGAAGAAATTATTTTTAAAAGAGTGTAATTTTTATATATAGGATGGTGGATCACTATGACGGATTTAAAAAGCATTAAGTGACAAACACTTGCTAATAATATCTTGAACTTGCATTTTTATTTGAAAATCTTATTTAGTTTAAAAATTTATTGTGATAACAACTTCAATGACAGTAGTGGAGGAAGCAGAAAAAAAAAAGTTTGGAACTTCAACACCAGTTAACTACATTAAAAGTAGAAGAGCTATTCCAAATAGAATCCCTCCATAATATCCATTCCAAATGACTGTCACAGTGCAAGTCAGTGCTAGTCCTGGTTACCATATTTAATCATGATTTCAGAGATATGTCAAAACATCAAAGAGATATCATCCCAAGTAATATGCTGAGAGAAAAGAACTCGTGCCATAAGTTTAAAGATGTAATTTGTATTGTGTCCTATCTAGTTACTGCTACATTTGAAAAGTAATATAACTTTGGCTTCATGCATTTAATTTGGGACCCAGATATTCCCAGGCAAGGCCAGTAGCAATCCTAGAGAAATGTATTTATATACTAGCTCAAAGGAAATTTTGTTTTTTTTCCCCCAAAGAGCATGGACTGGTCACCAGATGTGGAACCCACATGACACATGAACACAAGCGCTCCGGGACAAAGAATGGAGCTAATAAGCTCAACAGGCAAGGGCAGTCACTCTGACTTGATGGACAAATGCTTGGTTCAATTGACTTTCTGGAAGAAAATAAATCACTTTATTTTTAAACCCAGAAATATCCCTTGGCCAGTCATTTTCACCAGCTCTTTCTTTTTTTTTTAGTTTGAAAAGATACTTATCCACATGTCGTTTATTATCACTTGGTCTGAATTCTATACTTTTCACACAAAATTCATTTTAAAGTTAAAAGAAAGAAAACTGAATCAGTGCAGACTTTTTTAACTGGTAAAGAGTTAAATTTTGTTTACTTTAAATGTCAAGAATCTGTTACAGCAAATCAGTCATAAGGCCTATATATTCTGTTTCTGGGTTGTCTCTTGAATTTAAAACTTCCACCCAATGTGTCAGTCCTTGCTCCACAAATGTGCACCTTACATTCATACTCTGCCACACTAAAACATCCTGCAATGTGCCATGCACTATTAGAATGTGCCCTTTGTACATGCAGCTGCCACCTTGTATGTCTTTCCTATGCTCCCTGAAAAGGCAAATTTCCCTTTTTCAAAACATGGTTTAAGTGACAACTGCTCATGCAACACCTGTTTGGTTTGCCTTGGCAAAATTATGCCTTTTTAATGGCTTTAAAATGAGTCACTGAAAAAAAGTCCACTAACTCATTTCTATTTTAATGCATAAGAAATAAATACTGATGGTAACTGACATTTATAGAGAGCCCCATGCCAGGACTCATGTTAACTCTTCTATGCAAATCTCATTCAAGATTATGTACTTAATATAGAAAGAACTTTTAAAATGTATAAAAATTAAAACATCTGTATTATAGGTACCACAAAAACACAAAGAAAAATTTAAAAACCATTCATTTCAGATAAGGTGGAATAAAGATGGTCATAAATTCTTTGTTTTTCCTCCCCTTGGGGAGTAGAATGTAATTCTATGCCCCTTGGTTCTGGACTGGTCAACAGAAGTTCTGGGACTTCCAAGGCTAGTCTATAAGAAGTATTTCAACTTTCTCCAGTTCCCCCAGAACAATCTCTCTGGGAGACCTGACCTTGACTTAAGAAGTGTGATTATTCTAAGACTGCCACGCTGGAGAGGCCAAGAGTAGGCTCTATAGGCTTGAAGCCCATCCTGTTCCTTACAAAGCCCATCCTACCAGATGAATACCACCAAATAACCTCAGTTAATGTCATGTGTGGCCAAAGAATCATGCATCTGAGCCCAGCTGAATTCTTGCCACACTTGCTTTAAGCCACTAAATTTTGAAGTAATTTGCAACTGATAATTGAAAAACCTAGTACTCATGAAAAACTACAATAATCACTGTGATATATTTTCCAGTATTTCTTCTCTTTGTTTCTAAGCACCTAACTTCCTTCTACTGTCTCCATCTTTTATTGTTATTTAATAGAGTTAGGTTCATAGTATATATGCATTTCATTTTTCATATCCACATAAACTCTTTTTGTATTAACATGACATGATTAATATTTTTCCCACCTCATTAAAAATATTCTGCAGATTCTTTTGTGGTCCATAAATCTGATGATTGGGTTTCCACACCATTATATGAGATGTGCCTCTCTCAAACCTTGTTATGATGTCAAACATTACCTGTCTGACATGAAAAAATTAAGGAGCAAAATAAAAGATAGATAATAGAAAACAGGGAGATAGATGTTTTACAAAAAGTAAGGGGATCAAGGGAGGGAGAGAGAGTCAAGGGAAGGAGAAGAAGGGGATGAAAAAAGAATTAAGATGTGTGATATGTACATGTAGCAACTACCCATGATGAATATAATCGTTATGTACCAAAAATATGTACTAATAAAAGTAAAAATTGAAAAATATACATGTAAACTCATTCTTCAGTAACTTAATGGTTAATGACTACATAATGCATTCCATCAATATCCTACTGTGGAACATTTAACTTATTCCTTATTCTTTATTATAAATAAAACTGTAATGAACATCTTCCAACATGAATCATACTAGCATCTTTGATTATGTCATTAAGATTATCAGAAGTGAAATTACTAGGTAAAGGTATAAACCTTTTCAAGGATCTTAAGATACATTGCCAAAATGCTTTGACAAAATTCACTCTTTCAATTGTAATGTTTCTGGATGACCACACTATTAAGCTCTACTCAATGTGAAATGTCATGTTTTTCGATCTTTGTCTTTATGGGAAATACTTTTTCTATTTTGTTTGCCTTTTATTTTCACACTACATAAAACAACTCACTAAAAACAAAACAAAGACTATATCATGCCTATAGGGACTAACTAGTAAAAGAAATATCTTATACTCTCTTTAAAATCACTATAAAGATTTGAAAAAAAATCACACAGGTAGATAATAGGAGAAATAGATCCATATGTCAGAGTGATAATCTGTCAATATTTGAAATGTTTTCCCCTGGAATAACCTTTTTGGCCAATTAATCACTTGTTCATTTACTACTTTTTAAAGAATTCAAAATCAGGAAATTAAAAAAATTGTGTTCCTACATATACGTCAGAAAAAACTTCTGTTAAAATATATGGTGTTAACAACATGTAACTGGCCAGCTGTATAATTTTTTCTGCACAGATACAAAATGATGTAAGTTTCTCTAGAACATTTCCATAATGTTTGTAAAATGACACCAGAACACTAGACTACAAGTTCTAAGCTAGTACTGTTCCCACTGGAAAGCACTTACCAAAAAAGGTGTTAAGGAGAACACCTTATGGTCCTTCTATAGAATGTGTTTCTGTAGGAGACTGGCATCACTCAACATTCGTCACATCAAGCATCAATGCACTGTAGAAGAAAAAGACTGAGCAGTGTCCACTCAGCTCTTGTCCACTTCTGCTGTCAGTCCCTTTTGACTCAGAAGTAGAGGACAGAAGTGACTGGGGTGGAGGAGGTGCCAAGGTATGCACATCAGTCAAGTGTACAAATAAACCAGGCTCAATCAAATCCCCCCAGCCACAGAGGAACTTGAGTATTTCTTGAATTATTCCTCCAACTTTTGAAGACTAGCAGCCCTTTACCAAAATAAAACAAAATGCCTCAATGAATAATTTACCCCATCTAGCTCCTATAATAAAAGAAAATGGAAATCTCCATCCACATCCAGTCCTACTGTCTAGTCTCAAGTACCCAGTAATGTTTAGCTAACTTCTAGCACTCACAGAACCCTTAAAAAGTGCTCTAGATATTCAGCCAGCTGGAAGCCAGAATTAGTAATCAAGCAAAGTAAATTCAAAACTAACAATTCTGGTTCTTAGTATTTAATGAGTGTACCAAGAAAGTTTCCAAATCAGACTTTATGCCAGTGCTAGAAGGTGCATGTGTATGGGTTTTCATTTGGTGAAAAACAATAAGGTTACAGGCTTGCTTGACCAAAAGGGAAATAATAATGCCAAATGCTCCCAGTGCCAACAGTCTTCTATCCTGAGCTATTCCCTCCAGCTGTTTTTACCATGCTGGACACCACCTCAGTGGTTGCTGAGGTGTTTTTTTTTTTTTTTTTTTTTTTTTTTTTCTCTTTCGTTTTAAAACATATGGATTCCTATGCATAAAAGGAAATACCATTGTCCAATTTATTATTTTTAATATTAGTATGCCTTGGTAAAACAGAGTCTGGTTATGCCTATTTGCAGGATGTCTTATGTATAACCTAAAGGCATATTTTTTCTTTTTCTGAGGGAGACCTATCCCAGATTTGAAACTATACTACAAAGCTACTGTGATAAAAACAACACAGTACTGACAAAAAAAAAAAAAAAGAGAAACCAGACCTGAGGATCAATGGAACAGATTGGAAGATGCAGAAACAACTCCAAATACACTCAGCCAGCTTACCTTGACAAAGGAGCCAAACACCTTCACTGGACGAAAGATAGCCTCTTTAATAAATGTGCTAGAAAAACTGGCTTTCCACATGCTGAAGATGAAAACTAGACTCATATCTTCCACCATACACTAAACCAAAATCAAAATGCATCAAAAGTCTAAATATTAAAACAGAAACACTAACTCTGTGGGAAGATAAAATAGGTAGAACTCTTTACGACATTGGTGTAAGCAAAACTTTATGAACAAAACCCCAATCCCACAGGAAATATCAAAGAGAATCAACAACTGGGATCTCTTATTATTAAAAATGTTTTGCACAGCAAAAGAGACCACCAACAGAGTAGAGACAACACACATTGTGGCAAAAAATTTTTGCCAGCTGTTCCTCAAAAGACTCATATCTAGAATATTATATATTCTTTATAAGAATACAAAGAGTTCTTTATAAGAACTCAAAAGATCAGACCCCCCAAATTTAAAGACCCAATCCAAAAATGGGCTTCTGAAATGAACAGATATTTCTCAGATGAAGAAGTAGAAATGGCAAATAAACATATGAAAAAATGTTCAACATCGCTGGTCATTTGAGATATGTAAATTAAAACAATGCTGAGATTCCATCTCACTCCAGAAAGAATGGCTATCATCCAGAAATCAACCAATAACAAATCCTAGCAGAGCTGTGGGGAAAAGCAACCCTTCTCCACTGTTGGTCTGAGTGTAGACTGGTGCATCCACTGTGGAAATCATTGTGGAGATTCCTCAAAATCTAAAACTAGAGTTTCCATTCAACCTAGCTATTCCCCTTCTTGGTATCTTCCCAAAAGAATTAAAAGCATCGTACCATAGCAATACATGCACATTGATGTTTATAGTGGCATAGCCTGTAACAGCTAAATCTTGGAAACAGCCCAAATGCCTATCAACTGATGAATGGATAAAGAAGATGTGGGGTTTTTTTTATACAATGGAGTACTACTCGGCCATAAAGAAGGATAAGTTTGAGACATTTTTAGCTAAAGGAATACACCTTGAGACCATGCACTTAAGTGAAATAAATGAGACACACATGTAAATATCACATGGTTTTTCTATGTGAGAAAGTGAAAGTGCAAAAAGGACCAAAATATATAATAGATATTGGGAAGTGGGAAGAAAATGTTCAAATGAGTAGGGGCATGGGGAGGAGGGCAGGGAGGAAAGAAGTGACAAGAAGAAAAAAGAACAAAAGGAAAAAATGGAAACAAAGCTTTTGTAAATAAAGAGAGGGAAAGGGGCTGGAGGGAGGAGAGGGGAATGGGAAAAAAGAAGCAAGATATACCATGTAGAGTTCAAATTCCCTATGATGAATGTTATCACTATGTATATCTGAAATATACCAATAAAATAAAAAGTAAATTAAAAAAAAAGAAAGAAAATGGCTAATAGTCATTCTGATACCTTAACCCAGGACAAATACAGTGGTACCTCACTTCACGAATGTAATTTTTCCATGTTTCTGGTTGCAAAGCAAACTGGACAAGAACCAAATCAAATTTTCCCATAAGGTCAACATTGAACCTAACCATTGAATTTGATTCAGTTCTCATTCAATTCAGCTTGAGACCAGAATCATGGAAAGAACTAAATTCATGAACCAAGGTACCACTGTATTCCAGTAATACATAGTAGCAAAGAGCCTGGCTTGAGCGGCAGACAAACTAGGTTTTTAATCTGGCTCTGATAGTCACTAGGAATCTAATCATGATTGAACTCATAACCTGTCCAACCTCTGCTTATAGTTCTCAAGTTCAAATCAGCAGCTCAAGAAACTCATTTAAAAATTGGTTGATCACAACTCAGGATGTAGTTTGCCAACAGAGAGAATAATATATATATATATATATATATATATATATATATATATATATATATTATATATATATAATATAATATAATAATAGTGCTGGGGCACTCAGACCAACATGCAAAATCCTATTTGGCCCTATATCCCTGAAGATGGACAAATAGTACTAATGTACTGAAATCTAATCTACATTTCAAAATATGTGTCCACCTCCAAGAATCCGTATGTTTCACTGTCCAGCAGACTGCCTGTGCTCGAGATGCTTAATACAGGATATGAAACAGAATACATTCTTTGAGAAAAGAAAAACTTTCTCTTTTCATTATTTGGAAGTGACACTTCTTTTGACAAAGAACTAGAGAGCAGGGTCTTCCCTATAGAGAAGAGAAAGTGATGGAGAGAAGATTTATATTTCTGATTACTAGTAATGTTTATTAATTCTCCTATATATAAATGAGACAATGTGCCCCAGATGTTCTGAATTGCAAAAAAGAAGGGGCTATATGTCCTATCAGTTAATAAGCCTAATCATATGAGCACCTGAGGAACCAGTACGATAGGCTGCTCAGATCTTTTTAATTCCTAATATTCCTTATCTGTGACTTTGATTTGCTCCGATACTTGCCTCTGCAACTATTTTGCATGCACTTCAGTTTAAAAAAAAAAAAAAAAGAAGCATGCACCACAATTTTCCTTCTCAGGAAAAATTCTATCAGACCTCTGCTTCATCTGTAAATACCACCCACATCTGAATTAGGGAATCCTCTTTTTCTGCCTCTTTCCTTACTCTTTATTCAAATGATATCTTAGATGCACTTGCAAGTGACACGCCACGGTGCTGAATGACTGGATACCAAGGACCTGGCCCACGGAGAATCAGACTGGTAGAAAAATCTCAATCCTAATTGTTACAAATGGGTAGAAAAATGTACCTTGTAAAATAGGACCGCTGGAAGGACAGTGAAGCAAGACACAGTGCCAAAGTGAGCCATTATATTCACAAGCCAAAACATATGGTTTGAGAGCTAACAGAAGCATTAGGGAGCCCATGAATTTGTTATAGAACCAGCAGACACACGATTATGTAGTTCACGTAAACTTAGTTTGATTTAGAAAGAGGTGATCTAAAACTTAATATATTAAAAAAATGAATCCTACCTATTAAAAACTGCTTCGGCAACAAAACAATAGTTTTCATTGCAAAGATATATAAAATTAAAAACTAAAGCAATATTATACATGGATTACCTTTAGTGTTTTTTTATAAATCATTTGTATTTTATTTAAAAATTGTTTTCCAGGGCCGGTGAGACGGCTCAGCGGCTTAAGCGCCTGCCTTGCAAGCGCGAAGGCCCGAGTTCGACTCCCGGAACCCACATACGAAAAAGGGGCCGGTGATATCGCTCAGTGGCACGGGCGCCTGCTGGCGCGCGAGGTCCTGAGGTCGTCCCCCCGGTACCCACAAAAAAAAAAAAAAAAAAAAAAAAAAAAAATTGTTTTCCAGCTTGGGCTTTTATGTAAAATATAAATTCTGCCTAAAGAAATAACTGGAAATGGATAATACATATATATTTATAAAGCGTGTGCTTTAGGAGGTATAAACACAGCTGCTCCCTTGCTCCATAGTTTGCTAGTGTTTTATAACCATAGTAAATTACATTATACTCAAAAAGAGCTTTTCCCTGTGACAATTAGCATTAAAGCATAAACTTTATACTGCAGATTTAAAGAAAAAATTCTGTTAAATATTATCAAACAATAAATATAAAAAGATAGCAACATTTTTCTACATGTCAGATTCATTCTTTCTCAATAAATTTAAATTTAGGAAAATGGAGGTGAAAATATATTAAAGGCATTACTCACATAAATTGGCATTTTTAATACACAGAGCTCATCTAAAAGAATAAATAATAATTACCATTTGTTGAGTACTTACTATATGTCAGACACTGTACTTAATGATGTACATGTATAATCTCACGAAGTTTGACAGTAACACTATAAGGTAGATATTTTATTTCTATTTAGATGAAGAAATGAACTCAAATTTTTTTGCTACACAATAAATAAAAAAGGAATTCTTCATATCCTTGCCACCAAATTAAGTAAATATGTATGTGATTAAAAGAAACCAAAACTAGGGCCGGTGAGATGGCTCAGTGGCGTACGCGCCTGCCTGGCAAGCGCGAGGGCCAAGTTCGACTCCCGGAACCCACATACGAAAAAGGGGCCGGTGATATCGCTCAGTGAAACGGGCGCCTGCTGGCGCACGAGGTCCTGAGGTCGACTCCCCGGTACCCACAAAAAAAAAAAAAGAAAAAAAGAAACCAAAACTATAGCAGCAAGATGTTCTGGTATGCTACTGCACAGTACGGTGACCGCTGAGAACAATTACATACCACACATTTCAAAAAGCTAGAAGAAAGGATTTAAAAGTATTCACCATGAAGAAATGATAAATGTTTGGAGAGATAGATATATTTAAACTCATTTAAACATTATATGATGTATACGTGTATCAAAACATATTACCTAATTAATATTCCCAATTTTTATGTTTTTTATGAATCAGTTAAAAATAACTTTAAATTAAATTTTAAAAATTAATGTAATATCCTAAGCCTAACCACACACACACACACACAAACAAGTAATTTTAAATAATAAAAAGAGAAAAAGAGCCTGGCACAGTGGTGCCAGCCTCCAGCATTCAGGAGGCTGAGGCAGGAGGATAGCTATGAGGCCAGGTTGGCCTATATACTGAGTGCAAGGCCAGCCTGAACTACATAGCAAGGCCCTAATCTCAGAAAAAGACAAAAAACAAAACCATTTTGTGAACACATTCATTCACAGCATAATAAACGTGTTCATGTCCAGGTTAAACTTGTTCTTTTTTAAAACAGAAACAGAGTTGTTTGGTATTTGGAACACATACCCCGTGTCTAAACCACTGCCTATGATACTGGACCTTGGAGACAAGAGAGAGAAAACAAGAATCGTGAAAGACACGTTATCTCCTTTGGCTTTTAGAAACATATTTACTGGTAGTAAATATTAGATTTTCCCAAAGAGTTTCTCTTTTAAGCAACTTTCTTAGTTAAACTTATGAATCCATCATATTACAGATGGATCAAATGTGTATCTTTCTGAACAGTCTTTAGCTCTGTTGCTGACTTGCCATTAGATCACCAGAACCACAGACCCAGGAACCTGCAGCGAGCAGAACAGTTTATAACTACAACCATTCTGAGCTGATTTCCAAGACCAGTTTCTTTTTTTTAACCAAGGTTGTCTATAATGTTACTCAGGCCATACAGTCAACATTGAAGTTTCAGTGATGGAGGCTGGTAGAAAGAAATGGAAATGAATCTCCAAAAAAATAAACAATCCTCCTTGCTGGCTGATATTTCTTGGTGCCTTTCAAGCCCTTGGGAAAAGCTAAATGTTGCCTTCATGCTCAAAATAAACTCAAACGTTCTACTTTCTAACCAAAGTCTGTAAAAGGGATAGCTGACCATATAACTCCTTACACTAATGGATGAGTGTATACTATGTAAAATAAACATGTTCATACACAAAGAGCAATTATAATGGCCAGTTTATAAGTTCACCTATGCTAAAACACTAACTTGTAAAGGACCCAGAAATGACTGAGAACCCAGTGTGAGCCAGGGTGATACGCAATTATGAAAAAAGTAGAATTTTCACATTTTAAATGTTTACTTCTTTTCTCTAGTCTTTTAAATTCTTTTCCATTTGTTGAAGGAACCATATCAAATACCATCATTATGTCTACATAATAGTCTAACAGTCTATTATGCAATGAGATTCTAAAAATTACATAATTATAAATATAAAATGGCTTAGAATTAATATTTCATCAAGTTTCTTCAGAAACCTCTAATAAGCTGACAGATTATCATTTTTTAGGAGAAAATCTATGTCTAGCCTGTTCTGAAACATTTTTATTCAATTGTGGAGAGGCTCACCTTAGAGGAAGTCATCTATGCATAGGGGATGGTAAGGCCAAGCATGTATTGTAGGAAACCAAGAGGATAGCAAAGGCCTCCAGATGGAGGATGGGGCAGGGAGGTCTCAGTGCAGGGTAACAGGACCTGAGGAAAGAGTCCACATGATAACCATGGCCTAAGGGTGGTTGTTATGGTTTGGATATGATATGTCCCCCAAAAGGCTCACTGTATTGAAGGCTTGGTTTGTTGATGAGCTTAGAGGAATGTAACAGAAAATGGCCCCCTCAGCCAGTATACTTCAGTTTCTTAGTTGCCCAGGTAATAAATAGTTCCTGTTGCAGATCTGGTTGCTTCTGTCTCCTAGAAATGGCTGGTCACTGTGATGCATAGCTGGTCACTATGATGCATATTGTAAGAACCAATCCCCAATTGACAAGCCATTCTGCCTCTGTACTTCCTGCTTGCTTATCCCATATAAGCCCCAGACCACCAGAGATAGGGCCCTGACATTTTGAAGAACAATTGATTCCTAGTCAGTGCCTGTCTGACATTAAATAAATCTGCCTCCAAATCCTGGGTGTCGTTTTGGTGTTTCTGCTTGCCATTGCAGGAAGAGATTAGATGATGAGGGCTCTAACTTCACAAGTGGATTAATCCACTGATGAGATCATAATTTGATGGCATTATTAGAAATGATGAAAACGGAGGCTGACTTAGTTGAAATGGTGGATCATGAGGGCGTGACCTTTGAGACAACATCTGGTCCCTGGGCCCTTCCTCTTGGGCTCTTTCCTTCTCTCTCTACTTCCTGGCCACCCTGAGGGGAGCAGCTTTCCTAAACCACACCCTGCTGCCATGATGTTTCTGCCTTACCACAGACCTAAAAGCAATGCAGCCCACTGACCATGGACTGAAACCTCTGAAACTATGAGCTAAAATAAATATTTCCTCTTCTTAAGGTGATATTCTGAAGTATTTCATCACAGAGACAGAGTTAACTGAGAGGTGAAGAAGACATCTTGAGGAGGGAGGTTCAGAGAGGGATACACAGCAGCAGCTCTGCTTGGGTTATTAGAATCAAAAGATATCCATATAGAGGTTGGGGGACAAATAGCATACCAGGACAGTGTCAGAGCCTGAGCAGGTGAGATCAAAGATCACCTAAATATCAACACTTAACATCACCTAAACAACACCAAGATCAAATAAACATCAACACAATTAAAATGGGGGGCCTCAATACCCAACTGTCACAAATAGATTAACTACAAAAAATCTCTACGAAAAAATAGAACAAAACCAAAACTTCAAACCAATGGACTTAATAGATATCTACAGAGTGTTAAGAACAGAATACACATTTTCCTCAGCAATACATGGTACTTTCTTCAAAATAGATGATATACTAGCCAATAAAGCATCTTTAAGTAAGTACAAAAGAATCAAAATTATCCCATGCATATTATCAGATCACAGTGCAATGACACTAAAAATCAAAAGCAAAAGAAGCCACAGAGTTATGCAAATGCATGGAAATTAAACAATATGCCAGACCAAAAAACATACCATAATTTAAAGGTGACAATGACAGCAGTCCTAAGACGGAGGCTTATAGCTGTTAATGCCCACATCAAAAAAAGAGAGAAAGCCCAAATAAATAACACAATGATGTACCTCAGGGTCCTAGAATAACAAGAACAATCCAAATCCAGGCTAGGACAAGGAAGGAAATTATAAAGGTCAGAGCAGAAATTGAGACTAAAAAAAAAAAAAAAATACAAAGAATCAATAAATCAAAGAGCTTGTTCTGGGCCAGGTGTGGTGGTGCACACCTATAATCCTTGCACTCAGGAGGCTGAGGTAGGATTGCTGAGAGTTTGAGGTCAGCCTGAACTGCATAGTGAAACCCTGTCTCAAAAAGACAAAAAAAAAGACAAAAAAAAGACCTTTCTGTACAAGAAAAAACAAAATATATAAACCCCTAGCAAATCTTACCAAAAAAAGCAAAGACTCAAATCAATGCAGTTTGAAATGAAAATGGTGAAATCACAAGGTACACTGTCTAATTCTAGAAGATCGTTAGCAATTACACTGAAAAATCTGTACTCCAAAAAATTGGAAAATTCAGAAGAAACGGACAGATTCCTAGATATATACGAATTGTCAAAACTGAAATAAGAATATATAAAAACCTTAAATAATCCAGTAACAGGGAGTGAAATTGAAGTAAGAATAAAAAATCTACCAATTAAGAAAAGGTCAGATACCAATGAATTCACTGCTGAATTCTACAAGAACTTCAAGGAAGATCTAACATCAATACTTCCCAAATTTGTTAATAAAATTGAAAGGGAAGGAACACTCCCAAAGTCATTCCCAGAAGCTACCATTACCCTGATTCTAAAACCAGAAAATGATCCAACTGAAAAAGACAATAAGAGGCCAATCTCTTTAATGAACATAGAGACAGAAATCCTCAACAAGATACTGTCAAATAGATGCAACAAATGATCAAAAAGGTCATATGTCATGAACAAGCTTCATTCCAGAGATGCAAGGACAGCTCAAGACACACAAATCAATAAATATAGCACATCACATAAAAAGAAGCAAGGACAAAAATCATACGATCATCTCAACAGATGCAGAAAAAACCTTTGACAAAATCCAACATCCATTCATGATTTTAAAAAACCCTAAAGAAAAGAGGTACAGAGGACTTTATCTCAATCCAATAAAAGTCATTCATGAGAAACCTATTGCTGACATCATATAAAATGAGGAAAAACTGAAATTATTCCCTCTAAATCAGGAACCAAACAATGATGTCCACTATCATCATCCCTCCTCAAAATACTAGCCAGAGCAATCAGGCAAGAAAAAGAAACAAAAGGGATATGTATAGGAAAGGAAGAAGTTAAACTATCATTATTCACTGATGATGTGATCTTTTACAGAGAAGACCCAAAATATTCCACCAAAAGACTCCTAAAATTAACAACTAATTTCAGCAATGTAGCAGTTTACGAAAATCAATAGTGTTCCTGTACTCTAAGGATGAACTCAGGAAAAAGAAATTAGTAAAACAATACCATTCACAATAGCATCAATAAAAATTAAATACTACAAAAGTAACCTAACCTACAAAAAAGTAAAAGACCTCTACAAAATCTACAGTACTCTGAAAAAAGAACTCAAAGAAGACATCAGAAAATGGAAAGATATCTCCTGTTCCCAAATAGGCAGAACAAATACTGTCAAAATATCCATACTTTCAAAACTGATATACAGATTTAATGCAGTTCCAATAAAAATACCAACAACATCCCTCATAGAACTTGCAAAAAGAATTGTAAAATTTATATGGAACCAGAAAAGATCCAGTGTAGTAAAAGCCATCCCAGGAAACAAGAGCAAAGCAGGATACATCACAATCCTGAATTTCAAGTTATATTACAAAGTGATACAGTGATAAAAACAGCATGGTACTGTCCTAAAAACAGATATGTGGATCAATGGAACAAAATAGAGGATTCAGAAACACCTCAGCCCTATTTATCTACCTGATCTTTAACAAAGGGGCCAAAAACTTACATTGAAGGAAAGATGGCTTCTTTAATAAATGGTGCTGGGAAAACTGGCTATCTACATGCAGAAGACTGAATCAAGATCCATATATCTCACTAAGTACTAAACTAAAATCAAAATGGAAGAAAGATCTAAATGTTAAAGCAGAAACACTTAATCCGCCAGAAGATAAAATAGGTAAAACTCTACAAGACAAGCATAGGCAAGGACTTCCTGAACAGAACTCCAATTGTACAAGGAATAACACTAAGAATCAACAAATAAGATCATATGAAATTTAAAAGCTTCTGAACAGCAAAGGAAACAACCAACAGTGAAGAGATAATCTACAGGATGGGAAAAAATTTTGCAAGCTACTCCTCAGAGGACTAGTAAGTAGAACACAGAAAGAAATAAAAAAATTAGACCCCCAAAATAAAAGACCCATTCAAAAAATAGACTACAGAAATGAATAGACATTTCTCAGAAGTACAAATGGCTAATAAATATATGAAAAAATGTTCAACATCTCCAGCCATTAGCGAAATGTAAATTAAAATAATACTGAGATTCCATCTTACTCCAGAGAGAATGGCTATCATCAAGAAATCAAGTAATAACAAAAGCTGGAGAGGGTGCATGGAAAAAAGGAACATGGTTGCTCTTATATGAGAATCACAAAATATAAATAAAGAGCAAAATAAATGATAGATATTAGGAAATAGGAAGATAGATCATTTTATTTCTGTAATAAAAAGAAATAAATACAGAAAAAATGGTAAACTGTATTGTCTGTATGGAAAGTACATAGATATTTGTCATTTTATTTAAGTTTATACTTTATAATATTTTATATTTTTAAAAGTATTTTAAATACTGTATAATATACATATAATTTTACAATACAAAAATTTAAAATTTTTTTTTACTTCCCAGGAATATATTTCATTAATCATGAAAAGTTCCCTCCCCACACAGATCTTTGCATCAACACTACAAATGGAGTTCAACTCACTTCATCTTTTGTTAAATACCATTTAACAGCACACACTCTATATTTTTTAAGG
This sequence comes from Erethizon dorsatum, assembly GCA_028451465.1. Classification (NCBI taxonomy): domain Eukaryota; kingdom Metazoa; phylum Chordata; class Mammalia; order Rodentia; family Erethizontidae; genus Erethizon; species Erethizon dorsatum. The sequence goes on along the minus strand of CM051836.1, from coordinate 59,484,846 downwards.
ATTAGAGACTAGTTAATATGAGAAGAAATGTCAATAGCAATAAGATTTTACAGAAAAAGTAAAATGGAAGTAGCCATAAATATAAAGAAGGGTCCAAGTGGTGTAAAATTGAAAAGAGGTTTTCAAAGGTTAGTCAAATACCCAAAAAACATTCTTAGTATTGAATAAGAAGTCAAAGGTATCACTGTTAAAAAGATTTCAAAATAGGTGTGGAAAAAGTCTCTTTGTACTTCAATTTTAATTGGGAGCACTTAGAGAATTCTGTTAACATGGGTCACATTTCAACAATTGATTTATTGCTAAGACTATAATAAATATCAAAGCTTTTCCCTGGCAGTCAAAACTGTAATTACTAATACACAACAATATCCTATAGCAACATACCTGAAGAAGGAGCCTTTCAAATGCCAGAAAGTTGTCCCACTTGGCAGTCTGCGGGTGTTTCAAAGTTTGAACTGTGGCCAGCCCAAGCTGGAGGATCCCACAGTGATTCCTTAGAGCTTTGAGGTTGTTCTTGAAGAGCTGAATATAGGATGTGAGCTGCCCTGGAGTGACTCTCCCTGGAGAAACATAATAATCAACGAGTGTATTCTCTTCTGGGAAGAGTAAAAATTATAAGAATACCATGAATAATACCACTGTCATGTATTTGCATGGAACTTCAGCATTGACTGCAAGCTTTCCTAAGCTATTATTCCAACAACATAGTGACAACAGCAAAGCTGATAGTATTACCTTCATTTTGCAGGTAAGGAAGCAGATGTTAAGGAATCTGACCAAGGTAATATTACTAATTCACTTTATAATTCCATAGTACCCTGAAAAATGTCAAATTCACACAAATACGTAATTGTTGAGCTCAACTTGGTGTACCTCTGGGAACCCAAGAAGCAGAAAGCTAAGATTTCTAACTATATGGAGAAATCTGTTATGACTATAGCTAAAACTTTATCACTGATATCAGTGGGCTTATAATATTCATGAGGATAAAAGGTACCTGTTACACAGAACAAAAAAGTACAGAAAACTAGGGTGGCAAAAACATTGGAAAACAGGATATAAGAAAAAAGGTTTTGGCATGGCACAGAACAAGTGCTGCGATGGTCCCCTAGATTTAGAACAAGAGAACCTAGCTCACAAAAGGCTAGATACTGTACGGAACACACACAAACTCGCGTGTGCACATGCATGCATGCAGGCGCACACACAATTTATTGATCTACTCCTGTGTAGCCTCCAACTTCTAACAGTCCTGTAACTGATTCTCTTCCCACTCATCAGTCTGTTAAATTTCATGCCTGCTGTCTGTCAGTGTTTTGCACAAGACTCCTAAGCAGCCGATTCTCCCCATCAGGCAAAAAGAAGGCAATGGGGAAAACATGGCTACAACTTAAGTAAACCATTTTTATATATCTCGCACATGTCCTATTTGTGGATCATTCTCTGACAACGAAACTCAAGTTCATTCATTCCTAAATGTTTTAGTTTTAGCAGGGAATCCACCTACATTTATTTAGCACTTTCTGCCTTACACAGTGATTATGCATATGTGCCCACTTTTCAGTCTCGTGGCAACATCCTGAGGCAGCCAACGAGGCATGTGCTGTACCTGTAAGTAGCGCCAAAGGCCTGACAGCTTAGTGTCTCACACAGTGTTAAAAAGCAGGTATCACTTAATAGTTTTTGCTAAAGATCATTATATATATACACACACACACAAAGACCTTCCATAAGAAACTTAAAAGCCAGTAGCATATCTTTCTATATTTTCATTAATTTTTTGAAGAGATTAAAAATTTCAAAGTTCCTTATTGCCAGCTGATCAGGGTAAGCATCTGAAGAAAAAGTATAGTATGAATGATACATAGGGAGGTGGGTCTCACTGGTTTCTTTGCTCCCTTGACAAACGTAGACTCATTCCTCATTTGCAAGGCAGCAAGCAGTGCACTTTTTATATGGTACTGTATATTCTTTTCTTACATATATATGCCAATAACACTTCATTAGATATGTCATGAAAGCAGACTTTTTTTTCTAAAAATCCCTAAGATGCTGAGACTTCGTAAAAAAAACGTGTTGCATGAAGATACTTTAAAATACAGACTTCTAATATTCTCAAATTTTAAATTTTATCACAACCTTACAAAAAAAAATCAAATGGAAGCCAACTAATTGAAAACTAAAACATGCTGTAGTGGGATTAATGATTTGAATAAAACTTCTTACTTCACATTAACTAAGCAACAAGCAACAAGAAACAGATGCTGAAAAACTAACGGGTAGAACATTTACCCACACCTCTCTTTACGAAAAAAAAAAAAAAATTTGTCAGGCAGCTTTACACAGTAATTGAAAAATATCACCCCACACAACTTTGTAACACATTTTTTAGTGCCATAAAACAAAAGTGATTTTATACTGACTGCATAATATGCAGCATTTTTTAGAAAATGATAATTTGACGTTTGAAAAGTGGTTTTCAGGTAAGAAATGCTATTAGACTTTTTTTTATTTTAAAGAAAGAAAAACAGGCACCATATTTCAATCTAGTTAAGAGAAAAATAAAGCATTATCAGCCACGAATTCTATATTTTTTTATTAGTACATGCTTGTAGTACATAATGTTTACATTCTTTGTGGGGAATTGGTACGTGTACATAATACATCTTAATTTCTTTTTCTCACCCCCTTTCCCTTTGCTACCTCTCTCCTCCCTCCTCCATCTCTTGATCCCCTTCCCCTTTGAGAAAGATCTGTCTCCCTACTTCCCATTATATTTTATTTTGCTTTTTATTTATATTTTGGGTTTCTCATATCAGAGAAACCATGCAATATTTAAGCTTGTGTGTCTGATTTCTTTCACTCAACATTAAGATAAGTGTGTGTTTGTTTGTTTGAGACAACGTCTCACTATGTAGTCCAGGCTGGCCTTGAACTCACTATGTAGCCTAGGTTGGCCTCGAACTCACAGAGATCCTCCTGCTTCAGCCTCCCCAGTGCTGGGATTACAGGTGTGTGCCACCATGCCTGGCTAACATTAAGATAAGTTTAAAAAAACTCATTTAAATATAATGAGCTCTTGAGGAAAAGGGTACAAATTTGGAAAATAAAAGGATATTACATTTTGTTTTAATACTTTCTGTAACCCTTAAAATTTTGATTCAGTTGAATTTGAATGCCTTATGAAACCTACTCTCATTACCCCAAACACAACAAATTATAGCTTGCTCGACCTGCTTTGTGGCTTAGTAAAATATGTTTAAAATATCTACATATATCTAACTATTCATTGGCATTCTTAAAGAGTATTGTATCAGTGCCATATTTGACTTAATCATATAGCTATGATAAGGGGAGAGGACAATCACCAACAGAAATTTTGTCTAAAATAATGTTTGTTATTTTTAAAAAAACTTCTTAGCATGCGGTCCTGAGTTCAACTCCCAGTATCCGCATATTAAAAAACAAAACAAAACAAAAAAACAACAAAAAAAACTTCTTGATATAAGAAATAACCATAATATCATTGCATGTTTCTTAATCAGATTCCTGCAAACATGGATGATTATGTGGTGTGTGGAATTTGAATAGCAGACTTACATGTTTTATAAGATTTGCAGTCCCAGAAACCCAGTATCAGCATTTAATTTTTCTCCTTTTCAGTCATTTTCTACCATGATAAAGTATATTGAAACATTTAAATATAATATGCTCTGCTAAGACTTTGGTTTACTAGTTTATACACAATTGGCAAACAGGAATAATGTTAAAATGACATACTGATCACTTGTGATTTTTTCCACTATTTGAACACTTTGTACCATCAAATAATGGCTGATGAGCACAAAGCAAATTAACACAGCTGAATACCACAGCCACAAAAAGAACTGCATAGTTCATGAAGCATCCATCACCCCAGCTCCTCCTCTTAGCTGGGCTGGCCACATGACCTGTCTTAGAAGTACTGCCTGTTCAATACGTCCTGATCTTTGGTGCATATTGCCTTTGCCTCCATAACAAAACAACCTAGATTGCTCTCCTATCAACTTTCAAGGAGCTACCTTCAACTCCTTTGTTCACATCAAGCCCTACCTTTGCTGTAACATTTATGTATGTTTTTTTAACTGTATTAGCATTTTTTTTTTATCAAGATTCCATTGTTCTTGTCAATGCTCTGATTACAAAGTTGCATAGGCTTTTGGAAGGGCAGCCATTGATTGTTAACTTTTTTCACCATGAGCCCTGATACCAGCATATAATTTTGGAAAACACAAATTTTTCAGGAATGCATTTAAATAACTCCTATCAATAAACAGACAAGAAGTCATCTCTACTACAATTAAACTATTCACTGGTAGATAGCACCATTAAAGAAAACTTAGAATGTTAGTTCGATATAAGAAAGCCAAAATTGTGTATATGAAGGATGGTTTAGGAGTCTTATAAATAATGTACAAAAGGCTCAAGAGGCTACCTGAGCACAAGTGTTCATATCCACTCCCCAGGAGATCCTGAGAATGACATAAAGCAAGAAAAAGGGGTAGGGATTTACACCAACAAAGAGATGGCACAGTCTATAAGTAGACAATATCTGCTTATGATCGTTCAATATCTTTTTTCCTCACCTGCTGGTTATTTTTATAACTTACACTGTTACAGCAATTTTGGATTTTACCAAATGTTACAGCAAAGTCAGATTTACCAGTGATGCAAGAATCCGAGCGGCACTCAGAGAAGTGGAGGGAGCCAAACTCTTTACTGTGATGGCAGGCCCAGAGAAGTTCAGCACCTCAAAGTCTGAGCCCCGAGTGTGGGTTAGGGGAGTTGTTATGTAGAGCTTGTGGTAGAATAGGGTGAGCCAAACAAAGGCAGTTACTTAAAGGTGACAGGTTTACAACTTTGCACATCTGGTCTGCTGTGAGAGTCAGGTAACGAGAGTCAGGTAACAAGAGGCTGTGAAGCAGCTCATACAGGAAAGGGAGAGCAGCACAGCAAGGTATGGGGAGTAAGGTAACAGGGCTGGGAAGCAGCTGGTATGGGAAAGGTAACAGGGGGATCCTGTTGCAATCAAAGTAAGAATACAACATCATCTGATGGGCTCGGGGTTGAGCCATTGGGGGGCGGGTCCCAGGGTAGATTTTTTTTTTTTTTTTTTTTTGTGTCTCAACATTACATGTTTAAACTTTCTATTTTGGTGTCCACTATGGAAGGGCTGTTCAAGATCTAGGGGGAGAATATTAAGTTCCTTACCTATCCTTTTACTTCTTTTTTGACCCTTTCATCTTTTAAATCATCTGTACTTTTATTTTTACTCTGTCAAGATTGAGAGCATTCATAGTTTATTCCATAACTATAATTTAATACCATGTGCTTTTTCTATAGTTTGATTCTAAAAGTTCAAAAATCAATCAATAATGTTTACATCATTATAAATTATATAGCTTCACAACAAAGCCAAGCTGTGTGCTATGATTACATTTCCTCATTCATATAAGATTATTTTTTGCTCTTAGAATGTTCTACAGTGTTTCATTTTGTTTTCATTATCTACCTTAATCAAAGCTTTAAACTATTCTAATCTTAAATACACTATCTTGTTTTGGGAGTTCATCATACCTAACACTTCTCAAGCCCTGTTATTATAGATAGCTAAGTTATTTAGAAATATTATAGGCAGTCAGACAGGGCTGGACCCTGGAAAGGTCACTGCAGAAGACGACTGTGGCTGGAGGCGCATTCACTGAAGGCCAGGCTTCAAGAAAAGAGGAACAACTTCACCCATATACTTCCCCTAGGGATGAACAGCAGTGATTGATATTCTAAAGAGGCATCAATCACCTTGGGGTGGAAGACCAAACCTCCTTAACCCATTCCTCCAGGAAAGTCCTTGTCTACCCCATGTGCACTATGTGACTTGCTTCTCAATTTGATCCCCATTTAATCAATATTACCTAAGCAACTATACTTGTAATTTTACTGGCTCCCCAAAGTTTTGTCCCACCTTGTACCCACCTTGTGACTTCCCACTGGACCAATATTACCTAAGCTTATACTTACACTTATAATCTTATTAGTTGACTATGGTTCTGTGCCACCTTGAATCCTCCTCACCTCATGGCTTTGCTCAATAAAACACCCTTGAAAAGTGGGGTCAGCGGGCAACCCAGTTTCCAGGTGTGAAGTTTGATGTGACATAAAGTTATGTTTGTTGAAAGATTCATATAGAAGTTATACAAGCTGTAATTCTGATGTGTTAGGCCGAACTATGCGATGGCCATTAGGGCTCTAACTTATTGGGCTCTAACCTATTAGACTCTAACCTATTAGATTAAGTTTCTGTTTTAGTTAGATAAGTGTCTTAAGTTTCTGTTTCCCTACCTCAGGGCAAATTCCTGGAAATCATGTGACTTGGCTGGTTGCCAAGCCCACCCGCAGGCTACATTCCCGCGCCCGGGCTCCTTTGTCTCCTTTGTTAGCCTTTCCTCCAAACTGATTGGTTGCCCATTTGCTAAGCTCCCCTATCTATAGGTTCCCCTAAGTAACCAATGAATGTATTAATTACCCTTTAACTCCTTGCGATTGGCTTCTGTAAAACTTCGCTTGCCTATCCCTCATTACCATACCCAACCCTATAGAAACCCCTTGCTCCTGCCCTTCGGGGTCGCCTTAGCATGTTCGCTGGGTGACCCTACACTGGTGTAGCCTTTCAATAAACCCCATGCTTTTTACATAAGAGCCTGTGTGGTTCTTGGAGCATCTCCCTTCTCGGACCCCTCTTCCGCGGACGTTACACAGGCCCCCTTCTGTCTCTCTCAGACAGAAGATTTTCTTTCTTTCTTTCAATAAAGTTGTCCTACTCTTAACCTCCATTGTTCCTAGAATTCATTCCTCAATTTTAGAGAACAGGAACTTGGAGTTTTGGACCACCTAGAAGGTTGGCAGTTTTTTTCCTCTATATCACTGTCAGCCTCCTGTCCTATTGAGGCAGATGAACGCTTGGCTTTTATTCATCGCCATCAGCCAGAAACTCCTTTGATTGCTTTCTCCAATTGGATCATTGTTTTGTTGAGTCCCTGGTTTTTCTTTCTTGGTCTACCACCTTGTTTTGCTGGATATCCTCAAGTAACTTCCTCAGAAAAGGTCTGTTGAATAAAGTATTTCTATTGTCTGAACAAAAACAATTCTTGCCCTCATAGTTTAATAACAGGTTATCTGGATCTGGAATTCTTGGGTAAAAATAATGTATTGCTTCATTGTCTCTGGTATTCAGGATTTGCTGATGAGACGTATATGCTCATCTCAGTACTGTTCCTTTATAGATGAGCTTCTTTTTTCCATCTTGGGATCCCTTAAAATCATCTCCTTCTCTAGTACTCTGGGGGAATCACAGTGACTGTGTCTAATTTAGAGGGTTTTAAAAATTCTACTGCTTAGCAAGCCTTTCAGTTTAAAATAGTTTCCTTCACATCTAGGGAAGTCTCACACTCTTTCTTTGCCAAATTCTTATAATCTGCATTCTCTCTCATTTATCTTTAAACATTGGCCAAATATTTTATTTTCACAATGATATTTTCTAAGACTGCTTTTTAAATAAAAGTTTTATTAAATATAATTCATATACCATAAAATTCACCCTTAAAGTTTACAATTCAGTGGGTTATGATAATATTCACATAGTTGTACAGCCATCAGTGCTATGTAATTTCAGAACAATATCATCACCTCCAAAAAGAAACTCCATACCTAAATGAAAAGAATTCCTACATATTATAATACAACATGAACAAAACTTCCAGCGGGGAGACCTAAGTATACTTTTACAGATATATCAGGAAACTAAGGAGCATTAGATGAGAACATTCAAGTAATTATAGTAGTTATTGAACTCTGGTTTTATATAGTCAAACTATCATGAACTTCTTAATTTTTTTTTTTTTGGCACCGGGAATCGAACTCATGACCTCACGCTTGCCAGGCAGGCGCTGTGCCAATGAACTTCTTTTTAATTTAATGAAAAAAAAATTCCTGGAAGTGAAAGAGAAATGGAAGCATAATGACTAATGAAACAAAAAAATAAAAATAAAAATCTATCCCAGCCCTGTACAAGACTTTGTCTGAAATATATGAAAAAGTCCTGTACCAAAGAAGGAGCTACCTGCCCAGAACACGAGCAACTCCAGACTCAAGAAGCACAGCTCAGATAATTTTATGTATGTGTCTGTCCGTGTAACCACTGCCCCAGTCAAGGACTAGAGCACACCCAGCCCTTGAGAAGACTCCTACCCAGCCAACAGTCCCCAAAAGGTAAATCGGTACTTCGATCTCTTTCACAACAGATTATTTTCAGCCTGTTTCTGAACTTCCTTTAAATGCAATCCTATATATGTAATTGTTTAATGTTACCTAAAAATCTTAATCTTTTCTCTGCTACTGTGTTTTATTACTCTGTATGACTATACTAGTTTCTTTATCCATTCTACTATTGAAGCACATTTACGTTTTATATTTTGGGGCCATTATATATAATGATGCTATGAACATTCTAACACATGCTTTTGGTGAATGTAAGTAATCATTTCTATTGGCTATACATCCAGGATGGGGAGCTGGTAGGTAAGTGAATACTTAAGTTTAATTGATACTGTTGGACAGTTTTCTGAATTTATACCAATATCTCCTTGCACTTTAAATTTGATTTAACACAATTCAAAATAATTTTTAAATATACATAATGTTTAAAAAAAAGCACAACTGTAAAATTAAGTTTCCTTCATGGTACTTTATGTTGGGTACACAAAACTCTAATTAGAGTGAGAAAATATCAAAATGGAAACCATACTACTGTTAGTATGCACTTTAATTCTATTTTTCTCATTGTTTGTTTATTTATTTACTTTCTTATCCAATTACATAGGAGGTAATGGAAGGTAAGACATTAATGTAATAAAAGTTACTTTGAAGAACAATATGGTGGGGATAGGGAAAAGGAAGCATTGTATATTTACTTTTTATTTTACATATGCTGTCATTTGAAATCTCTACAAGCTTGTGCTAGTATTACTTTCAAAATATTCTCTTGGTCCTGAAACAAAGTAATGTCTGTTTCATGCAGAATGGATGGATGTTTGTTTTTCTCTGAGAAATTTGATTACTGGTTTATACAATGGGTAAAGCATTATCTTGCCTGTTTTCCCTCAATTGATGTCAAAATGTAAGGAAATATAGTTAACAAGCAAGTGAAGAGATTTAAATGAGACATGAGAAAAAATTTCCTGATCGTGATGAGTATTAGTCATTGAAATAAATTATTAAAGGGGAAAGAGGAAAAAAAGTATGTATCTTCTCCCATGAGGATGTGAAAGGCAGTATATATAGCCATCTGGATAGTAGAACTTGGATAAAGCCCAGCTGTGAATTGATGTCCATTTTTATAACATCATAAATACTGAAGAAGGTTTTCCGAGATGGCCTTTACATAGTATGTTTTCTTCGTTCACAATTTTTTTAGGTCCACAGCATTGCAGTAATAGAAGAAACTAATGTGAAAAGAGCATTTTAATAATATGAACCAATTCAATTCCATAGTTCCAAAATTCAGAAATGTTCTGCAAGATCTAATTTGAGGCTAGTATGGAATAAAATACAATTGCTGTAGGATCTGGGGTCACAAACAGAAAATAAACAACACTCCCTGAAGTTTTACAAACAGTGAAATATAAAACCACCAGAAACATTTATGGTTTCACTTTCTATGAAAATGCAGCCTTCCTGAGGCTAACTTAAACAATGTCTGAACATTTGTAAACTCATCCCAGAACAAAGAAGAGCATAGATAGATCCCCCTCCTTATCCAGGCGGAGAATACTAGGCTGCCAGAGAAAGAGCGTTTACTGGGTGGGTTCACCCTGACTTGGAAAGGAATTCTTCCCCCTAAGATGTGGAGGACGCCACATGACCCTCCCCCAGACCCAAGTGCGACTGTGCTTACTTGCAAGCAATGCAGGCTGCATAGAGGTGACCTCCCTAAATTGGCTTTCAGTTTAATTAGTGAGTCTGGCCAAGGCTGTGCACGCATCTTCATGAAAGCAGGCGGCTGGTGTCAGGACTAGCATTGTTCATCACCAACGGCCATGGTTGAGCTCAGACAGATGAGCTGTGATACCATGGGACTAAGATATGAGATAATGTCTCCTCTGAGGCCCACACAACTACAGAGGAAAATTCCTTTCAAGAATTGGCTACAAAGCAGGTTACTTGTTTACCATAACCTAAATCTGGCTGTCCTGTCCCCTTCGCAAGAATGCTTTGTTCCCTTTGTTATAAGCCTTGCCTGCCTAGCCACTTGTCTAGCACATCCAGCTGCCATTCTCACCAAGGTAAGTATGATCAATAAATACCAAGGTTCTGGCTGCCTCGTGGACTTTTGTTCCTTGTGAATAACTGGTCACCCCATAGCCCTGCTGCACCATTATTTTATCTCTTGCTCTTTGTTCTCGCCATGTGCCATACCACCTGGCAGGAGATTGGAGTCCACTGCAGGGGTCTCTTATACTAAGGAAATCTGAATAAAAACTCCCACTGAACAACCACAGGCCTTCTTGCCAGGTCATGCTCTCAGGGTTTTAAAACACCCAGCTGCCCTACCCCCATATGTTCCAGATCCTTTATGCTGAGGATTCATAAACAGAAGAGGATTCATAAGGAAGATAGCCAGCCTGAAGTGCCTAATGGTCTTCCCTCACCCCTAACCCCTGAAAAAGGACCAAGACAATGAATAAACAATTACATTTTGTTTGTTTATTTATTCTTATTCTAGTGATCAAACACAGGGGCACTTTACGCTAAGCTAAATCTTCAGCCCTTCGGCCTTTCTCATTTTTTTACTTTGAGACCAGGTCTCAGTAAGTTGCCCAGGCTGGTCTTCAACTTACAATCTTCCTGCCTCAGTCTCTGGAGGAGCTAGGATAATAAGCATATGCCACCATGCCTTGTAAACAATTATATTTTGAAGAGTGCAACTAAAGGAGAACACCGGAGTATATAGTACAGAAATAAAGTGGCAGAAATCCTGTGAAGTACAACAACTTGGGATACCTAGATAGAGAAGGGAACACTGCCTCTGCTCCTCCATGCCCCAGTTAGAACCAAAAGGGACTTCTCCCTGCAGGGAAAAGGTATGCAGGAAGTCCCCACCGGCCCTCATCACTGCCATAGACACTTGCAGTCTTTGCTACTTGAGAATCCTACAGTCTTACAGACTCTGAGCTCAGCTTAGGGATCTGCCTATAGTGGAGTCCACACTGCAGTACCCCAGAAAAGAAGCCCACATGTCGTCCTGGCTCCTATGGCTCATGCTGAACACAGCCACTAACGTCAGTGCATCCTGTTCCAGGGGCTATAGCCACCACATTTCAGAGGTTCTGCCATCATTGTACCATGCCTGTAATAAAGTTAGAAACAAGGGAGCTCAGGGAGTCACTCCTTCCATTTAATTCTAAACAGAACACTATGATTATTCCTGCTTTCATTGTCCTGGAGGGGTAGAAAACAAAATTTAAAAAACCCAGATCTCTGCTGTTCTAGGCAAGACCACACGTGTGTTGAATCTCCCAGCCTCACCTCTTCACATTTACCATACTCCCATCTCATTACAGGTTTATAAATGTACATGTCATAAATATAATTAAAATCAGACTGAAGGCCAGTGATATAGCTCAGCGGCATAAGCACCTGCCTGGCAAGCAGATCCTGAGTTCGAATCCCGGTACCCATATATATATATATATATATATAAAAAAAAATCAGACTGAATTCTGGGACAAGCATGCATGTTTGCAGCCCCTAAGATGACTCAGTACCTTGTCAATCATTCCTGTCAATCGTGCCTAGAGATTCAGGCTGATCTTCAACTAAGCTAAGGTACATATTCTTTAAATTCCAAAAGCCTAACTTACCCATGTTTTTTGTTGCTATTGCTACTTTTGTGTGCTTTGTCCTGTGTGTAGTGCTTTTCTATCACCCAAGCACCTTTTTCTGTCTGTGCCTTATTTTATGGTGGCACGGACTTGCCCTGAGCACAGCTTCCCATGATTTTCAATAAATGTAGCTGCTTGCTACTTCCTACTGGGTATATACTTGACAATTCTTTCCTCGTCATACACAAGAGCCTGGATTATTGGCCCATTCCACTGCAACACCTGCACACATGGCAATACATCATTGTCCAGCCAAGCTGTTACAGATCCCTACCCCATGGAAACAAGCTGCATTAAGAGGCACTCTATAACCCCTATCCTAGTTGTTATGACATCCTACCTTCCAGCTACTCAGAACCTAGGCCCAATAGTATATCACCCGTACCTGAGTACATGCAACACCCAGCCCATCAGGGACCTAGAGCCCCAGCCCAGCAGAGCAGTTGTACCCCCAGGTACTTGAACTGATATGGTGGTGCCCTTCTTCTCAAAGAAAGAACCTTGTGTGAGCTATGCCACTCCACCCTCTGGGTCAAACAGCTGCATAGCCCTGCCTCTGTGGATGTAGCCCTTCACAATCTGAGCCAATGAAGCATCTTGTCTTTCTGGAAGTACAACCATCATTTTACTCCTCTCCACCCCCACATCGCAAACAACAGCTGCACTCTGCTGTTCCTGGGTTCCTTGTGCTATTGCATCTAGCCTTATATAGCAGGCGAAGCAGAAGAATCTGTGAATTGAAGACAGGTCTTTTAGAATAACCCAGTCAGAGAAAATAAAAGAAAAATAAATGAAACCAGTGTCAGCAAAGGAAGCTTCCCTCTAAGCAGAGCGTAGCTAAACACTATGAGCTATAGGCAACACAGAACTCACAGGCAGGGACTGCATCCCCGGAGACGGTGTGGAGAAACAGATCGCAACACAGCCAGACCAGAGTAAGTGTACACCCTTTGTTCTCTTAAACACAGGGGAGATCTGACACAGTGCGACACCTGGCCCAATGCCCACTATCCCTCACAAGCAAGTGAATCCACCTTCCCCCAGTAGAGGGCTGCTGAGCACCTGGAGCACTATGCTGGAGTCCTAGGAGCCACAGAACTTGCTGGTGCAGAGCTACAGACTGCCTCCCAGGAGATGCAGGGGAAAAAGTAAGATTCAGCAGAGCTAAACCAGAGCACGCACTCTATTGTTTTAGCAAACACCAAGGAGACCTGAGCAGTATGAAACCCTGTCTACTGCCCACCACCCAGAGTCCCACTCTGGGGAAAGAAGACTTCTGCTGAGCCTGGGATCTCTGCCAAGTTCTGCAGGCTGGATTGTGGAGTTCTTAGGACAGTGACTGAGGAAGGACCACGGGTAGGGAGGGTTGTAACAGGGAGAGGGCTCCTGGTGATGCAGTAGACAAAAGGCCTGTGAAGGGAAAACACACAAATGACCACAGGATTTGCCCTAAAGTGTAGGAAGCAAGAGTAGGCGGTCCCTGGTGGAAACTGATAAAGAACCAGGTATTAAGCAAACTGTATTACATGCTTTTCTTCCCAAATTACTTGAGGTGGCCAAATATTGGGACAGAGACAAAGGCCTGCAGGTAGCCATGCCCAAAGCATGGGTTGCAGCCAGGAGGTGGGGCCCGAGAACCATCTGGATCAATAGGCCTCCCCATTCCAATACAGAGAATTAAGCAGATCACAAGGGGGAAGGTTGGCTGCTTACAACCAGATTCTGACTGCAGCGTAAAGGAAACTGGTTGGATAGTTTGGTTTTCTGCTGTAACTGTGTGAAGGGTTGTTTGTTTGTTTGTTTAGGGTATTTTATTCTTTCTTCTTTATTATTTATTTATTTATTTATTTATTTATTTATTTATTTATTTATTTTTGCTGATTCTGCTCTCTTTCGGTATTTCTTCTTTTTAAAAACTTTTTTCTATTTTTTCTTCTCTCTTTATCATTGTCTTATCTCTTTATCTTGTCTCTCTTCCAGTTTACCTTTCATAAGACATAAATATAGGAGGAGCATGCATATATGAGAAAGAGAATAAGAATTAACCAGTGTTTTAATTTTAACTAGTACTGTTCATGGGCCTGGCAGGGTAACCATTACCAAAATTGTGCATAAAGGATACAAACAAAACTAATTACAAACATATTATCGGGTTCTCACAATCTCAGTTTCCCTCAATCTCTAATTACACTTCCTCTGTGTCCTTCCTCTGCCACTACAAATATTCTCTCAACACTAGCCCTTTATTCCAGCTATAAACCACCAGGGTCTGACCCCCTTGTCTATTCTTCACCTACTGACATTTCTCTTCTTTCCCTCTCTTCTTACTAACTTACCTCCTTCCTTTTCTCCTTTCTCTTTCCTTCACCCTCCATCCACACCACAGACTAACTGCTAATAGCAGTAGAGTACAATGTGTAAGGGGCATTTTTAAAAGAGCAAAAGTGTCAAAACAAGGTTTAATGTTTATGACTGATGTATGTTTGGATCTGTTGACACTGTTACAACCAAAAAGAATTCTCTTCTTGCAACACAGTGACTGGATCCAATCCCATTAAACTGACTAGCTCAAAGTAGTAAAAAGTATCTCTTGACAAATAAAGCCAAGATCATATCATTGGAAAGCAGAATCTAAACTGATCTTAATACCAACAACAGTCTTTTCACTCTGTTTGACCTCAACCCTCAGCAGGCATGCACACACAAACACTAGTAGACACGTGAGAAAACAAGGCAGCAAAATGACTCCAAAAACTCCAACTCCCCCAAAGCAGATGGAAGGAGCACCAATGGAGAGAAAATTAAACACCAAATGGCCGAATTATATGAAATGATCAAAGAAGAAGCAAAGACACTTGGTGAGCTCAAACATGATACAAACAGTGGAATTAATAAACAAGCTGATCAATTAGCTTAAAGAAGAACCAAATAAAAAATTAGAAGAGCTACCCCAAACCACTCAAAACATGAATGACAAATGTACCAAAGAAATATGGTCCATGAAAAGGTGCCAAACAAAACTCCCTGAGATAAAGAATTCTCTTGAGTAAATAAGCAGAAGTGACCAATGTGAGAAAATATCAGATTAGAAGACAGATCTGAAGAATGAGACCATG
The DNA here is from genome assembly GCA_028451465.1 of Erethizon dorsatum. Classification (NCBI taxonomy): domain Eukaryota; kingdom Metazoa; phylum Chordata; class Mammalia; order Rodentia; family Erethizontidae; genus Erethizon; species Erethizon dorsatum. The sequence continues at coordinate 59,469,755 of CM051836.1, read as the reverse complement.
TACACAGATATAACTTAAAAAAAAAAAAAGCAAGGAAAATTGATCCAACAGCTACTAGAAGTCACAAAAAAATACTAACCTAAGACTAATTGGAATTAGAGAAAAGTCAAAAGATGGAAAGCATGGAATAAAAAGTATGTTTACAGATATCATGGCAGAAAAAGTTCTAAGTATGAGGAAAGAATTCAACATGCATATAGAACCCCAAATAACCATGACCTGAGAATTTCTCCGTAACACATCATACTAAAAATCCCAGAAGTCCAACAAAAAGACAGAATCTTAAAAGCTATCAGGGAAAAGCTATAAATCATTTATAAAGTAAACCAATAAGGATTACAGCAGACATCTCAACACAAGCCTTAAAGGCCAAGAAAACTCAGAATGAAGTGTTTCAAGCCCTAAAAGAAAAGATGAAAAAGTGAGTTGGTTCCTTCCCAATCAATAAATGTAGTACATTGCATAAACAAAAGCTAGGACAAAAATCACATGATCATCTCAAATGATGTAGAAAAAGCCTCTGACAAAATTCAACACCCATTCATGATAAAAAAAAAAAAAAAAACCTGAAGAAAACAAGTATAGAAGGACATTATCTCAATCTGATGAAAGCCATTTATGACAAACCTACTACCAGTATTATACTGGATGAAAGAAAAAATTTTCCCTATACAACCAGGAACAAAAGGCTTTGGAAGATGGCAGAGTGTTGAACAGCAGAGAAACAGTCTCTCTAAGATTAGTGACTAGATGCTGGAATACAGCAACACGAGGAAGAGAAGAAGGAGGAAAGTGGGTCCCTGAGACCCAGCAAGGACCTGAAGTGAGAATTGAAGCCCACAGGAGCAAAAAGAGAGACATCAACCCAGAAGGAGGTGGCAAGCAGCACTTTCCTCCTTAGCCCTGGTTCATGGTGGAGGGGTGGTTCGACCTGCAGATGCACGGTGACTACTGACGACTGCAGAGGCCTCCATGGAGACACGCACCAATGCAGCAAAGCAGTGGACACAGTGAACTGTGGTGGCTGGTGAGTTATTTGGATTTGGAAGCCCACCAGGAAAGGGCTATTGCCTGCTAACCATCTTGGAGACAGATCAACTCAGCTGGAAACTCACAGCAGTTGTGGGCTTCCACTGTCAGGAGAAGCCAGAACTGAGTTAAAGCAGGCAGGAGGTCAAGGAGCTGAGTTCAAACCAGCAGGGATCAGTTCAAGCCAACAGGAGGAACACAGAGTGTTGCAGGCTGAACAAATCAGGTTCCATCCTCACAGCCAGAAACCAGTCTGAACTTCAGTGGAGGTGGCAAATTTTTTGGAATTATACACCATGCTGCTGAAAATCTACAGCAGGCTTGCTGGGATTAATCAACATGGATCTGGGCTCTGTCTGCCCACTCTGTTTACCAGTGACAGCAGAGATGTGCCTTGAAATGGACATTGTTGTTTCTTCTTGGCTTCTTTCTTGTTGCTGTTTTTCTTTTTTTCATAATTGTTTGTTCTCTTTATGCATTAGTGTAAACACTGTTTCTAGTTTTATTGTTGTCGTTCTGTTCTCATTTTTCTTTCTTCCTTCTCTCTTTCCCTTATGTCTCCTTCACCAGTTTCCCAGATATCACATAATATTCTTTGTCCTCTAGCCTTGTTTCTAATCTCTTCCTCTTTTTCTATTTCTCTATTTTTCCCTCTAACCTCTTTTAAAATTTCTCTCCTGAGAGTAAAATAGCCATATTGAGGGCTTATTTTCTGTGTACAATTTTCTGTTTCATGTTATATTTTGTTACATAACCACAAATCTAGTTCATTCAGTTAAAGGTGGAAAATTAATAGGTACCACAGTTTATCATTTTCTAGGCTGTGTTAGATGCTATTGTTGTTATTGATTGTACTACATTAGCCAAGATGACATAATTGTTCTAATCAGTTCTTCTTCCTGGTATGCGAAGACTAACTTTCAATAAAGGTCATAACCAATACTATAGGTCAGTGCCAAAGAACCAGGGGCTGGGCCAACTAGGCAGCAACTTCTCATCCCAAATAATTGGAGAGGTAGGATCTTACAATAGACTCAAAACCCAAAAGCAAGCTACATGTGGAAAACAACTCTGAGAAATAGTCATTGTCTGAGGGTTCAAAATACTAGCAATAAAGCTACTTGCCATTTACAAGCATCAACCTAGGAATTCAACTTAAAAGAACAAAGAAAGAAAGAAAGAAAGAAAGAACAAAAGAAAGAAAGAAAAAGACAAGACACTTAAGTAAGATGCAACCCAACACTTCCAACTCACCAAATTAAACGAAGAGGACAATGAGATGGAACAATTTCAAAGCTACCAACCTGGACTCTCTGAAGTGGTAGCAATGGAAATAACAAAGCAGATGAATGAGGCTCCCCTAGAAAAAACCAAATCAGAAATAATCTTTCAGATAAATACAGAGATAGTAACCATAATGATGGACATGGTTAGTGACTCAAGAGCAGATACAGATAAAACAATAGAGGAGTTTACTAAAATGATGGAAATTATGAATGCCCAGTATAGGAAAGAAATAGAATAGATGAAACAGATTGAAACAGATATTCTGGAGAATAAAAGTTCTATTGAAAGTTTATACAGCAGAAAGAGCCAATGTAAGGACAAAATATCAGATACAGAAGACAGGATTGCAGTTAGTGATTGTGAAAAGAAAGATTTCTTAAAAAATAGCAAGGGACTATGAAAAAAACAATCCAACACCTTCTACATGATGTGAAGAAGAACAACAAAAGATTGACTGGAGTCAATAAAAAAACAGGAGATAGAGCAAAGGACATAAAAAACCTGTTAACAAAAGTAATGGCAAAAACTTCCCAAGCATGGAAAAAGAATTTGACATACAGATAAGTGAAGCATACAGAACTCCAATTAGCCATGATAAAAAAAAAAAAAAAATCTACACCAAGGTATACAATAGTCAATGTTCCAGAAATTCAACACAAGAACAGAATAATAAAGCTGTTAGAGAAAAGAAACAAAACATCTATAAAGGAAAGCCCATCAGAATCACAACAAACTTCTTAACTCAAACCCTCAAGTCAAGGAGAGCTTGGAGTGAAGTATTTCAAGCCCTAAAAGAAAATAACCTCCAACCTAGACTGATGTATTCTGCAAATCTGTCTTTCAAAGGTGATGGAGAAATAAGATACTTCCATGACAAAGAACAACTGAAGAAACTTATGACCACGAAACAAGCACTCAAAATGTTCTGAAGAATTATAGAAAGAGTTAACATTCTAGAAAGAGTTAACAAGGGATGCATCTCCATGAACTCCAACAGAATAAATTCACAAGGCAAGAAAAGCAATTAAACAAAGGGGTGGAAAAAGGGAACTAACAACAGGAAAATAACATGACAAGGATAAATCAATAAAACGATCTCAATTCACCAATCAAAAGAAACAGACTGACGGAATGGAACAAGAAGCAACATCAAGCAATATGCTGCATTAAAAAAATACATTTATTTCAAAAAGAAATTCATAGACTGAAAGTGAAAGAATGGAAAACAATACTCCATGAGACAACAAACCAGAAGAAAGCAGGGTAGCTATTCCACTGCAGACAAAATGGATTTCAAGCCATGACTGATTAAGAGAGACAAAGAAGGTCCTTTTAAAGGGAATAAGATAAGAGGAAGAGGTAACAATCATAAGTACATATGAACCAAATACCAGCACATCAAACTACATAAAACAAAAAAAATCAAATAAGCCCTAATACAATTGTAATGGGGGACCTCAATGCCCCACTGCCACAAATAGACAGATCAACTAGATCAAAAGTATCAGAACTGAACCAAAGTCTTGAACAAATGGACTTAGTATGAGTCTACAAAAGTGTTCCAACCCACATCAGAATACACATTCTTCTTAGCTGGACATGGGACGTTCTCCAAAATAGATCACTATTATGGTTTGTGTCTAGATGTCCCCCCAAAGCCTCATGCAGTAATCAGGGGCAGGCTTTTTCGAGGTAGCTGAATCTACCTTTTTCCTTTGTGACTGATTCATAGGGCAATGCTAGGATTAAGGGTAATAGGATTAAGGCTGGGTGATTGCTGGATCACTCCACTGACTGAACTAGCGCCACCCTAATCCCAGCAGTCTGGATAAGATAAAAGGGGCAGAAAGAGGCTTGTTTCACCCTTTTGCTCTTGTTGCTTTTGCTGTCTTCTGTAAATGGTTGCCCTCTGCCATGTGCTACCCTACCTTGGAGCCAACTAATTATGGACTGAAACCTCCACAAACTGTCAGCTAAATAAACCCTTCCCCCTTTAACTTTAGGTGTCTGGTATATTGTCTTAGCAATGAGAGAAAAGTAACGAAGATGATCACATACTAGTGCATAGAACATGATTATGTAAATGCAAAGGAATTGGAATTATCCTATGCATATTATCAGACCATAGGACAAAGAAATTGGAAATCAGTGGCAAAAGAATCCACAAGAACTTCATAAACACATGGAAATTAAATAACACCCAAGAAGAAATTAGATAGTTTCTATAATTTTTTAATGGAAAAAAGGTAAAACAAAATTTTATAAGATGATAGGAGAATAATAATAGTTAATACATTGCATATTATTATCATTAAAGTAGTTACTCAGAGTACAAGATATGGGCATAAAAAATTCTCCAATCAATATGAGCACAAATCTTCCTTTTCTATGAACTAAAAGAAACTAATAGTATAACTCACTTGCCTTTTTCTCTTATCCCTTCCTTCCTTTCCCCTTTCCCCCAGCCTAGTTCCTTTTTCCTTTTTAATGATTTCTTCCCATTTCACAATATCTACTGTACATTTTAGACCTTATTTACTCTTTCAATTTCTAACAACAGGGAAACAATACGATGTTTATACATGTGAGTCTGATTTATTTCACTATTGAGTATGGTCTCCAGTTGCATCCATTTACCTATAAAAGTCTCAAGTTTATCCTTCTTTCTCCTGAGTAGTACTCCACTGTACAAAAAGACCAGATCTTTTTAATCCATTCCTTAATAGATGGCATTTGGGTTGTTTCCAGGATTTAGCTATTACAAATTGTGCTGCTGTAAACATTAGTGCACATATATCGCTGTGGTATTATGTTTTTAATTCTTCTGGGAAGATACCCAGAAGGGGAATAGCAGGGTTGAATATGACCTCTAATCCTAGCTTTTTGAGGCATCTCCATATTGATTTCCACAGTAGCTGCACCAGTCTGCACTCTCACCAACAGTGGAGAAGGGTTCCTTTTTCCCCACAGCCCCTCCAGCATTTGTTATTGGTTGATTTCTTGATGACAGCCATTCTTTCTGGAGTGAGATGGAATCTCAAGGTTGTTTCAATTTGCATCTCCCGCATGGCCAATGATGTTGAACATTTTTCATGCATTTACTTGCCATTTGTATTTCTTCATCTGAGAAGTATATATTCATCTCAGATACCTATTTTTGGATTGGGTCTTTGACTTTGGGGGGTCTGATTCTTTTCAATTCTTTATGTGTTCTAGACAGAAGTATTGTTATTGCTAATTATACTACTTTAGCTAGGATGTCATATCTGTTGTAATCAGTTGTTCTTCCTTCTGTAACAATACTGGGAAGCTCTGGCGTAATAACCTCACCACGGCCCAGCACCAAAGAACTGGGGACTGAGCCAGACAGACACCAACATCTCACTCTTAACTAACAGGGAAGGTAGGATCTTGGGACAGACAGAAGCCAAGAACCTCCTACACACAGAAGACATCCCTAAGGAACTGACTTTTCCTAGAGAGGACCTGATACTAGTGATACCGCTACCTACTACAAAAACTTACAAGGCTCAACACAGAAAACAAAATAAAAATTTTTGAAATAGAAAATGACAAAACAGGGCCAGTGATATAGCTCAGCGGCATAAGCACCTGCCTGGCAAGTGCAAGGTCCTGAGTTCGACTCCTGATCCCTGCATATAAAAAAAAAAAAAAAAAAAGAAAATGACAAAACACAGAAGCAAGATGCAATCTCAGACCTCCAGCCCACCCAGAACAAGTTCGGGAGACAACGAGATAGAGGAAAATGGAACACGCACACCTGAAATTTCTGAAATGATAGCAACCGAAGTAAGGAAACAAATCCATGGGGGCCTGACCTCCTGCTATGCCTTGTTGGTAGCCTGGCCAGTGTCTGCTTAGGTGTGGAGTGCCCATTCTGAATCCCTGGGCCCTCTGCTGTCATCAGATCCTCCTTTTCTTCCAGTTATCTGTACTCCACATTTCAGCTGGGATGATCTTTTTAAAAATGCAAATCTAGGGGGAGCACCAATATGGCAGAGTGGTAAGCAGCAGAGAAAGAGCCTCTCTGAGAGTTGCCATTAGACACTGGAATATAGCAATGTGAGGAACACAAGAAGGAGGGAAGAGGGTATCCTGGACCCAGAATGGATCTGAAGCATGAATTTAAGCCCACAGAGAGAGTGAAGAGAGAAACTTTAACAAAGAAGAAGGAGATAACTGGCAGCGCCTACTTCCTGAGACGGAACTCACTGTGCAAAAGGAGCAGTTCAAACCTGCGGACACACGGTGACTGCCAGCAACCCCAGGGGCCTCCACAGAGAGATGTGCTGGTGGAGGACAGCAATGAATGTGAGGGACTGCACTTCCCAGCAGTGAGTGCTGAGGACTCAGTCATCCTGTGGGAGAGAGCGACTGGCCAGGAGCCATCTTGGAGAGGGGCCGGCCGAGCCCAGAATGCAGAGTGGCTGCGGGTTCCATCTAGCAGCTCCCAGCTGGGCTCAGGCCCGCTGAAGGTGCACTGACAGCTGCAGGCTGAATGAGTCTGGTCTCAGTAACAAGGTGTAGGCTTGCTAAGATTATCCACCACCCCACCAAAAAGCTATTGCTGACTTGCTGGGAAATACTGGTGCAGATCAGGACTCTGTCTCCACATGTTGTGTACCAGTGACAGCAGAGACAAACCTGGAAGTGGACTATTTTTTCCTCTCTCTCTGTTGTTTTTTTTTTTGTTGTTGTTGTTGTTGCTTTGTTTTTGTTTTTGTTTTTTCTCCTTCATTGTTTGATCTTCTTTTTATATGAGTGGGTACATGGTTTCTAGCCCCTTTATGGTTGTGGTTCTGGTTCTGTTCTGTTCTTTTTATCTCTTCCTGCTCTCTTTCCCTCCAGTCTTCTGCACCAGTTTCCCAAAGTTAGCATGATCCCCCTCTATCCTCCAGCCTTACTTCTAACTTCTTCCTCTTCTTCCACTTCTCTATATTCTCCCTAACTCATTTTAACTTTTAACCCCTGTGGGAAAAATAGACATATTAAGGACTTGTATACTGCATATAATTTTCTGGTTTGCTTTAGATTATGTTATATAACCACAAATCTAGATCATAGGGTTAAAGGTGGCAAATTAATGGTTACCTCAGTTTGTCATTTTCTAGACTATGTTTGATGTTTTTGTCATTATTGATGGTACCACTATAGCCAAAAGTGACATATTTGTTCTAAACAGCTGTTCTTCCTGGTATTACAAGACTAAGATTGACTAAGGATCACAGAAAATACTGTGGCACAGTGCCAAAGAAGCTGGGGCTACACCAAACAGGCAGCAACTTCTCATTCCCAACAAATTGAAGAGGTAGGATCTTGCAACAGACTCAAAACCCAAAAATCAGCTAAACCTGGAAGATACCTCAGAGAAGTAGTCATTTCCTAAGGGTTCTAAATACTAGGAATAAAGCAATCCACCATGGGCAAATTAAAAGCATCACCCCAGGAATTAAACTAAAAAAAGAAAAGAAAATGAGAAGACACTTAAACAAAATGCAACCCCACACGTCCAGTTCACCAAAGGCAAACCCAGGAGGCAACGAGGTGGGATAATCCAAAAGCCACCCACCTGGCCCCTCTGAAGTGGTAACAACAAAGCAACTGAATGAGGCTCTAGAAAAAAATCAAATCAGAAATAATTTCCCAGATAACTGCAGAGATGGTGTCCACAATGAAAACCATGCTTAGGGACTCTAAAGCAGATACAGACAAAAAAAAAAAAAAAAAAAAAAATAGATGAGCTTAAGAAATGTATAGAAGCCATGAAGGTTTACCATAGGGAAGAAATGAAATCCATAAGGCAGATTCAAGCTGATATTCAGGAGAATAAAAGTTCCATTGAAAGTATCCGCAGCAGATTAAGCTAATGTGAGGACAGGATCTCAGATATAGAAGACAGGCTTGTGGTTAGCAACCATGCAAAGAAATATTTCTTAAAAGTAGCAAGGGACCATGAGAATCAATCCAGCAGCTGCTATGTGAGGCAAAGAAGAATAACTTAAGATTGATTGGAATCAGTGAAAAAGCAGAAGATAGCACAAATGATATTAAAAAACTGTTCACAGATGTCATGGCAGAAAACTTCCCCGGTAGAGAAAAAGAATATGATATACAGATAAGTGAGGCATATAGAACTCCAATTAGCCATGATCAAAAAAAAAAAAAAAAAAAAAATCTACAGCTAGGCATATCATAGACAAGATTCCAGAAATTCAACACAAGAATAGAACCTTAAAAGCTGTTAGGGGAAAGAAACAAATCACCTATAAAGGAAAGCCCATCAGAATCACAGCTGTCTTCTCAGCACAAACCTTCAAATCAAGGAAAGCTTGGAGTGAAGTATTTCAGGCTCTAAGAGAAAACAACTTCCAGCCCAGATTGTTGTACTTTGCAAAACTACCTTTCAAAACTGATGGAGAAATAAGATACTTCCATAACAAAAAACATCTGAGGAAGTTTATGACCACCAAACCAGCAATCCAAAATGTTCTGAAGGACACTCTAGAAAGAGATAACAAGGACTACAACTCCATGAACCCCAACAGAAGGAATCCACCAGGTTAGGCAAACAGAGGGAGGGAAAAAAAGAGGGGGAGCCAATAATAGGAAAATAACATGACGAGGATAAGTCAATACATATCAGTTATAATCACCAATGTCAATGGTCTCAATTCACCAATCAAAAGACATAGACTGTCAGATTGGATATTTAATTCAAAAAGAAATTCATAGACTGAAAGTCAAAGGATGGAAAACAACACTCCATGAGACAGGAACCCAGAAAAAAGCATGAGTAGCTATTCTATTTGTAGACAAAGTGAATTTCAAGCCAAGACTGATTAAGAGAGACAAAGAAGGTCACTACATCCTTGTAAAGGGAACAATCCAAGAGGAAGAGATAACAATCATAAATATATATGCAACAAATACCAGCACATCCAACTATATAAAATAAATATTAATGGACATGAGAAATCAAATAAGCACTAACACAATTGTAATGGGGGAGTTTAATACCCCATTCTCACAATTAGATAGATCAACCAACAAAAAGATCAACAAAGAAATATCAGAATTAAAACAAACGTCTACAGGGAGTTCCACCCCACAACATCAGAATATACATTCTTCTCAGCTGCACATGGGATATTCTCCAAAACAGAGCACCTATTAGCCAATAGAACATGCTTAAGTAAATGCAAAGGAACTGAAATTATCCCATGCATATTATCTGACCACAGTGCAATGAAATTGGAAATCAATAGCAAAAGAAACCACAAAAACCACATAAACACATGGAAATCAACAAACACCCTCCTGAACAACCAATGGGTCAGAGGAAATTAAAGAAGAAATTAAACAGTATCTACAATTAGATGAAAATGTGGATACAACATACCAGAACTTATGGGATGCAATGAAAGCAGTCAACCGAGGGAAATATATAGCGCTAAACTCTCACATTAGGAAATCAGAAGGATCTCAAATAAACAACTTAATATTGAACCTCAAACTCCTAGAAAAGGAGGAACAAATCAAACCCAAAGTTCATACAAGAGAGGAAATTATAAAGATCAGAGCAGAAATTAAAGCAATTGAGACTAAGAAAATAATACAAAGAATCAATGAATCGAAGAGTTGGTTCTTTGAAAGATTAAATAAAATTGAAAAACCTCTAGCTAACCTCATCAAAAGGAGGAGAGAAATTACTCAAATTCAATCAAGAATGAAAAGGGTGAAATCACAACACATCCTTTGGAAATCCAGAAGATCATCAACACCTACTTCAAGAACCTGTAGTCTAATAAGATGGAAAACATAGAAGAAATGGACAGATTCCTGGACACAAACAAATTAACAAAAGTGAATCAAGAAGATATAAATATTCTAAATAATCTGATATCAGTCAATGAAATTGAAAATGTAATAAAAAACCTACCAACAAAGAAAAGCTCAGGCCTTGATAGATTCACTGCTGAATTCTAAAAGAAATTTAGAGAAGAACTATTGCCACTACTTCTCAAACTCTTTAATGAATTGAAAGGGAAGCAATACTCCCAAATTCATTTCTGGAAGCAAGTGTTACTCTGATACCAAAACTGGAGAAGGACCCAATTAAGAAAGAGAATTACAGGCCAATCTCTGTAATAAACATAGATGCAAAAATCCTCAATAAGATACTGGCAAACAGAATGAAGCAAATCATCATGAAGATTATACACCATGACCAAGTTGGATTCATCCCAGGGATGCAGGGATGGTTCAATATACACAAATCAATAAATGTAATACACCATATTAACAGAGCCAAGGACCAAAATCATATGATCATCTCAATATATGCAGAAAAACCTTTTGACAATGTCCAGCACCCATTCATGATAAAAAAAAAAAAGTCAGAAAACTGGAGTAGATGGCTTTTATCTCAATCTGATAAAAGCCATCTATGACAAACCAACAGCCAACATCACACTAAATGGTCAAAAACCAAAAGCATTCACTCCAAAATCAGGAACAAGACAAGGATGTCTGCTATCACCACTCCTATTCAATAAACCTCTGGAAACATTAGCTAGAGCAATTAGACAAGAGAAAGAAATAAAAGGATTAAGGAAGAAGTTAAATTATCATTATTTGCAGATGACATCATACCCTACATAGAAGACCCCAAAAACTCCACCAAAAGACTTCTAGATTTAATAACCAAATTCAGTAGCATAGCTGGATACGAAGTCAACACTCAAAAATCAATAGCATTCCTGTACACAAGCAACAAACTCACAGAGAGAGAAATGAGGGAAACCACACCCTTCCCAACAGCATCCAAAAAAAATGAAATACTTAGGAATCAACCTAACAAAGGAAGTAAAAGATCTATACATTGAAAACTACAGTAACTTGAAAAAAGAGATCAAAGAGGATATCAGAAAAAGGAAAGATATCCCTTGCTCATAGATAGGAAGAACTAACATTGTGAAAATGGCCATACTCCCAAAAATTGTTATGCAGATTTACTACAATTACAATCAAAATATCATTAGCATACCTCATAGAATTAGAGATCTTCATAAAATTCATTTGGAACTACTCACGGTTTCTACCTCAAATAGAAAAAAGCAATTCTGGGCAATAAAGGCAAGGCAGGAGGCATCATAATCCCTGACTTGAAATTATACTACAAAGCTACTATGATAAAATCAGCATGGTATTGGCAAAAAAACAGACCCAAGGATCAGTGGAACAGAATAGAAGATGCAGACACAACCCCAAACACACTCAGCCTCCTTATCTTTGACAAAGGGGCCAAACATGTACAATGGAAGAAAGACAGCCTCTTTAATAAATGGTGCTGGAAAAACTGCCTTTCCACATGCTGAAGACTAAAACTAGACCCATGTCTATCACTATGCACTAAACTAAAGTCAAAATGGATCAAAGATCTACATATAAAACAGAAACACTAAATCTACTGGAAGAGAAAGTAGGTAGAAATCTTGAAGACATAGGTGTAGGCAGGCACTTCATGAACAAAACCGAGACCACACAGGAAATACTATAAAGAATAAGCAAATGGGATCTCACCTTAATAAAAAGCTTTTGCACAGCAAAGAAATCACTAACAGAGTGAAAAGAAAACCCACAGAGTGGGGAAAAATTTATAGCCAGCAGTCCCTAAGATAAAGGACTTATATCTAAAACATAAAGAATTGAAAAAAATCAGACCCCCAGATTCAAAGACCCAATCCAAAAATGGGCATCTCAGATGAATACACACTTCTCAGATGAAGAAATACCGTAGCAAATAAACATATGAAAAAATGTTCAACATCATTGGTCATTCAAGAGATGCAAATTAAAACAACACTGAGATTCCATCTCATCCCAGAAAGAATGGCTATCATTAAGAAATCAACCAATAACAAATGCTGGAGGGGCTGTGGGGAAAAAGGAACCCTTCTCCACTGTTGGTGGGAGTGTCGACTGGTGCAACCACTGTGGAAAACAGTGTGGAGATTCCTCAAAAAGCCAGGATTAGAGGTCCCATTCGACCCAGCTATTCCTCTTTTGGGCATCTACCCAGAAGAATTAAAAACATAATACCACAGTGACATATGTGCACCCATTTAATAGCAGCACAATTTGTAATAGCTAAATGTTGGAAACAACCCAAATGCCATCAACCGAAGAATGGATAAAAAAGATGTGGTTTTTTTATATAATGGACTACTGCTTAGCCATAAAGAAGTATAAACTTGAGACTTTTATAGGTAAATGGATACAACCAGAGACCATACTCATAAGTGAAATAAGTCATACTTGCATGTGTAAACATCTATTGTCTCCCTAGTGTGAGAAGCTGAAAGAGTAAATAAGATCCAAAATGTACAATAGATACTCTGAAATGGGAAGAAACTGTTCAAAAGGAAAGAGAAACTGGGATGGGGGAAAAGAGAAAAGAAGGAAGGGAAAGGGAAAAAACATATATACATATATTAATATACAAGATAGTTAAGATAGTTATACTACTAATTTCTCTCAGTTCATTGGAAAGCAAGGTTATATATATATGCTTATATTATGTGATCAATTTTTCATGCCTGTATCTTGTAATCTGAGCAACTTTGAAGATAACAATATGCAATGTATTAATCATTGTTACTCTATTATCTTGTTTTGAAATTTTGTAACATTTTTATTGTTTTTTCTCTTTAAAAAAAGCATTGACAAAGAATAGAGGGCCAGTGAGATGGCTCAGCGGCATAAGCGCCTGCCTGGCAAGTGGGAGGTCCTGAGTTCGACTCCCGGTACCCACATACGAAAAAAGGGCCGGTGATATCGCTCAGCGGCACGGGCGCCTGCTGGCGTGCGAGGTCCTGAGTTTGACCCCCAGTACCCACAAAAAAAAAAAAAAAAAAAAAAAAGAATAGAGTTGGGAAAAGGCAATTGAATGTAATCACAACTAAACTGAAAATGAAATAAAACTGTTTAGCATTCTACATACATACAGAAAAAAAGCATTCTACATTATTAGAAGGTAGATATTACGCATAAATCGTACAAAGAGAAAAGTGAAGCAGAAAGAATGAATGAGTTCATTTTCCAGAAATGGGTAGAAAAGGAAAATAATGGAACTTGATGTGTTTGTACTGATTTTACTCTCATCAAGGTACCTTATTATAATTTTGTTTCCCCAAAAAATTTCTCATAGAGAATATAATCACAACACATGAATTTTAATTTGCTTCAAAGTCATAAACTTCACATTGCTCAAAGCTTTCATCCTCCTTCAAATTCCAGAAAATAGATTTTTCCCTATTTTTATGAATAAACAATTTGAAGTTTGGCTAATAAGTAGCACAACTGTGATTTACCCCTAGATGTAACTGACACTGTACAACATCAAAATCAGGAAAGCCTAAAATTACAGAAATGAAGACATACGAGAAAACAGTAATAGTCCAGAAGTGGCTGCTGCAAAGTCAAGAAGGATAAGGACTGAGAAAAATGTCCTTATATTTAGTACTTTGGGAGATTTTTCAGTAAAAATGTGTTAGCAGTCAGACTGCACTAGATTAATAAGCAATAAAATAATAAAGAACGAGCACCATCAAACACAAAAAACTTTCAAGAAATCTGTCTGTAAAAGAAAAGACAGTATTTTAAAGAGATCTGTTTCACTTCAACTCTAATAGGACTTTTTGCAACAAATTAAATACTGTCCCTTCTGCAAAAAGCTATAGTTCAAACCAATGAAGATCCCTCAACCACGATGGTACTCCAGAGAAAGATTATTTGTAAAATGTACGAGACTTTGAGATGGGCATCTTCTATTCATTTCTTCTCTGAGTATCCATTTTGGACTCAAACAAATGGATTTCCTGCAGACTATTTATTTTTTACTTTCAGAATACATTTTTCATTATGAATGCCAATGGGAAAAATACAATTCACTTTTAGTGTTTTCAAATCATTTTTCTGGAACATATCTACTTAACTGACAACTTAATAACAAGCTCTCAGAAAGACTGCATATGTTTATACATGCAATGATAAAATGAATTTTTTCTGCGTTTTAGTAATTAAAATTTAATCATTTAAGAAAATAGTGTTTGTTTCTCTTGATGCTTATAATGTTTTAATATGAATTTACTTGGTGCTGAGTAGTTTTATATTTAAAATCTAAAGTTTCAATCATAGGCTCCTTCTCACTGAATTTAAACATAAAAGAATCCTCAGTCTAGAATTAAAATGCCTCAAAAATACCAGAAGCCTCTCTCACAGTCAGAAAATGTATACTTTTGTAAAACTTACAGCAGGGTCTAGGGGAACAGTACATAGTTTAAAGTACATTTCATATTTTTAAACACTGCTAGAAAAAGCATTCCAGCCATTTAGGAGACCAGAGAATGATTTTTAAATGATAAGCTAAATGATAGGCATCAATGTAGTATTATGTTTAAAAGTTGCAGCTCTCTTTCTTACTATTCATGGTTATGTATCTGTTTGTACATAGAAATGAGACACACAAGAATTTCTAGATAATGATATGAAGGATAAATGGGTAATCATACTGTTTTATTTTTTTACTGAACTGTAGTTGGCATAGGGACACAGTGGGAGCTAATTTTCCTAACAGTCATCTGCCACTGCCCGCCCCCCAACACACTATGTCTGGATTTTTGAGATAAAGCAAACCATTTTATCTAATTTTTTTCTTCTGGTTGAAAGAAAGCTCAAACATTTAAATTTGAATTCCTCATGGAGTTACTTGTCTTTTTAAAAAAAATTTTGGCTATGTTTATTTTTAAAAGATATAGCAGGGCCGGTGATATGGCTCAGCAGCACAAGTGCCTGCTGGCAAGTGCAAGGTCCTGAGTTTGACTCCTGGTACCCACATTAAAAAAAGAAAAAAAAAGATATAACAGTTTAGAAAAGTAAAGTTTGTTAATCTTTTAAGAATCCTGCATTGAGGGCTGGTGAGATAGCTCAGCAGCATAAGCGCCTGCCTGGCAAGCGTGAGGTCCTAAGTTCGACTCCCGGTACCCACAAAAAAAAAAAAAAAAAAAAAAAAAAAAAGGAATCTTGCATTGAGCAATAAAAATTAATTTGTGCTCTGTGGCAGCATCGTAAGTTTATATTGCCAAAACGTAATATAAATTAACCTTATCATCAAGACCCTGATGCATTCCTACTTTTCTTGATTCATGATATGAATTGGTTCTTGTTTCAGCATACTTATGAATGAGGAACTCTACAAGGTAAACACACTTGTGAGTAACGTATCCCTAGAACTATAGGAAGAAAAGGGAGGGAGGAGAAAGGAAGGAGAGGGTGGAAAAGGGAGGAAGGGAAGGAAGAAAAAGAGAAAGGGATGGAGAAAGGAGAGAACTTATAGAATTAACAGTCAAATGCCAGAATAGTTTCTGTTATGGTATGGATATGAAACATCCGCAAAGGGCAGGTGCTAAAGGCTTGGTTGGCAGCAGCTGATGACATTACTGGGAGGTGGTGGAAACTTTAGGAAGTGGGACCTAGTTAGAGAAGTAGGTCATTGTAGACCTTGTGCCCTTAAAGGGTTTAGCTTCCCTAGCCCCTTCCTCTTCTCCCTTTTCCTCTTTCTCACTCATGCTGCCTGCTGTCCATTATGAGGTGAACCACTTAGCTCCACAACATGCTCTCCAACCTCATGTTCTGCTTCACAATAGGTCCAGAGACAACTTAACCAAGTGACAATGGACAGAAACCTCTGAAACTATGAGCCGGAAGCAATCTTTCCTCCTTCAAGTTGACTTGCTCAGGAATTTTGTCACAATGATGGAAAGCTAACACAGTCTCAGAGCAGCAACTTTATTTCTACTCTAAAGAAACATGTAGGACTTCTGCATTGGTTATACGGAATCAGTATGATTTCTTATATAAAGTACATTCTCTGTCACTAGAATGTTTGCATTTGAAATCTAGTTCTACTGTTATCAAGTGTATGGCCTTGGGAAATGTATTTAATTTTTGTCTAGTTTAGTTTCTTATCTGAATAATGGAATACATTAATGCCTCCTATCTCATAGAATTACTACAGTGATCAAATACAATAACGTGTGTAAAGAGGTAAAAGACCTGGCACCAGGCCAGGGATATAGCTCAGCAGCACAGCGCCTGCCTGGCGAGCACAAGGTCCTGAGTTCAATTTCCAGTACCGGGAAAAAAAAAAAAAAGACCTAGCACCTTGTAAGTACTCAAAAAAAAGTTATATTCACTGTTCTTATCATCACTATGCTCCTTAAAGCTCTCACCTATAGTCACCTAACACACTAAATCTAATGATTGTTTTTTCATGTCACGACTCTGTGACGTTTTTCCTCCTAGGATCATCCACATTCTTTTACTTTCAATATTGTGTTTTATTTCAACTTGATAGTTTTATTTTTGTACCCATAACTGATTAAGAACTTGAGCTATATGAATCTCACCAGAGAAAAATTTTCCCATTTACTAAAACGTACTCGTATTTAGTGGTAGATACTAACGAGCAGACAAGAGAAAAATCTTATTAAAATGGAGAAATAAATTTTTGCAAATTTCTGGAAATAAATTCTACCTATTAACCAGCTTCAATATCCATATTTAAATATTTTCACCTTTAAATTATTTAATATATTTTAGAAACAAAAAACAAAAAGCCAAATTTCTTTTCTAAAGTCAAAACATTAGTTCTGTGGTTCTCTTTTTAATCAAAAGCCAAAAAAAAAAAAGCTATTTAAAACAAATTGCATTGCAGACATATGCTTCTAATACCAAAGACAAAGCTGAATGAAAAAAAAAAAAAGAAAGAAAAAGAAAAGAAAAAAATGAGTTATGTTTTTCTGGAAAAGAAGCAATAATACTCATATGACTGGAGAATTTGTAGACCACTCTTAAAAATGCAGGGCTAGGCCAGAGCAAATCCATCTGCTCAGCTGGTTTCCAGTACCATAATTCATTCATAATTCAAAGCCAATAGAAGCACTTTTATCTAGCAGAAGAAAGATGGGGAAAGGGAGTAACAGTGGACTGGAATCAAGGGAGGTGGTCCAGATCGATTTCAATAGCTCTAGATTAAGAAAGGAACAAAAAAAAGCATTCTTTGTAAGAAAGAACTCTCCTAGAGTTCCCAAAATGAGTTCAAGAAAAGTGGTCACTGCTGAGCCCCAAGACAGTGTGTACATACTCCTTTCCTATTCTCTCAACAGTTCACAAATGTTTTTTATACTTTTACCTGTATTCCATGTCTCTTGGTTTGCCCACAGCTCAGAGCAGGCTTAAATAAGCTTCCTCAGAGCCTGCACCTACCCTAGAGGTGAAGTGGTTGGGCTTACCCATACTCATCTTGATTGGCAGGTTTTCTCTGCTTGCTGCTTCCACTAGATGTCTCCGAACCTCCATCAGTGCCTCTTTGTGCTTGGTGTTCAGTAAGGCTTCCCACAGGGCTTTGGCTGCCGAGTCACTGCAATAGAAACACACAAAAAAAGCTTTAGAATAAATTTTTACTGGAAAGTAAAAGGGTTCAAAGAGAAAATTATAATATCCTCTTTGAGCATTAATATAGTCTTTCCTTCTGATAGACTTGAAGTAGTAGGATTCAAGAAAGAATATCTAATTCATTTAATTGGCATAATATTGAAAAATTAAGGAGACAATAAAATCAAGACAAGAAAGGAAGAAAGGCTATATTGTGCTATTTTATGTGGGAAAAACTATATGATAAATTTTTTTTTAAGATTTTCACTTAAAAGTACTTAAGAGTACAATTTAACATTGCTATGATAACAAATGCTATAGAGGCAAAATTAAATGGATGCCTAAAATTATTTTATCAGAGCATATAAACAAAATATATCAATTTGAGATAATATATTTATCTGAGAAACACAAAACAATCAGCAATGAGAATTCCTATTCAAAAATTACTCAACAGACTTCTTAATTAGTAGGCTTTCCTATTGAATGAAAGCCAGAGCTTGCACTAAGTAACCACGGCCTGAAGTACTCCACTTTGGGCCTTAGATTGGAAGGATGGAACTTACAGAAGCCTTTACAATCAATCATTGATAACAGCCCCAAAGCACTGCATTACACAGGGTCTCATCTGGGCTCACTTTCCAATAGCTCTCTGTCTCACCCAAAATGACTTGTCCAAATTATAAATGAGTACAGTGTTCTTTCCGGAAGATCTCTGCCATGTAGCCAAGTATACACATTTGTAGTAACATTTTCAAAGTTGAATATAAAGAAACAAAGATGACTTCTGTCTCTTTCTAAGGACTTCTTCCTCTTCTTAAAGCCCCATTAACTCTCCTAATATTCAGTAAGCAATAATTTGAAAATGAATGCATCTTTAAAATTTAGCTTGGAAGTTGTATCTATTAAGATATTAATTAAGCTTTAAAATTATACCTAATAAGATGCACCTTTCAAGCTAGAATTTGATCTGGAATAATGAAATTTTGTATTTTAGCACTGAGTTTAATGTCTGGCACACAATAATCTTTCATTAAATAGTAGTTGTTTTTATTACCGTCTATTTTTCTCTATCACTGTTCAACATCTGATCAAAACAGTCATCACTGTACCTCTTACAACAGTTAGTCTTTGTTGTCAACTCAGTTGGTGTGAGAGATGACTGAAAAACTGGTAAGACGCCCCTGCAGGTGTGTCTGTGAGGATGTCCCAGAAACAACTGGCACGTGGGTCGGCCAGCTGATGGGGAGACCCATCCTGAGTGTGTGTGGCTCTGATGGAAGAAAATGTGAAAGAAGGGGGACATGTGCATGCTTGATTCTTCTTCAGCAAGTACATTTTTCTGCTACTGCCATCATCCACAGACATCACACTCTAGCTTCCTCAGCCTTTGAATGTGCATTCACACCAGTAACTCTCCAGGGAGCTTCCAGGTCTTCAGTCTTGGATAGGGGCTGCATATTGGTCTTTCTTGTTCTGAGACTTCCAGCTTCTTAAAATGAGCAGCTACTGGTTTTTCTGCCCCTCCAACTTGCAGATGGACACTGTTGGACTGTCCAGCCCCTGATCATGTGAACCAATCTAATAAATCCTCTTTTATATGTTGTCTACATATTTATTGGTTGCTGTGCTCTAGAACACCCTGGCTTGTACAATTATTGCATCTATTATTATTCTTAAGTTTAATATAAGCAAACAGGTAAACTACCACATAAGCCTGTTGTTGCAAACCTATGGCATGTGTGTTATTTGTTTTTCTTTTAAGACAAAAGATGTTGATGTATGAGTTGTTTTTTCTAAACTAAAACCTCAGTATTCAGGTTTAATTGCAGTGGTGGCACTCTGCGATAGATAAGCAGGTTTTGGGTTGTAGTTTAGGTATTCACCTCTAAAAGGTTCGCCATCACTGATATATGCCAAGCTCTATGGTTGGTTGGAATATAGATAAAAATAAGCTTTTAATGACTTATCCTCTGGAAAAAAGAGGCAGCCATGAAAGCAAAGAAATTACAAAATAAAATGTGATAAAAGTTATGACCAATGATTGCATAGATTTCTATGCAACTTCAATGCTGTCTGGCTGGACAGGGACTGAGTGAAAGATTTCTACTGGGAATGATGAACAATGACAAAGAAACATGAGCTCCAAAAGCAGTCAAAGGAAGAAACTATAGTCAATCTAGGAAGGAAAATGGAAAAGAAAGGCTTCAGAAAGACATAAAATCTCAGTCACAAAACAAGAGAAAAAAAGGACATTTCAGAATGTGCAAAGTCCTTGATATATGATACCTAGGACTCTTTTGCTCCCTGCTAAGATGCAGGGGAGGGGCAGCAGACAAAGAAAAGATAGGAGAGACTCTGTGAAAGCCCTGCATTCCTTACCAAGTCTTGTAGACTACCCTGAAAGTGACAGGATGCCAAAGAGTTTGTAATTGCTTTTGTAGACTTTACTCTGAAAGTGACAGGATGCCAAAGAGTTTGTGATTTCACACCCTGAGAAGAGCAGCATAACTCAGCATTTATGAACATTGTTTTTATCGTAATTCGAAAGTAGTATCAACAATGAGCCTCCAGATAGAACATCACTAATTTTTCCCTTCCCATGAGAATATGTAGCTCACTAATACAGTATGTCTCCAAGATGAAAGCGGGTGTTAGGTAATGCTATAGGATTTTCATAAGAACAATTTCTCTAAAGCTCAGCAGGCAATAGAGAACCACTGAAGAATTCTGAGCAGGAAGTTACACTTCCACTTTATCAAACTTATGGTCCGTAATCCTATGCCACTTTTAATTTCTCCCCATACCACAGGGATTTCTCAGTCTCAACACTGAGCCTCTGGAGTAGAACATCACTAATCTCTTCCTTCCCATGAGAATATGTAGCTCACTAATACAGTATGTCTCCAGAATGAGAGTGGGGGTTAGGTAATGCTGTATAGTATTTGCCCCGTTATATTAGTACAGTAACTAAAATATGAGGTCAAGAGTCAGATAAATCTGGGTTCAAACTGAAACCACTCTCCCCTTCACCTACTTCAAATATATGGCCTCCTAGATCATCCTCACAAGCACAAGGACCTCTTTTCCACCTTGGCCAGGAACATTCTTCTTACAACCAACCCCCCACCCCAAGGTATCTGCAGAAATGTCACCTTATCAAAGAGGTCCCCATTACCCTGTACAAAGGAGTAGTAAAGCCCATCCCAGGACCTTATCATAGCACTCTCTTACCTGCTTGCTTGCCTTTACTGTTCGACACAATGCTTATGATTACTGGACTTAATGTTTCCATATTGTTTGCTTATTGTTTATCTCCCTCTTGAAGGTAAGGTCCTTCAATGAAGGCAGGGACTTTGTTTCATTCATTGGTAATTCCGTACTGTCTAGAATGGTGCCAGTGCTATGGAAGGTATACTCAATAAACATTGAATAAATGATAATTGCTACTCATGTAACTTTATGCACATAATTATTTCTCTGTTGTTATCAGCTTTCTCATCTATGGAGGTGAAAGTAATAGAAGAGATTTCACAGGACTGTTGTAATGATTAAAAGAAATAATGTACATAATACACTTTCCTGATTCACAATAATGTGAGTAGACATAACCAGGCATGATGTGCACACATGTAGTCCCAGCTACTCAGGAGGCTGAGGCAGGAGGATCATAAGTTCAAGGCCAGCCTGGGCAACTTAGTAAAACTTTTATTTAACAAAAAAAAATAATAATAAAAAGCAGCTATGGTATAGCCCTTGCTTAGCTCTGCATGAGGCCCTGGGTTCAAATCTCCAATACTGAAAAAAAAAAATTGCATACTTGTGTGCTTGCTGTAGTGATTGTTACTACTATAACTATTGTTATGTTATTACTACTGTGACTGACAGTCACAGTCTTTATATCCAAGAATTTGTAACATAATGGGTAAATTCACTTAAATACACTGAGTGCTTTTATTCTTAAAATCCTGATTAGTGCATATACAGTACAGTTTACTAATGTCACTTGGGGCTTATACTCTCCGGCTCTTGTTTATTAAAACACTTCAGAAGTACATAGTTTCCATGATCTCTAACACTGACACACAGACAAATCATGTTTCCTTGAAAATTGTTTTGTTGATATAATTCTTATTTTAGATATGTCTGACTTCCTAATATTTGCTTTCTGCTCTAAACAGTTTTTTAAACACATGAAACTAACCTCTACATCACACATGGTCATTTTAAGTTTACCAAGAGAAAATTCATGAACTAATAATTTAGGTTCTCTGAATAACTGAATAATCACACCACTCTATTACTGCTACATGGTAGTTCACACGTACACTCCTACTGGGTATGTGAGTTGAGTGCGGGAGTTGAGTCACTGCCTTTCTCTAATATGTCCATGAAATTTTACCCAATAGGCAACACTTCATACTATTGATGTTTCACATGAAATCAACTCCTGATGTTCCATTTCATAAGTCAAGAAGAGTTCATTGAAATCCACATTATTATCATACTACTGGGGTTTTATGTAATTCTTTATTCTCTCCAACTATGCAAACCTTTATTTTCCTATTTAGGAAACAAGCGATACAGAGAGGGCTGTTACACACGGCCAGGGTAGTGGACTAAGAATAGGAAGCAGTGCTGCAGAATGTCAGAAGCATGAGTTCTGGACTAAACAAAATGGGGCTCTGGCTTTGCCACTTACTAGCTGTATATTATCCCTGGGAGCATTATTTAACCTCTCTGCACATGCTTTCTTAGCTGTTAAATGGGGACGGTTAGAGTACGTATTCAGTAAGTTGCCATGAGATTGAATGTGTAAATATATCTAAAGTACCTAGAATGATGCTGAGTCCACAAGTATTCAATAAACTCAGCAGTAGCAAGAGCAGCAGCAATAGTAGTAATGAAAAGATAAAAGGTCAGATTTTCTTGTAAGATATAGAAGGAAATCTATTTTAGAAATAGTCTTTCCCACCTGTTAGCATATATATGTACACAGCACTGTCAGCAGCTTCATTTTCTAATATGAAAAGGTCAGCACTAGGTAATATAGAATTTATGGTATGCCCTAAAACCTCCAAATGAAATAATCTCCCTATATATGACAAGTTGATGTAAAGAATTTTTATTTTTCACCAAATAAAATAAGGCAGTTACCATGAATTACTCAGAAACTGACAGCTGTAGGAAGTTAGTTTTTCTTATGCAGGTTTTTTAGCAATGACTTCAGTGCCAACTTCTTTTTTTATTTTGTTTTTGTTTTTTTGAGACAGAGTCTCACTATGTAGTTCAGGCTGGCTTTGAAGTCACAGCAATCCTCGTGCCTCAGCCTCCCAAGTGCTAGGATCACAGGCGTGCACCACAACACCCAGCCCTAAGTGCCAGCTTCTTACCTCTCTGATCTGATTACACTGAAAACCCAAAGGCTGCATGCAAGACATTTTAAAACTTAACTGTTACTTTACAGAGGAGCTGTGTCTGAGGAGCTCGATTCTGTAATTATTTCCAGGCTGACTACCTGCTGTATAACTCTTAGGTCAGAAGTAAACAGTAGAGGTAATACAAAATTAATAACCTTTTCATCTTCAGCAGGCATCTATCCAACCCCACAAAGATATGATGAAAGCTATTTTCAGTTTTTGAAAGCACCTAAAGAAATTTTATAATATGCCTGAGAAAAACAGTACAGCTTCACACAAACCAAACTGCTACTAGCTCCTATGTATACCTAATCTAAACCCTTTGTGTTCTATTGTAACTCACTTCATCTTGCTTAGCTGCTTCTCCTAAATTTAGGAACATCTGGTCAACACCTTTATAATCAGGCCTGCCCAAAAACAGCTTCTTTCTTTCTTTTTCTTATAACTAAATTATGAAAGATTATTGAAAGGTAAATATAATATTAAGATATATTTTCAAATGCCATCACTACATTCTATTTTAAAAGCATTTCAGAATTTACAAAACATCTTGGGCCGGTGAGATGGCTCAGCAGCATAAGCGCCTGCCTTGCAAGCGCGAGGGCCCGAGTTCGACTCCCGGATCCCACATACGAAAAAGGGGCCGGTGATATCGCTCAGCGGCACGGGTGCCTGTTGGCGCGCGAGGTCCTGAGGTCGACCCCCCGGTACCCACAAAAAAAAAAAAAACATCTTACATCTTGTTTGATCCTCATCATTAGCTCACCCGAAGCTAAGCCGTTATCAACGAACCAATTTAAGGAGCCTCAGAGGAAGCAACTGACTCAAATACACTCAACTTGTAAATGAGAAAACCAGACATGTGCCAAGATAACAGGCTTCAAAGTCCAATAACCCTTCTGGTATAACATGCCATGCGTGGTGATAATCACATCATCAAATAGAATCAATGTTGTAGAGTGTTGATTATTTTCAACTTGTGACATTGGTTTTCTTTTCTAATCCTTAATATCCACTATTCTCCCTTTAAATTTACATATGGACCCACATAGGATAGAATAAGATAAAATGAAGAGTAAAGTAGATCTACACCTCAAGTAGCCAATGCTTTCTCAGGATTTTGCATGCTTTTTGCTTAAAATAATATCATACTATTATTATTATTATTATTATTATTATTATTTCCCTGTAGTCACCAATAGCCAATAGCAATCGCTTTGTTACATAATACTAATCATTTCCTACTTTCATTCAGCTTTCTTATTTAAAATTTTCCTTCCTAAAATCTTTGCTGAATATTCAAACATTTTACATATATTTGATTTATATAAATGAAAATGTAAAACACTAAGCTCTAAATTGCCCAAAGGTATTATTTCCAATCTGGAAGGAGAGAAGAAAAAATACCCTCTAGTTATTTTATGACTTATAACACTGAAACAAAATGAAATCACTTGCCTAGTATCTCATTATTAATAAAAATTTTTAGCCAACCATGGTGGCACACACCTGTAATCCTAGCTACAAGGAAGCTGAGGCAGGAGAACTGCAAGTTTGAGGACAGCGTAGTCAAGGTAGCAAGACCCTGTCTCAAAAATTAAATTAAAAAAATTGTTTTTGATACTGGGAATCAAACTCACAACCTTGTGTTTGCCAGGCAGGCACTGTGCTGCTGAGCTATATCCCCAGCCCAAATTAAATTAAATAAAAAGGACTGGGAATGTAGCTCAGTGATAGAGCACCCCTGGATTTAATCCCCAGTGCTTATAAAAAACTAAAAAGAGACTTAGAGCTCACGTTTACCACTGGAAGTGCTGATGAGCTGATTTTATAACATGGGTCAATTCAGTTATCTTCCTAGGTTCCACTTATAGGTATAATTCATATTATTATTTTCATTTATTGAGAACTCACTATGTCATAGGCAATATGACTGTTATCATCTCATTCAATAGCAATCTCCCAGGATAAGTTTCACTGACCCCATTCTACAAATGAGAAAGTAGATTCTTGAAGAGATAAAATAATTAGCCCAAATTACATAACCAATAAATTAGGATTTGAATCTGGGACCACATAGACTCCAAAATCCATCCATTAACCATGATCTTGCTCTATTCTGCAAGACTTGAACTAAAATGGCCAGTGTCTGAGATTCCCTGAGTCCCCATCAAGCTAAATTTACAAGGTATGCATTATGTCCTGGTGCTCCAAATTCACATGTATGAATTTGACTGACTTTCCAAAGCTCAGCAAAAGATGGGTGAATCTCCTATGCTGTTACTTATTGTATTAAAACTTTTTCACAAATCCAGTGACAGTAATAAAAAGAATAAAAGAACATTTTCAACAGCTCATAGAATATAAATTAAACAATTTTCTACTTCCTCTCTGTTTTTAAAGTCTTATTTTCCAGAGATAAACTTAATTCACTGTAGCTACTAGAACACAACTTTATTTATTACAGTGGATTCTTTAATGTATACAATAAAATAGAATACTTGTGTTATGAAAAGATTTATGATATTATTATGAAATATAGTTACTATATTGTCAATAACTACACGAAATGCCAAATACATACTAAATGTATGTACTCTTTTGATAAACTGAGTATCTTGTATCTTTAAGAACCAAACTAATTTGACAAATTATCATGTTTAAAGACTAAAAACCAATAACATAGGCATAATTAGAAGCAGCTAGAAATTGCTTTCTTAAGTCTCTCAAGGGACTTCTATATATGAAGACATGGTTCTTTTAGTTCATTCCTGGCTCTTTATTCACCAGAATTACTCAACTCTTAACAAAATCTTAGAAGCTGCTTTGGTTTGGCATGTATGAAATGTCAAATAGAGTCCCCTAGGAATAAACAGGAAATATTTATTCATCACCAAATAAAATACAAAAAGACAGCAATAATTTTTAAAAGGTGGCTGAATGTTGAATCATGGTGCTACTTCAAGTGGAAGGCATGCAATTAAGAGACTGAGGATGAGCTCTGAATGCACACCATTATCGTGTGACTAAACTCAGAGAAATGGTTTTTTCATGGCATGCACGGGAAGCTAAGTTTACTCACAGGATTTGCAACAGCAGTCACACTATTCAAACAGAAATACAATAACAAAAAAACCCAAATATTTTCAAATAATTTTAAACAGAGAGCAAGCTGAGTCACAGTTTTCCTCAGCAGGGAATAATGGCTTCCATCAGTGGGAGCTTAATGAGCTCCAAAGGTAAATTTCTTTCAACAGTCATCTTTCCTCTTGACTATTATTTTAAATAATTACTTCATCTTTAAAAATGTATCCATTACCTTTCATCTCAATAGAAGTGAAATCAGTTAACTGCAAATTATGTGAAGTAGACCGTTGGCACTGGAAAACAGTCTTTCCTCAGTCTTTCTTTCAAAAATATAAGCACCTCCTATGGGCCAGGCATTTATCAAGCAGTGGGAACTGCAGCTGTGAGCAGCCTTCAGCGGCACCCAACAGGAAAGCTAAAAACTGAGCATGTTCCTGCAGGGTGATGAAAACAGGCACCCAGCCAGAGTATAATACCTAACCTGGTCTAAGTGGATGGAGGTCAGAGAATGGCTGAGGACGTGCTCTGACTTCTGAAAAATGTGGGGGAGTTAGCTAGGTGAGAAATGGAGTACTAGTAGATTGAGCAGGTAGCATTACGGGTAGGGGGCCTGAGGGGAAATCCGCAATCTTTTTTAAGGAAATGAAGTACAAATAAAACAGAAAGACCTAGTTTGATCACTCTCAACACAGACCAATCACTTATGGCCTGGCAACCCACATGCAGGATTATAAGCTCTTTTTTCCAACAGCAGCCAAAGCATCTTCAACAACTTCCTGACCTAATCAGATCTGCATTATTAAAAGATCACTGAAGACTCCAATGGAAAGTGGATCTGAGGACTGGCTGGGAGGCAATTTCAGGAATCCAAGCAAAAGTCAGCAATGGCTCATATTAGAGAGCAACTTCCCAAAGTGCTCAGAGTGTATCATTCCCCTCTCAAAACATTGCCAGGTTTCCTACTACTATTAAACTTAAGTCCAAGCTCCTTATTTAGCCAACGATGTTGTAAGTTTTGCACATTCCTATGTCGACAACTTCACCACCCTCTGTTTAGCTTCATCCTTTAATCGGTCTCAGCTACGCTGGCCTGAATTGCCCATAGATTGGATCAAATGTGTTCCAAACTCAGAAACTTAGTATTTGCTACTCCCTTTAACTAGAACCCTCTCCTCTGGGTATTCATTAAATTAGGTTTCATTCATTAATTCATTCACTCAACAAATATTTATTAAGCACCTACTATATGTCAGTACTGTTAGTCCTTGGCCACTCTAGCAAATGTGGCTTTTCCTATTTCAAATCCATATCTCATATTTTATTGTAATACTTGTCCCTAACTGAAAATATTAAACAGAATTTGTTTTAATAAATTGGGAGTAGACATGGCCACAGCACATTAAGAACAGAAGCCTTTTGGCATAACTGAAGTGTCCGCAGCTGAGTCCCATGGGTGACAGTATACTCAAGTTACCAATACCTCCCCAGCCAGGCGGTGGAGGTATAATAGTATATTAAGGTGAACAAGTCAGACACAGACTTTCTCTCAGAAAGTTTTTAAAGGCTAGTCAGAGAGAATAGACAATAAACTAGTAATTACAAGATTAAGAACTAGAAGCTGACATAGGAAATAAAGGCTGCTATTGAAAGGAAAGACAAAGGTGGAGGTGGGGTGGAAGAAAGCTGCATGTAGGATGCCAGAAGGTATGATATCAGGACACCGAGGACCTAAAAGCAGTTAAGTGTAGCTGAAGCCAAGAATATGAGTATGCAAGAGGGAGCAGAAAAAGATGGAGGAAATGAATGCTGAAACAATTAGTAGAGAGCTGATATAGATGGGCTCTCTGAAACAAGTTTCAAGTTTAAGTCTTTACCCGGAGGACAATGGAGAATCACTGCAAGACTTTACCAGGACAGCGCAGAGTCAGATTTACTACTGTTACACACCTAAAGAAATGTGCTTCCCAGCAAGTGAATATTGAAGCTTCTTATTTTGGGTTTTGTTTATTTAGTCAACAGACATTACTGAATACCTACTTTGCATCAGGCACGATTCTTAGAACTGGGAATACAGCAGCAAACAAAACAAAATGACTGCTGTTGTGTAACGAGTTTATTTTCAGAATATAACAGATGGAAATCCTAAAGTGGAATTCAAATCTTACAGGGTTCCTTAGACACCCTCTTATCCACTGTCTTTACAGACAAAAACTGTGACCATGATAGATTGAGTACCCTGGTCAAAGTCATAAAGTTTTGGTGGAAAAGCCACTCTACCACTATAGACAACAGAAACTGTGAAAAAGAAATAAGCCAGACTCAGACAGCCAAATTCTATACTGTATCACATGTTCTCCCTGATACGTGAGAATCTTAAAAAGATGACATGAACATAGAAGGGAGAATATTATTAGAAAAGAGGAAGGGAAGAAGGGGGAGGGAAGAAGGAGAGTAAGGAGGGTAATAGGGGGACTGATATGACCAAAATATAATATACGGATGCATGAAAACACCACATTGAAACTCAGTACTTTGGGTGTGGGGGAACTGCACAGAAGCTGCTCAAAGACAAACACACACACACAGACACACATTCATATCAGCAGAAAGTGGTTCAGTAATTGAAAGGAAGAGATTATTTTAGGGAGTTTTTGTATCTACTGTCAGATTTGTTAAAGAATGTCCTCATAACTATCAAATATACTGTTAAAAAAGATAAGATCAGTTCAAAAACCACAGAACTTCATGCAGCTCATCCTTTGGGAAAGTCATTTATATATACCTTCCAGGCCTTGTCTATAGTATATGCCTCTTACACTACAGGAATGTGATTTTCATTAATTCACCCACCAAGAATAAAGCACCATGCAAATTTAATCTGTACTGTTCCAACTTGGAAAAAGGATTTTTTTTTTTTTTTTTTTTTTTTTTTTTTTTTGAGACAGAGTTTCCCTTTTAGTCCAGGCTGGCCTTGAACTCACTATGTAGCCCAGGCTGGCTTCAAACTTGTGGCAATCCTCCTGCCTCAGCCTCCTGAGTTCTGGGATTATAGGCTTGTGCCACCATGCCCAGCAAAAGGATATTATTTTTAAAGCATGAATAAATGTGTTATCTATTATAAATGTTTAATTAGCATAGTAATCTCATTGTGAATTATTTACTTTTGGTTTGGTATTCAAAAGATTTAAGATGTCCTAAAAGAATACATGTTCTGGGCCAGTGAGATGGCTCAGCGGCGTAAGCGCCTGCCTTGCAAGCGCGAGGGCCCGAGTTCGACTCCCGAATCCCACATACGAAAAAGGGGCCGGTAATATCGCTCAGTGGCACGGGTGCCTGTTGGCGCACAAGGTCCTGAGGTCGACCCCCCGGTACCCACAAAAAAAAAAAAAAAAAGAATACATGTTCCTCCTGTATCAATCTATAACAAAGAGAAAATCTATCTGTATGATTAGTTCCAGATTATAAATGCACTGGAATATCTTTAACAGTATGGAAATGACAGCCACCTGTTAGGAAAACTAAATAAAATCCAGGATAAGCACAAGATTTATAATGTTTGGAACAATAAAAGAACTGTCTCCAACTGATATATATAATCAAAGTTTTATCTCCTTCCAAGTTATACTCTATTTTGACATTTCTTCTTCAATAATTTCCTCCTAGCAAACAGTAAAGTGTAGGAAAGACTGTTGTTTACATGGATTCCTACTGCATAACTAGGTTAACTCAATATCGGGATCTTAAATCACTAACACAGCCAGATTACCTAAACACCAAACACACAACCCCTCTCTGTATAATTTCCTGCCTCTACAGAATGTACTTGGTGTTCCTGTAGTTTACTTTCTGACCCAGTCCAAAGGCCAGCATTTGCTCCCCTGGGGAACTCTTGGCTGGAATGACTGTGTGTGTGTTGGTTTGAATTCAAGAGGTGGAAGGTTAAGGATTAATTCATGTGTTAAGAAACTCTAAGACGTGATAGTTTTACAGAGGCTCCTAGAAGCAAACTCATCCGCCTGCTTTATCCCAGTACTTACTCCTGAAGAAGAATCATTTCAGCTCAGCATAATCTATTGTTCTATTAATCGCGCAGTGATTCCAGAATCTACCACTCTCTTGTTTAGACACCATTGTATCTAAACACACATACGTATGGAGTTTTAAAGGCTACCAAATTGGAAAAACTTGATTTGCCAAAAATCATTATAGTCTTACTTTTTTTCCTTATTGGTTTTCTGGGGGGTTAGGGTTCAGGTGAAATATGAATTTATTTTGCTCTTATTATTTACTATCTTATCCATAGATTTTGTTAAGGTGTTTTATATCCTCTCAATACTTCAGAAATATGGAATGGTGCTGAGGTGTTAATGTGAATACAGCTGTGAAAAGAAAAGAATGCACAGCAGTTCTTTCTACAAGAGGAGCTCAGGAGTAGTGATCTGTTTAGCAGGCAGAAAACAACTTACAGTGGTACCTCCCAGTTCACAAATGCTTTTTGTTTGCAAAAAATTTGGTTCACAAACAAAAGAGTTTGGCAAAATTTTGCTTTTGTTTGCAAACTCTGCATGAGGTGGCAAACACAACCGCAGCCATCTTTTCCACACAAACACAAACATGGCCATCTTTTCCAAAATTGTAGAACAAATTAAGTTCATAAACTGAGGTACCACTGCATTTCAAAGTGGGATTGGCACATAATTTTTACTTATTATAAGGATGAAGGCATGCAGAGTGCAGCAGCTAGGTCTTTCCCAAGATCTGGCAGCGGCAAGGCTGCAGTCCTGTTGTCACAGTGCCTGGGCCACCCGCGAGACAGGTGCCAGGAGGAGGGGTGGTAGTGACATCTAGATCTCATTACACATCAGAAAAATGAAAAAACAGGAAAACTCTATGGAGGAAAGGAATCCACTTAGCGTTTTCTAAGAAGTAGAATACAAGGTTCATAGGCTTTAAAAAATTCTATGTTCACCAACACTTGTACATTCTGAAAGTTAAATTACGAAGACCTGTTACTTTTAGAACAGACAGTTGGAGCATTTTCAGTGTAGAAAGAAAGCTCTTCAAATCCAGAAACCATGGATCCAAGATGAACCCCTTACTAAGACCAAGGCCAGTGTGGCTATTCAAAACATTAGTACTATGTCCTCTAAAGTGAAAAGAAAGAACATGAAATGCTTCATTTCTTACTCAAGGAGAGAAGTTGCCATTATCAGAAAGAACTCAGACCATGATTACTGCAGAGAGAAGAGTCCCTCGAAGCCAGTTGCTGGCTCACCAGCAAATAGTGTTTTAGGTCAGGCCGGTACATAGACCCAAGACAGAGCCACAAGCTTTTGACTTTCCCAACACATATAATGGGGAGTGTCAAAGTCCAAGTGAGAGTGACAAAACTGTGGTTACCCTGAGCAAGCATAAGAGAAAATGTTTTTCCTATGGCTGCTACCAAGGGCTGGACACCACAGGAATGGGGGAGTCCTGATTCAAAAAATGTTCCAACTTAACCAGCATCAAAGAATAAAAGTGTCCACTCTCATGATATACAAGAAATTATGCACAATAAGATTTCATTATAAGATTCTTAGATACTAGCATCTCAAAACAAATAAAGGAGTTTGGAAGCTAAGAAAAGCCCAGAAAACCAGGGTAGAGAAGGTCACTCGGGACCATCAAGAGACCCTTACGGATAATGCTGAGGGTGGCAGTTGCAGCCAATTCCCTTCCCCAGACCTAAGGACTCTTCTTGTTGGCATCAGCCATACTTTCCAGATACAGACAGCAATGTGGTAGTGAAGGAAAGAACTGTCACCTGCCTAATGGCCATAATAAAGGCAGGCCTTCTGTGGGCAAGGAGCCTAATTTAGATGAAGCATTCCCTGACCAACAGAATGGCAGTGCCACAGACACCTGGGACCAGATGCCGGGTTCCTCTCCTCACTGGGAGTGTGCAGGGCTGATTCATGAGAGCCCCTTATCAGAACATCATCTAGTAACATGTTCACTTCACAAACCGAAAGAGGAACTATGACTCTGGATAAGGAAAATCTGACAAGTACCATCAGTGATGACAAGGTAAACCTGTTAGTGTCTGGAGCGGATAAATCAGAAGTGTACATAGGCCTGCATCTGAAATGACTGTTGAAAAAGAGAATTCCTGCCAGATAGAGGAGGAGAAGGGATTTTTCAAATAGAACATTCTTAGTTCCAAGCTGCTGGACCACCCTTAATGTGAAAGTCCACTAGAAACTCCTCTGGAGTACAGTGAACTCAAACTGGAAAATCAAGCGTGAGGTGGAAAGAGTCAAAAAGCATCTCCCATGGATAATGAACAGCCATCAACCTGCCTTTCTGGCAGGTATTCTTCCTTTATTCTCCCCCACAAGCCAGCCTACACTCACTGTCCATTATCCTTCCTCCAAGAAGCTTATTTCTTCCTCCCACACATGGCTTTCTCTTTAAGCACTTGGATATTGTTCTTGATGACTTGTATATTACTGCATTATGTACATGTTTTGTTCATTATTTAATTAATCTTTTATTGATGGATGGACACTTTTATTGATTTCTAAATGTTTCTTCTATAAACTTACAGTGCACAATGAAAAAAAAATTTTTAACCCAGGGCCTTCATACTAAACTATATCCCCAGATCTTTTTATTTTGAGACAGGGTTTAACTAAGTCACTAAATAGTCCAAGGTAGCGTCCTGGACTCAGTTTCCCACAGTGCTGGGATTGTGGGTGTGCATCACCACAGCCAGCTGAAATTCTTTACACTTACACAATTGTTTCTGTAAGTTAAATTTCCACTATTAGAATTTCTGGTGAAAAAATATTCACACTTCTTGGGCATGGTGGTGCAAGCCTGTAGTCATGGCTACTCAGGCTGGAGGCTGGAGGATCACTTGAACTCACAAGTTCCAGATCAGCCTAGGCAATATGATTTTACTCTGTCTCCGAAAAAAAAAGAAAAGAAAAGAATGTACACATTTAAAAGCTTAACAAAAATTTTAAATAAATTACCTTCCAAAAAGTTAAGCAGAGCTGGTGATATAGTTCAGCGGCATAAGCACCTGCCTGGCAAGCACGAAGTCCTAAGTTCGACTCCCAGTACCCGCATATTAAAAAAAAAAAAAAAAGTTAAAACAGTTTGAATTTATTAAACTTAGCTAGTTTTATAGATCACATGTGAGTATTGTTTTGTGGGGTTTTTTTGTTTGTTTGTTTGTTTTTGTGGGTACCGGGCTCGACCTCAGGACCTTGCACACCAGCAGACGCCCGTGCCGCTGAGCGATATCACCGGTCCTTTTTTCGTATGTGGGATCCGGGAGTCAAACTCGGGCCCTCACGCTTGCCAGGCAGGCACTTATGCCGCTGAGCCATCTCACCAGCCCTGTTTTGTGTTTTTTTTAAGTGTAGACATCTTTTTTGTGTGTTTATTGACTATTTTTTCTTTGCAAGATTTTCCTTTCCCTGTTTTTCTATTGGAGTGTTTTTATTTTATTTATTAATACATGAGAAGCTCCTCTGTACCAGCCTCTAGGCTCCTTCCTAAGAAAGTAGCATTGAACAGAATACACTAATTTCTGCCTTCATAGGCCACACCATCATTCTAGCTGTACAACTGTTAAATTAATTAGTAATTATAAATGTCTTAAGGATTGTGTCTCCCAAAAGGTAAAAGTCCTTGATACCTCAACACTGTTTATATTTTTCTTCATAGAAATTTTTCACTTCTTATGTAGTAAAGTTTATCTGTCTTTGACTTCAAAAAAAAAAAGGGTGAAGGAGAGTTTCTCATAAAGCTAAGTCACTTAATTCAGAGTTTTGGGTTTTTGTTTGTTTTTTTTCAGTCCTGGGGATCAAACACAGGACTTCACACATGCTAGGTGAGGACACTGACACTAAGCTACATTCCCAGCCTACTTCAGAACAATTTTAATATGTTAAAATAAATACTCTTTTGAATGTGTGTGTGTGTGTGTGTGTGTGTGTGTTTGTGTGTGTGTTAGTTATGTGGCAAAAGTAAAGGACCTTACTAGATCCATAAAAAGTAGGGAGCTCTATGTTCCTGTTTGATTTCTCTGTTCAACAATATCCAAAAGTCTGTGAGACACTTCAAAAAGCTCCAGGGCTGAGGAGCAGAGTAAAGAATATTCAGGTTTCCTTATGATTTTTATAGCTAAAATTAATAAAGGAGATGGGAATTCAGAGTAAAAACCCCAAACAATGGGATAACAAACACACGTGTCTGGAATGTTTTCCCCAAGGAAAAACAAAGTTCAGAAGGCACTGAATAACTAGCACTCATTGATTTCAACCACTCCCCTGGCTTGGAAAGATACTTTCCCTTGATAAAAGTCTTCAGTTAGTTTTAAAATGTACCTGAGATATGTTAATTGGGTAGCATCAGACATACACACACAGACATAGCTGTCAAGGAGATGTCCAGGGCCAGGGAGCCATGGTCAGGCCAGCAAGAGACACACAGAGTATTGTAGGCTTAAAGACTCAGGTCCCAACCCCACAACCAGAGGCCAGGATCAGCCTGAACGTCTGTTAATTTGAAAGTGAGAGAACCAGCGCACTGCCCTAAACCTTCTGCAGGCTTGCTGGGATTATCCAGCACAGATCTGGACTCTGACTGCGTTTTTTCCTTCTTTCTTTCCCTCCTATCTCTTCAGCAGTTTCCTGAGTCTTGAGGACTCTTCCTTTGTCTTTCAGCTTTGCTTCTAATCTCTTTCTCTTCTTTTATTTCTCTATTTTTTCCTCTTATCCCTTTCAAATTTTCTCCCCTGAGGGTAAAGTCACTCTACTGAGTGGATATTTACTGTATATAATTTTCTGTCTTTGATATTGTTATATAACTATAAAATCTTGTACCTAAGGTTAAAGGTCGCAAATTAAGAATTATCACAGTCTGTCATTTTCCAGTCCATGTTTGATGTTATTGTTATTACTGATTGTACTACTTTAGCCAAGGTGACATACTCGTGATCAATTGATCTTCCTTACATGCCAATACCTACATTGTCTGAGGGGTTACAAATACTATAGTCCAGTACCAAAGAACTGGGTGCTAGGCCAAAAAGGCACCAGTCTTTCATCCCTAATAAATTGGGACAGACTCAAAAGCCAAAAGCTAGCTACTCCTAGAAGACATCTCTGAAAAGTAGTCATTTCCTAAAGGGATCTTGATGCTAGTAATAATGTTACCTCATGTAAGCAATTTACAACCCTCGACACAGAAAAAATAAACACAAAAAAATAGAAAATGAGAAAACATGGAAGCAAGATGTAACCCATAATCACAAACTCACCCAAGGCAAATCCAGAGGGCATTGAAGTGGAAGAAATAAAAAAACCTCCCAATGTCATTTTATGAAATAGTGGCAGCACAACTAACAAAAGAGATCAGTAAGTCTTGACAAAAACAATACAGAGATAAAGAGATGATGACCATAATGAAGGAAATGATTAGTGAATGCTGAGTAGACACAGGAAAAAAAAAATAGAGGCGCTTAGGAAAGACATGGAAACCATGAATGCCTAACATAGAAAAGAACTAGATTCCATAAAACAGACTCAAGTAGAAACCCCGGGGATTAAAAATTCTACTGAAAGTTTACACAGAAGAGTCAACCACAGTGAAGATAAAATATCAGATCTAGAAGACAGAATTGTGGTCAAATGAAAGAACGCTTAAATGAAAGACCTCTTAAAATAGCAAAGGACCACGAAAAATCAATCCAATAGCTGCTAGATGATGCAAAGAAGAATAACATAAGATTGATCAGAGTCAATGAAGAATCACAAAATAGCACAAAGGGCATTAAAAAAACCTGTTCACCAAAGTAATAACAGAAAACTCTCCAAGCATGGAAAAAGAATTTGACATACAGATAAGTGAGGTATACAGAACTCCAAATAGTCCTGATTAGAAAAAACCTAGAAAACACCAAGGCATATAACAGTAAAGATTCCAGAAATTCAACAATAAAAGCTGTTAGAGAAAAGAAAACACCTATAAAGGAAAACCCTTCAGAATCACAGCAGACTTCTCAACTCAAACCCTTAAGTCAAAGAATGCTTGGAGTGAAATATTTCAAGCCATGAAAGAAAACAATCTCCAACGCAGATTGATGTAATCTGCAAAATTATCTTTCAAAATTAATGGAGAAATAAGACACTTTCATGATAAAGAACACCTGAGGAAGTTCATGACTACCAGGAAGTTCACCAAAGTTCTGAAGGATATTCTAGAAAAACACAATGAAAACAACAATTTCAAGAATCCAAATAGAATGAATCCATCAGTTAAGGTAAGCAATTAAACAGAAGGGAAAGAAAGGGAACCAACAACAGAAAAATAATATGACAAGGATAAGTCATTACATATCAGTTATAATCATCAGTGTGAATGGTCTCAACTTTCAAAAGAAACAGATCGGCAGGATGGATCAAGAAACAAGATCCAGCAATATGCTGCATACAAGAAACACATTTAACTCAAGAAGAAATTCATATGGTAAAAACATGTGTTTTTTTAATACAGTAGAATACTACTCTCTAATAAAGAAAGAAACTTGAGACATTTCTAGGTAAATGGATATACCTTAAGACCATACTCTTAAGTAAAATAAATCAGGACACGTGTTTAAATACTGTATTGTTTCTGTGGTGTGAGAAACCAAAAGTGTAAATAAGGACCAAAATGTACAACACATATTGGGAAATGGAAAGAAAATGTTCAAATGGGGCCAGTGAGATAGCTCAGCGGCATAAGTGCCTGCCTGGCAAGCGCGAGGTCCTGAGTTCGACTCCTGGTACCCACATACAAAAAAAGGGCCGGTGATATCACTCAGTGGCACGGGCACCTGCTGGTGCGTGAGGTCCTGAGTTCAACCCCTGGTACCCACACACACAAAAAAGAAAATGTTCAAATGGGAAGGGGAACAAGGGGGGGCAGGGAGGAAGGGACAAGAAAAAAAAATAGAAGGAAAAAATGGAAACAAAGCTTTTGTAAATAAGGAAAGGAAGAGGGGTTGAAGGGAGGGGAGGGGAATGGGAAAAAAGAAGCAGCAAGAAATATCATGTATATGTACAAATTCCCTATGAGGAATGTTATCATTATGTACATCTAAAATGTACAAATAAAATTTTAAAAATAAAAAAAAGATGTGGTTTATTTATACAATGGACTATTACTGTCCCATAAAGGATAAATTTGAGAAATTTCTAGGTAAATGGATGCACCTTCAGACCATACTCTTAAGTGAAATAAATTTGACACACATGTGTAAATATTGCAAATAAAGAGGGGAAGAGGGATTGAAGAGAGGGGAGAAGATTGAAAAAAAGAAGAATCAAGAATAATTTTGCACAGGTACAAATTTCCTATGATGAGATCATTATGTATATCTGAAGTGTAGCAATAAAATTAATAAAAAAATTCATAGACTGAAAGTCAAAGGATGGAAAACAATACTCCATGAGACAGGAACCTGGAAAAAAGTAGGGATAGCTATTTTATTTGCAGAGTAGATTTCAAGCCAAGATTGATCAGAAGAGACAAAGAAGATCACTACATACTTGTTAAGGGAACAATCCAAGAGGAAGAGATAACAATTATAAATATATATCCACCAAATACTGGCACCCCCAACTATATAAATAAACACTAGTAGACATGAAAAATCAGATAAACACCAACACAATTTAATGGAGAAACCTCAATATGAAACTGTAACAAATGGAGAAATCAAGTAGACAAAAAATCAACAAAAAAAATCAGATTTGAATCAAACATTTAAAATAGTCTTAATAGATATCTACAGTGTTCTAGCTAACAAAATACACATTCTTCTCAGCAGCACACAGGACTTTCTCCAAAAGAGACCACATAGCTCATAAAGCATGCTTAAGTAAATACAAAAGAACTGAA
Organism: Erethizon dorsatum; assembly: GCA_028451465.1. NCBI lineage: Eukaryota > Metazoa > Chordata > Mammalia > Rodentia > Erethizontidae > Erethizon > Erethizon dorsatum. The sequence continues at coordinate 59,431,476 of CM051836.1, read as the reverse complement.
ATTATCCCATGCAAATTATCAGATGATAATGAAATGAAACTAGAAATCAATGGGAAAAGAAACCACATAAACAGAGCAAACACATGGATATTGAACAATACCCTCTTGAATAATAAATGTGTCACAGATAAAATTAAAGAAGAAATTATACAGTTCATACAATTAAACAATCATTCCAATATGATATACCAGAATATATGGGACACAATGGAAGCAAACCTAAGAGGTAAGTTTACACCTGTAAATGCCCACATTACAAAAACAGAGCAAGCTCAAATGAGAAATATGATGATGTACTTCAAGGTCCTACAAGAATAAGAAGAATACGGGGCCGTTGAGATGGCTCAGTGGCTTAAGCGCCTGCCCGGCAAGCGCGAGGGCCCGAGTTCGACTCCCGGATCCCACATATGAAAAAGGGGCCGGTGATATTGCTCAGCGGCACGGGCGCCTGCTGGCGCGCCAGGTCCTGAGGTCGACCCCCCGGTACCCACAAAAAAAAAAAAAAAGAATAAGAAGAATACAAATCCAAAGCCATTATAAAGAAGGATACTATAAAGATCAGAGCATCAATTAATGAAATTGAGGCAAAAAAAAATACAAAGAATCAATGAATAGAAGAGTTGATTTTTTAAAAGAATAAACAAAATAGACAAACCCTTAGCCAATATTACCAAACAAAATAAAGGGAGAAAAAGCCTCAAATATATGCAATTAGAAATGAAAAAAGGTGAAATCACAATGGATTCTGCTGAAATCCAGATCATTGGTAACGATTTTGAGAACCTGTACTCCAATAAAGTAGAAAATTCAGAAGAAATGAATAGGTTCCTAGATAGATATGAACTACCAAAGCTCAACTAAGGAGATATAAAAATATCGAAAAACCCAATATCAATAAATCAAATTGAAGAAGTAACAAAAAAAAAAAAAAAAAACTACCAACCAAGGAAAGCCCAGGTCCTGAAAGATTCATGGCCAAATTCTACAAGAACTTTAGAGAAGATCTAACATCAACACTCTTCAAACTCTTTAATGAAATCAGAATGGAAGCAGTCCTCAATAAGATACTGGCAAACAGAATGCGCAAATCATCAAAAGGATCATACATCATGAATGAGCAGGATTCATTCCAAGGATGTAGAGACAGTCCAACATATGCAAATCAACACATAAATGAACCAAGGACAAAAATCACATGATCATCCCAATAAATGCAAAAAAAATTATTTCACAAAATCCAACATCCATTCATGATTTAAAAAAAAAAAACCTTACAAAAATAGATACAGAAAATCTTCATCTCAATCTGATAAAAGCCATTCATGACAAACCAATGGCCAACATCATATTAAATGGAGAGAAGCTGAAAGTTTTCCCTCTAAAATCAGGAAGAAGACAAGGATGTCTACTATTACCACTCCTATTCAATATATGTGGTTTTCAAAACATTAGCCAGAGTAATTAAACAGAAGAAAGAAAAGGGATATGATAGAAAAGGAAGAAGTTAAAATACCATTATTTGCAGGTGAGATGATCCTCTACATAAAAGACCCCAAAAACTCCACCAAAAGACATCTAGAATTAATAATGAAATTCAGTAGCATAGCAGGACATAAAGTCAGCACTCAAAAATCAATAGCATTGCTGTACTCCAATAATAAGATAGAGAGAGAAATTAGGGAAACAGTACCTTTCATGATGGCATCAATAAAAATTAAATACTTATGAAAACTATGCAAATGGAGATTGAAGAAGACAACAGAAAATGGAAAGCTATCCTCTGTTCCTGGATAGGCAAAACTAATATTGTCAAAATGGGTATACTTCCAAAACTGACATAGAGATTTAATGCAATCTCAGTCAAAATACCAATAGCATTCCTCATAGAACAAGAAAAAGCAATCCTAAAATTCATATAGAACCACACAAGACCCAGAATAGCAAAAGCAGTTTGGCAACAAGGGCAAGGCAGGGGGCATCACAATTCTGGACTTCAAGTTATACTATGAATCTACAGTGATACAAAACAGCATGGTATTGTCAAAAAAGCAGACTTACAGATTAATGGAACAGAATACAGGATGTAGAAGCAACTCCAGGCACATTCAGCTACTTTACCTTTGAGAAAGGAGAAAAATACTTTTCCTGGAGGAAAGATAGCCTCTTTAAAAATGGTGCTGAGAAAAATGGCTATCCACATGGAGAAGATTGAACCTAGACTCACCTTTCTAATCATGCACTAAACTAAAATCAAAATGGGTCAAATGTCTAAATATTAAAACAGAAACAATCTGCTGCAAGACAAAATAGGTAAAACTTGAAGGCATATGCACAGGCAAAAGATTTTCAATAGAACCCTGGCTGCATGAGAAATAATACCAAGAATCAATAAATAGGGTCACATTGAATTAAAAAGCTTCTGCACAGCAAAGGAAAACACCAACAGAGTGAAGAGACAACCTATAGAATGGAAAAATATTTTGACATCTACTCCTCAGACAAAGGGCTAAAATCTAGAATATACAGTATAAAGAACTTTAAAGAAACGAGAACCCCAAATTTTAAAACTCAGCCAAAAACTGAGTATCTGAAATGAATAGACAGTTCTCAGATGACGTATAAATGGCCAATAAATACATGCAAAAATGTTCAACATCGCTGGCCATTTGAGAAATGTAAATTAAAACAACAATGAGATTCCATTTCACTCCAGAAAGAATGGCCATCATTAAATCAAACAATAACAAATGTTGGCGAGGTTGCAGGGGAGAAAAAAGGAACTATTTTTCATTGTTGGTGACATTGTAAACTGGTACAACCACAATAGAAATCACAATGGAGATTCCTCAAAAAGCTAAAACTAGAAATTCCATTTGACCCAGCTATTCCCCTTCTAGGCATCTTGCCCAGAGTTAAAGACATCATACCAGTATTAGAGTGATACATGCACACCCATGTTTATAGCAGCACAACTCATAATAGCTAAATTTCAGAACCAGCCTATATGTCCATCAACAGATGAATGGCTAAAGAAAATGTGGTATTTATATACAATGGAGTATTACTCTGTCATAAAGAAGGACAAATGAGTCATTTGTAGGAAAATGGATACACCTTGAGACCATAATGTTAAGTGAAATAAATCAGATACACAAGCTTAATACTGCATCATTTCTCATATATGAGAAACCCTATATACAAATAAAGTGAAAAATAAAAAATAAGAGACTAGGGAAAAAAAGAAAAAGTTATTGTAAGCCAGGATGTCCAATGTATCTAAAAGTGTACCTTGATTTAGTATAATTGTTTTATGTGTTTTATATGGTTTTTTTTTTTTTTTTGGCCTGTTAGTCTGGCTGCTAATCTGTGTTTATGATACTTAACTTGTTAAAGACTTATAAAATAAATAAATAAGCCTGCATGGTGGTGCAGGCCTGTAATTTCAGCACTCAGGAGGCTGAGGCAGGAGGATCACTGTGAGTTTGAGGTCAGTCTGGGCTACATAGTGAGTTCAAGGCCAGCTTGAACTATGTAGTGAGACCCTGTCTCAAAAAAAAAAAAAAAAATAACAATAATAATGACAAGAATAATAATAATAAATAAATATGATGCTGGCAAAAAAAAAATGGAGGTGGAGGTAAAGGGGATAAAGTAAAAGAATTGAGGTGTGTTGGGCACATGTACCAATTCCCCATAATCAGTCTAATCAATATGTACTGCAAACGCGTGCTAACAAAATTTTTTTAAATACCTGCAAACAACCACAATTTCCTAAAGATGTAGCTAGTAGGTTGATTTTTCATCAACTCACAAATGAAATTGATTAATTTTCACTAATCTGCATTTATATTAATGTAAATTAGAAAAATATAACTAGCACATCAAACTTGTGACTATATTACTATGTAGATATTATTTCTTAAAATGAGACTAAAAGCAGGTACTGCTCATTTAAATTCTACAAAAAGACAAAACCACCCTTCCCTCCTCCCTCCCTCCTTTTCTCCTTCCCTATCTCCCTCCTTCTTTCCTTCATAATTTAGTCTAAATTTTTTTTTAATTTCTTACTTCACAATGTAGTCCAAATTCCACTAGACAGTACCTAGAAAGAGAAGCGGCCTAATAGCACATCAGAGTCCATATGGCAAGTAGGCAGACAATATCCTAGCATGGAGTGCTAGAGACAAAAAGGGGAGATATCTTTATGGAGAGGACTGGCTGCTTGATGCAGGGTGTAGGGATCCAAGGCAGAAGAGAAAGGTGTCAGCATGAAGAGTTCAAGGAGGCCAGCCTGGAATATCAAAAAATCCAGATGAGGCAGACTTCCGCATGAGACAGGAGTAGCAGGAGTTTGACCCCGCATAGGATGAGAAAGGTGTCCATGTAGGAATGGGCAGCAACAACCTCCCTCAGGATGACCAGAGCCACACCGAATGAGAAGGATACCCACATGAGAAATGTGAGTTCAATGGCAGTGGCAGCCCAGAACAGGTGTCCCAACTGAAAAGGCTGAGGAAAGTGCTACAGCTTGTGTCTAGATGTCCCCCCAAAGCCTCACGCAGTCATAGGGTTTTTTCAGAGGTGGCTGAATCTAGAGTGTGTGATTGATTTGTAGTGCAATGCTGGGATTAAGGGTGGATGATTGCTGGATCAGTCCACTGATTGGATTGGCACTGCCCTAATCCCAGTAGACTGGGTACAATATAAAGGACAGAAAGAGGCTTGTTGCCCTCTTGCTGCTTTTGCTGTCTTCCACCTCCATGAACTGTTGCCCTTCTGCCATGTGCCACCCTGCCTTGGAGCCATCTGATTATGGACTATAACTTCTACAAACTGTGAGCTAAATAAACCTTTCCTCCCTTAACTTTGGGCATCAAGTATTTTGTCTCAGCAACAAGAAAATAACTAAGACAGAAGTTGATATAATGTAGGGGTGGGCGAACCCTGAGGAGTATCAGAACCTGATTGGTTAGGCAGGAATCTCCAAGCAGAGTATGTGGAGGGCTGAGGGTGTTAAAGAACAGGCAGGATGGAGAAAGATGCACATGGAAGAGGAGAAAGAGGCAGTGATGATAGTATACTGGATAAACACTGGGGATAGAGCAAATGAGTAAATATACTCAGGGATAAAAGAAGGCAAGTTACTAAAAAGGGAATTACATATATGGAAAGAAAAAATCTAACCTATCCCTGTGACACTGGCTTAGGATTGGAAATAGTACTGTGAACTCATGTTTTTCAATATAAAGAAATCGGCACAGAAATACAGATTGTGTAAACATGTGTGTATGTGTTTATGTACATATATTAGTTCCTTAGCTGTGTCCATATAAGGGCCAGGAAATAGTGATGCCCCAAAAGCATTAAGCACACTAAACACTTGGGTCTTAGTTTCAAAATACAATTCTCCACAAACAGGAATCTGTGCTCCTTGGAGAAATGACTGATTCCAGGACTATGGAAAGAAAAGTACAAAGAGCACCTGAAATACTTTGTACCAAAAAGTAAGAAAATATTCAGAGAATGATGGTGATATCAAAAAGATACAAAAGCCTGGGATTCTCATTGGCCACATAACAAGATGATTATAACATCAAAATAAATGAAAGGCATTATTAAATCATTTTTTCAGTAATGTAAAATTCATACAACATAAAATTAGTCATTTGAACATGTTCAATTCAATGGCATTTACTACATTTACACACATCACCTCCATCTAGTTCAAAAACATTTTTATCACCCCAAAAGAAAAACCCGTACCCATTTAGTAGTTTCCCCATGCTACCTATCCCTGGCAACCACTAATCTTCTTTCTGTCTCCAGGAATTGATCTACTCTAGGAAATTTCATACTTACATGCTTCTCAACTTAGGACATAGTTATGTACCAAAAAACTAAGACAAAAATACATGTAGTACACCTAACCTACTGAACTACACCTTAGCAACACAGTGCACTGTACGGCACCAGTTGTTCAGTCTTCCGATCGTGTGACTAACTGGAGGCTGAAGTTTACTGCCACTGTAATAACCTACCACAGATTGCTACACTGAGAAAAGATCCAAATTCAAAGTACGTTTCCTGGCCATTTTGGGTCTGCATGATATTCTCGTGAAATTTCAGGGCAGAAATAATGATGAAGTTGAGTTTGACTACCCCATATTTGCAGAGGGAAATACAACATATTACAAAAATAAAAAATAATATGGACATCCATGAGTTTTGTTGGGTAGAAGAAAGAATAACTGAAGAATGACAGAGAGGAAGTCATGGAAAGGAAAAATGTATACAGGGCTCCTCCTCCATCATGAAGAACTAAGAGTTGATAGTACACGGATTGCTTCAGCTTGTGATTATTTAATCTACCACTATGAGTAGTAGCTGGTATTTTTCCCAACACACTTCCAGTTGGGGAAAGTCTTTGAATTATTTCAAGTTTTTAGTAGGAATACAACTGAAGGGTCATATTAAAGCTATCTTGCCTCTGCAAATGATTCTTCTTGCAGTGCCAGAAGTTATATCCTGTACTCGTCAATTATAACTAGGAAGATTTATTGATGGAGATTCATTTTGTCTTATTATGGAAATGTTGAAAGAAATTCCCACAACAAATGCCAGATTTACTACAACATAAAAGACCTCAGTTGTCTTTCATTACGACAATTTACTTGACATTCAACATATTCTGGATAATTTGCAACCATCCTTATCTGTAGGAAGTTTTGAAGGTGCAAAGGTATCATCTGCATTGACCCCACGTAAATTTTGTCACTTGATTAATTGGATCCCAGAGGTAGAACATTCGAGAGTATGTATGACTTTACATTATGATATTATCAGTCAAGAAACTAGTCCCACATGTTTCTTGGACTACATTGTATTGCCAAAAGGAGAAATGAACAGTGGCATAGAAGAATTCTTCAGAAGCTCTTTCCCAATAATCAAGTAAAAATTTGGGTTAGGGATTATGGCAGTAGTGAGGCTATACCCTCAATTCATGTAAAGAAACTGAAACAGGATTTTATTTTAGTACCATTATTTTCATTTTCATGTTCTCTAATGTATTAACACAGTCCAGATAGAGAGGCAATAAAACTTCAACTAAGTGCATTTAAACAACACTTGTTAAGATAAATAGTATATGCACATATTGATAGGTTCAATAAGGATGAGCATTTGTATTATGTGACATTACAAACTGAAGAGTCTACAATTAATTTTAAGTGTCTATTAAAGACTACAGGCACACAAGTATTTTGTCCAGTGTCTAAATCAAATCTCCAACATCTTGAGTGAGCCAGGAGCTTTTGATATAAACAGCTTTGCAATTGAACATTTCGTTGGAAATAATGAAGAATCAGTTGGCTGTCTAAAAAAGACATTTTAAAATTAGGTTGTCGGGGCCGGTGAGATGGCTCAGCGGCTTAAGCGCCTGCCCGGCAAGCGCGAGGACCCAAGTTCGACTCCCGGAACCCACATACAAAAAAAGGGCCGGTGATATCGCTCAGCGGCACGGGCGCCTGCTGGCGCACGAGGTCCTGAGGTCGACCCCCCGGTACCCACAAAAAAAAAAAAAAATAATAAAAAAATAAAATAAAATTAGGTTGTCCTATTAAAACTGTAGAAATGGAGGTGAAGTTGCCTATATAGCTATTGTATCATATGTATTAAACCCATCAAATTTCTGGGTATACACTAATGATCATCAGAATGAATTTCAAGATATAATGAAAAATATAAACAAACTTTATGATTTGTGTAAAAATAATGAACTAATTCTAAGAAATACTAAACCTGGATGGTTTTGTTGTGCTAGATAAAGCAAGGACAGATATTTTTATAGAGCTGTCATTGCTGAAATTAATAATTATAAGATTAATGTTTATTTTTTAGATTATGGAAATACTGATTCCATACTTTTGATGTGAAAATTTTGCTTCCAGAATTTTGAGAATTGTTCACCTGAACCATGTGCTGTTCACTTGCACATGTAATTCCTGTTGATGATTTATGGGTAAAGGCAGCAGTTGATTATTTTAAAAAATTATTTTGAAAAAAGACATTTTGCTTCAAGTTATAGCAAACAAGGATGACAAGTACACTGTAAATATTCAGAATACTGAAAACTCAAAAAATATTGATGTTGTCTCTCTTATATTAGAATCTAGATATGCAGAATATTTGGAAGTAGAGCCAGAATGTTTTCTAAAATCTGTAAGTAAATATTCAGTGTTACATTTGAAGTCTAAAAGCAAAGTCAATGTTAAGAAAGTCATATCAGCACTTTTTGAAAGACCTAAACTGAAGAAATACCTTTCAAATAAGTTGGAAGGAAATAATTTATCTTTGTCCAAGTCCCAAGCTATTAATTTCTTAAATTAAAAAAATCCTTTTTTCTTGCCTGTGGGACTTGATTCATCAAGGCCTCATAAAGAATATAAATTTAAAGCAGGAAAAGTTCTTGAAGTTAAATGTTCTCATACTGTGGCCCAGGTGACTTTTCTTGCCAGCTCCACATAATTTAAAAGACCTAAAATTACTAAAGGAACAAATTCAGAATTATAACATTCATTCCGATCCTTATCAAATTTGGCAGATTGCTTGTATTGCTAAGTATTCCAAGGATGGGAGGTGGTATAGACCTACTAGTTTGACTCAAATATCAACAAAAGAAGTTGACATAATATTTGTGGATTATGGTTACCATGAATAAGTTTTAATTAAAGATACTTGTGCTATTAAAAATTTTTTAAAAGTATGATTTCCTTTGAATGTATACTGTTTTCACATTACACATTCAAAAAGTTTTAAGCATTAAAGAAAAGAATTGTCAATCAAGAATTCTAGCCAGGTGTGGTGGCACACACCTGTAATCCCAGCATGTGGAAGGCTGAGGCAGGAGACTTGCTGTGAGTTTGAGGCCACCCTGAGCTACATAGTGAGTTCAAGGCGAGTCTGAACTGCATAGCGAAACCCTGTCTCAAAAAGACCAAACAACAACAACAAAAAAGGTTTAAAGGAAATCTAAATATTCTCAGATAAATAAAAGCTAACAAGTTTTGTTTGCTGCTAGGCATGGTAGCATGTGTATGTAATCCCTACACTCTGGAAGGATGAGGCAAGAGTATCACAAGCTCAGGGTCAGCATGGGAAATTTAGCAACTTAGGGATATCCAGTGTTATGGTTTGTGTCTGGATGTCCCCCACAAAGTCTCATGCAATCATGGGGGGGTTGGGCTTTTCAGAGGCAGCTGAATCTAGAGTTTCTGGTTGGTTCATTGTCTATTGCTGGGATTAGTGGTGTGAGTGCTACACCCACCCTAGGGCAGGAAGCCTACATACAATATAAGGGAGGAAAAGAGGCTTGCTTTGCCCTTTTGCTCTTGTTGCTTTTGCTGTCTTCTGCTGCCATTAATGGTTGCCCCTGTGCCAAGCCACCCTGCCTTGGAGCCAGCTGATTACGGACTGAAACCTCCACAAACTACGAGCTAAATAAACCTTTCCTCCTTTAACTTTGGGTGTTGGGTATTTTGTCCCAACCATGAGAGAAAAGTAACTAAGACAGAAATTGGTACCAGGAGAGTGGGGTCATTGCTGTGACATTGCCTGGCCATGTGGCTTAAAAGCTTTGGGAATTAATTTGGAACATTTTGAGAGACTGACTGAAGAGGCAGCCCCCATATGCTGTAAACTATATGGGGGACTCTGGTCAGAGCCTGGAAAATCAGAGTACTGATGGAAATACTGCTGGTTAAGATGAGGCTCAGGAGGCTTCTACTGAGAAGGACTGCATTGGCTGCTGGACCCCAGGTAGCACATACTGTGCTTTGGCGGGAAGTTGGTCTGCATTTTGCTTGTGTTAGAAATATCGCCTGGGTGGCAGAAAAATTTCAATGCAGTCTACTGTTGGGATGGGTGGCACGGTTACTGTTGAGAGCTTCTGGCCAGATCTATGTTTGAAATTAAGAGTGAAGAGCCAGCAAGGTGATTTGAAGCATTTGGTCAGAGGGAATGCTCCAGTGGGGCTGTGGATTGCAACAATGAAACAGAGGAGTATGTGGTTTTTGAGAAGGAACAGGTCAATGAAAAAGTGACCTAAGCCCTTTCACCAGAAGGGAAGAGTGTATTTGAAATGCAGGAGATCCTTGTTTTCTGGTCTTGCCATGCCGTTGTTGAAAAGTTAATGGGAAGCAAGGATTGTGATTGTAATAGCTCTTTTAATATGATTTTAATGTAGTTTTTAGATATATGTTTGTAATCAGGTTAGTTAGTCAAAGTATTGTGGTTTTAACCTTGAATTTTGATCACCCTTTGAATATTTTGCTTCTGGTGAGGGAATGAGTGCAATAAGAATTGTATATATGTAATTGTTATATTAATGTAAATCTGAATAGACTAAAACATGTTAACTTTTCACAAATCTGCTACTGGAGACTATGGTTTAAGGAAATGTGTCTGGTTACCAAGGTGAACAGGGGGCGGATTGTGGTGGATTAACTAATGGTCAACTTGTAAAACCCACCTGAACTGAATCAGCATGGTGCTGGGTGCGGAAGGCCACCTGAGGATTGTTGCCAACAGCATAAAAAGAGAACTGGAGGGGAAGATGGGGTGCCGTTGATTCTCCTGGAGAAGCTTGCCACGCTGGTTTTCCTGATATGAACTCAGCTGTTCTCACTGTTGGAGGAGCTCGGGTTTTGAGGATGTTCTGAGGATGGCTGCAGTTATTTTCAGGGGAGTTCTGATCCTTGAGTGTCGCTTCCTGGCTCCAGTGCAGGTCCCTCAACCTGCTGATACAGATCCTTCATCCCGCTGGTGCAGACTTTCTAGCTTCCACCACTGACCTTTGGGCCTTCCCAGGGCAGATCCTTAGTACAGACTTGCATGTTGGACTTGTGGAGTATATTGCCATGGGCTATAGGTCTTCAGCTGGACTCATGAAGCATATTGCCATGGGATCCAGGCCCTCAGCTGGATTCTTTTGGTCTCCAGTATGTAGATCAATCTCCCGTACTCTTTTGCATTTGACAATTTGGGTAAACATTATAAAATAATCCTCTAAATTATGTGTCCTGTATTAAATTGCTTTTCTTGTAAACCCTGATTACAACACCCAGTGTCACAAAAACAGGATTGGGAATTGGGCATGTAGCTCAGTGCAAAAGCCTTGAGTTCAATCCCTAGTAACACACACACACACACACACACACACACACACACACACAAAGATTTTGTTTCCAGCATATTTACTGTAAAAGGAATGGCTACTTCTATTTTAGTTTCTGCTTAAGAAAATCTATAAACAGAAAAGAAATGAAAAAAAGAATAAATCTTGAAACATTAAGAAAGAAGAACACAGTAAAAAATATATATATATTTATATACGTATATACAATAAACTTTCTTTCTCTTGAGTTTTCTACACAGATGGTAGAAGCAAAAATTATAACACTGACTGATGTGATTCAAAAAGTATACAGAGGAAATATTTAAGACAGGAGGGTAAAGGGAAGTAAGCAAGGTAAGATTTTTATACTTCTTTGAAACTGCTAAAATGATAACACCAATAGAGAGTGGTGTTATTACATGTAATTATATTATAGGTAAATAAACATATATTTTATGTAATACATACTACAACATATATTAGTTATTACATCTATTAACTACTGCAACCAAAGGAAAAATATACAAATAGATTCAAAAACACTGTGGGAGCTGAAACAGAGACTAAAAGAATATTACAAAGGATTTATGAAACAAAGACTCAGTTCTTTGGAAAGATAAAAAAGATTTATAAATCTTTAGCCATAATAACCAAAAGAAAGGAAAGACCCAAATTAATAAAATTAGAGGCAAAAAGGGGATATTACAACTACTGAAATCCAGAAGATCATTAGGGACTATTTTGAAAACTTATATTCCAGTAAATTAGAAAATCTAAAAGAAATGGATACATTTCTAGACACATGACCCACCAAAATTGAATCAAATGGATATAAAAAGCCTAACATCAGTAACAAGCAATGAGATTGAAGCAGTAACTTTTTAAAAATCTCAACAAAGAAAATGCTAGGATCAGATGGATTCACTGCTAAATTTAACACACTTTTAAAGAAGAACTAATAACACTGCTCCTCAAACTATTGCATGAAATAGAAAAGGAAGGAAAACTTGCAAATTCATTGTACAAAGCTAGTATCAACCTGATACCAAAGATTCAACAACAACAACAACAAAAAATACATACATATATATAGCTGGATGTGGTGGCACACGCCTGTAGTCCCAGCACTCAGGAGTCTGAGCCGGGAGGATTGCCATGAGTTCAAGGCCAGGCTGGGCTACATAGTGAGTTCAAGGCCAGCCTGAACTACATAGCAAGACCCTGTCTCAAAAGAAAATAATAATAATAATAATATAAACTGATATTTTTGATGAACATAAATGCAAAAATCCTCAAAATTCTTGCAAACAGACTTCAAAACATTAAAAAGGTTTCATCACATATGCAAATCAGTGAACACAATACATTCCATAAATAGAGTCAAGGGTAAAATTCCCATGATCATCTGAAATAGATACAGAAAAAAGCCTTTAACAAAGCTCAGCATCCCTTCATAATTAAAACCCTGAAGAAATAAGTAGAGAAGGATCTTACCTCAATCTAATAAAGGCCACATATGACAAACCCACAGCTACCTAAATGGGGACAAACTGAAAGTATTTCCTCTAAGGGTATCCACTCACACTGCTCCTATTCAATACAGTACTTCAAATTTTAGCCAGAGTGACTAGACAAGAAAAAGAAATAAAAGCACTACAACTAGGAAAAGAATACACTAGAATATGTTAAGAACTCTCATGTTCATGGATGGAAAAAATTAATATGTCAAATGGCCATATTACTAAAAGTGATCTATGGATTCAATGCAATGCTCACCAAAATGCCAGTGATGTTCTTCAAAGAACTACAAAAATACCTTAATTCATGTAGAAGCACAAAAATCCAAAAATAGCCAAAACTTGAGTTCAAAGAGCAAAACTGAAAGTATCCTAATACTCAATTTCAAAATATACTACAGGGCTGGTGAGATAGCTCAGTGGCATAAGCACCTGCCTGGCAAGCATGAGGTCCTGAGTTCGACTCCTGGTACCCACATATGAAAAAAGGGCTGGTGATATCGCTCAGCGGCGCTGGTGCACGCAGTCCTAAGTTCAACCCCCGGTACCCATACAAACACACAAAAATATACATATATACATAGATATCTATGTGTGTGTGTGTATATATATATATATATATATATATATATATATTACAAAGCCATAGTAAAAACAGCACAGGACTGCCATAAAAACAGAGACCTAGACAAATGAAATAGAATAGAGGATGCAGAAACAAATCCACGCAATTTTAGCCATCTGATTCTTGATAAAGGGGCCAAAAACATATGTTAGAAAAAAGACAGACTCTAACAAATGTTGCTGAGAAAACTGGATAGCAACATATAGAACATTGAAACTAGATCCCTATCTCTCACCTTATAAAAAAAATCAATTCAAAATGGATCAAAAAGTAAGTATAAAGCCAAAAACTCTGAAACTGCTAAAGGAAAATGGAAAATGTTTTAAGTCATTGGCAAAGGCAAAGACTTCTTGAGCAGGACTCCAATAGCACAGGAAAAAATAGCAAGAATTGACCAACGGGGTCACATCAAATTAAAAAGCTTCTGCACAGCAAAGGAAAGAATTAACACAGTGAGAGGGCCCCCTACAAGATTGGAGAAAATCTTTGCCAGCTACTCTTCCAACAGAGAATTAATAACCAGACTATATGAAAAACTCGAAAAACTTAACACCAAAAGAATCAATAAGTGAACAAATAAACTAAACAGATACTGTTCTATATAAACGACACATAAGTACAGGAAAAAAATATTCAATATTGTTATGGTTTATATCCAGTGTCCCCCCAAAGCCTTAGGCTTTGGAAAGTCACTGGATTATGAGGGCTGTACAGCTGACTTGCCATTAGGATGGGCGATCTGGTTAGGTAAGTGAGTCAGTGAGAGCAAGGCCTGGAAGGATATAACTCCCTCCCCATGTCCCTTCTTCTCTTTCTGCTTCCTGGTTGCCATGAGGTGAGCAACACATCTCTACCTAACTATGCAAGGACAGAAACTTCTAAACCATGAGCCAAAATAAATCTCTTCTCCTTTAAGTCCTAGGTATTGGGATTTTTTGTCTCAGCGATGAAAAAGTGACTAAGACAAATATCTTTAGCCACCAGGGAAATGCAAATTTAAACCACACTGAGATTCCACCTAACCCCAGTTAGAATGCCTATCATCATGAATACAAAAAAAAAATAAATAAATGCTGGCAAGGATGCACAAAGAAAGAACTATCAATGAGCTTATAAATCAGTATAGCCACACATAGAAATCAATATGAAGGTTCTCCCGAAAACTAAAAATAGAACTACTACTTGATCCAGCTATACTACTCCTTGGCATATTCCTGAAAAAATTAAAGCCAGCCTCTTATAAAGATACTGCACACTCATGCTTATTGCAGTACAATTTACAATAGCTAAACCAAAGTACCCATCAACTGATGAGTGAATAAAGAAAATGTGGTATATATCACAATGGCAGATTAATTGGCCATAAAGAATAAAATCATGTCATTTGCAGGAAAATTGATGGAACTAGAGATCTTCAGTTAAGTGAAATAAGCCAGACCCAGAAAGACAAATATCACATTTTCTTCCATATGTGGAATCTAAAACAAACAAAAAAAGATGACATGAAGCTGGGTGTGGTGGCACACACCTGTAATCCCAGCACTTGGGAGGGTGAGGCAGGAGGATTGCCATGAGTTCGAGGCCTGCCTGGACTACATAGTGAGTGCAAAGCCAGCCTGAAGTACAAAGTGAGACCCTGTCTCAAAAAAAAAAAAAAAAAAAAAAAAGACATGAAAGTTGAAGGGAAACTAGTATTAGAGAAGAGAATAAGGGGGACAGGGAGGGAGGGACAAGGGAGAAATAGGAGTTGGAAATGATCAAAGTACATTATATGCCCATACCTATTATTACGTATAACTAATATTTGCTAATAAAAACTGACAAGAAGATATATACCACTATTTCTTCAGCAAAAACAAATTTAAAAAAACCACAGAGTGGACAAATCAAGTAGAAATTCTAAAAAGTGTGCAAGTAAACCATAGAAAAGGTAAAAGAAACAGAAAAATGAAAAACAGAGACAAAAAGAAAAACTAAAATGGCAAATTCCTGCACTAAGATATCAATAGTCTCATTAAATGTGAAGGGCTTAAATACACCAATTAAAGACGGAGATTGGCAAAAAGGACTTAAAAACGTGATGAAATCATATGATTTCTATAACAAACTCACATTGGAGGTAATGATATTAGCAAGGTCAAAGCTAAAGAAAGTAAACAGAGCTGTCACTCCAACATTAAAAGAAACCAGGAGTACTCTACCACAGAGCTACACTCCCAGTCCGTTTTTTTTGGTTTTTTTGTTTGTTTGTTTGTTTGTTTTTGAGAGAGAGAGAAACATCCTAAGTTTCCCCAGCTGGTCTTCAACTTAGGACCCTTTCTTAGCCCTCCAAATAGCTGGGATTACAGGTGTGCACTACCACACCTGGCTGCAACTAAGCCTTTAGTACGTAGACCTTTGGAGCACATGTGTCCAATTAACAGCATTGCCCTAAGAAAAAATATTGCCTGACAATGTAGCTCAGTGGTAGAACACACAATTATCCTGTACAAGGCCCTGGGTTCGATTCCCAGTACCATCAAAAAAGAAAAAATATGTCTTTGTTCCCTCCAAATATACTATTGTCTCTTTCATAGAAATATTTAATTGGTATTAAGAAAACCAAGAAAGGAAGTATACAATGTATCACTATTTGAAAGTGATTTAACAAATTTTGACTTTTAGAGTCCAGCTAATGACTTCATATATGCAATTTCTGAAAGGGAAGCAATACACCCTAACTCATTCCTGGAGGCAAGTATTACTCTGATACCTAAAAGACCCAGCCAAAAAAGAGAACTACAGACCAATCTCCCTAATGAATATAGATGCAAAAATCCTCAATAATATACTAGCAAACAGAATGCAGCAAATCATCAAGAAGATTATACACCATGACCAAGTGGGATTCATCCCAGGAATGCAGGGATGGTTCAACATACAAAAATCAATAAATGTGGGCCGGTGAGATGGCTCAGCGGCGTAAGCGCCTGCCTTGCAAGCGCGAGGGCCTGAGTTCGACTCCCGGAACCCACATACGAAAAAGGGGCCGGTGATATCGCTCAGCGGCACGGGTGCCTGTTGGCGCGCGAAGTCCTGAGGTCGATCCCCCGGTACCCACAAAAAAAAAAAAAAAAAATCAATAAATGTAATACACCATATCAACAAAGTGAAAGACAAAAATCACATGACCATCTCAATAGATGCAGAAAAAGTTTTTGACAAAGTCCAACGCTTATTCGTGATAAAACCCTATAGAAAATCAGAATAGATGGTCATTACCTCAATCTGATAAAAGTCATCTATGACAAACAAACAACCAACATCATACTAAATGGTCAAAAACTGAAAGCTTTCAATCTAAAATCAGGAACAAGAAAAGGATGTCCACTATCACCACTCCCATTCAATATAGTTCTGCAAACATTAGCCAGAGCAATTAGACAAGAGAGAGAAATAAAAGGAATAAAGATAGGAAAAGAAGAAAAATTATCATTATTCACATATGACATGATACTCTACATAGAAGACTCCAAAAATCCCACCGAAGGACTTCTAGAATTAATAACCAAATTCAGTAGCACAGCTGAATACAAAGTCAACACTCAAAAATCAATAGCATTCCTGTACACAAACAACAAACTCACTGAGAGAGAAATTAGAGAAGCCACACCCTTCACGATAGCATGCAAAAAAATGAAATATTTAAGAATCAATCTAACAAAGGAAGTAAAAGATATATATGCTGAAAATTACAGCACTCTGAAAAAAGAGAGTGAAGAGAATATCGGAAAATGGAAAGATATCCATTATTCATGGATAGGAAGAACCAACATTGTGAAAATGGCCATACTCCCAAAACTGTTATACAGATTTAATGCAATCCCGATCAAAATACCATTAGCATACCCCACAGATCTAGAGAAAACTTTCCTAAAATTCATTTGGAAACAGAAGAGATCTAGAATAGCAAGAACAATCCTGGACAACAAAGGCAAGGCAGGAGGCATCACAATCCCTGACTTGAAATTATACTACAAAGCTACTTTGATAAAATCAGCATCATACTGGCAGAAAAACAGACCTGAGGATCAGTGGAACAGAACAGAAGATGCAGACGCAACTACAAACACACTTAGCCCCCTTATCTTTGACAAGGGGGCCAAAAATGTTCACTGGAAGAAAGACAGCCTCTTTAATAAATGGTGCTGGAAAAACTGGCTTTCCACATGCCAAAGACTAAAACTAGACCCATGCCTAACACCACGCACTAAACTAAAGTCAAAATGGATCAAAGATCTACAGATTAAAACAGAAACACTAAATCTACTGGGAGAGAAAGTAGGTAGAAGACATAGGGGTAGGCAGAGAGTTCATGAACAAAAACCAAAGTGCACAGGAAGTATTCAAAGAATCAACTGGGATCTCATCTTATTAAAAAGTTTCTGCATATCAAAAGAAATCACCAACAGAATGAAAAGAAAACCCACAGAGTGGGAAACAATTTTAGCTAACTGTCCCTCAGACAAAGGACTTCCATCTAGAACATATAAAGAATTGAAAAAATCAGGCCCCCCAAATTGAAAGACCCAATCCAAAAATGGGCATCTGAGATGAATACACACTTCTCAGATGAAGAAATATGAATGGCAAATAAATATATGAAAAAATGTTAAACATCATTGGTCATTCAAGAGATGCAAATTAAATATCACTGAGATTTCATCTCACCCCAGAAAGAATGGGTATCATCAAGAAATCAACCAATAACAAATGCTGGCAGGGCTGTGGGGAAAAAGGAACTCTTCTGCAGTGTTGGTGGGAGTGTCGACTGGTGCAACCACTGTGGAAATCAGTGTGGAGATTCCTCAAAAAACTAGGATTAGAGATCCCATTTGACCCAGCTATTCGCCTTCTGGGTATCTTCACAGAAGAATTAAAAACATCATACTACAGCGATATATGTGCACCCATGTTTATAGCAGCACAATTTGTAAGAGCTAAATCTTGGAAACAACCCAAATGTCCATCAAACAAGGAATGGATAAAAAAGATGTGGTGTTTTATACAATGGAGTACTACTCAGCTATAAAGAAGGATAAACTTGAGGCTTTTATAGGTAAATGGATGCAACTAGAGACCATACTCACAAGTGAAATAAATCAAACTTGCATGTGTAAACATCGTATTGTCTCCCTAGTGTAAGAAGCTGAAAGAGTAAATAAGATCCAAAACCAACAATAGATACTGTGAAAGGGAAAGAATCTGCTCAAAAGTAAAGAACAACTATGGGATGGGGGAAAGGAGAAAGGAAGGAAGGGAAAAGAAAATACATATTGTATATATATACAAAAGATAGCTAAGATAATTATAGTACTAATTTCTTTTAGTTCATTGAAAAGAACGAATGGTATGTGCTTATATTGTTTGATCAATTTATGCATGCCTATATCTTGTAATCTGAGCAACTACTTTGAAGAGAACAATATGCAATATATTTACCTTTGTTAACTTCCTATTATCTTGTTTTGAAATTCTGTATCATTGTTTCTACTGTTTTTTCTCTTTAAAATAAAAATAATAATTTAAAAAAGTATATATATATGCATATATGTATATATATACATATATATATATATATACACACACACACAATTGCTAGGTTATTTAACAGTTAATAAAAGTTAACAAAAAATGGCTTATTGTTGTTAGAGTTGAAACTGCTGCATTTGTCTGTTTGATCTACTCTTCTCCATTGCTCTATAGTCTCCCCCCCCCTTTTTTCTGTGGTGCTGGGGATCAAACACAGGGTCTTGTGCATGCAAGGCAAGAGCTCTACCACTGATCCACATCTCCAACCCTAGGGGGAAAAACTGACTTGCAAAATAAAAACAAGAAAACTGTACTTAAAATACTACTCTTTATTAGCTAGATATCCAAAATTTCTGAATTTATTGGTTTATAAGTGCATTCAAGTAAGCATATGTCAGACAGTTGGTGCTGTAATGTATAAAAATGTGCCTTAGAACTAAAAAAGAAAAAAATTTAAATCTGATTCAAGCACATAGAGAAAATACGGTTTTGAAATTTTAAATCTGATTCAAGCACACAGGGAAAATTTGGTTACTTACACCTCTTTCTCTCAACTTCTATAAAAACAAAAAAAGAATAGTATTCACCTCGAAGAACTGCTTCAAGTGAAACAATGCATTTTAAACATGTAGCACAATACCTGACAAAACTCAGACTGGATGTAACTGGATGTTACTTCCTTTTCACTGACCTACACAATGAAGTGCTTTTAGGAAAGAGCACACATTTTAAAAACTTCTTATTCTTCAACAACTTAAGGGAAGAAATAACATTCATAGACACACAGACACACACACACAGACACGCGCACACACAGAGAGTCATACTCCATATAACAATGTTGCAATCAACAAAGGAACATATATACGATAGCCCCATAAAATTTAATGGAGTTGACACATTATTATCAGTCTAGTATATTTGTGGTGATGTTACCTTGGGTGAGGCAGTTGTATGAAAGTATCATATAAAATTGTATACAATACATGATTGGTGATAATCATTTTTGTATATGTGCTGCCAAAGTGAGTACGATTGGTGATAATCATATTAAGCACCCACGTTACCACGTTTATATATTATATTTTATGTTACTTTAGGGTATATTCTTTACACTTATTTAAGGAAAAATATACTTGATAGATAATTATTTAAGTACTAAAATGAAGCAGATAAAGTTTTTTGGAGATTTATACCAAAAATTTTATACTTGGTTTCAAATCTAATGATATAATTTATTTTTTAAGAAAAGGCTTATTCAACCATTTATTGATTGTTTAAGTCAATTCAGTAGCACATCTTAAGGGTGCAAAGACACAACTACTAGACACAAATTCAAGGAATTTACAAGCTTATAGAAAAGACAGAATGTTACAATTCCAGCATGGCATTCTGACACCTTAATAGAAGTTTTAAAGAAAACATCAGTTCATTAGAGAAGGAAGACCATACAGAGGAAAGAAGCTTTCTAGAGGTTCCTAACTAAGAAATAGCAACTTTCTTTCCTAGAAGCAGAGAACCATCCCTTAAGGTATCTTAAAAAGTAGTGTTTTTATGCTGGGCATGGTGGCACACACCTGTAATCCCAGCACACAGGAGGCTGAGGCAGAAAGATTTCTGCAAGTTTGAGGCCAGCCTGGGCTACACAGTGAGTTTAAGTTCAGCCCTAACTACACAGTGAGACCCTGTCTCCAAAAAAAAACAGTATTTTTAAATAAGGGATACATTCACATGATTGAAAATTCCAAACATACGGACATTTAGTAAGATACTGCCTTCCTTACTCCACCTTCATTTGTTTCATTAACTTCTCAGTGTGCCCCTAGTCACCCAGGGCCCCTCTGCAGAGGTGGACGATGTCATCAGTGCCATACACAGTCTCCAGATACATTTAATGCATCATAAGCAAGTGTGAATATGTATTTCTCCCTTTCTACAAATATTTTGCTAATTCAATGAATTTGTTTGTTTATTTGTTTGCTTGTTTTTGAGGTGAGGTCTCATTATGTAGACCAAGCTGGCCTTGATTTTGCTATGTAGCTCAGGTGGCCTCAAACTCAAGATCCTCCTAGCTCAGGCTCCCAAGTGTTGGGATTCCAATGACAGTTTTAAAATATTTAACAATTAGAGGATAGAGAGCCCCATGCTCTGGTTTGGCTTAAAACCTCTCTAGCGTAGTCTAGTATGGCTACTGCCATTCATGGCTCCTGCTCTGGCAGCATCCATCACCATTCCTGCATTCAACAAATACCTCTTGAGTATCAGATACTGTTCTAAGCAATGAGACACAGCAGCGAATAAAACTGACAATTCCTCTGCTCTCAGGGAACTTGTTAGTGGAAATTCTCTCCATCATTCTCTGGTAGAGGGAGAGACCAACACACAACATAACTATATTAGAAAGTCATACACACTAAGAAAAAAAAAAAGAAATAAACCAGGGAAACAGAATGTGCTAAAATAGACAGGAAAGACTCACTAAAAGGAAAGAAATCAAACGTAGGGCAAAAGTGTATTTGTGGGAAGAATGATCTAGGAATGTCTAGAACCAAATCTGTCCTACTGGAGAAACAGCAAGGGAGCTTGTGTGGCTGGAAAGCAGCAAGTAAAGAAGAAAGAATAAGAGATGCAGTCAGAGAGGAGTCAGGAAGTCAGATGGCACAGTCATGTAGAGCACTGTGAGGCCTTTGGCCTTCACCTGGTGGCACGCAGGAAGCAATGGAAAAAGTGGGCACTAGACCCAGCAGGAGCAGTCGGAGCACAGGTGAGTGGACAGGCCAGAGCCAGGCAGCAGGCACAGAGATAGTACATGCAGGTAGGAAGTCAGGTGAAGGTTGCTTATGGACCTAAAGGATTAATGGGCTAGAAAGAGGGGCCAGGGAAAGAGAATAGAGATTTACTTCAGGGTTGGGCATATGAGTACGTACGTACTTGCCTAGCATGCACAAGGCCCTGGGTTCAATCTTCAGTACCTAGCTCCCAAAAAACCACTTAAACAGGTGGAAAACATAAGAACAGAAAAGATTCTGCCTCTTCGCCAAAAGTATTCCGCATATTCCAGGAAATTAAGGACAGGGACTAGAAAGTGATGTTATAATACATTTAAGTTCTCGATTTCTCATTTGCATTGGCATTGACTTCAATTACTATAATTACAAACAGCCTATTATGAAAATTTTATTAGCAATAAATTTTTATTATGAATGCTTGTAACAGACTTAGAAACTTCCTCTTAAAAGATTATTCCATTTCAGGCACATTTGTTGCCAAGCACCCATCTGTTCTGCATTTTGGTACTTCTTTGTATCCTGTTTTGTTTCATTGGGAAATTTCTGGAAAGCTGTCAGAGGTGTAGTGATTATTGTTATTTTGATAGACATAAGGAATATGGCAGGAAAACTGTGATTTATTTCAGTTCCTTCTTTGCTGAGAAATTAATAAAATTTCCTCAGTTTTCAAAGCAATTGAAAAATTACCATTTCTCACCCAGCTACTTGTTTTACATCTTTTTTGCTTATAATTTTCTCACCACCTATCTCTTTATCTTATACAACTTTACTTCCAATCTATTTCATCAAACCTGTTCTGACTACAACTTTCTTCTTCATCCAGATCCTTCTAGAACTCATCTTTGACATTTATGAGCACACTTTCCTTTTTGGATGCCACTCAAAGTTCATTTTCTATAGTAACACTCATTTGTAATCTAATGAGAAGTAAAGGACATCAATGAAGACAAAGATGGGGAAGAGAAAATACATGTAAATAAACATAGCCTAAGTGCTCAGAGGCAGAGCTGAATCACTGCAGATGCTCAGTGAGGTATGTTTTTACTTTAAATGCAAGGAGACTTAGAAGTCACTTAAAGCAATACCCTCGTTCTATAGATAAGATAATGAGGTATATGTCAGTATGACTTTGGTTGCAAGTAATAGAATACAGCAACAATAAGGAACACATTCTCCCACATCCTGTGAAGTCCAAACAGTGCACAGGGATCCCATGGTGACTCTTCTTTGCAGCAGTCCTAGCCACATCACTTACCATGTGTAGTGTTCACTTCTGGGTAAGAGCAAGATGGCCACAGCTGTTTTATGACTTACCTCAGAGTCCTGTAAGTTGGAGTAGGAGAGTAATGAAAAAAGGACCCTGTGTCTTATTCTTGAGTTGCTTTTCAAAAGTAAAGTAACCTGACCAAGAAGCCTTAAGATTTGCCCTATTCTAGGACTTGCCCATTTCTAAAGGAATAATTGGCAAGGAAAGTGGGATGTCAAGACTGACCTGGATGAAGCCTGGCACTAGGCTTGAGGTAGAATGAGTGCTGGGACAATCAAGGTTAAACAAACTGACCGTAATCAAAACATTAGATGTAGATCTAAGAGATACTTTTTTTTTCTTTTTTTTTTTTTTTTGTGGGTACCGGGGGGTCGACCTCAGGACCTCGCGCACCAGCAGGCGCCCGTGCCACTGAGCAATATCACCGGCCCCTTTTTCGTATGTTGGTTCCGGGAGTCGAACTCGGGCCCTCGCGCTTGCCGGGCAGGCGCTTAAGCCACTGAGCCATCTCACCAGCCCTAAGAGATACTTTTATTCTTACATTTGTCCTACTACAATGCTAAAAAGTTGCATCTTTTCTTGCTTTCTAGTCATGGATTCCACTGTTCTTTTTGCAAACTTCTCTGGATAGCTTACTTTTTTTTTTTTTTTTCTAGTTTCCTTAGGATTCTATTAAAGGGTAATGGTAAGCACTGACTTTAGAGCCACACTGCTTTGATTCAAATATAGGCCCTGCCACTTCCAACTGTATGTGTCACATTAGGCATGTTATTTAATTTCCTTGCTCATCTGTAAGCAATGACAACAAAATCTACCTCAAAGTTTTTGTGAGAAATAAATAAGTTAATGTATATTAAGTGCTCATAACAGTGCCTGTTACATAATAAGTCTCTGTAAGTATGTACTATTACTAATAAGGGGCATCTACTGTTTTTGCTTCTCCAGAACCCCTTCTCTCTTCTTTTAATAAGTGCTCCAACTTTTCCTTCAAAGAACCACCCCTCGGGGCCGGTGAGATGGCTCAGCGGCTTAAGCGCCTGCCTTGCAAGCGCGAGGGCCCGAGTTCGACTTCCGGAACCCACATACGAAAAAGGGGCCGGTGATATCGCTCAGTGGCACGGGTGCCTGCTGGTGCGCGAGGTCCTGAGGTCGACCCCCCGGTACCCACAAAAAAAAAAAAAAAAAAAAAAAAAAAAAGAACCACCCCTCTGGCATGCCATATGGTCTTGGCACGATTCTTAGTATGAACAGCTCCCAAATGAGTTGGGCAAAATGCAATGGCCAAGATAAACGAATCTTACTACTTTCCCCCAGAATCTGAATCTGACACAGAATGACTCAGACAGAAAACAGGTAAAATTCAGTCTCCCTGATGTCAAGTCTTGAAGAAGTGTTTCCTGAGTTCCTATTCCCTAGATCCTTGGAACTGTTTTGTCCTTTCCCGAATCTGATTAACAATTATCCCTTTGATTCTATTAGCTACCCATTACCATTTAACAAATTCCCTTTTTTGCTAAAAAATACCAAAATCAATTTCTGTAACTATTATCTTGAACAAATAGGACTCCCTAAATCAAATCATGAACTAATTTTATTTTTGTTTCTCACTGTGTCCTTAACTCTTCAAAAGCCTACCCTACATAGGTAACACAGTGGCTCTGAGGTCAAATAGTCTGGGCTCATTTCTAATTCCATCTCTATGTTACTCAATGTATCTTTGGCTCATTTTCCTTACCTGTAAAATGGGGAAATAATAACACTACCTCATTGGGTTACTTTTTAGTCATATGAGAGTCAAGTGGGAAAAGGAACTGAGGAAGCCTTGACAACTTCTATGGAAAACTATCTGAGAAGTGGACATGCATAAAATGATTCATATAACCAATCCAGGAAAGAAATTTATATCACAGTCCTACAAAAGGTAAATAAGGATACTGTGGTGTATGGTTATGTTTAATGGATATGGTTCTTGCTAGGTTTAAAATGCTTTCTTCTAAATGTTACCCATTATGAGTTTTTCAACTAGACCAACTCTTCGTTGTTTCTTTTCTATGGGGATACTAAGTATAGGACAAGAAGAAACAGGAAGAGGGAGAAAAATGATAGAAAAGAACTACATATCTTACTTGGCTTGTGCGAGACAACCTGGTGCAACCACATTCTGATTCTCCTCCTGGATCTGGACTGCTGTGAGCTCTACCATGTTAACCATCACGTCATTTGTGTGGCCTGGAAGCTGTGGAAGCACCGAAATGATCTTCTCGACCAAGTTGTCTCCATGATGTCCAACTGCTCCTGAATAGACAGGCAAGAAAATGTAAACGCACAAACTGGGAGGAAAACTGAACTGGATAAATTCTTCATAATGCACCTTCTATCAAAAATAACAGATATTTTTTATTTTCTGTTGTACAAATCAATAACACAAACCTAGTATTTTGATCTTTGTAAAACTAATCATATTCACAATTACCTATTCAATGTGTGCCTCATGGATTGCACTTAATGCCATGAGGGCGGGTGTTACTTCTGGTTACTCTAATATCTCCAGCACCTAGCACAGCACCTATGTGCAGCAGGCTGAATAAAATATCAGCATATAGTCAATCAACTAAATAGTGTCATAGGCAGATTCTGTCCTAAAATTTTAAAGCTGACTTTTATTTTTATTTTATACTGTTTTATTGTTTATTTTACACAGACACTAAGACCCAGAATAGTAGCTCTTCCATCCACTACAACCTTACCTTCACAATGATAAAGGCCCAGTTTATCTAGTTCACTTTGTACTCACAATGTCTAGCATGAAAACTGGCAGCTAGTGGGTTCTCACTAAATATCTGTTGGATGAAGGCAAGAATAAGTGAGCAACTGGTACAGTACTACCCTGTGATTGATGCTTTCTGTGTACCAAGCACTGATCAAGAAATTTTATGTGTATTAGCTCTATTAATAATTAACTAATTAACTCAAATTAAAATTCAAGTCTAATGACACACTCTAATTCTTTTTCCATGAAGCCAAGTTATTTCTACAAAAGCCATCCCTGTTTGGAAGTCATCACTCCAAAAATGCCTAGGACTTATAATAATCTGCTCTTTATAATCCAATTCACTTTCAATCAGCTAACATTGATTTCTAATGTCTATCTCTCTCTGTGTTCATTTTTCCCATGTCACATTAATGGAACAGAAAAACTAGGTAGGAAAGACCAAACCAAGAACCCAAAGAATCATCATCTTCTTCCTCATCACAACAGATGATACTTATCAAGGACCTATGACAGTGGTGGAAAACCTACGCCCCGTGTGTTATTTGTGTTTCTTTTAATAAAAATGATGTTAATGTATGAGTTGTTATTTTTCTAAACTAAAACCTCAGTATTCAGGTTTAATTGCAGTGTTGGCCCTTTGCAATAAATGAGTGGGTTTTGGGTTGCAGTTTTGGCACTCATCTCTAACAGGTTCACCATCACTGGCCTATGATATACAAGATACTAGGTTCCATACTGTATATTTAATTCTTACAATGACTTTAATATGCAGATACTATCATACTCGATTACACAATAGAAAATTAACTTAAATCACTCACTCAAGATAAGTGCTGCATTTCCATGACTATCAGTCTTACCTGCCTCAGTACAACTGGCACCTCTGGGGGGCCAGTTGCATCTATTCCAGCATGCTCCTGGGCTCTACTGTTCACTTCCACCAGGCAACAGTATTAAGTGACTTGTGGTCTCAATAAGTACAGGCTTTATTTTTATTCACTACTGCAGAAATATTTTTACCATTTAAACAATGGGATTCACAGAACAGTTATTCATCAAGGAATAACTATATATTACTAATATAGAATCATAATATGATGTTGAAACATCTTTGCACCAAATGAAACTTTAATGATTTTAAATATAATTAGGGTGATTTTCTAAAAGATATCCATTAAAAGACTTCAATTTATAAGTTATTAAGACATAGTAACGAACTGTTACAAATTAGAATCTATCTTCAACATGTATTCACCTTTAGCCAGTAATCTTGATTTCTTCTCAAGGAGAGCATATGAAAATTTCAAAATGGGAACTAAAGCATGAATATTTCTTGACAGTGCTCTGTCAAAAGGTGACTGATTTCAGGGGGGACCACAAATCAAAGCTGGTTCCATACACCAGAAAATAAACAAATATACTGAGCTCTGGGAACATCCCATTATCCCACTCCAGCTTCATCACCTCCAAGGCCACTGCTGTTGGCACCGACCACCACACACAGATGACTTCACCCCACTCTAGAGATCTCTCCCTCTTCCCCAGGCTCCAAACCCTGCACCCTGGCCAGTGCCTTTCTCCCCATGAGGCATCAACAATTTGGACTGAATTATTCAAGAAAGTAAGAGAGAAGCCATGCCCTTATGATTTTTATGTACTCTGGAAGTGACACAACTAACTTTTAGAGGTTCACTCTCATTGGTTTATCATCACACCTTGTATACTTCCTCAGCATGCAATTGAGATTGTTTTTTGTAGTTTTCTCCTGGGCCCTAAACAGAGTAGCTGAATTTTCCTTTCTATTTTTAATTACTGCCTTAAATCTATACAAACAAACCTCCTATTTCCTTCCTTGAGAAAAATCCCTTCCAAGACTGAATATTGTTTCACATGACTTCATGTACCTAAAATGTCTCTACCCATACCAATCTGTCTCTAACTTAAAATACACCTTCACTAATTTAAAGATGACCTCCAAAGTCAGCCTAGTGGCAGAAAGAGCCTTATCACACATAAAGAAAGTGAGGTCTTTACACTAACTTTCACTTTGATAATTCAAAAACAAAAGATGTTAAACTTTGACATTTATAGAAATATTGACCCAATACTGTCATACCAGGTTAGCTACTTAATGCTTATACTTTTTTATTAAAGAAAAACTTTTGGGCCTTAATTTCTTTAATCGTGAAATGATAAATAATACTTAACTCATCTAACTTATAAGAAGATCAAATAAGGTAATGCAAAAGTGATTTTTTTTGAGACAAAATTATTATAGACAGTTAAGTTAGGTAGAAATATTATAGGCAACCAGATAGGGCTAGGCCCTCGAAGGAGTCAATGCAGAAGATGAGAATGCATTACAACTGTGGGTGAGGCACATTCGTTGAAGGCCAGGCCTCAAGACAAAGATGAAATGACTACACCTACTTCCCTAGGGATAAACAATAATGATTGATATTCTAAATAGGCATCAATTATTTGGGTGGGGGACTATACCTTGACCCATCCCTTCCAGGACTATACTTGTAATCTTATTGGTTGATCCAGTTTTATCCCATCTTAAACCCACCTCATGATTTCATACCCACCTCATGATTTTGCTCTATAAAACATCCTTTGAGAAGTAAACTAGTAGACAACACACTTTCTAGCACCCTTCTGTCTCTCTTACACACAAGCTATCTTTCCCTCAATAAATACATCCTACTCTTAACCTCTGCTGTTGCTTAGAATTCATTATTCAATTTTGGGGAACATGAATTTGGCATATCGGACAGACATCAAACAGGTTGAGAGTTATAATATTCCTCTTACATCATTTGGAGATGCTATATCATCCCTATATTATATTTGGAGGTTCCATCTAGATAATTGCACCAAGGTAAAAATTTGCTTTTTCTTCATAGATTTTGGATTGTGACTCACTTAGGTGATCAAAAATTGTCATCCTTGTCAGTTGTTTATGCCTTGAATTTTTATGCCTTGTCTTTAGCAATTGCATATGACTTGAATTTTTATTCCTTGTCTTTAGCACTTGCTTATGCCTTGAATTTTTATACCTTCTCTCTTATACACATTATTTTGTTAAAATAGATGATAAATTTAAATTGAGAGCATGGGAAGATTGTGATTTGCTTTTACAGGCAAGCTCTTGAATTCCTGTTTTCTATATGCTGCATTTGGACTACCTATTGAATTTACTAGTGTTCCTTGTTTGATCTGTTTGATTGTTGTGGTTTGCTATCTTAGACAGCAGCGCTAGGGAAAAGTAGTGTTGGAGTGGCTCCTAGTGGACTTCGTTATGAAATGCTGTAAAATGGGTCTTTCTATAGAATCTAGTTCATATTTAGAAAATATGCATGCCTCTTAATAAATCACAGGACTCCCTCTGCCAGTTAAAAAGCAATAAGCCTGCAGCCATTCTTAAGATTTGGAGGAGCTGGGCATGGTGATGCACACCTGTACTCCCAGCACTCGGGAGGCTGAAGCAGGACTGCCGTAAGTTCGAGGCTGGCCTGGGCTACAGAGCGAGACCCTGTCTCAAAAAATTTTATCTTTAAATATTTGGAGGACAGATTTTACTGAGACAGATTGTTCCTGATTGCCCCTCTACACCCTAGAGGGAATGCCAAGCTTCTACCTCAGTTCTGCTTCAGTTCCTTTCTGGTCTGGTCTTCCTCTGATCTCATTTCTCATATTTTCCTGACACTTTGTGCTTTCCTTTCTTTGGAGGCATATAAGATTAGAGAGAAAAGAACTCTGAACTGCCACAAACTTTTCCTTCTACCCAACAACTAAGAACCTTTAAGTTGAGTGCTCGCTTCGGCAGCACATATACTAAAATTGGAACGATACAGAGTAGATTAGCATGGCCCCTGCGCAAGGATGACACGCAAATTCGTGAAGCGTTCCATATTTAAAAAAAAAAAAAAAAAAGAACCTTTAAGTTGAGCCTGTAGAAAATGAGCATTTGTTAACACCAAAGACAGGGAAATCATCTTAAATGAAGATAGCTCAGGCTTTTATCTGTCCCTTATAGAACCCTAACAAACAGTGGCTTCTCTGCCAGCTAGTTAAATTCTCTTAGAGTAGCTGCCACTCTTAAAGCAGAGGATAGGTTCCCCAGCAGCTTCAGGTCAATTCCCTTTGAAGCCAATGGAATGTTGACCAGACAGGCAGCTGGATTCCTTTCCGGAGACAAATCTCTGGTTGTGTGGAACCAGTGAAAGCTGAGAGGATGACTGAGAAGTCGTGGCAAGGCTGACTTTCTGGTGGATACTCAAAGGTTCCTCACTGGGTCCTGATAGCCTGACTGGATAATCAGCAGAAAAATATCCATTTATCTATCATCCCTACCTGCACTCCTCAGTGAAGAGAGAGGTAACTCTCTCAGTGATCTTTTTGTATCCTCTGCCCCAGAGTGACCAGAGACAACACTGTTAGAGCCCTCTCTTAAGCCTCCATTAAGAATTGAGCTACAGGTTTGGAATTTTCTCTCTGCTAGTAAGTTAGAAACTCCCCTAAGTTCTTTGCCAACTCACTGGTAGTTAATTTTAGAATCATCTTCTAGTTAGACTGCAAATCTCTCCAAGAGATCAGGCTGAGGCAGCTTGCAACAACTGTTTGCTTTCACAGAGGAAAACAGCTATCAGAGAAGCAATTTACACTTATAACTTACATATGCTAGCTAAGAATAAAAAAGGTGGGCCGATGAGATAGCTCAGCATCATAAGCACCTGCCTCGGCAAGCGCGAGGTCCTGAGTTCGACTCCCAGTGCCCACATACGAAAAAAGGGCCAGTGATATCGCTCAGCAGCACGGGTGCCTGCTGGCGTGCGAGGTCCTGAGGTCGACCCCTGATACCCACAAAAAAAAAAAAAAAAAAAAAAAAAACAAGAATAAAAAAGGTTTTAGTCAGAATTTCTCTTCTTTCATGTGCATGTAGAAAGCTGACAAATGTGCCTATACTAACATGTAAATTGTGCTTGCTAGGCAATGGGTATAAATTTAACCTGTGAGCTTCAGAGACACAGAAATTTTAGAGTGGATTTTGAGTAAAACTTAGCCTTGTCTTGCTGCTAAGGAAGATTGCCTAGGTGATTAGATAAATAACAACTCTAGAGGTGATCTCTGTTGCAGGCTAGGAGGTGAGCCAATCACTTTTAATTTGCCCTTTGATATTTTCCTCACTCTCTTTGAAAGAATTGGAAAGCAGTGGTTTAGAACTCTTGATTTTGTTTTGCTAGCAATGCTTCCTTCTTTAAACATGACTGTTACAGCTAGAATTAATTGTAGCTTGAGCTTTTACAAACACCTGCTAGAATAAGGGGTATGGGTTTCCGGGGGAAGATAAGGTCTTGCACCAGTAAGAGGTAGCTAGTCTAACCCAACCTATCTTCTGCTCTCTCTCTCCAGATGAAAGCCACCTGCTCCGGAGCATGTCACCTTGGGGGACACCTTGAGAATATAAAACTCAAGTAGAAATTAAAGGGATGCCAATTCTTTCTCTTATATTTCAGATGGGGAGTTCCTTTCTAGTACGGGCACAGGAATATGCAGAGTTGTTACAACAAACATCTTGCTGGATATGTGGCGTGCTCCCCTTGTCAAGTACATCAGGGCTTCCTTGGTGGGTATCCACACTTCAAGGAGATGACTGGAATAAGCTACAAGACATTAATGAGTCATGAAAAAGTGCAGTGGTTCTTAGTTTAGCCCTCCATTACAAAGTAACTGAGTGGCCCATAAACTACACCCTTAATGATCTTGGACATAATCAAATTTTTTCAAAGAATACCACTGAGACCTCTCTATAGACTCTAGCAAAACCCCTATTAAGTATAAGTAAGGGTCCTATCCTGAGTACCAACAATCATAGATATCAAGATGCCTATTTTGAGATATGGGATGATTATATATGGTTAACTCCCACTATAAGACACCTTAGTAGAAAGGCCCCCTTGTTTTGGGAACAGAGAAATCCTTCCTATTCTCATTGGCCTAACACTACTAAATATATGGGATGGACATCCCTTGAGCAGGGTATACACACCATAACTTTACAGGTTTAAGACTGTTTTGCAACAGACTGGT
Source organism: Erethizon dorsatum (assembly GCA_028451465.1). Lineage (NCBI taxonomy): Eukaryota > Metazoa > Chordata > Mammalia > Rodentia > Erethizontidae > Erethizon > Erethizon dorsatum. The sequence continues at coordinate 59,399,668 of CM051836.1, read as the reverse complement.
TTAATCACCCTGGAATTAGATGGGAAGCCCCCAAGGCACTCGCTGGTCCTGTAGAACCAATTTGTGGCGCTGGCTACCGCTGGATGGATAGGGAGATGTACAGTGGGATTTGCATGGTTACAAGGCAGAAGTGTCAAAAGTATCCACAAACCTATAAACTTAGCCCATCTGCAACATCAATGGTCTAGAAGTGCATTTCAGAACTGTTATGATCATAAATGACAGATCATAAATGAACTGTTATGATCATTTGGCTATCTTTATCCCTTCCCTCGGATTAGAGGATGTCATGCAACACATGGAGGCCTTGACTAACTATACTTAATGGGCCTTAAATGACTCCACAACTGATCTCTCTTTCCTGAATGAAGAACTAAAATTAATAAGGCAAGCTATCTTCCAAAATCGGATAGCATTAGACATTCTAACAGCAGCACAAGGGAGTACTTGTGCAATGGTAAAAGTTGAATGTTGTGTGTCCATTCCTGATCCTTCTGCTAATATCTCGATGGCTGTTCAAGACATTAAATGACAGGTTAATGCCATGTAGGATTCTGAAATTCCTTTGACCTTCTCCTTACCCTTTTTGTGGGAGGCTATTACTAGATCTTCCTGGTGGAAAATTTTGTGCTATATTCATAATAATCTTGTTGATCTATTTAGCCCATGCATGCTTAACTGTTTCTTTGGCTTTGTCTCCTCCAGACTTAGCTATATAACTACCCAAGATGAGAATGCCTGGTGTCTATTGAGGGCCTCTAGATAGACCCTCTGTAGAGCATCTCTACTGCTGATCACAACTACAACCCCCCTTAAGCCTAAAGTAGCTAGAAGAGTCTTTACCTCTTGCCCTCTCAAGGCAGTTTGGAATACCTCTTCAGAGGGGGGAATATTATAGACAGTTAAATTAGATAGAAATATAGGCAGTGAGACAGGGCTAGACCCTCAAAGGAGACAGTGCAGAAGATGAGAATGCATTACAACTGTAGCTGGAGGCACATTCTTTGAAGGCCTCAAGACAAAGATGAAATAACAACATTTCATCCCTGTTTCATTTTATCCCTGTTTTCCCCAGGGATAAATAATAATGATTGATATTCTAGATAGGCATCAGTCACCTGAGGGGGGACCATACCTTGATCCATCCCTTCCAGGACAGGTCCTTGTTCTTTCTATGCACACTTGCTACATGACTTGCTTCCCCCATTGGATCAATATTACCTAAGCAGCTATACTTATGATCTTATTGATTGATCGTAGCTTTGTCCCACTTCATACCCACCTCATGATGTAACTTGCTTCCCCATTGGATCAATATTACCTAAGCAACTATATTTATAAACTTATTGGTTGATCATAGTTATGTCCCACCTTACACCCACCTCATGATTTCATAACCACCTCGTGAAAACATCCTTTGAGACGTGGACTCATGAGCAACACATTTTCCAGGCCCCTCTGTCTCTCTTAGACACAAACTATCTTTCCCTCAATAAATATTTCCTACTCTTAACCCCCACTGTTGCTTAGAATTCATTCTTCAATTTTAGGGAACATGAACTTAGCCTATGGGACATCTAAGAGGTTGGGAGTTATATTTCCATAATACCATCTGGAGGTCCTATATCATCCCTATATCAGAATCAAACTATGTAGTCCAGGCTGGCCTCAAACTCAAAGTGATCTTCCTGCCTCAGCCTCCTGAGTGCAAGGATTACAGGCATGTCCAACAGTGAGAGTGATTTTTATCCATAAAATAATCACATAAATGTGATAAGCTAATGTCACTATTTCTTTCTTTTTAGTAAAAGCCCCAAATTTTATATACATTAAATCATAGATTTTGAGAATATATGCATATCCACTGTATCTGTGAATGACTAATGATATGATTTTAAAATCTCAGAAGCAATTAGAAAAAAATGTGTTAAACTTAATGAATGTCCAGTTGGCAACATTTAATCCACTCATTCATGCATTCATTCAATTAAATAGGTACTGAATAGCTACAGTTTTCAAGCCACTCTTCTCTGAGCTGGTTAATAAGCAGCAAATAAAAGAGAACCCCACCATCACCACAAAGCTTTCATTCAGGGAGGAGAAGACAGACAATAAGCAAACAATAGTAGTGTCTGGCAGTGGTAAAAGCTATGACAAACAAAGTATAGTAAGGGGTTAGAAAGTGTAAAGAAAGTGGTCAGGGGGAAGGCATTTAAACAGAGACTCAAAAAAAGCAAAAGATAAACTCACATAAATACCTGAAAGGAGAACATTCCAAGCAGAGATGAAGAGGAAATTCAAAAGCCCTGAGACTTACCATGCATGGAGTACCAGAATTCTGGGAGGCTAAGGCAAGAAGATCTCAAGTTCCAAGTCAGTCTGGGAAACTTGGCAACTTAGCCAGACTTTGTCTATAAATGAATAGATGGATAGATAGATAGATAGATAGATAGATAGATAGATAGATAGATAGACAGGACTGCAGATGTAACTAAGCGCAAAGGCCTCAGATTCATTACTCAGTACAAACAACAACAACAACAAACCCTGAGGCATGTTTGGCTTGTCTAATAAATGACAAGGTGGCCAGTGTGCCTGGAGAGCAGTGTCTGAAGGGAGATTGAAGGGAAAGATAAACCTAGGCAGGTCATGATGTGTGGACTGAAAACAATGAAACTGATAGTAGGCATAATGGGAGGCTGCTCAGGACTATAAGAAATAAGTCCCAAGCCATGTGGGATTTATGCTTTGATGAGATCATACAAGAAACTGGCTTAACCAGTTGCTTATCTGTGTATGTTTTATATTTTTGTTTATCTTTAATTTTTAAAAAACTTTTTACCATTTCCTTTATTCTACTGTGCCAATCCTGCTTTGAGATTCAGAAAGAGTAGTACTAATAACTGAACGCTAGATTTGGTGATACAGAAGTCACTGGGGATGCTGACAAAGGAAGTGATCTGGGAGGGATTGGAAAATAAGTCCAATTGAAGAGGAATCAAGTGAAAATTACAGCAAATGACTGTGGAGACAGCAAGTATAGACAACTCTTTCAAGTCTGCCATAGAATGGAACCAAAAAATAGAAATGAAGTTGGAGGAACATATCTCAGATACTTTTCTCATTGCTGAGACAAAATACCTGATGCCTGAAGTTAAAGGAGGAAAGGTTTATTTGGCTCACAGTCTGTAGAGGTTTCAGTCTATAATCAGCTTGCTCCAAGGCAGGGTGGCATCACAGAGGAGAAACCGTTCATGGAAGGTAGAAGGTAGCAAAGCAACCAAGGGATGACCACAGCTCTTTCTATCCCTTAAATCTTATCCAGACTACTTAGGGTGGAGAACAGTCACACCCTTAATCCTACGCCCTTGATCCTAGCATTGCATCATGAATCAATCCCAGTGTCACACATTCTAGACCCAGCAAGATACAATAATCACAGCCCAGTCATGAATGTGCCAGAAGTAATAATTTCAAACTCCAACTTATATATTCTACAAAATTTCCTTTCAAAATTGATGGAGAAATAAGGTATTTCCATAACAAAGAATACCTCAAGAAATTGGTGGGGCCAGCGAGACGGCTCAGCGGCGTAAGCACCTGCCTGGCAAGCGCGAGGGCCCGAGTTCGACTCCCGGAACCCACATAAAGGAAAAAAAGGGCCAGTGATATCGCTCAGCAGCACAAGTGCTTACTGGCAAGCGTGAGGTCCTGAGGTCGACTCCCGGTACCCACATTACAAAAAAAAAAAAAAAAAAAAAAAAAAAAAACAGAATCAATAAACCTGGTAGGAGGAGTAGCTAACCAAAAGGAAAAGAAAAAGGACATCAGCAAAAGAAAAATAATGCAATGACAGGGATAAGTTAATACCTTTCAGTAATAAATATCAATGTGAATGGTCTCAAATTTCTCAATCAAAACATACAGAGTGGCAGAATGGATCAAGAAACAAAATTCAACAACTTTCAGCTACAAAAAATATATTTAATTAAAAAAGAAACCCACAGATTGAAAATCAAAGGAAGGAAAACAATATTCCATGCAATAGGAAACTGAAAAGAAAAAAGGAGTAGCTATCTTTATTTCAAACAAAGTGGACTTCAAGTGAAAACTGATCAAAAGAGACCAAGAAGGTCACTAAACATTGGTAATGGGAACAATTCAATAGGAAGAAATAGCAATTATAAACATGTATGCACCAATCACTGGCATACCCAACTTCATAGAACAAATACTAATGGACCTGAAAAATCAGAAAAACAGCAATAGGATTATAATGGGGGGACTTCTATACCCCATTGTAACAAATAGTTCAATCAGACAAAATATCAATGAAAAAATATCATAAATATCAGAAAAACCGAACTTTCAAACAAATTGACTTAATAGACATCAACAGAGCATTCCATCCAACAATATAATACACAATCTTCTCGGCAGTACATAAGACTTTGTCCAAAATAGACCACATACTAGCCCATAAAGCAGTTTAAGTAAATGCAAAAGAATCCAAAACATCCCATGCATGTTATCAGATCATAGTGCAATGAAACTAGAAATCAGTGGCAAAAGAAACTATGGAAAAAATACAAAACATGAATAATAAACAATACGCTCTTGAATAATCCATGGAGAACAGGTGAAACGAAGGAAGAAATTAGACAACTCCTAGAATCAAATGATAATGCCAGAACAACATTCCAGAACTTCTGGTACATAATGAAAGCAGTCCTCTGAGGGAAGTTTATAACAGTGAACGGCCACATCAGAAAAACAGAGCAAGCCGAAATAAAAAACCTAATCATGCACCTCAATGTCCTAGAAAAACAAAAAAAATCCAAATCCAAAGCTAGTGTGAGGAAGAAAATTAATGACATTGAGACTAAAAAGAAAAAATACAAAGAATGAATGAATCAAAGAGTTGGTTCTTTTAAAGAATAAACAAAATAGACAAACCTTTAGCCAATCTTACAAGAAAAGACCCAAGTCCAAGCAATTAGAAATAAAAAAGGCAAAATCACAATGGTTCCTACTGAAATCCAGAAGATCATTGTTAACTATTTTGAGAATTAGTACTTGAATAAAATGGAAAATTCAAAAGAAATGGATAGATTCTTTGATACATTTGAACTACCGAAGATCAACCAAGACAATATGAAAGTTCTGAATAATCCAGTATTAGTCAAAGAGACTAAAAAAGTACCAACTAAGAAAAGCCCAGGTCCCAACAGATTCACTGCCAAATTCTACAAGAACTTTAGAGAAGAGGTAATGCCAATACCCTGAAACTCTTTAATGAAATCAAAAGGAAAGGAATACTCCCAAAGTCATTACTGGAAGCAAGCATTACCCTTATTCCTCAACCAGAAAGAGACCCAACCAAAAAGAACTACTAGTCAATCTGCTTAATGAACATCGACGCAAAAATCCCCAATAAGATACTGGCAAAAAGAATGCAGCAAATCATCAAAAAGATAATATATCACTACCAAGGAGGATTCATTCCAGGGATGCAGGACCAGTTCAATATATGCAAATCAGTAAATGTAACACACCGCATAAACAGAAACAAAGACAAAAAAATTACATGATTATCTCAATTGATCCAGAAGAAGCCTTTGACAAAATCTAACATCTATTCATGATAAAGACCCTGAAGAAAATAAGTATAGAAGGAAATTTTCATAATCTGATCAAAGCCATTTATGACAACCCTACTGCCAATATTATATTAAATCAAAAACATTAACAACTACTTTGTAAATCTGTATGCCAATAAGTTGGCGAATTCAGAAAGGTGAACAGATTTTTAAATAAATATAAATTATAAATTATAAAATAAATATAAATAACCAGGTGCGGTGGCACATGCCTATAATTCCAGCACCTGGGAGGCTGAGGCAGGAGAACTGCTGCGCGTTCCAGGCCAGCCTGGGAGAGTTCAAGATCAACCTACACTACATAGTGAAACCCTATCTCAAAAAACAAAAAATGAGTATCAAGGCTGAACAAAGATTTAAAAACCCAAATAATTCAACAGGCAAGGAAACTGAAGCAGTAATAAAAATCTACCAACTAAGAAAAGCCCGGTTTTGGGTGGGTTCACTGCTGGTTAATCTTGCAAAAAATTTTAGGGAAGTTCTAAGACCAATACTCCTCAAGCTTTTTAATCAAACTGAAAAGGAAGGAATATTCTTAAAGTCATTCCTGAAAGCTACCATTACCCTGATTCCAAAACCAGACAAGGATCCAACCAAAAGAGACAACAAATTTCTTTAATGAATATAGAGCAAAACTTACCTCAACAAGATACTCACAAACAGAATGCAACAGCTCATCAAAAAGGTTATATATTATGACCAAGTAGGCTTTACCCAGGGCTACAAGAATGGTTCACCATACACAAATCAATAAATGTAATACATCATACAAACAGAAGCAAGGACAAAAATCACATGATCATCTCAATAGATGCAGAAAACACCTTTGACAAAATTCAACATCCTTCCATGACCAAAACACTGAAGAAAATAGATACAAAAGGACCTTATCTCAGTGTGATAAAAGCCTTTTATGCCAAATCTACTGCCGACATCATACTAAATGGAGACAAGCTAAAAGCTTTCCCTCTAAAATCAAGAACAGGAAAAGGATGTCTAATATCACCATTCCTGTTTAACACAGTACTCAAAACATGAGCATGAGCATTAGGCAAAAAAAAAAGAAATATATGGATATGTATAGAAAAAAGTTAAATTATCATTATTTGCAGATGACATGACCTTTACATAGAAATCCCCACAAAATCAACCAAAAGACTCTTAGAAATAAGCACTTACCAGTCCTATTATTTAAATACAGAATGAACAAAAATTGTATTTTTTATTAATTTTATAATATAAAAGAAAATATAAAAATGACAATTTTATCAAATTTATTTAATACAAGAATCAATTAGTTGAAATGACACCTCCCTAAGCGATGCTTGGGATAGTCAGTACACAAACAAATGCACTGCCCCAGTGATGCTCGGGATAAACTGTTAAGTGGTTCATAACCAAATTCAGTAATGTAGATATAAAATCCACATACAAAAATCAATAGCATTTCTGTATACTAATAATGAACCCATTGAGAAAGAAATTAGGAAAAAAATACCATTCACAATAGCACCAAGAAAAATTAAATACACAGGAATTAACCTAAATAAGGAAGTAAAAACTATTTCCTGAAAACAGAAAATCAAAGAGGATATCAGAAAATGGAAAGACATTCCCTGTTCATGGATAGGCAGAACCAATATAGTCAAAATGGACGTACTTCCAAAACTGGTATACAGATTTAATGCAATCTCTACCAAAATATCAATATCATTCCTCCAGAACTAGAATAAACAATCTTAAAATGCATATGGAACCAAAAGAGATCTACAATAGATAAAGCCGTTCTGGGCAAAAAGGGCAAGGCAGAAGGCATCACAATGCCAGACTTTGAGTTATACTAAAAAGCTACAGTAATACAAAACAGTATAGTACTGTCAAAAAACAAAAAAAAAACAAAAAACACAGACTTGTAAATCAATGGAACAGGATAAAGGATGCACAAACAACTCTATGCATACTCAGGTACCTTACCTTTGACAAAGGGGCCAAATACTTCTGCTGGAGGAAAGATAGCCTTGTTAACAAATGGTGAGTGGGAAAACTGGCTGTCCACGTGTAAAAGATTTAACCTAGGCCCATATCTCTCACCATGCACTAAACTAAAATCAAAATGGATTGAATGTCTAAATATTAAAACAGAAGGCTATTTTAATCTGCTGGAAGACAAAATAGGTAAAACTTTTAAAGACACAGATATAGACAAAGACTTTCTGAATAGAACTGCAGTTGCATAAGAAATAATACCAAGAATGAGCAAATGGGATCACATTGAATTAAGAAGCTTCTGCACAGCAACAGAAACCACCAGCAGAGTGAAGAGACAGCCTACAGAATGGGAAAAAAATTTTTACAGCTACTCCTCAGACAAAAACTAATATCTAGACTATACAAAGAACTCAAAAAATTAGAACCTCCCGAATTTAAAGATCCAATCAAAAAATGAGCAACTGAAATAAATAGACACTTCTCAGATGAAGAAATACAAATGGCCAGTAAATACATGAAAATATGTTCGACATTGCTGGTCATTCAAAAAACATGAATTAAAACAACACTAAGATTCCATCTCACTCCAGAAAGAATGGTTATCTTCAAGAAATCAAATAACAGGGGGCTGGTGAGATAGCTCCGTGGCATAAGCACCTGCCTGGCAAGCACAAGGTCCTGAGTTCTACTCCCGGTACCCACACAAAGGAAAAAAAAGGGCCAGTGGTATCACTCAACAGCACAAGCGCCTGCTGGCAAGTGCGAGGTCCTGAGTTAGACTCCCAGTACCCACATGAAAAAAAAAAAGAAATCAAATAACTAATGCTGGAGAGGCTGAGGGGAAAAGGAACACTTCTTCATTGTCGGTGGAAGTGTAAACTGCCACAACCATTGTGGAAATCAGTATGGAGATTCCTCAAAATATTTAAAATAGAAATTCCATTTGACGCACTTATTCTCCTCCTAGGTATCTTTCCAAAAGACTTCAAGACATCATATTGCAGAGATACAAGCATACTCATATTAATAGCAGCTTGCAGCATGGCCAACCGACTAAAGAGAAGACTGCACAATTCAAAGAAGCTTTCTCACTATTTGACAAGGATAGTCATGGAACTATAACCACCAAAGAACTGATTACTGTAATAAGGTATTACTGTAATAAGAATTCCATGGAAGCAGAGTTACAGGACCTGATTAATGAAGTAGATGCTGATGGTAATGGTACAATTGACTTCCCTGAATTTCTGACAATGGGGGCAAGAAAAATGAAACAGACCAACAGTGAAGAAGAAATTAGAGAAACACTCTGTGTGTTTGACAAGGATGCCAAAGGTTATATTAGAGCAGCAGAGCTTCACCATATGATGGCAAACCTTGGAGAGAAATTAACAGATGAAGAGGTTGATGAAACGATCAGGGAAGCAGATATCGATGGTGATAGTCATGTAAACTATGAAGAGTTTGTACAGATGATCACAGCAAAGTGAAGACATTGTGCACAATGTGTTAGATTTCTTGTACAAAATTGTTTATTTGAATTTTCTTTGTAACTTCTCTGTAAAAGGTTTTCCCCTGCTGTCAAATAAATATGCATGTATAGCAATTAGGAATTCATTCCTCCAAGTTTTCTTTCCTTATCTTACTGTCATTGTCCTGAAACCTTATTTTACGAAATTGATAGTAACATGTTGCATGTGGCTTACTCTGAATATAAGTACTTCTAAACTTAGACGGAGTTGGTCAAATGAGGGAACATCTGGATTATGCCTTTTTTTAAGTGGTTTTCTTTAGGAATTGTCAGCATGTTGCTGTTGAAGTGTGGAGTTGTAACTCTTCATGGACCATGGATGGTCAACAATATGTACTTAAAAGCTGCACTATTGCAAAACAGGTATATTATCCAGGTATTCATACACTATATTTTTGTATTGCTGGTTTTGTACCAGAAACATTTTCTTTTAATTTACTTGCTTTTAAACTTTGTTCAGCCACTTAAACAAAATCTTCTTCTGGCACAATTTGCTCCAAGTCCATTCCAAGTTTTATGTTTCTTTTCCAATAAAAAAAGTTACGATTTATCTCCCAAAGAAAGAACCTATAGCTAGCTGGGCATGGTGGCACATGCCTGTAATCCCAGCATTCTGGGATGCTGAAACAGGTTCAAGCCCACTTAAGAAGAATTGTTGTCAATACTGACATCTGCAAATTTTTAAAAGGTTTCCAAGTGTACAGTTCTCTATGTAAGCATAATTCCATTTTCCAGTCTTCTGAGCTAGATGCAGTTGTTTTAACAAGTCAAGGCACACTGAAGCCATATTTACCTACTATAGCATTTAACAAATTATGCTGTACTTACTTATTTTGTCCCTCTATACTAAGCTTTAACGCTGCGTAGAAGGAACTATGAATAGGAACTATGTCCATCTATGTCATCTTTTATCCCCAACCTGACATACAGCAAGAGACCAATGAATATATGCTGAATCAGTGAAAGTCCCAGCACCCTGGAGAGTGATTATGAAGAACTCTGTGGCAATGCCACTTACCTGTGAGATCCAGAGTTCTATCCACAAAGACCACAGATGCCCTGCCTGTAGCACTCTTCCTTCTGTTCTTGGCAGGGGCATAATTGGCCAGATCTGCAGCGACGACCCGGCTGAGGGCACCCACAGCAAAACACTCCTCCCGAACCCCCAAATGCTCACACAAAGAACTGAGGCCTGATACCAGGCACCTCATCTGCAGCATCAGCTCTGGGGTCAGGGCAGTGGAATCCACCTCACCCAAGCTTCCCAGCCTCCTCTTGTCTGGTCGGGCACTATTAAGGAGATGTACATCTCGGGGTAGTAGTGGAAAAAGGGAAGCAAAGGCCGGAGTCAAGGCAAGGTAGGGAGCAACAGGAGCGAGCAACAACGGTACGTGCAGCACCTCTGCCGTATAGTTCATGTTGCCCATCCACTCACACAGCTTCTCCTCCAACTGCTCGAACACCGGTTGTTGTCCCTCCAGCTCGGCCGCTGCAGCCGCTGGCACGTGGTTAGCCGTGAGATGCACAGCGTGGCTCAAGGCAGTGACCACCACACAATATTGAAAGTGACTGCGGCAGATGATGTCTCGCAGTGTCTCCACAGTCCGACCTTTCAGCAGGCAGCTCAACACAAACACCGCCTTGGGCTGCTCGGCTTTGCCACCAACAGCATTAGGCTCGAACTCCCGTATGTGGCACACAGGACCCCCCACCGCCTCCATGAGACGTGTGGACCCGCAGCCCCAGTGCAGACTCTCCGCGCAGGCGGCATCTAGGTAGACCAGAGCCCGTTTCACTTTGGCCAGCACCTGCTCCCAGCCTTGCTGGGTAAAGGAAAGCACGCTCGGGGCGCTCATGGTTCGGGATTCGCACAAACCGGGAAATAGGGTGCAGGAACTTCTATCTGAACTCGCAGCTTCCGGAAATTGGGTTCCCTCAGACTTTGACAGTCAACACAGTACACGTGGTACCCTTCTCCTACGCTACGTAAGAAGACCGCGCGCAGTGATGACGTAACGGAGAGCTGATTGGTTAGTGAGGAGGCGGGCTGGGGAAGTAGGCGGGTCTCTGAGCCTCTGGGCTTCCTCTAAAGATCGCTGGGAGGGGCAGAGCTGCTTTATTTTCGTCAGTCTTTCTGTATACTGGTTACGTTTCCCTACTACCTGAGAATTCTTGGGAATAATTAAAAAACCTAATCTCAAGAGTGATATCTTCTTTGGATAGGAACATATCTCTGAAAGTACAGTTTCTTTCCCCATCTGAACAGGCAGAAAAAATAATAAAAACACCGGACTGCTGTGTAATATTTTGTATAGATTGCAGTAACATATGGTATTCACACGAACTTCATTTTTTAAAAAACATACTGACCTCATTTGAACTTCCTCCATCTTTTTCCCCAGCTTGTTCCTGAATCTTTATCTGCTTTAAAACGCCTAGAGTCTAGTTCTTCCTCTCCATCCTTGCTGCCACTTCAGCAAAGCAAATCACTTATCAAAACAATTGCGATGATTCCCGTCGCTTCCTGGCTTTGCATCTCTCTGCTTCGATTCAGTTTTCTACCTAAGCTTGTTCTGTCATTTTCCTACTTAAAAGCTTCACTTAGACTAGTTGACTATGGAACATTATTAGACTCCTTGAAAGATACCAAAATCTTTCATGATTTCTCAGTTTTTCTCCAGCTATTTCTAGCCTGGAACAATATGTACCCGCACAATGAAACCAACAGGTTGAGCCAGAATGTTTCTCGGGTTCACTTTTTCAACCAATAATATTAAGCTCTTACTAAGTGTAATCTCTTTGCCACGCTCCAAATATGCAGTGGGTAATACTGTAAGTTACATTACCTGATCCACCAAGAATTTATTCCTGGAAAATTCTTACTGGCCCAAAATAATCTTTCCTGTTACATCTTCCAGGTGAATGTTTTCCCAACTCACTACCTACACTAATCTTTCCTCCTCAACCCCTAACATATAGCACTCAGTTGAAAAGTATGCTAAGTATTTCCCATATCTTTAGGTAATTTTTGATGTACCAGTTTTCCTTAACATATCTGTTGTACTAGACTTTGCATCAGAGGCCTGGGATCCTCAAAATCTAGAAGATAACAGAATTTTCAATTAATACTCATATAATAATACATTCAACAACTTTCAGTGAACGTGTATGATACTCCAGACATGTACTATACACAATATAATATATAGCTGGATATAAAGAGAAGTTGCAACCCTGCTTTCAAAAGAAATATAATAAAATAAAAATACTGATACCTGTAAAACAAACAAATGCAAGAAACTGTCACAGAAGCAGCGATTTAAAAAAATACATAAAAGTTATAAAGGGAGAAAAATAAAATCTGACTGAGAAAAGGGGAAGTAGTCAGAAGAAGTTTCACAAAGTACAGTACAGTGGATTTGAGTTGCCTTCAAAGAAGATCAGGTGTTTGCCAGCTGCACAGGATAAGCGGGGGAGTATTATTGGCAGTCCAGGGAAAGAGTGCAGCCTGAATAAAGGCATGAAACTGTAGAACACGTTCTCTGGAACCACAAATGGGAGAGGACAGTTCTCAGATTTAATGATATGGGCATAGTCCCAAATGTAGACTGCTGAGATGGAGCGAATGATGACCAAATGTATGCTGCTGAGATGGAGCGAATGATGAAGAATGTTGCCTAGTTAGACTCCAGAAAGTCAAAAGATATGAGATAAAGAAGGAGATGTGAGTTATTCATTATAGTGCCTAGTAGTAGAAAAAAAGGAGATTGTGGATTGTACCTCCATGTCTTCTGTGAATGAAGGGAAATGAAGAGGAAAGAGTAGAGTTGGTTAATATGAATGGTATGAGCTGGGGGAAAAGAGGATTTTCACAGAAAAGTGGGACTATATTCATCTGGTAGTGGCCCATAAGAGCCAGGGAAATGGCAATACTATCTCCAGGCTTCATGGTACAAGCTGAAAGATAATGATGGCTCTGCAGTATAGAAAGATAAGAAATGCTGTCCTTGGAGAAAGATTGGATTTCAGTGAACAAGTAGATATATCTTTCTGCTTTGTTTTTTCTTTCTTTTTCTATTCCAAGAATTGAAAACAGGGTCTTGCATACATTTAGTCTGTGCTCTACCACTTAACTACCACAGTCCCTTTCTGCTAAAATATTGAGACTACTGGGTGTGTATATAAAATGAAACAAAGGTAGTCAGGCCTGCAAGAACTATAAAGGAGGAAGTACAGAGATTGTCATAATTCAGATTGTTATAAGAAAAAATACTGTATACTGGGTGGTTTAAACAAAACAAATTTTATTTCTCATAGTTCTGACACCTACTGTGTTAGCTTTCTGTTGCTGTGACAAAATACCTGATAAAAATCAATTTAAGGGAGGAAAGATTTATTCTGGTTCAAGATTTTAGAGATTTCAGTCCATGGTTAGCTGGCTCCAGTGCTTTAGATCTGTGGCAGGCAGAAACTTCAGGTTAGAAGGGTATGTTAGGGGAAATCTGCTCACCTCATGGCAGCCAGAAAACAGGAAAGAACCAGAGAGAAAGTGGCCAAGGATATAGTCCCCAACATCACACCCCCATGATCCACTCCTTCAACTAAGCTTCACCTCCTTTTTCTATCACCTCCCAATAATGTCATCAAATTATGATCCCATCAATGGATTGACCCACTAATGAAATTAGAGCTCCTGTGACCCAATCACTTCATGAGCCCACCAGCTGGCAACCAAGGTGTCAACACAATAAGCCTCCTGGGGGACATTTTAGGTAACAATGATAAGAGCTGGGAAGTCCAAGATCAAGGTGCTAGGATGGAATATCTTCAATAAGAAATGTCTTCCTAATTTACAAATGGTGGCTATCTTTGAGCTGTGTCCTCCCTTTGCAGAGAGCAGGAAAAAAGATAGCTCTCCTGTCTCTTCTTATGAGGACACTAATCCTTCCCATTATGGAGGGCCAAACTACTTCTGTATCTTCAAATCCTATCATATTGGGGATCAGAGTTTCAACACAGGAATTTTTGGGGAAGGGAGGCTTCACATAGTCTGTAGCAGAGATGTAAGGGAATGACACTGAAAGAGTTGGCAAAAAGTGACTAACAATGAGGTGATACAGAAGACTTCTAAAAGTCGTGCACCACAACTACAGAACCACATGCAATTTGAAGGGTTACCAGTGCATGAAGGAGTTTGTGGGCCACATGACAGGGAGCTTGGATTTCATTTTACATATAAGAGTAAGGCATCATTACAGGGTTTTGTGTTACTTGAATTTCAGTAGAGATGCAGAGGCGTAGACAGATTTGGGATGTATATGTTATAGAAAGAACTAACAGGCTTTGCTAATAGATTTGCACAAGAGTCATAGGAACAGATGAAAGAAAAAGAAGACACAAGGATGATTATTTGTTGGGCTGAAACTATTAGTCGGATGGTGGGTATTGATACTAAAATGTGGAAGCCTAGTGGGCACGGGAGTGGGACAGTACAGATTTGGGTGGAGAATTCACAAGTTTTGTTTTGGACATAAGTTTGAAATGCCTATAAAATATCTAAGAGAGTCACCTGGTGAATCATCAGAGTGATGCAGTATCCTAAGCTCAAGGAGAAGGTAAGATTGCAGGTAGAAATTTGGGAGTCATTGGGTCCCAATTACACAGATGGTATTAAAAGGAATGAAAATGGGCTGGGGATGTAGCTCGGCACCTGCCTGGCAGGCGCAAGGTCCTGAGTTTGATTCCTGGTTCCCGCCCCCAAAGAAATAAATAAATAAAAGTAATGAAAATGGATGAAATGTCTTTAGACACAGGCTAGACAGAAATAAAAACAGAATCCAAGGAAGATGCCCTTTCAGATCTTATGCTATAGTAAAATGAATTTCTTCTAAAGTGATCTGCTTGAAATGATCACATCTACCTTATTAAAATGGGATTTATGCTTTTATACAGAAAATAGTCAGCAATTATTTCTCATTTCTCATTTTTAAAAAAGCATGCTTTACTTTATTTTGAGGTACTCTGTAATTGTAATCAGTGCTGGGCTTAAGGATTTACTGAGCACTTTCCCAGTTCTCATCCTTAAAAGGGCATGCAAAGTTTACATAATAGTACAGATATACATAGCAGATAATGCAATTTTCCAGAAAAAACTAGTAATATAAAGTTTAATGTTAAAGTACAAAGGGAGATGACTCTTGACTCCTCTGTGAGGTACATGGAGGAAGGAATGCTCTATACATGTGAAATTGTTCTGATTGTTCAAAGGAGGAAAGGCCTAACCCAGGACACAATACTTTCTGGCCTCTAACTGGTCAAATACTTTAACATTTCAAACCTCATTTTAGCTTTTATAATCTTCCAAGAAGTCGCTATCAACCATTAGTATATCAATTTATTAATGTGGCAACTAAAGAATATTGAGATTTAACTAATATATCTAAAGTTGACAGAAAATAGCACACTTGGGCTTAATGCCATATCCATGCAAAAGACACCTATGAGTACTTAACTTGCTGTGTACTAGAAATTCAAAAAGAACTTTCTTACATGATCAACTCATTATTTTAATGATCATTTAATCATTTTAACTAAGCACTCCTTTCTGTACTACATATAGATAAATTAAAATAGGTGATTATTATTATTTTGGTAAAGACAAATAGACCACAAAAACGAATAAAAATGGAAAACATACAATCAAAATGTATGTAGTATTTTAGTTTGATATGGTCATAATGCTTGAAGTAGGAGATGTATATAATATCTTCAAACTACCTCTCCTTGAAATTTCCTCTCATACATTGGGAGATAAAGACAGCATTAACTAAGGAAGCACATACAGGCAAGGAACTAGGTTTGGGAACAAAGAAGAAAGAAGTCTTTAACAGTGGCTATTAGCGACTTATGGGCTTCTCTATTTATAGAAAGCATTATTTTCAAAGCTTAACTCAAATGCTACCGCCAACATAAAGATTACTATGATGCACCAATTATTTTTCAATGGTTCTTCAGTCCTGTTTAGGCAGTACATACAAAGGCAAGGTCCTTGATGGCAGCTTGAAGGAGAAAGAAGCCTCTCAGCAAAAGGCTCTTCCACAAAACCACCCGCATTCATTGTAGATTCTTGCAATAATAAACAGAGAGATAAACAGATGAGACTATGAGGGATTGCTTTATGATAATCCCAACCAGTAAGTAAAATCTTCATTCCCTTTCTTTTACCAAAGGGTAAGAAGACCTCCTTGGTGTTATGTACCCCATAAGTAATGGAAAGGACAGATAAACAAGATGTCCTATTTGAGGGAAGATTTGATCTAGCGAAGAATCTAAGATATATATATATATAGATAATTACTGTATAGTGTGATAAATATATGCCATAAATGCAAAAGTTCTAGAAGGAGCTCTGTCCCACTCACCACTCCCCCACACCATCCACTATATCAACATTCTGTCCCTCCCTCCACTCCAGCAACATTTGGGTCCCTTGAACATGTCAAGCGTGCTCCTGCCTCAGCACCTTTGCACCTCCTAACCCCACACTGTCTGATAGTCTATTCACCCAGGAATACACTGGGCTTACTTCCTCTCTCCATTCAGGCCTCTATGCTTATATCATTTTATTAGAGTGTCTTTCTCTGATCAGTGGATATAAAATTGCACCCTGCCCTCTTCATCACTTTGTTCTTGGCCCTCTTACAGCTTATCGTTCTTCATAATCCTTATCAACATGATATGTTCCCTATTTGTTTGTTTGACTTCCCCATTAGATTGAAAGCTTCACAAATGGAAAGACTTCTTAAAAAAAAAAAACTCATTGTTGAATCTATGTAGCCTTGAAGAGTTCTTGATACTTGGTAGAATTTCCATAAATATTTATTGAATTAATGAATAAATGGGAAAAGATGAAGTTGGATTCAGGAAAGATTTTATAAAGGTGACTATACTTCAACAAGATTTAGAAGAATGCAAGGGATTATTCTTAACAGACAAAAGAGCTGGGAATGTTGTGTTCAAAATTAAGGAGAATTAATACCATATGGCTTAAATCACTTGAGATAGTGTGGTTTGGTAGGGTGTAACACTTTGTGCTTCAGTTGTAGCACATCTACGTTTTCCTTGCAGGAGAGTTGTTTAGTGCCCTTCTATCTTTCTCAATAAATTCAGAACTATTTAAAGACAGCAACTATGCTTTATGTCTGTATTTTCCAAATTCTTAAGACACAGCAGATATTCAATAAATATTAAACAGATGAAGAACAATATTTATTCACTAGAGAGCACAAAAAAGTGTATTCATTGACTTGTACAATTAAAATGGATTCCCTTTTTCTGTTGAAAACTAACTCCCATTTGAAAACTTTAGAACTGAAAAGGATGTTAGAGGAACCTAATTCAACTCTCCCGTTTTGTAGTTGACCAAACTGAAGCATAGAGAGAAAGGCAGATCGCCCACAATCACACAACTAGCTAGTAATAATTAAGAACTCCCTTTTCGACCCATCCTATGTCATCTCTTTCTTGGAAGATGTGGGCTGAAAATTTGAGATTATCTATTAAAATTAAAACTATCCATATGTTATTATATAGCTTGGACAAACACGAACAAACCTATAAATCACAAGGAACATTAAACGTAGGGTTTTGTTTTGACAAAAGTGAAAAGTTGAAAGCAACCTACATGTATATCAATAGCGAAACAGTCACATTCACTTTGTAACAGGCGTGCTGTGGAATTTCTGAAGCACTAAAAACGAAGGTTGATATACTAAAATTGAAAAATCTTCGCTGGTGAATTAATTTAAAAGAGAAATGGCAAGCCTCAAGATTATACAAGGAGGACGGTACCCGTCAAGACTCCTCAACCTCGGGTTCTCCCATCAAAATTATGACAGGTGCAGTAGACACAAAGAAAATTTAGGAAATATGCACTCCAAGCAGATAACGGCTGCCTCTGGAGAAGAAGTAATGGATCAGCCAGTCTTTAACTTGGGCCGCATTCGTTTTCAATACAAGGGCAATGTGTTACTCATATTTTACTTTTGCTTTTGTTGGCTTTTAAAATTAATTTTTAGAGAAACCGAGCACAGATTGATTCCTTCTCTATTTAATGATAAACAGGTAATCAATCTGTATCAAGTATACTCGTGAAGAGTGAAACAAGGCCTTTAGCCAGATCTGTAAATAAGAGGTCCAAAGGAAGAAGTAGAATCAAGGACAGACGGAAACAATGGTGTAGCAAAGACGATAGGGGCTATTAGAGGGAAGACTGGGGGAGGGGAGCAGACGCAGGACGCCAGCGAGAAAACCTAGCTAAACGGCAAGCCGGATTCATAGGGGCAGGGCCAACTGCGCTGCGCATGCGCAAGCAGCCCCAGGTGGCTGCCTTGGCGGAAGTGTAGCCACCTAGAGCCGCTGAGTCTTGCCGGGTGATTGCTGTTGCGCGTGCGCAGACGGTCCCGTGCGGAGTCTTCATCTTTGCCGCCTCCACCGCTACCTTCCTTGGACTTGAGTCTCGCGCTTTCTTCTATTGCTCACCGTCGGGCTTGCGCCCCTCTCGCGCCCCGGGCCACCGCGCCCGGGGAAGAGGTTGGAAAGGGCTGTTGATCTCCGCCTTTAAATTGTGCGTGGGGCGGCCATGTCGGCCGGCGAGGTCGAGCGCCTAGTGTCGGAGCTGAGCGGCGGGACCGGAGGGGATGAGGAGGAAGAGTGGCTGTATGGCGGTACGAAACTTCCTGTCCCTGCTCCTCCCGGGTTCTGTCAGGCCGCTCCTCCCGGCCCGCAGACGGCCGGTGTCCCGGATCCTCTGCGCCCGCGCCGTGGGCCTCCCGTAGAACCCAGCGGGGCCTGACCTAGGCCCGGCGCGGCGTGCGCGTCCCCGGCGCGGCCGCGTCCCCCAGCCCGCACCCTCGGCCCGGCCCCGGATAAGGGCGCCCGGCTGGGTTCTCCGTCCGGGCCTCGTGGTAGCCTCGCCTCCACGCTCTTTATGTCTGTCTTTTCTATCCCTTCTGAGGTGTGTTCGGTGTTTCTCTTTTTGCCCCGTGGCCGTAGGGTACTCTCCCTGACTTTTTTCCCCCTAGAAATACTCAATTGTGTAATAATAAATACAGTGAATGCTGTAAAACTAACGTCTTGTTTCTTGATGGTCAGTTTGTGTGGAATGCACCTGCAAGGGTACCTCCTTGTCTGAAAGTCGTGCTTTAAAATAATTAAAAGAGAGACAGAATGAGATGGAATACTTTAAGGCCCGTAAAAAACCCTGAATGTCTCCCGTATTAAGGTGAAGTTTTTCTTTTTTTAAGAGACTGCTTTTTAACCCACATCATAGGAGTACCTCATGACACTTAGGCTTATAGTTTTCAGTGTCACCTCATATTTATTTTTCTCTAATGCATCTTGTAGTTTCCTCTTGAAGGGGACTTGACGTCAGGCCTTTAACTTTCATTAAATCGTAATTTCTCTTGTTGCACCAGATTTGGGAAGTATTTGTTTCATGCCTAAAACGTAAATTCTTGATTTGTTTAGAATTGTATAGTAAAAATGGACGTTGGGCATCATGCAGCTTCTCAATTATGTAAATTTGATAAGCTTGTAAAAATTCACTATCTTAGGTGCCTTAGTAATACTCTTTGAAATGTGAATGTGTGAGATTTCTTTTACAAAGATCTGGAAATGTTCAGTACCTCGTAGGCTTATTTTTATAGCAGTAAAGTCATTTTTTTTCCGTAAAAGACATGTCTTGTTAAGTAATTACAAGGTGATCTAACTTTGGATATGCTTATAGGCCCATGGGACGTGCATGTGCACAGTGATTTGGCAAAGGACCTAGGTTAGTGCTTGTGATGATCACTTAAGATTTTCATAATACTGCTTTCTTTAGAAGCTTGGTTTACTTACTTATCTTATTTATTTTATTTGGTAGATGAAAATGAAGTTGAAAGGCCAGAAGAAGAAAACGCCAGGTTAGTGAAATTTCTGTTGATGGCTTACACGAATATGTGATGCAGTGATTCTGGCAACAAATTGTTAAAATTATTTTGTAATCATTGGCTTGGTCATCATATTTTGAGTAAAGGTTGGAGAATATTGTGTCCTTTAGGTTTATTCCTATTTCAGAGTCTTAATTTTATACCAGTTCTGTCTTGTTAGTATCTTTTTTTTTTTTTTTTTTTTGTGGGTACCGGGGGGTCGACCTCAGGACCTCACGCGCCAACAGGCACCCGTGCCGCTGAGCGATATCACCGGCCCCTTTTTTGTATGTGGGATCCGGGAGTCGAACTCGGGCCCTCGCGCTTGCAAGGCAGGCGCTTACGCCGCTAAGCCATCTCACCGGCCTTGTTAGTATCTTAGAGACAGCTTTTGAGGTTAGGGTTTGACTGCTTTTCATTACTGAATAACTCTTTATTCTTTTTTTTTTTTTTTTTTTTGTGGGTACCGGGGGGACGACCTCAGGACCTCACGCGCCAACAGGCACCTGTGCCGCTGAGCGATATCACCGGCCCCTTTTTCGTATGTGGGTTCCGGGAGTCGAACTCGGGCCTTCGCGCTTGCAAGGCAGGCGCTTAAGCCGCTGAGCCGTCTCACCGGCCCTAACTCTTTATTCTTAATGTGAGCTCAGTAGTGGAGTATACAACATAATCATTAAACGAGAGAAAAATATATTAAAAATTGAACGCTGAAAATAACTGCTTTTTTAAGAATTTATTAATATTTTTGATGGTATAATACGCTTTGGTTTTAATTTCAATGTTTTATATTATATTCAAAGTAGAATTTTCCTTTATTTAATAGAAAAGTATAAATTTCATTTACAGAATGTATATAGGGATCCAGAATTTCGCTGTAAATTTCAAAACAATTCATGCATAGAAGTATATGGCTTTGCTGACTTTACTCTGACCAGATGTCTTTGTGTGCTAAGTAATGAATGGAGGAGTAAAGAGCATTTGGATTTAAAAAGTGGAGGAGATACCATTTCATACCTAGTAGAATGGCTGCAATCAAAAAACAAAAAAAGTTGGTGAGGATGTGGAAAAATTGGAACCATTCATGTGGTACTAGTAGGATTGTAAAATGGTGCCGCTGCTTTGGACAACTGTGGCAGTTTCCTCAAATGATGAAACAGAGTTATTGTACGACCCAGCAATTTTACCTGTAGGTGTACACCTTAGAAAAATGAAAATAGACTTCCGTATGTATGTACATGAATGTTCATAGCATCATTATCCATAATAGTTAAAAAATGGGAACAACCCAAGTGTCCATTAACTGATGAATGGATAGATTAAATGTGATACACTTGTATAATGGAATACTATTGTGAAAAGAAATGAAGTACTGCTAATTGTTGCAACATGGATGAATCTTGAGAACATTATATTAAGCGAACAGTGCCAGTCACAAAGGACAACATATTGTGTGACTTCACTTACATGAAATGTCTAGAATAAGCAAATCCACAGAGGCAAGAAGATTAATGTTTGGGGCAGAGGAAGAAAAATGTGACTGACTGCTGTTACATACAAGATTTCTTTTGTGATCCATGTGCATGGTTTGGAATTAGTTATGGTGATTGCATTGTGTGAACGTACTAAAACTCAATTCTGTTTTACCCTTTAAATGGATGGATGAAAATTGTATCTCAGTAAAGCTGTTATAACAACAACATCAACAAAAATGGCAAAAGGGATGAATTGAGAAGAGGAAGTAAAAATAGCTTAGGAAGAGGAAAAGCTAAAATTACAAAATTTTTCCTTTCTCATATACCCCCTATATTTTTCTTCATTCATTGCTATATTATCTGAAATTTAGTTTTGAGATTTATGTATATGACTCAGTACCTAATCCTAGTATCAACCACAAATTTGGGATTAATGTAGGTCATAGTTATGAAAGTGATTAAATGTCTCATTGTACCCATCTCTTCAGTTGGTCAAGAAACTAGCTGAATACAAGGTATAAAATCAAATGTATGTTTATTCCATTGATTTTTATTAGTTCTTATCTACAATTCTTGAGGTTTGCTTTCTGTGAACTTTAATTCTCCAATACACACCCAAATAAAATGTATTGGAGAGAAGTCATCTTTTAACCTTCCCTGAGTGTCACTGTCAGAACTTCTTTATATTTCTTATTAAAACTTAGAGAGCTGTTAGTTTTATTCGATGAGAAAAAAATTATCTTTAAAATTTTATTTTTCTAGAAAAACTTTGTAAGTTTATCAAATTTCTATCATATTAATGGTGATAGAGAATTAAAACTTCTAAAAGAGTAGGTCTGGGCCGGTGAGATGGCTCAGCGGCATAAGCGCCTGCCTTGCAAGCGCGAGGGCCCGAGTTCGACTCCCGGATCCCACATACGAAAAAGGGGCCGGTGATATCGCTCAGCGGCACGGGTGCCTGTTGGCGCACGAGGTCCTGAGGTCGTCCCCCCGGTACCCACAAAAAAAAAAAAAAATAAAATAAAATAAAATAAAATAAAAGAGTAGGTCTGTTAGGAAAAGAAATTTAGCCAAACCTAGTATCTAGCTTGGTATTATTGCCCTACCTAAGGTAGGTCTCTGCTAATGGAATTTGCCCCAGCTTCTTTGTGACTGGTTCATTACCGAATACTGTCCATAACCACTACATTACACTGTCTCCAATTCTGTAGTGTTGTGTCCATTTAAATTTTGGTACATGTATTATACTATTTTGTGACATATAAAAAGCAAGTGACAGTGCATTCCTCAGCACATGTGTATGCACACAAACCAAACCAAGAAAGCAAGTAGAACTTGTATCTGGTTATCTAGAAGTTTATTTAAGTAGGAAGTACATTCCTGTACTGGAAGAGTGTAGTTGGATATTTGTCTCTTGAGTCAAGCATTGGAACAAGGAAAATCTAACAGTTAAAATTTTAGTTCCTATCTTTTTTCAGGGATGATGTTCTAAAATGCTACTATAGATGAAATTTAATCGATTGAATTTATTACTTTGAGAAAAATTGAAGTTTAGAAGAGATTAGCAGAAAGCTAGTAAAGAGTTCTGACCTATAGCAATAGCTAGAAGTACTTCTAAGTTTTTCTGAGACGTGGGCCAAACCAGTTTGTTGCTGAGTACATCAGTTTTCCTATTTGTAAAATGAGGTGATGGCTGATTCCCTCTGTCAAAATTAAAATTATTAAAAATACAAGAATCTAGTTACAGTTCTAAGAGTGGTATTAACTTTGAGCATAAATCTTATGGCAGTGTATTTTATAATACTATACATAATTTTTTGTTGTGAAAGGATAAATTCACTGGAATTGTTTTAAAATTCATCAAAATTAAAAACAAAAAACTAATTCATGAAAATGAGGCCCTTAGCTCCTTAGTACCAAATTCAAGGAGAGTCTTACACGAAGATACATTTTTTTAAATTTTATTTTATAATGTTATTTTTCATATAACAAAAGATGTATCCAATAGGACTGATGAAATAGGAACTCAGGCAGAAGTATGTATGTTAACTGAATACTAAAAGAGTTAGTGTGATCATATCACAGATTTGAGTTTCATGAACACCAAATGAAAGAGGAGCCTGTTTTAAATAGCTGTTGGGAGTTACAGGAGAACCTGGCACACAGTAGATGTTCAGTAAAGATTTAGGATCAAAATTAAGTGTGCTGCATACTTTTAAAATGTAAAGACTTGAATTATATCACACTATCAAATTGCAAGTCATTCACAAATTGTAGCAGCATTTCCATTCTACTCCTAATGTGTTTTTTATTTTCTCTGCACTTCTCGGGATTGAACCCAGGGCCTTACACGTGGTTGTCAAATGCTCTACACCCTAGTTGTTACTTCTAATGTTGAGTACTGTTGTAGTCAGGGTTTACAAGGGAATAGATTTAATACAGGACACATAATTTATAGGATTATTTTATAATATTCATTCAAAATGTCAAATGCAGAAGAGTGCAGGAGATCTATCCACGCACTAGAGACCCAAAGAATCCAGTTGAGGGCCTGAATTCCATGGCAGTGTCCTGCATGAGTCCAGCTGAAGACTTAGAGCCCAAGGCAGTCCACGAGTCCAACTGGAGGCCTAGAGCCCATGACAATGTCTCATGCAAGTCTGTATCAAGGATCTGCACTGGGAAAGCCTAACCAAGGTCAGTGGTGGAAGCTAGAAAGTCTGCACCAGCAGGATGAAGGGGCTGTGCCAGCAGGCTGAGGGATCTGCACTGGAGCCAGGAAGCAATGCTCAAGGTAAGGACCAGAGCGCCCCCAAAAGGAACCACAGCCATCCTCAGCAATAGCGACGACCCAGACTCCTCTGATGATGAGAACAGCTGAGTTCATATCAGGAAAACCAGCGTGACAAGCTTCTCCTGGATAATCAACAGCACACCATCTTCCCCTCCAATTCTCCTTTGGTGCTCTTGGCAACAATCCTCAGGTGGGCCTTCCATACCCAGAACCATGCTGATTCAGTTTAGCTGAGTATTACAAGTTGACCATTAGTTAATCTACCACAATCCTTCCCTGGTCAACTTGATAACCAGACACGTTTCCTTAAACCATAGTCTCCTGTGGCAGATTTGTGAAAAGTTGACATGTCTTGAACTATACAGATTTATATTAATATAACAATTACATATATGCAATTCTTATTGCACTCATTTCCATACCAAAAGCAATATTCAGAGGTTTCTCAAAATTCAAGATTAAAAATATAATACTTTGACTAAATAACCTGATTACAAATATATATCTAAAAACTACGTTATTTAAGAGCGCTATTGTAATCACAATCCTTGCTTCCCATTAACTTTTAACAACAGGGCATGACAACACTAAGAAATGCACCCAGGGATCTGCATTTCAAATACCTCCCCTCTGGTTAAAGGCTTTAGGTCATTTTTTTCATTGTCCTCTTCCTTCTTAACAGCCATGTTCTCCTCTGTTTCATCCTTGCAATCCACAGCTCCACCATAGCCTTCCTTTCTTCCACAGCTCCACCATAGCCTTCCTTCTGGCCAAAAGCCCTCAACAGTAACCATGCCACCATCCCAACAGTAGACTTCATTGAAATTTTTCTGATACCCAGGCAATCTCTTTAAACATGAGCAAGTGCAGACCAACTTCCTGCCAAAGCAAAACCACCTGAAATTCAGAGCCAGTGCAGTCCTTGCATTATACTCTGACCAGAGTCTCCCATATAGTTTACAGCATACGGGTGCTGCCTCTTTGGCCAATCTCTCAAAACCTCTCCAAATTAATTTCCAAAGCTCTTAAGCCACATGGCCAGGCAGTGGCCCTATTCTCGGTACCAATTTTGTTGTAATCAGGGTTTGCAAGGGAATAGATTCAATACAGGACATATAATTTATAGGATTATTTCATAATAATTCACCCAAAATGTCAAATGCCGAAGAGTGCAGGAGATCTATCCATGCACTAGGGACCCAAAGATAACAGCTGAGGGCCTGGATCCCATGGCAGTGTGTCCTGCTAGTCCAGCTGAAGATCTAAAGCCCATGGCAATGTCCTCTGTGAGCCCAGCTGGAGATCTAGAGCAGTCTCATGCAAGTCTGTATCACGGATCTGCACTGGGAAGGCCCAACCGAAGATCAGTGGTGGAAGCTAAAAAGTCTGTGCCAGCAGGATGAAGGGGCTGTGCCAGCAGGCTAAGGGATCTGCACTGGAGCCAGGAAGCAATGCTCAAGGTAAGGACCAGAGCTCCCCCAAAAAGAACTGCAGCCATCCTCAGCAACAGTGACGACCCGAGGTCCTCTGATGTTAACAGCTGAGTTAATATCAGGAAAACCAGCATGACAGGCTTTTCCAGGAGAATCAACAGCATACCATTTTCCCCTCTGGTTCTCCTTTGGTGCTTTTGGCAGCAATCCTCAGGTGGGCGGGCCTTCCACACCCAGAACCATGCTGATTCAGTTCAGCTGGGTGTCACAAGTTGACCATTAGTTAATCCATTACTAGTACTTATTTTATGCAAGATATTAGCAAAAACAGGGAAAAAGACACATTTTCCCATTCTTGTTCTTACCATCCAGTGGAGACAATCTCTTTACAAATAACACTAATTTTGTCATAAAGGGACAGAAATATGGGTCTACCAGACCCACATTTATTCTTTAGAATATTTCTATTGATAAATTATGCATTTTAATATTGAGTTTTATTATATTAAACAATGAGTACTTAATAGGAAAAAATCACAAAAATAAAGTATTGAATTTTACTGAGTGTTTATAAAAAACTATCAGAATTTTCAACTTTGACTTTTTGGTGTACAAAGTCGAACAACACAAATTCTTATATGAACTACAGTGAAACTACCAATAGCACTTTACCAAAAAAAAAAAAAATCTCTTATCACACCTAAGGCAGTCTGCACATATGACAACAGCACATTCCATACACACATATCATTTACCCTGACAGCACATGTGTTTTGCTTTCCTGGGCTTTTTGTAGGACATATTTCACATTTCAGTGGTCTTGCTGTTTTGTCAGGAGGTTCTCCTTGTACTGTGTGTAGTTAACAGTAACATAAAATATCAATAAAATAAGTTATTCTTAATATGTATTGTGTATTTGGAGTAAATATCAACATTTTCATATCAGCTGTGTACTTGCTTACAAAACCTAAAAGATAACATCAGAAATAAATTCCTATGTGAACTACAAGGAAAATACCAATAGAACTGTAGAACAGAAATAATCTTTGCTTCAAGTGTCACACCCAAGGCAGTCTTCACACATAACAATAAAATAAACTACTAAACATGTAATGAATGCTTGGAATAGACATCAGTGTTTTCATATCAGCTGTTTACTTGCTTACAAAATCTAAAAGATAATGTCAAAAATAAAAACCTATGTGGGGCCGGTGAGATGGTTCAGCGGCATAAGCGCCTGCCTGGCAAGCGTGAGGGTCCTGAGTTCGACTCCAGGTACCCACATAAAGGAAAAAAAAAAAGGGCCGGTGATATCACTCAGCAGCACAAGCGCCTGCTGGCAAGCACGAGGTCCTGAGTTCAACTCCCGGTACCCATATTAAAAAAAAATAAAAACCTATGTGAACTACAAGCAAGTCTGCTACAGAAGTAAGCTTTGCTTCAACTGTCAATACCCAAGGCAGTCTTCACACATGACAGCTGCATATTCCATATACAAGTATCGCTTACACTGATAGCATGTGCGTTTTGTTTTCCTGTACTTTCTTGTAGGGCACAGTTGACATTTTTTTTGTTTTCCTGTTGTCATAGTAGGTCTTTGTGATGCTGCGCCTGCCTGTTCACTTGTCAGCTCACCAGTGTCCTCAGCAATTTTTTGTGTAGTTCCCTGGGCAGAAATGCTTTGTTTTTCCTCTGCTGCAAATGATCTCTTAGGAGCTTTAGTCTCAATCCTCTAAGAAAATTTCTCCATGATATTTTGCACTTGTCATTTTCTTTGTAAACTGTTGAACTGTGCCACACATGTTTAGGCTTGAGTAAAACACAACCATTGGCCAATGCTTTGTGTTTCAGTTGACTTCATAGTTGCTGCATAACTCATCAACAACAGCTACTCCATCTTTGGTTTTGTTGTAGAAAGTTTCCATCTCAGTCTTCCTTTTTTCGAGGTTTCCTTATCAATATTTCCATCATAGTGCAACGTTGGCATCAGTAGTACCAGTTTGTTTTCTTTGCCGTATACGAGGCCTATGTTACATATTTCTGAAATCCAAAGATTGTACTATACAATTCTCTGTTTTGAAATTGCAATATTTCATTTGGAATTTCTGCTTTGTTTCTGCATACAGTTACTGTGCTGGTCAACTTGTACTCTGTTAGCAAATGTAACATGAGTTGGAAACTGGTAAACCAATTGTCGAATGTCACATTCCAATAGTTTGGGAGATGGGAGCAACAAATCTGTTCACCACATCATCTGGTTTAGTACTGTACAAATCAGGACCTGATGGCTGAGTTCCAGGATAAATGTCTAAATTGAAAGCATAGTAAGTCTTCGCATCTACAAGGGCATAAATTTTTATGCCATATTTTGACCTATTGCTTTTCAATAAATCTTTTACATTCTTGCGATCACCATGAGTAATCCCTACTAAGTATAGCAGACCTATGAATGCTTTCATTTCAGCTAGTTAGGTGTCATAATAAATACAGTAGTCTACTATTACACTAAAGTAGGAATTTACAGTAGGAAATTAAAGGATGGGCCTCCTGGACCCAGAGTTATGCTCCTAAGGTTTTTAATAGACATAACTTAAAAACAGTAGTATAATCTATATGTACTTTCAAAAGCAATGTCTGATATAAGTACCTTTTGTTGTTTGTAGTGCTAATCCTCCATCTGGAATTGAAGATGAAACTGCTGAAAACGGCGTACCAAAACCGGTAACATAAACATAAAACTTTGAAATCCAGTTACTTTCCTATTTAAAACCTTTACCAGTAACTTTGTAGTTGCTTGAAAATAAAACCAACATTTCCCATAACCTCCAGTATTCTGTTTGATCTGGCGTCTTACACCTCCTACTTCATTTGGTACCATCAGAAGAATTGATAGGACTTAGGAGAACAAATAGTGGGAAGAGACTACGGAAGAAATATAACATGTGCAAAGGCTTGATGTGCTTTCAAAAAATTGAATGGTTATAGATTTACTGAATAGATCATAGTGAGGTTGATTTTCAAAGCCAACATTGAACCCTGCAACCAAAGTTTAAATGTTATGGTTTTTCAGCAGTTATTTTTTTATGTGTGAATAGCCCTGAATTTCATACCCATTAAATGGATATTTTGGGAAGCCTATGAATATTTGTACATTTTAATCTTACAGAAAGAAGGAAATTTGTTTTGCAAACTTGAACTTGTATATGAAATGTATTTTGCCTAGGTAATAGTCTTATTTTCTACGTATAACTTATTTTCTACATACAGTAGTAGCCTTTTAGAGCCATAACAAAAAAATTCATAAATGGCTTCACTTTAGAGATGCAAGTTATACTGTCAGTGATTTGCATGCAGGGGCTCTTGTAGGTGTAAATGAATGCTAAGAGTAATCAAATTGCTCCATTACTGTCTGGTACTTTTTAACCTTGATACTGTGAATCTTACAGTTGTTTTCCTCTTATTTTTGTAAGAAGAAAAGAATTTCTCAAATACTGATTTGCCATGAATTTCTCAAATACTTACTTTTTTATGGCTTTATCTGGTGGATATCTTATTACATTGCTTTAGATCTTTTTGCAATAAGGGCAGTTGTAAATAGAAAAAAGAATTTATCATGTAGAGCATTAAAGTTGCAAATGAATTGAAATACAGTAGGTGGCAGCTTTATGAACTTGTAATTTTTTTTCTTTAAAACTATATCTCAAAACAAAAATAGAGAGGGGTTATTAAGTGTTGAAATGTATTATTGAATGTATTTTATAATTGTTTATGTTGGTGTAGA
Source organism: Erethizon dorsatum (assembly GCA_028451465.1). Lineage (NCBI taxonomy): Eukaryota > Metazoa > Chordata > Mammalia > Rodentia > Erethizontidae > Erethizon > Erethizon dorsatum. Next base: position 59,370,038 of record CM051836.1, on the reverse strand, counting down.
AAGTGACCGAGACTGAAGATGATAGTGACAGTGACAGTGATGATGATGAGGATGATGTCCATGTCACTATAGGAGACATTAAAACAGGAGCACCACAGTATGGGTAAGTTATTTTTAATAAACAGTCTGTGAAAACTACATTGTAAATGTATTATCTCTATATCAGATTGTCAGTCCATTGTGTTTAAATTTTCTATCTCAATGTAATACAGAAGAACTCTTATTAAAATTTCCCCACAAAGATAATTCTTTTCTAAAGGTAAAGTTGGTTAACTAGGGAGGGTCATGAAAGCAGCAGTTTTTGATTCTGCATTTAAAAATTTTTTTAAAGAATTGAGTGCTTCAAATTCTGTGGTTAGAATTGGTTAACCTTAAATTGTAATTTTATCTATGTTTAGCATTCTTTCACATTATTACTTATCCAAACCTTAGTTTAGGTTCCTAATTTTTTTTTTGGCCAATAAAATAGTATCAAATGTATTAATTACTTTTGCCTTCATAATTTACTTTTCAAGCAGTTAATTATTCATTAAGCTTTTTAGGCCAGTGTATTAGTCTCAGGTTCCACAAACTGGACCAAGTAAACAGATTATCATTGTCTCATTGAATGCGTAAAGAATCATAAATAGAAGAAGGGACTGTGTTAAAGTATTTATGCATTGTGATTTTGTTATGGTGGTAGAATTGAGTCAGCGTTTTTTGTTTTTCAAATTGGTTCTATGGCCAAGTGTGATGGTGCACGCATGTATTCTCAGCACTCAGGAGGCCAAGGCAGGAGAATCGCTGTAAGTTCAAGGCCAGCCTTGACTACATAGTTCAAAGCTGACCTGTACTCAAAAATCAAATTGGCTCTATGATGTGGTTACTAAAATTTGTGCCTTGGATACATAAAATCATAAAATAACTTCATTGATTTCATTAAGCAGTCTCACCTGGAATCGGTCGGTATACTGTATATGTAAATACTTGTGACTATTTTATTTCTTCAGTCAAGCTGCTTTTTTGAAAAGTCCTTTTTCAGGAAGATTAAAGGTATTCAGTTATTGCTCTAGTCAACTTTGCATTCTAATAATGACTATAGTTTTTTAAGCAACTTTTTAGGGAGTAAAGAGATTTACTTACTCATTAAGGGAGGAAAGTCTTAATGTGCTTTTCATCCCCACTTGGGAAAGTACATAGCATTGGGTTTTATAGTATAATACTCATAGGTTTTTCTACCAGTAGGCCTTTATTATGAGAATCATTGCATGTTCAGTAGATTTTGTTAAATCAAGTTGTTTGTATTTGGAAGTATAGGACTATTTAAAGCAAAGTGTTATTTTTCTTACATATCCCTTGAAAACCAAAAGAAAGCCAGCAAGAAAATAAAATTTGGTAAAATACTTACTTTGTGCACAGTATTTTTAGAGGCTTATTTAGTTTTGCGAAAAGGTCTCACTATGTAGTTCAGGCTGGCCTTGAACTCACTGTTTAACCAAGACTGGCCTGGAACTCACAGTGATCCTCCTGCCTTAGCCTGCAGCTGCTGGGATTTCAGGCATGTGCCACCATGCCTAGCTGGAAGCTAATTTAAAAAGCAAAATATGTTGAAAGAATACTAGTTATTATAAGTTGTTAGAAAGTGCAAAATAGCATTTTTTAGGAAACCATGCTTTTGTCAAAGTTCATTTTATACATTAGGTATAAGGAAAAGCAGATCAAAGTAGGAATTTATATAAGGAACTTTGTTATCGCTGAGATTCATCTAATCACAAACACTTCTTTCCAATTTTTTATTGTGATAAAATATGCTTATCTTAAAATTTTTAGTAAATATTTTCAAGCATATAATTTGTCTGGCCAATATCAAGCCATAAGTGACTGTTTCCATTGTTTTTATATTTTTCCATCTTAACCATGATACAAAAGAACTCTATTAAAATTTCACCATGAAAATACTTTTTTTAATGATAAAATTAACTAGGTAGAGTTGCATGGAAACACCAGTTTTTTTTTTTTTTATTTTGGAGTTTATTAATTGATGATGGGTTACAAAAAATGATAAAATAGCCCTTATTTTTCAGAAATAGTGAGGAAAACAGGTAAGTGGGCAGGTACTTTCAGTGCAGCATAAGTGATAGAAGTGTATACAAAGTGACTTAAAACTGTGATAGTTGCTAAAAGCCTACAAATGTTGAGGACCTCAGCATTCCAACTTGCTTGCATAAGTATTGAGATAGGCAGAGAACTGATAAGTTTAGATAATGGGTGCTGCTTAAATAAATAATCATAGTGGAAGCATGACTTGGAGCAGCTGCTTAACTGGAGTGTGAGGTAGATGAGAAGGGATGGGTGAAGTCACTCAAAGAAGAAATTAGAATGTTTTTGTTATGTCCTGTGGAACTTTTGAAAGTTTTTTAGGCAGACTACATTATGTGGAAAAATAAATTTAATAATGGTAGTTGGGATGGGTTCAGTGGAGAGAAATTAGCTAAGATTTATGCTTGGTAAGGTGAGATGACTGTCTACTGTAGCAGAAGTAATATAGGGATGGGTGAATATTTGGGTGAGTAGTAAATAGAAATAGCGTGATAAGCTGGTTGTGGATGAAGAAGGAGCTTAAGGACTCAGGGTTTTTTGAGTACTTAGTTGAATACATATGGGAGGAACTAGTTAAAATAGATTTAACACATTTAAATGTCAGTTTAAATGGACACATTTATTTTACAGTCTTTTAGAAAACCCAAGTATGTCTGGCTCTTAGTTGAGCCTGAGACTTTATGGAGGACAGTGGTGTTTTGGACAGTGTATCAGATTTTCTTAAGGGCAATTTTTTATACAGCAACTCTCTGCATGCAAAGAATATAAAGGCATGGTGGCATTAAAAAAAAAAAAAAAGTGATGTTTTAAATGACAGAAGAGGCAATCAAAGGTAGCCAGGTAGGGTATAGGATGCAAAGAAGCTTATTTGGCAAACATTTATAGCTCAGACTCATAAAGTTTATTGATTTTTTTTTTCCTGTAGCAGTCCTATAAGAGGACAGTTTCAAGATTGTCCTTGATTTTTGTACAATAAACTTCCAAACTAGAATTTATATACGTCATACTATATATTGATATTTCTTAGCTGCTTTTGCTATGCTGAATTTGGTTTGTTGAAATGTAAGGATCATGAAGACAGGAACCATATTTATCTAGCTACTCATTTTCCATCCTTCATCTAGACCAGTAATGGCAGACCTATGGCACACGTGCTATTTTTCTTCTGAGGCAAAAGATGTTAATGTCTGAGTTGTTTTTTTCTAAACTAAAACCTCAGTATTCAGGTTTAATTGTGGTGTTGGCACTTCATGATAAATACTGTAAGTGGGTTTTGGATTGTAGTTTGGGCACTTGTCTCTAAAAGGTTCACCATCATTGGTCTGGACCAATATTGGACGTATTTTTCTTGCTCAGTAAGCATTTATTAAATGAATCACTTTGCAAGTTGGTAGTGATAGTACTGCTTGATGATAGTAACAGTTCAATTTGGGCTACTTTATAACTTTTTGCATTTATAGCAATGGAGCTACACTTATGTGTATATTTTATTGCATTTGTCCTTTTTAAAAAGAGTAAAACAAGAGCCAGGCGTGGGTGGTGCATGCCTGTAATCCCAGCACTTGGGAGGCTGAGGCAGGAGGATCCATGAGTCTGAGGCCAGCCTGGGCTACAAAGTGAGTTCAAGGCCAGGCTGAACTACATAGCGAGACCCTGCCTCAAAAAACCAACAAAAGAAAACAAAAGTAAAACACAAAAATGATAGTGATGATGTAACTTAAGCCTAAGTCCAATAAATTTAGTAAATTGGAGATAGAAAACACAAATTATTATTAGGCAAACCAAAAGCAATGAATCATTGTAAGTCCAATTGACTAAACTTATGAGGGAAAAAGAATCAAATTAAATAACATTCATCTGTTGTGAGAACTATACCACTGCCCATTTATCTGTAACTTCAGGTCTTAGTAGTACATTTGTTCAATATGAATCATGCCTTCTTCATCTAGTTCCTTCTATGCTCTTCTCATACATAAGCTTATTTTAGTTAGAATGTTTGATTTTTCTACTCATACAAGGATGCTTGAAAGAAAGTAAAAAACGATCTATAAACATCTTATAGAAAATTTACACAAAGCTGGTGGGTTTTAAAGTACTTGGCCAAGGTTATACAACTAATTGTTGACAAAACTTGAATTTGAACATAGGTTTGTCAGACTTCATAGTTTCTTTATCCCAGGTGCAACACAGTAATTTTTCAAATGTATACATTCATGTAACCAAAATACAGATCAAGAAACATTACAAACATTCTAGAAGTTTCTCCCTTCTTCCCTCAATGATTGACCACCTACCACCAGCACATACTTGTTCTGCTTTTACTCCAGGCTCATTTTTTAATTTCATATGTATGAATTCATTTTTGTGAACAAAGTACTCCACCGGTATTTGAAAGAGGTTTTATCAATAATGTAAAATGTGGGAATGACTAAAATGAGACCACTGAATTTTGCAACAAGGTAGAGAAATCACTCTTGCAGTGTTGCTGTATGTTGAAGAACTAAGAGGTAAGGAAATAGAGGTATGTAAACTATTCTTTCTTTCCCAGCCAAATTATCTGTGAAGTTTGCTACAGTGGGATACTGAGATAGTGGCAGGGAGGTTTCTGAGATGGAAACATGTCAGACTTTTAAAAAGGTATTTTTTTTTTTAATTGAGCAGGTGGCAGACTTTTAAAATTAGTTTAAGGCTTTTTCTAAAATGAGAGACTGTGAGTGTATCAATTTATAGCTATGTAGCCAAATGTAGCTCCATTGCTATAAATGAATCTGTGAGTGTGTAACATATTGCATATATTACTGTGTTGTATACTTTTATGTTTCTCAGATAATTTTTATTAATTTGTTTTAGGAGTTATGGTACAGCACCTGTAAATCTTAACATCAAGACAGGGGGAAGAGTTTATGGAAGTACAGGTAAAATTTATAATTACATCAATAGGAAGAAAAGGCACATGTCTTGAATAGGTCATAAGCAGATTATAACAGCTCTTTTAATGAATGAATGACGTTTGAACATATGTCACAGACATCAACAAACTTTATATAAAGGGCCAGGGTAAATATTTTAATCTGGGCTGGGGATGTAGCTCAGCTGCACAGCGCCTGCCTGGCAAGCGCGAGGTCCTGAGTTCGATTCCTGGTACCGAAAAAAAAATTTAAGTTGTGCTGGCTATGTAGTTTATTATTCCTAGCTCTTTATTACTATTATTTTTTTTTTTTTTTTTTTTTTTTTTTTTGGTGGGTACCGGGGGGTCAACCTCAGGACCTCGCGCGCCATCAGGCGCCTGTGCCGCTGAGCGATATCACCAGCCCCTTTTTCGTATGTGGGTTCCGGGAGTCGAACTCGGGCCCTCGCGCTTGCCAGGCAGGCGCTTAAGCCGCTAAGCCATCTCACCAGCCCCTATTACTATTATTATTGTTGTTCTTTTGTAATTCTTTACAAGTTTATCTTTCTTCACTCACATACTACATAAAACAGTGATTTAAAACACGATGGGACAATAATCCTTTATTTATAAGTAATAAGTTCCTAATCTTTCTATCTAGTTTATCTTATAGATACACCATAAAGTTTGTATGAACCTACTTACTTTTCCCTATGATAAAAAAGTAAACATGCCCTTTATTGAATCCTTGCCATTTATTGATAAAAAGAATGATAAAACTATATTAATGTTTTCTGTTTGATCTAGTTTTTGCTTATGTAGCCGCTTTACCATTTTGTATTTCTATACAATAGGAACAAAAGTCAAAGGTGTAGACCTTGATGCACCTGGAAGCATTAATGGAGTTCCACTTTTGGAGGTAGATTTGGATTCTTTTGAAGATAAACCATGGCGTAAACCTGGTAAGATTATTGTAGATTATATTAATTTCAAAAAGTATTTGTGTCATCAAAAAAGTAATATTGACCATCAATTTAGAATATTATTTTTTCAGTGTCTTTTTTTTGCCTTACGCAACTGATGAGTACTGAGGACTTTTATGATTAAATCTTATTGGTAGCCTGACATTCCTTTGAATGTAGACTTGGATATTGTTTGTTATATATTTTGATCAAAGTGTTTTATAGTCATTTTCTTTTGTGCTGATTAATTTTGAAAAGTAGTAAAATTAGAAGGAATGGTGAGACTAATAGAACTATAAAATTGTATTTTTATGGTTCATCATATTTTTTGTGCTGTGTAGAGTTGAAATATTTGCACATTAAAAGTATGTTTTATCTGTAGGTGCTGATCTTTCTGATTATTTTAATTATGGGTTTAATGAAGATACCTGGAAAGCTTACTGTGAAAAACAAAAGAGGATACGAATGGGACTTGAAGTTATACCAGTTACTTCTACTACAAATAAAATTACGGTAATTAGTAAACATTCCAGAATACCCCTGCCTTTTCTACTGTCCTATTTGTGTATCTCAAATAAGTCACTTTTCCCTATAAAGGTGGTTAAATGCTGTATTGTAGTTTAAAATTTTCATTTTCTTTTCCATGTTTTTTTTTTTTCACTTCCTTTCCTTTTAGAGTTTCATATTAATGATTATCTTATTTCTTAGTTTCGAATCACAGACTAGCCATAGCTAGTTTGTCTTATATGGCCTATCAAGTAAAAGTTGTATGGTATCTTAATGGGGAATATGTTATTTAACTTAGGCCGAAGACTGTACTATGGAAGTTACACCAGGTGCAGAGATGCAAGATGGCAGATTCAATCTTTTTAAGGTGAATTTTAGTAAATTATCCTTGGTTGCTCTCATTTTTGTTCTTGAGTCTGCTCCCATACCACTATTCAAGGGACAAATTTAAAATGAAAATAGCTACCTTTCTTCCCAACCCTTCAGCTTCCTGGTGACTTACAAATTTGCTGATTGTTTTTTATCTCCACTTTTGCAAGCATGTGTATTTATAGTCTATCATACTAACAAATGCCAAGTAAAACTGTTCTTTGCTATATGTTGAGATTATATTTTGTGCCTAGTACATGTTTGCTTATAGAATATAAAAGTCCATGGCAACAAATTAAGCCCTCATTGTGGGTCATATTCTAACCTTAATCAGCACAACTAGAGGTTTATTTTTCCTAATTTTCTTTAAAAAAAAAAGTAGGATTGCGATGTATGTTTGTTTTCTACATGACACTGAAATCATTGGTATAATTTCTCTTGTAATTGAAGATATTTTCTAGAATTTTATTCTCTGATAGTCTCTGAGAACTCAGAAAAATGGAATAAAACCATTGATTTTTAATATTAATGTTTAGAAGGAGCAGGTTTATGTGAGGGGAGTGGAGGCTGATACTACCACTTGGATGTCAAGTCTGACTTCTGGCTTCTTCCTGCTATGGTACAATCACAGAGCCAGTCAAAACAATATTTTCATACTTTTTTTCTTGAAACTTGATTGGGTGTTCTGCTTTCTTTCTCTTAATATTTGATTCTTACATTGAATAACACTGGGATGAACACTGAGAGGAGCCTTTAGATTGTGTTATTTACTGGAGGAACTTTTGTGATCTGGATATAGAACTCTGTGCCCACTGGGGGACTTTAGCCCTGTCCACCGAAATAATGCCTTATGCAGTACATGTGCTGTATCTGCAGATACAGCGCTCTACTGGACAGAGTTCTGTACAGAGAATTTAGTTTTAATTTACATTTCTACTATGGATATTTGGTTCTTGTCCTGTTGTAAATATTTTGATGCCGTTTGCCCTATTATAAATGGTTATCAGATTCTTTGGGTGATATTTTCTACTTAGGCATTGAATATTTTTTTATTCATGATTATAATGAGCAGACAGATAAGTTATCTTAATGAACTAGTTTGCAGTGGCACTGGCTTTTTTAATACAGAAATTAGAACTGCTACTGTAAACTGTCAACTCCTTTATACTGTATGCTTTAGAGTAGACTTTGAAAACAGTAAAAAATTCCTTTGGGCTGGTCTCTCATTCAAGGTAGCTATCATGAATATATTTTGTATATGTATATGTATTTTATATATATGTTGAAAGTTTATTTTGACGTGTCTTTTGATTATTTGAGAGGTTATTGACTGTTCCATTCTTATTAACTTGATTCCAAATAAGGACTTGATTTTCTTTATAATGTACTTACATACTAATAATGTCTGTTAGAAATACTGATTTGGGAATAGGGTGTATATTTAATAATGTGTGTGACAAACTTTTTTGTTGTTATTGTTACGTCTATCATTGTTTATAGGAAATAGAGCCATGATGAGAAAGATTAGCCAGCAAACATTTATGTAGGCAGCAGGAGGCCTTTCTAGGAATACAAAGCTTATAGATCTGTTTCGTAGAAAAAGAAGTAGCAGCAGGATGGATTGTAGAATGCCAAAGAGATAAAGGGAGTCAGAGGCTAGATAGGGAGGTTTTGTGTGTTACAAGAAATGAGACAAACAAGGGCCTGAACTCCGTGGTGAATCGTGATTTCTTTTCATAGCTCCTGCAAAGATAATTTCGTCCTCAGTCAAGTGAGAGACAATCTGTCAATCTCTTTTTTCTGCTTCTCATTATGTAAATATTCAAACATAGTAATAAGTAGTGAGAATAGTACCAAGGAACCTCTAGGTTTTTATCATATAGCTTCAGTGGTTATTAACATTCATATTCCTAAGGTGAAATACTTCCATGTTAGTAAGTTTTGTTCTTGTTATTTGAGGTACTGGAAATGTGGCCTAGGGCCTCACACGTGCTAAGCAAGTACTGTACCACTGAGCTATATTCCTACCCCTTTTTATTGTTTTTTTATTTTGAGTCAGGGTCTTGCTGATTACCCAAGCTAGCCTTTGAGCTTGTGATCCTCCTGCCCAAGCAGAGTTTGGATTACAGGCATGGGTCACCATGCCCAGCTAGGTTTTGTTTGATTTTAAGTAAAATGACATGACATTTTATACATCTAAAAATAGTTTCTCAATTGGGTAGAAAAATGGTTGTTTAATTACGTTGTTTGGGATAAGGGCCAAGAAAGAAGTGACTATTGGAAATGGGTAGCATGTATAAGAAAACTTGACCACAACATTTTCTTAAAAATCTTTCTTCTATTCATATGTGCACACATGTATGTACATAAGCATTTTTTTCTCTCTAGCAGAATATAGTGTGAGTTTTGTTACCTGTGTTCTGAAATTTCACAATTACTACGTTTCTTGATCTGTTTTCATCCATTAAACTAAGCACTTGCTCTCTTTAACTTGGGAAGTACATATCCTTCACTTTGGGGATGCTTTTTTCTTGTTTTACTTTTTCTGTCCTGTTTTCTTTTGGAGATCTTATTCATCTCTTGGGGGATTTCTTTAGCCTTTTAACCTTTCTACTCATTTTCATGAGTTTTCATTTTTGCTAATATATTTTTAATACCCAAGAAAGTTTTTATTATTTCATTGTAATATCTTGTCTTTTTACAGTAATAAGTATCTTTTCGTCCTCCCTATCTCTCAAAGGATGTTAATTATAGATTGTTTCTGTTAGGTCTTCCTTTCCTGTACAATCTGTTTTTTTCAAGCTGATTTTTAGTGTTTTGTTATTTTTGGCTTTTGACTTGGACTTTTTCTCAAATGTTTGTTCATTGTTGGCCGTTCACTTCATGTTAGAGAGTGGACTACCAAAAAGTTGAATGGAAGATCTGTGTATATGAATGGGACTTGTTGATTGTAGGCTTTGCAGTAGGACCAAGCTTCTTACACGTGTTAATATCCTTAAGTTGTTTTGCTTTTGTTTTTTTCCTTTTTGTAGCAGTAATGATTTTTTCAGAGAACACATTCTAGTATTCCAGTAGCCTGCCCAGAAAGTATATGGCTGGATGATTCAAGTGTTCTGGGAGCTGGAGCTGTCAGTTCCTCAAACTTCTGCGGTCCCATCATGATAATGAATATGCCTTTGCTTTTTCATTGCTGACTTAGGATTCAGCTTCGTTTAGTAAGCTCATTCACATACTATTTTTTCATCTGCTTTGAAAGTCCTAAATTTTGTTGCTTGTTCAGTTTTTTTTATTACTGGTTGAAACACAATTGTGCTAATTCAGTTATGGCTTTCTGTTTTTTCTTTTTTCACCCTAACATTTTTTGCTAGATGTTTTCCTAGATTGTTAAACTTTTTTGATAAATATAATTTTAAAGAGTGGCATTATCTTTTGAGTATACAACAACTTAAAGAGTTTCTTTTTTACATGTTGCTCATAATGTTTACACTTTTGTAAGTGATGCTATGATGGGCAGCCAAAGAAGTTTCAAAAAAAAAATTCCAAAACTTTTGGTACAGTGGTAGCATAATTTGGTTGAATATTTAATTTCTAGAGGTTACAGATTTTAGTTAAGTTTTGCTTGGATTTGTAAGACATGTTTTTATTTTTTAGGAAATTAGTTATGGTGTCTTACAGTCATTTTTTTCAGTGTTAGGTCAGAGGAAATAATAAGTCTCATTATGTACAAGTTTTGAGACTTGTAATCCTGAGTGCAAAGTCTAAAGAAAAACAAGTAGTTAATGATAATTCAAGTAGACTTGGGAAGATTGCTAAAATGGTAAGTGTTTTCAGAATTGTTCAGTGAGTATATTATGAACAAAGTAAGGATAGAAAAGAAGTTAGGAAGTGTAAGCAAGTTTTGTATGTTTTAGAATCTGCCATCTTCCTATCTTTTCCTTTCCTCCTACTGTAGATTTCATTTTTTGGTATTTATTCTTCCATCTTTTCCTTTTAAGCTCTCTCCCACTTCATTTTCCCAAACTTTTCCTTTTCTCCTTCCCAGTTTTTAATTGAACATTGACTATGCCAGAAAGTGCATTACTCTTGGGTGGGGAGGTAAGATGCACATGCTAGACATAAACCCCATAGTCTTGCAGTTTATCTGTCTTAATGGGAAAGATAGGTATTCATTAAGTAATCATGCCAGATTATATAAACATGTTCTTTGAAGGACTTGGGAGAAATGACATTTAAGGTGAGTCCCACAGTTAATCAAATAACAAATATTTATTGAGTATTTATTGCATGCCAGATGTTTTTTCTAGGCACTTGGGATACAGATTTTTATTATACATAGTTCATGTCTTCAGTGATCCTCCATTATAGTGGCACCAGAGGGTAATCATACAAAATGAAGTAATTTCAGTTAATAATATTAGTGATAAAGCCTATGAAGAAATAAAAATGATAACATGATAAAGAATGGGAATAGTGAGGGAAGGCCACTCCAAGGCTGATAGTTTAAATGATACTGTAGTCTTCACATATCTGCAGAGATACATTCCAGTATCCCTAGTGGATGCCTAAAGCTGTGACAGTAATGCACCTTATACTTAATGTTTTTTCTTATACATTTTTGTTTGAGACAAGGGTTCACTGTGTAGTTTAGGCTGGTGTTGAACTTACTGTACTGTGTAGCCCAGGTGGCTTCAAACTTGTAGCGATCCTCCTGCCTCAACCTCCAGAGTGCTGTGCTGGAATACAGGCATGTGCCTTCACAACCAGCTGTTGGTTTCGTATTTCTGGTTTTCACTGGGATTTGCGTATTTCTGACTGTAGTCTCAGAATGTGGTAAGTAGGAGATAGTTAATAAATGTTTGAGGACTGAATTATGTTTACTTCCCCTGTCACCAGGTTTTTTTTAGTGTTACTTGTGGACTGTCTGTTTTCAGTCATTTCAGTCTATCTCCATTGCCTTAGTGCTAATCCTCTTCTTTCATTAGCATCAGTACATTTTAAATGGATTTTTAAGAAGCAGTGAAACTCATTTTCAAATAAACTCAATGCTAAACCTTAATTATGTGACAGTATCGATTAGAGATTGGGTTGGACTCCAGTTAATAAGCGATCAGACTATAGTTGCTTAAATGAACAAAAAAAATTTATTTTTCCCCCTCTAGTAATGATTAGTTCAGAGGGAGATGATTTTTGGAATCAACTCAGTGATTCATCAGAGTATCTGAGATTCTCTTGGCCTTTACCTCACAGGGAAGGAGAGTGATGTTGAATTTAAATAAAACAGAGACAATAAAATTTAAATAGGGCCTAAAATAAAATGTGATGTTATTTAAGTATAGGGCAACTTTGTTTAAATTTAATAATTTGATAATTTTAAAAAAGAAAGGTGTGCATAAACACCAGTCTAGAGGAGCATGACTAGACTACACTGAGAGAATGTGATAGAAGCAGAGGTGCTGGCCAGACTGGTTCAAAAGTTAATATAAAGAAGGACAAAGAGAAAGACAGAAGACAGACTTTATGCCTCCAGGTGAACTGGCAGCACAATGGTACTATTAATAGGATGGAAATATGGGAGAAATGACATGAAGGTATAGGAGCAGATTATTCACATTGGTGTTGCACCAAGTCATAGTCTAAATAGGAAATAGAATGGCTAAAATGGTCATTGATTGATGGCTTAGGTAAGGGTAGTGAATACAGAAGGGAAGATTCTTCGTGGCCTTTCTTGAACTCCGAAACATGGAGTTGTAACCAAGTGTCTTAGACTTACTTCTGTTCATCTGGAAGAATTTATAAAAGTCCCAAAGACTTTGGGCTTCTAAGTGACAAAGTATAAACTACTTTTTAAAAATTATTATTTTGTGTTTTTGAGACAGGATCTTGCTGTGTAGTCCTGGCTGGTCTTGAACTCACAATTCTCGTTCATTAGCCTCCCAAGTGCTGGGATTACATGCTTGTGCCACCATGCCTGGCTGCAGAAATGTGTCCGTTTTAATAGTTGAAACATTTTGATCCCATAATCCATTTTGGTGCCTTTTACCTAATGCTAATCTAACATAGGTTACTTTTAATAATTATTCAGCCATGAAACATTCTTTGTGCTTAACTTTAAATCAAATGTTACAAATCTAATATTTAAAGTACACTCTGTTTGAGTGCACTATTAAATTCAAAAGCTAATAATTCAGTTTTTTTTTTGTTTTGTTTTGTTTTTGTTTTTTTTTTTTTAGGTACAACAGGGGAGAACTGGAAATTCAGAGAAAGAAGCAGCACTTCCTTCTACAAAAGCTGAGTTTACTTCTCCTCCATCTTTGTTCAAGACTGGACTTCCACCAAGCAGGTTAGTTAGACAGTTGTAACTCAATTATTCTAAGAGTCGTTATCTTTATATTTTTATAAAATGTGTCAGCATTTACCAACAAAAACTGAAACATTCCACTTCTATACAAAATGAATTCTTTGTGAAAAACTTTTTAGGCTGGTATTCCATCTTAAGAAAAAGCCTGGGCAAGCAAGAAATGAAGCACAGTATGTGCATGTATGAAGAGGTAGTTACCTTGTTTTTAAGAGAGGTGCTAACAGTGATTTTTCTGTTCCTGTGCATATTATTCTTACAGAGAGTTATTAGACTTCCAAAGTCTAGAGCTATTGGATTTAAAGGTGCTTTGCTGAGTTTAGTAAAAGATAGAAATTTCAGCCTGGAAAATCTTTTATATTAAAGCCACTTTTCTCTATTTGGTTTTAAATGATAACACTTAACTTGATGTCCACAAAGTACTAGATTTAAGAGGAATATATGCTGCAAAATACCCTTTTTCTCAAAATGTGACAAATAGTTACCTTTCTACCCCATTACAAGGAAAATGACAAATGATAGGCTGAGAGAAGTTTTGAATATGATAAGCAGTTTATTCTTGGGTTAGATAAAAGTGATTTAAATCTGAGCCTGAAACAAATCAACCCAACTGTTATTTCTCAGCCACATCATTTACCTCTCATGTTGCTTTTTTATTTATACAATTTTCTGTTTCATTTTTCTATAATTTTTTATTGTTGAAGGAGGTTATACTTCATGATATACTAATGCAGGAAAAGACCTTATGGGAGTATCTTGTTTAGTCCTAAGATGAAGATTTTTGGAGCTTTCAACCAAAATTAAATGTCAGAAAGCAATTAAAGATTTTTGTGGGTTTGTCGTAAACATATACTATGTAATTATTTAAATGCAATCTCAAAATGTTTGAAGAATTTATGATAGCTAAGGAATATTGATACTTCTAATATACAGTATTTTGGCTTTTACTTTTTTTTTAAGGTCAACTTTGATTCGAGTTTACAGTGTTCTGCAGTATAGTGTGGTATTGAGAGCATGGAACTGGAATTAGACTTTCAGGATTCAGACTCTGGCTTTGTAGTTTACTAGTTATGTGTCCTTGGGCAAATTCCTTAATCTTGTTAAATCAAGATTTTCTAATCTATAAATTGTAGCAATAGTGCTTCATTCCTGTTGTAGTTATATATTTTAAATGAATTAATTTGCATAAAGTATTTTATAACAGTGTTTGGTGATTGAAAATATGCTAGATGTTTGCTGTTATAATTAAACTATTTAAAAATCAGCATCAGTTTTCTGTACTTTGCTTTTTGTATTTTGTTATTATTTTGGGTTGGTTTTTAAAATCTCAATTTAGGAGCTTTACTAAGAATGGCCTATAGAGTGATTAAGGTTGGAAACAGGGACCAGTTGGAAACTTGTAGCAGTTACCTAGGCAAGAGATAATGGTGACCTGGATCAAAGTGGTAGTGGTGAAGATGGTTAAATAGTTGTCAGATAATAAGTACTGATATATTTCAAACAGTAGCCAGTAACCTACTTTGAGCCGGGCATGGTGGGATACGCCTGTAATCCCAGCATTGGGCAGGCTGAGGCAGGAGGATTGCTGCGAGTTAGGCCAGCCTGGGCTACCTAGTGAGTGAGTCCAGGCCAGCCTGAACTACACAGCAAGACTCTGACTCAAAAAACAAACAGATAAATAAAAAAACTGTTTTGATGGATCAGGTGTAGAGTGTAAGGAGAAAGATGTCAAGGGTGAATCCAAGGATTTTGTCCTCAACTCAATTTGAATGAGGGAGTTGTCATTACTGAGATGGAAAAGATAACAAGAGGAGTGGCTTTTGGAGGAAAAAGACTTAAGAGTTTAGTTTAGGACAATAAAATTGAAATGACTATTTAACATACAAATGGAAAATTTGAGTGGGAAGTTGGATATGTGGATCTGGAGTAGAGGGGAAGATAATCAGCTAAGATATAAATTTGGGATGATCATTGTATAAATAGTATTGAAATGAAGCTATGGAGTGGAATTAGACTATAAAAGATAAGTATTGATAGAGAAATGATAGGACACTCCTTTGTAGACCAGAAAAATAAATCCATAAGAGGAGACGAATAAGGAAGAAAGACTAGTGAAGTAGGAAGAAAACACCGGTGTATATATCGAATGTGTTTTAAGAAGGAATGATCGACTATTAGTATTAAACATTAATGATTGGTTAAGAAGATGAAGACTGGGGCTGGTGAGATGGCTCAGTGGCATAAGCGCCTGTCTGGCAAGCGCGAGGGCCCGAGTTTGACTCCCGGAACCCACATACGAAAAAGGGGCCGGTGATATCGCTCAGCGGCACGGGCGCCTGCTGGCGCGCGAGGTCCTGAGGTTGACCCCCCGGTACCCACAAAAAAAAAAAAAAAAGAAGATGAAGACTGAGAATAACTATTGGATTTTCCAGTGTGGTGGTCATTGGTGATCCTGACTAGGATCATTTTCAGTGTACAAAGTACTGATAAAGACATTGGATTGGGTTCAAGGGAGGATGAGAGGAAAGAATTTAGGAAAAAATATTTTTTTGAAAAAGGCAGTCTTTTTCTGTGGGACTGGGAACTGGTATCTAGAGGGAGGTATGTGTTCAGAAGATTATTTAAAATAAAAGAAATTGCAGTATTTTGTATACTTCATGGGTTATTTACTAAACAAGAAATTATTAATGGGGCCGGTGATATGGCTCAGCGGCATAAGCGCCTGCCTTGCAAGAGCGAGGTCCTAAGTTCGACTCCCGGTACCCACATAAAGAAAAAAAAAGGGGCCGGTGATATCACTCAGCGGCACAAGTGCCTGCTGGCAAGCACGAGGTCCTGAGTTTGACTCCTGGTACCCACATTAAAAAAAAAAGATTATTAATGGACGAATAGGGAAAGGGACAGTTGTAGACCAGTGTCCTTAATAAAACCAGATGTGGTATGTGAGCAGTGAGATTAAGCTTAAGTGGGAGCATGGACAACAAACAGTTCATTCATAGCATCAGAGAGTGCAGAACAGAAACAGGGCCAAGTGCAGGTAGGAGGATCATGGTTATGGAAACAATTAGATATTCTCTTTGATTGCTGCTGTTTTCCTAGCAAAATAAGATGCAGACTTACTGGAGAGAGTAAAGATGGTGGAAATGGGGTGGTGAAGGTTTAAGAAGAAAGGAGAAGGCCTGAAATAGTCTTTTTTTGGAGTGTGTTGATAAATGAGAGAAAAGAAGAATTGCTTGGCAGTAGCTGGAGGGAGCTGTGGGATCAAGAAAGGGCTTTTTTCCCCAAAATGGGAGAAATTATGTCATTTTTATTTGCTAACCAGTGGGTTAGTAAAGTGAAAAGTTGATAGTGCAGGGAGAGAAACTGTTAATGCCATGGTTTAAAGCAAAACAGCAACTTCTGATGGTGTATTTTTCTCACTCTTGTCAGGTATTTGTGTATTCATGAAGGATAACTAGAGTTGTATTTAATAGGGATGGAGGTTACACCAGATAAATATGATGAAGGGAAAGAGAGGCCAAGGAAGCAGCATGTACTTGCGGGGGTGATTATAATGTTGGATCATGGAACTAGGAGAGATGGGTAAGGAGAAATGGAAAGGTAGAGATGAGTAAGGGACAGTAAAACATAGGTAAAAGAAGGATGGGAAAATTAGCAGGCTCATCACTACTAAAGAAAAAAATGAACAGTTACTTCTGCAACCTATAGAAACATATGTAGCATGTTAGCACTGTCACTTCTACATATAAAGGACATTGCTGATTACTTATTAGGAAAGTTTGTTTTTTGATTCATTTTCAGTTGCTGAGAAGGGTGCTTTTCATTCATTGTGAACTGTTTCCCTTAAAACATTTTTTCTGTTTTTATATTTATAAAACTGGATAGAAAGAATCTTTGGAAATAAAATTTTATTGACTTTAGAGAGAAGACAGTAATGTTATTATTAAAATGTAATAGAGACTGCAGAGCAGATATTTAAGAGCAGTGAACTGCACTACTGACCCAAGTACCGTATTTTTATTGCCAAAATCTTGGGTTGCATTATTATTGTATATAGAAGTACTGAGTTTCTGACTTTCTGGACTACCCAACAAATTGTCATACTTAAATAAAACGTTATATTTAGTATTTAATGTATCAGAATGTTCTGCTTAATCTTTAAAAAATTTCATAATACTTAACGTTTCGGAAGTGCATACATACTTCCAAAAAACAACATATTATGAATTGACAGCTTGATAACTTTTCAAAAACTGGACATCCCCATGTAAACCAGCACATAGATCATTAAACAGAGCATTACTATTTCCCTAGAAGTCTGTTAGGCCCCCTTCATTTTTGTTTTAATTTTTTGTTTTATTTTGACAAAAATTCAAACTTACAAAGAGTTGAAAGACAAGTAAAGTACAAAGGTCCAGTGTGGTGGTGCATCCCTGTAATCCCAGCACTTGGAAGGCTGAGGCAGGAGGATCTCCGTGAGTTCGAGGCCAGCCTGGGCTACATAAGCAAGTTCAAGGCCAGCCTGCACTACATAATGAGACTCTGTCTCAAAAAAAAAAAAAAAAAAAAAAAGTACAAAGAACTTTTATATATACAGTCACCAGGTATTAACATGTTGTCATATTTGCTTTATAATTTCTGAATAATTTTTTTCCTGAGTCATTTGAATGTTAATTGTGGGCATTATTCCCCTTGAGTCCTAAATTCTTCTGTGTGTATATCTTAAGATCAAGTAAATTCAGCTACATAATCTTAGAATGAACATAGTACATGCTTACCAAAGTCAGAGAAATCTAATATATTAATACTTTTATGTAATATCATTGAAGCCAGACATTTTGCCAATTCCCCTAATAATATCCTTTATTGCACTTTCTTTTCTCTTTGATTTAGGTTTTAATCCAGGATCACTCATTACATTTGACTCTCATTATATTTTTAAATACGGAATAGCTTCACAAGCTTTTGCTGTATTTTGTGGCAATGAATTTTAAGAGTGTAGTCCAATTTTTGTAAATGGTCACTAACTGGATTTGCCTGATATCTCCTCACTATTAGATTTAAGTTTTGATTTTTGGGATACCATATGTTTAAGTGATGTGTGTCCTCCTCTATGCATTAATCTTAAAGATTCATATCTGTTTTTTCCATTATTTTATTAGTGATGATAACTTTAACCACTTGTGTCCTTTGGGTTTCTTTCTGTACTGCAAAGTTACTATTTTCCCTTTTGTATTTAGTAAGTAATTTCGTGAGGAAAGTGAATGGAAATATTCTATTCTTCTTCAGACTTCCCAAGAATTTTAGCATCCATTGATGATTTTAAATTAATCAGTTACTGTAGTTCCTGCAAAATAGTGATTATCTAGGTCTTTTATTTCTCAACATTAGTTGCCATTCTACTTTAAAAATGAGGTTTCCCACATCCTCCACTCATATATTACACTTAGATTGATTTATTTGTATTTTATGTGTGAAAGTTAGTGTGTGTGTGGCTTATAAATATGGTTTAAGAATAAGTACATTCTGTTATATAATCATAGGACATACTATGATGTATATAAAGCCTATGTACTATTTACATAAAGTGTAATTTATTTTGATGCTAAAATTATTCCATATTTGGTCAGGGGAAGCCTCTTCAAACTGCTCCCATGACCTCTGACATGTCACTTTTTTTTTTTTTGAAGATTCCTTAACTGGCAGACCAACATCCTCCAGACTTATCTTGTGCTTTCCAATTTCTTCCGAAGAAGCCATTTCATGAAGTGGCTTCTCTTAGTGGGAAATAATTAAAAATCAAGATCAGGGTAATAGCTGTGTTCATTTTACTGGGTTGTCATTATTTATTTCCAGGCCTTTTCAGCCCTCAAAACTAGGAAAAAATTAGTCGTTTCAATATGAAATTTTCTTATATGTATTCTTTTTTTAAAAATTTTAATCATGATATATTCCTTTTACATCCAATACAACACCACAGAGGTCTTCCATTCTCTCATTCCTTATTACCTCTCCCTTTTCTTGTAGTGAGAACCTGGCTCCCGATAACTTCGATATAAATATTCATTTGATTACTCTTCAAATGCACACAAAATAGATTTTGGAACTTCTACACTTAACATTATAAAAAAAAATAAGCTCTAGTTCTCTTTACAGTTGTTTTTCTTTTTTCTTTTAGACTGATGGCAAATAGTCAAAGTAATTGTGTTCAAAAGTTTCCTTCAAAGTGGTAATATTAATTATTTAAAATATAATTTGGTTCATAGTATCTTTTGGCATTTCTTTTCCTTCATGTTTACTGGTATAATTGTTTTTGCATATATAAAACATACAACATTGTTCAAAGGCCAAACCATCCAAAAGTATACAGAGATTTGTCACTCTGTTTTCTATTTCTTTCATTCCTATCAGTAACATTTCGTTTAATTTCTGGTTTATTCTTCCCTTGTGTCTTTTTTACATAAATAAGTTAATATGTAAACATATTTTTCCAGTTACTTTGAAAGAGCATTTTAATGGTCATTTAAAGGATTAGCAGGAGTGTACATAGCTGAACTTTTTATGGAGTATGCCACTGGGGATAAAATTAACTTTCTTTGGAATTTTACTTTGAAAGAGTTATGTTATATTTGAAGTGGAATTTTAATAAAATATATGTAGTATAGGTTCTTACGAGACACATCAGTGTTGCTGTTAACTGGCTGCAATAACGGTACATATATCTGTTAAAGAAGTACCAGTATTTTGAGTACAGTTTTATAAAACTGAAGAAATTAATGTTTTTAATTCATAGAGACACAGAAATTTGTTTCTCTATAATGTATTTGAACCTGAGTCTAGCCCTTGGTTCTTTTCTCATTTATGCATTTTGATATACTGTTTTGAAAGAATATTTTCTAAAAATATTCTAGAGTTACTAAAAAGTTGATAACACATCTATATTTAAATTCCACTAGTAGTTTTAGTACCATAACAAGTATTTTGTGACTTGAAAAGAATGATGTATGAATACGCTAAAGGACTTTAGACAAAGCATGTCAAGAATTGAAAAAAAGAAAAACAAAACAGAAAAAGGGGGGTCAGAGGCAACAATATGTAAGAAAAAACATAGAAAATTTATCTCACCAGAAACAGCACCTCTTCTCAGTCTCAGACAAGTACTGCCTCCAGAAAAGCCAATTCAAGCGTTGGGAAGTGGCAGGATCGATATGGGAGGGCCGAATCACCTGATCTAAGGTAAGGCTATTTTTAAACATTGGATACTCCCTGATGTTTAGATCATCAGTGTTGTTTTGTCTCATTAGTACAGTAACAAATTTTTATTAGACTGTACCATATTTTTACCTTCCAAATTATGTTTTTTCAGGGTACCATTAACAGTTTTTTAATTATCTTATTAATGAAGACCTAGCATGTGTCTTCCCACTTATACTTCTGGCCTTTTATAATAGATTGCCTTTATCCACGTAAACTGGTGCTCAGTAAATCATTTTTTCTCTTCCCCTTGCTGCACATTAATTCTTCTTTCTCGAACCACATTCTGTTAAAATATCCCCAGGTGGTTTTCATTACTTATTGATGAAATCTAATCAATATTTAGGATCTGTAAAATTTAATTCCACTGAATCTTTCCAGTCTCTGTATTTAGCTGTAGTGTATGAACCCGCCATTCCATTGAGTCTACCAATTGTCTCGGAATGTTGATGGGGGGATGGTATTCCTAAGCAAGTATCACTAAACTACATCCCCAGCCCATTTTACTTTTGAGACATTTTCCCTAAATTGTCCAGGTTGGATTCAAAATTTTAAATTCTCATGCCTCAGCCTCCTAGGTAGTTGGGATTATAGGCATGTGCCAACACTCCTGGCTTTATGCTTTGGCTCATGATTTACCCGCCATAGAATTTTTGTTTATGTTTTAAATTATCTAATTATGGAACATACAGCCTTAGGTATTACATTTTTCTGAGCCTGTTAAAAGGGAAATCATAACTTCATTCCTAAGGGTTGTAATGAGAAGCCACTATGTTAGGGTATGAAAAAACATTACCAACAGCAGTCAGTCTGAGGGGTTTTAAATAATTCGGGTATATGAGGGGTAATTTTGTTTTTGCTTTTGTTGTTTAGGATTTTAGGCTTTCTTCTTATGCAGCCTAAATGTTAATGTGTTTTTAATTATTTTAAGAACTTTTACATACATGAATTGTAGGATACCTCTGTTCATATTACCTTATACAAAACAAAGGGGAAAAAAAACTATCAAAATTTGACTTTCTTAGATTTCTTTTTCTTTGTTTATTTTTTTGTAACAGGATCCCACTATGTAGTATAAGTTGATCTTGAACTCACTGTGTAGCCCAGTCTGGCTTCAAACTTGTGGTGTTCCTCCTGCCTTGGTCTCCCAAGTGCTGGGATTACAGGCATATGCCACCACTCCCAGCATGAGATTTCTTTTTCTATGGAATCTTAATTTTTAGTCCCTGTGAGTTCTGAGACCTTCTAGTCAATTTGCTTTGGTAGGATTTCCTATTAGTAAAGAATAAAGTTAGTCATTCTCAAAAGTAGGTTTTCGGGTAAAAGTAAAAAAATTTTGATTTTTTTTTTAAAAGAATGCCCGAAGTATAAGTCTAGTAACTAATTGAGATAAAAATTTTATCTGTACTTTCAGAACAGTGTTGCAGTGTGTTGCTTTAGCAGGTTAAAGAATGAAATTTTGTGTATTTTATTTTAGTAATACTCATTGACTTTAAAAATGTGTTTCATATTTTAATTGATTTTTGTTACAAATTCTACTTGGAGAACCAAGAGAAATTTCAAGGGTTATTTTTTTTTTTTTTTTTTTTTTTTTTTTTTTTTTGTGGGTACCGGGGGGACGACCTCAGGACCTCGCGCACCAACAGGCACCCGTGCCGCTGAGCGATATCACCGGCCCCTTTTTCGTATGTGGGATCCGGGAGTCGAACTCGGGCCTTCGCGCTTGCAAGGCAGGCGCTTAAGCCGCTGAGCCGTCTCACCGGCCCTCAAGGGTTATTTTAAATAAAGAAAAATCATATCTTACAAACGTAGAATGGAGTGTATGAAATTTTTCAACACTTGACATTTCTGTTGAATCCAAAGTTTTAATACTTGTACTAATGATATAATTTCTATCTAGCTAACTTGACATAGTCCATAACCCTTGGATTTATGTTTAATCTGGCCAACAATATACATAGCATATTTACTGAATCTCAAAGGGCTAGACAATAAGAACTTCGATTATAAATCTGTTTATATTATGCTACTATTGATAATAAATTAGTAGCCACCTTTGAGTATAATTTTCTTAAACATACATGATGTAAGTATTGGATTGGATTTTAGGTCTGCTTTTGTCAATAACTACCTGTATGAATTATGGAGTTACCTAAGTCTCTGCCTCCATTACTGCATTTTTGAAATGCTGGGAATAGACTATGTAATCTGGAACCTCACTTCAATCCTGAAATTATTTTCTGGCTAGTCATGGTTTACAGTGGGAAAGGAGCTCTTAGTTTGTCCAGATTCACAGATAGCTAAGAGGCAAATTCAGGACTAGCATTCCTCCAGTTCAGTTCAGGCAAGTTGATTTTCATAGTCAAAGGCATAATTATAGTGTGTAAAGCTTTATTGCAAGCTCTGTACAAAAGTGAATAGCTTGACTGCATTAATGATCACATTTATGTCCTCCAGTGAGTCACATTTGAGTATATTTCATATATAAGCATTCAGAGCTTTTTATTTTTTTTTTTAATAGAGCAATAGAGCTTAAAAAGTAACTTAACATTTTATAATTTTGGGCCCCAGAAAGCTGGTATAGAAAATATTTTTGTGGAAGAAAAAATGGACTGATTTGGGAAAGGTATATTGAGCTTGAAGTTGAGTATTACAGAGCCTAAATCCTGGTGCTGTCACTTTATGATGCAAAAGAGCCTCTTTGCACAACTATAAAAAGTAATCGTTGTGGATTTGCACCTTACTCGCAATATTTTTGTAAACATTAAATAACTTGTAGACTTGTGAAAAAGACCTGTTATAAGGATCAGTTGATAAGGTCAGGTACCCAATAAGTGTTAGCTCCACTTGGTTCTCTGCTTTCATCACAGGCTTTATCAGTTCTTTAAAAGTGGTGCTACGACAAAATAAATTATATGTCCAAACAAAGTTTTAAATTCTGTGATTTTTATTTTAGATATATGTTTTATTTTTCTAGGTAGAATTTGTTATTAATAAATGTTAACCTGAACATTAGAACATACTAAGTTTTTAAATTATTCTTGTGCTTGTGAAAGTAAAATTCACATATTGATATAGAAATAGTATTATGTCAGTTTATAAAAATAAAAGATCATTGTAAACATGTGTCATGAATTAGATCCTAACCTCAACTGCCAGATAATATGGATTCTGATGGGCATGAGTTTGTGTTTATTATGTAATAGAATTAATTTTCATTAGCCCTTTAAATTCTTTCTAGAGGAGAACCAAATCTATATATAAGTTTCTTCCTTGCACATTCCCTTAAGAGGTGTACTGTTCAGCTTCAGCTATATATTGGATTATTTGGGAAATTTCAAAAAAATGTTGATGCTGAAGTCCAAGCGATACTGATTTAAATAGTCCAGTGTGCACCCTGGGCATCAGAATTCTTAAAATCTCCTCAGATAATTCCGATGGGTAGGCAAGACTGACAAGCATTGATTTAGAGAGGATTCAAATGCTAGCTGGGCCTCCTTGGGTTTTGAAGTAAAATGATGGATTCAGTTATAATGAGAATTGACATTTTCATAGCATTTTACAGCCTCACAGAGTCCTTATGTGACTTCTTTTTCTATTCTTCTGCCTCTTTGACTTGTCTTTCAGTTGATAATACTAGTCTTTTGGTTGATAATCACTGTCAAAGGTGGACTGTGATTCTTCTGTTGCAAGCAGAGTGAGAATATATTTGCCTAGTAAAAATCTTGCACATGTGTAATATTTTTCATGGCATTCTTTCTCTTGGTTTATGCTCTTCTCTCCATCTAAAATGTCCTTTCTTACCTTTGGTGTGTTTAAATCTGTCCTGTGTCTTTCATGGCTCACCTTTTTCCTATAGTAGCTTAAAAGATGTTATGCCAGTTTCCACACTGTTTATAGTCATCTATTTAAATACATGACCTGAATCAGACATCGTGACAACTACATCTGTCTTAACTTGGGAATGTGAAATAGTCATAGTCTCATTTTTCCTATAATACAGACTTTTGGACTGTCTGCTGCTCAGTTCCTGTTAGAAGCTCTACTGTGGGAAAACATTCCTGGATTTCTACAAGGCTGTGTCATTCATCCGTTCCTTTAGAATAGTGATTGTGAACTTTCTTTGAAGCAGTAACTCCTTTGAAAGTTTGCTGCTAAGTGTGGTCTCTCGTATTTAGGTTCAGGGACCTCCTGATCCTTCTTAGAAAATAATGTGTGCTAGTTAGGAGGAGGGTGGGTAAGGGGATTAAAAAAAAAAGGAAGCAAGTTATATTACATACATGTATCTGCTCCCCAAGGTGATTGTAAAATGCATGTACTAAAAACATATACTAATAAAAAAAAGTCTTATTCTCAAAAATGTATTAAAACCTTAGGTCAAGCCTTCACATTAAGGAAGATGGACCATATTATTTTGGTTCCCTTGGTTAAATTACTTTTATTGACTTAGGCATTGTTATGCTTCACACAGTGTTGAGAGATATTTGCAAACCAGTTCCATGAAATTCACTTTTGTTTTTATTGAAGTGGTATTAGAAGCTGTATTTGAATGCTTTTTCAGTGAGGTTGCAATCCACTAGTGGGGTTATGAGATTTGGTCATTCCAACCAGTATTCCTTGGTTTTATATTGTTTGTTTTGCTTTTTTACTGTTATATTTAAGCACTAATAGTTACATTGGTATTAATGTTTTGCTCTTTCCTTTTAGTAATAAGCATTGTTTCGTGAAACGTTTTAGTTCTTTATGTAATACGTATGTTCTGGATTGCTATGCAAAATATATTACTGTGTTTTGTGTGAATAGAGTTGAAAAGCTACTGTACTTTATCATACTTTCTCTTATTAAACTACAAGGACTGATTAAAAAAAAGTGTTTAAATAAAATTTATTACAGTAAAAGTCATATTACCCTTAATCTCCCTTAATGCTCCCACCCACATGAGTGCTTCTAACACATTTATCCTATCATTCCTGCCACTTTCTTTTTTTTTTTTTTGTGGGTACCGGGGGTCAACCTCAGGACCTCGCGTGCCAGCAGGCGCCCGTGCCGCTGAGCGATATCACCGGCCCTTTTTTCGTATGTGGGTTCCAGGAGTCAAACTCGGGCCCTCGTGCTTGCCAGGCAGGCGCTTACGCCGCTGAGCCATCTCACTGGCCCTCCTGCCACTTTCTAAAGCAGTTCTGGCAGTCTTCTTTCGTGAGTGTCTTTAAGAGGTATGATCAGAAATACAATGAATTCTGCTGCTGAATGCCGTGCACAGGAAAGGCAGGTCCATAAAATATTATGGTGTGTCCTCATCAAACTTATTCACCAGATCTGGCACTGTACAACTTTTGGTTCTTCCCCAAAATAAAAATGGCCATGGTAGATAAATGTTTTGAATTGATTCAGGTCATTGAGGAGCCATAACAGTATAATTAAAGACATGGAAAAGGACTTCTAGAATTGCTTCAAAAAGTGGCAAGAATGATGGGATAAGTGTGTTAGAAGTGTGTCTTTTATTATAATAAATTTTTTAAAAACTTAAACATTCACTTTATTTTGTAATTATACCTTGTGGACTGAAAGAGGAAACTTTTTCTCCTTATTCTCATCTGTAAAATGGGAATAATAATAATTGTTACCACATAGTGTTGTTATAAGGAATTAATATACGTATTTATAGAATATTGTTTACTCGGTATAGTAAGTGCTTAATAAATACTATAATTACCAGGCAAAATAATCTTTAGAGCAAATGCTTTGCTTTTATTTAATGCATATTAAACATTTTGTATTAATGATGTCCTTTTGCTTCGAGTACTAAAAACAAGTAGCTCAGAGATAAAATTATGACAGATTAGCAACTAAGTTTTTGTATGTCTTCCCTTGACCCTGAATTGTTATTTGAAAATTCTGTTGCATACCTGCAAGCAACCATCAAACCCTTCCAGTTACATCAGAATCATCAAAATATAACATTTTAACTTATTCCTTTATAATTTCAGAGATTTTTTTCATGTTCACCTCTACCAGGAGGAAAGTTAGAAATTCATGTGAACATTTACTGTCTGTTTAAACTGTGGATTAACTCATTGGTTAGTTTCTGTTCCTTGGCTTTTTACTCGATGGTTGAGTCCAGTATAGAAAGAGAATGGTGATTGGAGCATTAGCTGTCTACCTTATCGAACAAGTTTGTAGGTCCAGTTAAACCTGTACACTATATGAAATTCTAAGTTATAAATATCCTTAAGTGAAGCTTTCGTAAATGTTTTTATGCTGTGAAATGAAAAGGTGTCCATCAAGAACTTTCATGGAGGGCTGGGAGTGTGGCACGATGGTAGAGCACTAGCCTGTGTGAGGCTCTGGGATTGATTCCTGGGTGCAGAGGCGTGATGACACAGGATAGCACACAGGATGGGACACAGGACAGAAACTTTCATGGAATAATACAGGTCAATATTGTTTTCCATAGTGTGGCATCAGAATACCTTTGAATGTTTATTCATGTTAAACATTATATGGTCTTGGCTGTTTTGTTATATATAGTATGTATGTGTCAAAACATTTTTGAACAAAATGGTAAATTTCATTTGATTAGGGTAAACCAGTTTGCATAGTAAAAATGCCTGGGCAAAGAGGACTTATGAAAATGTAGGAAATTGCAGTTTTCTGAACTTGCCGCTAGAGACATACACTTGTTAAGACTGATTTCTCAGAGGTGTGTTTTTAGAACATAGTATTTGGGGCTGGGGATGTAGCTTGATAGTGGAGCACTTTCCTAGTATTCATGAGGCCCTGAATTCTATCTGTAGCATGACAATAACAAAACCCATAGCATTTGCCATTTTGGATTTTTAGCAGTCATTTAAAACTGAAAAAAATCTTTACTTATCTGACCATATTTAAAATAAACTTTAAGAGCTAAATATTCCCATGTGTCCCAGAATTTTTGAAAACCAAAAGTCCTTACAGGTCAGTGGCAAAAGACAGAAGTTACAGTGTTATGTCTAGATTTAATTTTTACAACCTTTAATAACTTGGAGAATTTTCAATCTAAATTGCAAATCAAACAAATTTGGGAGAATTGGTCTTGATGGGAATAAATGCAAAATTGGAGAGGGGTCAAATCCTGAGATGGGAGTAGAAGAAAGTAGGAAATGAAATAGTATAGTAGAAGTATTTTTTGACAGTGAGATCTAAGGAGCAGTAAATGATGAGGGATATCTTGACTTCAGAATATATATCTGGGGCCGGTGAGATGGCTCAGCGGCGTAAGCGC
Source organism: Erethizon dorsatum (assembly GCA_028451465.1). Classification (NCBI taxonomy): domain Eukaryota; kingdom Metazoa; phylum Chordata; class Mammalia; order Rodentia; family Erethizontidae; genus Erethizon; species Erethizon dorsatum. The sequence goes on along the minus strand of CM051836.1, from coordinate 59,342,364 downwards.
CTGCCCGGCAAGCGCGAGGGCCCGAGTTCGACTCCCGGAACCCACATACGAAAAAAAGGCCGGTGATATCGCTCAGGGGCACGGGCGCCTGCTGGCGCGCGAGGTCCTGAGGTCGACCCCCGGTACCCACAAAAAAAAAAAAAAAAAAAAAAAAAAGAATATATATCTGTATCTGGTAAGATGTTGCAATCTAAGAGGGCTGATGGCATGTGCTTTAATGAGAAGTGGTAGACATAGCTTTTTAATTATTTTAAGTTTTAGGGTAGAAATCAGAGGACAACTTATTTTATCTTAGAGGTATTTGGATTTTTCTTATGTGTCAGTGTTAGAGTATTTCCCAATTATATTTGAGGAGATAGGTTGAGTGAAATCATTATTAGTTTTTGGGATCATGAGGGAACCTAGGAAGTCAGCGATCCAGCCATAAAATTAGAAAGATGTGCAATTTGTTTATTATATTAAAATTATAGAGAAGGAAGTCAACTTGGGAAGAGGTGGTGAATATTGACTGTAGATTTGAAGACATTTCAAGTGTTATATACTTCTAATAATAGGGCTATCTTTATGAGATTAAAATAACTTGTCAAGCATTTTAAGGTCCACTTCAGATAAACTTTCACTGAGTCATTTCCAGAAACATCTTAAGTTTCTCAAAGGTGAATTATCTTGCTAGAAGGGAAACATTTCTCAAAAGAAAGGGATCTTAGAGCCTTTGGGATCAGAACGATTAAGGTTTGAAAGTTAGTTTTGCCATTTCATTTTATTTAGGTCAGTGATTACTCTGAATCTTAACTTTATCATTTCTAACAGGAAATATTAATTTTTAAGTTGAGGATTTTTGTGAGATTTAGGTATAGGCCAGGCATCCAGCAAGTGGTAGCTGTTGTTATTAGTCATTTTAAGTTCCTAACTGTGGAAGGATCTAATGTACTTTTTTTTTTTTTGAGACAGAGTCTCGCTATGTAAAGGCTGGCCTGGAACTCACTATGTAGCCCAGGCTGGCCTCGAACTCACACCAATCTTCCTGCCTCAGCCTCCTGAGTGCTGCGATTACAGGTGTGCACCACACATCTGGCTCTAATGTATTTTTAATAGTTCTAAAAAGTTTCTAGGATGCAGTTGTTTTACAACTGAAAGATGAGAGATATGTATCTATTTTGCATCTACTTTCAGTGCCCACACTTACAAGTGACTTCTCTATCTTGTTAGGCATACGAACTTTTACAGTGTTCTTCTTAACTAAACAGTATCTTGCAACATTATTTTAATTTTTTAAAATTTAATTTACTAGATTTTCTTCTTAAGTTTGTAGCATTGTTTTGTGGGTAGACTGTTTTTCCGTATCCTCATATGTAGTTAAACTTTAAAGGGATTGTAAATTAAACTAAACATATGAGAGACTTTTTAATTTGAATTTTTCTATCTAAAGGCAAGTTATCAGAGATTAAAAACTGGTTTTCCTTTTTTATGTTTTCTAATGCATGGAATATATCACTAAGGAAAATACCCTGCGTCTGTTAAAGTGAGCATTTTTTAAACCTTTAGGTGATCTTGAAAAGATTATATAATAAAATTATGGTATTTGTTACAATTGTAATGAATGACCAACAAATTTTATTTTCCATTTGTCTAGCATTTGCCATCTGATTCTGATCTGAGAAAATAAATTCAAGTGAACACTGTTTAAAAATAGTAACTTATGGGGCTGGTAAGATGGCTCAGCGGCTTAAGCGCCTGCCTGGCAATCGCGAGGGCCTGAGTTCGACTCCTAGAACCCACATACAAAAAAAGGGCCGGTGACATTGCTCAGCGGCATGGGCACCTGCTGGTGAGCAAGGTCCTGAGGTCGACCCCCAGTACCCACACACACAAAAAAAAAAAAATAGTAACTTAGACAAATATCTATACTAATACTCAAAATTTACTATTATAGTCATTCCTGGATATGTTGGTTTTAGCTTATTAATAAAAGCTTTTAAAATCATAATGTAAAGAAGTGAGATCTAATTCAATGAAATTCTTTGTGTTTTATTTTAAAATACAGGGCAAAGAACTTCAGATTTTATTTCTCATTTAAAATTTTAATTCTTTTTCAAATATCTAATGAGGTGGAAACTGAATTGGTTAAATTTTTATATTATAGGAGATTACCTGGAGCAATTGATGTTATCGGACAAACTATAACTATTAGTCGAGTAGAAGGAAGAAGACGGGCAAATGAAAACAGCAACATACAGGTTTAGTATTTTAAAATCATTTTTTTTTAACTGAGATTATATCTTCATCTAATTAGAATTTAATTTAGAATTTATTTAATCTAATTTAGAATTTATGATTTCTGGATCTTTCTTAGGTTTTTCTTTTAACTTGTTATAAACTTAATGTATGGTTTTGTTGATGAAAAAATTGGAAAAAACAAGTCTCCATCTAAATGTCTCTTTTAATTTTATGAGACATTTTTACTAAGCAAAATCGAGATGCTGTTTTGAATATATTTTTGTGTATCCTTTTTCATGCAAATGGTATCCGCATATTAATCTTAAAAATACTATCTAAAATCTGTTCATGTTTGCTTTCTTATATTTACCATAATTTATTTAATGTGACTTTTCTGGAGAAGTAGCATTCCTTTGTCTTGAAAATGAAAGAGTGAAAGGAAATGAATTATGAGTAAAATGGACAGCTAATGTTCGAACTTTAGTAACAGATCCTGCCAGCTGTTCAGCTTGGCCATCCTTTTTCATCATTTATTCCCTTTTTCTGAATATCCTAAAAAATATTCAGTGTTTTGATTATCTCCAGTAAATTAATTATATAAAATATTCTTTTTTTTAGTGTCTTTAAAATGGAAGATAAGCCTCTATTACTTTCTCCCTACTATTAAAATGCCATGATGTCTTAAAACACTATTTGTTCCCTAATTTAGGAATAGATTATGAGTATAAATCTTACAAAAATTACTGTATTTAAATGTAGGAAGAGTTAATGAAAAGGGGCTCCTATGTTTAAGTCATGTGCTTTAGTCAGCAAGAATTCAAGAAATATAAATTAAATATATAGCATTATGTTGGCAGTTTTGTTATTTCTGAAACCTATTTGCACATCAGAATCCCTTGAGCAGCTTGTCAAAAGTCCACTAGGTACCGCTTTGTTTGCTGTTACATTTCAGTAGGTTTGGGGTGCTTCTAATGGTGCCCATTCCTTACCTGTTCACACAGACCAGCATTTCTTTGCAAACACTGCCTTTATTTTTGAAGTAGGAGCTCTTGTTCGGTTTTTTTTTGTTTTGTTTTGTTTTGTTTGTGTTTGTTTGTTTTTGAGACAGGGTCTTGCTGTATAGTTCAGTCTGGCCTTGAACTCACTATGTAGCCAGGCTGGCACTGAACTCACTGCAGTCCTCCTGCCACAGCCGCCCAAGTGCTGGGAACACAAGTGTGCGCCACTGCGTCTAGCCCCTGAACCTTCTTAAAGTTAATGGCTCACATGAAGATGTTATTTGCATGTCTTATTGCCTGTTAACTTCCTACCTGTGGGTACATGCTTTACAGTCTCCCTGCATCTGGTGAGGACAGGCTTTCCTACAGTGAGTGTCCAGTATGCAGCCATGTTAATTTCTTAGGGCTAGTATCTGTGATTGATGATTATATTGCTTTAACTTGAATATTTAACTGTTGTGTGGTAACAGCTTTTACAGTTGCTACATTGTATTTATTAAGTACTTGCTTGCTTGGAATTTTTTTTAGTCTCTTATTAAAATTTTTTCTTGGTAATGATCCAGTTTTTTTCCTAGGCTTTAAATATGAACATTTTTAGAGTATGTATGTGAGGGTGTGGGATCTTACCGTATATATAAACTCACAGCACGCATAGAAATATTACCTCCTCAAATATGTATGTATGTGAACTAAACTGCCTTTGACTTTATTTCTTAGATTGAGTGAGATTAATTTTATGATTACCTTAGAAAACAACATTTACTCATCTCTCTGATGACCTGTCCTCTAATTTTAGGTCCTTTCTGAAAGATCTGCTACTGAAGTAGACAACAATTTTAGCAAACCACCTCCATTTTTCCCTCCAGGAGCTCCTCCCACCCACCTTCCACCGCCTCCGTTTCTTCCACCTCCTCCAACTGTCAGTACTGCTCCACCTCTGATTCCACCACCAGGTAAATAGTAAAAAAGGAATTGGATTTTGAAAGAGAACCTGTGAATATTTCTTATTTTGAGTTTAACAGTGAAAATATATGTTTAAAATTATCTTGGTTTATTGCATTAAAAGTAATAGATATATTAGTTTATCTTCAACAGATTTACACTGGAACCTATATATGTATCTTATTATTTCAGCATAGAAAGACAATTATAAAATAGAAAACAATATGGAGATAAAATAGTTGTCCTACAAATATGATCATGATCCCTGAACTAAAGTTGGTACTTATACTATATATATAAATTCCTACTGAATTGTAGACCATATTTTAACTTGTTTTGAAAGAAACTTTTAAGATAATTTTAGCAATGGAGTAGGTCCAAAAAAGTATATCCTATAAAAAGATAGAAATTAAATTTTGAGTTTGGTTTCCTTTTAGGTGAGTGGTGCTGGGTGCCAGGGGCCTGGCATTTGCTTAATTTTAAACAAGACAGAAAAATGTGGTAAATTTTAAGAAATATTTTCAGCTAGTTTTGATGATTAAAAATCAGGTTAGTGGTAATAGAGAAAAAAAATTGCGAATAATACCCAAATTTTATTTTTATTTATACTTTTAATCTTTTATCCAGTGGCCTTTCTTACTTTTTTCCCACTAAATTTTTAATATTTATATTATTCCCCTTAACTTTTTATGAACCTAACAAGATTGATTGAGATTATCATTGCTTTCTTTCTAGGGAGAATGACGATGGTAAATAATAAAAATAAGCTTTTTTTTCTGATAATAATTGCAAAGAGACATATATTAGTATTTGCTTTGTATAAATAAAATCAATTCACATTAGAGAGAATGTTCTGTCACTTACTTTAACTTTGCAAGAGAGCCTTTTTTGCTATAAGATACCATTGTGATCAGAGTCAAATAAATGTCTCTAAATATCAGCTACCTTTGCCCTTCATCCTAATCACCTTCGATTTCCTTCCACTGTCATCTCAACGCTCAAATAAGATGAGAAAAATATTACAAAATGTGATCTCCAGCTTTAGACAATCTGTTGTCTCAAAACAGAGAAAAAGGTCAGAATGGGTTGGATGTACTTATGCCAGACAACACGATTTCTGAAGTTCAGTTTTTTCTTATTCCAACAATTAAATTGAGCACAAACCATGAGTTGGGATTAGTCTGAGATTCTTGAGTCTTTGCTCAGAATTAACCAATGAAAAGAGATTCTGTGATGCATAATGAAGACTTAATGTGATTCATAAATCCATTGTCCTCTAAAAAGATGAATTAGATAAAATGTAGAATAATTAACTTTTGAACCTTTTTTAATAGTAGAAATTATTAATGTTTGGGATAATAGTCCTTATGCCGAATTTCTTTAAAATCCTATTTAAGCTTTACAAGGTACAAACGGTGATTTGAAAATTTTTTCTTTTTTAAAATCTTACTGGTTGATTGATTGTTGATATACTGGGATTGAACTCAGGATCTTTGAACTAGGCTTCAATCCTGGCCCTTTTTATTTTATTTTTTGTTTTGAGATGTGGTCTTGCTAAGTCACTAAGTTGCCCAGGTTAGGCTTGAAGTTGTGATCTTCCTGCCTCAGCCTCCGAGATTGCTGGGATTATAGGCACATGCCACCATGCCCATCTTCTTTTTTGAAATTTTTAAAATCTCTTAATTGACAAATAATTTTACATGTTTATGGCTACTGTATAATGTTTTGATATATATTTACATTGCATAATAGCTTTTAAACTAATTATCTGTCACTATAACATTTAAAATCTATTCTTTTAATAATTTTAAAACATAGTTATTAACTGTAGTCACCATGCTGTGAAATAGATGTCTAGAACATTGTTTTTCCTGTCTAACTGAAACTTTCTACCCCTTAAACGTTGTCTTTCATTTTCTACCCTCACCCCAGCCTCGTAACCTCCATGCTACTGTCTACTACGAGTTAGACATTTTTAGATTTCACTTATAAGTGAGATCTTGCAGTATTTGTTTTGCCGTTGTTGGCTTATTTCACTTAGCATAATGTCCTCCAGATTCATGAGTGTTGTCACAAATGACAGAATGAAAGAATATTCATGTGTACTATCTAATATAGTATATCCTCAGCCAACGTTTTTATGTGTTCAATACTAGTCATTTGTTAAAGGAAAAAAGTGGAGTGAATGTATGAAAAACTAAATACTTAGTTGGTATAAGAATATTCAGAAGGTCTGTAGGATATTGCTGATAACCAGTGACATCTGAAATTTACTTTTTAAAAAAATGATAAAGTTACCTTATTTCTTTGCCATGTAACTTCTGTTTATAAGAATAACAAATCTTCAAATATTTTAGGCTTATGGATGACATTATACTGTAGAGTACCATTGATTATTTTTCTATTGCTTGGTCTGTTTATCTACCTACTATTAATTCTCAGGTCTATGCTTCATATCCAGATTTCCTTTGATACTTATTCTTGGATTATTGTTTCCCTGCTGTCCTGTCAGAATTTTTTTTTTTTTTTTTTTTTTTTGGTGGGTACCGGGGGGTCGACCTCAGGACCTCACGTGCCAGCAGGCGCCCGTGCCACTGAGCGATATCACCGGCCCCTTTTTCGTATGTGGGTTCCGGGGGTCGAACTTGGGCCCTCGCGCTTGCCGGGCAGGCGCTTAAGCCGCTGAGCCATCTCACCGGCCCCTGTCCTGTCAGAATTTAAGGAATATAGAGTAAAATGAATTCTCATCCTGATTTAATTAATAACCTTACTGTGGCATGTTTGCTGGGAGGGCACATGAATTCATATTAAAACCAAGTATTTGTTAGTTGAGACTATCCAAATTATTCATTTTTACTAGAATGGGAGCTGTCAGAGTGTAGACTATGTATTTTCATGTGTATTTTCCTCCAGTGGTAGTCCTAGTGTCTTGTGTATACTTGGTACTCCCTAAATATGTTAGCTAATTGAGTTAACATGTATGCTTTCATAACATTGGAGATGAGTTTACACATTGACGGTTGGTACAGTCATATTTTGCACTGGCTCTAATCAGAAGTATGGCTGCAGCTGACTATAGATGTTGATGCTCAAAGCTGTGTTTGCTGTAGCCCTTTGCCACAGAACCACTGATTGCACCATATTCTGTAGTTTTTGTAGTTTAAATCACCAAGAATCACAAGCAGCAGTGAAAGCAAGCTGTGACTTGGGAGTCTCTTAAATATTTACCTTAAAAGGCACTCCATTTTTCTTAAGAGAAATCTTGAGGATTTTTTTGTTTGTTTTTTGCTTTCTTTAAAAGTATTGTGGGCTGGTGAGGTAGCTCAGTGGCATAAGTGCCTGCCTGGCAAGCACGAAGTCCTGAGTTCGACTCCCGGTACCCACCTATGAAAAAAGGGCCGGTGATATCGCTCAGCGGCACGGGTGCCTGAGGTCGACCCCCGGTACCCACAAAAAAATAAATAAATAAATAAAAGTATTGAAAAGGGAAGAAAAAAATCTTTTGAGAATTGGTTTAAATGTATTTTAATGTTATATTTGTTAATATTAGATTTATAATGTGTAACTTTTTTAAGCTTGTTTTATATGTCAAATACAATAGAGATATACTATGCCTGTATTTTAAAATGCTACGAGTTTTATTTATTTAATAAACATAGTGATTGACTATATGTCCAGATTTCCCTGGAAGAGACCTACCTTACATCTTTATCCTACCATAATTATTATAATTCATTCTCAGACATGTCCTCATTTATGGTCAACTATGCGTGCTTGGAGGTTGGCAGACATGGCTCATCACTTAGGAAAATAGTTCTTAATAATTATGAGGTGCGGGCCGGTGAGATGGCTCAGCGGCGTAAGCGCCTGCCCAGCAAGCGCGAGGGCCCGAGTTCGACTCCCGGATCCCACATACAAAAAAGGGGCCGGTGATATCGCTCAGCGGCATGGGTGCCTGTTGGCGCGCGAGGTCCTGAGGTCGACCCCCCGGTACCCACAAAAAAAAAAAAAAAAAAAAAAAATTATGAGGTGACAGAGACAACTGTCACCAAGACTTTTACTATCAAATAGTTGACAGAGAGAAAAGATGTATTGTCTCCTCTTCCTCCAAGCCCATATCTACAGACAGGTATGGGATCTTTTCAGTAACACGCAGAGGTCAAAGTATTTCTGGTAATAAGAGATTTGTATGAAGAAAGAGGAAGTTTTGTATTAGAGTACAACAAAGGTTGGAAGAGACATCTGGAAGTGCGGAAGTATTTAATGTTGTTCCTTGTAGCCATACCAATAGGAGCTTGAAAACAAATAATGGTTAATCATGATCTTCTGTAATTTCAAAAAAAAAAAAAAAACTCATGCTTTTTCTGAGTAATAATAGAAATAATAGCTAATACTTAGTAGTAAATGCTCACTTTTGAACACATTGTTCTAAACACATCTCCGGTATTAGCTCATTTGATTCTAGAACAACATCTGAAGTAGATATTCTGATTTTACAGATGTGCAAACTAGGGCTTATGGAATTTAAGTAATAGAGAATAACAGAACCAGGATTCTAACCCAGGCAGTTCTTCTGGAAAGCCTATTTCTAATAACTGTGCTGAAATGTATCTTATGCCCCTTGTTGCTGGGACAAAATACCAATGCCACAACTTAGGGAAAGAGAAGTTTACTTTGGCTCATGTTTCTTTTCTCCATAGTCAGCTGGTTCCCAGGCATGATAGCATGGCAGAGGAGTGTGGCGGGGGGAAAGCAGCTCACTGTACGGTAGACAGAAAGGGAGAGGGTGAAGGGAGGGTAAAAGGAAGGGAGATATACCCTTCCAGGTCACTCCCCCAGTGATTTGCCTTTTCGACTCCATCTCCTAACAGCGAGTAAAGTATAACGCGCTATAATCTTAACAATCACTTTCTGAAAACCCCACCTAGGAGTGTATGAGGCTCTTGGGAGGCATCTAGATATAAACCATAACAAAATGGATCAGTACTTATCAAGAAAACTATAGTATTGGATTATGTGTATTCACAATAATAGGCCTTAGAAGCATTCCCCCACAAAGCATCTCTCTGATGTTGAAGTATGTACATATATCTGGGTGGGGAAGTTGGAGAGATTTAAAGAATAGGAAATTGATTTTTTTTCAAAGATCCAGCTAACTAATGTTTGCTTGATTTGTATTAAGTCTATTCTGAACTAAGCCATCTTTGAGATAATTTGTTCATTAGAACAAATAGTGTAAACTTGAAAGCACTGATGTTACAGGCATTGTTTATGTTGTTTGTTTATTGTGGTAAAGTATACATATTTATTTTTATAGCATTTGTAAGTGTACAACAACAGTTCATCATGTAACCATCGCCATGATCTATACCTAAAACCTTTGCAACTATAACTTTTAAACAATAACTACTTCTCCCTCTTTTTCCAGCCCTTGGTAACTTACCTTTGTCCTACTTCTGTCTTTATGAATTTACTTATTCTGGGTACCTTATGTAAGTGAATCATGTAATATTTGTCTGTGTCTGGTTTGTTTTCTTTCTTTTTTTTTTTTTTTTTTTTTTTTTTTTTTGTGGGTACCGGGGGGTCCACCTCAGGACCTCGCGCACCAACAGGCGCCCGTGCCGCTGAGCGATATCACCGGCCCCTTTTTCATATGTGGGTTCCGGGAGTTGAACTCGGGCCCTCGCGCTTGCAAGGCAGGCGCTTATGCCGCTGAGCCATCTCACCAGCCCCTTGTTTTCTTTCTTAAAAAAGAAAATAATTTAATGATTCTATCTATGGTAGGTTGTTTCTATGGTAGTCTGTCTATGGTAGCCTTATAATTCATTCTTTTAAATGTTAATTTACTTCAGTGTCATATTTTATCTTTTTTTTATAATGGAGTTCATTGAAGAACAGAAGGCAAGTTTGATTTGACTCATATCTTGTTACATTAACTTAATATTAAGGCCCCTGTGACTGGTTTTGTTGGTCTTGGGAACAATTGAAATCAAGCCTAGGGGTAGAATCCTTTTAAGTTAAAAAACTTCTTTGTAAACCAGGTGTGGTGGCTCATGCCTGTAATCCCAACACTTGGGAGGCTGAGTCAGAAGGATTGCTGGAGTTTGAGGCTAGCCTGAATTGCATAGCAAAAACCCTGTCTCTAAAAGGCAAAAAAAACAAAAACAAAAACAAAAACTCCTTTGTTTTACTGAATGTAGCCCAACCACTCTGAACCACAAACCAAGGTATTTTGTGCTTTCAAAGCACAGTGCTAGAAAACAAATTTTAAAATGCTTCTGCATTTTAGAAAGAAATTGATTCCTTCCCAAAAGATTGTTGTCATATACATTAATGTCTCACCTAGTTATCTAATACTACTAATTGTATGAACTTAAAAATTTTCTTCATGTCCTAAAGATGTTGTTTTTGGTGAGCAGTAATATGTAGAAACCAAAGAGTGAGCAACTCAACTCACTTATGGGATCTTTCTGCATTTCCTAAAAGGTCTGCATCTTTAGGTTATTTCTCTGTTAGCTGCCTGGCTCTTAGTGTTTCTCAAACTTTTTAGTCACAGACTTCTTTAAACTCTAAAATATTGTTGCAGGCCCCAAAGAGCTTTTATTTATACATGTTGTATTTTTTTAATATTAGAAATTAAACAAGATATTTATTTATAAATACTTATAAACTTATTGCATGTCGACATTTTTATGGAAAATAGCAGTTTTTTTCCTAGAACAGTAGAAAAGCATTTAGTGAGAAGTGGCCTTGTTTTATATTTCTTTTACAATATAGATTACAATATAGATTAGTAGAGAATAGCACAGTTCTTCTATTTGTTTCTTCATTAAATATGTAATGATATCCATCCCAAGTCATGCAGCTTTAGGAGAACTCCCTGTATACATGAAGAAGGTGTGCATCTTAGTATTTTTATGAAAGCAGTTTTGACTTTTGAAGGGTCTCAGATTCCCAAGATTCCCTGAATAGGGGCTGGTGAGATGGCTCAGCGGCATAAGCGCCTGCCTTGCAAGCGTGAGGGCCCGAGTTCGACTCCCGGATCCCACATACGAAAAAGGGGCCGGTGATATCGCTCAGCGGCACGGATGCCTGTTGGCGCGCGAGGTCCTGAGGTCGACCCCCCGGTACCCACCAAAAAAAAAAAAAAAAAAGATTCCCTGAATAAAACTTTGAGAGCCGCTGCTTTAGCAGGTTGATTTGTATTAGATTACTAGTATCTCATACCTTGAATTTTGTCTTTTTTACTAAGAAGCTGTTTTATGAATACGTATGAAATAGCATTAAGCTGTTGTGCTATGGAGTTTTGGTCTTAGCAGATTATTTCATAGAAGTTGGCACCGTTAGCAGAAATGCATACATTTTCCATAAGTATCTATGAAAAAGAATTTTTTGAAGCCTTTGAAAACTGTGTTCACTTTCTCTTTTGTTGTTTTTCTGTATTTAAAAGCACGTACACAAATATGACCAGTCATTTTCAATAAACTCAAAGTAGGGAATAATTCTAATTATCTGCAATAAGTAGTGTTTTTTGGCACAACTGAAATTAATTTAAATGTAAATTTCATATGGTTTTAAAGCTTCTTTAAGACCCTGGTTTTGAATGTGTTTTTCCTCATGGGTGCTCTCCTTGTAGTAGTTATATTTTTAATACACCATTGATAATGCAGTTTATAAAACATAATTATAGCTCAATATCTGCCAATTGTTTTCACTGTTCTTTAGTCATTTTGTGATCATATGTGAGCTGGTAAAGATAACTACTTCACATAATCTCTATAAAAAAACTGGCAACTCAAATATATTTTAAGATAGAATTTTTATTTTCTGCAGATTGCAGATTTTATAAATTAGAGGACTAAATGATCTTTAAAACATAAAAATCTGTTCATTTCATAGTAATGTAAAATTATCTTCTTTGCTTTTTAGATATGAAGTATGCTGGTATCTTTTTGGTTGCTTTTAGTTTTGTGACCATAGCATTTTTTTTTTTGTGGGTACCGGGGGTCAACCTCAGGACCTCGCACACCAGCAGGCACCCGTGCCACTGAGCGATACCACCGGCCCTTTTTTTGTATGTGGGTTCCGGGAGTTGAACTCAGGATCTCGCACTTGCCAGGCAGGTGCTTAACGCCACTGAGTCATCTCACTGGCCCCGTGACCATAGCATTTTAATACATTTTTTTTCTTTAAAGTTATTTCTATCCCTTTTTCTGTACCTTGCAGTTAATTGTTTTAATCATTAGGAAATGATTTATAGTATTCTACATTCGGTGCTTTTTTTTAAAAGGGTAAGTGGTAGGTGAGATGTATGTATGTATGTGTTTTTGTGCCTAATTTTTAAAAATTTGATACATAGGAAGCATTTCTGGTAAAAGGTGATACTTGAAAATGTTTACAAAGTTGGACTTTTTGTACTCAGTTTTTTTTGTGCAAACTTTTAAGTTGATGTCTTAGAAGTTGAAGTAGAAGTCTTGAGACTTAAAGGAAAGTAGTTCTGTGGGATTTGGAATTTACTAGTGAGAAACAGAAAGCAGAATTCACAAAATTCTGCCACTTTTTTTTCTCTTAAACTTAATTTAAAATAAGTAATTACAGGTATTGGTTTTCTGTTACTGCATCACAAGTCACTGTAGCTTATAATAGCTTAACATAATACGTAGTTATTTATTATTGAGCAGTTTTTCTCGGTCAGGAATCTAGGAACAGCTTAACTGGTTTCTTTGCTTCACAGTCTCTCTCAGACCTCTCAGTCATCTCTAAAAGTTTGACTGAGGAAGGATTCATCTCTGAACTTACTCATGTTGTTGTTGTTAAAAGTACTTGGTTTCTTCTAGGCTTTTGGGCTGAGAGAGAGGGCCCACTGGCTGTGGTCTTCTTCAACATGGCAGTTTACGTCATCAAAGCATGCAAGCTGAGATGGCAGTAGAAAGGGTACCAGCAAAATAGAAGTCACTGTCTTTTGTAACCTCATCATGTAAGTGACATCCTATCATTTTTGCTGTGTTGTGTGTTATAAACAAATATAATATCCAGCCCATACTCAGAGGAGGACATAAATAGCAGAAGTGTACAAAGGCATATATATAGCAGGATGCAGAGATCATTGAGAGCATGCCAGAAGTCGCCTGTCACTTTTTTTGCCTTACTTATACAAGTTAATGATGAATACATGAAAAGTAAGTTTATAGACAATCTTTGTTCAGTTTTTTTGTGACCGCAGAGCCCACCAGTTTATTTTATGGCAGGAAATTTCTAATACACGCAAATTTTTAAATACTGTGTTTAGCAGGATTACTGACTTTCTGTTAATTTGCCACAATTCCCCTAGTAGAATTTTTGATCTCCTCTCACCCAATCCCCTTTCACCTTTAAGAGTGCATACATACTCCTTTATATACTGGAAAAACTAAATTTTCTCTCCCTCTCTCTTTGAGAGGGCCGGATAGTATAGGTTCTCATACTGTTTTACTCTTTAGTGTCATATGTAGATATTTGCATTTGCTAAATATTGGGAAGAACATTTATTTAATCTGTATTGAATTCTGTAGTAGTGAAATTAGGGGAGAAATTTAGAATCTAATCTAGGGATTCTGTAAGTATGGTCCCAAGCCAGCAACATGTCATATCCTAGGAAGTTTGTGGGAATATAAATTTTGTGGTTCTACCATAGACCTACTGACTCAGAAATTCTAAGAAAATGGACTAGCAATTTTTGCTTAAATTCTTCATATTATTCTCATGCAGGCTAAAGTTTTAGTACATAATCTATTCAGCCTGTTAAGAGTTTGAATATTGCTTTTCCAAAAGATTTTTGTTACCACTAGAAATCTTAGTTTTACTACTGTTAGGCGTGGCTTTCTAGGAAAAGACATTTTTTCCTACTCATAGTTTTATTGGCCTTACATTGTATCACATATTAAACTTTCTCAGTTGTAATTTGAAAATGTTCTTGATAGTTGTCAAGGAATTGGTTGTGTAATGCTTCATCGACTTTACAGTCCTGTTCCAATGAACATTTACCAATAATGATTGACACTGAAATAAAATCTTAGATGAAATAAAGGTTTCACAAAAAGAGCCCTTGGTAGTTCCCATGCCAGCTTTTTGTTGTATAGATATTGGTTGGAAAGACATCTATACATGGCATTTTTCTTTGATCGTATTTGTAGTCTTAGTTCTACTTGATTTTTAAAAATCTGCCCTACGATACTACTGTAGTAAGATTAAAATTAAAGGCAGACTAATTTTAACTGCCATTGTTGCATATTTAATTTGGATATATCTTTTATCTTTATTTTGTTTTACAGCTTAAATATTTTTGGAGGGGCTAGTAATTTCTTTTTTTTTTTTTTTGGCATGACTTTACTTTTTGGTAAGCTGTAACAAGAATTAGCTGAAGTGATGTAAGCTGTTTGTGTCTTCATTTAGGTAGACTTATTAGGATTATAGTTTCATGGAGTGGGTGGCTGATTTTGGTAACATACAAGAGAAATTTAAATCATATACTTAAATTTGAAAACTAGGTCAAAAAGTGAAGTTCAGTAGTGTTCTAAAAATTCTCTACCTTTCTGAAGAAAACTAGGTAATATTAAAAACATTTAATGCTTTGCCTTCCTTAATTTCCCTGTTTAGTTTGGAATCTGGGTCTCTATTAGCTTCTATTGTCTGCTGGACTCCTTTAGTGAGTTCGGAAGCAGCAAGTTAACCTCAGAATGGATGAGAATTGCCATAATTGTGGATTAGGCGGGCAGATGTGTGGAATACTAATGGTTTTTGAAACCTGATGGCTGCTTTACATATTTTTTTAGTTTTGTAAGCTTAGGGAATCCTTTACTGCATTGGTGCTTAAATTAGATGGTTAAATGTTAAGGAAATCTGCTATCTTTATATAAACCTCGTACTCTCATAAAACATGCATGTCAGAACATTTTAAACTAAAGCAATAACAAGTTTCCATTGTCAAGAAAACATTTGAAAGTGATCGTTCCCATTTTTTTGCATGCATTTAGCTAATGAATTAAAATTTCCCCTCCTTTATACTAATTTTGTACAGTTTTAAAGATAGAGTTTACTACTCTGACTGTGTTGAACTTATTTATGGTATATGATTTTTCATGAGAAAGTTGTTTTAAATTTAACTGAAAGTAGTTACAATTTGTATGTCACATAATTTGCCCTTCATGTATCTCTTAAATTTAAAATACAGACTTTTAGTACTAGTAAATAAATTTAAGGGCACATTTGGCCAATGTAAATTGACAGTGTTCATAAAAAATTATTTCTTAAAATTTATAATGTGTTCAAATAAATTAGTATTTGCTGGCACTTGCAGAAATAAATAATCCATATTTATGTTAATGTGCTCTGGGGGTATGTATACATGAATTTGCTGTACCCCCTTCTTTTACTCCTAGAAGTGAGGACAAATATTAACTATTTCCCTACTCCTGCTAACAGTAACCAAACAACCTTAATATTTGAATGGCCCACACTGTGCTTTACAAAAGTGAATAATTACATAATCTTCAGTTATTTTGTACTATCTACAGTATTAAAGAACCCACAGATCAGTTTCCCTATTATAATATTAAGAAAACAAGATCAGGCATTGATTATCAAATTTAGTTAGCATTAATGTTATGGAGTTTGGTATTTGTGCACAAGTGTGCTTTTTAACTGATGTCTAACTTCATTTGTGATTACAGCTAGTGGGGAAAATTTTGTTACCAAGTTGTTGACTGGGTTTTCATCAGGGAAGTTGGATGTTACATTTGAATTGTTGGTCTGCAAGACAACAGAATGCTTCTCTTTTGAGTGACTGAGCCAGGATAATGAGGCAAGGGGTTTTATTTCAAAGTTTGTTTTGGTGATGGCATAAATACATAACAGGTTCTGAAATCCAGTTACTATATTAAATTTCATCACTTGTTTTTTAGGTATCCCAATAACTGTACCACCTCCAGGTAAAACTTTTTTCATGTTTTCTCCATCATTGTTAATGAACATGAAATTTCAAGCTCATAGTTACAGGAGGGTCAGTGTTGATGTGGTTAGAATCAACTAGGCTTTGGGATTTCAAGGTCCTATTTTCAGCTCTGCCTTTGCTTCATTTCAGTTTTAAGATACTTAGTTCTCTTGTACCTGTCTTACCCATTTCTGTGGAAATAGAGATTCTGAGAAAATTCTTACCTTATCAATTTGTAAAGAAAAGAGAATGGAATATAAAATAATTTTTTATAAAAACAGTTTTTCAGACCAATGAATTTTTTATATGATAAAGGGTACTGTAAGAGAAATGTAATTTACCTTGACTTTTATAATGGTTTTTTTATTTTTTAAATCCAGCTGACATAACTCAGTGTCATGAGAAAATATGTTCCTTACCACATAGCAATTGGATAAATTAATGAGTGGTCCCATGGTTGTTCTTAGAGTTGTGATTAACTGTTCGTTGTTGTAATGGCATGGTAGTAGGAGTTTATGTGTGGCCTAGTTTTGTTTTTTACATTTTTGTCAGTTGTTTCTTTCTATTGTGTGATAGCAAACTGTATTAGCAACTGTGTTTACTGAGTTCAGTATTAAAAGCCAGGGGTGTGAAGGGAAAAGTGGTGATGCTTGGAAGGGTGGGTCTAAATTCAAAACTACCTGAATAAACAGAAGTGGGGTAGTTAAAATTGCACAGCAGAGTGTACATACTTAGATATGGTGATAGAGTCACAGATTGTGTGTGAATGTGGCTGCGAGAGACTGATCAGGGAAAGTCAAAGAAATTGGTGTATTTTTTTTTTTTAAATTTAAAAAGCAATGCGGTTGTGAAGCTATATAACATAGGTTTGTGGACTCTAGGACTAATGTACTTGTTAAATTTTCTGCTTGTATTGCTGTTAATAGAGGAGTTACAGGTCCTACAACAGGGTAAAGAGTGTGGTAAACTTGAAATAGTTTGAAACAGGGATAAACATTTATTTAAATGGGACTTTGAGAAGAGATAGGGAACTTGGACTCAGTTTTACTTAGAGTGCTAAAAAGGCAGCTTAATGGAAGAGATTTCAAATATGTAGCCAGGAATAGAGAGTACAGCAATGGAGTGCTTGTCCTCGTTGGCACAGCGTATGCACTGTAGTGTGAGGGCTTAAGTTACATAATTTAACGCACTTCCTAGTAGTGAGGGTTGTTAAAAACTTGGAAGGAACTGGTATCATATGAGGTGTGGAATCTTTAAAGTCTTTTGTTGGAATACTGTATTGCCTGTCTGAATTTGAAAGTACAGAGTAGGTTAGATAAGATCCTTTTTAGCCATAATCTGTTGTACGTTATTTAGGTATTACAAATTATTGACAATGCAGATCTCATGGTAAAAAGGTGCAGATTTATTTTCCTTCAAACTAATCCAAAATTCCATATATGCCTTTATTTGTAAAGTAGTTCATTGGCGTTGTGCTATTTGAAATGTATTTTATGGCAGATGTTCTCAGCTTTGAGTATTTATATATTTACTGGTAAGATTTTATTCATAAATTATACATTTTAAGGAAATTTCTATACATCTAAAATCCAAAATATTTTTAAGAAGAGGTAAATGGTACTTTGTTTGCTTTTCTTCTAAAATATTTCAAGTAAAACATATCTGGTGGCAATACTACTGCTGTTTTTTATATGGAAAAGGTAAGGCATTGAGACTAACTTTTTCATACTCACAAAATGGGCTGTGTGTGGTGCTGAAAATAAGACCAGGTGTCCTGACTACTCCCCGTTTGTGCTCTGTGTGTTAGGCCAGAATGTTCATTAAAATTTTTATTGCTCTAAAAATCTGTTTGTAAGTTTAAAATCCATTTTTTTTCTGTCCATTATAACATAGAGAAGCACGTTTATGTCCTCAGAGAAATTTAGTGATATGCAGCAACTTTGTTTCACTTACGACATTAAATACAAATTCTGTTAATTTTTTTGTCTTATGATTGAATGTTTCAGGTTTTCCTCCTCCACCAGGCGCTCCACCACCATCTCTTATACCAACAATAGAAAGGTAAATCAGTACAGATACTGTGAAATTTTGATCATTGATAGTCCTTTGACAGAAAAACACATAATTTCAAAGATTTAATTTTATAAACATAGCACCTGCCTTTTAATTCATAAATCTATTCCGTTAATTGCTCTTATTTAACATGTTAGACTTATAGCCTGATAGCAAAACAGGGCAAAGAAAATGAAATCATAATATTTTGAAATAGTATCTTGCTTTTACTTGTAACACTGATTTAAAAAAAACCTCTAGATTGTTAAAATCTTGGCTAGAGTTAGTTTTGTGGGAACTATAAATAATTTACTCGAAATCATGAATAATATGTTTCTTTTGGAATTATAAGAACTACTGCTATTGGAACCTAGTCGAAAAGAAAAGGTGCTTTATTCCTTGCTACCCTGCTGCACCTCAGCTTTCAAGGGGAGAATTGGATCCATTCTGCAGTATTTTTTTATACCCTGTGCTTACAGTTTATATTAGCTAGGATGCTGTACTGAAGAGTATGGCCCTCATGGGTGGCAGTATTGTGTTTAAAAGCATAGGGTTTGAATCACAGTGTTGCTAGGCAAAGCACATAACCTCTTTGAGACTCAGGTTCCTTTTATTACACAGGTGTTGTTAATGTGAAGATTAAAATAGCTAGTTGTATAAAGTACTAGCACAATTCTTGGCAGATAGGAATCACTAATTAATGGGAGTTACTGTTATTTCCATTTAAGTGACAAATATACTCTAAAAATAGTGTATTTCTAAAAAAAATACTCAAATTATATAAAAAGAAAATTATGAGAAGTTATTAGCATCAAACCATGTGTATGGTTTTCAAAGGAAGTGGTATTCAGTTTGAATTGTGAGAATATACAAGGATTTGGTTTCATTGGGTCCTTTTTTTTTTTTTTTTTTTTTTTTTTTTTTTTGTGGGTACCGGGGGGTCGACCTCAGGACCTCGTGCGCCAGCAGGCGCCCATGCCACTGAGCGATATCACCGGTCCCTTTTTCGTATGTGGGTTCCGGGAGTCGAACTCGGGCCCTCGCGCTTGCCAGGCAGGCGCTTAAGCCGCTGAGCCATCTCACCGGCCCATCATTGGGTCCTTTTTAAGCACATTTATTTCTTGAAATGTTAAAAAATATTATTTGTTGATCCTGTCAGTGGAGTTGAATTACCAATTTATAATAATTAAAACCAGGTTTTTTTAAGATTAATTTTTAAATTTCAAAAATTCTGTTAGCCTCCTTGTTTCTTTGTTATCTCACTATACGCCAAGTCGATTGGAGTTTATTATTCATGGTAAAAAACACTAGCAAGTTATATTTTTCTTTAAAATCAGGTGTTAAGTTTAATACTTTTGAGGTTAAAAAACCTGTGGTTTTGTATTTCAAAATAGAATTATAGAATTAACGCTTATCATTAAATGGTGGTTGAGTAAAAGTTACACTGTTGCTGGGCTCGGGAGTATGTACCTGTAGTCCTGTGTACTCCAAAGCCTGAGATGGGAGGGTTACTTAAGCCCAGGAGTTTGAGGCCTCCTGGGCAACGTAGTGAGACCCCATCTCAAACAAATGAAAAAAGTGATAATTTTGCCTTGGCTGTTTTTCCATCTGTAGCATATGATTAAAATTTAAAATGTATTTGCAACAGACACATAAATACATTTTTCCCTTCAACAGTGGACATTCCTCTGGTTATGATAGTCGTTCTGCGCGTGCATTTCCATATGGCAATGGTAAGTTACTAGTTACCAAGATTCAGATTCATAATTCGTTGCCTGGATTCAATCAATAAAGTACTTAACTGTTTTTAAAACAATAAGAACATGGTTCCATGGTTTAAAGTAACATTTATAGAGTGATTAAAGGTATTAACTGAAAGAGTAACTGGGTCAATTACTTAACAGAAGAATTATCATTTATATCATTTATACTTTTAAAAATTAATAAAAGGCACAATAGATACTTGTACCTTGCTTTTTCTTAAAAGGATTTAGGATTTGTCACCTGTCCTGGTTGAATCTTTCTTCTGAATCATTTGTAGTTCTTCTTTCATGTTCACTTTTAACAACTTTATTTATTCTAAGGACTTCTGATAACACTTTCATTGTGCGAGTCTTCCCTTTGCTTGAATACTTACAAGGCCAATTTAGGATTATTAATTTGCCTCATTTCAATATTGCTGTGTTCCAGGAGGTAGGGAGGTCGGAGGAGGAAGGAGCAAGACAGGAAAGGGTCAGTTGGTAGAGCAGAGCATATACATTTATCAATTAAGTTTTCCATTTTATAGTATTAGGCGTAGTTTGTGGCTTCCCAAAACAATTATAATAGTAGCATCAAAGACCATTGATTACAGATCACCGTAAGAGATATAATAATAATGAAAAACTTGAAATACTGTGAGAATTATAAAAATGTGGCGCAGAAACACCAAGTGAGCACATGCTGTTGAAAGAATAGTGCTTGCTTGACACAGGGCTGCCACAAATCTTCAGTTTATTAAAAAAAGTTACCTTTATAAATAATAAAGTGAAGTGCAATAAAACTGGGCGTGCCTGTATAGCTGTGCTACGGAGTTTGGCCTTTTTCAGAGAACTGTGAGGAACCAATTTTATGCTGAGTTGTGAAATTACTCGATTTACATTTGAAAAATCTCTTCTCCTTGTTTAATTGTGAAATTGTAGGAAGTGTAGAAGGGATGACAGTGATATTTTCTTGGATTGGGGGAAAGAACAATTTAGAAGTAGTTGAAAATGAAGGGAATGAGGGGCCGGTGAGATGGCTCAGCGGCGTAAGCGCCTGCCTGGCAAGTGCGAGGGCCCGAGTTTGACTCCCGGAACCCACATATGAAAAAGGGGCCGGTGATATCGCTCAGCGGCACGGGCGCCTGCTGGCGCACAAGTTCCTGAGGTCGACCCCTGGTACCCACACACACACACACAAAAAACGAAGGGAATGAAAAATAATTTTTTCTCTCTGCATAGTTCTTAGGATGGACCATCTTAAGAAAACACAGATTAACAAAAGAAAAACAAATTTACATGTGTACCTCATGTGACAAAAAAGATACCAAGGAAACAAGTAGTTCTCAGAGAGCTGGTTGGGGAAATCTGGCTTATATGTCGTCTTCAACAAAGAACAGTAAATTTGTTTGCATACTCTTGTAATCTTGACAGCCTTTTAAAGTAAATATACTGTCGTTGTCTCCATTATATAGATGAGGAAATTGAATAACCAATTTAAATAATCTCTCCAATGCCACATAACAAATAGCTATCAGGATTTAAGTCCATGCAGACTGGCTTCCAGAGTCTGGTACATCACGCTGGAGTTACATCGATACTCTAGATCAGGGTTTTTGTGGAATTCATACCTGAAGAACAGTGAACACGGACCAGGTCTTCTTTTACAGAGATTTTTTTTTATGTGTTTCAGTAAACTGCTGTAATTATTTCCATATGCTTCTTGCCTATCTTCTGTTAGATTTAAGGCTTGGGTATCTAATACAATTTCATTTCTGTTATAAATAGTATATTCATTGAAACTCTTGAACTACATGTTCTGTGTATATTTCTTGTATTTAGAAGTTCTTTATTGTTTGTTATATTTTTGTATTGCTCTTGTAGCCATTTACCTTGCTGGACTCTCTCTGTTTCTGTTGCCTATTCAGGCAGCATCACCTTCAGATAGTCTTGCTCCTGTCTTTTCAGATTTTTGCTTTCCTCCAACCCTCCTCTTTTTGGGGCTTTTTTGTGTTGTTTTCTTTGTCAAAGTATTGAAAGTGGAAGCCTGGCCATCTTCCTTTTTTCTCTTTTTAAGGAAATGCTTTTAGATTTTTACTATTAGGTCATAAAGAACTATACATTAGATTAAGGAAATTCCCTTTTTCTCCTAATTTTCTTTTCCAAGGGCTTTTGAACTGTGAATGGATATTGAGTTTTATCAAATGCTTTTAGAGATTATTATAATTTGGTTTTTTCTCTGACATGTTGATGTGAAAAATTAGATTTCTACATTTTTCTGTTATTAAGATCCTGTTATTGCTGAGAATAACCTAACTTGGTCATGATTGATTATCTCCAATGAACAGTAATTGTTGCCTAATGTTATTTAGGATTTTGACATCTTAAGTTTATATGTAAGTTTGGCCTATGATTTGCCTTTATTTGTACTGTCTTCTATACTGGTTTTGGTATCAGGGTTATACAAGCCACATGGAACACTTAAGAAGTTAACTATTCTATTTTCCAGAAGTTTGGGTAATATTGGAATGATCTATTATTTATAAATTATTAGAACTGACCTGTAAAAGCCACCTGGCCTTGTGGGAAGATGTTAAATTACAGACTTAATGTCTTTAATACTTAAGAGACTACTGAATTCTTGAGACACTTTCATTGGGTAAAGTTTTAGTTTTTGTAGGAATTTACCCATTTCAGCTAAGTTTTAAAGTACAGTGGTACAAAGTGTACAGTATTTTCTTTATTGTTTAATCTTTGTAGTGTCCAGTTGTCCCTTTTTGGTTTTGATATTAAGTTCTTAAGTTGGAAGACTCTTTTCCCTCCAGAACACTTAACATGCCTAAACTTTTGATATGTCATGCTTTTATCTTATGTTGGTTCTGAGTGATTTAAATTTATGATTTTTTTGGACCCATGGCTTACCAGAAATGTGTTTTTAATTTGAAGTGAATGGGGGTTATTTTTCTGTAACCTTTAAATTTGACTTCCAACATTAAATACATGAAATTTAGAGAATATGTCTGTTATATCTACTCCTTTCAAGTGTATATATATTTTTATGAAAGTTTTATAGTTGGTTGAGAAGAATAAGTACTTTTTGCTATGGGCAGTATTCCATGTTATACTCGTTTACTTAACCTTATTAGCAATGAATTGCTCAAAACTTACATATCTGTACTGGGTTCTTTTTGTCTGCTTATTTAATTAGTCTGTTAGTGACCGGGAATAGCACCTCCGTGATTGTCATGGGTTTTCCTGTTTCTACCTATGTTTTCAGCAGTGTCCACTCTAAAATTGAAGGCACTGTTGTTAGATGCCCAGGGGTTTCAATTAGCTCCTTTTGGTGAATTCTGACTTCCCGTCTGATGCAGTGTCATCTTTTCTTTCCTAGTTAATGCTTTTTGTATGAATCTGTTTTGTCATTAATACAGCTACTTGTATGGGGACTTCGGGGATATTGTTATTTTCTCTTTTTTCCCCTTCCATCCTTTTCCTTTCAACCTGTGTTTTCATATCTTCAAAACATACCTTTTTTTTTTTTTTCAAGTAAAAATCAACAACCTTTGTCTTGACTGATCAACTGAATCCCTTTTATTATTGGCCTATTTGAATTTGTCTTCCCACTCCTATCCTTTTTAAGTCATTTTGAATTAACTTTTGAGTTTTTTAAATTTCAGTTTTTCTTCTATATTCTTTTGAAAGTCTATTTTTTTTTCTATTTTTAGTGGTTACTCTTAAATTTTATTATGATATGTATCAATATATAGTAAATAATATCTGAACCTTCATCAACTCAGAGATTTTAGAACAGTTTAATCTTTCTACTCTAACTTATATTCTGTTGTGATTCATTAATTTTATTCTTTAAAAAATCTCTACTATTAGCATATTGGTTTGGATTCACATAAGGATTACCGTGTTATTGAACCATTCATTCTTTTTGTGTTAGATCTTTTTTTCTTTTTTCCATCCATTTGGATCTTTTTTATAAGGTAGTTTTCCTTTTTTTTCCAAAGGTATTTAATAGTATATCTTCTTGTGGGAAAGCCTGTTGGTTATACGTTTTGCCCTTTTTATTTATAAATGACTTCATTTTATTCTTTTTTTTTTTTTTTTTTTTTGTGGATACTGGGGGTTGACCTCAGGACCTCGTGCACCAGCAGGTGCCTGTGCTGCTGAGCGATATCACCGGCCCTTTTTTCGTATGTGGGTACCGGGAGTCGAACTCAGGACCTTGCACTTGCCAGGCAGGCGCTTATACCGCTGAGCTATCTCATCGGCCCATTCATTTTATTCTTAAAATATGATTTTTTGGGTATATCTTTGTAGGTTGATATTATCTTTCAACACTTTGAAGTCCCAACGTATTCTGGTTTTTCTTTTTATTGGGAAGTTTATGGTCTGATTTTGATTCCTGTTCACCTTGCCAAATGAAGGCTCTTTAAGACTTACTAGGTCTTTGAGATTTGTTGCTGGATCTTCCTTCAATGTTATGGGTATTTACTGTGTGATATTTTGATTTTCTATTTACAAAATAAATTTCTATGCTAATCTAATGACATTTTTGGTGGGGGTTTTATATTTTTGTTTTGTCTTTTTGTTTTTCAAGTACTGTAACCTTTGTTTTTAATTATTATTTTTTTTTCTTTAGTTGCCTTTCCCCATCTTACTGGTTCTGCTCCTTCATGGCCGAGTCTTGTGGACACCACCAAGCAATGGGACTACTATGCAAGAAGAGAGAAAGACCGAGATAGAGATAGAGATAGAGACAGAGAGCGAGATCGGGATCGGGACAGAGAAAGAGAACGCACCAGAGAGAGAGAGAGGGAGCGTGATCACAGTCCTACACCAAGTGTTTTCAACAGGTTTGTTGGGTGTGCAGGAGCTTGTGCACAAGTATTTCATTTATACTTACACATTTTTATTTGGTGTGAGGAAGTTTTTGTTTCACTACTAGAGGCTTCCCATTATCAAAGAAACAGTTTTCAAATTTGTTTGTTCACTTACTCCTTAAAAGAATTTTATAGCCCCTCCCAAATTTGTATCTTGTCTCATAAATTTTTTTGCATTAAGCTTCAGTAGTTGACAATATAATTTGCAGTGTATTATAAATACTCATGTTTAAAAATCAGATTATCACTTTTAAATATGCCTCACCATCCATTTTATTAAACCTCACCATCCATTTTATTAAAAAGCACTAATAGGCCGTCTTTAACAGCTGGAAATTTTTCATTTCTTTTTGTGCTTCACCCAGAGAATTTTACTATAATATAAAAAATCCCAGGGAGTAGGGAGGCTTAGTAGTAGTTTGTCTAGTTTGTATAAGACCCTGGGATTGATCCCCAGCACTGCCTAATTAAGTAAATATTTTTTAATTTGGAAATATTTTAAACTGATTATCCTGTCTTTTCTGCAACATATATTTATGTATTAAAATGTTTAAAAATTTTGTTTTATGGCCAGAAATATCTTAAATTTTTTTTTCAAAAGTTCATCTGATTTTAGTTATCATTTATTTTTTATGGATAAATATTCCAAGATTTTTGAAAATAATGAAAATGCATCTTTTACTGTGATGTAGTTTGTTCTCATCCCTAATTAATATATGTAGCCATAGATTCTATAACATGTATTGTTATAGAAAAATAGAGGTTGCCATTAATTAGTTGCTTTTTTTTTTTTTTTTTTTTTTTTTTTTTTCCTCTGTTTTCTTTTTTGGTACCAACAATCGAACTGATGCAGGCACTGCACTGCTGAGCTACATCCCCGGCCCTAATTAGTTTCTTCTAAAAAAAAAAAAAAAATTGCATGTGTATATTTATGTATGTATGTGGACACTGAAAAACCTTATTCACAAAAACTAGGCCTAGCCGAATCCAGTGTAACTTCATCTTAACTTGATTGTATGTGTAAAAATCCTATTTCTAAATAAGGTCACATTCACAGGTACCAGGGGTTAGGATTTGAAATGTCCTTCTGGGAGATATATTTCAACCCCATTCATTTGGTAATTATAAAGTCTTCAGTTTTCTTCATTTCTTGGAAGAATACCACATGAAAAGACTATTAAATTATACTTCCTACTCTTGTGTTTAGTGACAACTTGTTCAGCATATGACTAGAAAAGGCTAAGAAAAGCAAAATACTGTTAATTTCAATGCATACTTGCTAAAATATATTTTTAAAGCTTAGAAACAACTTTATATGTATAGAAGATTTTTCATGCAGACCTTGCAACTGCAGATTTCCTTCATTGCATATGGAAAATTGGTACTGTGTACCTTAATTGGTGAAAGGATTTCTCACTGTCAAGCTAGACAACCAAGACACACATTGTTTCTGTCAGAACAAAGTCTGACTTTATCCCTAATGTAAAGAGAATTGTCACAGAGCTGCAAATATGGTACTGACTTCCTAACACTGTTTTGCTTTGCTTTAATGGGACTGTCCTTCAAGTTTCTTTTTAAAACTAGTTCAGGGGAAATTGTTATCACTCCTGCTTCACTACTCTACACAATATATCTGAATTTAGAACAGCTTAGGACATAAGCCAAAATACGTCCATTTCGTGCTCCTTACTTTGTCATTGATGGAAAGATGTGTAAGACAAGAAGACACGAAGCCCTAGGAAAGCTTTATGGTTCCTCAAATCCATCTTACTGAGACTAATATTCAATCCTTTTAAGTCATGGTGGTTTCTATACCATGAGAAATGTATCACAGTAAAATTGGTGAAAGAAATGTTTTTCTGTTATAAAAAGGATGAGGATATTATTATGAGAGGAGAGGTTAACTGGAGAAGTGGTGTGATGCTTTACCTGCAGGTATATAAATCTTTAAGGAGGAGAAAATATAGAAATTGAAAATCTAGAAATCGATTCTGTGAAGCTTTTCCACTGGAAAGAATTCATATACTGAATGGGGTATTAGTATACTCCACTGACGTAATATCATCAAAATTTTGATTATACAGAAGTCATTTTACAGTCTGACTTCAGTGTGTCCTAGGCAAGTGCTCTATTGCTGAGTTACGCTTATATATTCTTATGCCAATTCTCTCCTAAGCCACTACACTGTATTTCTAGCCGCACCTCCATTGTTAGTGTTTTCTCGTTCTTCTCGGCCTCACAAGCTTCTGTTTATTCTTTCAACATTCAGTTTATATCTTTATCTTATGCGACTTGCAGTGAACCTTAAAGACAAAACTAATTATTTCTTTCATGAGCATCTTTTTATTATGCTTCTAGAAGTTTTCTTTTTTCTGTCCTTCGCAATTTGTATAATGCCTGGCACCTAGGGAATGTGTAAATGAATAAATGACTTATAATACAATATAGCAAAACCAATTTTGAAAATCATTAGTAAAACTATTTGTCATCTAGACAGATTTTGAAATGAATGAAAATCATTATCATACTCAGAGCATTAAATTTAGTCATCTTATTTACATGCCAGTCTAGGTACCATCACAATGTGGAATGAAGTAAGTTACATACAAACTTTTTTCATACATTTCTTTTTATGAGTAAAATAAATGAGAGATACTAAGTTACATAGAGGTTTTATTTTGTTTTGTATTTTAGACAGGGTCTCACTGTGTAGTTCAGGCTGGACTTGAACTCACAGTGTAGCCCAGGCTTAGCCTTCTGAGTGCTGAGACTGTAGGCATATGTCATCACACCCCCACAGATAGTTTTTCTTTATTAATTTTGCTGGTTAGATCATATAATATATCAATTCAGGGTTCAGCATCCGCCTGATTGAGGTAGCCATTGTTATTATTAGATGTGGTTATGTCATCATAGACTTCTTGACCCAAAAAGTCCTGAGAGATTATTTAGTCTGAACCTCAGCACATCAAATGAGGAAATGGAAGCACAGAGAAATTAAGGTAGTAGAGTTATAAAATCGCCTGAAAATATGGTTGAAATATTATTTAAAATCCTTCATAGTCTTAAAATTAGGTAATTAAAAAATATCTGTAACTTTTCATTCTGATTTTTCTTTTCTGCACAGTTGGGTTTTTTTTGGGGGGGAACCCCAGTTGACTCATTTATGTAATTGACATTTTTAGTCCCTGTTCTAAACCAGATACAGAAATATTCATACACTCTCCTTACACATTTATACATTAAGCCTTATGGTATTTTCAAGCTGACTAGAACTGGCTGTTAGCTTAAAAGTTTAACTAAAAAGATGTAAGAAGGAATGGCAAAGGATTTAATAACTTCTTTTCCTCCCTTTGTTGCCTAATAGTATGACTTATACATCTAAGACCCTTAAAATGTTATTGACCAAATAAGTGTGTGTGTGTGTGTGTGTGTGTGTGTGTGTAAGAATGCCTGAGCATATGCTTTTTTTTTTTTTTTCTTTCACAGAGTGAGACATGTGCTGTTGACTCTAGTTGCTTAAGTGCATGATTGTTAAATTCAAGAGAATTTCTTTTCAGAAAGTTGAATTATTGCTAATGTCTTTAAAATGGATATATTTGAGATAGCACTATTATCTCTGGAATGTACATGTTTATAAGTAAAGAACTTAGTGCAAAACAACAGGAAAGACAACTAAAATAAATTGCTTTGGTAGTGCTCATAAGTCTTATTTCCATAATACATAGTATTTTTAAATTGAGGCTAAATTCTTTGATTCTCCATTAACATATGTGCACAGGTATTACTGAATTTTTATTGAAACTTAAAAGTGTAAGTGGTTAAATCATGTTTTTCAGATTGCTGAACTGTAGGGCATTAGGAGTCAATGTTTACCTAAATTTGACTAAAAGTTTAAAGCCAGAAAGGCAGAAAGGATAGAAGAATTTTGTGTATTCTGAATTATCCTCGGGAAAAAAACTGTACTCTGGGAAAATCTAAATGAAGTATAAGTAAAGGCTGTTTGTTTCTGAAGACTGACAAAAATGTCTAAAAAGCAATATGATATGTAGTATGTGTTGGATTACAAATTACAGGGTCCTTGTTTTGAAAATTACAGACCAAGTTTAACATCTGTTTTTTAGGGAGCTTAATTGTGGGCCTGAAAGAAAGCTGGTCATTCTAGAATGTTTGAAATGAGTGCTAATGATTTCCAGGCCCACAGAAACCTTTGTGCTGTAGCCACTTATCAGAAAAGGGATGGATGGAAGAAAGTCTTTGTATTTTGTGTGCAGGACCAGTTCTTCCACCATCTGTCATCAGTGGCTACCTTTCGAATCTAAAAGCCTCAAAGCTAGTAAGAGTCTTTTATGGTAAGAGGCACGAGGGTTAAAAGTGACAAATTATGAGATAATTGGCCTTTAGTTGTTTTATGTAAATCTAGTTGGAGTTATTACTAAAAGAGCCTCAGTTTTCAGGAGTTAATTGTAATACTGGTGCTAGTTTATATTACCTCAGATATGCAGTTAATACAGGGTCAGTAACATTTACAAAAAGTGTTCTCTTTCTGATAAGCATTAAATTTACTAACAACTGTCAGTTGTTGAGCACCTATTCTGCACCAAGCACTTTTATGTTATTATCAGTTCTACAGAAAAATATTATTGCCAGTTTTACAGATGATAAAACTAGAGTTTAGTGAACTTAAATAAATAGTCTGGATCACTCATGTAATAAGTGGCAAAATCAGGGTGTGATCTGGGTGTACTCTGTCCGTACTCTTCCTGTTGCTCTGGGCTGCCTGCCGTGGCACATTGCCTTTAGACGACATGCTCGAGCTTCCAAATACAAAGTCCATATTTATAGTTAGGAAAAAAGATGTGGATGTACACATGTGTGTACATATATGTTTATATATGTTAATACATTTTCAATTTTTATAAAACATTTAAAAATTTAGTGTAGCATAGGTAATTTGGACAGCTGTATGATTTGGCATTTAACAAAGCATTATTGAATCATTCCTTTAGGTAAGAGAACACAGGCTGACCTGTTCTTTTATGTGGCTTATATTCACCTGAGCTGGTACTCCCACTCAGATTTTTTTAAACATTTTGATCCTTCCTGGAAATTACTAATAATTTGTATTAAACACATTTCTAGAAACCAAATCTCTTCAGCACACAGCGTTCTAAAGGATGTATATTTATTCTAAATGAGAATACTTACTGATAATTAACTTGTACAAATGTTAATGTCTATGCTAAACACACACAGAAAAGCTGCAGCTTACTAATAATTTGCATTAAACACATTTCTAGAAACCAAATCTCTTCAGCACACAGCGTTCTAAAGGATGTATATTTATTCTAAATGAGAATACTTACTGATAATTAACTTGTACAAATGTTAATGTCTATGCTAAACACACACAGAAAAGCTGCAGCTTACATTCATGCATTTGAAGTTTTTAGCCACGTGTCACACCCTCTGCCCCATCTTCACAGAAACACATAATGATTCAGAATGTCAGAATGCAGGTATGTCCAGGCTTTGTGCATTCTGTTATGAGGTCTGTTACAGAAGTTGGTTTGATAACTCCCTGTTCTTTGTGTTTACACCTCTCCATTAGATGATGTACTCTTTCTGTAGTTGATAAACCAAAGGATTAAGAACCTTTATCTGCTTTTTCCCTTGTAGCCATTGTGAGCCATATCTTTTTAAAATCTTCACTGTGTGTCCAAGAGTTTACAAGGAAATACAGGAATACAGGAATTGTGGTTAGAAATTCAAGATACACAAATATGCTTTTAATATTTAAAAGGAGCAAAAGCAAATGAGATTGCTGATTATAATTTTAATCAGCTATAGGTCCCATTGTTTGAAGAAATAAGGCATTGTTATGAAATCTCTATGCCATAACTATGGAAAGCACAGAGAAGATGCAGCATGATGTGTAGTTATATATTTTGTATTCTTGTTAGATCTGACACTAATTTGTGACTCTCAATTTAACTTTTATACTAACAGCCAGTCCTAGCCTATCCACTAGATGCTAATATGCAGGCTTCTGTTGGACTTAAGATCTCTTCCTTTACAGTTTGCAGTCATTTAGAATTTAATAGTCCAGCTGTCAAGAAAATGTATTCCATTTCCATTGCAGTGATGAAGAGCGATACAGGTACAGGGAATATGCAGAAAGAGGCTATGAGCGTCACAGAGCAAGTCGAGAAAAGGAAGAACGACATAGAGAAAGACGACACAGGGAGAAAGAAGAAACCAGACACAAGTCATCTCGCAGGTTTGCACTTTAATAAGATAGTGATTCATTTTGAAGCCAGAAATTGATTTAACTTAAGGAAGTAAAAGCAAACATTTCCAAACAGCCAGTGGAACATGTGTTTCCAATTGGAAGATTCAGAGTAATCTGTTGAAATAGTTGGTTCCTCATGAGCTTCAACAATTAATTATTTTTTTTTTCTTCTTTTTGGTACCGGGGGTCGAACTCAGGACCTTGCGCGCCAACAGGTGCCCATGCCGCTGAGCGATATCCCCAGCCCCAATGTTTGGTTTAAAGAAACAATTTAGGACTTATAGTGCCCCCTTTCCCCTGAAGATAAAGCCATTAAATTTTAATACCTATTGTGTGTGGAAAAGCAACCCCATAAAATAGAATTTCCTGTTCTGATTAAGTACTTCAATTTCTATTTCATAGTGCAGTCTTTCAGAATGAAGTAAATGGGCTCTGGTAATCTGGGATAATGCTGGTAAAGTTGACCCTATATTAATGTAATCTCTTCATAAAAGTCTCATAAAGACTGATTACTTTTAATACGTGTTCATGGGGAAAAGAACGGGTTAGATTATCTTAAACATATTGTTACATTGAGAAATCACATAGAGTGGGGGTTTTGATCACTAATTTATATTTAAACATTTTGAAAAAGAACACGCCTTTTCCTCTCTTCAGTAATAGTAGACGTCGCCATGAAAGTGAAGAAGGAGACAGTCACAGGAGACACAAGCACAAAAAATCTAAAAGAAGCAAAGAAGGAAAAGAAGCTGGCAGTGAGCCTGCCCCAGAACAGGAGAACACTGAAGCTACACCTGCGGAATAGGCAGAGTTTTTGCCTTCTCTGTATATTAGTACCAGAAATAGATACTATAAATCTCATTATTTTTCTGGATAATGTTTAAGAAATTTACCTTTAATCTTGTTCTATTAATATGAAAAGTTAACTTTTTTTCCAAAATAAAAGTGAATTTTTCATGTTAATTTAAAAATCTTCGTTTTTTAGTATTTAAAAAATAAAAAGACGGCATTGACTTTATATCCAAGAAAGTAGTGTGCATGAGTCGCTTAGCAGGGGATTAAGAGATCTGTTTATCTGTGTACATCCACAGCATCTGATGAAGGTCAAGGATCGTTTGGCCAGTTTTTCTTGTTGTTGTTGTTAAACACCAGTCTCATAAGAAGTTGCACTGCAAAAGGCATCACAAGCGCCCTCTCTGAGCTATGAGATTGAAGCTAGTCTTTCTCATTACTGCTGTGGCACTCTTGTTTAATGTATTAAAGAACTGTACACATTTTTGATACTACAACATTTGATAGCAGATTTTCAGCGATCTAAATTTGGGTCCATCATAAAACTCAGTGGGCCACTTTTGTATGAAACCAGTAGACTCAGGCATTTGGGTGGCCTCTGATGTGCCCAATATGTAATTGCAGGCAGACATCGCTAAAACACAAACTTGAACTGCCTCATGGCCATGTATCTGAGCCAGGGTCAAGCTCATTTGACCCTTCTTGATGTGTTTTCCAAGGCTCATTGATAGAGTAGCATGTGGAGTTTTTATATAGTTACTGACTATATTGTGAATAAAAATAAATTTCATGACATGAGCTTTGGATTAGTCATTCTTAGTAAAACGAAGAAAATACAAGGTTATAACTATTTTTAGGGATAACCTTTGGAGGTATATGTCAGTGATGGTAACAGATAACTTGGTGTTTGAAAGAATGAATTACTAGGGTCTTTTAATTGGTGATGAGAACTAAACAATCACATACAAAAAAGACAAGTATAATTTTTGAAAAATATTTATTTCTCAATTGAACATTTCTCAGCAATACAGTTTTTATGTCCTCTGACTTTTTACATTTAAAATTCTCATAGTGGACTCTGCAAAACTCACATTATACCAGATCTTGTATTTAAATCGATGATTTGAATGGGGCATAGAAACCATTTTTAGTTGTTCAGTGGTTTTTTGTTGAATATAAAAATATAAACTTAAAAGTTGCGGAGTAATGAGAAATCTTCTATACTGAATAAAAACCATTAATAGTTTTTTTTTTCTTTTTTTTTTAAGAATAGTCTCTGAGGTGTAACTGGTCTTTATTAGATCATACTTTTCTTGACTTTTTTTAATAACCTTTATAAAAATTGACAATTGTTTCACTTTAGCCCATTTGTGATTTTTCTGTTTTTCTGAGACCCATCAGTGATTTTATAAAAAAGTGCCAGGCCAAGAAACTATAGTGAGAGTAATTCTTCCTTTAAGTTCTTTGAGCATCCTTGTCAAGAAAGCATGCATCATGCCTGACGTACTTCTCCCATTGACAGCAAGAAGAATATCACCACATCTAAAAAAAAAAGTCAAGATATGTGATTACTATCTTCATCCATAGCTGAAGTTAATGTAAGTTAATTTTGATGCCTCTTTTTGCTGCAACTGTCCATTTTAATTACATTATTTCTAACTAAGGACTTTCCCTTTCCTCACTTAAATTCTTTAAATTCACTAGGATGCTAAACGTGTAGGAAGCTGCACTATGGGGCCAAGAGGATGTGTAATTTTGTATTTCTTAGATGATAAATGCTACACAAATGTTTTAATTTCTTACACTCCCCCTCCCTGAAAGTAAATACATGCCTTATTTCAAGTGGGGCCAAGCTTTTACATATAGAAAACAAAACATTGGAATATAAGTTTTTTGTTAAGTGCTCCTTATCATTACCTGATTCTTCCATCTTTGTATGCTGGCGTTCCTTCAACAATGGATTTGATAAAAAAAGGTTTGTTCCCTTTGTTTTCTTCATAACCTCCTACAATGCGGAAGCCCAGACTCCCAGCTGTGTTTCTTCGTAATACAACATCTTTACGGTTATATAAATACCTGAAATAAAATGTAATCAGTGTATATGCACAGTGAACTATCAGTTAATAATTGTGACTTCATCTCCCACTCCTTTTATTGGTGATTTTCTTGAAGCCAAGTAGCACTGCATAGGTTCCACTCAAATTGTGTCATAGCCTAGTAACGTCTTTGCTGTTAGCCAGCTTTTTGTAATTCTTTGTTTCCCATAGCTGTACACTCTTTTTAAAAAATGGAATTACCTGTTACATTTTGTCTATATGTTTACTAAGAAAATAATCATATTTTGGACTTTAAAATGACTCAAGGGGCGGTGAGATAGCTCAGCGGCATAAGTGCCTGCCTGGCAAGCGCAAGGTTCTGAGTTCGACTCCTGGTACCCACATTTAAAAAAAAAAATGACTTAATCCTTGAATTTGTATTATCAGAAAAGTTAGGTATGCCTAAATGCTTATTGATAAACCAAAGTGAAACAATCTTATAGATACCATATTTTTATTTGTGGATATAATTTTAATGAAGGCAAAAATCCTTTGAAAAAATGATTAATCTCAAGAAAATTTAAGCCTAAGCTAATAAATGAATTTTTTTTGATCTTTGATAAATACTAGTTTATACTAACATAAGCTTAGACAAGATGCAGTCACAAATGGGAATTGAGGGACATTTAAATCTTGTCAGGAGAACATGTG
Organism: Erethizon dorsatum; assembly: GCA_028451465.1. Classification (NCBI taxonomy): domain Eukaryota; kingdom Metazoa; phylum Chordata; class Mammalia; order Rodentia; family Erethizontidae; genus Erethizon; species Erethizon dorsatum. The sequence goes on along the minus strand of CM051836.1, from coordinate 59,307,725 downwards.
GGAGGAAAAACAACATGGCATAAACTGAATTGGAAGTTACAAAAGGAATGTGAGAAGGAAAGACGATAGCTCTTCTGTTAATAAGTAGAATCCCCAACTAAAATAGAAAATGAAATTCAAGAAATTCTTTTACTATTCAGTGGCCTCTGGATCAGTGTTCACATAAGTGCAGGCCAAGTACAGACTGTGTTGCAGCTACTGAAGGGATGGAGGTGTGTGTCAGGAACTGGATTTTACTCAAAGATCCCCTTGTCTACTGTGTATGTGTCTGTAGTCCAGGAACTGGTCTGACAGGAAATTAGCATTTTCACATTGGTAAAATCAAGATATGGACGTTCTGTTTATAAACTGTACCTTAAAATACTCATTAACTGCTTTCTGACAACCAATAAAAAGTCTCGTGAAATGTTCACTGATGGAAGTTAATTATTACATTTGCTACTGACGTTGCTCATCAATGAAACATGACTTATTTCAAAATTTTGCTCTCATTTGAAATAAAACAAGCTGTGGTTTTATTTCACTGAAATAATAGCAAAAAGTATGAATGAATTTCATCAAGTGAAAATGCTGTATTTTTTCACTGTAAATATTTGCCTCTTATCTCTCACAATAAACCTTGATTTCAGTAGCATATTCTTCCAGTAGATGCTGCGGTCTCTTGGATATCACATTTTACGTAACCATTCACTGACTGCTTAGTACAAAGCAGGTAATTGACTGTTTTTTTGTGTGTGTGTGTATGTGTGGGTACCCGGGGGTCGACCTCAGGACCTCGCGCGCCAGCAGGCGCCTGTGCCGCTGAGCGATATCACTGGCCCTTTTTCGTAGGTGGGTTCTGGGAGTCGAACTCGGGCCCTCGCGCTTGCCAGGCAGGCGCGTATGCCACTGAGCCATCTCACCGTCCTGGTAATTGACTGTTGACCAAACACCAGAGCATTAAATCTCTACCTGGGAAGTTGTGTGCCTGATTTTTGGAGAAATAAAGTAATTAGATGATTCTTACCCAAAGTCATGATCAAGTATGTCTAAAGTTTTCCCTGTTGTGATTCTTTAAAATACATAAATGGGTGCATAGAGCATACTTGACACTGCAGTGTTTTTTATTCTTTTGACCACTGACTGTGGTTGTTTTCATTAAGTATCTTCTTGGACCTTGACACTTTAGTGAATATTTTATTTCATATAGACAAGGTTTATAAACACAACCATTTAAAACTTTCATGTTCTAGTAAAAATTTCAACTTAATAATCATAAGTGTGTCTATTTTCCTATACTCTTCAATTAGAAGATATCTATTTGGGTCATCTTTCAGATGTTTGAATGTGTACCATGTCCTAGGCACTTGGGATCTATTGGTGAACAAAACACAAACACCCCTGCCCTCATGCAGCTTCCATATAAGTAGGAACAAGTGTTACTAGTTTTGATTTACTAAGGGTGTCATATTTACCTTTGTTGTAGCAACAAGAACTCAATATGTTAAACTTTTAAACTCAGACCTTGCTTAGCTGTGTCTATGGGTATTTTTTTTTTTTTAAGTTCAATTATTTCACTCTCCACTGGGAAATGGCAGTTGTTTTTGATCAGTGACCTTTGAAATAAAATGACTTTATGCTCTGAATGAAAATAAGAGCAGTTTTCCTATTCTGAACTCTAGTTGAGGCCTAAGGAATAGCAAGACTTTGGCCCCTTTTGTCATTGAGAAAACTACAGTTACCTCAAAAATCAAACTCCACTAAATGAGTTACTGAGTGTGGGGAAGTCTTGATGTACTCAAGAAGCTAAGGGTTTTCTAAAGTTTCCTTGTATCCCCATACAGAGTGTACCAATGTATTCAAAAATCCATTAGAGAACACTGCTTGGGCTAGGGAATACTAAGAAGACTGAGGCACAGTCTCTTAAAAATACCATTTAGCATTAGAAAATACAGTGAGTCCATCTAGAGATAGTTTTGAGATGAATAGTGTATTTCTTACTAGGTTGAACTAAAACTTCTTAGGTGTTAGAACAGCAGAGTTTGGAGCTTATCCTAAGTACAGAAAATGGAATCTGTACATGGCACCTTATTATTTAAAACCCTGTCCAGAAAGGCCCTCATTTACGTGCAACCATTACCACTAACGATTTCTGGTGTGTAATTACACAGCCAGCTCCCTGCTAAGATTTACTTGCATTTACCTGTTTGGGGATCAGGTGCCTCTCAATCTATGGGCAGGAGCACCTTTTATTCCAGCTAATTGCAGATCAGTACTACTAATAATAAGCGAATAACTCATGTTTTTATTATATCCAACAAATACAAAAACTATTTTAGTAGATCAAGCAAAAAAAGAATTACAAAAAACTACGTTCATTTTAAGTGTTTATAGATTAATATGGATAATCATTATACTCCTTGTTACTTTCTAAAACTTATGAGAGAAATACTGGGTATCTATACTACATGCCTATATGCACACTTGAAACAGACGTGTTTTAAGGACTTTAATGTAATTGAAGTTGCTTACTTAGGTAGTCTTGATGGTTCTTGCAGTGATTAACTTTTTCCACTATTCTAATAGAAAAACTAGCCTTGTCAGAAATGTTCTTGAGAACAAGAAAAAAGTTTTAAAGCAGTGTCAGTAAGCTCAGGATTTTAAGCATGGATGAAAGATAAAGCAAGTGATTTAACTTAAAAGTTCATCGTTTTTTGTCAATGGTAGCCAGTTACAGAGATTTACCTTAAAAAGTTATAGTCAAATATAAATTATCTCTCAATGAAATGATGCTGGAATCATAAATTTCCTTTTGTCAATTTTCTGAAAATCAACATTCTAACAAATGTAAAATGGTAATTTTTTTTTACAGATGTGCAACATCAAACTTATCACCTACTTCATTGATAATTGTTAAATTACATCATAAACAGTTTATGGAATCTATTCTTCCAGGCCTCTTTCATTTTGCCCTTTGATCTTACTGGCCACTGAAAAACATCCTGCATTCCTTCTGTGCAGGAAGTACTAAGCTCATTGAAAATACTAATGGTAATCTGGTAGATTAGTGACTTTGGTTATCCAGTTTATATCTTTCAAAAGTTGGAACTAAACTAGCTCCCTATCTTGCAGGAAAAGATAAAGATTCGACCTTTGGCCAAACATTTTTGACAAAATTTATCTTTATTAACCCTCTTACTTAGAACGCAGCTGGGTTCTTCACTATTAGTTTCCTTATCACATAATAAAGAGTATAAGCTATAAGCTAATGCATTAGTTTTTACTGTGTCCCTCAGCGCATTGTTTAGTTCAGCTGACGTCTTTTCTCATGGCAGATTTTCTCAAAGGAAGCACTGTGTAGGGCTACACGAATTCTGGTGCAGGTTCTTCAATGTAGGTAATGAGTCAGTTTTCCAGTCACTACAACTGTACTGGCAAAACATAGTCTTACCTCAAACATAAACATTCTTTTTGTTGACAATGTAAATTTTGGTAGTTTTTTATGGTTCCAAACTACCGTACTTGTGTTTGTTGCCAAAAAACTTACAAAAGAATTCTTATCACAAGCATGTTTGTATCACATAGTAAAGAATTTGCCAGCATTATATTAACTACATTGATCAACTTAAGATGGAAAATACATTGCTGGCCTTATCTAAGATGATTTTCCATATCATTAGTAATTGTTTTCAAGTAAACTTTAGTCTTCATAAATACTGGGCAATGTATATATACATTTTTAAGTTTGGCAACTCAAAACACCGCCTCATTAAAGAAGTCTACAAAATACTGTTTGTACATGACGTACTGCTATCTGCTCCTGGTGATTCTTTAATGCTCTTTCAAAAAATTACCTTATTTTTTAATTTCTTTGTATATAAGTGGCATTTATTACATTGCTTCATTAGCCAACATCTCTCCCAAATAAGGGGTTTTTATCACATCAACAATTTCAGCTACAAAATCAAAGCTCCATAGATGAGTAAAAGCATTATGAACTTTTTGTCTTCATTTTTAAAAAAATATTTTAAATCACTTCTGTTGTCATTTGTTTTTAGAAAAGGTAGAAAAATCCAGTGAAACATTTACTTTCCTAATTTAGCCGATAACACTAAAATACATAAAGTAGGCTTGATTAAAATTTTTCATGATTGGAAAAATTAGTTTTAAAAAGAAACAGCCTCAAGTTTTTATACATATCTGGTCACAGCTGAAAAGTTAACCTTAGAAATAACAGACATGGTAAGGTGGGGTCCTACTGTGCATAACCAGTAGGCAGCTTGTACAACAAAACACAAAGCAAGTTCTACATACCCTGTTCAGCAAGATTCACTTACCAGTTGGATACCTGAATAATGCACCTGTGTTAAATTGTTACAAAATTTCCAGTCTTAATTCCAGTTTTTTTTTTTTCAGACCAATAATATACAGCTTGTAGATGGGCACTAGTCTATCACCCATTGCTCTAGACAATTGTTGAAGGTGTAAAATATGAAAAATATTACACATTTCTTAAAACACTTATTTAAAAAAAAGCTTCATACTAAGAGTCTGCCTAAACAAGAGGATACAATAAAAATTCTCTTTTGGGTAAATTTTGTACTATCTTCCCATCCTCACAGTCCTTATCTCTATCATTATCAATACTCACTACCTCCAAATCTCCTTTTCAAGTGTTCCACTCCGATCTCCGCCTGCCTTTCCAGATCATTTACTTAGTGCCCCATCCTAACAGGTTTTTTATTCCACCTGACCTGGATGTCTACTTTTGTCAGGTGATAAAGACCTCTAAAGAGGGGACATTTAGTCCATGAGCTGAATAGTAAGAAGTAGCCAGCTATGTGAAACATAGCAGAGTATTCTAGGCAGAGAGAGCCTGGAATTTTTTAAATTTAGTAGAAAAGAATATTAAAAGGACTTCCCATAAGACAGAGCAGCAAGAAGGAAGTAACCTGTGCTACAGGTAATTGAAGACGGCCAGATTTGGCATCCTAAGTTCTCTCCTAATAGTTTTCCCATCACATCAACTTACAGCTTTTTATTCTTAAAATTATATTCAAGTATTGTATATCAATCTGTAATCAAACTTTCATATTAAAATACTTTGGGGTCTGGAGGTGCAGCTCAGAACATGTGCTTAGTATGTATGAAGCCCTAGGTTCAGTTCCCAGCTAGCTAGCTAATGTATCCTTAAGAAATACCATCTTCTTGGTAGGGCTACCTTGTTATATTTGCTACTTTCCATGTTCCCTTAGCATCCACTGTATTCCAGATCATATAGAGTGCGCCAACCTTGATTCTCTCTCATGCAAATCAGGAGGTTCGGGTATCCTGTGAACCCTAAGTCATGGCAGGGAAGCAATGACTTAGAACCAGGAAAAGATAAAGAGCCACTGTCCCCCCTTAAGTGTGTGCTGATTTTCCTGTGCCATGGTTTAAAAAATGCATGTAAAGCCAGAACATCTATATTTTGTATTTTGTATTATGAAACATATTTGAAATTTCCTTGCATGTGTTTCTATTACATCAATTTCAGTTGAGAATTAAGCTTTAATAGTTTCAAATGATTGAGCTAGTGACCAAGAACATGCTTGTTATTCAGTAATTTCATCAGATGAACAAACTAGAAATTATTACTTTATAAAATAAAATTCAGGGCTGGTGAGATGGCTCAGTGGCATAAGCCCCTGCCTGGCAAGCGCAAGGACCCGAATTTGACCCCTGGTACCCATACACACAAAAAAATAATAAATAAAATAAAATACAGCTAATCCTAATAGGTGCATGAGAGACATTCCAAACTAAATCCAAAGTAATAATCATGAAAATAGGTGCTACTACAAGGTTATGGTGTCTGGTTTCTCCTGGCAAGTCTCCGAGTCCCTAGTCAGCATCCTCCTCCTACCTCTCCTGGTCCCTATCTGCTTGTCTGGCCTCTCTCCCCTCATTCCCAGGTTCTAGACACACAATCCTTTTTGCTATTCCTGGACTATGCCAAGTTTGTTTCTACCTTAAGACTTTTGTGTTAACTGATTTCCCTGCCTGTAATACTCTGCCATACTTCATATAGCTAGCCACCTGCTATTCAGTTCATGGACTAAATGTCTTCCCTTTAGAGGTCTTCTTAATCACCTAGACAAAAGTTGGCATCCAGTCCAGATGGAATCAGAAATCTGTTGGAATGGGGCACTAAGTAAATGATCTGGAAACATGGGAGGTGGTGATCAGAGTGGAATGCTTGGAAATGACATTTGGGTGGAGTAATTAGAGTAATTAGAGATAGGACCACAGTGATGGGAAATACTACAAAAAATAAAGCAAGAGAAGGACCATAATATGTCCATTGTCTCAATCCATTATTGGGTCTTTGGTGATATTGATGAGTGCAATTTTGTGGCAAGAGTGAAGAAGGGTGAGAAGTTACAATTATTGAGTTAAGGAGTGAATGAAAAAAGTGGATATAGCAAGTGTTAGTCACTTTTCAAGAAGTTGCTGGCTAGAAGAAAGATAAAGCTGGAGGGCTAAGGAAAGCTTAGAATTGTTTAGCATGGGAGGAACTTGAACATATTGCATTGGTGAAAAAATAGAGTTGAGAGGGAGACACGAAGACCACAGAAGGGAGGGAGATGACCTCTGAGAAGGTGGAGAAGGAAGAAATGAGAACGTCACTATTATGAGAAGGGCTCCTCTTTCATGGTCCCAGGAGGGAAAGAGAAAGACCAGGTATGGAATGAGATAAAGCAGCAGATATGAAGACAAATTAAGTGAAGTGTAATCCAAGGGATTTTAGTTTGTGAAGTAGAACATGAATTTATCTGCTGGGAAGAAGAGGATAGGTACAGACTTTGGAGGTTTAAATTGCATAGAATGTGGGACACAGTGCTGCAGGGAATGAGAGAATAGGGCTGATGAGAAATGTCCTAGCATACTTGGCCAGCATTGTGCCCCGCCACAGGTGGTGGTCATGAATTTAAAGGGTGTCAATTATTTGATTTTCAACAGGAGGGTCCTGAGAACTAGGCTTGGGACATGAAGGCAGCCACAACAGCACAACTAAAGACAGTCATGAAAATGTCCTTCCAGGGGCGGGTGAGATAGCTCAGCAGCATAAGCACCTGCCTGGCAAGCGTGAGGTCCTGAGCTCGACTCCCAGTACCCACATGCGAAAAAAGGGCCGGTGATATCGCTCAGCGACACGGGTGCCTGCTGGCACGTGAGGTCCTGAGTTCGACCCCCTGGTACCCACAAAAAAAAAAAAAAAAACGAAAAAGTCTTTTCAGAACTGCTTCAGAAAGCGGCAAGAATCATGGGAGAAGTGTAGCAAACAGGTATAATTTCAGGGAGATTAGTGGCAATTTCTCTTTTTGTGTAATAAAATTTTTAAAATTTAAACATTGACCATATTTCTGGATCACTCCTCATAGGTACACTGGGGGTAGGTATTAAAGAAACACTTGTAAAATACTTGCTCTTAAAATGATTTGGGGGCCGGTGAGATGGCTCAGCGGCGTAAGCACCTGCCTGGCAAGTGCAAGGGCCCGAGTTCAACTCCCGGAACCCACATACGAAAAAAGGGCCGGTGATAGCGCTCAGCAGCTCGGGCGCCTGCTGGCCCACGAGGTCCTGAGGTCGACCCCCGGTACCCACAAAAAAAAAAAAAAAAGATTTGGCTGTGATTTGGTTTTTGCTTGACTATGACTTACTAGCAGTTATACAGGGAAGGTGACGGGGGAAAGGATAAGAAATTTGATGCCTAAGCAGTAAGAATGGTACTGGTGGCTATATGAAACACCCAGTGAGTGACAAAAGTCTGTCTTAAACTCCAGAATTTGCTTTATTATAGAGAAAAAAAATTATTAAAGCTAAATATAGGTTTATCATCTTGAGATGCTCCCCAAACTTACACACAATGGATGAAATCTTAAGACTCCAAAACAAGACTCTCTGATTCAAATTTCAGCTCTGCCTGTTAACTAGCCTTGTAATTTTATTTATTTTTATTTTTATTTTTTTGGTGGGTACCGGGGGGTCGACCTCAGGACCTCACGCGCCAACAGGCACCCGTGCCGCTGAGCGATATCACCGGCCCCTTTTTTGTATGTGGGATCCGGGAGTCGAACTCGGGCCCTCGCGCTTGCAAGGCAGGCGCTTATGCCGCTGAGCCATCTCACCGGCCCAGCCTTGTAATTTTAGACAAGTTACTTAACCACTCTGAGCTTTAGTTTCCTATGTTTACTGTTAGGATACTATTACTACCTAAATCAAAGAATCGCTATGAGTTTTAAATGAGTGAAAAGTGTAAAGAACAAGTGAAGTTCTTCGATGACTTTCTGGCACATCGAAAGGGCCATATAAACATTAGCTGCTATGCCACTATTGTCACTGTCATTACTCCATAGTATAAATGGACCTGATAGTGTCCCTCTCTTATAGTGAAAGTGTGAAATTATTTAGGCATAGATATCAGCTTCCTTGCAATTCAATATAGACAGTCCTGATTATAATGTTTTAAGACTTTCAGAGTAAACAGTTAAATTCTTAGGCAAGAGGAGAAATGAGTTCGTGGGTATTTTTATCATACTAATCTAGGTGAAAGCATGTTTTGAAAGATTTCCAGATGTGAAACGTGGACCCTGCAAGCCAACAAACAGTAGAGCGGAAACTCTTCAATATTTCCTTAATCGCATTCTATTGAATGGCAGCTGATAATTTGTGTAGCTGGGAGACCATGTCTGGAGCACTCCCCAGGGGTCACCCTGGCATACAGTGCACTATTGACAAGTGCAGTATTATATTGCACATTTGACCTGACCCTCACTTTTACTCACTCTACCACTCCCCTGTCGGACACCCACTGGTTTAGAACAGGCACTCTGGCAGAGTTTACAAATGCTGCCTCCTTCACAGATGTTCTTTCTATGTGTTGTGCTGCACCTCAGACATCATTTACTTCATTGCTAGAGAGCCTTAGCTAATTGGCTGGATCGCATTAGGACAAACAGGTTTCCTCAAAATCTGGTAAGTGAAAGGAGAAAGTGTAGGTTTGTAACTAGAAGGGAAATTTCTGTGTGTGTGTGTTTCTTAAATCTATTTGTGGTCTAAATCTCTAGCATTTTAGGTAGAGTTACTTTGGCTGAGGTATGATGAATAGGGTGAAATTCCTCACAGTGTCGTTCATATCAAGTGGCCAGAGGCGTTTAAGCCAGCAGTGCTACATCAGTGAGGGAGAGGCCACATTACCTGGGTTTTTCAGCAGTCAGGGTTAGAGACACAGGTGGACCCCCAACCCGTGAAAACAGAAGCAGGGTTATGATTGAGGTCTCCATCCTGAGACTGTCCGAGAGCCTGAGATAGCAGCATGATTGAGTAATAAGTGCTTATGAAAAATACTGGGGCAGACATACTTGTAGTTTCAAAACTGCAGAGTGAAAACTGTATTTTCCCATCTGCTACTATAAAAGCAACTAGGAAACCTGGAAACAGAAATGCAAACTCCATTGTAATCAAAATGAAGAGTCACCGTGTATGAGGGAGAGTGTCAAGAAAGCCAGTAGAGCCCTGGGATCTGAGGTGAATGGCATTGTGATGGAACACCAGAAACAGGGAGGCTGGCTGTCCACAGAGAAGAAAGGCATGTATGAAACAATGTGCTGTGATTGATTTAACCAGTTCCAACTGGCAATGGACACTACAGTGCTGCAGTGACTAGCATGATACCCAAGATATAGTCTTAGATTTCTTTTTCAAAAAAATGTGTGGTGCATAAGCATGTGTATGCTACCATTGTGGTCGTGTGTGTACATGTGCACATAGGCCAACGGTCAGCAAACTACAGCCTGGGCCAACACCTGTTTTGTTAATAAGGTTTTACTGGAACAAGGTCCTACTCGTTCATTTACAGAAGGTCTGCGGCTGCTTTTATGCTCCAACAGCAGAAGTGAGCAGCTGCGAAGAGACCATATGGTCCTCAAAACCTAAACTCTCTGGCCCTTTTCAGACAATGCCTGCCAGCCTCTGACACAAGCTCCCCCTGGAAAAGTACATAAGAAATCGGTAACCCTGATCACCTCTGTTGAGTGGACCTGAGAGGACAAAGGTAGGTGGAGACTCACTTTCCATTGTCTATGCTCTAGTAACCCCTGAGTTTTGTACTGTGTTTACTAATGCAGGGAGAGAAGGGAATGAAGGAAAGAAAGAATCGCCAGGGTTCTGGAAGTTGGTATAATCTATGCTGGCATGGTATCACATCTCTTTTCTGCTCTCCCTTAGAGAAAACGAGCGCAGTGCAGACTCCACTTCTAGCAAGAGCACTGAACTGCTGCACCAAGGCCCAGTGACAAAAAGCAGAGGAAGGAGCCAAGTCCCTTGGATGTATCTAGAGCGAAAAGCATCCCACACTGCCCTCCTTACATGCATGAATGACGAGGAACTTTGATTACAAGACAAGAGAGCATTCAAACAAAATTTTTAAAAATATTTAAGTATTTTTCATATTATATGACATTCTAAGATACTAGTTTCAGCAAAAACTCTAAAATAAAATTTTATTTAAAGTAATATTCTTCTTTCATTCAGGCTCAGTTCTAAAAATCTAAAAATATAAAAATATAAAATCAAGATTTTTAAACACCTCAATGCTCAGTTTTCAACTAAGGATTTTTTTTTTTAATGTAGTGATTTTAAAAATAATTTTTAAAAAGGAATCTAGATCAGTTTGTATATGACGCAGGGATTTTTTAAACTAAAAAAAGAAAGAGACCTATCTCCACATTCAAGAAAAATGTTCTAAATCCAAAACTTGCTTTTACTCATTTAATCCTATGTCAGTATATCATCCTCAGTGGTTCCAGTATTTAACATTTAAGTCACATACTGAAGATCAGTAAAGTACTCTTTCAAAGGCCAGTAGTCTAAGCTCTGATGCAGGTGAGCAAACACCAATTTATCTGTCCTTTGAATATTTAATTTGTATACATTTCCATTTAGAGGGGCTGTCCCTAAATCCTTCCCAGCAGTCATTCCGTAAGATAATTTAATACTGCACTGCAAGGTTCCAGTTATATCTCACTAAAATGACAACCCAGCTTCTTCCAAAAGAACCTTCCAGCAGCAGGCACTAACGACAGATGATCTGAGGCACATCCTTAACCTTTGGGCGAAGGCAAAGTGTTGTGTGTACTGCTTTATGTAGAGCCATGGCCAACCCACAGCTGCAGAGGTGAAGTCACAGTTGTCTTCCTGCAAGCTCCCTAGACTGTCACTAGCAGACTAAGCAAAGGCAAAACTTCCCCTGGGCAGTGCAGCTCAGCTCCTGAGTGCTGGATCTCTGCCCCTCTGTCCATCAGCTGAGCTCCTCGCTTCATGAACAACCTATACAGCTGTACGTGACAGCTCTGCAAGCTCCTTAATGTGGATGTCCAACGGTATTTTCACATCCAGATTCTCATTCCTCCCCTGGGATTTTTATATGCATTTTCATTTACCAACGGGAAGACAAACTGAGTCTCATTAAGATGCTAGTGTCATGAATCAGCCCAAGTGTGAAAGTGGTTTAAGAAATGTAATCATCTCCTCCCACACCCCATGGGGACATCATGTTGGTTGGGACTCACTGTGTCAATTCCAGCCACATGACCCAGGATGGGGACCAGATGCCAGGTGGGGTCATATTGTAGATGGAGTTTAGGGCTTCCGGGCTGTTGCAGTCTTCCTGGGGCTCGTGTTCTTCAACTTCCAAGGCTTTGAGTACCACCGAGGAGGACGAGCTTTTCAACAAGGCAACCGCCTCACTCCGGCTGACCCCTGTGAGTTCAACTCCATTCACATTCAACAAAATGTCACCTGATGGCCAGAGAAGCAAAGCCATCCTTAGTGAGTGTGAACAGGAACTGCTGCTTAAAGTGCAAAGGGGCAGGGACCAACTGGGACGTGGGGATGTAGAGAGGGTAAGGTACACACTATTAGCCCCTAGCACTGACTTCTCACATAGCAGGTGGCAAACAGTGAGAGTACTCCTAGGTGCTCCTAAGTCTTGTTGGGGTTTTCTAAAACATACCTACTAGTGTTTGGCTCTTACCTAAAAAATAAGGATGACAAAAGAGCCTTGTTCACTACTTAAAAGCTACTCTTCCACTTCTTGTTTCCTATTTTTTAGCACAAAGGGGGAGCACTTGGCAAAAGCATTAGCACAGAACCTGGCATGTACTAAGCACCCAATAAATAGAGATTAAAGATTGAAAAAGAACCTACCCATGCAGGTGTCTAGCAAGAGTAATTAAGAGAAATGAGCCTGGACCTGTGCTCTCAGATTGCTGCAAAGAAGCTGTTCACTGCATGTCTACTCTATGCACAGCTACCATTAGTTACACACCTACAAAGGGCAGGACTACTTCCATACATCATATACTGCAATCCCCTAGCTCATATTCTCTTATTAAGTCACTTCTTGTTGTACCCCATCATTCTCTACCCAGGTACTCGAGGAAAAGCAAGAGAAATTAAAATGCATACATCCCTACCCTTTTTTTCTATCCTCTTACTTTTCCCTCCTGTTTTTATTTTGCCTCCTTTGCATTCATTACTTTCCATTTTCACACAGGATAACAATAGCGGGAGAAAAAGGACAGGAGTAAAAAGAATAGCCTTGATGCCTTGCTGACTCAAAAAAGAAGCACCCTTTGGTTGGCTGGCTCTATCCCTTACACCCCACCCCCCTGTGGTTCATCAGGCTAGGAGAGTTTACTTTAGAATATAAGTATTTATATATGTGTATGTTTATATAAGTTTAAATTGGTATATGTTTATGATACATAATAATTACCGTCATCTTGGGAAATTGGTACATATACATATTTTATCTCTTTTTTTTTTTTTTTTTTTTTTGTGGGTACCAGGGGGTCGACCTCAGGACCTCGCGCGCCAGCAGGCGCCCGTGCCACTGAGTGATATCACCGGCCCCTTTTTTGTATGTGGGATCCGGGAGTCGAACTCGGGCCCTCGTGCTTGCAAGGCAGGCGCTTAAACCGCTGAGCCATCTCACCGGCCCCTTATCTCTTGAACCATAATCTTTAAGAGACATGATTGCTCATCCACCTAAACTACCCCTTCATATGATACTATTAAGGATACATATTTCTATAGGTAAATTGGACACCACTTTCCTTCACTTAAGATAGCCCAGAAAATGTGTGATTGAAAGAGTGAAACACTTCTCACCAATGGTAAAGTACCTAGTATGGTATTTTACTGAATATCCATTGAGTCAATATCTATCAAATAATTTTTTCCTACCAAACCCACAAAATGGAACAGCTCATGAATTAATTTCATCACTGGGTCAATCCAGCAAATAACCAGTTAGAATGAGTGGAACCAAATTATGCCATAGATGCAACGTGCTCATAACTGTAACAGCTCGCTATTAATTCCTAGGAAGTCTGAAGGTTCTGGCTTTACTAGCAGGTAAGCTAGCTTACATCATCCCACATGAACTAAGAGGGCTAAAACCTGATCTATCAACTATACTCAAAGTAATCATGGTCAGTGGGTAACAGATGTCCTGTCTAGATCACTCTCATATTCTGTTAATTCTGGAAACAGTTACCTAACCAACAACCTGCTAATTCCTCTCAATACTCTGTCATGCCAGTGCTTTAATTCTATTTGTTTTTACCTGTTTTTATTCTTCCATCTCTGCTTATGATTCCTCCTGGCTCAACGCTGATGACATAGATAGGCAAGTCCCATTCCCTATGTGAGGCTCCCCCTGCAACGGTCATGCCAAGAGATTCGCTGGGGTCTTTTCGGACACTTACCACCTTCTCATGACAGGCAGCTGCAGGATAGAAGGGCTGAAGACACACAAAAAACATGGCACCTGTATTCACAACTGGGTTTTTTACATGCAAAAATAACCAACATTCCATAAATTACATCATATAGTGATCCTTGATATCACAGAGAAGTATACACAGAGAGAACCATCATTTTGTACCTCTTCCCAAAATAGAGTTACATTATCCCAAATTCTATAGGCCAACTTGGAAAAAGTTCATATTTCAAAAGGGAATAGTAAAAGCAGAAAGAGTAACAGATTGGAGACCATGGGAAAAATCTGAAGCAAAGTGAACTGTGTCCAAAATTTCTCAGGTGAGTCTTCTATTCTTGATGGTAGTGAGTCAACACTTCAAAAAACTCTTTTCTTTCATGCATATCAGGAATTTTTCCAAAGTTCAAAAAAAGTGCCCCTATTTTACAATGCAGAATTATCTTTCACACTTCCTCGGTGCTTACCAAACAGACTTACATTTGCTAAACAAAGAGATGTTTACCTGAGGACCGAGGGGCTCAATGCAATGACTGCAATACCTCAAATAAGAAAGGACTATGTCCATGTGTACAGTGTCTCTGATGGCCACTTACTTCAGACCCACCAGAGAGAGACCCATGCTAGTGATGGAAGACCCAAGCCCTTCTGTAAATCCTTTACACCCAGTTTTGTCCAATTTAGGGAGGAGGATAGTGTGCCAGAAGCAATCTTTCCTCCCTTCTGCCTACTACCTACTTTGTAGACCTCAGAATGTTCCCTAATGCTTAATAACAACTTACAATGAAATAGTTCATGCTTATTTAAAAACATAATAGGAAACCAGTATTTATCGCTCAAGTTACATGAAATATTTATTTTTTAATATTTCCTTTGGATTTTTAAAATAGAACATGTCAGACATCTAAAAAAGTATAAGGAATAATATCATAATCTACCCATGCACCTTACCACTCAGCATCAGAAATAAATACTCTGAGTATGATTAAAATGCCTCTATGACTTCTCTTGCCACTTTCTCTCCCACAGAGGTAACCACTCACCTAAACATGGTGCCTATTATTTCTTCACTTTTCAACTGGATAAAAGCTTTTCTATCCCACAAATCCTGACTTCCCTTCTTCGAGTCATTTAAACTCCTATTTGCAAATTGCCACATTGTTTCCTAAATCAAACAAAACTTTGGTCAAAACAGAAAAATCTAAATCAAAAAACTGAACAGCTATATATGTTACTTTACTTTAAATATGCTACTTTTTAAAACTAAGGGCATTTCAGGAGGCAGCTAGAACCATATGGCCTGGTGGTGTAACTTAGTGCTAGAGCACTTGCTCAGCATGTGTGAGGCTCAGGGTTTTATCCCCAGCACCACACACACACACAGAATAATAAAATAAAAATAAAATAATCACGTGGTGGCAGATAGGAGAATAAAGGAAAAGAATTACAGCTTCCCAGCAGGCCAGTGTATGTTTCCAGGAATTCCCGAACAGGGGGTTGCAGCAAAGATGTGATCATATCCTCCTGGCCTTTCTGTGACTCACCGTGCATAGGTGGAAGGAATTAAAAACCAGCGTGGTGGAGGCCTCATTTCAAAAAATTTAATGAACTAAAATATAACATTCTGCTTCATCTACTAAGATTAAGTAGATTAAAAACTTTAAACTAAAACACTAGTTTTCCATTAACAGAGACTGTCAGTTTAAACATGTTAGGGGTATTTATTAGCAAGAAGACATCAGGGAGTCCATATCTATAAAACATTTTAGCAGGATGTACTTGGTCTGTCTAGGCTGCTTATTATAAATAAACATGGAATTTATGGACTTATGGGGCATAGCTGGCTGCAGAATGAGGAGAAGGGTGTAATATTGTAGGCTCTGTGGTTAACAGCGTATAAAGCAGTGATGTTCCAAAATTAAAATTTTGAGAATTGTTTCTGCACACATTTCTCAAAAACTCAACTTGTGGCCTAAAGCGAAAGGAAAGGGGCCTTCCCTATTCTCTGCTGCAAGAAAAATGGGCTACCTATAAGATTTTTTTTTTAGTTACAAGTGATGTAATGAAATCAGATACGAGGGGAAATGACTGATAGAAGCTAATTGTTATCATGCTAAGATACCAAGCCCAGGCTACTAGACTCTGAATTTGACTAAACAAGGTTTGTGTTGTGTAGACACCCATGCAGAGGAAGAGGTTAAGGCACTGCCTCTAATAGAAGCTACATACAGCAGTACAAATTAGACTGAGTTACTTCTTTTGAAGAGAGGCTGCAAACAAGTGGCCTAAAGGTTGGATTCTACTCACAGATGTGTTCTGCTTGACCCACAGTGTGTAAAATTTTTTCTGGTTTTGAATCCCTTAAGACAGAACACGTGCCCTCTGACCTTCCCCAATCCCCACCACTCCCTAGTGTCCCATGAGTTTCAAGGGTTTACATAATCTTCTTAGGCCTTTCCATAAACACAAACATATTAAAAATAGTGAGGAAAACATTATTTTAAGTTGCAGGCAAACTGGGAAACTAAAAAACCAGAAACTAAGCAAACCTCTTGTTTCATTTCAAAGCGAATAGAAAACAGTCCTTCAACAGAATGATTCTTAGAAAAACATAACATGTGTTTGGCTTAGAAATTAAGTCCCCATATAAGATCTGAATGATCAGGTTTCAAAACTCTCCCAGCACCTTCCTAAATAGATGAGAGCCTTGGATGAGAGACACCTGTTACCTCACTAAGTCTGAAGACGGCACTTTGGCCCTTTAGTTTTGTAAGTCAAATAGTATTTCTGTAAATGACAAAAGTTCAGGGATGACACTTAGCATGTTAGAGTATGCCTACTTCCCAAGAAATTGCTCCTTGCTGGAGCAGCAGACATTCCCCAGCTGGGCCTCACCTTGGGAGCGATGTCCCCTGGACCTGGGGACTGGCTGACGTTGAGAGTCCAGCTGGCTTCCTGACAGGTGGCTGGGCTCTGCTCTCGAACCTGGCGGGACACGATGAGGTGAACATGCCTTTCACTGGCCTGGGTGAGAAGACACAGGCATCAGCCATTCTCAGAGCTTCCATGCACAGCACCCAGCTCCAGGGCCTTACCAGGAGGTGACTTACACTGTTTCTAGTATTTTTTATGCCAGTGCTCATCTTGTAATTTGGCAAAAGCATAAGACATATTTCCTTTAACCCTAAGCAAGATAATCAATATTGTTCCAAGGGAAACCAAGGAACAAATTTGTTTTGGCTCATACAAATCTTGAAAAAGACATCATCAGATGTTGCCAATAATTTTTAATGGAGGACTTCATTGCATACAGGCCCCATCTGAAGGCCATTATGGTTGGAATAAGGTGCCCAGTGTATATGAGTAACCCAGAGCAAAGGTCTAAGACAAAGGTAAACAGTTAAGAAAGAGAAAGGAAGGGAAGGGAAGCCCTGCGTCTGACAATCTGAAACATTCAGATACTGGAAAGGTTGAGCTCTTTAGAAACACAGGGATGACTCGCTAGGTCCTAACGTAGCCCTTTTAAAGTTTATTGTCTTGGCAGATCCCTATGGTTGTCCAACATAGACCAGCCCAAATATTCATGAGTTTGCATTCTTCTATTAATAAATATCGGTTTGCAAGGGGCATCAATTTGGTGGTCATAAATTAGATAAATGTTTTAAGACAATTGCTAAAGCACAAGAAGGGTGTTTATTGTAAATATCATGATGACTGGCTAGGTGAGTTAATTCATTTCACAGAAGTTTAGAAAATCCTGACAAATAGGGCCCAAAAACAAAGTCTGAGTCCTTCTCCCACTTTCCACCATGCACAGCTCAGTCATCACACCTGGCATCTGCAGTCATGGCTCATGTGCCCTTTCTTGGCTAGTCTTTCTTTCTTTGCATCGCCTGGTGTTTCTCATCACATATAAAGCCTGTGTCAGAACAGAACAAAAATAACAAGCCCAGGAAATAATCATGAAGAAAGCTGACATGCAAAACTATGGTATTAGCCAACTACATTCAATTTTTGGAAAAGAATTTTATAATAATTTTTTTTCTTTGGACTGCAAACCTCACTTATCTTAATAAGGTTATCTTTGGGGACTCTGAAGGAAAAATCACTAAAAGATAAGCAGCGACAAGCATTCAGGTCAAAAACTTCAGTCACTGAGCCTGAAGTTGCTTTTATCTTTGGGGAAACTGCTGTTTTGAAGGCTCTCAACTGCACTTTTGTCTCGAGGCCTGCACATTGTATCACATACATCTTGGACAAGGAGCAGAGTGCATGATCTAAGCACCTCATAAGAAGTGAGAACATTTAAGACTTACATTTTGGGTCAACTTGCCAGGCAAAATCCAAACGGCCAAGGAGCAGCTCGCAAGAGCCTATTTAATTCACATTTTCGAGCACAAATTTCTTATTGGGTTTTTGAATGTTGGCTCTGGTGTGAAGTTGTTGGCAGGACTAACACTCCAATAAATAACTCTGGTATCAATTTACTTGGAAATAAATTCTCTGCAAGGCTGGATCTGTGGCTTGTACCAGCCACCTTGTAAATTGCTCACAGGGAGAGTCTATTTGATGTACTTTCTTTCATAGCGTTTGAAGACATAAGGTGGAAAACGGGCTAATGTGTTTGTCCTGGCTCTCACTCCAGGAGCAGCTGGATGCAGGGTAGTGAAATAGCTCCTGGCACCAGATAGCTTCTTTCCACTGCTGTGTATGTGGTGGGGTGTGAGGAGGGAGCAAGGAGAGGCACAGGAAGAATGAAGGAGAGAATGACTTTTTATTTCATGCCCACACCATATGGCCAGGAAGATGGGTACAGCAGTCCTGGCATTTTAATGACAAACAGTGGCTGAGGGCCAGTGATGACTACAGGCAGAGCAGAGGTTGACAGAGCACCTGTACATTAAGGGGCATGCTTCTCAACTAGCCAAGGGTTTCACTATTCATCTGTGAAGGAGGACTGGAGTTAAACCAAATGTGGTTTTGCTTCCTTTTGGATACATAGGTACATCCTTTAAGGTTTAGTGAACTGCATCTAACTCAGGCAGGTCGCTGAATGTGTTTCTTGTACTATCTTCATAAACTTTCAAGTTAAGAGCCACCACCTTCCCTCCATAATGCTGCAGGGCATTGTTCTACCCAGGAACTTGAAATGGGGGAGACTCCACATAGACTGTCAGCATCAGATTTTCTTGCTCAGACTATGTAGGCCACAGGCACAACTTCTTAGCGCACACTCCAGGCCCACAGAAGACCCATGTTGACTGGGTGGCCCTTTAAAGCAGTCAGGTGAGATCTAGAGTGCGATTTATATTAGCTGCCTAAAGAGCTGGTCTCTACCTAACAGTCCATCCACTGAATTATCAGAGGCTTTAATGATTATCTCTTTAAAAAACAGGTTCATTCTACATTCTCCAATGGCATCTTTTCCAAAAAAAAAAAAAAAAAAAAAAAAGATCCCAGAATAAGGCAGTCTGGCTTTAACTGATTTTCAAAACAGACTTGTGGGGATGAGTCTTTCTATGCTGTCTGGCTGCCCCATTTTAGTTTTGCTTCATCGTTCTCAGTTCATCCAGCTTGTGCTCAAAAAGCCCCAGGGAACACTGGAGCACTGGTTTCATTAAATTAGAAAGTCACAGATACACAAGAGATGTCAGACATCATCTCATCCAACATTTTCTCTATAGCCCATCATTCAATTCTTCAACATCATCGCCATGATATTATCCAGCTCACGCATCAATGCCCCAGTGACAGGGAGCTCACTGTGTCCCAAGGCGGCACACGCCAATTTTAGACAACACTAATTAGAAAGTTTGTCTGTAGGCTGAATTAAACTTGCTGTTCTCATATTTGCTCACTGCTTGTAGTTAGGACCTGTAGGGCAACCCCAAATCAATTTCCAACCTTATTCAAAGATGACTTTCTTTGTCCTCCCTTAGCTCTTCTCCTTTCCAGGTCAACTACTCCTATTTTCTGAGCTATTTCATGTTTTCAAGTCATCTTAAAGACTTTAACTCTAACCTCACTCTAATAAAGTTGGGTGGGCATGGGTGTGTAGAATGGGACCTAGATGATGAGTTCTGGTCTGCCCAGCATAGTAGGGTCTTTTTGCTGATGAGCCAGCTGCATGGGGAACTTCACTGATGGAATTTTCATTGCTGCTTCACACAGTATAGAGGATTGTCTTTATGTTTTAAGGGGCCAAGAATTCTGCGGAGGTCTGCCTTCATCATTACTGCTTCATCATTACTGCCATTGAAAGATGACAGTTTATCAGACTGCACTACAGAACCTACACAGCAGCACAGCCCAACTCTGAAACTATGGGATTACACACACCTTCCAGGGCAAAACAGACAACTGCAGGTATCAGATCCAAATGATAAGCCAGAAAAATACTGAAGTAAGCCAAGTGCAGTGGCACACACCTATAATCCCAGAACTTTGGGAGGCTGAGGCAGCAGAAATCCCAAGTTTGAGTCCTGCCTGGACAATTTAGCAAGACCCTGTCTCAAAACATTAAAAGGGTTAGGGATGAAACTCAGTGTGAAACCCCTTGGTTCAATCCCAAGCACAACTCAAAGAAATCAATTAATTTTTTAGAAATACCAAAGTCATCAGTCATCCTGTTATTTGATATACATACTCATGGGAACAAAGTCCTTGCCCTGTCCTTCCTTCCAGTGAGCAAAAGAATGTCTGTGGGGGAAAACTTTCCTCCCATTGAGCAAAAACTTGGAGGCTTCAGAAATACAACTCCAGCATAAGCTAATAGTACAAGGTAAGTTGATATTCCCTATAAAATGAGTTTGGGAAAGTAAATCTGGCA
The DNA here is from genome assembly GCA_028451465.1 of Erethizon dorsatum. Taxonomy (NCBI): domain Eukaryota; kingdom Metazoa; phylum Chordata; class Mammalia; order Rodentia; family Erethizontidae; genus Erethizon; species Erethizon dorsatum. Next base: position 59,287,092 of record CM051836.1, on the reverse strand, counting down.
TGTAAAGATTTGTTCACCATGGAAACCTCAGGACCTAGCACAGTGCATGGTATATTATAAAAGGAATTCACGACCATCTTCTGCTGGATAGGTGAGCTCTTTTTCTGGCCAAGGAAAAGACATTAGGCAACCTTGAGAAGAAGTGATCAAAAGACACTAGGAACTGACCAGGGTACAAAAGGAGAACCAGGGCAGCAGTTTGCTTTATTTTCCCTGCTAGACTATAGCTCCATATTCACTGTTCAATTCCCAGGAACACATGTCTTTGAGGTATAAAGAAATTAATTACAGGCCAGGGTCATACAGATGCCACTGACAAAGTCAAAATAAGCATTTAGTTCCCTCATCCCTGAATCTGCTGATTGTCAAGTAAATAAAATGAACGCACTCCTCTGACTCAAACATCATTTATCTTATGGCATCCAGAGGTTACTTTAAGGACTAAATCTGTTCCATTAAAAAAAAAATGTATGTGGGGCTATGTGCATCAGAGAAAGGATAGTTAAGTTTTAAGATCCCTAACTTTCACAATATACAGCTATGCGTAAAAGTTGCTCTTAAAAAAATTCAGTTGAAAAGCTGTACAGTTGGCCAAGTCACACTTTCTCAATAGCACATGATATTTGGAGCCCTGTATAAAAATCATTTGGACTTTGAGAATTCAGCTCAAGGATTTACTACCATACCATGGTAAGACAATTTATTTAAGTAGGGATCGGATTCCATATTAGCTGTGGTGATCTGCAAAAAACACACAGACCTATCAGGTCTTATTTCACTGATGGTTCTGTCTCCAAGGGGACTTGAGTGTTTAAATTACGCAAAAAGTTCTGCCATTTTTTCCAAGTACATAGCAAAACTATGAGCTGGAATCATGTATTTAGAACAAATGTAGGTAACATGAGTAGTGCCTTACTTGCTTTCTGGCTCTGCCTAAAGCCCTATTACATTCTTTTTAAAAGTTTCAGGATCCTAGCTGTCAGTTTTCTTTGATGAAATGAATTCTCATTTAATTATTAACTTATCTGAGAGAAGAAATAAGATATATCTCAACATACCTTGACATACCTCTTTTCACCACCTCTACAAATGGACTTCGAATTTTTTAAGTTTCTGTATCAAGTTTGGGAGTAACTTTTAAAAGGCACAAGAGGGATACTTAAATTTGAAATTCATAATTACTTTCTTTATTGTTTATATTTGAACTCATAAATAAATATGAACTCATTGATATAGAATTCCAAAACAATGAAAGCATTTCAAAATAGAGACACCTTTCACAATAAATAATTCCAATGTTCACAGGTGGGTGGATGGATGCTGACCTTGCTACATCCACCCAGTTAGTGAGACCTCTTTCTTTCCTTTTGGCTCAAAGCTTTGGTCCTTTATTTCTTTGTGCTATTATTGTAGGTATATATCGGGCAGTTCCAAAAAAGCAGTCACTTACATATTTATCCCACCTGGTACTAGCGCTCAAAACACTTGAGAATGGCAAAAACTCAAGCTGTACTTACTACATTGCTAAGCAAGCCAACTGCTCTGCTCTGGAGGCTTCTGACTCCTTAAGGTTTTTCTTCTCAGAAGGCCTTGATTCTCCATCTGTCTAACACTGGATTCTGTTTAACCCAGCTGCTGCTGAATAAGCGAGGGTTGGGGTTCAATGTATGTAAAGCTGGTCTCATTTAAAACAGTTGTGGCCTCTCTGTAATAACTCTTCCCTGAAGTAATATAGAAAAAAGCAGAATGTGTGGTACTGTGGGCGAGAACATGACCAAGAGGACATGTTGTCTGGGAATTTCTTTGTAAGCAAATGTGATTCATGGAGTAGAAATACAAGGGCAGCATAGCCAAGGATTGAGTGGAAATCTGAGTCTCGACCTCTGAAGGGTCTTTGGTTTAATCCCTCCGGCCTGGTGTGTGTTACAAGTATCACATAAATAAAATCCATTCTTCAGAAACAGCAACAGATTGCTTAGCTGAGGTTTTCCCAGCATTCCATTTTTTCAAACTAACTTTGCCCTTTTATTTTTAAAGAAAGTTTTTCCTGCTTATAAAGCACATTGGCTTTGTTTAGTAAGCAAAAAATCTTTTAGGGATTCTCTCTATTAGGCAAGATTTTATATCATAAATTAACTTTCTCGGGGAAAATTTTTTTTGCTCTTCTGTTATTAATCTACAAAAGTAGAATGCCATATGTAATCAAGATTTTTTCCACATAACATGAGTAAGAGTTTTTCTTTTGCTTATTTGGAATTACAGTTGGCAAGGATTATCTCCAGAATGTGAGGTTCGTGGATTGACCTGCAGAGGGCATTAAGATGCATAACATGAAAAAAAAGAGCATCCCCTGTAAGTCTAGATTTTAGTAAGCAGAAAAGAATCGTGTTAGGAATGTAGTTGCTTCATAAAGAAAAAAAACAAAAAAAAAACGTTGTTTTTCACATGTGAATGTTTCCACGTTGTTATGGCTTGTGTCTTAGCTGTCCTCTGAAAGCCTCATGTGGTAATAGGTGGGGGATTTCAGAGGTGGCTGGATCTAGAGTGCGTGATGCTGGGATTAAGGATGTGTGATTATTACATCAGTCCACTGATTGGTTTGGCACCAGCCTAATCTCAGCAGTCTGGATACGACTTAGAAGGGGCAGAAAGATGCTATGAAGGTCCTTTGTTGCTTTGCTACATTCTGCCCACCGTGAACTGTTCTCTTCTGCCATGTGCCACCCTGCCTCGGAGCCAGCCGATTATGGACCGAAACCTTCACAAACTGTGAGCTAAATAAACCTTTCCTCCCTTAACTTTGGGCATCAGGTATTTTGTCTCAGCAGTGAGAAAAGTAACTGAGACTCACGTGGTCTGCTTTCTGTTCTCACCCGCTGGCACATCCAAGCTATAGCTACCTGCCTCATGTTGACTGGCTTGTATCTGTGATTAGAGACAGGACTATGTTCCAGGTGTGATGAGCCCAGGAACTATGCCAAGTTTGTTCATCACTGTACTGCACACCTCTGGGACACAGAAATTGCTCAACCAGTAATTACTAAACAAATGCAAAGGGACAAAAAGGAGAGATTATACCTCAGGGACATAAAAGTAGATGTACGCTTGTTCTTGGTAAGTGGCTTGACAACAAATCCCTGTGAAATGGAATTAATGTGTAAAATATATTTACACATTTATAATTTGGCTCCATTTACTAATTTGATAATATTTATAAATAATAAATATTTATTTATTGAGTCAGACATTTCTTTAAATGCTTGGAATACAATATCCCACTGCACTATACTATATTCTCATGAAATAGTGGAAGGGGAAGCAGATTAGGGGACACAAATAGTGTGTGTGAGCTTGTGCACATGTGTGCTGTTTTAAGTGACTGTCAGTGGAGGCCTCTCTGAGGAGGTGACATCTCAGGAGAGACTTGAAAGAGGTGTGAGAAAGACCCATGCAGGTATTTGGAAGCGTCTTCCTGGCAGAGGAGGAATAGGAACTTTGGCTTTGACATGGAAGATGTGTGCAGAGTAAGCAAGAAGGCAATGCAACTAATCCTGGTTAAGCAAAGGGAAAGAATCAATGAATTAGGAGAGATAATCAAAGGCCAGAGTGTGTATGGCTTTGCAGGTCATTGTAAGGATTTACATGTCTGGGGAAGGTTCAGAGGGCTGAAGCAAAAGAGGTGGCATGACTGGATTGACTTTGTAAGTGGTCATCCTAGGTGCTGCATGGAGAGCAGGATGGAGATGACTGAGTGTAGATGCGAGCGGGCCAATTTAGAGGTCCTGTAGTGTCATTGCTAGAGATTGAGGGGAGAGCAGGTTTGGTCACAAGTGAGTGGAGAGCAGCCAAGGGCCAGATGTTGGCATTAGGTTTGAGATGCCTTTTAGACACCCAGGGGAAGATACCAGGTAGACACACGGATATGACAGTGTGATAGTCAGAGGAGAAGTTGGGGCTGTGCATATGAATTTGGGAACAGAGGCATAAACCCAGAAAAGAAGAGCCTCCGGTAACACTGCTTTTCTCTCCACCTGTTCCACAGGACTTGAGCTTGGGCTCTCTTGAGCAGATGAACATCCTTGGGCTAACAGTCACCTTGGAATTTGTACTCCGTCAGAGCCACAGCACAGGGCCAAGGTGCCAGGTGTGCTTCCTGCCCTAGTGGGCAGGGAAAGTCCTTTTGCACCCTTAGACTCAGGCTGCCCAGGTCTAAACTGACAATACTACCACCCACCAGTCAGCTCTTGAAAGGCAGGGACAAGTCACCACACACAACAGTGAAGAGTTGCCAACACGTCTATAGCTGGGCCCAAGGGTAGGGCAAAAGGATTTGCACTAGAAGACCGAGTTTTGGGGACAGGTTGTGCAACACAGGGTTCCATCAGTTCCTGCTGTGGATTGTCTATTCCTGGAGTTCTCATCCCTGAGTCACTAAAAGGAAGCTGCCGTAGTATGCTAGATGATGGAATGCTTCTTAAAACAAGGCTTCTAATCTCATCTCCTATTAGCTCTCCACTGCCTTTGGAGAGCTCTTTCTAGATCATGTCACATTCTTTCCTACTCCATGACCTTGGAAGTAATCTGAGCTCTTTAGCCTGGTTCATGGTTCTCTCCATGATCTGGCCCTTGCCTCTCACTCCTGCTTATCCACTGGTGCTTTTGTACATGCGCTCCATGTTCCAGGTGTTAACCATTTCCCCTGCAGGCTATCAGGGAAATGTTATTTTGTGTTGTACCTCCTTGGAATGCCCCTTGTTGCATATCCACAGAGAACTTTTGCACTTTCCTTAAAGCCCCATTTCAAGATCTCCGTCCACTGTGAAGAATTCATAAATCCAATCTAAGCAAAGATCTCTCCTGTGTCTACACTAGCACCACACTTGGTTTCCCCACTGCAGAACTATCATACCACATGGCAGTCATTCTGGAACAGTTCATCTTTCTTGTTAGACTGTGGGCTCCTTTGGGAGAGTACTCTAAGGGGTCATCACCTCTGTTCTGCATACCTAACCCAGGGCCAAGTAAGAAGCTTACTTCATACATTTGCTAATACATTGGCTAAATGTAGGGAATGAGTGGATTAGAACCCAAATGGTCAGAACAATGTTGGTCCCTCTAAGAATAAAGCCAACAGTTCATGAAACAGTACTGAGACACCCAGAAAATTATCTCCAGAAAATTACACTAAGTGAAAAAACCAATCACAAAAGTTTATGTACTGTATAATTCCATCTATATAACATTCTTGAAATTCAAAATTATAGAAATGGAGAACAAGTTAGTGGTTGGCAAGGGTTAAGGAGGAGGTGGGGCAACAGGGAAGTGGGTGTGTCCATAAAGGAGCTACTTTTATAAGGGTCTTTGTAGTGATGGAAATATTCTGTGTCTTGACTGGGTCAGACTCAAGAGCTTGGTTGTGATACTGTACAATGGTTTTGCAAGATACTAATACAGGGGAAGACAGAGTGATGGGTCCAAGGGATTTCTCAGGATTATTTTAATTCATAATTATCTCAAAATAAAAAGTTAATTAATAAGGAAAGAGAAGAAAATTTCATGGTGACCTACCCAAAGTCAGTAAGATTAATGCTAAAGGGCTCAGTGACATTGCACTGGCCAGAAAAGTGTATTAGTTTGAAGGACCATCAGGCTACTATGTACTCTATTTTCCCAAGTAATAAAGAATTTGTGTAGCTGTCTTATTAGGGGACTCTCTGACTTCATGACTGAGTTTCCATGAGCTTTCCAAGTTACCTGGTCTTAGCCATGGAGACCAGGCTTAGCTTTGACCAACCCTATTGTGGTCTCCATCCACAGGATCTCTGGCAGGTGCACGGCACAGCTTCTTGTGGAAGTTAGTACAATTGGATATCCTGGATGTGTCTAGAATCTACCTGAAAGACCTCTAGGTCTATGTCTAACACACTGGGTATGGGGCTGACATAACCCTGCTGACCTTTAGTGATCTTAATCTTGTGAGACTGTAGCACACAATAAAATGTGTTTATTCACAGTCAGAATGGATGGCTAGCAACACAGAAGGAATGCCCATGACCCTGAGATACATCGTTCTTACCTGGGGAGAAGCTTTGAACACTGGCCCTTCCATCTAGACTCCTTGAAAGGAGGGTTTGTTTGGTACAAGTGGTAAGGTGCTCAGTGGTTCCGCTAGTGTGGAGCTTTTGACTGGGATCTTGGAATGGCCCATGACCCACCTGAATCAGGAGAGCTGCAATTTCTGGGCTACCATGTCGCAGGTCATGTCCATTGATGGCCAATACGCGATCATTTTCTTGCAACTGGCCATGTCGGTCTGCCACGCCACCATTTAGCAAACTGAAGACGAATACACCTGGCTCATCCACCTTGCGCACCAGTTTTATTCCAAGCTGCTCCTCAGGACTACTTTTCTTGAGTATCACCTGGAAACTGTCATTCCGTGGTCCATTAAAGTACAAGGAATGGCCGTTTTTCCTGCTTTGGAATTTCTGTTCACGTAGCACTGTGAGCCACAGCACCTGGCAGGGCTGTCGCAGGAGGTTCAGGGCATAGTTGTGAGGGACGTTGCTGATGTCCATCCCATTGACCTGGGGGAAGGAGAGTTATCATGCAGTCAGCTCCACCTGCTGCGACCCTTCCTCAAAGGCCCAGGCTAGCACTCGCAAGGGTCTGGGTTTCACCCCCAGCACCACAAAAAATAAAGGAAAGGCTCAGGTCCACAGAATAACTGACACTTTCCCTCTAAAGACTGCTCTGCTCTCTCCCTTTATCCTGTGTTCAAATACTCCCTATCCCAACAGCACTTTTCAAACTTCTACAAGGAGGCACCATCTTTCTTCAACCTTGTCCTTAACAGGTCCTCACACTTAATTGTGGAATACTGACCTTCATTTTTATTGTCTGCCAAATTTATTTTTTAACTGGTAGAAAGGCAAGGAAGGAAAAAATTTAGGAAAAGTCAATAGAAGAGGAAGATTTCCATTTACTTCAATCAAATGATTACATGATTATAAACTTTTTCTCTTTTTTGTGCTGTTGGAAAAGGAACCCAGGGCCTCATGCATGCAAAGCACATGCTCTGCTACTAAGCTATACCCCTCACCCCAAATGATTACATTAAATGGCCATTCAAGCCAAAGTGAGTTGACATTTTCTTTCCAAAAATCTTCAACTGAATTTTACTCCCTCTGTCACCCACATTGGAACTTCTAGTTCTGTATGTGTATCTATGCGGGGCAGATATACATGCCTGAATATATGTGTGCACGAGTGTGCTGCAAATATACTAGAGCACATGTGTGAGAGGATGTGCCTGTGTGTGTACACGAGTGTGTGTGGGAATGTATGACAGTGTTTGCGATTGACTAAGAAGCATGTGTATGTGAGAGAGAATATGTACCCGAGTGCGTGTGCATGGGTATGTTTCCAAGTGTGTGCATGACAGAGTGAAAGTGTGTGTGTGTGTGTATGAATATACCAGATACCAAGATGGTCTTTTGCAAGGTTTTTGCTTGTTTCTATTAAAAGGAGAAAAAGATTCCTCCATAATGTCAAATATACCCATGCAGAAGGAAATTTCTAGGCTCTTTGATTGAAAGGCTGGATCACTTTATAATGCCACTTAAATATCCTTAAATTGGGCCCTCTCACTTGTGCCTCCCTAATAACCTACAGGGATGATACTACACTGGGCTTTCTGGCTTTAATTACTCTGGCTACACAGCCAAGCCTAGAGGCTGCGGCCCCCAAAATTAGTCACTGTTGTGGAAGAAAAGAATTCACAGCACCTCTGTGCTCTGTGCTTAAGGAGGGGCACCACACAGAAGGGTAACAAGCTTCTGGAGTTTCTATAGCTTGGTAAGATTTCTTGTACTTGCAGTGCATTGTTAGAGGCACCTTGGAATGAGCTTTAAAAAGGCTTTCCTTGGGGCCGGTGAGATGGCTCAGTGGCGTAAGCGCCTGCCTTGCAAGCGCGAGGGCCCGAGTTCGACTCCCGGATCCCACATACGGAAAAGGGGCCGGTGATATCGCTCAGCGGCACGGGTGCCTGTTGGCGCGCGAGGTCCTGAGGTCGACCCCCCGGTACCCACAAAAAAAAAAAAAAAAAAAAAAAAAAGGCTTTCCTCCATGCACAATCACCAATTCCCTGCTGCACCTGGGGGGTGGATGCCCCTGCAAAGATGAGGCTCACCACTTTTGTACAAGCACAGGGGAGCAGTGTGCGGGAGGTGGCACGGCCTGCTTCCCCCATCACTTACAGGCCAAGAGGAGGTCAGGATTCTCTGCTTAAGAGTGCTGGCAGCCCTCCGCCTGCAAGAGCCAGCTGAAGTCCACAAGAATCAAAATGCTTGATTTTGCAACCCTCCCAGACAGCACAGTTTCTACTAGAACAGAGAGGAAGCCATGCAGTGCTGCTGACTGCACTCCTGATGCCCCCTGAGGCTGAGGGGCCCTGCCTCGCACTTCAGCTCAGAGACCAGGGGGAATTGCAGCGTTTCTACAGAAACTGCTTTACATTATTTCTCCTCTTATTCCAGTTAGCCTGCCAAACAAACAGCTCAGGATGTGACAGGAACTTGTTCCTCAGCAACCTAGAAGGATGGGATGAAACTATTATCTAAGTATCAGATAGGAAATATATGAGCAGAGAGGGAGTTCTTGTCACTTTTGGCACATGTTTGATTCCTGTCTGGTAAACAACTCTTCCTTTAGCCTTTATCCTCTTCTGAAAATTCCTTCCTAAGGTCCTTCCCCTCAACCAAGCCTCAGACAGCAGTATACCCAAGACAATTTATTCCACTGCTTGTTTCCCCTGGAATGTCTCTGGGTTGGTGAGAAGAGCTTAGGGACTGCTTTTGTTTTCATGGAGGGCCATCAAACCATAGGAAATTTACTTTAGAGGAAATTTAGTTTATTTGTATGTGATTAAATAAAATATAGACTGCTCCATTAATCTGCTCTAAAACAATCTAAGAAAATATATGCTCTACTTTTGTATTATTTTATACTAATACTCCTTAAAGCAGAAAGAAAAGCAGCAGCAAGAAGAGAAGGAGAAGGACAAAGAGGAGGTAGAGAAAAGGAAGGAAGAGAAGAAAGGTAGATGGGAGAAGGAAGAGGGGAGAGGAGGAGACAGATAAGATGATGCAGAGACAGAAAGAAATATTTATATCCAGAAAGGGGGAGAGCATGAGAGCAAAAGACCTTTTCTTTTTTTTTTTTTTTTTTTTGTGGGTACCGGGGGTCAACCTCAGGACCTCACACACCAGTAGGTGCCCGTGCCACTGAGCGATATCACCGGCCCTTTTTTCATGTGTTTCGGGAGTTGAACTCGGGCCCTCGTGCTTGCCAGGCAGGCGCTTACGCCGCTGAGCCATCTCACCGGCCCCAAGACCTATCTTATTAAATGATAAATCTCATATGAAGAGTTCTAACAACATAATAACTATGGAAAGTCATTGTCCATATGTATTTTACTGTCATCCATCCATCTATCCACCCGCCCCTAAAGGATTTTGTTTTAATACTAAGTGCCCCATCACAGCCCTGCAGTGCAGTCTCTACCTTGAGAATGATGTCTCCTGCCAGCAGCCGGCCATCTCTGGCAATCACTCCATCACTATAAATGTGCTGGATGATGATGTGGACAAGTGGGGTTTCACTGCCTCCCACGAGTCTAACGGAGAGGCTTTCGCTGGGATCCACTCGATTGATCTTGATGCTGGTAACCTCCCCACGTGGAATCAGGTGATAAAACTTTGGAAAGACTCAAATGGACAAAGACAGTGTTTATTTAAGACAGCCACCCAATGGGCATTTCCAGCCACTCTCCTTGCCAAACTAAGCCATTCCTTGTTCCTCGTGCGTGTTTTCCACTTTCCTGCCTCAGTGCCAGGGTACATTTCTCTGCTGGAATGTTTTTTATCTTGGGCCTAAACCCAATTTTTCCTTCAAGGCCTGCATGAAATGTTCTCTTTCAATTAAACTCTACCCTGATCCCTCTTTCCCTTGCTCTCTCTAGACACACCATTCCCTATAAGGCGCCCTCTGTTTCTCAGGGCATTAGGCCTTCTATTGTTGTTATTCATGCTCCTTTCTTTTTTTTTTTTTTTTTTGTGGGTACCGGGGGGGTCGACCTCAGGACCTCGTGCGCCAGCAGGCGCCCGTGCCACTGAGCGATATCACCGGCCCCTTTTTCGTATGTGGGTTCCGGGAGTTGAACTCGGGCCCTCGCGCTTGCAGGGCAGGCGCTTAAGCCGCTGAGCCATCTCACCGGTCCCATGCTCCTTTCTTGCATCCCCCATTGGACTCTCAAATCCTGGACGGGCTTTGTTCGGGCTGCTCCATGGTCCTCTGCACAGACTTCTGCACACAGAGGCCTTTAGATGAAGATTACTTAGTGAAAAGGTATGAAAGAATGTCTTTTTGGAGTGAATTGCAACTTTATCACTTGCTTATCAAGGGACAAAACCAGAACAAACCTGCTCTTCTGCCCTCGTAGATCACTCTGGAGATGTTTTTCTGGAAGGCCCTGCTTTTCAGGCTTGGAGGTCCTTAGTCCTCTCTAGCAGTAAAGGGAAGTCAAATGACTAACTCATATTGAAGAAGAGACCAAGGCCTTGGACGTGGCTTCTGGAGGTTTGTCTCTCATCTGCCTGAGCCATTGACTTTAGAGTTAAACGGAGATCAAAGACCATGTAGGTTGGTGTTTTCAAACTTTAGTTTTTTGACTGAAGAATGTCTTTTTCCACGAAACCTTTCACAGTTCCCTCCTGCTTCTCCTCTGTTGTGATACGGTAGAGAGGAACAGCTGAGCTGATTGCTATGCACTTGATAGTGAGCCATCCTTTACACAGGAGCTCCTTACAGCACAGAGGGCGCAAGTGAACTAACCAGCTGGAGGCTGCAAAGTGAGGAGGCACTCTCAGCTAGGTCACAGGCCAGGCTCCTGAAGACAGGGAGACTGGTTGCCTCTGTCAGGTTTCCTGGAGCCATGTATTCACACCTGGGTAAGAGTCCTCAAGGGACTTCCCTATGGCTCTATAAGCCAGCAGCAGGACTAGAGCTGATTTTCTGCTTCGGTTTGAGTAGAAGTGATCAGAGGGAACCCCAACAAGCACTGGGACCAAGCCACATCTAGTTTGGTGAGAAAAGTGGCTCCTCTGAATAGCCTGAGGCTTGAGTGAGGATGTGGAGGGCTGAGATGTTTCCGTCCGGTAACTGCTGACAGCTGCCTTTGCCCTAAGAGTCTCCTTGAATGTTGTCATCTGGAAAGATGTAACACTGCGGGCCTTAGTTCTATATAATCCGCTCTTTGTGACTACTTTCAAAACCTATGACCTTAGCTCACTTTTTCCTAATGAGCTCAACTCTCCAGGAACAATACAGGAAAAAAAAATCTAAGTTGCTTCTAAAACATTGAGGAGCTTGATTAACAAGGTAATTTGGTGGCCAGAGGAAGCTTGAGACATCGTAAATGTGCGTTCTTAAACTCCATGCAGATTTAACTTCAATGACTCGCTGAGGGAGATACAATACTTAGGGACAGTGATAAGCTCAGAGTAGTTAAAGTATGTAGTGTGTGTGTGTGTGTGTGTGCATGTGTGCGTGTGTGTGTGCGTGTGTTTATGGGCATGAAGTGATCATGAATAAGTAAGAAGGTGCCTTCCTTCTATGACCACTCATGAATTTTCTGAGGCATAACAAATACAATAGTTGGAGTTCTACCTCCCAGCCCTCGGTAGTGGAGGGCAGTATAGCCTGGTAGTAAAGAGAATGTTTTCTGAAGCTGGAAGATCTGAGTTAAAATCCTGGTTCTTCCAATTTTTAGCTGGATGACTTTGGGTTAGTTACCTAATCTCTCTGGGTCTCAAGTGTCCTCATATATAAAAATAGGAATGATAGTCCTTATCCCCTAGCATTGTTATGACATCTAAATGACTTAAAACTAGCTGGCACACAGAAAGAGCTCAATTTTTAAAGCTATTTTTATTGCTATTCTAAAATTCTAACATAAAATGAAATGAGTAAGGCAGTCCCTCACCAGCTCCATTTATATTGGGGCAAATATACAGGATCTAAGACCCAACAGCTTGCTTTGCATAGATTCTAGAGCCACGTTACCTGAATTCAAAATACAGCAAGATAATTTGGAACAAGCTAAGTAATCTCCCCGTGCCTCGGTTTCCTCATATGTAAACAGGAATAATAATGGTAACTACTTCTTAGGATTACGTTGAGGAGTAAATGAGGAAATACACGTAAAATACCCAGAACTACACCTCATACCTAATTGTAATAAGTACTGCTATATCACTTACTAAGTGCAAACACTATTTTTAAAGCTTTTCACTCTATTATTATTTATATGCATTAAGCTAGTCCCTGAAGGTAAGGGTTTTAACAATTGTTCCCTCATATGTATAAATAGAGAACAATAGTTTCTATCCTCATTTACCTACAAGAGAAGTAGGCTGACAAAGTGAAAACATTTTATACCCTTGGGGTCACAAATGGTGGATGGTGATCAGCCTGTCCTCAACCCTGATGTCACTCTGAGAGCCCAACTCATGTCCAGCCTTGTGAGGGAGTTCATTTACCTTCAGGGACAGTGGTATTTTCATGATTTTCCCTGCTCTGGTCAGCACGGTTGGCAATTATACTCCCACTCTTTGTCCTTCGAAGAGCACTTAAGGCTCGATTAATTTTTTTAAAAGATCTGCTTCTAATAGATGATCGCTCAAAAGGCCATGCTGAGGAAAAGAGAGACAAGAGGAATAGTACTTACAAGTTAAGTCATCTTTTATGCACACATTAGATAAGATATATACAATAAAACATGAACAGTGATTACATCTAGATGGAAGGATTAAAGAATTTGCTTACCTGTATTTTCTAAGTTTTCTACAATGAAATATATTCAGCTTGTTTAAAAATCTCCCCTTTTCCCTCTTGGGCTAAACTGGATATAACAGTTCTTTTCTTGAGCAGGCAGGAGCCATAAATTACTAGGGCTCACTTCAACTCCTTTCACCAAATCAGATTACACTGTTTTAATGATCTGAGGTACTTGTGGTTTCATTTCACTTTGGAGAATTGGACATTGAGTGGCTGCCAAAACTACCAGAAACATTTCCCTTTAAAAAAGCATTTCTAGAACTCTCCACAGTGAGTACTCCTCAGAGTGCCATCCCAAGGAAGGCCAAGAGCCCATTCCCAGACACCCACCCATGTGACTCACCTCTGGTTCGGTTGCTCCGGCCAGTATCCGAGGGGCTGTTTTCTGGCTGACAATTCTCCACTGTGGACACGTATAAAGGGTTGTCTAGGCCAAGCTCGTTGGTCACCAAGGAGATGGTAGCAGCTTCTGAAACCTCTGGGGAGAGTGGGGTGGCTGTGAGACTTGCGCAGCCATCAGAGCAGTCATCTTGGGAGTGCCTCTTCCTGTCCTTGGTCAGGCCGTAGTGGGAGGCACCTTTACAGCTGAACAAAACCCAGGAGGTTAGAGCGCCTAGGCCTCACTGCAAGTGCTCAGTGAGAGCTCTTCAAATACACATGCCTGCCTCAAGTCCCCCTTCCATTTCACAGGTAGGTACTCAATGTATACTTGCTCAAAACAAGTGAATTTATGACTTAAGTACACAGTTTTTTAAACATGCTTGTTGCATTCTCCTAATGCAATCTCTACACTGGCTGCTAGAATGCAAATCTATGAAAGTTATAGTGTCTACGTGACTAGGGCTAGAGGCAGGTCATCTTTTAACGGTTTGGACCCAGTAATTCCTTCTTGCTGGTGTTTATTTTGACCATGAAAGCTCTTAAGTCACACTCTCCTTTCTTTTGGGTTTTGCTCCCACAGAATTGAACAAAAATATAAAATGCCTCCCAGATTCCATATTTAACTGTCCGTGGAACAAAATCACTGTTGCCACAAAGCCACAGCAGTTTACTCAGCACTGCTATCCTCTAAGTGCAGGCTTGGTGGCTTCCATATCTGACTCTGGACTGGTCTGAAAGGGAATCCCTTGTTCCTCAGAGAAGCCAGGACCAGGGGCTGCTGTGGACTGGAAAAATGTCGTCTTCCAGTATCAGGAGAGTAAAAACAGCTTTTACAGTTTTTAACAATAACGTGTTTGTTTATATGCGTTCATCATCCATTTTACCAAAAAGCGAACTTTGTCATAAAGGCCAGTCACTTCTGCAACAGGGAGAGGCTGGGAAAGATTCCTAAGGCTCAGGAGATTAAGGTTTGAGCTGCTCCGGGTCTACATTTTTCATTGCCACTGGGAAAGTCATCTTAGCTCACAGGCAAGGTTTTTTCAGGAAATGACATGGGGAGTGTAGCCAGCTTCCATAGTTGTAAAAACAGAAATCAGGCTGGGCGTGGTGGTGCATACATGTAATCCCAGCACTTGGGAGGCTGAGGCAGGAGGATCACTGTGAATCTGAGGCCAGCCTGGGCTACAAAGTGAATTCAAGGCCAGCCTGAACTACATAGTGAAACCCTGTCTCAAAAAGACCAAAAATAAATAAATAAATAAATAAATAAATAAATAAATAAATAAAGTTACAACAAAAACAAAATCAGAAATCAACTCATGAGTTTCTTTAAGAAGTGTCTCTTTGCATACAACAAATGTGCTGATTATATGTTACCCTTATCCATTCATTACACAAATCTTATGTGATTGAGCTATATTAGACAAACTTTTCAGAACCTATTTGGAGCGATATTTCACATTCTTGAAAGGAAACAAAATCAAAGGAATTGAGATGTGTTATGTACATGTACCACCAACTCCACAATAGGAATATAAACATTATGTATTACAAACATGTACTACTACTAAATAAATAAATGTTTGTTCAGTAAGCCCCCCCAAATGTCAGTCTATATTTGATATGCACACAATTTATACTGCCTATAGAACCATAGAACTGGCAGAATGCAAGGACCTACTGTCTAGATCAGAATCTTTCCCTAAAATTTACCTACATGGGGATCTAAATAATTTTATTAACCTGATTAAATTTTTTAATCTGGACATACTAATTGGTATAAGGTTTGGTTGACATTAATTGTTGTTAAGAGTTTAGTACCTTGGTAGCCAGATAGTAAGTTGTAGCTATTCCCACAGCGCGTCCATTCTAAGAGGCTCAGTGTTCCTTACGTTAACATGTCTGAGGTCAGGAGCCGTGTGCGGCTGACAAGGCTGGACGGCTTCTGTGCCAGCAGCAGCAGCACCCATGATAGTGAAGTCACTGCCTGAACATGGCCAACACAGTCATGTTATTAATGTGTCACTTCCATTGTGTTGTGTGCACTCCTGCTACTAACTGTTGAGTTTAATTACCATCCAAATGTCTTAGAAAAGATTACATTATGATTCAGCATTGAAATGAAAAGTGACTATAGACAGAAGTCTCAAAAAGAAAGCGCAGGGGCGTAAATTTGATATGGATGAAACAAATATCCTCAGAAGAAGGCCCATACATCCGTATTTTCTGGCAAAGGAATAAGCAAATGCTTTATTTGCTTAAAAACATACCCCTAAGGAGATAAAAAACAGTATTACATTTTGTTGCTAAGATCACTAAAAAGGATGGCCTATTTTACACCAAGCAGTGCAACCCAGGGCAGAAATTGCCCAAGTTGCATGAATGGATTTCAAAGCCACAAGAGTCTGCTTTGACCAATCCAGACATATGGAGACATCTTTCAAGGTGTTTTGGAATCATTTAACTGGTGGGACATCTTTAAGTTTCTTTTTTTTTTTTTGTTGGAACATACAGTGTGATGCTTCTTATATAATTAGTGGCATCTTAGATGTGATAAAATGTGGTTTTAACATTAGTATAAAAGCTCTAGGTTTATACAACCTTATACCCTCATCTTCTAGAAGAGGAAAAAGGCCAGTACGAGCCCAGTTTATGCTGCTCGTGCTGGCCTTATAGGAAAAGTTCAAATTCCTGGTTCCAGTTGGTGAAGTTTTACCATTCTGTTCGGCTACTTTGGCTTGTATTTGTTCTGCTTCCAAATAGGGAAGATAATATGGGAAATTCAAAAATTGGGAGAAAGACTGTGCAGTGGAAAAAAAATAGAAGCCAGCATGCATTTGAGTAGCTCCGAAGTCATAAATACACAAGAGGAACACTTCTAGGCTGGCCTGTAGTATTTGGTCAGCAATGAATGAGAATGAAGTTTCTAGACTATTTAGTTGTTCTGGAGAGTCTTTCTTTTTGGGGGGCAATAGGGCCCTTAACTATGAGCCCTGCCAGAGAAGGAAATTAATGTTTCAATTAGACAAACAGCTGGCAGAGGCACAGGCAGGGCTTTCTTGATGCCAGGGGTAGGAGAGTGAGGGGCAGTAGGGGATAGAGTGGGGGATACGGCATATCCCAGTGGAAAAAAGTGATAGGGAATCTGCTTCCCTATTTGGAAGCAGAACAAATACAAGCCAAAGTAGCCGACCAGAATGGTAAAACTTCACCAACTGGAACCAGGAATTTGAACTTTTCCTATAAGGCCAGCACGAGCAGCATAAACTGGGGCTCGTACTGGCCTTTTTCCTCTTCTAGAAGATGAGGGTATAAGGTTGTATAAACCTTATTCTGTAGTCTTATCACTGAGGAAGGTAAGGTATTTATAAAATATCTTAATCCTAGACTATGCCATTAAGAAATTTACTCTTTCAAATTCCTTGAGTTCTAAAGACATATTTTTGAGTCCAGGAAAGGAAAACTCCACAAAATGGGCGAGTAGCTTTCCCTCTGGTAATGTATCACATCTATCCTTATGTCAGCTGGGAATACTGCAGAATCTACACTGAAATCTTTGGACTCACCAGCTTTGTGTGAAAAGAAAGTTCTGTTAGAACAACTTATCCAGCTCCTTAGTTCAGCTTGAATCTGAGGCACAGAGTGATATATGAAGGTTGCGACTTGTACTTACTAATTATCTCTTCTGCAGTGACTAATACCAGGGCCTCTTGATTTACAGGCACAAAAGAGGGAAGGAGAGGGTTAGCACTGGCCAGTACAGGAACATGTGGTGAACCCTGGGCTGTTCAAAGCAAGCAGGATTTATGCTCCCTTTTAGTTATCCTGAGGACTAAGTCTCTCAGGTGATGATGGCCATGAACTTGAAGGATGAACACAAGGAACACAGAAAACCATTTTTCACCTAAACCACAAATGTGCTATCTGTTCAAATGTGCAACCCTGGAAATCAGTGTTTGTGGTAATAATGAAGCAGGAGTCCTGAGCTCCTTTATCAAAGCAAGCAGAGACAAACTCGTCTGTAAGTCAGGATGCGGACACTGGGTGCGCTGGAATCTCTGTCTATTTTTTCTGGGGGAGGTGTGAGAAGAGAAAATGAACCCCTTTGCTACAAAATTCCCGAGTCTGTGTGTTCACTGCTAATGGGAGTTGGAGATTAGATGCAGGATGGAACCCAGACACAATGCACAGAGCTCAGGCCATCAGGCAGCGTGAGCTGGTTGCCAGGGGAGGGGTCCTTGCTGAAGGTGAACTTGCTCACTTATGACAGAAAAGGTGTCCATAAGAAAGCCTCAGCCCCTCATCATCACTGCGTAGACGACTATAGACCTCCCTCTGATCTCCAACTTCCCTCGTATTTTCTTCTCAGTTCACTTTCATATTAGACAAACATCTAGCCAGCTCCTCACTTTAGGATCATTGATTGCCCAGTCTGATCTTACTTTAAACCTGGCCTTGCAAACTCACATGCAGTTTGCAAGACCTCCGAAAAGACGGAGGTAACGCAGGGTGGGGATCGTGGGGATTACAGACCCTGCGGCCACGACAGAGCTTGGCTGATTGCTCGCTGAAGAAGGCCAAACCAGAGCTGCTGGAGTAAGCAATTTGGACGCCAAAATCCAATTTTAAATGTGAAATCTCTTGATTTTTAAATGGCAACAAATTCAAAATTTCTTAAAACACTGTGTGATTCAAACAAAACACATCTGCAGGACAGAGGTATTTCAAGGGATAGCACATTCCAATCTCTGGTAGTAGGAAAAACTTCCAGTGTGGGTAGTTGACCTATTTCTGTCTTTTCAGTCCTCCAAGAAGCAACACTACACTCCTCATGCTCTGGCCTTGCCTCCCTCCTCCCCACCAGTGTGAAGTGTGTGTGTGTGTGTGTGTGTGTGTGTGTGCGTGCGTGCACGCAACACAGAGGTGAGATGGCCCCTGCAGAGACTTCCCCCACATCTCAATTCTCACACGTTCTTTTATTCACAAGAGAATTCCTAGCTTGCCCACAGCTCGTATTAAATGGGAAAGAGAGACTCTGACCCTAATGGAGGCACATGTTCTTTCAGGCAAAGGGAATCAAGATTAGGAGAGTATGGAGAGAAGCGAGTGTCCCTGCCAACAGCTGGATCTGAGGCTTTTGCTGCTCCACTGCACAGGACGAGTGATTCTGAAGTCTGCTCCAAGCGGGGCACAGGGCCAGGCTGGGAGATGCACTACAGGAAAGGGGGTGATCCCATGAGATTGCAGCGGGCTCTCTGGGTCCTTGGGAAAATAACTGGTAAATAGGCCATGAGGAGCCTCGGGAGCTCACAGCGCTCTGGCTCAGAGAAAGCCTCTGTGCCCCGGTCATATGTGCTTAGGCCTCCACCCCCACTCCTTCTCCAGGGCCGCTACACTGGGATGGTCCTCCTTATACCATACCTCCCTGGCTTTGCAACAGACCCTGGCCCAACTCCCTGCCTTGCTATGCATACCCTTCCTCCCCTATCCAATCCACCCTAACCACACTAACACAATTTCTATTTTTTTACTCAGAAACTTCTAGGGAAATATCTCCCACTGTTTACAGGATGGAGTCCTACCTCCTCATGCTCACATTCTAGGCCTTTCCCGATCTGTATTATTGGCAATAGCTTCACCTATAGAGTCTAGTAACCCAGAATGAGGGGCACAAGAAGAAGTGAGTATCCATCCATCTCCTATTGTGTACTATGCACTGTGCTCCATGAGTGTGGCCTCAATCAGCCTTCCCAATCATCCCGCAGCATAAATTACAACACCTCATGACACAAAAGGGACAGAAGCCTGTTAGGTTTGCAGAAAGGAACTGGGATCTGAACCTAGGCTGTGGTTTCCAAGCTTCCTCCCTTTAATGGCCTGGCCCCTTACTTCCCCTGGTTTCCAAAACTTATATATCACCCTACCCCCACTCGATAACACTTTGACATCTAGTAGACATCCTAAACTGCACATCCAAGCACACTAATTCTCCCTGCAAACCATATCTTACTGCATCTTTTCCATTTTATTAAATAACACTTTATGCTTTTCCATTGCTTAAACCAAAAATCTCAGACTCATTCTAGATTCCTCTTGATGTCCTAAAAACAATCCAGCAAGAAACATCCAGAATCCAACTACATCTGGTCACTTCCACTGCTACCATCCTGGCTTCACCATCATCATTGCTGGGGTATCACCACAGTCTCTCAGGAGAGTTCCCTGCTCCACACTTGTTCCTCTTCCACCACTATTCGCAACAGAGCAGCTGCTATGGCTTGGATATGGTTTGAGTGACCCCAAGGGTTTGTGCGTTGAGACTTAAACCCAATTGTGAGGTATTAAGAATATAGACACTTAGGGCCGGTGAGATGGCTCAGAGGCGTAAGCGCCTGCCTTGCAAGCGCGAGGGCCCGAGTTCGACTCCCGGAACCCACATACGAAAAAGGGGCCGGTGATATCGCTCAGTGGCACGGGTGCCTGTTGGCGTGCGAGGTCCTGAGGTCGTCCCCCTGGTACCCACAAAAAAAAAAAAAAAAAAAGAATGTAGACACTTAATCCAGCTAGGTGTTTAAAGGTGAGACCTTCAGGAAGTAATTAGCATTAGATTAGGTCATCAGAGTGGAGCCCCAGTTGGATGCTGGTGACTCAGTAAGAAGAGGGAGATAGCCCTGAATCCATGCGTGCGCTTTCTGTCTCTTGCCATGTGAGGCCCTATGCAGCCTCAGGACTCCGCCAGCAAGGCCATCACCAGACATAGGCCCTTGAGCCTCCAGAACTAGGAGCTAAATAAATCTCTTTTCTTAAGAAGTTATCTAGCCTCAAATATGTTGTTATGCTAATGGAAAAACTGACTAACTTAGCAACCAAAGTCAAGGCCCTGTATTTTCTTTTCTTTTAATTTTAAAATTTTTATTAGTACATGCTTACAGTACATAATGATTACATTCATTGTGGGGAGTCAGGACATGTTCATGACACATCTTAGTTCTTTTTTTCATCCCATTTCCCTCCCCTCTCTTGCCTCTCCCTCCCCAATGCGGTTCCCTACTCTTTTGCAAAAGATCTATCTCCCTATTACCTCTTATTTTTCTCTTTAATTTATTTATACTTTGGGTCTCTCATATAAGAGAAACCACACAATACTTAAACTTGTGTGTCTGACTTATTTCACTTAACATTATGGTTTTAAGGTGCATCCATTTTCCTACAAATGGCTCCAGTTTATCCTTCTTTATGGCAGAGTAGTACTGCACTGTGTATAAATAATATACTTTATCCATTCGTGTGTTGATAGGCACATAGGCCACTTTCAAAATTTAGCTATTAGAAATTGTGCTGCTATAAACATGGGTATGCATGTATCACTGTAATATGATGTCTTTAGCTCTTTTGGGAAGTTACTTGGAAGGGGAATGGCTGGGGTGAGTCGAATTTCTATTTTTAATTTTTTGAGGAAACTCTATAGTGATTGCCATAGTGGTTGTGCTAGTTTACATTCCTACCAACAATGTCGAGAGGTTTTTCTTTGCACACTTGACAGCATTTATTTGATTTCTTGATGATAGCCATTCTTTCTGAGTAAGATGAAATCTCAGTGTTGTTTTAATTTGCATTTTTCTAATGCCCTGAGATGTTGAACATTTTTTCATGTATTTATTGAAGGCCTTATATTTTCTGTCCTGTTTCTTCTGCCATGAGGTCTGTCCTTCATTCGCTCAGCCCCCCTGCTAACCTTAAACTTGCCCGGGACATTCCTGCTCCAGGGTCTCTGACTCCGATGTGGCCTCTGCCTGGAATGTTCCTTCCCAAGATTTCCATCTAGTTTGTCCTCTCAGCTCTTCCAGGACTCTGATTCAAATTCACCTGCCCCAACTTCCCTATTTCAAATAGCAGCCTCTTCTTCCAGCACACACTTTTTCCTCTTCCCTGCTTATTTTTTCTCTGTAGAATGCACACCCAAAGGCAAGGAGTTTGGTTGTGTTGTATGGTGTTAATCATATCATCTCAGATGCCTAAAACAACTGGCATAAAAAAGTTGCTCAGTATGTAATTTTTGAATGAAAGAATGACTTTCATTGATGAAAGGTTATTAGACTGTGGAAAGTGAGCATCCCTGATCCAAAATGTTTTAAAATCAGAAACTTTCTGAATGCTGACGTGATGCCCCAAGTAGAAAATTCCCTACTTGACCTTAGGCGATGGGACCCAGGCAAAATGTACGTGCACTAAAAAATACTGTATAAAGCTTCCTTAAGATGTGTATAGGGTGCACATGACACAAAAGAATTTCATGTTTAGACTTGGGTCTCATCCTCAAGATATCTAAATATGTATATGCGAGTATTCCAAAATACTGAAATTGCAGTACCGGCCCCCAGTATTTCAGATGAGGGATTCTCCATCTATATTGAAGTTGGCTCTGTAGTAATGAGATGGCTTAGGTCAGTTGTGTTTCCACCCCAGGGATGCCTCCCCAGGCATTGTACAGTCTCGGGGTGAAGACCACACCTTATCATCTCGGTACTCAGCCTCTTCAAGCTGAGGGCTCTGAACCATGAAGAAGGTGTGAGAACTAGTTATATTTAACAAGTGCTAGGGTGCTGACTTTCACAGAGAAACATTCACTAGAACATTTAGGCTGGACACTTTAATTTTAATAATTATTTAGTTAGGAGACAATAATTTAAAACCTAAATACACCATCCAAATAACATTTAAAGATTCTAAATTCCAAATGCAGTGAGAGTTACTACACCAGGACCAAACTCTGAACATGTAGACCCTCTCTCTGTAGGACCGAGATGGTATCTATGTCTCTATGTTTGGGAAAAGATGCTTCATGGGTTCCCATGTCTTTCACAGCCAAAGGTCAATACGTAGCTCTGCCCAGCTAACTGGTCGACTCTGGGCAACCACAGGGTTAGAAACAAGAATCTATGAAACAGAACGGAGGGCCAGTGAGGTGGCTCAGCGTCATAAGCGCCTGCCTGGCAAGCGTGAGGGCCCGAGTTCGACTCCCAGAACCCACATACGAAAAAAGGGCCAGTGATATCGCTCAGCGGCACGGGCGCCTGCTGGCGCGCGAGGTCCTGAGGTCGACCCCCGGTACCCACAAAAAAAAAAAAAAAAAAAAAAAAAAAACAGCAGGGAGCAACAGTCACCCTTTTAACATTCTGTTTATTGAAATTCCCAGGTTGGGAGTTGCTAGATGTGCCCACATAGCCCTAGTAATACACAATTACTCATGGTCAACCGTCATACCAACCCCAATCCCTCACTAAACTCACCATTTTCCTTTTCATTTCCAGGAATGCCAACCAAGGCCATAAAATGAAAGAGGGAATGGCAGAGATTTTTTCAACGGGTCTTTCTTTCTTTCCTAAATAATTTGAAAGGACTTTATTTGATCTGGGTTTTGACATAATGATGCCTGTGCTAGGACTGAAGAGTAATGATTACCATACATCTTCCTTTGATGCATTATGCTGCTGCAGTTGGAATTCTTCAGTACTGAAACAGATTTTTTCCCTCAGTAGATACTTAAGGAAGGCCTCCTAAGAAAGATGGTACTGTGAAGTCAAAAAGGCATGGGCTCTCATATTTAAAACATCTAGCGGGGAATCCTAGGTCTTCCACCTACCAGTTCCACAAACTTGGGCAAGTTCCTCAGTCCCTTAGAGCCTCACTTTCCATATGTAAAATCAGCACAGAAAGCTTTCAAGATTCATGCAAAGTGCCTAGCAGAGCTTGGAATATGGTAGCAACTCAATAAGCAGCAACCAGCACAATTATTATACTACAAGGAGCACCGTTAGACACTATGGATGCAAAGAAAAACACTACACCTACACGGTGTGTGCATGTGAGGACATTGCCTGAAAACAGAAAACCTGCCCTGCCACATTACCAGAGAGATGGGGATACGAGCCCAGTGTTGGGAGAGCTCAGAGGAGAGGCCACTTACTTTGGGTAATCAAGGTGAAATCCAAGCAGAGTCCAGGTAAATGAGTGACATTTGTCTAATAGACTAGAAGTAAACACCACATTCAAAGGCCGTAAGAACGTAAATATATGGCAGGTGCCAGGAATAGTGTATTCCCTGCAGACTCTGTCCTTGTGACACTGAAGGGGAAAGAACAGAGCTGAAGCGACATCAGGAGGCAGAGAAATGTTGGGGTAGTTCTGTGAATACAATCCAGGATGCTTGACTACCAAACTCCGTTGTGGGGTTCAGCAAGGCTAAGCCATGCATGGGAAGTCTGATGCCGAGACAGGAGAGGGCGGGATAGAGCAGGAAGGATGAAACTAAGAGGGGAGGGCTCAAACTCACCTCCTCACAGACACCCCCTGGCCGTAAATCTAAGGTGGGCTGCTACCTTTACCCTGCCAGCTCCCCCCTACTTACTAGCACTTAACATCTTGGGAAATTCTTTTGCACATTTGTTTCCCTTTTAAATACCTGCCCCCTCCCAAAGGAATACAGCTTCCAGGAAAATAAAATTCCTGTTTGCCTGGCTCACCACTAAACCCTCAGCAGTGGGCAAAAGACACTGGTGGATGGGGTGTCAGTAGGTTGTGTTACAGCAGCCCAAGAAATTCTGAAAGCAATTATTTTTGTTCTTGCTCCTTTTAGTAGATGCTTTCCTTGTATACTTTTAATTGTGCTGGGCCCGATATGTTTTAGTACTTCTTGGCTGCCCAGATCCCATTTTTTGGAAGAAGGCAAGCTACATAATTTTGAATACACAGCAATTAATATTTCATAACCTTTCCAATGCAAAGAAATTATTGTGTTTAGAAATTAGAAATTATTGTGTTTGAGACAAAAATAAATATATCAGCCAATCATCATCATCCAAAATACTCCTACTGAGGCTCCCTGAGCCCACTGTTGAGTAGGACCCATGCCTGCTAATTAAGTCCCGATTGCACCACTTGGAAGAGGCTCAAGTAACAGTAACACAATTGCTATTCATATGACTCTGCTCCTGGTTCTTTGTGAATTCAGACTGGATCATTGTTTCCTACATTTCATTCGCCACATCTGTACCATCTTGAACAGTATCTCTTTGGGCTAAGAATATCAGGTAAAGTCGCTTTTCCTTGTTCAGATTACTTTTTCTCCCCTTCTAGGTTACAACCCACAATTCCTGTGATGGACCACATGGCCACTTACACAGTTATTGGAAATGATACGGGGGAAAAAAGTCATCAGCACTTGTGTGTAGCCATGGGTGAAGTAAACATCAGTTAATAAGTAAAAGAGGTCATTTGCTGGGCAAGCCCATCCTCCAGGCATCAGTTTAGACCCTGAATACGAACTTGAGCCTGAACAACCCCATCCTGGAGAGCCAATAGACTTCTTGCATGCGTAGCTTCCCCTCATTAGCCCCTTTTTTATGCCTCCACGCTGCTGGGGAAAATGCCTCCAGTTCTTCCAACCAATGGTTTCATTTGTTAATGAACACCAGAAAGGGAAAATTCAAAATGAGCTGGAAACCCACCTGAAAATGCAGGCCAAGTTAGGGGCAGCTGGAACCTTAGTCTTTTAGCTTGGTGGGGGCGGGGGGGAGAATTCTTTTAGGTAACAATTGGTCCAACATAACCTAAGCAAGCACACCTGACTTGGTTTACCCAAGATGCTGATGTGTTCTGATGTGACAAATCACTCAGTGCTGTGCAGGCATGAGAAACAGTTGGCCAGTCTTTGAACAGGGCCGATTTCTATTTTGGAGGGTGGCAGAGAGGCAGGGAGGAAGTGGGTATTCTTCCATCTAAGGTTCATGGCTCTCTTTTTCCATTTTATCAATGTTTATAGAATTAGTACCTGTAAGAATCTGTTGTTTCATTTTTAATCCTTCAAATCTCAACTCACAGATGACGTTTGACATGCTTTGTGCCTATTAATCCATTCAATCCTCACACCATGCCTACTAGAGTGGGAGAGCCCAATTTACCTCCACTTTGCCAATGAGACATTAAGGCACGTACAAATGAAGTCATCTTCCCAGCATCATACAACTGCTACAAGTGGAGGGTCTGGGCTTTCAACCCCAGGCCGGCAGAATCTTAATTGAGGTGTGCACCTTAGGACTAAAGATGCTGTGCACCCTGGTGGCTGATACTTGGGAGTGACTGTAACATGGGAGGCAGGGAAGAAGCAGGAAATTAGCAGCAGATTATTTACAATGTTATCATCTCAGCTACTGAGTGGCTGCTTGGGGAACTCAGCAGGGCAAGCTGGCAAGCATGGGCTGTTCTAATCAAGTTGGCAACTTTGGGCCTGCAGCTGAAAGCCATGAGCTGTGAGCATCCTGCCACCTGCGCCTTTGCTTCTGCCCTGTCATCAGGGCCATTTGTCAATGGAGTATGCTTCTGCTTGCTGGATTCCCACATGCCCTCGGGCTTGCCTGGTCATTGCCATTCTTCTTCTCCAAAAATAGCCTAATTATCTCTGGGAAAAGGTGGGGCCCCTGCAACCCGGAGGCAGAAGCTTAAACAGATCCTCAGGGTGGGTAGCTTGGGAACCCCATGTGATATATTTATTCCGCCTCTAGAGGGAGCCCTTTAGTCCTGCATTCATATATTTCTAACCACAGCATTTGTGGCAGAAAACAGGCCTGGGGAGTAGGCAGGTATATCCCTCCCACACTGCTAGTATACTGTGTTCTCCCATTAATTACAATGCTCACAACATTATAGTTAATGATTGATGTAATTAATTAATGATTACATTATAATAGTGTTATTAATAACTGCCTGAGCCGTCACTTGGGGCTCGTTCTTTATCAGCAGACATGGCACTGGGGCTCAGCCTATCAAACACTGCGCCAGCTGGGATATATTATCCCCATTTTACAGACGTGAAACACCAGACTTCAAGAGGTTAAGCACTTTACCCCAGATGGCACGACACATTAAAGAGCTGAAAGTCAGGCACAGCCCTGAGATTTTCATGCTCATTTAAACGCTCTGTGTATCTGTCAAGTTGTGGGTCAGGCAGTTCTGAGCATTTCACCCCTTACCCATGTAACCCTCACAACAACCTAACAAGGTAGGTATTCCCATCTTGCAGATTTGCGGGCTTAATAGGACAAAGGTTAACTTGCTCAGGGTCACACAGTTAGCACCTAGGGTGACCAGCAGCCTCAGTTTGCCCAGGACTGACCCGGCTCTTCAGACACAGCATTTTCAGTTTTCAAACTGGTTAGTCCCAGGAAACCAAAGGAGCTGATCACCTTGTAAGTGGCAGAGACAGAGTTTGCAATCAAAACTGTGACTCCAAATAGGATGCTCTTAACCATGACACTGTGTTGCATCTTCTTCCTCTTCCCCGAACATTTAATAGAATCAGAAGCTAGCTTTGCAGGTGCTTTTGTGGTTGCAGGTGTCTCTCAGTGTGTACACATATGCTGCTCTCTTAGATAGTTGTCCCAAATGCTACTCCCAAACTGCTGCTTAAGTACAGCCCTTCACGACAGCCCTCTTGGATCTAAAACTTAGGCAACTCTAGGACTTCCCAGCCACGAGAAGAATCACCCCACTGTTTAGTTTAGGAAGAGCTGAGCTGATAGCCAGGAGGGCCTGATAAATACCAGTGCCACTCCCTGGGGTGATGCTGAAGAATTCCAAAGCCGAAACCAGATGTGAGGTTGACAGTGGTGAATGAGGGATGGTGGAGGGCTTGGGCACAGTCCACATGCCAGCTCAATTCTTCACGGAGACGTCAGAATAGTTTATCCATTTGGTGACTCTCCAGCATCTTTGGGGTCACTGAGTTCTTTTTCTGGACACTTTGGGGGAGGGGAGCAGATAATCCCATGCTACAGATGATTGGAGTTTTTCACCAACTGCTCACGCACGCGAGTGTGCACGTGGGGGATGGGAGAAGGCTGGAGGTGGGGGAAGTCAGCTTCGAACTTCTGCTTTCTGTAATTGTTGGCTCCATTCAAAATTGTCCTACTTACTTTGAAAACACTTGGAAATGACAAAGTCTAACTTTTCATTTTGGGCAATTAGGCTATGGATCAACTGGCCTATTTCAGGATTGATTAGGGAGAGTTTTTAGGGTAAGAGGAAGCAGTGGATTTCATTGTGGGGAGAATATCAAAACATCAGAACTACCTACCCACTGAGACTTTCCAACCAGCTTTAAAAAGCACCCTATGTACCCAGAGCGTGCGAGGCGTCTTTTTTCTTTTTGAGTCCTCATGTTTCTGTAAAGTTTGTGCAATCTCAGAGGCTGAGCAGAGGCTGAACCAGCTCGAGGTGGAGGTGGAGATGGGGGGGAAGGTGGTATGGCACAGGAGTAGAAATCATTTCCAGACGACATTTAAAAACATTCCTCCATTCCAACAAGTGCATTCCACTGCACTCCTAGGATAACTAAAAAATGCTAGAGCTTGTCCCAGCCCTTTCTGTCCTGAGTGTCACAGACTCTCTCGCATGTGCTGCACGAGACTCGAATACTGAGATACTGTGTTCTTCCTCACCCTGTGTTTGCGAATGTGCTATGCGAAGATATTTGGATCTTTTGTGTCAAATCTTTTTGCATGAAGCAAACAAAAATCTTATTTGTCAGCCAGTTTTTACGTTCGCTAAATGAGCTTCCTCTTTCCTTTCAATACATTGAATAGAAACCACCTTATTTGCCTGCAAATCACATTTCATTTTCCCAAAACTGTGTTACACAAATGGGGAGGTGCAGGATCACGCTTCTCAAGTTTCCAGGAAATGTGGCTCTACATTGGCTTACTGGATAAGTGAAAACTTCTTTCTCCATCACTCTCTTGCCAGACTCACCTTCTGGCTACTACTTTGCTCAGTTCCTTTCCTTTGGCACGGTCACTGTGCTGGAGGAAGCTTGCTGCAGCCAGGTGCATTGGCAAATGGTCCCTCTGCACATCACACCTGTCTCTCCACAGGTCATTGCCCAGCTTTGTCTCTTCAGTGACTCAAATCCTACTCACTTTATCCACAGCCTGTCCTAATTTAATTTTCTCCACTGCAGCTTCCAGTACAGCAGCACTCCCCGCCCCCTCAATCATCTGAGGATACCTTGCAAGACGTCTAGAGGATGCCTGAAACTGCAGGTAGCATTAAACTCTATGTATACTATGTTTTCTCCTATACATGCATATCTGTGATGCAGCTTAACTTATAAATCGGGCACGGCAAGAGACTAACAATAACTAATAAAATAAAACAATTATAACAATATACTGTAATCAAAGTTAGGGATCTGTATTCTCTGTAAAATATCTTACTGTACTACTCATTAACCTTCTTTTTGTTGACCGTGGTTTTTTTTGTTTTGTTTTTCTGAGACAGGGTCTCACTGTGTAGTGCAGGGTGGCCTTGAACTCAGGGCAATCCTCCTGCCTCAGCATCCCAAGTGCTGGAATTACAGGCATGTGCCACCACACCCGGCTTGTTGACTGTGGACAACTGAAACCTCAGAAGTCAAAACCACAGATAAGGGGGGACTACTGTAATATCTCTCCTTTCTGAACTCATTCATCACTCATTTGTTCCACAAATATCTACATGACTCCTAAGGTCTACCAAATGTAAGACACAGGTGAAGTGCTCGTAAGACTCTGTCCCTATAGCTGTTAGCAATCAAGTGTGGAGAAAAGGTAGGTATGCAGACACGTCAGTGTGAGCTACACTGTCAGCCCTCCCTGTCTTCAGCTTCCACCTCTGTCGCCTCAACTACCCACGAATCAGATATATTCAAGGGGAAAAATTCCAGGAATTTTTAAAAAATCAAAACTTGAATTTGCCATGTGCTGAGCCCCACACCGAATCCACGTGAGTGAAACACTGGCACGGCACACTGCAGCCTCCTGCCTTTTCTCAGATTGCAGCTCCCTGATACTGTGTCTTGTGTATCTTTTCCATCTTGTGCATAAAGGACTGTGGACATGTCAGATATTCATAAAACATATCCTTAGTTTTAGTACAGCCAAATAGGACTAGCCCCCTTTTTCTGATATTCAAAAGTAACTGATGGTCAGGGAAGGATTTTTTTTAAATGTAGAAAAATAAAAATAAACTGTAATTTCACCCCCCCAAAAAAACTGTTGTTAATCTGTTAATAGTCTTCCAATCTTTTTTCTTATGTGCACACATACATATGCATGTTTTATATTTTTGTGTGTTTTTCAATAACTGGACTAAGTTAAATGCACATTTTAAAGGATTGCACATTTTACTATATATTGCTAAATGATTTACCAATGGGTCTTACATTGACTGGGCAACAGTATCACCTGAAAAGATTTTAAAACTTTAGCCTATCAGGAACCTCAGGCCAATTAAGGCAGAATCTCTAAGGTGGGTCTAATATACATTGCTGGGTTTGTATAGCTCTCCAGGTGATTCTAATGCGCAAACATGGCTGAGAACCACTACTCCAAACCTTTCTATCTCTCGGATTATTTCAATTGACTGATTCATACATATGTGCTTAAAATGGACTGTCTACTGACCAGTTAATGCTGTGTGAATTCTTGAAATCATTCATTTCACTGTTGACAGCTGGCTGAGCAGGCAACCTTGCTCCTAAGGTAGCTACTAAGTTACACTGAGGAACCATCTGC
Source organism: Erethizon dorsatum (assembly GCA_028451465.1). Classification (NCBI taxonomy): domain Eukaryota; kingdom Metazoa; phylum Chordata; class Mammalia; order Rodentia; family Erethizontidae; genus Erethizon; species Erethizon dorsatum. Next base: position 59,257,207 of record CM051836.1, on the reverse strand, counting down.
GGATGAAATGTGGGATAGTGGGACCTAGCTGTGCTAATCCTTCAAGGGAAGAAATAGAATAAGGTTTCTTTCTGGGCTCTGGAATCATTTAGACTTGGAAAAAGGGAGCATCCACTTACCCGGCCCTTCCACAGTGTTTTAGATTGCACAAAGCAATGCTCTATCTGAAGTGCTGGTAGTTGACTTCTTGAAATTTTATTTATTTGCATAATATAGTTAAGCAATAACCAGGCAAACAACTCATCAAGGGGTGGCCAATATGATCATAAAATATTCCCAAAACTTAAACATACCTCAAGGAATAAACTGAAAGGCCACCCCAATAATCATAGTGATGAGTTTCTATAGCTTAAAATAAGCCAGTTAAGTTTTTTTCCATTGGCATTGATGGTCAAGATCTTTAAACGAAATCTAGATCCTTTCAGCCTTGAATATAAGCCTGAGATCCATACAGGGAGTGATGCTGAGCACTTAACATGTAGTAGGCTCTGCACTAGTACATGTTGAACGATGATGCAGGGATACTTCAGTAAATAGATTCTTGATTCCAGTTACCTATGTAAAAATTAGGTACCCTACTGCTGGTTTGATAACTTCATGGAAGAATTGAAATAACTTTTAAAATACCTACTTTTTCATTATTTCATTTATTTCCACACTTACCTACCTCTCTCTCTCTCTGTCTCTCTCTTTCACACACACACACACACACACACACACACACAGAGCTATGCACACTAGGTTTATAAAATCCTTGAGGTGTTTTAAATACCTTAAAGCACCACTTGCCCACCACATATTCTAAGTGGATGACTTTGATAAACAGAGCGGAGGGTTTGCATACATGTTACAGTTTTCACTTCACCACAGAGCCTCCAGTGTTCTGTTTTGACTCCTGTTACCCCAGCTGAATCATGAATATGGCCCCAGGCCCTATTTTCTATTGCCTGTGGGCTCTGAAACTGCCTTTTAAGTCTCAATCCATTTTATCCTTTTTCCTTTTACTTCCTTAGGAATTCAACAGTCCCTAAGGAAGAGACAGCAAAAAAGAGAAATGGAAAAAAAAAAAAAAAAAAAAAAAAAAACCAAACCCATAAATGAAACCCAAACTTTGGCCATCTGCCAACCACCCAATTTATCACTCAACTTATTCATGACTAAAATCTATCACCAGACAACTGCACTGAAATCAATGGGGTCAAACATTTTAATCTGTCCAGTTCTTCCAGAAGGAGGAAACAGAGTCCCCAGATTTATTAGGATGCCATGGACTTCCAAGTTGTTGCCCATTTGCCAAAAATGGAAAGAGGAGATAGGGATGTGAACCCGCAGTGGATTAGCACAGTCAGCAAAGACTGGCATTTGCCTATGATGGAATGTGGTGCTAACATCCTTTGGATACAAACCCTTCTAGATACTGTAAATTTTTACTACAGTGTTAGGCATTTCACTTATTATGAGATATTGCTATATAAATCCAGATGAATAACTGCATAGACCTCCAACTAGATTAAAGAATGGAACCCTTCGGAAATCTTCAAGGAGACACCAACCTAGGCATGGGTTTGTTTCTGACAAAGAACAAGTTGTAGATACTGCATGTTATATTTTGAATTTTGAAAATGATGATCTCAAGTTGTAAGAGTTTTCAAATATAAACATACACACCTCATATAAAAGCAACACTGCTCCACTAGGCGGAGACCATGGTGAACTTGGAAGTATAGTTTTTGGATCTCCAAATAAAGACAGATCCAGATACATTACAGAAATCACTCTGTATGTAGGGGGTTTTAGACACCTGAAACAATTAGCAGCCCTTTTTATTTTACTAATTATCCTGAAATAATCAAGGATGGCGCCATTCAGTGTCCCCCACCCCACCCCCTGCTGCTCCATGGTGGATTTGGTTAATTATAGGAGAGAATTTAGTTAATTACAATTCTAAGAACTGATATTCAGAAGACAACTTTCTTTTCCATTCATTTAATTATAATCTGGCTGGTCAGCCTATTCTTAAATTGACCATCAATTGGATTACATAAAACTGACATTTTGGAAAAGGATCTTTGTTCCTCCAGAAAACTGGGAGATTTTTGACTCCCTGTCTGCTCTCCTAATGTTAACAGTATGAATGTGTACATATTTTGATAAGGATTAATCACATAGCTTAAATTATTTTTCTAAACTTATAGTCAACAGGCTTTCACCGAACGTTGATAGCACTATGGTCATTACTTTTTTGAAACTGTAATAATTTGAAGAGTTTGTGATGGAGAATGGAGATTTCCTGTCCTAGAAATAATGAAAGAGCCAGGCTTGGAGGTGGCATAAGTGGCCGTTAGGGGCACAAACATTTGTTGAGCCTTGTACTATTTTTTCATACATGGTATCTATCACATTTAATACCACCAAATCTGAGGACCAAAGCGGTGCTGTTCTCCACTTTACAGTTAAGAAAATAGATTCAGAAAGGCTAAGTTACTCACCCAAGTTCACACAGCAGGAGAATTTTCCTTGGAGACTCAATTCCAATATAACTAGTAAATGGTAGACCAAGAAATGAAAAATAGGTATGACTTCCAGCCCATACTCTTTCTACCAGTAGATGTCACCCCTAGGACTTATTCAATTCCTAGAAACTCAACTGCATTTCTGCAGAGACTACTGTAGAAGAAAGGTCCAGGCAAAATAAACATAACTGAGCCACTTCCAACCTGAACAGAAGAGCCCAAATGGAGGTGGTACGGGGACGTCCAGCCACCGCTCTTCTTCCTGAGACACATGTCGTACATTTGCCAAGAGGGGACAGGTGTCACATATTTGCCAAGAAGAAAGAATCTTTTCTCTACAAAAAAAGCTCTGCCCATGCCTAAGGGTGCTGTCTTCTAACTTACATGTCATCTAGAGAAGGGATTACATGGAGGGGCTCTTAAGAGTATACACACAGGGATTTGTGCTTGATTTGGAAGCTTCCAGAAAAGTCACATACTGGACAAACAGTCATCGTCTACCTTTGTTAGCCCTTTGAGCCCCAGGGCCTTCCACATACTTGCACACTTTCACTCTTCTTATTTACTTATCTAGAACCCCCAGAACTACTTAGTGTGGGCTCTGATCTCCCTGATTATAGATTTTAAAAGATCATTAAAAGTTCCACCACTTGCCCAAAGTGAAACAGCTGGTAAACCAAGAGGATTCAAACCAAAGTCTTTTCCCAGCTCCTTCCTTCTCCTTTTCCATTCTATGTGTCAGCCAGCTTTTCTAGCTAACCACACAGATCAGACTTGGCTCCTGTCTACAATTTCAGCTCTATCTTTTCTTTTTCTTCTTGCTTATTTTCTTGAGGCAAGGTCTCATTAAGTAACTCAAATGGGACTCAACCTTTTGGTCTGCCTGCCTCAGTCTCCCCAGTAGCTGGGATCACAGATGTGTGTACCACAACTGGGCTCAGGTCTGGCTTAACCTTGGTAGATTCCAGAAATATTTCTGTCCCTCAGTCAACAAAGTTCACTGGCCCTCATCCACCAAGTGGAGAGAACTGTCAGGCAGGTTGGCAGAGGGAAAAGCTCACAGCTGCTATTTGCACAGGCTCCAAGCTGTTTAACAGTAGACTCAGTCTAGAAGGTTCTTCTTGGGTCAAAAATGTGGTAAGCGCTGCTACTGAGCTGTGGCTGAAACAGCATCTTGTTCCTCACTCGGAGGCTGGGAAGGGCAGTGGAGGTGGTGGTGGTGGGGGCACTGGCAAGTTGGGCTGTTGGGTAGGACAATGAAGTTCTTTGTGAACCAAGTCCCATTTTTAGGAAATAACCACCTGAGCAGTGCCAGCCTGTATGCTGTCATTTAATAAAAAGGGTAATTTGTAAATTGGACTCTGGAAATTGCCAGTGTCTAATTATTGTTTAATCAAAATAATCACTTGGTGATTGGCATTCTATTTTAAAAACTGCAGGCTATTTGTCTGGAAGCTAATAAGAAAGCATGACAGATGATTCCTGATTTACAGCAGTTCGACTCAGATTTTTAGACTTGGGGTGCAAAAGCAATACACATTTCATAGAAATCATGCTTTAGAGTCTGAATTTTGATCTTTCTTGTGATGCTGGGCAGCAGCGACAGCAGAAAGACACAGCTCCCAATCAACCACATGATCATGATGGGAGACAAAGGACAGTACAGTACTGTACTGCTAAGCTAGGCTGCACAATAGGTTAGGTATAGTAAAGGCACAGTCAATTTAAGACATTGCCAATCTACAATGGGTTTACCAGGATGTAACCCCATCACAAATTGAGAAGAACCTATGTAGCATATTTGGAGGAACTTTAAGAAAAGAAAAAAAATTTAATAAATATTTGAGGATAATATAACAAGACATCTTGACGGCAGCTGGTGAGAGCAAATAACTGATCAAAGCTGGCCTGCAGGGATGATTTTAACTATCCTGGCAACACCTCTCTTGGAGGGGGGGTAGGTGGGTGGGTGGGCAGAATGTGACCAAATCTAACCAATCAGGCCATCCATGTGACCCAAATCAGGTCAGAGTTGGAACCATGTAGAATCATCCTTAGTATCTGTGAGATTGGTTTAAGGCCTCCCTTAATCCAAAATTCGTGATGCTCAAGTCCCTTATATTAAATGGTATAATATTTACACATAACCTACACATATCCTCTCATATACTCATGTCTAGACTACTTACAATGCCTACTGTAAGGTAAATGCTATATAAATAATTGTCTGATATTGTTCATGGAAAAAGACAAGGAAAATGTGTACATGTTCAGTACAATGCAATTTTTCCCAGTATTTTTGATATGTTTAGTTGCATCTCTGGATTGGGGACCTATGGTTATGCAGGCTGACTGTACGTCTCACTGGTGGGAAGAGGCTGCCTGCAAAAGAAGCCAGCACAAGGAGAGCAGAACAGTGGGACAATGGGAAAGCCATGCTGATGGAGCCCCAAGATCTAGTGATACCTGGGTTATCAGTTGGTGAGCTATGCTGTTTTTATTGGCATACTGACATCTGCAGCTTAAAGTCCCGCCCAAACACGCACACACACACACACGCACACACACATGGTGGGGGGAGAGAGAATGAGAACAAAAGTAAACCTAGGCAGTGATTTAGGAGAGAGGCGCCAGAGCTGGATTGAGAAACCCCATAGCTACCCTGCCTCGTGGAACAGAACAGAATCTGACTGGATCGGGGAGACTGTGGTTTCTTCCATGCCTGTTTCTCCCTGGAGCGGGGACCCAGGGAGGTTATTTATTCCAGCTGAAAAATAGGGAAATGGAGGTGCTGATTTTTAAGACTACCAAGCTACCATGATCACACTCACTTATTTCTATAGCTACGTAGAGACGGCAATGCCCAGGAAACGAGAACAAAAGTCAAGGAGAGAAGAGACGACAATGGCACTGTATCCTGGGAAGGACAGTCCACCCATTAAGACATGAAGCTTTTGTCCCTGTTGGCAGGAACAAATGCAGGGAGGCCTGGCAGTGATGCAAGCATGATATTTAAGAGTTTCATGTACATTGTGAGCTCCCAAAATGTGAGAGACTTGGGAGAAAGTGGCTGTACAAGCTGCCACCTTCGTATGACAAAGCCTCGCTGGAGAGAATTTACGACACAGAGGGGACGATACAGAAGGGCTGGGCATAATTGCCGGGTAGCTGTGGTTCAGAGACAGCATGAACCTGATTCCCAAGATCATGGTGATCAGAGCCGAGGAGAATGGGCACACACTGTCCAGGGCAAACAGTCTCCAAACAGCTTGCCTGACTTATACACAGGAAGTGAGAACACAGTCAACATGGCGCCTGTGGAAAAAATGCTGCAAAGTCTAGAGCAGTGGTGGCGAACCCATGGCACGTGTACCATGGCTGGCTGTTTGTTACCAGTGAAATCTCTGAAAGATTCGCCATCAATGGGCTACGAGAAAATGTAGTATGTACTTTTCGGACCTTGTTGTGGTCGTCAATAAGACATAATACCTGGCACCTGCAACTTAAATGAGGCGAGGCTTATTTTGGCTTACAGTTTCATAAGCTTCAGTCCATGGTTGGCAGGCTCCAAAGCAGAAACAGCATGGTGGAAGGGTATGCCTGGGAGGGGAGGTGCTCATGTCATGGTGGCCAGGAAGCAGAGAGCAAAGGAAGGAGATTGGCAGGGACGAACATTTGTCCAGGTTATGCCCCCTCTGACCTGCCCCTCTAACTAGGCTCTACCTCCTCATAGCACACCTCAGCGGCTGATTCATCCATGGATGAGTACAGCATCTCTGTGATCCAGTCACCTTTCAAACACACAAGGTGCTCAGGGGACCACCGAATCCAAACCATAATAGACTTGAATGTGGAGAACTTTTGTGCTTCAAAGAAACAGGTGAAGTAAAACTTAGTAGGTTTACTTAAGCAGAAATTATACACTTTGTTCCATCAAAAGACATTCTAATCTGATTCCAATTATGTAAAACTCTTTGCCTTCACACACAAAACCAGAAAATAACAATAATTGTGTTAGAGCTATGTGGTTATAAATGTTTATGTTCTCTTCTTTCCAAGCATTCTTTCAGTTTGTCTTTAAGTAATGTTTTAAAATATACAGAAAGAATCTAAGTAAAATTAAAAGACATAACGAGAAGGGAAAGATAATTGCAACATATAAATTAAAACATATCTTTAACATATAAAAAGTGTATTAAAATCACCCAAGAAAGCCACCAGAAACAACTAAAAATATTGAAGAAATGGACAGGACAAATAAAACATAGGAACAAATTATTCAAAACCTCACTTGTAATTTAAAAAGTACAACATTACAACGAAGAAACAACACTGAGATAGTTATTTCATGTATCAAATCAGCAATCATAACATCCACTACTGGTACAAGTATGTATTTTAAGTAAAGCACTTTTTATAAAAAGCTGGTAAGAGTGTGCATTTTTAAAAACCAACGTGGCATATCAATCAGATACTTTTAAAATCTCCTACTTTGAAATAGTAATTCCACTCCTAAGAATTCAATCTATGGAAATTTAAAGATCTTCATAAAAAAATACTGAGAATAATGAAAGCTTAAAAACTTGAGTACAGGGCCGGTGAGATGGCTCAGCGGTGTAAGCGCCTGCCCGGCAAGCACGAGGGCCCGAGTTCAACTCCCGGAACCCACATACGAAAAAAGGGCCGGTGATATCGCTCAGCGGCATGGGCGCCTGCTGGCGCACGAGGTCCTGAGGTTGACGCCCGGTACTCACAAAAAAAACAAAAAAAACTTGAGTACACATTTAAGTAAATCCTTATATCTAGGGAATAATTTAATCAGTTGTGGCATGCTCAGAGATAGACCACTATGTGTTTAGTTAAAACTGTTCTTCTTGTTAAAGTATTTTGGGGTAAAATTCTCCATAGTATCTGAATTTGTTTAAACATACTATAGCAAAAAAAAGGAGGGGGTGGTGAGGGTAAAAAAAAAATTATAAATGTTGATAATTACTAGAAGTGGATGATATATGCATGGGGTTCATTATATTATTCTCTATATTTTTGTATTGTTTTAAAAATTCTACCCTACGAAGTTGAGATCACATTTTTAAAGAATACCAAATAGGATGGGAACATGGCTATTGATATTAATAAGAAATATAAAATATAAAATTGGATACATACATTTATACATATATATGTATATATATATGTATGTATACATATATATGTATGTATATGTATGTATACATATATATGTATATATATATACATGCATACACACACATACATACATACATATAGTTTCCATCTTTTCAGTATGAATTTAATTCCATTCCATCTTTGCACAGCCCATGTACAGCTTGGAGCATAGAACGGTCCAATATATATTTAATGAAGGTCACATTTAAAACTTTCTAGTGATCACATTATATAAAGTAAACCGAACGAGAACCCAGCACATTAATTTAACAACGATTAATTTTCAATACCAATTGAAACAACAACTTTTTCAATACCAATCCTTTAAATCTCTGTGTTTTACATTAGCAGCACATCTCAATTTGGAAGAACCACATTTCAAACACTCAATACCCACAAGAGGTTAGTGACTACCACGCTGGGCAGAACAGGGCTGGTCCTTTTAAGCCTCTGTTCCTACTAATTGGACTCCTGGGTATTCTAATTGCAAGCCAAAAAGTTTAGCTAGGTCAGGCAAGAAGACAGAAAAAGTGTGTGTGGGGGGGTGCTGGGAAGGTACCTATAGCTCAATGGCAGATCACTTGTCTAGCATGAATGAGGGCCTGAGTTCAATCCCCAGTGCTATGAAAACAAAATAAAACAAAACAAACAAACAAACTAGCTAGAACAACGACAGTTTAACCCAGAGTGTGCTCCTTGGAGGCCTGACTGCACCAAGCTCAAATATACCAGGTTCTATCAGACAATAACGTGGAGTCCAAAGGACCCAGATATTCGGCCAGGTAGAAGTCCCAGCTTCTCTGTTATTTCTTCTCTCTTTCTTAAGGAAGCTCCATCAAGGTCCTGGCATGAAATGCATATGCCTCCTCAACAGCCCCCTCCTCATGTCTTTTGTTCATGTCCTCTCTCTCTCTTCTTTCTCCTTCTTTCTCTTTCTCTCTGTTGCTTTTATTACTCTTGTTCTTTCATTACTCTCTGTTGGTTTTATTACTCTTGTTCTCCCTCTCTCCCTTGCACAGAAATGTGTGTGCACACATACTATATAGATCAAATTGTGTCCCCTCAAAAATCCTATGCTGAAGTCCTAACATCCACACTTCAGAATCTGACTGTATTAGGAAACACATCCTTCCCTCACAACCCTCGAAAGAAACCAACTTGCCCAACACCTTGACCCTGGACTTTCAGCCTCCAGAATGCTCAGACAATGCCTTTCTGTAGTTTAAACCAGGCAGTCTGTGCTACTCGGTAAAGGCAGACCTACCAAATGGATGCACACACATGTGCTCTGCATCAGCCTTCCTACTCTCTTTCTTCCCATAAGTTAAGCTCAGGAGGCACTGTTGCAATTTTTTCTTTACTCTTGACTAGCAAGGAAGTGGGGTGGACATGAGGTACAGACAGAGCCCTTCATGGGCAACAGAATTCTGTGATTAGCAGAAAAGTGAGGCAGAGATTTAGAAGACATGCCACCTGCCTTTTTTCTGCACCAGCTTACTATTTTCTTAAGCAAACTACTTAATTTTTGGGGTGACTCAGTCTTCTCATCTCTAGGGTGAAAACCATGTATTGGATGATGCTAATGCCCCTAATAATCTTATAATTCTATGGCTCGGTCTGGCTCTGAAGTGTATCCCTCTTCTACTCCACACCCACAGCTTCCTGGATGAGGCATACAGAGATGGACAGCGGTTAGGGCAATATTTAGTTTGTGAAATGCTTTTAGTATAAATTATTTTAGTTTGAAACTAGTTGTTAGGTTTTAATTGCTCTGATGCTGCTCCACCATGTAAACATGTAGGCTCAGGGAGAATGTAAAGGGAGGTAAATGAACTCACAGTCATCGTGTAAACTGTAAACTGGGGTGAAACGTGAGACTGAAAAGCTCCACGTTTGCAGTATGTTTGAACTAAGCTGCTGGTAAGCCACAATCTCTGCACTTCATTTGTCTTGATGTTGGACCATAATTAACACTCAGAGTTCTAAGAGGGATCTTAGGACCCTAAGATCTTAGGGTGTTGTTGCTCTTTCTTCTATCACAACATCCTGGTGATGTATTTATTTATTTCTCTGTTTTTAGGAAGATTCGAGGGATAGGGACAGTGTGTCTACTTTGAGGACTAAAAACCACTTTCTGCCTCAGTTTCTTTTTTTACTGTTAAGGAGTCAACCAGTTCTGGTGCTGTTTATAGTAAAACACAAGCCAGAAGCTGACACCCTACACATCTGTTCACTCTTCCAATGAGAAATAAATACAGACATTATTTCTAATGTACCTGTATGATGGCTATGTCCTAAAGAAGGAAGTGGACTGAGTGAACACAATCAATATGTTTGGTGTCCCCTTCAAAAAAGCACCTATTGACGTGAGATCATTTGTTCTAATAGTTTCCAGCAGCAAGGGCACCTACAGACTGGAAGTCCTCATGCAGCCAGAGTGCATCCAGGCTTACTGTAAATAAGATGTTCACTTTCCACAAAGGGCTGTGTAGAAGGTCCTTCCCTACCGAATGGAGCAACCCTTCCACATACAGGATACACTTTGCTAATCCCATAAGAAATTCTCATGCCAACTGGAGAATAACATCCCCAGTGTGATCATTTGGAGAGGAAGTTCCAACCACAGAAGACAGACTAAACAACCGAATTCCAGAAAGTGTTTGACTTACTCATGCTAGAAAGGCAAGCAACCGATTTGGCTTGGCCAGTGCCGGCCAGCATGGTGAGGGTTCTTGCTAAAGGTGGCCTCACCTGTGGTGAATTCTGGTCTAGTCTCCCTCAAGGAACACTCCAAGCTGCCTAGGCATCATCTGTGCCAAATATTCCCCTCCAGGAGTCTTCTGGGCTGAAGCTTTCTACTCATGTTGGGTCCAAAGATCCCAGAGGGGGGCCTATTTACTGTTTTCCTGGGGTTATGCCACAGTGGGGGCATTATATCCAAAAAATGCATTCATAAGCACATATGCTCCCTCAATGCAGAGAGCTGGCCACTTATAAGTAGTCAGCATGACTCTATATTTAATCAGGGAGCTGCCTTCTGCACAGTACAGTGGGCCTGGCCTTGGAGGAACAAAATGGGACACACCTTGTTAACATCAATGTTAATCCTGCAGGTGGCCATGTGTATCAGTCAGCTTTCTGTCACTGTGAAAAAATGCTGAGATAACTTGAAAGGAGGAAAGATTTATTTTGGCTCAGGATTTCAGAGGGTTTAGTCCATTGTCTCTTGACCCTGTGGCTTCTGAACCTGTGGCAAGGCATAACATCATGCTAGAGAGTGTGCAGTAGAGCAAAACTGCTCACCTCATGGCAGCCAAGAAGCAAAGAGAGAAGGGGCTGCCCCCCAATGACCTTCTTCCTTGGGGCCCTACCTCTTAAAGACTCTACCACCTCCCAAAGTGCCATCAGCTGGGGACCAAGACTTCCACACATGAGTTTTGGGGGAGACATTTAAGATCTAAACCATAACACCATGGAAGCAGGGGCTAAAGTACACAGGTGATTGAAAGGGAAGAAAAGGCCCAATAGGATGCACAAAAGAATGAGATTTGCTGGAAGTTTATCTAAATAGGATCCTGTGCCCCATTCTCTCCTTAGGAATTAGAATTCCTGAGTCTGTGTTTCACCAGGGCAATTTTGCCTTGAAGAAACATCTGACAATGTCTGGAGACCTTTTATATTGTCACAAATTGGCAGGTTACTCCTGGCTTCTAGTGGGTAGAAGCTGGGGATGCTACTAAACATCCTACAGTGAACAAGATAACCTCTACAACAAAGAATTATCTGGTCCAAAATGTCAATAGTGCTAAGGCTGACTGCTCTGTAGGAGGGAGGAGTACCCATTGGCTGTTTTTTTAACAAGCTCCCAGGGAATTCTAATGTACACCAAGGTCTGAGAAGTTGGTCCATGCCTTGGCAGCCAGTGGACAGACCAGGGTGCAGGGTGGTGTGGGTAGGCAGAGGTGGGTATGTGACTGACACACCAAAGACATTAGTATTAAAGATAGTCATGGCCAACTTTACAAATGGACCCATGATTATATTTTATAATGGGACCATGGCAGGAATGGACATGGAGGTTAGCTACCCTGAGCAGAAGGGCAGGGCATGCTGAACAACTATGCCTCAGAAATGTCAACCCCACTGCCAATTGCTGCACCAATGCCTTACAGTTTTGTTACAGTCTGCCTCTCAAAAGCACTGTGCTTCTATGGAGGGCCCTGTCGTCAACCTTAAGTGTCACAAATTGACAATGAAAAGATGGGGACTGAGGGGTCATTCTAGGCCCTGGATTTTGGTCACTTGGTGTGCAGCAGAACAGAACAGAAAGATGTAAGGAAGTTTAGGAAAAATATCTCGCCTATCTTCTACTGCTCAAGAAAGTACCACGTCAAGAGCCAGTGACTTATGGCCTTTTTTGGTCTCACTACTCACCAGCCATATTCTTTGGCTAGGCTGGATGTCTGGGGTCTCATGTCTGAGAAAGGGCCTATTAACGCTCTTAAAAAATTATGATGGAAATAAATGATTGCTTATAGCAGAAGGAACAAAGCCAATAACATTACCCTGTTAAAATGAAAGTGTTTTCTATGGTCATAAAGCTGATGGGAGGTATTGGTCATTTTTTTGGAATACTGTGGTACCTCAGGTCACGAACTTAATGTGTTCTACGATTTTGGAAAAGGTGGCCATGTTTGTGTTTGTGTGGGAAAGATGACCGTGGTCGTGTTTGTCACTCGATGAAGAGTTTGCAAACAAAAACAAAATTTTGCCAAACACTTCTGTTTGTGAACCAAATTGTTTGCAAATGAAAGCATTCAGGAACCGAGGTGCCACTGTAATTGTAAATCCTCAGCGCTGGAAGGAGTCAGAAGATAAGCAGCAGATTGTCTTTCCTGTATCAGAATTTAAAGGTTTAGACTTTTTTTTAAAGGAACACAAAGGGTGTAACCAAAGTTGTGTGAGACCCACCAATGTTGTTGTTTCCAATATAAACAAGCTCTGTTTTGTAGGGTTACACAGATACCATGAACAACTGAGACCAAGCTTTGCTGTTTGGGTTGCTTAAGGCATGGCTCTTTATGTCATTTTTGCAAATTCTACTGTCATCACTGTCTTTATCCTGAAATGACATTATTTCCATGACATAAAACCTGCATCTAAATGTGGCCACAGGTGAAACACTTCCCCTTGGCCAAGAAGAGCAAACTATTTTACTCTGTTTACCTACAAGAGCACATGAAAAATTCATCTAAGAAAACAAATTGGCTCATTATGTTGTAATGATATTAAATATAAATTATTTTTTGATTACTTTCATTATTCTATTCTATTAGGAAATACTTTAAAAACAGTGTGAATGTTCTCAGAGGTAAATGTTACTGTCAATTATGAAAACCATCACAATCTTTGATACAGGTTGGAATGAGATGTGGGAGATGAGACCAGGGAAATGAGTTGTTGGGATTCCTTGGCTCACAGTCAGCCCAGATCCTTGAATTAGTCCCCCAGTGCCAACACTATGTATACGCCAAATACTTCCCAGTCAGTCCACACCTTCGTTACCTGTCCTTCCCCATTTGTCTGTCTTTCTCTTTTCCTCTTCTCATTATATACCACAGTGGAGATGAACCTATGGCATGCACGCTGTAGCGGGCTGTTTGTATCATTAAAAGCTCTAAAAGGTTCGCCATCACTGACTGGCTCTGTTCATAGGCAAGTGGGGCAGGGACTAACTTTATTTTGCTATACCACCTGATAATTGCTGACAAAGGTACCATCTCCCCCTATTTTACAGATGGGGAAATTGAAATGCCAAAGTATTATACTTAGTCAAGGTCAGTATTCCTGAGAGATTTTCAGGCACCTCACCAAACTGTGGGGATTGATCACTTGACCCTAACCTGAAGTCTTTACACTGTGTTTAATAAGCATTTTACAGCCCCTGTCACTGCCTTATAGAACACATGAAAAGGCAGCACAATTTTCCTTAATCAGGAAGAAATGAGAGAGTAATACGGTTTAGATCTAAAGTGGCCCCCAAAAGTCTCATGTGTTTGGGAGATGATTAGATCATGGATGTGTTATTCTCATCAGTGGATTCACCCATGGATGAGTTCAGTAGTTCATGTGCTATTAGGAGGTGGAAAGACATGAGTTACTGAAGGCATGACGAGGAAGGGTATATTCTTGTCCCCAGCTCCTCCCTTCTCTGTTTTCTGGCTGCTATGGGGTAAGTAGCTGTCCTCTACCAGGCCCTTCCACCATGACATTTCTGCCTTGGAGCTAACTAACCATGGACTGAACCCAGTGGGAACTGTGAAGTGAAATAAATCTCTCCTCTTAAATTGAGGTGTCTGGTATTTTGTTCCAGTGATGGACATCTTATTAATACAAGCAACTAAAGCTATGTCTACATAAAAACAATATCCTACATCTATGAATGCATATCCTATATTCTCAAGTGCAAGTCAAATAATCACTCAGTGGGAATCCCACAGGAAATGCCTAATAGGATTTCTTCCTACGATGAAGCCTCCCATCGTATGGACAGACAGATTCTCATGGCAGATGCCCTTCAGAAAAGGACTCCAACACAAAGGCTACGGGCACAAAGGCATCCTCCAAGGAACTCTTAAAAAGCAGTCATAAGTACTAAGTGAATGGTGCCCAGACCACAGGCCACTCTTGACTCCAAAGGTTTCCTTCCCCTCTGACCTTTGTCCTAGAGCACAGTCTGAAATTCTAAAAAAGCATATTATAAAAATGTGTTTGGCAGTCTTGATTAGATTAGACTCTGGATTAGATCTTGGGGCCACTATGTTCTCTGTTGAGGATTTCCATTCTCACATCACTTCTTTATTAAGAGATTTACAAATACCAAAGTGACACAGCTTCCTTGAATGAGTGTTCTAAATGCCTCTCCAGAGCCTTTGATTATGTGGAGGAAGCGCAACATGTTCATAACAAATCACTCCTTTGTGTTTTTATAATTAGTTGGTTCTCTTCCTCTTCTTAATGCTACAGCTAATGATATATTCATTAGTCAAACAACACAAAAGCTGCAATAAATTGCATTTATTATAATATGATATAAATATTAGCATGAATGTGGAATTTCTGGATCTTTATTTTCTCTGACAGTAGCAAAATTCAAATATCTCTAGCATGGTGTTAACAGTGATCATTTTCTAACTACTTAGGACAATCTACCTTTCTAAAAAACCTACCTTTTTGAATATTGTTTTATTCATAGCCTGAGCTATTACACATTCTGTTAGAAAGACTCACTTCTAGGGCTGTTTTCTTTGCATCTTAAGGTGGTAATGGGAAGGTATACTGATTTTCCTGTCAAAGTGGATTTGCCTTAAAACATGTGATAAAGGTGATGCATTAAAAAGGGGAGCATGAACATCTGGCCCTTTTTATGGAGTCAAATACCCACAAATTATAGAATTATGGGCATGCCTATAAATGCTTTGAAATGGTAAGCAACACAAGAGTCCAAGTGTAGAATTGCCTTAGGTCCGCCCTTTCTTACTGAATCTGTGGTCTGAGGATCGAGTTCTAGGCCTCCCTGTGTCTAGTCCTGTTTCTGGGCAGAGGGGGAGGGAAGTTAGAGTGTTTCTATCAACAGGTAGCTAGCTGTTGGTTCTTTGGAACACTTTGATTAGTTTTATTCCTTTTGCAGTAATGTACACATACACAAAATGAGTAGTTACAAAGGAGTGGGTATGGTCACTTTTTAGGTTCTTCAGTATTCTCTCACTTCATTTCTCCAGTTCTTTTAACGCAAACTTTGATTTAAACATCAGGCTCTATGGTCAGACCTGTGAAGCTCTGGGTGCTACCTGGGCCACACAGGTGGACAGCTTGGCCACCTACCTTGGCATTATCACTCCATTTGTCATTAGCCTGCGCCCTGAGTTCTAACAGAGCCTACCCAATGGCATCCTGTAACAAAGCCAAGGACAGCAGTATTTTTTTTTTTTTTTTTTTTTTTTTAATTCACAACAGGAAGAGCAGTTTTCAAAGAGTAGCACTCCTTCCTCATAAACACATAGTCTGGGCCAGCCAGCTCATTCCATTCAGGAAGTGGTGTGGGGCAGCCTAGCAGAGTGAGCTGGGCCTGGGCCTCTCTAAGGGAGGCAGAGGGTCCCAAGGCTGGGGACTTGGCTATGGATAGTAGTTGCTACTCTAATCATTCTCATTCTGAATATGAAATGGTAGACAACACAAAAGATGTAAAGAAATTTGCATAACAATTAGTTTTAGCCAGCCATTGACTAAATAGAAATACCTTATTTAAAAACAAATCAACAATCACAAAAACACCACTGAAAACTTATTTCCAAGCACAGAACCCAGAACATGAAAGTGAGCCATGGAAAGCAGGCACATGTCACACACAGAGACCAAAGGGTGGGCTTCTGGGTCTCTCCTGGGACGGGATGGCATCCTTTCCACTAGACTGGCAGGGAAGCCCTGTGGTGAGGTGAGCAGGACCTCCTCAGCAAGCCTAAGGGCAGGGACACAGACAGGGACACACCTCTGTGTGTTGATATGTGTAGAATAGCTCTCCCATAAGTTCTGTTGTACTTGGCCTCTGCTAGCCCCAAGGGGAATGGAAGGAGGAGGCAGGCACACAATGTGAGGTGGGGTGTGAGATCAGAACCCCCATACTTCTTTGGTGAATGAATTAGGGATTATCTCTGAAAAACCACTTAATTGCACTTTGGGTACAATTAATATGAATCGGCCCTAAATTTTGGAAAAGTCAGAGTCAATCAGCTCACTGCAGATGGCTTCATGGCACATCGTGGCATGCGTTTGGTTAAAACCTCTTCCCCACATAGCCTGAATCTCGCTTGATTTGCCTGTGATTCAAAAGCTGTGATTGAAAGAGCCGTCAGATTCACAGGTGTTCAGCTCGCTAGGGACGCTGCACGCAAATTGAAAATGCAGCAGCCATTAGTGTCCAGTCTCATTATTTTCATGGCTAGGAAAGGCTAAACATGAACACATTGGAACAAGAGCCCTTTTTAGGGAGGGGGGGGAAAGGTAATTGAAGACCCTCAACAGGGACAACATGTTCTGCAACTTCTGGAAGTAATCAGAGGAGTGAGCCAAACAGCCGAAGAACATTTGCACACAGTCTTAGGTGGCCAAGTCTAGGAGACGAACTGATTGAAAGGGGTCCAGAAAGAGGACTAAATCAACTTGGTCCCACTGAAAGTGGAGTCAGATCCAAGGGCATGCTAAGTTTTGAGATTAGCTTTTTTAAAACTTTAAGTTAGATTTCCTGACTAAAATCCGATCAACTGTGTAATCATCCTGTTACATCAAACGACTTCATGGTACTTGATGGCAATGACATCAATCAATGGCTCTATCAGGCACCAATGGGCCATGAAGGTCCCTTGGCAAGTGGAGCATTAGATGCCCAAGGTCAAGGTCTGGACTAGAGAAATGTCCATGTGTCTCCTTCCTAGGAGATCCCTAGCATTATTTTCTACCCTCCTATTCTTCTACCCATACATTATCTTGAGTAGTAGAGAAGTTATTTTACCCTCTGCCTAGGGAAATAAATAGTAGAGTTTACAGAATTTGCCTATTGCATTATGTCAAGGCTGATAAAATGCTCATATGTTTCCAGTTTCTTCCTTTCAGGAAACTTGTTTATGTGTAAGATTTTTAGGACTTTGAAAAGTGAGATTTTAAAACTCTGAAATTTCTATTCTAGTAAAATAAGCACATAATTCATATGAATATTTCCTTCATTTGCAGAAAATGATTCAGTTCTAACTTGCTGGGTTTAACCCCTGTGCTGATCTCTTTAAACTATATGTATAGTTCAATCTCAATAACAGAACTGTTATCTAAAACCCACACTAAGACATTGATTACTGCATAATTTCAAAGTATGCTTTCAATGGAGAGGGACAGTGGCTTCTTGTAAGCTGCTGGAGTGTCCACCAGAGGTAGGCTCCACCCTTTTTGTAACCAGCTGCAATTAACATTTAATTTCTGCCATCCTTGCGTGGGGCATCCATCACAAAGCTTGACGTGGCTATGTACTCAGAACCAGAAATTTAGTATTTTGGTTGCTCCAGTGATTTTTGCTCAGACTACCAATCAATACTAAATAAAGCTATTTCAACAAAGTAAAATGGCATAAAAACTACTCTATTCTTGATAACAACTAATGACAATGAGGCTTCACTTTATTGTATGTCAATCTCAATCCTGAAGCCAAGTGACAGGCCACCTTGTGAACAAGCTTGTTAGGAACAAGAGTGACTGCATTATAAACAGAACTTTCTGTTGGAGTAGTCATTGGCACATAGTGGCTACAGACTGAAGTGTCCTCAAACAGTTGTCTTTAATAAAATAAGGGCATTGGATGAGATTCTAAAAATAAACAGAAGGAATGGATTCTATGGTTTCTGGATTCTCTAGATGGTGGGTGGAGGTATCAAGCAAGTTAGGATACTATTAGCAACCTAATAAACTTTAGCAATATGCTCTCTAAAATCATGTTGACTTGGCAAGGTCATGTTTAAAAAGAGGCTGGGTTGAATATAATTATTTCTCTGAGGAAGGGTGAATAATTAATACCAAACTACTCACATAGTGGAAAGTTTTAAGCTTTGAGAAACTTGGTAGTTTCAATGAAGCTGGTCTGATCAGCATATTCCATTGCTCTTTTTTTCTGAAAGAAATTTATAGTTCATGTTTCTTTTATTTCAGTTTCTAACTATTTATAACAAGTGGAAAAAAGCAGTCACCTACTCAGTCATATGTCAGAAACTCTTAAGATCATTGCATAGTTCTGAATACTTGAGACAAGAACAATCAAAACAAGACAAAGGATTGTGTGAATTGAGCTCAGCAGAGAAAAATATCTGAGTTGAAAGAAAACAACCTAAAGCTTTAACGATAGCTTTGAAATCTGTAAGCTCATTCTGAATCACAAAAAGTAGGTCAAGCAGCTTGAAAGAATATGGATCTGCAAGTAAAGGAGGCAAACACTGAAGGGAAAATATTAAAATCCCCAAACACTAAAATCTTTTACCAGTTTAAAAAAGTAAACTTGGGGAATTATAAACTCATGCAGATAAGTCTGGACAAAAATACTAGGTAAAGGATTATCTGGCAAACATGAGCATGCATAAATCAGCTGCTCCAGATGACACATGGCCCCGGAGAATAAAAGAATTTGACTAATATGCTTACTGAACAATGGTGCAGTAAAAATGAATCATTATTTCTGAAAAATTACCTTGCACTGGAGGGGAGTCAGAAAATTGGAAAAAGACCAACAATGTGATAGTGATACAGAAAGAAAACAGAAGGAAAGAGTAGTGAAAAATTAATGTATGATATATACATATATATATATATATAATTGTTGGCTTAAAAATTGTGGAATAAATATTGGAGAAGTAAAATGTAAAAGGTTCAGAAAACCAGGGGTGAATAATCAGAGAATAATTTGCATTTAAATTATCACAAACAAGTTCATGAGATTATCTTGAAAACCATAATACTGTTTTTGTTATACTTAAGAATATAAGAAGTTGGAGTGGTGTGGAAAGGGATGGGCTGAACATGCTGTGTCTTGGGAATTATTTTAGTTTTACTATTAGTCCAAAGATTTAAAGGGAGGGTGGTGCTGCCGGAAATGGATAGAAATCACTAACAAAGGCGGTGGTAAGCCCAGTCATGGGAAGGTGTTTCAGATTGTGTCTTAACAATCACCATCATATTGCTCTGGATCAACACTCTTGATGGGTGACCAGGAAGTGAGTGTCACAAAATCTGTAAGATGACACTCTGTTGGGGAATACCCCAGAAGACACGGAGACAGGAGGAGGAAAAAACAAATCAAACTAGGTTAGACACAGAGACATCTGCAACTAGAAGGAATCTGCTTAAAATAGGTAATACTAGGCTGTAGAAATTTAGAAAGCAACACGATTTAGAGATGAGAAAGCTAAACTTGAATTCACACTGAGCAGGGAAGTGGGTGGGGAGGGAGGTCATTAGCATTTGTGGTTCCATTAAAAACTGTATTCAGAGGATATGACCCAGAGTGATGTTAAACCAGTAAAAATCCCCTCCTCTCCCCTCCTGGAATAATCTAGCAAAGGAAAAGTTCAGCAGAAGTAGCAAGAGCTCACCTTCCTGAGTTGCTCAGGTGCCAACTCCTCTTACATTGTTCTCATCCATTGTCGTGGGAATCCTGCATTATAATGGGAAGCCATCATTTGCTTTTTACAGATGTGTACTTAGGAGTCCGAGTGTCTTCATTGTCCTGTTTGTTGGCTGGTTCTGACATCAGATGTTCACATAGGTCCTTCCAGCACTTCCTTCTGCCATCTGCTCAAATGGCAGTTTCCTATCAAGGTCTTTTTATGTAAAACAGTATCTCCTTACCCTGATTTATTTCACACCACTTACATCCAGAATTTACAGCAGAATCCAGGAGCCCAGGACATGCTTAATATTTCATAAGCATTTGATAAATATTTGTTATTATTATACTCTTCCCAGGAGCAAGTGTTTTCTTTTTTACTACCTAAATACAAGCTCCTCATGCATTTACCATTGTTTGGAAAATTATACTTAGAAAACAAAACACTGAACAAAGCATAAGAACTCTTGAGAAGTGAGAAATATCTTGTTGGATTTTTTTTTTTTTTTTTTAGAACATTGATTTATTTCCACTGGGCATTTCCATCTGTCTCTGTAAAGTACTGTTTTTATTAATAGAAATTCCCTGCCTTTGCTAAAGGTCAAACAGTTGTTAAGGAATTGGAAGGAGAATCATATCTTTGGACTCCCTTGGGGTCCACATGCTCCAATTCAACCCTGTGGACCACACCAAGGAAGAAAGGGAGCTGTGTCTAAACAAACCAACTGAATGTGATAAATCAATCACCCTGAGGCTTTCTTTAAAAAACATCAAGCAACTAAATGGGCGGGGTGTGGTTAAAAAATCAGATTGACTACATTTCCCTTTATTTTGTAATTGAGTCATAGAAAATTTTTTTCTTAGACTCTTTCACCTCCCTAGTCTTATTTCTGAGGCCTCTCGTCACTCCTGCCTAGTTGCTACCAGATTTTTAAAACCTCTGAAGCAGATTATAAGTGTTTGGGGGGCTTTTTATGGAGAATGAAGCACCTTTCAGGGGGTTCATAAGCTTTTTTTGGCAAAGATAAAAGAATTCTAATTCCCTGATGAGTTGAGCTGCTGTGCTGCGTAGAACCAAGGAGGCCAAAAGATGGGAATCTCAAGGACTCTCAAGTAGTAAGACGTCAGCACCGCAGCCGAATACCACATGAGTGTCTTTTCTGAAGCGAAAACATGCACATGGAGCGATGAAAGTTGGCTTATGGAAAACACACGGCTGGCACTGATCAACATGGTCTCATGCAGCCCTGGCAACGCCTTCACGAGCGTTGTAAGATAACTATCACAACTCAGAGACGCTAAGGCGACTGCCCATGGACACGCACCTAGCAAGTGGCAGGACCAGGGCCGTCTGGCTCAAGTTCACACCGGTAATCATACTGTTTGTCCCCAGTGAGACTTTAGACTTATCAGGGTTGGCATCACGGGGAAGAGAGACTTCTATACTTCTGACGGTGATCAGATACATTTTCTATAACTGTAGTGGCATCTAAGAAGGAAGATTATTCCAGATGCATGTGTAATAGGGCAAATTTGATCCTCTGTAGTCTATCACCAGTTAGCTCACGAAGCCAAAAATGCTTTTGGCTGATCACTTCGAAGAACACTTTTGAAACCTCTGCTCTTTTATGCCTACTTCAGTAGAAGAAAAATAACTGCACAAGCCAGAAAGCTCTATGTCCAGCATAATTTTAACTGGCCAGAGAAATTCCCAGGTATTCTAAATAGCAAAGTTTAATCTATAAAGCAATTATTTGTCCAAATCCATCTCAGTCCTTCAATCTGGTCTTAGTGAATCATAGACCTGGGGCAACATAACCGTGCGCACGCACGCACACACACGTATGCTAGCAATGCCATCACTATGGCAACAAAGGGAGATACTTAAAAAAAAAAAAGCCCTGGTCCTAAAATCTGGATGCCTGCATCCTTGGCTGGCTAGATTACCTAAAGAAGCTTCCTCAACCTCACTTAATCTTAGTTTCCTCATCAATAAGGTAAGGAATTAACTGCATTTCCTGTACTGTTCAACTGAGGTCATTTGTTGATCATCACAATGTTTACGGAACACTTACAACGTTCCAAGTATCAACTAAATGCTTCATGTGTGTTGTATCTAATTCTCATCCCCATGAGGTAGGTACTATCACTAAGCTCTAATTTAAGAGTGAGAATCTTGCAGTTTAGCTGAGGCTAAATAATTTAGCTATCCAAAGGTAGACAGCTAGTCAACGATGAGCCTGGATTTAAACTCAGATCTAAGTGACTTCAGAGGCCACAATTTTAACAACTAATAGCTGAAGCTTGTAGCTACTTTGGGTTGGAACTCTTCCCTTCCTCTTTGCTGCCGTCCTTTGTACATGAAACCCTTACCGCTATGTGAAAGTGGGAATGGCATACTCAAATGTGAAGCTTTACTACTTATCAAATGGTCCAGGTCGCATCTGTACAAAGTTGGCCAGGAAGTCCCACAAGATCCAGCAGGCCAGACTCTCTCAGAGGACACACAGTTCCCAAGGGACACAATGTTCACAGCCACATGCCTCAGTGTAACACATCTACAGCACTGCTTTGCCTAAAGCTGCTAGCTGAAAAATTCTAACTAGCTCTGGTTTTATTGCTTCCTGAGGACGTATTTTATACAATAATGTTTAACAACATACAACAATATTAACATTGTTTCCAACAAAATGTCATGACTTGTTCAGTGTCACACAGCCCATTACTGAGGGCTGTGTCACATGGGTAAATCATTATGCCTTCACCTGGAGGAAGAGGGAAGATGCACAGGGAAGAGGAAGTAGGAGTTGCAGTGTTAAAGTCACAAGGAGCTAAACAGCTGAGGAAGGCAGATTGGGGGACAGAGCCTCAAGAGAGAAGCAGTTATGATCAGGGACCTGAGGAATGTTGGAGGCAGAGCTTTGAGGCAGGTGTGGTCCTTGTCTGCTGATGGCTGGCTCAGGCCTCTCCCATCTTCACCCTCGCACGCTGGCCACCCCTGTCTGAGCTCGTCAGTCACTCACCGGTCTTTTCAGAGAGGAAGGGACTGTATGGTTTCAGCACTTCCCCTTTTCTGATCTCAATGCATCCATGATTGGTGTCGAAGTTTAGATATTACCAAATTTCATCAAATCAGACTTTATCAATTGTGAAATAAGTTGTTATTTTACAAATCACCAAGAAAAGAAAAAAACACTGTCAATTTTCTTTGTATGCAGCCTGCTTTCGGGGATATTAAAGAGTATATTTTAGGATTAACAGAATATGTTCTCGTAACTACTGCCATTGCTCATAAAACCCACAGTTTAAGGGCTTCCTCTGTCAGATTCTTGGTGAATACTTCATATAATTTTATCCAGTACTCACAAAAACCTGAGAGGTAGGTATTGTTATTCCCATTTTTAGGTGAGAAAGGCTCAGAGAAGCTGAGTAACTTGCCCAAGGCTGCAGGGCTGGCAGGGACTGGATAAGGAATGTGAATCAGCCTGACTCCGGAGTGTGCCTGGTCACTCATTCACCAGGCATCTTGCTTCCAACCTTCCAGTGGAGCGATTTCGGTTGTCAGGATGGAAGTGGACTCACTCCTCGTCTCGGGGTCCTAGCCTCTTCTTCTCTCACTGCTCTGAGGAGAGTGGCCAGGGAAAGAAGGTGGGGAAAGGTGAGCCTTCTGGCCTGCAGTATGGAAGAGGGAGACGGGAGAAATGGCTGAGACGGGTGCCGGGGCTGCGGGAGCAGCTTCTCCAGGGAAATGCCCAAGGATGAGAATCAGAAGGAAAGTGGAGACTGACCCTGGACAGCTGGGCAGAAAGCACTGCTGCAAAGTTGGTGACCGTGGCTCAAGGCTCTGGCTTGCGTGTACTACTCCAGGGACCTGAGAGGGGACCAACAAGCTGTGGCGCTTTTGTTTTAAAATTAATCTTGTAAACTGGCAGCATTTCAGGTTTGGCCAAGCTGGTTCCTCCGAAGCCCATCTTGGTGTTTGTGAAGGGGGCGGGGTGCAGAGAATGCTGGAGGCCACTGGCACATCAGAGAAAGACACTCCCTTTTTCTCTGCACAGAAAGGGAATGTGACTAAGAGAAAAGGATATCTGCTTCTTTGGCCTGCAAGTTTTATTTGGCTTGCAAAAGTGGGCCATTTCCTGCCCCATTCCTTCCAAGGCCAGCCCCACAGACTGTCAGTGAGAAAGTGTCCTGTGTTAACTTTGCAAATGCTGTGTTCTAGTGCCAAGGAGTCCGGAGGGCTTGTTTCTCAAGCAGTGGTCTCCAAAGTGTGAGGAATGGGTTTGGGAGCAGGGGAGACTGCGCTAGAACTCTCACCACTGCTTCTTATCCTTTAGAAAGGTTTCTGTGCATGTTCTATAAGGGATGCATTGATGCAGCGGTACATGTGTATAGTTTAGAGATAAGCATACATATGACAGTACATATAACTATACACATATGATACCTACGTGACTATATGTGTATGGCTGTTTTTACATACACGAATATATGACTATGTAAGTACATATACATATATGTATGTATAGGTAACTATACATACAAAGCTCATGATTCAAACAAGCCTCAAATAAGAAAATTATTAGACAACAAGAAAAAATATGAACAGACTGGACATTTGCTATTAAGGGATTATAGTGAACCTGGTTTTAGTGTGATACTAGTGTTGTGGACACAATTCTTAAGGATCTACCTTGTACATAATGGAATGTTCAGATAAAATGATATGATGTCTCAGACTTATTTTAAAATAATTCAAAAGGTTATAGGTAAATAAAGTTGGCCATGCACTGGTAATTGTTAAAGATGGGCATAAGGTACATGGAAGTTCATTATATACCTCTTTACTTTTGTATTTTTTGGAATTATTCCATTATAACAAGTTAAAATTAAGAAAAAAAAAATAAACCATCCAAATATGAGTCTGTAAGACCTTTAAAGAAACCCCACTTTGCCTCTCCTCTACCTGCCACAGTCACATGACTAAAAGGCAAACACTATCTGCCGGGCATCAGAGTGGAATCTTGAAACTGCTGGGGTTTGACATGGCAGAAGTTTTCCAAGCGAGAACATTTTAGATCAGAAAGTGAAGAGTTTGTAACTGTAATTGCTTCACTGCTGGCAAAAGAGAACTTGTTGCTTCTCAAGGAGAAAAAAATAAGACCGTGAAGCAGGATCACAATGCTCTTTGGACATCAAAGACTCATTACAAGGCAGCATTTTGATGAGTTCATTGTAAATGAATCAGGAACAGACAGCTTCAATTTCCTTCAAAACACACAAGTCTAAAAAGTTAAAGAAAAATACCCTGTTAAAACATGTGCTGAACTGAAATGCTCCAAAACACATTAAGAAAGTCACTGAACCCAATGAGTCCTGGCTTTGCCCCCTGAGACTGGACCTCATTCCCATTCGAGTATGATTTCTCCACCTCACTCCATTTCCTCTGTAAACTCTGCCTCCTTCCTTTTAGGTTCTCAGCCAAACTTGACTTCAGATGCTCAAAACATATTACAGGCAAAATCCAGAGATCGGCAGTATTTTTTTTTTTTTCCAATTTTGATGAAAAAGAGACATAATCTTTGAGACTCACTTTGGAAATCATTTCCTGGCAAACCCATAAGGCTCACCCTGTTGGACTGAGCTTTGAAAAGTGTTGGGGGTCGTTAACCCAGCAAAAATGAAGTGGGGAGGAAATGGATGCTGAGCTCATCCGACTGTGTTCCTCTCATGCCTCTTCCTCCCTCCTCACTCATGCCAGAGAGAATCCAACTGCAAGAATCTAGGCATGCCTGTGTGGATCCCCATGAGGAGAAGGCTTTTAAAAAGAAGCTTTCCAGGGCCGGTGAGATGGCTCAGCAGCGTACGCGCCTGCCTAGCAAGCGCGAGGGCCTGAGTTCGACTCCTGGAACCCACATATGAGAAAAGGGCCGGTGATATCGCTCAGCGGCACGGGCACCTGCTGGCGCGCAAGGTCCTGAGGTCGACCCCCTGTACCCACAAAAAAAAAAAAACTATGAGGCCCATACCTCATAGTTTTGGTATGAGGCCTTGACCTAGGGAAGGGAAGTGGAGAACTAGACCACCGCATGACTGATATACAAAAGGAAGACAAGCAATCTGCTCACTGGAAAGCCCTGAGGGCCCAGCTATGTAGGAGTCAGGGCTCTCTTTGGCCTGTGAGTCCAAGAAATTTCTTTGTTGGACAAAGTCAGTGCAGTGTGTCAGAGGGGTGTTTTGCAAGTTGCTTTGAGAAAGTTCTCCTAGGGAGGTGGTGGGTGGTTAAAGTCCTTGGTCCTATGAAACACGGTGGGTGTTCTGTCCTTGACTCCTGTGGCCGACTCCAGTTTGCAGGAAGGACACACGAAGCCCCCCAACTCTGCTGCTCTTGGCAGTTCCTCCAGGAGGCCTCATCCTTCCATACCCCTAAGTGATTCAAGTTGCAAAACTGAAATTGCTCATTTTAATTTTTTGAGTACAAAACCCCAGTGGGAATAAGCCTTGCCTGTTTAGAACTACTATCTCACAGGGTTCAGGGACTACAGTATAACTTTCCTCTCCAGATTCTGGCATGAATACTGTTCATAGTGATTCCACTTTCAAATTAAAAATATTTATCTGACTCTAAGCGAGATAGAGAACTGGCATTTCCTGGCTTCCTAAGAAGTCGCATAGCTAAGCAGTAATGCTAGTTTCCAGGATGTGTGATCTTCTAGTATCCATGCTAAACTGTCTTGCTGATCTGTGTCCCTAAAGTAAAGGACAGATATTTACTTTGAAAAGTAAGGCCCCAACTCAAAGCTCAGAGTCTGCCCCATAGGAGAGAATAGGTCCCAATATTCACAAGAGCAGGAGAGTGAAAAGTATTACCCAAGGTGACAGGAGTGAGAGAAGTTTTGAAGGTAGAGGAAACAGAGAAAATATTTTTCTGTAAGTGGCTCTTGAGGGTTTGCTGTCAGGCCATAATATATATCATGTACAGCATCATCCGTCCAAACTCCTATGTTTTCCCCTGAGATTTCTGTGAAACTAAATATTTAAAGAAAAGTTATGAAAGCCATAATAGATCACTGACCAAGGCAATGATGATTTCAGCTGGTCAAGTACAGGGCTGTGTTCTGGAACATCTGAATGAGGCTGGCTTGAATCATTCTGAGCAAGATCAAGTTTCTCCTCCATAGAAACCAAACCAGGGTCTTCTTTATCACAGCTTGCAGCATTCACAAATTGGCTAAGACACCATGAATTACATGGCAAATTCATGTCATTCAGTCCAACTTAATTCTGCACTGAACTGTGCAGAAGCTGGGCATGGGATATTAGCATCTCTCAACTTCTAAGAACTCACAAGTGGAGTGGAGAGACACAAAAGTTTCTGATGAGGCACAGCATTGAGGGACAGAGAGAAGTGCCAATTTTCAGCAGGAAGTTGGTGAGCTGCATGTCAGCTGGAGCAAAGAGTTCTTTAATGGTTGTGCCCCTAAAAATCAGTTGGGAGCTTGTTCAGAATGGGAATGGGGCCCATATGAACAATCCGAGAAGCTCAAGGATGAAAATGGTGGTCCCTCCTCCACAGATGGTTCTGTTATTAGATTTGGGTAGAGCTCATGCATCTGCATTTGGAAAGCAAACCTAGCCCCCAGTACTGATATGAGTGGTCCTCAGGTCCACACTGTTCTAAGGCATTCATGTTTGAGTCCTCAGGTGTTGGGCTCTACAGAGGCCCCAACACATGAGGACACTGATTTCTTAGATTCCTTTTGGGGTTGAGGAAATTCAGAGAGTTCATGGGGGTCTGGGGTAAGGGCTTGTGGGGAAGAAAGTGTTGCCCTTTATCCCATGGCATGTTCTCTACAGACCCAGGCGCCAACCTGGACTCCATGCCCCAGGTCAGTGCACAGGGATGCCATGCTGAATACTCTAGGTTTAGGCTGAATCACTCTCCTTTGAGTCAGGCAACAGATGAAACAGGATGTGTTTAGAAGTTGCTGCCCAGGTCATAAAGAATTGGTCCTCAAGGCCAAACCAGACTTGCAGAAGTTATCTGTTGGATGGGACCCAGGGTTGCTGTTTTAAATTGAACTTCTTGTAAATTTAAATGCTTTCCCTTTTAAAATTTGAAGATTAGATATAGATACAGATATATAGATATTCACTTGTTCTATGGTTGACCTGAGGGGCCTGACCATCTCCTTTGGTCTTATACCTGAATGATTTACATTTTAAAATAATCCCTGCCTGGCTCTCGCAGGCAATTGAGTTTGAGACCCTAGGCTACCTGCAAGTGTAGAAGACAAAGCAAGCCTCACAAGGCCAGAACCCAAAGCTCAAATGAGTGGTGAAGGAAGCCTGGTAACTCCACTGCGCTCTGCCTGCCTTGGAGATCCAATGACCCAAGGCAGATAAGAGACAAATCTCTTCATCTCAGGGACACACAGCCATCTCCCCATTGCCCCTGCTCCCAAGGGTGTTAAACTAGCTCGGCAGTCCCATTTACTGCTCAAAATTGTTTTTCAAAGCTTTCGTGACAACTACAGCAAGCCCCAAACTTCTGCCAATGTTGTTTACCCTGCCTAAAATGCTTTCTCTTTCTACCCCAGATTCTGCCTCATTTCTCTATCTACTTGAAGGTCCAGCTCAAACCCTGAAGTTCTCTAGGATCTGGGGGTGGACAATCTCTACCTCCTCTAACTCATTACCTACTTCATTTTGAAAAGACTTGTCCCCTTCTGCCTTGGCTCATTGTTTCCATTTCTTACATATGTAAGTCTCACCTTCTCAATTAGTTGTCAACCCTTAGAAGGTGGGTACTGTTTCTAATTTCCTACTGCCTATATTCGCCTATGGCATAGTACCTGAAATATGTCACTAATCCAATGATGTTTTAATTATCACCAGTAGCATCAGGTAATATCTGCATAAGATTCCCTCACAAAGCATCTCCAGCAATTGGAAATTTCTGAGAAAGTTCTGTCACATAAGCTTGGGAACAGTGTCTTGGCAATTCCCTAGCACCATGCTTTCTGGATCACTTCACATCTTAGAAAGAATGACCTATTTGAGCCCACTCTGTTATGCAACAGAAAAGTTGCCTTTGGTTCATGTAATTGTAGAAAAGAAAATTTCTAAGCCAATATGAAAAGCCTCCCTTCCATTAGGCTATGAGACTGAACCGAATGGAAGGGCTCTTTGGTAGCAACCAAAGTGGGATGCATGGTACCTCCCACAAAGAACCTGTGAATGGGACCTTATTTTGGAAAGAAAATCTTAGAGGTGTGATTAAATTATGGCTCTCAAGATATCATCACCCTGGAGTATCCAAATGGGCCCTAAATCTAATGACAAATGTCCTTATAAGGAGGACATAACAGAACTAGAAAGGACATAGAAGATGGCCATGTGCAGATAGAGGTGGAAATTGGAGTTATGCAGCCACAAGGCAAGGAATACCTTTAGAAACTGGCAGGATGTAAGCAAGGGTTCTCTCATGGCTCTCCTATGGAACATGGACTTGCTGAGTCCTTGATTCAAGATTCTGGACTCTGGAAGTGTGGGAGAATAAATGACTAGATACCCAGCTTTTTGTATTTGGTCACAGCGCTCTTAGGAAATGAATACAACAACTAACAAGGATAGCAGATGGGAGCGAGTGGGCAGGAAGGAATGCTATGGCACTGGATTTCAGACTTTTCAACTTTGGCATCTACCAAGAGACAGGAAAGAGCCTTTCATAATCCCAGTTAGCTCTGCCATTGTATGTGTTTCTAGAAAAGCCTCCACACTCATCATTTACCCAGGGATGCTCATGATTCAGGTTTAAGCCAGGCACTTTCTCTTTGAGCCTTCTTATCTAAGGTGCATTGGGGTTACATTCCAAAAAGGTCAACCAGATAATCCTGAAATGTAGAGTCCTCAAAACAAATGATCTGCCTTGAAGGACTTAGCTCTATTTACCAAGCATTTATCAAGCAGCTACTGTGCTAGACAAATTGGTTAGTCTAGCTAATTACAAAAGAGGAACTCCACCCAATCATGGGTAGTATCACCATCTAAATATGCCCAGCCAAGCTTTTCTAATCAGAGCTCTATGAACTCTATTTAAATTCCTGTGTTTCATTTGCACCGTGACTCTCATTTATACATAAACCAACTCTTGCTATTTTTACCTGTCTGGTTAATAAGGAAGAATACATTTTTTGGTAAATGCACTCAACACTGAGGTATTCACAGCAACACTTTTTATATGACTGATAGAAGCTGTTCACATCGATCTGCAATCCTCTTTCAAAGATTACTAACAAAAGGAGCCAGAAAATATATTTATATTAAAGGCTGGGGACACAAGTCATTACCTTTCATAAAATAAACTTAGGTCATGTAAGAAAATGGCTTTATGTTTTAGAGATGTACAATGAAGTATTTAGAGGTGAAATGTTATGACGACTACCATTTACTCTAGTCCAATTTTCAGCAAAAAAATGAAATATATGAAGAAAATGTAGTAAAATATTAAACATTAAATTGAGGCAGTGGGAGTTTGGTGATCATGGCACAGTTCTTTATTTCCCATAGGTTTAAAAATGAAAAAAATAAAATTAAATGGAAAATACATATTCTTTATGCACAGGGTTATCTTATCCCTTTATTGATGCTGTACCTGTTTTCAGGAATGAAGACTGACAGTCTCCAGAAAGGGATGATACCTGCTTGCAATTAGAAATACCCAACAAAGGACGCAGATCTGCGCATGCAGGCTCTATTCTTAACTGCTCTTTGGGTTCTATTTATGGAAAGAGGAAAACACACATCTACTGAGAAAAAGCCGAGTACAAAAACGCAATGTTGGAACAAAGGGAAAAAAAAATGCCTTGTTGGAAAAGCACCGCTCCCTGTAAGATGGTGTTTAGTTTTAAGTCATAGACTGCAGCTAAGCGTGCTGCTTTAAACTGCTGGCAGGGCATTTTGTCCATGTGCATCCAGCATATATAGAATTTATTCCTCCAAACAGAAATGCCAGCCAGGGAACTGACTCGGGTCCCACCCCCAACACAGCCGACACACAAACCCAGGCAGCAGGCACGATTAGAGGAGACTCACAGTTCGGAATACAGGAAGTGCAGGTTGCCCACATTGTCAATGTAGTTGGCAGGACTGAGCCAGGGCAAGACCAGCAACAGAAGCGCCTTCATCTTCCCAGCAAGGTGCTGCTTTCTTCCTGCCACCTTCTCTCTGTCCGATGCAGTGCCTAACCCAGCCCCTTCAAGCAAACCTGGCCATGTCCCCGCAATCAGTAGATCATAACAAATACGACTTAGTGTCTTTAGATTAAGCCACACTATAAATCATGGGCCTGTAAGAGGATTATGCCTCTGACTCTCAGATGAGATGTGAGATCGGAGGGACCCACCATGGTTGGCAAGAGGGCTTAGGCTGAGAGCAGGAAGGCTGATGCCCAGGAGAGGGACCGGCCCCTCCTGCAGGATGCAGACTGGTTCCTGGGAAGCAGCTGGTACATTTACATCACTTGCCAGGAGGGCCAGGCTGGGAGAAAAACTGTGCTGTGAGAGGACATGAGCATAGTACATTCGGACCCCACTGTGTGAATTGGGAAATAATCAGAAGCTGCCCTGCAGCTCGCTGGAGCAAGCCACCGTAAGAAATTAGCGTCACAGGGCACAGCCTGAGGGTCCGAGCTGAGAGTGAGCCTTCAGATACTGCACCACAGGAGCTGCTTAAATTGGAACCACCTCCCCCTCCTGAGTGCGGTGTATCTATTTAAAACGCGTGTTTAAGACATTTTACTGAACACTGTGCTGACTGCACCGTCATGTGTAAGCGAAAGGACAGCTGTCTGGCCAATTTTAAAAACTGGCTCAATAGAAGAACAGGCTGTGCCATTCTCTTATCACAGTCAGCTCTGATAGACATGAAGTTCTGTCCAAATAATGCACAGGTGCCTGCTCTGTGAGGAAGAGGTCACCCCATCTTTCCTCCTCTGAGTAGCTGAATTAAGCTCAGAAACTGGGTGGGCGGCCCTGGGTATCTCACTTAAGCTCCCGAGGCTCAGTCACTCATCTCTGTAATGGACCTAATAACACCTGATCCAGCAGCAACTGGACCCCATCACTTCTTCCAGCTTTAAGGTCTGCAATTCTAGACTGCACCACCTGCCCTCACGCAAGGGCTCCTTTCCATGCTGACGTTCTGGAAGGCCACAGAAGCCCCCAGGACTCCCCTCTCTCTACCCTACATCCAAGAAGAGTAAAGTCTGTTTTGCCAACCCCAGGCTGAAACCTTAATGGAAATAGCTCAAAGGGATAATGGCATTAATGATACCCAAGCAGGGACAGTAACCGCTCTTGACAAGAAGACCACAGCAAAGGCTACAGGGTGAGACCAGCTGCTCGCAGCTCTTTCAGCTGAGGCAGGGCTGAACGAGTTTAAATACAGCAGAGCCTCAGAAGGTGCAGACTCAACTTCTACAATTTAGGCCAAAAAGAAACCACCTTGAGGGCTGGGGATGTAGCTCAGTGGTTGAGGGCTTGGCTAGCATATGTGAGGCCCTGGGTTTGATTCTCTGTGTGAGGAAAAAAGAGGGAGGGGGGAGAGAGGAAGAGAGGGAAGAGAGGAGAGGAGAGGAGAGAAGGAAAGGGAAGGGGAGAAGAGGGGAGGGGAGGAGAGGAGAGGAGATGAGGCAGAGAGAGAGAGAGAGAGAGAGAGAGAGAGAGAGAGAGAGAGAGAGAACCTTGATAAAGCATGGCATGTAATTTCTAATTTTGTTGAGGCCCATATTTGAATTGTATTCTGTGTAAGGCTGGTATGCAAGAGTGAGTCAGAGTTGGTGAAAAACTGTAAAAACAAATAGGTACTGAAGTCAGACAAGCTTGAGATCTGAATCCTAGTCCTGCCACATACTGGCTGTGTGACACTGGGTTTATTGCTTAACCTCTCTGAAAGTCTGTATCTTCCTCTATAAAAGAAAAACAATAATAATAGCGCCTAACTCAGAGCATTATTATGAAGGTGGAATGAGATTATGCCTATAAACAATAAAAGGCTCAATGAGTGTCAGCTATTATTATTAATTACTATTAATAGCAGCAAATAGCCCTAGCTTGTGGCTCAGCACCTATCTCTAAAAGGCTTTGTTACTCTCTTCATATCCCTTCTCTCCCCCTACGCAATGAGGCAAATGACATGTTATATTCTCTTGCTGAATATGGGGCTTCATAAAGTTCTGAGATCTGCTCTTCTTGGACAGCTGAGTCCTACTGAACAAGATCACGGTCCAGAGGTAACAGGATTGGTATTGGATTGCATTTCTGACAATCGTGGACGAGTCAGAGTGCTCCTGACATTTGATAAGTCTTCTATGAAAAAAGAAGGGTGCCGGGCCGGTGAGATGGCTCAGCAGCGTAAGCGCCTGCCTGGCAAGCGCGAGGGCCCGAGTTCGACTCCTGGATCCCACATATGAAAAAAGGGCCGGTGATATCGCTCAGTGGCATGGGCACCTGCTGGCGCGCGAGGTCCTGAGGTCGACCCCCGGTACCCACAAAAAAAAAAAAAAAAAAAAAAAAGAAGGGTGCCGACTCATTCATCTCCTTGTATTTTAGGGGGATAAAATTAATGAATGTTAATGCAATGTAAAAATAAAGGTATTGTTTTGTTGTTGCTTTATATCACTACTGCGACCACTGCTGGCTGCCTATCCAAGATCTAATCTCTCCTTTCGTAAAACAGAACCAAAATTTTGCTCATGGAGGCAACGTGCTTAGCTTCTCTTGCAGATGGGTGGCCATGTGACACTATACCCGCTGAGGAGGTATAAGCAGAAGTCACTGGGTGAAGCATCTCAGAAAGCGCTCTAAAGGACAGAGTTTGATTGAAATGTATTTTTCCCTTCCTGTCTTCTTCTGCCTGGACCTGGTATGTGATGCTGGGGTGAGCAGCCATTTTTGAGATTATGAGGTGACAAACTTAAAGGTGAAGCTAAACCAAAAACCAGAGGAGTCTGGATTCCTTATGGCACCATGGCCGCATCATCCGAGTCCTAGGCTTCCTACCACAATATTTTGTGTTATATGAACAAAACTTCTACCTGGTTAGACCTATACAATTTGAATGTTCTATTTCCTTTTGTTTGTAATCATAATTAATACAATCCCTTGGGGATAAAATCCCCACCTTCACATGACCATGGATTTACTCTATAGCTTTCTTTGTAGGAAACAGCTCCAATCCTAATGCTTGGGACCGATGGTTTACCTGGCAGCCTTGTTTATATTTAAATGTCACTTTAGACACCACCTACCACCTCCTGTTTTTTTGTTTCCTTTCCTAAACAGAGGTCAGGTAGGGGCCGGGAAGAAGGTGGGTTCAGGATTACAAGGTCACAGTTAGGATTATGCTAAAGCACAATTATTCAGCCAGGCTGAAATGACCAACAAGACTAGGAACAAACTTAACCTTCCACAGGTAACCCGGCTCTAGATTCTCCTCCCTTCAACAAATCGTCTGGGTTGAGCCTGTGCTGAACCGAATGCACTGTGGAAAAAGGCCCTGACAGAAGCAAAGGTCAGGAAGGCTCCTGGGGAGATCTCTGGAGAAGAGGCTTCCAAGACAGCAAATGTACGCTTAACCAAGCAAACATCCCACAAGAACTTCAGCTGGGTGTGTCCGGGCCAGTCATATCACATTCTCATTCCGGGCTCCTTTCAGAACATTCAACAATGGTCTCTTTATTCACACTAGTAAGTGACCGAAGAGGGGCAGCTTTAGAGAGGGCGAGACTCTGAAGGGCAAAGGGACTTGTCCTCTGAAACAATCTTCTGCATGTCTGCTTTCAGCTTCTCTCCTTTACCTTTCAAAGATCATTTCCTCTGACGTGAAACCTGGAAACCTTGGTAAATACCATACATGCAGAAGAGGATTTTACACAATGAAGATGTGGTCTTTGCCCTAAGATGACTTTCACTCAGGATCGAGGAAAGTGAAGCTTGGCCTCCACACCCTCTCTGGGTGGTATATATGGACAGAGTCGCAGCGCCCACTATATCCACTGGCAGAGCCCATCACCCTAGTGGGAATTCCCTGCAGGAGATCCATGTGATGGGAGTCTACAAGCGTCCGACAAGGCAGAAGTCAACACAATCAACCAGAAGAAACCAAAGCTAGCCACAGGCTCAGGGTTACTCCCAGAGGAGAGGTTCTTTAGTCTGATCAGAAATAGTCATGTGGGGCCGGTGAGATGGCTCAGCGGTGTAAGTGTCTGCCTGGCAAGTGCGAGGGCCCGAGTTCGACTCCCGGAACCCACATACGAAAAAAGGGCCGGTGATATCGCCCAGTGGCACGGGCGCCTGCTGGCGCGCAAGGTCCTGAGGTCGACCCCGGTACCCACAAAAAAAAAAAAAAAAAAAAAGAAAGAAATAGTCGTGTATGTAGTTGTGCAAATAGTCAAGCTGACTATGCCCCACACACAAGTCCATGGTCATCAGAGTGTGCAAAGTCTCAATGAGAACTCAGGAGCAGGTTCAAGACACCTACTGTACGGCCTTGTCATAGCTAGTAACAGTGCACTCTGCCCTCTTAAATTGCTAATAGAGTTGAAGAGTTTCCATCACACAAAAAATAGGCATGTGAAGTAATACATATAAATCACCTTGATTTAGCCATTCCACAGTAATACATATTTTAAGACATGATGATTGTGCATACTATCACTTATGTTAATTAAAAATAAAATTAAAAGCCATTTTGCTTAGATAATGCTTATTGAATAAAATGATATTAAAGATCAGTCAAAAATGCAAAGCTCCTGATAAACAGAAGTGATTCTCTACACATACACATGACAACGCAGCTACCAACATGGAGGCTTCATATAAGAAAGGAAGGAAAACACTATCTCCTAGTCACCTCTTAGTTTTTCCAGTTGAAAGGGCTCCTGATGTATGAGCTGTTTCATCTATTTAATGTCCTTCTAAAAGCAGGAAGAGATGGTCTGGCTGATCAGAGGGATCCAGAATCAAGTCCTAGATTCATTCACATCTTAGCCTTTGCCACTAGGCACCCAGGAACAGGAGGCAGGGGGAGAGAGTGGATATCAAGCATGTGATGACTAATATATAGAATACATTTTGGGAAATGCTGGCTGCAACCTACTTAGGAAGCTGGGGTGTGAGGAGGTTCGAGGGCTGGGGTGGGGCCCATGCTTCCCTGAAGGGGGGTTTCCTCTCAGAGAGCTGCTGAGGGACCTGTGAGAGACTCTGAGGCTGCAGCTCACATGGTGACTCGATTTCTGTCAGTCTGGGGTTCTTCCCTCACTGCAGCTTTTTCCTGTGCATATCATTATCAGCCAAATGATCATCAAGCCTTTCTTCCAGGCTTTCTCAAGATGTGTGGGTCACATGGCTGAGTGGGAGATGAGTGAAATTCCTGCCTGGCTTGGGGCAGTGAGCATGCACTGATGTCCTCTCTTCCAGGACCCCACAGGTCCCACAACAGTCTCCTTCCAGCCTCCCTTTCCCCACCTCTGCTTTCGCTTCACCCTCAAATCCATATGCCTCCTCATCCCTATTTTTAGGCACATTCTAGGCCCCAAACCACTTCCTAATGAGGAACGAGGAGAAGCATTGCTGTTCTCACTTTCTCCCTACAGAGCACCACCATTCTTTCCTCCTGCTATGGCTCATATTTAGATGTCTTTTTAAAGCCTTATGAGGTTATAAGTAGGGGTTTTTCAGAGATGGGTGGCTCTAGAGTGTGTGATGCTGGAACTGACGTAATATTAAGATTAAGGGTGTTAGCGCTGTCTGTCTTAAGTAGTCTATTAGGAAATAAGGGATAAAGAACTGTGGTCGCCCCTTGTTGTTTTGCTATTTTTTGCCCACCATGAACTGTTTTCTTCTGTGATGCCTGTCTGTCATGTCACCCTGCCTTGGAGCCAGCTGATTATAGAATAAAACCCCTATAAACTGTGAGCTAAATAAACCTTTCTTCTCTTAACTTGTGGGTGTTGAGTATTTTGTCTCAGCAGTGAGAAAAAAAAAAAAAAGACAGAATTTGGTTCCAGAGAAGTGGGGTCGTTGCTGTCACTATACCTGACCACGTGGTTCAGGAAGCCTTTTGGACTGGTTTGTGGGAAGAGTTTGGAAAGGTTCAGCTGAAAAAGGAGAGCTGGAACGCCTTAGGCTGTCCTTCATGGGAGATCTGGTTAGAGTTCAGAAGGCTGATAAAAATCCTGCTTGTAAAGACCGGGCTTGGCAGGTTTCTGCTGGAAAGGACTGCATTGGCTGTTGGATTCCAGATGATGTGTGTTATACCTTGGCAGAAATTTGTCTGCATTTCGCTCTTGTCCAAAGACTTTGCCCAAGACTGAGATTAAGGATGGTAGACCAATTAATCTGGCAGAAGAAATTTCAAGGCAGTTGAATGTTGAGGCTGTGGCATGGCTATTGTTGGGGGCTTTTAGCCAGATTTATGTTGTGAATCAAGAGCAAAGAGCCCAGCAGAATGATTTGAAATGTGAGTCTGGCCAGAAAGGATGCTCCAGTAAAGCTATGGTCTGCAAAGATGGAACAGAGGAGAAATTATTTCTGAAAAGATAGAAAGAAAAAGCCAAATATTTCAAAAAGAGACAATAGAAAAGATGGCCTGAGGGCATCGCAAGAAGCAGAAGGACTCCACGCTTTGCAGCCTCAAAATTGCAAAAGTAAAAGACTTTGCTTTGATAAGAGAGCCCCAGAGCACCATGTTCCAAGAATGGCAGTGGCCTAGGAAAGTTGTTCCTCAAAATTTAGTTCATAGGCACTGGATCTCTACAGCTAAGAGAGAAGCCTGCCTACTGCTCCAGCTGGCAGCAGACCTTGGCATTATCCACGTGGTACTGGTTTTAGGTGCATGCAGAATGCAAGAGTTGTGGGGTCAAGAAGGCTACCCAGATTTCAGATGAAGGGCCAGGAGGCCAGGCAGTGTGCCCCTGAGAGGTCAGTGTGTCAAGCCAAAGGTACAGTAGAGACCTCAAAGTATTAGAAAAAGCCAAGAACATAGATTATCCAAGGAAAGCTGCAAGGAGTGAACAAAGCCAGCCAAAGAAAGAAGCCATGAGAGCTAAAAACAACAGAAGTGCCATAGGGGTGGAGCCACCTAAGCCCTTTAGAGTTCACAACTTGCCAAAGATTACCAGGGATGCTAAAAGTGGAACTGTGGGATTTAATGTTTGCCCTGCCAGATTTTGGCCTTTCTTTGTTCCTATTCCTTGCTATCCCCATTTATAACTTTTAAAATAAAAATGTCTACTTTGTGCCAGTAAATGTGAAAAGTGTTTAACTTTCTTTTCATTGATACAGGATCTTACAGCTAAGACTTTGTGTTACAGCTCAGCGATTTTAGACTTAGACTTTTCAGCAGTGCTAAAACTGTTAACGCTGTGGCGACTCTTAGAGATAGATGTATTGCCTTTTAGTAAACGCCTTTTACTAAATGCTCCCATAAGTCTTTGGGGGGCCAGGGGCAGAATGTTATGGCTTGTGTGTAGATGTCCCCCCAAAGCCTCATATGGTCAGAGGTGGGGCTTTTTCAGAGGTGGCTGGATCTAGAGTGTGTGATATTGTAATTGATATGATACAATACTAAGATCAAGGGCACTAAGATTAAGGGTATGAGTGCTACTCACCCTAACTAGCCTAGATAAGATATGAGAGAGAGAAAGAGCTGTGGTCACTCCTTCTACCCACCATGAACTGTTTCTCCTCCGTGATGCCCATCTGCAATGCCACCCTACCTTGGAGCTAGCTGATTATAGGCTAAAACCTCTACAAACTGTTAGCTAAATAAATCTTTTTTCTCTTAACTAATGGGTGTTGGGTATTTTATCTCAGCAACAAGAAAAAAGTAACTAAGATACCTCCTCTGTCTCCTCTCTTATCCCTGTGGTGGGCAGAACAGTGACCCCCAAGATGTCCATCCCCTAATGAGGATGTGGATATAGTCCCTTACATGGCAAAAGGGACCTTGCGGATGTGATTAAATCAAGGTGCATGAGATGAGGGCACAATACCTGATTATCAGCTGGGCCTTACATGGGTCCTTACGAGAGGGAGACAGGAGGGTCAGGGTGACTGGAGATGTGTCCATAGAAGCAGAGGTCAGAGGGGACAACTAGAAGATGCTACCTGACTGTCTTTGAAGATGGAGGAAACCACGGGAGACAGCTGACATCTAGTAGCTGCAAAGGAGAAGGAAAGGGATTTTCCCCTACAGCACTGCGGACCCCTTGATGACAGTCTGGTGAGGCCCTCAGAACTGTATGGTAACAAATTTGACTTGTTTTAAGTCTCTAAGTTTGTGAGTATTTGTTATAGAAGCAACAGAGAACTAATACAGCTTCCCAACACAAATATATGGATTACAGAATGTCAGAACAGGGGAGTGCGACGTGTGCAAAGGTAGCTCCGTCAGGGCCCTCTCTCTCCATGTGCCTCACCTCCCCTACGCAGTCTGGCCCTGATCTTGACCCTGGCTTGACCTGTCAGCATCTATCTCACCTTAGACCCCAGACGTACTCCCTTCTAACAATACCTCTTACTCTTGGGTAAAAGTTTCACCACAGGTCACAAACAGACTCTTTCCATTGTCTTTTGCCCCCTACCCCTTCTTCCCAGGATGCAGGGAGCAGGGATATTCTAACCTAAACCCCAGCATTCACAGGTGGTCAGCTGCAAACCCATGTTAGAGGCATTTGGCTCAACATCTTGGGGAGAAGAGAGTTCACTGGCACAATCAGCGTGGGAAACCTGTGCTGAGCATTATGCCCAGGCCCTTGCTTTCAGTAGAAACTTAGAGACTCCATGCACATCCCAAGGGACAAAGACTCAGATTCATGACCTAAAGTATGTGACCTTTAAAAAAATACCTGCACCTGCCTCTTGCCCTGGTCATGACAGGAATCAAAATAAATACCAGGCTCCAAATTTCCTCTTACAAAGTCATTGTGGTATTACCATTCACCCTCGATTTGGTACCTTAAATGTTTCAACAGAGTTCCTCATGTGAGACACAACCCAGTGCTACTCATGAGGCTGCTCACATGAGGAATGCCCAGGGACACGACAGCTTAAAGGGACAAATAAGCAGCAGACAGGCAGGGTTGGTGGTGCCAGCCACTAATGGCAGCAAGCGCACACTCGCTCTACCACTAATGTGTGACTGGGCCAAAAAGCTAGCAAACAAGTTGCTTGGAGGACACGAATTTTCTACGATTTCACTTTTCAAGACTTAGCTGAAAACATCCCACATCTTCTCAGAGAACAGTTGGGCCTTGTCAGTTCCAGTACAGAGGAAATTCTAATAATCATGGGTCAAACTGAAAAAATAAACAGTGCTCACAAGGAGACCTTTTTGGGGACCATGAGCCTCAGAGAAAGCTGTCATCAGCTCCTTCCTGTATCTTGCACGTTTCAAAACACACACATAGGAAAGAAGTCGATCACAAAAGGACAAATGTTACATGATTCTATTTCACATGAGGTATTTAAGAGCAGTCAAATTCATAGAGAGAAAGTACAATGGTGGTTGCCGAGGGCTAGGAATGGGGAATTCTTGTTTAATGGTGAGTTTGAGTTGGGAAAGAAGAGAAACTTCTAAAGAAGGATGGTGGTGATGGTCGCACACAGTACTTAATGCCACTGAACTGTATATTCAGCAATGGTTAAAAATGATAAGGTTTATGTTATAATTATTTTATATTAAAACCCCATAAACACACATGCACACATACACATAACACAACTCCACCAACTGTTGTTTATTCCTCCGATTCGCAGGCATAAACACCTGGAATGTGCTATATTCTCAGTGGATCCTTTCATTAGTTGTAAAGAAAGAGAAACTGGCATCCTGTGGAGCTTCCGGCACGAGAAGCCACCAGCCCTTCCCTCAGGCCAGGTGAGTGTTCACTGCGCCCGCAAGGGTGGCTTGCAGGCTCTTTGGAGTTGGAGGATGGGGGAACCTACCTCGTTTGGAAGTGATGCTGGAGGTCGCAGCGCTGCAGCACCTTTGTACAGTGCTCCGTGAAAGGGCAAGTCACCAGCAGCTTGCTGAGGAGCTTGTTGACCAGGATGCTGGACTTCTTGCAGTGCTGCAGGATGATGGGCTTACGGTCCACAGGGCAAAAGTCCTTCTCCACCAAGAAGTTGGTGAGGCAGAGGCTGCAGTAGGTGTGTCCACACGGAGTGTCCAGGGGCTCCAGGAAGGCTTGCAGGCAGATGTGACATATGAGGTCATCGTCCACATCTTCTACATAGGTGTAGCAGTGGTTCTCTTCGGGGGCGTGGACTTGGCCACACACCACACACAGGGGGTCAGCCCTGGGATCTGGGTCATCAGCAGGGTCTGGCTGGTTCATGGTGGCCTGGGAATAGTTTGACAGGAGACCCAGGAAAATGATATTTCTTCAGGAGGAAGTCAAGATCTTCCAGGGGCTATCTGCAAATGTAACAGAGAATGAGATGACTTATCTTTGCCTCACAGCATACAAAGAATTATCCTTACATCAGCAGGAAACAGTGCTGCCAAGGGACAGGGGACTGAGCTATAGCTCAGAAAGCCAAGGGGCAGTGTTCACTCTGGAGTGATTGGCAGGACCTCGGGTGAGTGACTTTGGCTCAGCGTGCCCAGCTTTGCCACTCATTTGAATGGGAGCAACGTTTACCTTGAACATCTTCGTGATGGTGCGGTAACATCATTTGAGTAATATCTGTGAAATGCTGTGAGCAACTCAAAAGAAATATGCTCAAAGAAATGTAATTTGTTCATCATTAAATAGGTATGAGGCCTATGTGTGCAAAATTCCATCAGATCAGAAAAAGGAAAAAAAAAAACAGTTAATGCTTTAATGGCTCTCTTTTACCTTATCTTTCTTCTCCAAAAATCAGGAATCAGAAATTGTAGGACATCAGAACCCTCAACTAAATCATCTGAGGAGAGACAACAGTTGTTGGATCTTCTGTATTTTTACTACGGCAGGAGCACTGTTTTCTTATGCGTGTATTTCACTCATTCAGTTGCTCATTCATCATTGGCTAAGTGGGCTCTGGGCCTTAGTTCAAATCCCACCATCATTGTGGGCCAATGATTTCAGCTCCTGATTCCACATCTGCAAAGTGAAAATAATAAAAGGCTACTTTCTAGGACTGATGTGAAGATGAAATGACATGTTACAGGAAGTTCTTAGATTTGTGCCTACCATTTACTTTTTACTATTTGTTTGTTTGTTTACGGTAGTACTTGGTATTGAACCCAGGCTCTTGGCACATATTAGGCAAGGCCTCTGTCACTGAGTTATTTTGAGACAGGGTCCTGCGAAGGTCAGGCAGCCTTAAACTTTCGATCCTCCTCCAAGTAGCTGGGATTATAGTCGGCACCATTACACCTGGCTTGTGCCCTGCGCTTATTAACTGTGTGATGAATAGTAGTTACCATCCTCACATGTATTTGTTATAGAATTTTGTTTCCAGTCTAGCTCTACTGGCTGGGAAACTTAAAGACTTGATTTCTAGAAGGGGTCTTTTAACTTTGTTCTAATAGTGCTGTTTTATCGATTACAAATTTCCTTCGAATCAGTAGAACACTACCACCATATCTCTGATATAGACAGGAGTCTGAAATAATGGAGCTTTTTAACATATTTGATTTACAACTAGGAAGTCCCTCGGATAGTCA
Organism: Erethizon dorsatum; assembly: GCA_028451465.1. Lineage (NCBI taxonomy): Eukaryota > Metazoa > Chordata > Mammalia > Rodentia > Erethizontidae > Erethizon > Erethizon dorsatum. The sequence continues at coordinate 59,214,595 of CM051836.1, read as the reverse complement.
GTCAATATCTTTCAAGCAGCAGCTGTGGGGCGGGTAGTGTGTTGAAGTGGAATCCTCTGAGAGAGCCATGAGGGATGCGCCTCTGCTCTCTCAGGGGACCCCCGTCCAGGGAGGAGGCGGACATACACACAGCTAAGCAGAGGCCGAGGTAAGCAGCGCTGGGTCAGTCCCCATGACGAGTAAAAATCTTGCCTCCTCCTCACCCCCAACTCAACTTTCTTCTTTTCCAAAAGCAAATAAGATCTTAAGCTTTCCACAAGAGCATGAATAACGTAACAGGAAACTAGCCACATGTGGAAATAGCATGGCAGTCATAAACTGTACTACATCTTTCTTTTCCAAATAAAGTCTGAAGTTGTTTGTACAAACACAGCCTTATCTCAAAAAAAAAAAAAAAATACATTTACTTCAAACTTTCATTGAGTCGGCTCCATTGTTTACATTTCTATACTGTGCGAGTGTGCCTGGAAGAACATTCTAGAGGAGGAGTTAAGGTTAATGGTTGAATGTGAAAACACTTAGAAATCACAGCATCTTACTCAGCGTCAGACGAGACTACAGAAGGCAAAGGTAGAGGGCACAGGCAAGGGGTGAAGTGGCTTCCAGTGAGATTTCATGGAAAATTACATAGCTGCTATTTGTCCTTCAGTCTGATAGAAGGCACTGCAACATCACAGGAAATGCTTTAAATAATGCCATAAACATGAAAATGGAAACAGGCCACCCAAAAGGTTGTCACCCACTATGGGGGAAGGAAAAGGGTTGACATGTGGTGAACTGAAGCTTAGGCCAGTGGCGGTGAACCCATGGTACGTGTGCTGCAGCGGGCTGTTTGTATCATTGAAAGCTCTAAAAGGTTCTCCATCACTGCTCTAGCTCTTTTGGTTTCCTCCAGAAGAGTTCTGTCATGGATTCCCATGTGCTCCAGGTCTGCCATTTCTTCCTCACTCTGCTGAGGCAACAGTCTGTAACAGGAGATAGGGCCACAGCTATGGTGGTAACACTGAAAGCACAGCTTCACCCTTGAGTCATTCCCTTTCCAGATTTTGGGTTCTCAGATGGTGTCCCAGAAGGTATCAGATGCCTCACAGTCTCCAGTGGAAGTGAAGGAAGAAGGAGACAAGGGAGGACCCTTGCCCACTTGCTATTGCTCAGAGGTCTCCCTAAGACCCACATGCTATTGCTTGGAGGGCTCCCTAAGGCCCACATGCTAAAGGCTTGGTCCCCAGGGTGGTGATGTTGAGAGGTGGGACCAGGTAGGAAGTCTCTGGGGATGTGTCCTTGAAAGGAATTGTGGGACCTGGGTTCTCAGTCTGTTTCCTGGCTCATAATATGATCAGTTTTCCTCTGCCACATCCTGCTACCATGAGCTACCACCACTGCCAGAGGCCCAAAGCAAAGGGGCCACCTGATCTCGGACTGGAATCTCCAGAATCATGAGTCAAAATAAACCTCTTTTTATAAGTCAGTTGCCTCAAGTATTTCATTATAGTACTAGGAAGCTGACTAATGTATTACTTCTCTTGCAACCAGTCCCAGTACTGCATTTATTTCACTGACCCATCAGGTTCCTCGTAATATTATGTTCAAGGAACCTTAGCTTAAAAAAAAGAAATTGTAAACCACCAGAATGGATAGCATAAAATCTCTTCCACAGATAGAGTTCTACGATCTTGTGCTGATTAAGAAGAGTGTTTTTGTTTGTTTTGTTTTTGATGGTTGAAGGTATAGAAAGATTCTTTCTTTCCGTACTTCCTAACAGCTTCTTGAGCATTTGCCATGTGCCAGGCACCGTGTTAGGAGTTTATATTAAATTATTTAATCCTCTCAACACCCAAAGGACTGTTTTGTTTTTAATTTAACTTATGAGGAAGCTGAAGTGTGGTATATAAGTAACTCTCCAGCCACATCTAAGCATAAACCAACCAGGCAGGGCTGTCTGACTGGCATTACGTTCTGCACTGAAACATTCCAGCCCCTGTCTCCTTGCATCTTTCTTGATTATGACGTCAGAATGCCAATCATGCAATAATCCAATACAAAATTCCAGGGAAATCAGAAGGTTAAAAATTCTCTTTAGGTCCCATTTCAAGTAAATATGTTGAAGATCCCAGAGGGAAGAGACTCCAGGACTCTACGAGCACTGCAATGCCTGAGGCAGAACGGGAGGAATGGGCCAGCACAGGGCGGGCGGCAGCTCTGACCCCAGCTCTTCTCCTTTTCCTTTTCCTCCTTTTCTCCTTCCTCATTCTCTCCCTTTTTCTCTGTTTGAATTATGTTTCTCTCTGCCAGTTTGAATTTCCTGGCACTTACCCACATAGTAAACCAATTTTTTAATGTATTATTAATGTAAACACTGCTGTATATATTTTCTGAATTTCCTTTAGACTAAATAAAACCTATGTGAATAAAAACAGATTCTGAGCAGATTGACAGAACAAGCAGTTTGGCCTCTAAAGCAAAGCTTTTAAAAAATATGATTAATATCATTTACCTGGCAGTTCTTTCCAGTGCCTATCTTATAAACGCATATGATGTATCATGTTTTTAAGACCTGGATAGGCCTCGCTACTGAGCTGAGAAGAAATGATCAAAACCCACTGACTTAACAGGTCAACTATTTTCTCCCCTGAAAAGCCTGAGAGGGCCTGTCAGCTTTGAGATCATTTACATCGACTCAGTGTCAGCAGGCAGCACTCCGGCCCTGGCTGCAGGAAGCAGAGAGAGCTGTGATGTGGCTTTTGTGCAGGATATGGCAAGAAAACAGAAAAGTGGGTTCCTTCCCTGGGCATGCCTATGGGCGGTGCATTAGGAGCAATCCCCTCCACTGTGTTCTAACTTAGAAGCCCAAGTTAAATTTCAGAGACACAGCTCACCAAAACTGACAACATAGTGCTACAAAGCTCCAGGAAAAATAAAAATCTCCATCCGGGTTTGTCTGTCTTCTCTGCTTTCTTTCCCACTGTTTTCTGGTCCAGCCTAGACAGAAGCTGTTCAGCGTGATTCTCAAATTCTGAACTTGCTGGCTGCCTTAGTCTGTTTTCTACTGCTGTAACAGAACACCACGGAGCAGGAAGCCCAGGGGGTGCAGGAGCACGGGGTGCATGCCTGGTGAAGGCCTCCGGGCAACATCCTAACATGTGGAAGGGCAAGTGAGCTCTGGGGGACTGAGCCTCATATTGTCGCAACAAACCTCCTGAGGTTACAGCCCCAATCCACGTGGGAGGGTGGAACCCTCACGACCTCATCACCTCTTACCGCTATCACAACTGCACAACTCAACACGAGCTGTAGAGAGACATTCAAGCCACCGCACTGGCTAACAAAAATACACACCAGGGCAAAAAGCTGCCTGTTGACTAAGAGGGTCTTTGGCGATCACATGTATACCAGCACCCACACTAAACAGATTTAAGAACAGCCTTTGGAAGACAGTCTGTGTGGCAGTAGCAAAATTTCTGTATAAGATGACCGATGAGAACAATGGAGTCCCTAGTGTGCTACTGTCTCCTTTCAGAGCACCATAGCTTTATAGAAAATGATTGTGTGATGCAGTTGTCACAATAAACCATACAGAAAAAGCAACTGGATAAATATACCATTTGGTATGCCTCCCTGGTAATTTGTTTCCTCCTATTAAAGAGCCAGATTTGGCCCTAAATCAGCTCTTAAATCATTGCCTGAGTCAATATTTTCTAACAATAGTGAGGGGATTCTCTATGCTTAAGAAGAATTCAGGGTGGGTGTGTAGCTCAGTGGCGGAACACTTGCTTAGCATGTGCAAGGCCCTGGGTTCCATCCCCAGCACCACAAAAACAAAACAAAACAAAAAATACAATTAAACAAAAATAAAAGGAATCTACCCACCCTACTGATTGCAGTATGTGTGGCATTGGTACTTTAACCTTGTCAGAGATGAAACATTGTAGCCACAGACTCTGAATTGAAAGAAAATTTTCAGAGAGGATCCCTAAACGAAACAGAACTTTATTATTTTATAAAATAGATCATTCTGCCTTTGGTGTTAATTCTAACTATTGGTGTGGGAGTCCACATATTAAGCAAAAATTTACCTTCCCAGAACTCCTGTATTCCCTCCATGGGTCCAGTATTATCCCTGGAACCTTTCAGAGTACATCTAATTCCTTAAGTCAAGTACTAGAAAACAGATTTATGTCCTCCCCCAGGCCGAGCAGCCTTAGGTTAGTGCAGCATTTGTTCAGCATCTAGACTCTGTCAGCCTGACCAAATCTTCGCAAACTGCCTAATGTATCAGTGTCTCTCCTACAATGTAGAGGTAAGAGGAACTCTGAAATGCCAGGGGCACCCGCTCCCTTGGTCTGATCATCAGACAGCCTAGGACTGCACCTGCTTTCTCAGGAGCAACAGCACATTGTGCAGTGGGCCAAGCAGAAGACACTGTCTTGGGGCTTGGAGGGAACCATACTTGGCTATAGGTTGGGGAGGAGGAGAGAAAAAAGAAGAAAATATATATATAGTATATGGTAAGCCTTCATATGTGAGGGCACTAAATCCATGGATTTAACCATGTGTGGATAGAAAATATTCCAAAAAAATTGCATTTGTATGAAATTGTATAGACATTTTTTAACCATTACATTGTTTCCTAAAAAAAAAAAAAACAGTATAACAACTATTTACATATCATTAGATTGTATTAGGGATTATAAGTACATCTAGAGATGATTTAGATATAGGGGATGATGTGGGAAGATTACATGTAGACACTGAGCTATTTTATATAAAGAAGTTCAACCATCTGTGAATTTTGGTATCCATGGGGGGACTCTGGAACCAATCTTCCCGTGGATATCAAGGGATGACAAATCTTTCTCTCCATATATATGGATCTCAAAGGTAATAAGGAAGAAATGTAGAGGCTTTTAAGAGCTATGGACACAGTTTAGAAAATGCAGCTATTTAATGGTGTTAGGTGGATTTATATGAACAGGAGAACATCTTCGGTGGCTAAACAGTGTGGTATTGTAATCCACAGTGCATCCTCATTTCCCAGAACAGATGGTATTTGGGGAACTTAGGGATCTCCTATCGGTAGGCATGCTTTAGTTTGATAAGTGCCATTTCAAAATGTACTGGTAATAGATAACAAAAGAGAACTGGAGACCAATTAAGCAAATAATCAGAGATAATTTTTCCCACCTAGAGCACAAATACTCATTAATCTTCACTTAGATTCTCTAATAAATGAGAAAGCTGAGTGATAGGCCAAGAAGGGCTATTGGAGGGGCAATGGGAAGAACTGGCAGCCTGAAGCTCAGGCAGCCCTCGAAAGAAAAAAAAAAATACACAAGCGCTCAAAAAGGAAAGTGTCCAAGGAGGTAACGCTGTCACCCTAGATCTTAATATTTGTCCCCTGACCCAGGGAGGAATGTCTGCCAGAAAGGCCGGCTTATGGAAAATTCCTCTTTGCCAAGATAACTACGTTCAGAAAAATGCACTGAATACATTCCCAAATCACAGACACATTTATCCCACAGTGCTGTGCTGAGCCAAGCAGCAGCCTGAGGTGAAAGGAAAAAATGCATCTTGATATACATGTTTTTGTGTATTTTTTAATGGCTAATTTTTTCCTGATTATTAAAGTAGTTGGGAAAAATATAGAAAAAGAAAAGTAGTTATATTAAAATTTATATCATTTAAAGTTTAAATATTTTATTTATATTGAGAACAGAACTTTAAAAATAGTTTTACTGTCTTGATTTTTAAACGAAACAAATTCATCAGTATTTTCAAAAGCTACCTCTTTGCTCATCTCAATTTTGAGAAAATGTGGCATTTGACAATTTCTCTTGACTAAGTGATGATCTTAAATAATTCCTAAATAACCTAGGCTTACTGATCTTGTCTTAAAATCAAAATTTAAATAAATTTGATCTTTCGCTCATCATGGATTTTGTGCACTGATTGTGATTTTTTTAAAAGATTGCATAAAATTTGTGATTACTGAGTTTTTTGGCACTTTCCATTTTGTACGCCAAGGTGAGTGCCTCACTTTCCTCACTTTAATCATGGCCTTGCCACTATTATTTTTAGACTCCCAAGCAGAGAAAGCAGGATGTCAAATCTCTGGTTTGGATCCAGCTCTGCTACCAACCACCTTTGTGGGTGTCCAAGTTTCCCTTTTACCTGACCCAGCTGCCCCCTGGGTCAATGACAAAACCATAGAATTACCAATGTTTCACAGGTGCGCCACTAAACTTTAACCCAGGTCTGCACTGCTATGACTCCGCCTGATCGCTGTACCTGACAGAGACGCCAGGTGAGCAGCTGGCTGACGGCATCGTGAGGATTTGCTTCAAATGAGAGGAAAGCAGTGTAATCTAAAGCCAGGTTCCACAGAAGACCACAGAATGATCCGATCCTGTAAGAACTTTGTTTCAGAAGTATATAAGGGTATCAGTCAAGCAATAAAGACTTCTTTCCAGCCAGGAATAGATACAGAATATGACACTTTATAAACAGTGTGAGGCTCTGTTCTACTATAGAGGTGTTTCCTTTGTACTCTTTGATGAATTAAAGTTCAAAATCTTTTAATCCCTTCAAAAAATCCTAATGTTTTACAATGTGTTTCAAACACATACAAGTTAACCCTATGCCAGATGACTTCCCAGTTAACGTTTTAGCTTTGAGAAATTCAGCTTGAGCCGGGTGCAGTGATGTGTATCTGTAGTCCCAGCATTTTGGAGGCTGAAGCAAAAGGATCGCTCAAGCCCACAGGTTCACATCAGTCTCGGCAGCACAGTGAGACTCTCAAACAAACAAACAAACAAACAAACAAACAAACAGAAAGTCAGCTTGGGCTGGAAGTGTCTATCAGTGCTACAGTGCTTGCCTAGCATGTGTGAGGCCCTGGGTTCAAATCCCTAGTACCAAAACAAAATAAAACAAAAACTGAGCTTTAGATTTCCTGTTGATGATGCCTTAAAAATCTGGATGAAGCTGTATGCGGGTGAGTGGTGGCTTAGCTGGTTTCAAACTCATCACTGGGCCTATGCCTCAGGGCACAGATCACAGTCAGGGACACCATCCAGAGCAGCCATACCCCCCTGGAGAAACCGAATGGGCCAGTAATGGTAATTTCTTCCTACAGTGTCCCCACTCCTCTAAAAGAATTCACCAGCAGGGACATGTGTCTCACTACTGCCCTGGCCCTGACTGTAACTCTAGATTGCTGAGGGGAAAGCAGTTGCCAAAGTTAGGGCCATAATGGTCCACTGACTTTTTTATAAATAAAATTTGAATTAGTGAACTAAAATACATAAGAGGTTTGGTGAATGTGCAGTGGGCTATTCCCCAGCTTGTAGACTTATATGCAATCAGGAAGAATTAGGTGTGTTAGTTATCTATATAAAAAGAGTCACACTTGGGACTGAACCACAAGCCAGAGTTGGAAGTGGGGGCGGTGTGCGCATGTGTGCAGGGGCGGCGGGGCATATCCATCACAGAGGAAAGGCAGAGAGCAGGTGCTCGCAGGCTGCCACAAAGGTTGTGGTCAGCTCTGCTTCTCCTAAATCAATGGTCTCAAAGAAGGAGTAAGTCACTAATTAATGAAATCTGTGAGTGACACTCACCTGCACAGTGCTTCTAAAACTAGGAAAGACAGGGGAAAAAAAAAAAAAAAAAAAAAAAAAAAACCACAAAGGGTCTTTAAAAGGACCAGAAATATGTCAGGAAATTATAGGAAAATTGTGAACTAAAAAGAGACAGTGTAATACATCTGGAGTCAATAACTGATCACAGATAGTCAGAAAATGGGAAAATAAGGAAAGTGCCTATGTAAAAAGAGTCCCAAGTGGCTAGCCAATTAGATACAAGTTTTAGAAGCCAAAGCAGGCCTTTCAGAAGCAGGTTAGAGAAAAGCATTGCCTCTTTGACAGGGGATTTTTAATAAAACAGCCAAGTTTTATGGAGACAACAAGATGAAGAAAGATATCTGAACTCTCAACATTTCCCTGCTGTGTCCATTCTGTATGTGTTCACCAACCGCCTAGTCCACCCATGGCATTTGTCTTAAACTTCATGAGATCTCCCTTAGGTAATTCAATTTTATCCTCACCGAGTTTAAGTCTAATTAGGAAAACAGAGCTTACACGTAAAAAAAGTGGATGATATAATACAAGCATGACAATAATGCTTAATGAGGAGTTTGAAAACACAAAGTGACTCACGTGTTAATGTGAATATATAGAAGCCTAAACATGCAGCGTTCTATTCAAAAAAGGCCACATGACTGACAAAAGTAGTCATAAGCAAGTTATGCAAATCATCTCAGCAGACAGCTATGACATATTTAGACCTCCCATCATGCACTGCACTGTTGCCATGCTCTGTGCCAAGAGGCTATTAAAGAAAATTCTTGGAGCATTTCCACACAGTTGTTGGTGAAGGCTTTTGTGTTCCTGTGACAAATGATCAAATGCAAGAAGCAGATACAGTTGATGGTGGAATTTAAGTCTGCATGTTGCAAGTCATACTCGATGTTAAGAAATAAGGTCCCTATTTCATTGGGATAGAAGCCATGGTCACTGTTAGCAGTGTACTAGTCAACCCACCATGTTAGGGAATGTGGCTCTCTGGGTAAGGACAATGAGTTCCTTTTAGGTGGAGGAAGATGGGCAGGGATGCAGAGCATAGAAAAAGGAACTGTCATAAAAATTACAGATCTAAAGTTTGGAGGTTAGCTCATCTACCTTTTGTCTGGAGCAGGAATTCTTTTTCTCATTTCCTTTTTAGAATATAATATAAAATGAAAATAATTATTACTTTCAATGAGCAGTTTGTTACTTGCAAGATAGTATGGTGGGTACTTGACATGCATTTTATCCATTTAATCTCTAAAATAATTCTATGAGATCCATATATAACCCTCATTTTACGGATGAGTATATGTGCCACTGAAAAAACACAAATACTCTTGTCATTCACTCATTCATTCATTCATCCGCCCACCCATCAACCCATCTATTCATCTGGCAAACACATAGCAGGCACAAAATATACCAAAAAACGGCCACATCAGTAACAAGGAACTCATCAACCCAATGGGCAGCCTCCTGCGCATTTGGACAACTCTAATTCATGGAAAGTTCTTCCTTATATTAATCTGAAGTGTGTCTCTGAGTAACTAACCAATAGGCCACTGTGGTGTCCTTGCGTCACACAGAAAGTAATGAGGTAGGAAGAAATGGCAAATGTAGGAAGCCTGCAGGAGATAACCACGATCTGTGTTCCTGATTTCAACTCAGTGCAGTCTTTTGTACTTGGCAACTTTCACGGTTTTCACACCAATACTCATTCTTTTGGGATAGTAGATGGTTAAATCTCATTAACCCTGAAAGAGTGACACAGTCTTCCCTCCAAACAGTTTTGCAAAGTCCTTGACAGTTTGGAGGAACTGTCTGAGGACAATAAAATTTGCCACCCACATAAAAGTGAGTCTATGCGATACCAACACATGAACACTAAGAATAGTTTCATAATACCAAGGAGTCCAGGAATACCCAGGCGGTGAGGGAGACCCATCTGAGAGCCTCCCTGACACGTCCTGTCTTGGCAGCATCTTACAGACAGCCTTTCAAGTGGCCAAAATCCTAGGAGGCCACTTATTTTCTCCACCTTCCACAAGGAATTCAAACATAAAAAGGAGATCGTGGCCAAGGTCAGGGAGGAGACTCTGAAGAATGAAGCTGGAACTGCAGCCCCAGGAGGACAGGTGTCCTCGCAGCACAGACTCCCACTGCCCACAGTTCTGTAAAAGTCAGGAACCACCCAGGCAGCTACCCTGGCCTAGAATGCCGAGACAAACAAGATAATCAGTGTTAGCAAGTTTTCCTTCTAGCCTTTCCGGAAATCTGTTTTGTTCAGAGTCTTTGGCCCTTCACCCGCTACTGTTCTCATCATTATACCCAGGCTACTGTATAACAAAAGAGTCTAACTATAGATGATGTAACAATTTTTTTCTGTAATAACATAACAATAGTTAACACTCATCAAACACTTATTATATGCCAGCATCTCACATTTATCCAATTCAATTGCTGGTCACAACAGCACTGAGTTGGGTAAATATTCCAATTTCCAGATAACCAAACCGAGGCAAAGCAATTTTAAGTAACTTCTCTGATTACATGGCAGAGCTGGGCCTCAAACCAGATCAGCCTGATTCACTCACCATACCTTCCTTTCAGGAAAATGACACTAGCTAACTGTGTGCCAAGTTACCAGTCTACACATTTTACATCTTTCAGCTCATTTCATTTTCATGACAATCCTATTTTAGCGCTGAGTAAAGCAGGTTAAAGACTCTGTCCCAGGGCACACAGGAAGCATCTGGTGGAATTGAGTTTTGAACCCAGGTAGTCAGATGGCAGAGGCCAGATCACTATTCTAGAGCTGCAGCACTGCTCCACCTAGAACTCAAGGGCTGAGATTAGAATTTCCTAGGGAAGCACTGCCCGCTTACTCCCGTCTGAGCCATTCACTTTGGTGGGCACCCCATCTAGCATCTGTTGCAAGGACAGAGGGGAGTCATAAAGCACACCTTTTTAGCATTTTTTGAGTGGTGGGTAGGGAATGTAGACAAGGAAACTAATGGGCGGGGAGGTTGAGATTCTTTCCCAGAGTCCCCTAGACAAGCTAGCAGTAGTTTTCAGGTTAGAACCTATTATCCTCAATCCATTAGTCTCTGGCTCTTGAATGATGAAAACTTGTGTTATCCTCAGGGACAGGGTGAGACCAGAAGAAGCTACTAGGGGCCTAAAAACATACCTGCTTTTATGCAGTAAGTCAAGGTCATTGAAGGGCACAGGATATTCTGCTAAGTAGGCCACCATATTGAACAGGTCCATGAGCCTCCCTTCCAGGGTACAGTGCTGGACCCAAACTAACTGCACCTCCCGCCAGTGACCTGACCGTTTGTGCACCCAGGCTGGGGTAAAGCGTGCCTTATCTGTAAGACTGGAGTGACCAAGTCTTCAGCCCAATCCACCCTGAAGATAGAAGAACTGAAAACAGGGCTGCCTGCCAAGTCAGATTACTACAAATAACAGGTCATTTCCCCTAAAGGCCTGTGGCTCTGTTGTGCCTGGAGGTAGGGAAGGAAGGAATACTCAACTTCCCAAAGGCTTTGCCTGCAAGGCAGTGGGGACATGGCTGCCTGGCTCCTTTAATGACATCACATCCTTTAAACATTTCTCCTTCCTCCTGCCTGTTTTATTTTTCCAAACTGTTAGCAATTTCTATAACAAGAACAAGCAAGGTTCCAAACAAGTGCAACCACAGATCTTTTATCTCCATAGGCTCAGACCACACCCTCCAAGCACCCATGAAAGTTCCTATACAAAAGACAGCCCTGGACTGTATTTGGCTCTGCACTGGCATCACGCACTGGCTACTTGAAGCTACATACGTTAGGTACCTCCTTTACCTCTTGTGACCACATTATATTATAGGGATTACTAACTCTTGTCCTGCTGAAGAAGTAATTGAGGCTCAGAGAAGCTAAGTAATATGCTTAAGGATATAAGTGGAAGAGACTGTAGAATTTTCCTTTAGCTCTTATGTCCACTAGCACCAGGGGATGGAGTTACCACAGGAACAATGGATGGTACTCACGGGCAAGTTATCTCACAAACCAACTACATTCTAGACATTCTCACTCTGAATTCTAGTCTCATTTTTTTTCTTATATTACAGGGCATAATGTCCACAGCTTTGTTCTTTCAACAAATTAAATTTATTTAATCATAAATTAACTATTATGAAAGGAACTAATCAGCCCATAGTAACCCAGAGAGAACACAATCTTGTGGAGAAGTCTGGACTCTGGAGACATATTTTTATCCAGATTCAGTATCCAGATCTTTCTCTCTGACAAAACTTTAAATCAAGTGAGAATGTTATTAACGTATAAGCAGCAGTCACTCCCTCCAAAGACATAAGCTCAGGAGAAAATATAAACACAAAGGTTACTTAAAGGAGAACATTATGAGCTTCCCAGGAGCAAGAGAAAAACTGGCAACAAGAGAAAGGCAACTTCTTATTGGTAAGAAACAACTTTTTGTCTGAGGCAAAAGTTTCCTCAGCTTGTTTTAATTCATACTCTTGGCACTCTGATATTTTAGGTGGACAAATAGGAACATAATTCTTAACAGATTATTCCCTTACAAACTTAACTGCTAGTTTAAATCTCAGAAAAACAAAACAGTTAATGAAGGAATCCAGAATAAATTGCCTCACAGTTTTATTTTTCTCCTCAGGTTTTCCAGCTTATCCCAGTAGAGAATATGAATTTTTTTTTTTTTCCCCTTTTGCTAACAACAGTATTGTTGCTGCTGGGTTGTGAAGAACAGAAGTAGCCCAGGCTGGGTGGTCAAGATTAAGAAAATAAAAATGGGTCTGAGAGGTAAAATTGAAGATCATGTCCTGGCAGAACAATCTCTTTGGTATATTTGCTATTAAAAAGAGACCAAGAGAGTTTCAGAAGTTAAAGTTCGAAAATGTAACTGCCTGCAGTTACACCCTTGTGGCCTTGAAGGAATCATCTTTGCTTTAACCAAAGGTCATCAGGCAGCCGGACTGGGCCTGACGGTAAACAATTCCAATCTAGGCTGTAAAATGTTTGTGAAAGGGTGCTCAAAAAAGAGCAAAGAAAACGTATACTTTTTCAAGATGAGAGAGGGAAGAAAACTGGGTGGGGGGGAGGGTGTCCTGAATAGGGCAACAAAATTTACCTGTCTGAGGAACAGACTTTCTGAAGAAAATGAAACACTAAATGTTGCACAGGCTTTGGTCAAAATCGCCCCTGGTGAGATGAACACACTGAAGTGAGGCAAAATAAGGCCCAAACAAAACCAAAAACACAACAGGCAAATGTAAGGCAACTTTGAACTCTGTTGGCCCAAGACCTCCAGGCCCCATTAAACAGGCTGAACAGGTCCACACCTTTGTGGTACATTTCAAAAACTCTCCACTCCACTCCTCTCCAGGGTTTTGCAAAATCAGATCAACTTTCCCAACAAGCAGAGGCTTGATTAACAATTAGGAGAAACAAAAAGGATTAAATATCTGGCCTGGGAGAACTTTACTGCACAACTAGAATGTCAAAGACATCCTCCACTCTACCTCCCTCCAAGGGCTTCGCGAGGGCTAAGCCCTTTTGCTTATATTTCTTTTTTTTTTTTTTTTTTTTTTTGTGGGTACCGGGGGGTCGACCTCAGGACCTCACGCGCCAGCAGGCGCCCGTGCCGCTGAGCGATATCACCGGCCCCTTTTTCGTATGTGGGTTCCGGGAGTCGAACTCGGGCCCTCGCGCTTGCTGGGCAGGCGCTTAAGCCGCTGAGCCATCTCACCGGCCCCTATTGCTTATATTTCTTATTCAAATTCCTCGATCAGATCCCTTAGGGGCCGGTGGCCTAAATGCCGAGAGAGGAAATGGAGAGTTTCAGCTCACCTTTTCAAGTATCTCTCTGAGGCTCTCAAAGCAGCAGCAATCAGGCAGCTCTCATCCCTTGTGGCTGAATGAAGCAGACTGTCAGGCAACCTGAGCAGTGACTACAATCAAGCTTGGTGGACAAGTACCTGGAGGGAGAAGAAGGGCATTGGTTGGTGCAGAGCAGGAAATGTGTGACAGCATAGAAGTCTCCACAGATAAAGCATTGCTGAGACCTTAGCGATTGAAACAGTCAGTAGGTTCCGCCCACTTGTCATTTACCTGGATACCTGCAAGCAGGTAGGCGGAGTCGCTCTGAGGACAAATGAATCAGTTAGAGCAATTTGCTAGATGGAATTTACTTTCTTTCCCGAGCACAGCACGTGTCCAGCCCCGTGTAAAGATCTGAATTTATCTGCCCAATGGTTTCCCAGGCCCTTCCCAGCTCTCACAGGTGCCAACATAGGAGTTAAAAGGCAAGTTTAAACACAGAAGCAAGACACTCCTTGAGTGGGCACAAAAAAGAAAGTAGGTATGAAGAGTCATTGCTTAGCAATATCTGAGGTTTAGCCCAAATGCTTTTTCAATGGCATCTATATGAATCCCAAGTGGGGCTCTGTCCAGTATCACAACAAGTTGGAGGTGATCGTTCAAATTCAGTTCTTAAAAATCTAAATACGGTACTTGTCGGCGGTGTTAGAGTCATTTTCAAACACGCCTCACCCCCAACATTTTAATTCCATGTTCAGGCATTTATAAAACTTTGGTCATTCCTACCTGGGCTTCTTGGCAGTTAGAGTCACACGGTGGTTACAGTTCCCCATTGGCCTGCAATTAGGAGCATTTTAAATGATTCAGATTTGAATGATAGTGCTGTAATAGGGCAGTATTGTCTCTGTTAGGGCCAAGGAGGAGGAGTCAGGGTTATTTCCGTCCCAAGCTTGGTGTGTGACCCTGGGCTAGTCACTGTTGCTTCAGCTTTTCCAGCAGGACGGGCGGCTCACGCCGGGACTCAGTCTGCACCTGGGCCTGCTCTGCGCAGCCCGGCTGGGGCTGGCTGTTAAGCCCTGTGGCATCCTGGGAGGGATGTAAACAACTGCCTCATCCTACTGAATCTCTGTCATTTCTGTAACCCGCGTCCAGCATCCCTGGACACTTTACTCACTCTCTGGAATGTGCTCCCCGAGGACACCGGGAAGGCGTCCGTCCCCGGTCTGCCTGCCCAGACGTTTTCTTCCCTTCGAAGGCAATAAATGTTGAACACCACCCCCCCACACACATACACACACATACACGCGCTTTGCCTCCCACTCCCCCTTCTTCCTGACATTGGGAATGTTTTTAGTCTAACCCTGTGCTGCTAAGGCGGGGGCAGGTCAGTGGCGTCTGGGCTGGGGCGGGCAGAGGAAGGAGGACAAGGAGAGGAGCCTAGATCCCATTCCCCGGGCCTCCGCCTGGCAGCAGCCCGTCATTCAATAGCTTGCGAAACGGGGGGGGGGGGGCGTAGCCCGGGACAGGTGGGGCGCGGGCAGGCCCGGGTCCTGCACCTGCGAGAGAGCCGGCTCCCTCCCCGGTGCGCCCCAGACAGCCTGGGCAACCTCCCCGCACCCGGGGACCTGTGCGCTTCGAGGAGCGTGGGGAACTTAAAGAACTATTCGCGTTTTCATCCAGTGGAAACGAAGGCGGGTGTAGCTACCTCCTTTCTTATCGAAAGCAAAAGAACCAATCAAAACAAAACAGGTGAAGGCAGCAAAACCTTTACACGCAGGTCTTTCAGGAAAACGGATCAGCCCACCAAAACAGAGGCTTCTCCTCTCCGCAACCGAGCTGTGTCCGGGGGGCCGGGGGCGGCGTGGCGCGAGCCGGGGACTCCTTCGAAGGCCCCGCCCCCGCCGTCCCCCGCCCCCGCCGCCTGTCAATCACGCCTCACCGGCGGAGGGGAGGGGGCGTCAGGGCTCGGTTCCCGGCTGAGGGCCAGAGATGCAGCGCAGATCGCCGTGCAGCCGGGGGTGGCGCATAGAACTTGCAGAAAGGCCCGAGACTACGGGTTCCACTTGCTGTCGTCACAAACACAGGAAAGCGGGAGGAAAGGAGGAGGGGGGAGAAGGAAAGGAAAGAAGAAACCAGAGAGCGTGTTAAACTAGTAGAGCTGATATCAGTCCAGCAACTCCAGGCTGTTTCGCAGGGCAGCCATCCCAAGGGAGAAGTTTCTTGGTGCTCCTGGATTTAGAATGATCTTCAAAGGTTAAGAGAAATATCAGTATGAGATCCATTATTCCATTAGGGCTCTTACACTATCATGGGCGTATTTCCAAATTATCAGAGGAAAGATGAAAATAAAAATCATGAAAGCCAGCACGGAGTAAGTACTCACCGGGCTTCGCTTGCTGCTCTAAGCCCTTTATGTAGCAATCCTCTGGGTGTCAATACCATTTGGTACAGTTGGGGAAACCGAGGGCTAGAAAAGCTGAGAACTTGCCTGAGGATGGCTCGTCCTGCAAGTAGCAAGGCCTGAGCAGTTTTTAACCAGGGCCCTTTTTAACCTCGGGGAAGAAAGCGGGGAAGGTTCTGATTGGACGCTCACTGCACAAGGTCCTAGACAGAACTTCGGCCTCTTCCTGTCCCGTATTCAGAAGGAAGTGCCTTGTGGAAGCTGGGGAATGACATTTCTGTGAAGGAAGGAATGTCCTCAATTGCAATCTAATGAGTAACTGGTTTATATATGACATACACCTATGAGATACACCAGGAAATTTATCACTCCTGGGGGTGTTCTTGAAATCGTCTTTTTGGGGCCTATTAAACCAACACCGAGAAGGAAGGCCAGCTTAAGGGATCGCTCAAGAATGACTGGTTGTGGCTGGATGTGGTGGCACATGTACATAATTTCAGCTACTGAGGCAGGAGGATGGCAGGTTTGAGGCAAGCCTGGGCAAATTTGCAAGACCTTGTCTCAAAATAAAAAATAAAAAAGGGCTGGGGATGTAGTACTGGGTTCACTTCTCGATACCGTGGTTGTGGGGGATATCAACTGTAACCGGCTCTGACCTCTTCTATGGTCCTTTCTCCGTATAACTGCAGCAGCGTTTCTTTTAAAATCGAAAATCTTATCAGAGCTGACATAAAACCACAGAACTACATAAGTTGGGTAATATCAGACAATAAGTTCCATTCCAAACCACTGCCATAATGATTAGACCAGGGTTGGCAAATACTGGACACACTCTACGTCATTCCCTACTCCGTGCCATTCTCAGTGTCATTGCTAACACGGAGCTCAGAAGTCACTTTGGAATCTTCCAGCTATAACTCTGGTGCACTAGCAGATGATATGAACCGCAAGGTCATTGTTTTCTGTCCCCAGTTTGACAGTAAGTGGGAGGGATAAGCAGGAAAGGAAATGATTAGAAACATGAATTGGACCTTGAAGGAGTTGGACAGCTGGTGGAGAGGACAAATTTTGCAGGTGGGGCAGCAGTGTAGGTAGAGGTAGGGATGCTCACAGGCCGTCTGTCTTGGGGAGGACCCGCTTGTGGTGGGAAAGGACAAGAATGTGAGACAACGAGAGGTTCACCCTGCTGGGTGAAGAGGATCCGCTGAGTACCAAACTGGGACAGATGAAATGGGACCAGATTATAAAAAGCCTCTGGGGCTGACTGCTTCATGTCTTCACATTATTGGTGGCTGCTTTTCTCAGGACAAAGAGAATGGGGGTGGGGAGGGAGAAAGGGAGAGAGAGAGCATAAACGCATCAGGGGTTATTTGTTAAGAGTAACGGTGCTTTCTGTGTTGGACTGACCTTCCGTGATATACCATTGCTGCTACACTATGGCCTTTCTCTTTGCCAGCAAGCTTCTTTGCTGTCACTATATCCTGAAAAACTTTGTTCTTTGGAAAGGCAGGTGGGAAGCATTAGAAAACTCTCTGAACTCAAGGTCAGTCCTGTCTTAGTTAACGAGTAGGCTCACTTGAATTTTATGTATCTTGACAAGGAAAAGTAAAGGGGGAAGAAGATCTGTTTTCAAAGCTCTTTACTTCTAGATGCTCACAATGAAGGTCGGCATTCTCAAGGATTCCGCCTGGCAGAGAACCCATTGCTAAGACCAAGCCTCATGATTTGAGAGAATTGCTTTGCCCCTGTTTTTCTCCCTTTTTTTTTTTAATCCACAGAATATTTGTAGAGTTGTCCAAGATGACTGAATGCCACCACAGAAATGAATACATTTCATCTGATTTTAAAAAGACCTCTCTCAAAAAAAACCTCATCTGTATATTCAGCATTATGAGCTAGAATTGCTATATATACATTG
The DNA here is from genome assembly GCA_028451465.1 of Erethizon dorsatum. Lineage (NCBI taxonomy): Eukaryota > Metazoa > Chordata > Mammalia > Rodentia > Erethizontidae > Erethizon > Erethizon dorsatum. The sequence continues at coordinate 59,196,814 of CM051836.1, read as the reverse complement.
CATCACATAGGCCTCAATTTTTTTTTAAGCTAGCTCAGCTCCAAATCTTTCACTGGCTAATTATAAGTGCTTAGCATGATGCAAATGAACAGATCTCAGAAGGGCAATTATGGGAAATAATAGTAGTAATCACAAATATCAGCTGATGTGATTGATGCCACCTGTTTCTGTGGCTACGGAGCGGACTCCACCACTCTCACAAACTCCCAGCCTGTGTGCTGCCTGTTTTGCAGATGCAGCTGTACGGGAGCAGGTGGATCTAGGGCGTAGGAGGAGATGCTGGTGTGGTTGGTGTGGTTGTGTGGGGAGAGGAAGCATCTCAGGGAAATTAGAATTAAACCAGTTATTGAAGATGACAAATTTTGTGAAGGTTTACTGTACAGATTTGCAGCCAGCACATTGTTCTTTAGAAGGAAAAAAGATGAACTTCATTGTTGCTATCTCTATAATTGTCACAAGGCCTTATCTTGAGACAACTGTAAATATCTTGATTCTATATGATCTCCATCTTTATATAAACCAGGTGAGTTATCCTCAATCAATTTTTTTTTTTTTTTGGTGGTAGTGGTATTGCTATTTTGAAGGTTGTGACATCTTTGTTTTTTGGTTCCTTCATATGTGGCTACTTTAATTGACCCAGTCCCATTTGTCCAAGACGTAAAATCTCTGTTCTCTGTTAACTTTTACATCAGCCACATCCTTGTGGATGACCCCCTGTAGAATCTCTGACCTCCTCAACTGTAATGACAGTGATATTTACCTCTGTTCCTCTTGAGCCTCCCATTCTCAGGCTCACGCCTTTGCTTTTGTTATCACCCCAAATCTCCCATCTCAAAAAAAAAAAAAAAAATCTGAAACTGCAACTCTTTACTGTATCCTCTTATCCATTTGGGTCTTTCATTTCATCATTTAAACTTCGCCTTCTCCTCTGAACTGACTGTGCTGTGCTGTGTGGTTCCTGGATCCGTGGAGACTACCGAGATTATCCCTTCCCAGGTCTCACTTCTAGGCCAGCATCCTCAGCTTCCTGAGGACTTGGCAAAGCCACATCCCCAGCCTCCTCTCATCCTATGAGCGTGGGGCTTTTTGTCATCATATAGGTGTGTTCTGCAATGCCAGCCACACTTGTCACTCTTTGTGGCCATCTCATGATTGATAGTCCTGGTCAGTCGGTCTTCCTTCCCTCTCTGTGGCCATTCACCATCAGCCTTTTGCCTTGCCTGCCATGTATGGCTCTTCATGATCTGACCCCTGCCTGTCAGTCCAGCCTCTACCTTGTCTCCTAACCCTTTCCTTACACAGAATGTTGGCCACTTCCCAGTCCCCATGTCCTAGCAAGTCTGTGTTAGAAGGCAGCACAACTCAGGTCCCGTTGCCACAGGCAACTGGTTTCCTAACCCATACCGAAGATCCTCCACCCTTTACTCATCCTGCCCCTGGGATTCCCTGGTTGATAAATTTGGAAAGACCAACTGGGCAAGTTCAGGTTTGCTGTCTCTTTCTCTGTTTAGGAGTAAGTCAGGGTTTTCCTCTGTTGCTCCGTGTTCTGAATCTTTCCTGTTTGGGAGGCTACCGTGCCTAGATCTGTTCAGTGGGTGTTTTCCAGTTCTGTTTTCCTTGTTCCATGCTTACTCAACAATTTAGCCACTACCATTTCAAAGGCCTCCATAATTAACTTTAAAAAATTTTTCTCCAAATTTCTGAACCCAGGTGGGGAAAAGGGCCATTGTTCATTGGTGTCCCTCTCAGTTACCCCCCAAAAGCCTGATCATTTGTGGTTCCTGTGACAACCAGGTTCTCTCACTTCTAGGATCTTACCCATGCATCACCATTCTAACCCTGTTCATGTACCATTGGGTGGTTTGATGGGATGCCTTTGACCTGTTATCTTACTGCATGTTGGCAGAAATCCCATAGACTGTGTCAACACGGGAAGAAACAGCCTCTGAGAGGCGAAGTAACTTGCTCAACATGCCTGGCTGGTTACAGCAGACAGGACCCATCCCAGGCTGCCAGGTGTATGTATTACTCCTCTGCCAGCTTGGGAAATTTGTACTCCATCTCAAACTCTGCTCAGGTGCATCTCCCTTTACAGAACCTTTCTTGACTTCTCCAAGCAGATACTGGTGCCTGTTATGTGCCCTCTACCTCGTTTACTTCATCAGTTATTTTATTGCTTGTAGTTTTTAAAAGATTATCTCCTCTTCAGACTCAAGGTTAAAAAATGTGACATTTCCTCTAATCTCAGGGTTCAGTTCAGTCTCTGGAATGAACACAGGTGGCCTTTGGTAAATTTCAGTTAAAAGAATTAAAGATGAAGATAAGACAAGGGAAGGAATGGAGGAAATACACATGGTTAAATTAAATTTTGAGTCATACTTTTCTTTTCCCAAGAATTAGGGCCTGTACACTCTGGGAAAGGAACTAACTCTATCACATTTAATTTTTACAGGAATGTATAATAATCTAGACATTAATTATTCATGCATTCATTCACTCATTTATAGAACAAATTTATGAAGCACCTTTACTATGTTAGTGTGAAAGATGAGAAAAATCTCTGCTTCTAAGGAACTTACAGTCAATGAGGAAGCAGAGTTAAAGACAAAGCATAAGATAGAAGTTGCCATGAAGGAAAAATGTTAACAGACGCAGACAAAAGACAGGAAGCTAATGGTTGCTTCTGATTTAAAGACTGCTAGTTGTCAAAAAGAAGTTGCCTGTGTCAAGCCCACACTCAGCGCTGACTGGCACCTGAGCAAAAATTTGCAAGAGATCTGTGCTTTACAGGTGACAGTAACATTTATAGATACTGAGATGAATTTAAATTTGTTTGAAGTAGAGTTGGTAGCTCAGTAGACTTTTAAAACAATCCCCACTTGAAACATTATAAGCTTTTAAAGTTTAATTTAAATCCCTTTTAATACTATTTTTGAGTGTTTGTTTGGTTAGTTTGGTTTGGTTTTTTGAGACAGGGTCTTCTCTGTAATTCAGGCTGGCCTTGAACTCACTTTGTAGACCAGACTGGCCTCGAACTCATGGCAATCCTCCTGTGTCAGCCTCCTGAGTGCTGGAACTCTGAGTAGTGGTGCACATCTGGCTTCTATCTATTTTTGAATATTTAATCCTCAGTGGAAAAGAACACATTCCCATCTTCCTCACATCAACTCTCTACCTACTTTCTGGGTTTTATGGTATCCAACAGAGGATCCTGTTCAGACCTCAGAGCCCAAATTCTTCAAACATTTTGCCAAAGAAATTGAAAATTCTTAATTAGTGACATAATGTGACTTAAGGACACAAACACACAAAGATAGTCTCAGTAGAGAATGTAGAGGAAAGCACAAAGCCAAGAAGGGAATTGCATTGCTGGCCTACTTGGGTATGAGAAGGACAGGAGGAGTCAACTTTCTAGGTGGGCAAGTGTTTTCTTTCCAGGGAACTTTCACTTCCATCCGACAAAGGGAATGTTCTCCAAAGCAGGGATGAATCATAGCTGGTGATCCCCTCGTTCTGGTCTTCCTAAATCAAAGAATCTAAGAGAATATGATGAAAACTACTCACCATTAGCTGGAGGATGGCCTCTTGGTCAGATTCTAAGCAACAGAGTCACCATGAAGGGAAGTTCATTTGATTTCTCTCAAATCATGAGCAGGTGAAGACACTCCTTTAATTTAGGGAATGAACCTGGATGGAGCGACCTTTCTTTGAAGCCGTTCTCAGAGCTGAATTCCTCATGGGCTCTTGTCACTAGTCCAGGGCCCCTGGAGTAAACAAAGTTGGGCTTTCTGATGGCCTTCAAGCCACAGTGAGGAGGAAAAGTGGGTGTGGTAAGCAAGGTGAAGGGAGGGCTTGACCATGTCTATTTCTGGTCATTCTGGACCCAGGGGCAGCCATCTCCTCCCAGGGTTGGTGTGAAGGCTGCACTTCTAGTCTAGAGTTTAGATTATCACTGAATAATGAATACTTTCTCTGGTACTATCCTTTGCCCATTATGACAGTGTGAGGTGTTATTATCAGCAACCTTTCCTAGAGTCCCTCATTCCTACATAGCTCAACTAATCCTAAATGGGGAATGTTGACTTTCCTGTAACTAAAGGACTAAAGAACAGGTGTGAGGAACTCCTTTCTCCTGGGATGTGAGAATGTCTGAGAAAAGCTTTGTATTTTGTATTCAAATCCACTCATCTTGGCCAATGTATATTCATAGTGGGTTGAGAGCTGAGAGCAGTGTTATCTGGGTGGTAGAGGCCCCAGATCTCCAAGTTTTCTGTTTGTGATGTCTTAATCTAAGTCTTTGTCAGTATCAGTGCCAGCAGTCACTCAGGGTGGCCAGACTGGTTCTTCCAGTTGCAATGTCTCCCTAAGATAGCACAGTCCCCTTCTTACCCAATTTCTGTCTTCCCAGGAGATGGACTGGAAGTACAGCCCTTACAGGTCCTGACACCAGTGTACCCACACCCCCACACTCGGTGACTTTCACTAAAATGCCTTCCCAGGGTGACCATTGCTTCTAAGTGATTAGGCTGTACCTGGACCAGCATGTTCAGTCCACCAGCGCATAACTCCCAGCAGCTGTGATTGCTGGATAAGCATGGCAGCCAGTGAAGTACATACGGGGTGCTTCTTCAGTACCAGGTGGCCATGGGGTTTTGGCAGAAAAGACAGCACTTATGCTAGGAATATCTCCTCCTCATCTCTATCAGTAGGGGAAGCTGCTCCCACCATCTCCTTAGAATCTAAAGTTCCTGATCTACTCTGAACTTATCTCAAAGTGGCATCTCCTCCAGGATAAAGGAAACAGGAGCCCCATGCCAGAGTGTATAGGACTCCACAGTAGCTGTGGGGCCACTGGAGGGCCACAACCTCCACACTGCATTTGAGGACTGACTCATTTTTGTACTTAGGGTTCCTACTATATGGAGAAACTCAATATCAACTTCATTAAACAAACACACAAATGAAAAAAATACAGTTTGGTAAGGGAAAGAGAAAAGAGGATTTGAGTGCAAAATGGTGTGAATTAGAAGAGTTGGATTACAGGCAAGATGCACCTGGTGACCACCATGGGCCGCCATTCTTTACTCCAGACCTCTGTTCTGATTGGTTGAGACCTGTGCTGTAGTGATTGTTAAATATGTTTTTATTAGTACACATTTATAGTATGTAATGATTACAGTCCTTATGTGGAGTTGGTACATGTACATAACACATGTACCAACACATGTCATTCTTTTTACATCCCTTTCCCTTCCTTTCTGTCCTGGCTGCATTTTTCCTCTCCCCTCCCCCTCCCTCCATCTCTTTTTTTCCTATTATCTTTTATTTTGCTCTTTATTTATATTTTGGATTTCTCATATAAATGAAACCATGTGATATTTAAGCTTGTGTGTCTGATTTATTTCATTGAACTTTATGGTCTTAAAGCACACCTATTTTCCTACAAATGACTTAAGTTTATCCTTCTTTATGGCAGACTAGTACTCTATTGTATGCAAATGCCACATTTTTTTTATCCATTCATCAGTTAATGGACATATAGGCCACTTCCAATATTTAGCTATTGTGAATTGTGCTACTATAAGTAATATGGGTGTGCATGTATCACTGTAATATGAAGACTTTAACTATTTCAGGAAGGTACCTAGGAGGGGAATAGCTGGGTTGAATGGAATTTCTATTTCCACTATGATTTCTTTTTTTTTATGGGTACCGGGGTTCGACCTCATGACCTCGCGCGCCAGTAGGCGCCCATGCTGCTGAGCAATATCACTGGCCCTTTTTTTCGTATGTGGGTACCGGGAGTCGAACTCAGGACCTCGCGCTTGCCAGGCAGGCGCTTATGCCGCTGAGGTATCTCACCGGCCCCTCCACTATGATTTCTATAGTGGTTGTATGAGTTTACATTCCCACCAACAATGTAGAAGTGTTTTTTTTCTCCCACAGCTTTGCAGCATCTGTTGTTACCTGATTTCTTGATGATAGCCATTTTTCTAGAGGATGGTAGACTCTCAGTATTGTTTAAATTTGCATTTCTTGAATGGCCAGTGATGTTGAACAGTTTTTCTTTTTCTTTCTTTCTTTCTTTTTTTTTTTTTTTTTTTATTTGACACAGGGTCTCACTATGTAGTTCAGACTGGCCTTGAACTCACTATGTAGCTCAGGCTGGCCTTGAACTTGTGGTGATCTTCCTGCCTCAGCCTCCCAAGTACTAGAATTACAGGTATGCACCACCATGCCCAGCTAATTTTTTCATATATTTATTGGCCATTGGTATTTCTTCTTCTGAGAAGTATCTATTCATTTCAGTTGCCCATTTTTTGATTGGACTTTTTATTTTGGAGACCTATTTTTTTAGTTCTTTATATATTCTAGATATTAGTCCTCTGTACAAGGAATAGCTGGCAAAAATTTTCCCCATTCTCTAGGCTATCTCTTCATTCTGTTGGTTGTTTCTTTTGCTGTGCTGAAGTTTTTAAATTTGATATGATACCATATAGTGATTCTCAGTATTATTTCTTATGCCTTTGGGGTTCTGTTCAGAAAGTTCTTGCCTATACCTATGTCTTCAAGAGCTTTACCTACTTTATCTTGCAGCAGATTAAGTGTTTGTTTTAACGTTTTAGATCTTTGGTCCATTTTGACTTTAGTTTAGTACGTGGCAAGAGATAGGGATCTAGATTCAATCTGCTATATGTGGTTAGCCAGTTTTCCCAGCACCATTTGTTGAAGAGGCTATCTTTCCTTCAGTGTAAGTTTTTGACCCCTTTGTCAAATATCAGGTAGCTGAATGTGCTTGCAGTTGTTTTTGCATCTGCTGTTCTGTTCCATTGATCCATGTGTCTCCTCCCCATATCATTCTGTTTGTATCATTGTAGCTTTGTAGTATAACTTGAAGTCCAGAATTGTGAATCCTCCTGCCTTGCTCTTATTGCCCAGGATTGCTTTTATTATTGTAGGTCTCTTTTGGATCCATATGAATTTTTGGATTGTTTTCTCTAGTTCTCTGAGGAATGCTATTGGTATTTTGATTGGGATTGTATTAAAAATAAATTTTGGAAATATGACCATTTTGACTACATAGGTTCTGCCTATGCAGGAACAGGGGATACATTCCCATTTTCTGATGTCCTCTTTGATCTTCCTTTTCAGAGTACTGTAGTATTTACTCTAGAGGTCTTTCACTTCCTTGGTTAGGTTAATTCTTAGTTATTTAATTTTCCTTTATGCTATTGTGAAGGTATTGCTTCCTAATTTCTTTCTTGGTGAGTTCATTATTGCTGTACAAGAACACTATTGATTTTTGTGTGTTGACTTTGTATCCTGCTACAGTACTGAATTTGGTTATTAATTCTAGGAGTCTTTGGTGGAATTTTGTGTGTCTTGTATGTAGAGGATCATGTCTTCTGCAAATAATGATAATTTGACTTTCTGCTTTCCTATACATATCTTTTTTATTCTTTGTTCTCTTGCCTGATTGCTCTGGCTAATGTTTTGAGAAACATTTACAGCAGTGGTGATAGCAAACATCTTGTTCTTGACTTTAAAAGGAAAGCTTTCATCTTCTCTTCATTTTATTTTTTTATTTTTTTATTTTCTTGTTTGTTTTTTGACACAGGGTCTCACTATGGAGTTCAGACTGGTCTTGAACTTACTATGTAGCCTAGCTGGCTTTGAACTATGGTGTTTCTCCTGCCTCAGCCTTCCAAATACTGGTATTACAGGTGTGTGCTAGTGAAGCAGAAAAATCCACAGAATTCCCAACAGAACCAACAAAAACACGGAGTTGAGGAACAAAGAGCAATTTATTCTACCGGCATCTCTGCAAGGGACTAACGTCTCCTTGAGAGCCCTGAGCAAAACTTTGTTTCCACTTTTATATTGTTGCTTTTCTACAGGGCAATTTTTCATTGGAAATCAGCATGAAGTGGAGTCACAGAAGCAAAGCAGTGATTAAGGCGGGTGAACAGTGATCAAGGAGAGTGGGGAGTTCTGACAGAGCTTTCCAAGTCTACTATGCTCCACTGACTTTACCTCCTAGCTGTACCTGTGCATAGCTGGGGTCCTAACCCTCAATTTTCTCAGGGAGCTCAGCTGTACAGTTAACCCATGGTTGCCCAGCTTCACCCCAGGAGGAGGTTTCCTCTCTCACTACCATACCCGGCTAGCCTCTCATTCAATATGATGTTGACCATTGGCTTATCATAAATGGCTGTTAATAGACCAAGATAAGGTCCTTCTATACCTATTGTCTTCAAGGTTTTTATCATGAATAGATGTTGGATTTTGTCAAAGGCTTTTTCTACATCAATTGAGATGATTATGTGATTTTTTTGTCCTTGGTTCTGTTTATGTGATGTATTATACTAATAGATTTATGTATGTTGAACCACCCTGCATCCCTGGATTGAATCCAACTTTGTCCTTATGTATTTTTTAATGATTTGTTGTACCCTGTTTGGCAGTATCTTGTTGAGGATTTTTGTCATTAAAGAAATTGGCCTGCAGTTTTTAAATTTAAAAAAATTTTTTTTTGTTGGGCCCATTTCTGGTTTTGTAATCAGGGTAATTCTAGCTTCCAGAAATGACTTTGATGACTTTGGGAGTGCTCCTTCCCTTTGGGAGTACTTGTGGGGAATATTGGTGCTACATCTTCCTTGAAGTTCTAGTAGACTTCATTACTGAATCCTTCAGGACCTGGGCTTTTCTTAGTTCCTAGCTTTTTAATTACTTCTTCAATTTCATTGACTGATATTGTATTATTCAGGGTTTTTATGTCTTCTTGGTTCAGATTTGGTAGTTCATGTGTCTAGGAATCTATCCATTTCTCCTGAATTCTCCATTTTATTAGTGTACGGGTTCTAAAAGTAGATACTAATAATCTCCTAGATTTCTGCAGAGTGTATTGTGATTTTGCCTTTTTTATTTCTAATTGTATCAAGCTGGTCTTTTCTTTCCTCTTTAGGTAAGATTGGCTAGTGGTTTGTCTCTTTCATTTAATTTTTAAAAGAACTAGCTCTTTGATTCATTGATTCTTTTATTGTTTATTTTATCTCAATATCATTAATTTCTGTTCTGATCTTTATAATTTCCTTCCTTGTGCTAGATTTGGATTTGGATTTTTCTTGTTTTTCTAGGACCTTGAGCTGTGTCATTAGTTTATTTACTTGGGTTCTTCTGTTTTTCTGATGCAGACATTCACAGCTATAAACTTTCCTCTTAGAATTTATTTTACTGAATCCCATAGGTTCCAGTATGTTTTACTGGCATTATCATTTGATTCTAGGAACTGTCTAATTTCTTACTTGACTATTTCTGTGAACCACTCATCCAGGAAAGTATTGTTTAATTTCTATGTGTTTGTATCATTTCTGTGGTTTCCTTCTGTGGTTTCCTTACCATTTCCTGTGGTTTCATTGCCCTATGATCTGACAATGTTCATGGTAAAATTTCGATTCTTTTATATTTACTTAAGTGTGTTTTATGGGGAATCAGGTGGTCTATTTTGAAGAAAGTTCTGTGTATTGCTGAGAAAAATGTGTATTCTATTATTGTTGGGTGGAACACTGTAGATATCTGTTAAGACCATTTGTATGAAGGTTTAGTTCAACTTTAACTTTTTTTTTTTTGTCTAGTTGATCTATTCACGACAGTTCAGTATTGAGGTCTCCCATTATAATTGTGTTGGTATTTATTTGATTTTTTATATTGAAGAGTTTGTTTTATGGAGTTGGATATGCTGGTGTTTGGTGCATATACGTGTTCTCTCTTCCTGTTGAATCATTTCCTTAACCTACGTGTAATGACCTTTTTTGCCTCTTATAATGAATTTGAAATCCACTTTGTCTGAAATTAGGATGGCTACTCCTGCTTTTTTCTGAGTTTTCCAGATGGAATATTTTTTCCATCCTTTGATTTTTAATCTATGTGTTTCTTTTTGGATTAAATGTGTTTCTTGTATTCTGCATTATTGTTGGGTTTTGTTTCTTGATCTATTCTGCCAGTCTGTGTCTTTTGGTTAGGGAATTGAGACCATTCACATTGCGAGTTATTACTAAATGGTACTGACTTATTCCTGTTATTGCCTTATTTTCCTGTTGCTCTCTTCCTCCTTTTCTGCTTAACTGCTCACCCTCCCTGGTGTATTCATTCTATTGGACTACTTGCCATTGTTGGCTTCACCATCTCTTTCTAGGATATCCTTGAGAATTTTTTTGTAGTGTTGGTTTGGTGCTCATGAATTTCTTGAAGTACTCTTTATCATGGAAACATCTTATTTCTTCATCAAACTTGAAAGAAAGTTTTGCAGGACATGTATGTCCGAGTTAGAAGTTGTTATCTTTTAGGGTTTCACCCAAAGTTCTCCTGTCCTTTAAAGTTTGTGTTGAGAAGTCTTCTATAATTCTAATGGGTTTACCTTTATAAGTGATTTTTTGACTTTCTCTAATAGCTTTTAAGATTTTTATCTCTTAGTGTTAGACTTCTGCTGTTTTGATTATGTCATGATGCAAAGGTGTTCTCTTTTGATTGTGGTTATTTGGAGTTCTGAATGTGTCATTTTTCTGTATGTATAATTCTTTCCCAATATTTGAAAAGTTTTCTGCTATTATTTCTGCAGAGAGGTTTTTTATACCCTTTGTTCTGTCTTCTTTTCCCCCTACTTATTCCAATTAATTTTAGATTAGCATTCTTTGCATCGTCTAGCAGCTATTGAATCCACTCTTCATATTCTCTGATTGTTTTTAAAGTACCCCTGAGTAGCCGCTTTTTGAAAGCATCCCTGTCTTCTGATTCTGATAGCCTGTCTTCACATTCATCATTTGTGCTTTCCATACTTTCAATATAATTTTTATATCCCGGATTTCTGTTTAAAACCTTCTTATGAACTGTAGTTCTTTGCTAAACTGGTCATTCATATTTTGTATCATTTTGTTTAGCTCAGTTTTTTATTCATGTCTTCCATAAGCTCCCTGATGGTTTTATTTATTGCATCCATTATTTGATTAGTTACAATTTCAGCCCACCAAGCACCTCATTGATCTGTGTTTAAATCTCCTCTGTTATCCTTTTGCATAATTTGATTGTGTGGCTTTTGCTTTACTCCCTCTCAATGCTGCATGGATTGTCTTTGGGGGCACTGGGAGTTTTGGAAGGCATTTTTTTGCTTTGTCTTCTCATGTTTCTGTTGTCATGTTTCTAATGTCACAAAGGTAATCCAGGTATTGGCATACAAAGAAAAGCTATTAATAGCCACAACTATGTGACTCTAGCAGTACCAATAAGTCAACAACAGTAATATCGTCCATGACACACTGGATATTGACATCAAAGAACCAATAATGTACTATCCTTATTCTTAGAAAAGAAATTACAAGTGTAGTATAAACCCTAATACAAACTGAATATTGACATACAGCAAAAATATCTACTAAATGTGATAACTATACCTCCACTAATGATAGAAAATAATTCAATAGTAGTAACATAGAGTTAACTATCCAAACTAATAAAGCCAGTTGGTTATATTATTTAAGATGTAGGGGGTTAGGAATGTGAGAATGCAAAAAGAAAAATGTGAAAAATTGAATGAGAGATAAGAAGATGGAGAGAAAAGTGAGATAAAGGATCCTATTATGGAGTAGAATGATATTTATAGAATTAGATAAAAGTAACAGAAAAAATGAGAAATAGAAGAGAAAAGAAAAAAGGGAAAAAGGATAAATAATATCAAGAATAAAAATAGAAAAATTAAAAGAAAAAAGGAGTAAAAAAGAAGAAAGAAGAAATGGAAAATAGTTCAAAAACAGAGAAAAACTGTTTTCTCTATTTTTGAATGAGTGACTTCCTTCTAGGATCCACAGTTTTGGAGCCCAGCAAGTCTTGATTTTCTCCACCTCGCCTCATGGCCTATGGATTTGTGCGATGCAACCCACTATTGCAGAGGCCTCTCTGTTTTCCTCAGGCAGTGGCAATGTCCACACTGAGAGGTGTCCTTACTCACTTTGGTGATACGGAAGGTGGTCAGACCCCAGATCTGGAAGTAGGCAGTAGGGCAAGGGCTCAAGCACTTAATGCCAGGCACTTCAGACCAGCTATTTCTGAGAGCAACTCGAGCCGGACCTGGCTTCTCACAATAGGGGGTGGGGCCTGTGGCCTTCCTAGCCGGAGTTTAAACTTCTCAGGGGGTCTCTTTCTAACTGGGATCCCTTGCTTCTGGGGAGCCCAGTTCCCCTTGCCATGAGCCGTGAGAGCCAGGGAGAGTGTCCAAATTGTTTTCTTCTTTTCTCTGCATTGTGGACCATCTTTCCAACTTCTCTGTAGCTCCTAATTTTTTCTGTCAGTTCTTTCCCAGATCTTGACAATCTGCTTCTTTTTTCTTTAAGAGGTTTATTTTCCAGTGTGTGGATTCCAGATCTCAGAGAAGCAGAAATTTGCTACTGATCAACACTTTCCCATTGTCTTTCCCCCTGATTTTGAAAACCACCTACAATTACCTGGACTATCATATTGCCTGGAATATTTGCAGGTGTTTTCACAAATGGAAAACAGTTTATTCCTGATGATCACTCCTCTGCAACCCAGGGTTGCCAAAATTACTAATTGTAGCTCTTATAGATGGTAGTGGCGCCCAAACAAGGGGGTCTACACAAATCTATTTGTTCTGTGAACTTGATAGAGGGTGATTCATCAAATTTATTGTGTATCCATTCAACTTGGTGGATGAGCAGCTGATTTTTGTTCTATCCTTCATAGGAAACAATTTATATTACCATTTCTCACTGTCCACTGAACGAATACTCATAGCTAAAGCTGGTGGACTCCTTAACTGTTTGCTCATCACAAGCATAGTACACTTCCTTAAATGGGAGAATGTCTGGGAGAAAAAAGAGAATTGAGGCCAAATAGGAAGTGACCTGTAATTAAAGTCCTTATCTTCAGAAAATCACAGAAAATGCAGTAAAGATTCTGAATTCTGAGTGGCAGGATTGGAGTTCAGGCCAGTTTTAACTAGACCTGCAGAGGGTGTGCAAGGGTACCTCTGATGTGTAGAAGATACCTAAACTCAATTTTATAAAAAAATTAATTATGATATAAGCCCAAAGTCAGAGACAGACTAAATTATTTTTCATATAATGAACTAGAATGTAAATTCCCCAAACCTAAAGATTTGTGTTCATGTCTGGATTAGGAATGAGCCTCTTGGGGAGAGAGGGGGTTGCAGGTCTCAGGCTATCTCTTCCAAGAAAAGAGGTGCTGGTGCAGGAAACTGGAAAAGAGAATACTTTCTTTCAACTTTTCCACTTAAGTTTATTACAAAGTAATTCATGTTCATTCTACAAAGACAGAAAACACACAAGAACAGTGAAGTTCCTGGTCATCTACTCGCAGCCTGCTGCTTTGGGGGATCTGCGTCTGTCCCACACAGAGGACTCATGTGCTTTGTCTTGGGGACAGGGGGTGCTAGGTCCCGTGGAGACCTTGGCAGGCAGGCACTCAGGGGCCAGGGTGGCCCCCACGTCCACAGCTGCTCAGATGACAGGAGTCAAGGGACCTGGGCAAGGGACCACATCTGCCAGCTCCTCCTATCAGACCTCAGCTCACGTCCCCTGCAGGGCCCACTCCACCCACCCAGGCTGCCTCACACCCCAGGTGCTGTCCTGGCTGCTTCCTTGGGGGACCCTGAAAGGAAAGCTCCAGTGCTCAGGAGGGAATGAGGAGTACATGCATACAATTCCAGAAAAAAATGACGTCATCTTATGGGCATCTAGAATCCCCTTCCAGATTAATGGAGTGCTTAAATTTCTGACATAGGACACACGTTCCCTTTCTCTCTGAGTTCATCTAGTCATTGCTTTTACTAGTCATCATAATAGCTCCGCACATGCTACTCATACAGTACGATTATCACCCCTGCACCCTGCATTGTACCTACTGGTTTCAGTCGGGCTCAACTTTGGAAATGGCCCCTTTAGTAAGCAGTTTTCAAACCTCTGATTTCATAGCAGCATGTTTTCTGCTCAGACTGATATGATATATAACATGATATATGTATATATATAGTGAAGTTATTCCTTCAAGTAAGTTAACGTATCATCTCACTTTGTGTGTGTGTATAAGAGTACCTAAGATATGCTCTCAGCAAATTTCCAGTATAAAATACAATATTATTCACTATGTGCATGCTGTACATTAGATTTCTAGACTTCTCCTGTACAACTACAATGTTGTACCCTTTGACTTGCACCTCTCCATCCCTGCTGCAGCTGGTACTCATTCTACTCAATTTCTATATGTTCAAATTTTTAGATGCCCTATATAAATGAATTCATGCAGTAGTTTTCTTTCTGTCTGACTTATTTCACTTAGCATAACGTTCTCCAGATTCATCCTTGTTACTAAAAATGACAGGATCTTCTTTTAAAATGTTGAATATCAGTTGAGTATGTGTGTGTTGGTACACACAATTTCTTTATGTATTCATCAATCAATAGACTCTTTGATTGTTTCTGTAGTGTGGTTTTATGATGCAGCAACGAACATAGAAGTGCAGATATCTTTACCAAGTGATGTTTTCATTTTCTTTGGATATATACCCAGAAGAGGTACTACGGGGTCATATGGTAGTTCTATTCTTAATTTTTTAAGGAGTCTCCATGATTTTTTCCATAATGATTGTATCAATCTACATACCCATTAACCATGTACAAGTTTCTCTTTCTTTGCCAACACTTGTTATCCTTTATCTTTTTAATAATAGCTCTCCTAACTGGTGTGAAGTGATATCTCCTTGTTTGTGGCTTTGATTCATATTTTCCTGATGATTAGTGATGTAAGGTATCTTTTAGCTATTTTCATGTCTTCTTTGGAGGGATGTCTTTTCAGGCCTTTTGCCCATTTTAAAATTAGGTGTTTTACGTATTTTTTGTTTTTGCTATTGCATTGTGTGAATTTCTTATATAATTTGATACTAACCCCTTATATAAGATTCGCAAATATTTTCTCCTGGTCCATGGGCTGCCTTTTCATTTGGTTGATCATTTACTTTGCTGTGTAGAAGTCTTTTAGTTTGATTGGTCCCTGTCTTAGTTACCTTTCTCTTTGTTCTGTGGCTTGTGTTTAGATGTCGCCTCACAGTCTCATGTGGTCATAGGTGGGGATTTTTCAGAGGTGGCTGGATCTAGAATGTGTGATGCTGGCATTGACTCATGGTGCAGTGCTAAGCTCAAGGGCACTAGGATTAAGGGTGTAAGTGCTACCCACCCTGAGTAACTGGGTAAGATAAAAAAGACAGAAGGATGCTGTTAAGGTCCCTTGCTTTCTTGCTTTTGCTGTCTTCTGCTTGCCATGAACTGGTTCTCTTCTGTCAGACCCCTCTGCCATGCCACCTTGGCTTCAAACTAGTTGATTATGGACTAAAAACTCTATAAACTGTGAGCTATATAAACCTTTTCCCCTTTAATTTTGGGTGTCAGGTAACTAAGTATCTTAGTTACTTTTCTGTCATTGTTGAAGCAAAATACCTGACACCCAAAGTTAAAGGAGAAAAGGTTTATTTAGGTAACAGTTTGTGGAGGTTCCAGTCTATAATCAGCTCACTCCAAGCCAGGGTGGCTTGGCAGAGGGGGATGGCAGAGGAGAACCAGTTCAGGGCAGGCAGAAGGTAGCTAAGCAACAAGGGACCCTAACAGCATCTTTCTTCCTCTTTTATGTTATCCATGCTACTCAGGACTAGTAGCACCCACGCCCTTAATCCTAATGCCTTTGAGCCTAGCATTGCACCACAAATCAATCCCAGCATCACACACTCTAGATCCAGCCACCTCTGAAAAAACCCTGCCTATGACCACATGAGGCTTTGGGAGGACATCTAAACACAAGCTATAACATTCCACCCCTGGCCAGCCAGACTCATGCACATCCCTTTATGCAAAAGGCATTTAGTTCATCTCTATGAGTTGCCAAAGTCCTAACAGTTTCAGCATTGCTGAGAAGTCCAAGTCCCAAGTCTCTTGTGAGATTTAAGGTGAACTCTTAGCTACAAGCCCCTGTACAAATGAAAATTAAACACTTCCAACATTCAATAGTACAAGGTAGACATTTCCATTCCAAAAGTTACGACAGGGGGATAGCAAGGAATGGGAACAAAGCAAAACCAAAATCCAGCAGGGCATCCACAGTTCCTTCTAGTATCCCCTGCAATTTGTGGCAAGTTGTGAACTCCAAATGGCTTGGGTGACTCCATCTCTATGGCACTTCCAGTGGTTGTAGCTCCCATGACTTCTCTCTGGAGCCAGCTCTGCTCCCTCCTTGCAGTTTTCCTCAAACAATCCACATTCCTGGCTTTTCCAAACTTCTGAGGTCTTCCCTGTACCTTTGGATGCACACTCAGAGCTTCATATATTGACCTGTCAGGGGCACACTGGCTGGCCTCCGAGGCCTTCTTCCAAAATCTGGGTGGAAGCCTTCCTGACCCCACAACTCTTGCATTCTGCATGCACCTAAAACCAGCACCACATGGATAATGCCAAGGTCTGCTGCCACTGGAATAGTAGGCAGGCTTCCTTCTCTCTTAGCTGTAGGGGTCCAGTGCCTATGAACCAAATCTGGAGGAACAACTTCCCTAGCCTACTGCCATTCTGGAACATGGTGCTCTAGGTCTCTTCTCAAACCAAACTCTTTCAGCTTTGCAACTGTGAGTCTGCAGAGGCTGGAGTCCTGTTGTGATGTCCTCAGGCCATTTTTTTCTGTTTTCTTCTTCTGAAATACTTTGTTTTTCCTTGCTAGTCTTTGAGCAACCAATTTTTCTTCTGTTCTATCTTTGCAGGTCACAACTTTACTGGAGCTTCCTTTCTGGCCAAAGTCACAACTTTTTGAATCATTCTGCTGTGCTCTTTGCTCTTGATTGTCAACATAAATCTGGCTAAAAGCCCCCAACAGTAACCATGCCACTGCCTCAACATTAGAATCCCTTGAAATTTCTTCTACCAGATTAATTAGTCTGCTGCCCTTAATCTTAGTCTTAGGCAAAGTCTCTGGTTATGAGCAAAATGCAGACAAATTTTCTGCCAAGATATAATGTATATTGTCTGGAGTCCAACATCCAGTGCCATCCTTCCTCCCAGCAGAAACCCCTCAAGCCTGCTCTGTACCAGCAGAATTTCTATCAGCCTTCTGGTCTTCTGAATCCTGACTAAAATCTCCCATCAACTACAGCCTAAAGCATTCTAGTTCTATTTTTTCAGCCAGCATCTCCAAATCTTTCCTAACTCTTCCCCTTCCCACAAGCCATTCCCAAAGGCTCCTAAACCACATGGTCAGGTATAGTCACAGCGATGACCTCACTTCTTTGGTACCAAATTTTGTCTTAGTTAGTTTTCTCTCATTGCTGAGACAAAGTACCTGACACCCAAAGTTAAAGGAGGAGAGGTTTATTTAGCTCACAGTTTATAGAGTTTTCAGTCCATAATCGACTGGCCCCAAGGCAGGGTGGCATGGCAACAGGCATTGTAGAGGAGCACCAGATCATGGTGGGCAGAAGGTGGCTAAGCAACAAGGGATGACCACAGCTCTTTCTATCTCTTATCTCTTATCTAGGCTACTTAGATCGGGTAGCACTTACATCCTTAATCCTAGTGCCTTTGGCCCTAGCATTGCACCATGAATCAATCCCAGCATCACACACTCTAGATCCAACCACCTCTGAAAAATTCCCATCTATGACTGCTTGAGACTTTGGGGGGACATGTAGACACAAGCTATAACAGTCTCACTCATTCATTTTTGCTTTTGTTGACCAAGTTTTTGGTATCCCATATAAAAATTCATTTCCAATACCACTGTCAAGGAGCTTTCTCCTTATGTAGTATTTTCTTTTAGGAACTTCATGGTTTCAACTTTTATGTTTAAATCTTTTTTTTTTTTTTTTAAATGTGGGTACCGGGAGTTGAACTCAGGACCTCGCACTTGCCAGGCAGGCACTTATGCCACTGAGTTATATCACTGGCCCTGTTTAAATCTTTAATTATTGTTGGGTTGGCTTTTGTGCAAGTTATGAGAGAAAGGACAAGTTTCATTCTTTTACATCTAGATATCTAGTTTTCCCAACACAATTTATTGAAGAAACTATTTTTTCTCTACTGTATCTTCCTGGTGCATTTGTGAAAAGTTAATTGGTCAAGTATTCTTGGTTTTATTTCAGGGTTCTATATTCTGTTCTATTGGACTGTGTGTCTTTTTTTATGACCAATATTATACTATAATATATGATCTTTATATCACATAAATATTCAGTTGAAACATAGTAATTAAATTGAAAAAGTTCTCTAAAGTGAGTGTATTTTTGCTAGATTTATAAATTAAATTAAAGTTTTGTAAGTTAAATTTAAAAGCTAAGTAAGTATATTCTAAAAAGACGTAGAAAGCTGAAAAGAGCATCACTAATCCTAAAAAGTGTAGGCTAATCTACAAATCATAATTTTTCTGGGGTCCATTAGAGAGCTAAGGTTGTAATACCAACTAGTCTGAAATCAAAGGAAAATTATATTATATTTCCTAGATAATCCAAAGCAGAGCATTGATTTTCCTCTGAAGCAGAGGAAACTAATATCCCATGAAACCAGGTAAGAAATTTGATAACGAATTGTCTAAAATAAAGTTTAGGCTAGTATGAGAATATAGAAACTCTAAAGCCACAGATATGAGGTAAATGTTTATCCACTCACAAGCTCTTCTCCAGGGACCACACCAAGTGCTCATAACAAAACACAGCAAACCAAGAACCATCCTTGGTTTGCTGGCCTTCTCCTGAAAGAATACCAAGTAGGATAAATCCCTGCCTCTCCACCCCCACAAAAATAATAAACTTTTAGACACGTCACATTTCAACTGTTGAAAAGCAAAAAGAAAAAGAAAGTCTTGGAGAAAGTCAGAGAAAAGAAAGCCTATTATAACCATGGGAACAAAACTAAGAATTACAGTAGATTTCTCTTTGCAAACTATGAATGTGAAAACGGTATTAAGGAACTCCTTTAAAATGTTGAAAAGGGGAGAAATCTGTCAGCCTAAATTCAATACCAAGTGAAATACGTCTTTCAAATGTGAAGGGAAACTAAGACTTTTTCAGACAAAGACTGAGAGCACTCATTTTCAACAGGAATTGCAAGAGATCTTAGAGGAAGTGCTTCAGACAGGCAGAATATGCTATCAGATAGAAATCTAGATCTACAAAAAGAAATGGAGAACGCTGGGAATGGAAAAAATAAATAGTATTCAAAAGGCAGAACCCTTAAGACCACTTTGGGAGTACGTCTCCAGTCCAATCTTATTACACAGGCCACTTATCTTCTCACAACTGCTTTGAAGGAATTCTAGCGTTCTAAAGCATAGCAAGAATAAGACTAACGTACTACTGAGGGGAAAAGACAACTTAGTCAAGAAAGAGTGTGAACAAATTTATTAAAGACAAAAAACTTTTAAATGTGAGCAATGGAAAAAATAAGTAAAGGTAAGAAGAATTGAAGGAAGTACTAAGATGAGCATTGAATATCTAAGGGAAAAATAAGGAAGAGGTATATTTTAAAATTTATCACTTTAATAATTTAAAATTTAATTAAAAAGAGAATATCACCAGAATAATAGGTTTTAGTCCACAAACCATGTTCAAAAACCTTACAGTGACTCAATATATTTCTTTGGACTATGTTGGAAGGTTCTGTAGGAAGAAAGAAGAAATTAACTAATTCTTTATATTTATGCAGCAATTATATGGCATGTGCTATATGCTAATTCCTAGTCTAAATAATTTAATCTTTCCAAGAACCTTATGAGGCAGATGCTATAATTTGCATATTTACAAATGTGCTCAAGGGTACATGTTAAAATCAAGATTTGATAATATATAATAGATATTGTGAAATAGGAAGAAATGGTACAAATGGGAAGGGGAATTAGGGAGGGGGAAGAGGGAAAGGAAGGAAGGGGAAAGAAAAAAGAAAAAGAAAAAATGAGAAAAGAAGGATGAAATGGAAACAAAGCTTTTGTAAATAAGGAAGGGAAGAGGTGTTGAAGGGAGGGGAGGGGACTGGGAAAAAAAGAGGAATCAAGATATCACATGTACAGGTACAAGTTTCCTGATGAATGTGATCATTATGTATATCTAAATTGTACCAGTAAAGTCAATAGAAAGAAAGAAAGAAAGAAAGAAAGAAAGAAAGAAAGAAGAAAGAAAAGAAAGAAAGAAAGAAAGAAAGAAAGAAAGAAAGAAAGAAAGAAAGAAAGAAAGAAAAAGAATCAAGATTTGAAAGTTGATACTTTGTCTGCAATATTTACTTGTTGTTTGAGGCGTGGTCTTGAAATGTGTTTGAAGGTAGCCTCTAACTCCGAGTTCAAGTGAGCCTCCTATCTCAACCTGAGTGGTCGGGGCTACAGGCATGTGCTACCCCGCCTGCCTAACGTCTTTACCTTTGCCATGCTTCTTCCTGACTTAATAAATAAGCTCCCCTATTCCAAATACAGAAAATTTTCATCATTTTTCATGTACATGGCTACACAGAAAACTTCAGCAAATCCAAAGGGCAAAGATCTTATAGTTTATGAGATCATAATTCAATAAACAATACAAAAAAATTAAAGGTGACCCAAAACTTGACTCTTTAAAAGTTAAGAAATACTTGCAAGCCATGAGAAAGGAAGCTATAACATTCTATAGGAACCTATGAAAATTGTGTCTGAAAAACTGTATAGCCAAAATACCTTTTTTTGTGAAAGAATCAAGACAAGAATTAAATTAAATCCTCAACCTAATGAATTAGAAAAAAATAATAGAGGGTTTGATAAAGGTAAAAGTTTAAAGAACTAGAAAAACTAATATGTAAGTAAATTTAAAATCTTGTTATATAAAGACATCTAGATACCTATACATTTCTTGAGCAGGCTTGATTTTTTAAAAAGGAGAAAAAGCAAGAGTATAACCGGGAACAGAAAGGACAGACATTAAAATAACTGAAAGTATTTAAAGTTAATATAATATGAAACTCTGTAACTCTGTGGTAACAAACTTGAAAACTGTAATAAACATTAGAAAAATGAAGTAAAACTATTTTGCAGATGATATAAATATAAACCTTGAAAACTCAAAAGAATGTAATAAAAATCTTGTAGAATTAAGAAGAGAATTTTGTAAGGTAGATGGATACAAAAATATTTGAAAACATCATTAATTTTACTCTAGGAATTAGAATAGGAATAGAAAAAATATATTTAAAATAGTGAAAACCAACAACTCCATATGAAATACTTACAAATAGATGTAATAAAAAGAAAACAAACAACAAAGTGATATTAAAATAATAAAAGGAGAAATAAAGGAATGGAAAGATACACCATAATTCTGGAAGAGAATACACACTGCCATAAAAATATTCAATTCCCCAAATTGTGTGGGTGTGTACGAATATATATTTCACTGAAAATCTTAAGGTGGATATTTTTGGTTCATTTGTTTGTTTTTGGTAACTGGATAAGGTGATCTAAACTTTTGAGAGAAGGAAATAAATACCAAAGAAAAGACATACAAGGGCCGGTGAGATAGCTCAGCAGCATAAGTGCCTGCCTGGGCAAGCATGAGGTCCTGAGGTTGACTCCCGGTACCCACATAAAAAAAAAAAAAAAAAAAAAAAAAAAAAAAGACATACAATATCGGAAAAATAACCAGAGATGGGTGGGGGAACTTCTGCCCAGTTATTAAAACCTCTATAAAGCCAAAACATTCAAATCAGGGTCTTCTTGGCTCCCAGTTTTATTGAATACTCAATGATATAAAAGCACAAATGAAAAATATAAAAATAAGGTTCTTAACAACAAAAATCTAGATTATCAGTAGTAAATGGAAGCAGGAAAACATTCCTAATCAAAACTGAGAAGTCAAAAACTCTTAATGAAAAGACAGAGGTACTTGACTATAAAAATGATAATTTTAGAAGAAAGCAAAGCAAAGCAAGAGTGCCCACACGTGACTGACTGATCATACACGTGCCCGCATGAAAAGGTATGTGGTGTGTGGTGTGATGGAAATCATGTGGCTCATCTGAGGGACCCTGTCTCACAGATAACATTTTGATCTCTAGGAAAATTTGCTGTTCCATTTGTAATCCTGTGCCTATGTAGTGTCTCAGAAAGAATTTCTGACTAGGGATTCTTATACACTAAGACTTTTTCTCCTATGACAGTATTTTATTTCAGAAAGTGTTCAGAAACTAGAAATCCATTAGTATTCCTTTGGGTTTCCATTTCCCTCCCTCCTCATCCACACTTCCTTGTATGAAGTGACCCTCACATTAACCTTTTTGGGCAAAGTGAATCAGGCCATTTTGGGCAGATTTTCTAGGCGCATCAAGCTATGGTTCTTCTCCATCCACATCAGAGAAGCCAGAAAGTGAAGGGTTCCACCATGGTAACTGGGAAAGTGACCAAGTGCTCTTTGGGTCACAAGATTTAGAATTTTAGAGTTGCCTAAATTGTGAAATTCTTCAAGGTCAAATAGAAGTAAAATCTAAGGAGCCAAGAACACTAATTTGAGACATGTTTAGGCAGCCCACGCTGTTTATGGCTCAGGAGTCCATCTCCTGGATGTGGGCAGAATGTTTGCTAGTTTTGCGTTCCAGGCTCACATCTGTCTGCCTCCTTCAGGCTCCTTGTGGTGGAGCAATTTCCTTCGCTTCAAAGGAGGCTCCAGGTGCAGGGAAGGCTCCAAGGGTGTGGCCCAGCCTCAGACTCTGGCTCCTCGTCTGTACCAAAACATGCATTCTCTTCATCTTATCCCCAGTTGACTTTTCCTAAATTCATTCATTTGCTTTTGAACTCTAAGAATGAGGAAAAAATATATTTTTCATTTTTCTCAAGCCATTGACCTTAGTTTTGTCATCACACTTCAAACTAAATAACTGTACAAAGAAACTGGAGGGATAATTATACATGCCAACAAATAGGAAATGTCATAGTCGAAAGGGTAAAATAGGCCATGGAAGGTTTATTATAATACTGGGCATTGCGTTATACGGCGATAGTTGGATACCATGTCCAACCCCCTCCACAGCGTGATGCCTCTCCTTGCAACGAAAGATAGGGACTACTTCTGACACCCTCAGTTCTACCTGGGCTGGCTTTGGGACACTATGAGAGTTCCATTATTGTCATCTTGAATCCTTGAGACTACCATACATTAAAAGCACTCAGCCTAACCCAGGGGTGAATGAGAGGACTTAGTAAGAGAACTGAGGTGCTAGTCAATGGTCAGCACCAACTCTCAGACATGATTGAGGCCATCTTGGATTTCCCAGTAAGTGGCAGCCTCCTGAGTGATCACAGGCAAAACCTATGCAGGCGGTTCCAACTTGTGGTCCACCAGCCACAAGTTGCACAGGGCTATGAGGCATAACTCAGCCAACCCACAGAATGGTAGCAAATACATTGCATTTGTTTTAAGCCATTGAGTTTTGAAATGGCTTATAAAACAGCAATATCTGCTTAATACAGAGGCTTGGGCATTTTCATTCTATAAAAGTCTACATTTTTCTAGTTTTCTGCATATAATGAAGCACCTTTTCCATTTTTTCCCCTTAGGAACCTAGGAAAACACATTTCCCAGACAATCAAAAATAATTCCTACGAATCATACACTGAGACACACTAGAGAAAAGACCACAGAGGCAGGCACAATGTCTTACTTCTGCTCTTTCGTATCCTGTTTCCAGGGCAGAAGTGTATAGCCAGTGGGAGGTCAGCATATGTTGATCAAATTAAGTAAGTCACATGACCACTTTTGTGCTGTCATTTTCGTAGTAGTTGGCTGTATCACAAAACGAATGGTCCGGTTGTTCAGATTACCTGGCCAGCTTCCCCATAGACACGAATCTCAAAGGACCAGCCTGGAGAAGAGTGTCTTCCCAGTTGATGGAGAACTAAACTCGTAAGTCAAGAGAGTACTATTTGTGGTAATATTAGTGATGGGAGCAGCAGCAGCAGCTAACAGTTGCTTGAATCTTATTAGTTTGCCTGCCAGTCACCATGTCATTCACTTTATGTGAATTGACAGAGTTAATTAGTTCCTTAGTATTTTCATAAGGAAACTGAGGCACAGATGAGTTAATTGATTTTCCCAAGCTGATACAGTTAGCTGGCAGAGCCTCAGCTCTTGGCCCACATCTTGGGTCTGAGTATGGGTAAGGTGTATAGATTCAGAGGTTTACACATAGTCATTTATAAGTTTCCTAGGTAGAAGTCACCTATAAGTTATAATGGTCCATACTGTAAAACATCATTTATACTTCTCATTAATCAAATTACTGAAAGCATAATGTATATCTGTGGTTATGCCAGTTACAATAGAAAGGTCTAAAATGTATAATCTACAATATAAAAAAAGTCATTTAAGAATCTTGGTTCTACAGAATTTACATTTTTTTTTTTAATGTGGGTACCGGGAGTCAACCTCAGGACATAGCGCTTCCCAGGCAGGCATTTATGCCGCTGAGCTATCTCACCGGCCCTGAGTTTACATTATTTTGAAGAGACCAGGCTTACATGATGAAATAACTAAAAAGTAAGACAGGATGCAATTAAAAAAACCTATTTTTTAAAAAGCCAAGGAATTCAAAGATCTCACCTCTTGCAGGAGGAAACTGAGTCATTTTTCAAGTTTCTCTTCTTTTCAGAGTAAAAACCACAGCTTTCATTTTTGAATGTCACAGCACTAAAATATGGTTCAATAGGCCAGACTAACCTGTGTTAGCAACTAGAATAATCTCCAGAAAAGAAAATTTACTTTGGGATTTAAGATGATCAAAACTGATTACTTCTCAAGAGGCTTAAAAACTCAACGCTGTAAACACAGCTGGGGAAGCACTTGAATGTGGGTCCATAAAACCTGCAGCGAATAATTCATCCTTCTGCTTTATGACAGGGACACTACACATGTATGTGAATCTATAGGAAAGCAGTAACTATTTTATACAACTGTGTTGGTGAGGAGAGAAGAAAATGTGTAGAGACTTGCCCACCCACATCATCTTTGTATGTAATGTAAATATCTTCTTTGCTTTGTTAAAGCCAAAAGGATTACATTCAGCCTAGCCACTGAGTTGTAACCCAGGGATGTTATACAAATAAACCAATAAAAATTGGATATATCTTCTCAAAATTGGAATGCTGATGGAATTATGTTTGATAGGATAGAAAACAAATGTTCTGTTTGTTGACTAATAGTTAACAATAGAAATTGAGCCAATTTTCTTTATGCAGAAATATTCTGATGGGTCAAGACCTTTATTTTTCCTTGAAGGGTAGACATCAATATATTAACAACAATTATCCCTGGTAGAAGTATTAGGAATGTTGATTATTTACTTCTCTTTGCTTTTTGATATATCTGAAATTTTTCAAAATAACATTTACTGTTCATTTAATGAAAAGATCTCTTGTGATCTTTAAAGCAATCAACCTACTTAATTTTCTTTCTTTAGACACTTACATCATTTAAATAAATTGTCCTTCACTACTTTGCCTATCATGTAAATCCTTGTCTTTGACTCAATTTTAAATAATTTTCCTTTCTGGGAGAACCCTTACAATCAGTTTTCACTGATATCTAGAAATACATGTCAAGGCCAATGACATTTTATGTAGGAACTGAGCTTTGGAAAAAAGTTACTCTGAAAAGGAAAGACATTATGCCTTAAAAATTTATTTTTCAGATGACTTGCTGTGTAGTTCATTAGCAAGAGACAGAAAAAGTACTTTCTAAAATAATAATGGCCCAGAACCTTGTTCTCTGAGATAACAAGGCTCTGTTTTTGCAGGTGGCCTTCTACTCAAAGAACAGAAAAGGGAAACATCCATTGAATTGCCTGTTTACATGTGTTGAGTCATGTTAATGGAACAGAGCTAATCAAGGGCTGGGTACAGAGCCCTTTATGTAAGAAAAGACCAGCCCAGGCTTTGCTCACTGCAGATGCCACACTTTTCATGTGTCTCTACAAAAAAATACGTGACCTGTTGGAGAGGATCTTGAAGGCAGTGCTGGCCAATGGAAAGATGATGTGACCCATGTATGAAATTCAAATTTTCTACTAGCCATATTTTAAAAAGTAGAAATAGGAAAGTTCTTTTTAATAGTATATTTATCTAAATAAATATATGTAAATAATATTGTGATATTAAAAATGTATGGAGATATTTTACATTCTATTTTTTGAAAGTTTTTCTTTTTAACACTTAAACACTGTTTACTTCAGCCACATTTCAAAAGCTCAAGGGCCACATGTGGCTACTGGTGACCTTATTGGACAGTGTGACTCTGAGATGAAAATATTGTTATTACCAAGTGGGATTATAGGCTCTTGACCTTTTTTTTTGCATTGAGATGTAATTCACACACTGTAAAATTAACCCTTTCAAGCATACAATTCAATGGGTTTTACACATTTTCACAGATAAATTAATTTTTTTAAAAGGCCACATAGATAATAAAGAAACGTGTAATCAGATCCTAAATTTGGTACTAGAATTATTTCATTAAGTGTCAGTCTCTAAATATCTTTAGTTCAATGATCATTGGAGTCCATTACTTTTTTATGTTGAATTTAATTGTTTTTTGTTCAGTAGCTTACTTTTTCAAATATTTCCATTAAGTCATGTTCTAATGCCTTCCTGCTTAGTTGCCCAGCACTTGCTGGCTGAATAAAATAATTCTTTAGTGTTTTGGGGGCTGTAGAAGTGCTACGTTGCTTACCTTGACCCAGGATGACTGATCTAGAACTTGGGCTAAGATACTGTTCCTTGTTTCTGCTTCCCTGTGCTTTGCATCACCTGGACCGTGCTCCCAGACTGGGGACAGCAGCAGTGGCACGGTCTTTAGCCTGTGGGCCAAGCACTGCTCATTTCAGTGGTTTTACTCTACTCACAAGACTGTGTAACCATCACTACTCTCTAATCCCAGAACATTTTCACCATTTCCAAAAGAAACCCACCCGTAACATTAACATCACTCCCCATTGCTTCTTTCTTCTACCCTGGCAACTACCAATTTGCTATCTGATTGTATGGATTTACCCATTTTGGACATTTTATATACATGGAGTCATGTAATATGTAGCCTTTTGTGCCAGAGGTCTTTCACTTGAGTAATGCTTTGAAGTGTTATCTGTGATGGCAGTACTGTACTGCATTTCTTTTTATGGCTGAATGACAGTCCATTATATGGATATATACCATGTTTTGTTTATCTGTCCATCAGTTGATGTACTTTTCGCTTTTAAAAAAAATTTACATCATGGTTATTGTGAACAATGCTTGTTCAAACATTCACATAAATTTTTGTGAGACTATGTTTTTAGTGTTATTGAGTATAAACCTAGGAGTGGAATTGTTGGGTTGTATGATAATTCTTGTGTTTAAGTTTCTTTATTTTGGTAGCCCTGGGAATTGAACCTAAGGCTATCTTCCCAGCCTTTTCTATTTTTTATTTTGATACAGGGTCTTGCTAAGTTGCAAAAGCTGGGCTTGGATTTGTGATCCTCTTGCTTCAGCTTTCCAAAGTGCTGGGATTATAGGTGTGTACCACCATGCTGGCTTCTGTTTAAACATTTGATGAAGTGGCAGACTTCTCCAAAGTGCTTATACCATTTTACATACCCACTAGCAATGTGTGAAGGTCCCAATTTCTCCACATCCTCACCAACACTTGTTATTTTCTATCTTTCTACGAGTAGCTGCCCCAGTGGACATGACAAACTCAGGGTCAGCTGGTGCTTGTATGGATGTATCAAGAAAATATAAAAACTGGGGTTATAAATGCAACAGGAGCCATGCTATTCTTATAGATTTAAAAGATCAGAAAGTAAACACACAGTTACCCAGTCTATTTGTAAAAGACATTTTGGAGCTTTGTTAAAAAGCTGTTTTATTCTGTCTGTGCCATTAGCAATTGAGGCTGGTTCCTTTAATAATGATAATTAACACTGATTTGCAATTACTGAGTGTTTTACCTGTATTATAGCTCTTGGACTCATCACATTGGCCCTAGGAGGAAGGTATATTGCTGTTATCTGTGTTCCATGGATGTGTACTTGGAGGCTTAGAGACATTAAGCAATAGCCGAGAGTCCATGCTTTTAGTCATTAAACTCCTTTGCCTCATTTGTTAACACTCCTTGGTAGGAAGTCATTGATGGTGCCCTCTAGACCACAAGTTCTCAAAGTGTGGCCCCCAAACCAACAGCATCTGTGAGCGTAGTAGAAAAGTAAACTCCCAGGCCCCATCCCAGGTGGGATCCAGCAGCGTGGGGTTTAACAAGCCTCCAGGTGACTCTGATTTGAGAATCTCTGCCCTAGAGCAAACATATGATTAAAATTTAGAAAAGCTGCAGTTCAATCCTGGTGCAAGGTGTTAAGTGCATTCAGTTTGAGGTTGTAAAACTGGAAAAAGCATGACTGTCCCCATGAATGCTTAGATTTAAGTGACTTGGACGGATGGGTGAATGAGTGCTAACTTGCAGGGCAGCATGCTCTAAATCAAGGTGTACATGTGACGCCCCGCCCAGGGAGGGCTGAGAAAGTCACTGTGGGAGTGACTTTGGAGCATCCAATAAACTGAGAAAGCCAACCTGAGTTTCAATATATCAAGTATCCTTGTTACTCCTGATTCTTCCAAGAGAGAGTCCAAATCCTGTAACAAGGCCATCAGAACACTCCAGCTGGCCCCTACGTGTGCCCCCATCTATCTCCCCTGCAGCACCTGCTACTACTCAGAGTGCGGAGCACTTAGCTTGTTGGCAGCACAGAGCTCACCCCTGACCTAGGATATCTGAACCCACACTTTAACAAGTGTGACTCATGTGCAGATAAAAATTTCAGAAGCTCTGTTGTAGCTGCTGGGAAGTAATTTGAGTTCTCAAATCTGGCACATGATATTCTTGGTGTGGAACCTTTTGCCTGAGGTACCCCTTCCTCTGCCTTCCCTGACCCCAGAGAAGTTGGATTTCTCCTTCAAGCATCACACTGTGAGGTGTTTGTCTGCTTACCTCTTTGTCTTCAATCCTGGACTGGGCAGGGAGATTTTTATTTTTATTTTTTTAATTTTAATTTTTTTTTGGTGGGTACTGGGGGTCGACCTCAGGACCTCGCGCGCCAGCAGGCGCCCGTGCCAATGAGCGATGTCACCGGCCCTTTTTTCATATGTGGTTTCTGGGAGTTGAACTCGGTCCCTTGCACTTGCCAGGCAGGCGCTTACGCCGCTGAGCCATCTCACCGGCCCAGATTTTTATTTTTCTCTGTCATTTGCAGTGATTCAGGCCCTACTTGCTGCCTTGCATAGAATGGATGCTGGGCCAATGTTTGCTTGATGAAACAATGGGTGAATGAATGAGATGTGTCTGACGCCCAGTATAGGGGCCACATCTGCAATGGATTTTACCTAAGGATTTGTAGTCCATTCTGTTCTACTCGCAAGAATCTAGGCAGTTATTTGGTTCGTTAAAATCAAAGTTAAAGAGACTGGGAAGTGGCCAGGGCTTAAGAAGGAAATCTAGTTTCTGCTTTTGAAAGGTTTAAATGATGATTTCTTTTTTTGTGTGTGTGTGGGTACTGGGGGTCGAACTCAGGACCTCACGTGCCAGCAGGCGCCCGTGCTGCTGAGTGATATCACCAGCCCTTTTTTCATGTGTGGGTACCGGGAGTCGAACTCAGGACCTTGTGCTTGCCAGGCAGGCACTTACGCCGCTGAACCATCTCACCCACCCTAAATAATGATTTCTAATTATGTTTTGGCTTACCAGGTCCCACCTCAAAAGGCAGAGTTAGTGACATAAAATGAGCATCCGGTTGAGAGCTGGGTCCTAAATCTGGTGCCGATTGGCAGTGAATGGATTCGGGCTTTTCAGCCCCCAGATGCTGTCTCCTCATTTATGAATGAGGGAGTTGTAGTCAGCAATCTTGCAGGTTCCCTCCCCCCAGTATCCCATTGGTCTTTTTAACCACAAACATTCTAGTATTTGTTGGTAATTAATAATTGTTTTTTTTAAGCACAAGCATTCTAATAATTGTTGGTTTAGAAATTAACGTTTTATTCGAACAGGCCTCCAAAGATTAATAATCATTTCTTATAATCTCTTTTTTTAAAATTATAAATGTTTGTTGAAAAGCAACTATACTTCCACTTTGTGGTAACAAAGGAAAACAGAATACATCGGTTACAACAGTATTAAAATATAAAATAATGATAAATCTCACCACAAAATTTACAATACCTATATACGGAAAACTAGAAAACATTACAGAGAAATTAAAAATTTCAAGAAACATTTTAAGATCATAATCTCTTTAACAGGAAAATTATACTATATGTTTCTCCTATTTTCCTTGATATTTTTAACAACGTAATTTACTGTATATTTCGGGTTTCATGAGGAGGAAACTCGTGAGTGGAACCTGCCTTGGGAAGATGTATTAGACAAGCTGCAAACGAGGAGGAACGGGTCTTGATCCAGAAAGCTGGCATTTGCAATAAACCCAACTCTGTTCTGAGTGATTATGTTCTTTAGAAAACCTATTGACGTTTCAGAGTGCGTGGATTAGAAAATACTGACAATTTTCAAACCACCAGCCTTGCATGTTAATTCCCCGGTGTCGCAGGAGTGAACAGTACAGCCACTGTTGACACACACTGGGCCACTCACCACACATGAAGTATGTGGACCTGCCCAGCGTGGGGAGACCACAGCTGCCCTTGTTTCCCCCGTAGCTCCCTTACCCTCGGCCAGCAATGGACCATTATCTTCAATCCTGACATCTGAAGAGAGAATCTGAATGCCAGGAAGGAAATTTTCCAAATCAGAGTAAGGAACAAAGTCCTTTTATTACAACAGGATAC
Organism: Erethizon dorsatum; assembly: GCA_028451465.1. Lineage (NCBI taxonomy): Eukaryota > Metazoa > Chordata > Mammalia > Rodentia > Erethizontidae > Erethizon > Erethizon dorsatum. The sequence goes on along the minus strand of CM051836.1, from coordinate 59,165,893 downwards.
AGTAAAGAAAACAAGGGAGGAAGTTCATGAGAGGGAAAAGGTTTAAAATGGTAAACAAAAAATACTCTGGAGAAAAACAAGATATCCCTAGTACAGTGCAGTTACTTGTGTTTACTGGGAAAATAGTCATTGCTGGAGAGATGAGAAGAGGGAGGAGGCTGGCCCATACGTTGTCAGTGTCTCAGGACTTTAAAATCTGACTTCTGCAACTGGGAGTCATATGCATTTTCTTTCCCAATTTCATTTCTCTTAGAAGCAAAATGTTATTCTTTGGGAGGGGATTTTAATGAGCTTTGCCCAGAGTGAATGCAGTTGCTTAGAGAGGACAGATTGTCTTTTCATTAGCCAGAGACTGGGAAAATGTTGTATGGCAATACTCAACCATAAAGAGCTTTAATAACTTATCTTAGCTCGAGACCAAGAGAGATTTCAAAATGTGTGCTGATGTCACCACTCACACCCATCATCCTCGACTGATCACTTGAATACATTGCGTGCTGGATAGGTATAGGCTAACTTCACAGGTGCAGATAAGAGCATTTGACTCCATGTGAAAGAGATTTGACTCCATATGGCATGAAATGGTATGAAGGAAGATGAGACAAGAGCAATTGTTAGCAAAACCATGTGTGCATCAAAAAATATTATGACTTCGTGGTAGAAAGGGGGGTTATGATGGAATAAAATATAATTTTAACCAAGTCTCAATTGAAGTTATTTTGATGTGTTTTATTTTTGTTAGAGCTATAAGAATGTATAAATATCGAGAGGTTTATATGTAGTTCTTACATAATCCTCACACATACAACTCAGAGAGGTAGGTCTAGTATTGCTCCTATTTTATGGAAGAGAAATCTGAAGCTCAGAACAGAAATACCACGCTCCAGGTTGCACAGCTAACAAGTAATGAAGCCAGAATTTAAACCCATATCTGTCCTAACCTAGAGCTTAGGTTCTAGATTCTGAACATCTTTTACTTTGAACTACAACAACACATTGAAAGATCTCTCTATGGGTAGTTACTTCTCCAGGGACTGTAGACTTCTTTTATTTCCAAGTGATTCATGTAAGCTAAGCTCTTACCATCATTTCTGCCCATGCTGGGAACAGGGCTCCCACTTACTCCTTTTTGGAGCTTTCCAGGATCTCTGTCTTGTTTCCCTTGTTTGGAATAATCCTTTACTTGTCTCTTTGGTAACCTTTAGTTATTATCCTATTTTTCTCCTTTTCACCGCAAGTAGTTTCTTTAGCTACAACTTCATGGGCCTCGCTGGCCACCCTCCCACAGTGAGGGAGTCTGCAGCGTTCTCACGCTGTCCAACCAGCCAACCCAGGGCTTCTCCTAGGCATCCCTCACCTTGACCTTCCTGTAGTATTTGGTGTTGGATATTGTCCACAGTTTGGAAGACTGCATGTGCAAATTAGACACACAAAAATTTATTAAATGATTGATTAAATGCAATATGCAAATATTTTCTAAATATGGCTAAAGACCAGGAAAGTTTACTATGTATATACATATAAACCTCCTTCTACATTTTGAATATTCATAAGAAAATAATTCCACCTAAGGAACCTGCCCAACATCCTAGCAACAGCTCTCTTTTATAGAGTAAAGAATAAATTCAATTGTTTTAAAAAGATTTACATATATGTCTTTAAGGTAAATGTTTCTAAAATTTTTAAGCGTGACATATATAAAAACTCAAAATGCATCATTGTACAAAATGCATCAATGTACATGTACAAGCAAATATAAAACTTTTATGAAAAAACATTATTGTAAACTTCATGACCCTAAATTAGGCTATGGTTTCTTAGCTATGACACCAAAAGCACAAAAAAAGAAAGAAAAAATAAACTGGTATTTATCAAAATTAAAAAGTTTTTGGCTCAAAGGACACCATTAAGAAAATGAATAGAAAGCCCATGGAATGTGAAAAACTACCTGCATGTCATAAATAAGATAAGGGACTTATACGCAGAATATATAAAGAACTCACAACTCAACAATAAAAAGAACAAGCTGTATTAGTCCATTTTCTGTTACTATAACAAAATACCTGTGCCTGGGTAACACATAAAGAAAAGAGATTTATTTAGCTCACAGTTTTGGAGGTTGAAGTTTCAAGCCAAGTGGTCTCATTGATTTAGCCTCTGGAAAGGGCCCTCTTGGTGGCATCACATGACAAATGGCATCATGGGGGAGCACTTTCAAGAGGGACAGACCACATGGCAAAACAGAAAGCCAGAAAGTCGGGAGGGGCAAGTTTCTTTTCTTGAGAAGTGCCTGTGGTCCAACACGAACTACATTAATTCCTTCTGACAGCAGTGCCTCCAGTGACCTTGTCACCTCCTATTAGCTTTCACTTTTTAATGGTTCCACTACTTTCCAACATCACTACACTGAGGACCAAGCTTCCCACATGTGAACCTGTGGGGGACACAAGCTATAGCACAAGCAAATTAAAAATGGGTAAAGGATTTGAACAAACATCCTTCTAGAGAGAATTCTAGAGAGAATATACAAATAGCCAATAGCACACTAAAAGAAGTTTAGCATCATTCATCATTAGGGAAATGTAAATCAAAACCACAAGGAGATACCACTTCATACCCACTTGAACAGCTAAACCAAAAAAGACAATAGCAAAAGTTGGCCCACAATGAGATATCACTTTATGCCTTATAGGATGGTTATGAAAAGAAAAGAAAGTAACAAGTGTTGGCCAGGATGTGGAGATACAAGAACACTTTTGCATTGCTGATAGGAATATAAAATGGTAAAGCCACTGTGAAAATATTATGGAGGGTCCTCAAAAAATGAAACAGAATTACCATATGATCCAGCAATCCACTCTGGGTATCTACCCCAAAGAAATGGAAGCAAGGACTCAACAGATTTTGTTCACACATGTGCATAGCAACATGATTCACAATAGCCAAAGGGTGCAAACAACCCAGGTGACCATGGAAAGATGATTGGTGAAACAAAATGTGGTATATACATATGCCCAAATATTATTCAGTCTTAAAAAAAGAAGGAAATTCTGACATATACAGTAACATAATGAGGATATTGTGATAAGTGAAATAAGGCAGTCACAAAAGACATGCTGTATGATTTCACTTCATGTGGTACCTAGAGTGGTCAAGTTCATAGAGACAGGAAGTAGAATGGTGGTTACCTGGAGCTGTGGGTAGGTGAGACAGGAAGTTATTGTTTAGTGGATAGAGTTTCAGTTTGAGATGAAGTTTTGGAGAGGAATGGAGGTGATGTTTACACAACAGTGTGAATAGTCTTCACACCACTGAACTGCACACTTAAAAATGGTAAAAACAAAAACAAAACAAGAAAAACAAACAAGTGTTGGCAAGGGTATGGAGAAACTGGAACCCTCCTACACTGATGAGTTTGTAAAATGGCACAGTCATTTTGAAGTATGAGCTTCTCAAGGTGTTAAACAGAGTTACCATATGATCCAGCAATTCCATCCCCAGGGGTTTTGTATGTGTGCACACATGTGTGCATGTGTATGTGTGCATCTTTAAGAAGATAGAAAATAAACACCACCACAAAATGTTTGCACAAATAGTCACTGGAACATATTTCACAGTAACCAAAAATATGGAAAAAGCCCAAAATTTCATCAACTCACAAATGAATAAAATGGTTACATTCATGTAATAGACTATTATTCACCAATAAAAAGGAATGAAGTACTGATGTATGTTACAGCATGAATGAACTTTGAAAACGTTATGCCAAGTGAAAGAAGTCTGACACAAAATGTCGCATACTACATGATTCTACTTAGAAGAAGCTTCGTAGTTTTCATGGGCTGAACAGAGGCAGGAGGAGGGGGAAAGACTGCAAATGGGCCCAAGCTTACTTTCTGGGGTAATGAAAATGTTCTGAAATTTGATAGTGGCAATGATTGCACAACCTGAATACACTAAAAACCAGTGAGTTGTACATTTTAAAATGGTGAATTTTACATCACGTGAATTATAACTGAACAAAGGATTTTACAAAAATAAATAAATAAATAATAAACAAGGATTTGCTGCCTGCATTCTAGTATCCATTTGCTTATTTAATTACATTTTTGTGGAGCATGCAGAGCCAGGGACTTTGTGAGGTTGCTGGGCACACCAGCATTTTGAAAAGATCACCTGGCCTTAGTGTGGAGACCAGATTTCGAGGGCATCAAAAGCCACATGGACATCTGATAAAACTGGGAGCTAGCCAAGATAGAAAATCACATTTCTTCTCAATCAAAGTCATTTCTTCACATTCCTTTTGCCATAAATAGGCAAACTAAAGAAAGAAATGTGCTCTCCTCTGGCTCTTTTGTGAACCAAAGAAAGCTCCTACGTTTCTGAGTGGCTTCAGAAATGAGCTTTATAATTGCAAAAGCCAAAGACTTGAGTACTAAGTTTACTTTTGATATCTAATAAAAACCATACCAGGCACCCATCCTTGCCAAAGTCTGAAATGGAAATTGATGCTAGAAGCACAGTAAGAATTCTGTGAGACTGAACCCTTATTCCTCGTGTGTCTTTGCCAAGTCTCTGTATAAAGATTGGCCAAGGACGCAAGACAAGTGTGGAGGGATGAGTGAAGCAAAGGGAGCCTCCTCTCTTCCCCTTCAGCTACACTTGCTCCAGGAAAATCACTGGACTTCAATGGGCTGTGGCACAAGACATTTCAACTGGTACCCAGCCTTTGTCCCACGGTTAATGGTGTCTCCAGGGCAAAGGAAAGCAGAGCTAGTATAATTAGGCTTCCCTAGATGGTGCAACAGGTAGCAGGTTTGGTTTTTTTGATTACCTGGAAGTTTTTCCATCCACTTAACTCTCTTATCGTGACTTGAAAGTACAGGTATTCCCAATGTCAACTGCTTACTGACCTGGATCAGAAAAGCCATCCAAGTGTAGGTAAACTGATTGTGACAGAGTTGAGAAATCTTGTTGAAGGTTTAATATGTTTCCAGATAACTTGAATTGATTCCCATTTTGTCTCCATGAGATTTCCTGCTAAGTAAGATCTTACGTTGAAAGTATCTCAACGATAGAATAACAAAACAAGATTTTCTTCTCCGAATTGACGCCATCTGACACAGTTCTCTCAAACTAAGGAGGAGAAAATTCAAAATTCAATTTTTTGGGCCGGTGAGATGGCTCAGTGGCTTAAGCGCCTGCCTGGCAAGCGCGAGGGCCTGAGTTCGACTCCCGGAACCCACATATGAAAAAGGGGCCGGTGATATCGCTCAGCGGCACGGGCGCCTCCTGGCGCGTGAGGTCCTGAGGTCGACCCCCCGGTACCCACAAAAAAAAAAAAAAAAAAAAAAAAAATTCAATTTTTTTAAGTCAAATAATGTTGAACGAATGGCCACAAGTGAAGTAACTTCTCCCGCTAGATGTGCTGACAGAGGTCATTCTTGAAGATGGAGGCTGTAATCTGTTCACGCTGAGCATCTGAGCTGTGTCAGAGCCTGAGAAGCCTCCGCTGACATTGCTGCTCCTTGACAAAAGTCCAGAATACTCTGTTTAGTGACTCTGCATCCTCTTCCGTGGCCAGTGCTCCTTCGTATCCCCCAGGAAGATTCAAGAATGAGTGTTCCGGGCCGGTGAGATGGCTCAGCGGCATATGCGCCTGCCTGGCAAGCGCGAGGGCCCGAGTTCGACTCCCGGTACCCACATACAAAACAGGGCCGGTGATATCGCTCAGGGGCACGGGCGCCTGCTGGCACGCGAGGTCCTGAGGTCACCCCTGGTACCCACAAAGAAAAAAAAAAAAAAAAGAATGAGTGTTCCGTTTAGTGGATAGCTCGGCTCTGGGTCAAGTGGACCAGAATTTACATAATACTGAGCCTACAAATCTGTGAGAAAAACTGCATTTAGGAAGCAACCAAATGAGAAAATCAGGGGTATCGATTTACCACACTCCAAGTTGAAGACATTTTTCATTGGCACATCTTCAAATTTTCAAGTGTGAGAGAAAATGAAGTTCACTAGAAACCCAATCATCTCCAGAATTTATTGGAAGGGTGAGAGTAAGTGGAAGGCTTTTTCTGAAACTGCCCACGCGGCAAGCACACAGGCAGAATGTTCATCTGGGCTAATTAGGGGGCCACTTGATATGAGGGTTGCAGCCAAACCTCTTCCTGTCCTCAGCCATCCCTCCACACGTCCAGGATGGGAAGCTGTCCCTAAAAACCCGAGTCATGGCTGCAACAAAACCGAGAAACAGATTGAGTTTGGCCTGACTCTCCCAAAGGGGCAGACTTTGAATGCTAAGAGGTCACACTGGCTCATTCTACATGCATTTTGGCTCAACCTTTCAAAATGTCCCAGGCAGTACTGGGTTTGCTCCAAAACCTGGAAAGAAAATGAATTATAAAAGATCCAATCTGCCTTCCAAATGGCTTGCCAAACGGCTTGTCTGTGCCACAAGCCACTGCCCTCCCAGAGCTGCTGTAAACCAACAGCAAAGCCATTTGCCTTATGGATGAAGAAACAGGGCTGACCTGGAGGTGAGGGACAAACTCAGACGTGGAGCATAGGAAATGAGGGACCTATTCTTTGTGTTTGCTCAGTCTTTGGTGATGGGGGTGGTTAGTGTGTGCCTTTCCCCAGCAAGTGTCACCTGGAAAACTCTAGGCCAATATTCCAACTTGGACAGAGCCCAAATATTATAGGCACACTTTGGTTTGCTTTTTAATATGGATGGTACTCTTTGAAAATAAAGATCCTCTGAATGTATGCACAAGAAAAACCACAAATGCATCTGTCTTTCTCAGTTCTCAAAAACACAATTCCACTGAGAATCCAACATCCACAGAAGGTACCTAGACGTTTTCTTTCTGTTTCACTGGTCCAGAAACAAAATGAAACAAAACAAATAAAAAAATAAAACTTTAAGTATCTTTGGAAATATGAATATTTTCCCATGAAAAGATTCTTAGTTAAAAAGAAGTGGATAATAACTCTATAATTTTTCCCTCTACCCTATGCTATACAGTATTCCAGGAGCTCCTGCTTAAAGCAGAGGCTTTCAAATTAATAACAAGGCCCAAAAAATTTTGTCACCCAGAATTGGGTGTTCAGACACTCAGTCATTATTTGAAGATTTTATATTATGAATTTGCCTACTTGATAAGCTTTCATTGTGACTACCAAATCCATGTTCATGACGATTTTGTGGTCGTTTGTGGACGTGCTTTGGGATGCAAATGTTGGGGTTACAGAGGCTGAGCCAGGTGGTGCAGCTCTCACGCTGTAAACAAGGGCCCTCTCTGGTTTATATGGAGCCACATTGTCACATTTTTGTGCTTTCTGTTGGTGACGTCACTGTTTAAAATGACTCCCAAGGGCCGGTGAGATGGCTCAGCGGCGTAAGCACCTGCCTTGCAAGCGCAAGGGCCCGAGTTCGACTCCCAGATCCCACATACGAAAAAGGGGCCGGTGATATCGCTCAGTGGCACGGGTGCCTGTTGGCGCACGAGGTCCTGAGGTCGACCCCCCGGTACCCACAAAAAAAAAAAATAAATAAAAAATAAAATGACTCCCAAGCACTGTGCTGAAGTATTGCCTAGTTTTCATATATGTGTGTAAAATGTCACATGAAAGCCTATATTCTGCATAGTTAATATGCATTAATAAGCGGGGAAAGGCTGCAGTGTGCCTCACAGAAAAAATACCAATGTTAGATACACTTCATTCAGGCACAGAGATAGTGCTGTTTGTTGACTATGAGTTTGATGTCACTGAGTCAACAATATATATTAAATAAGGTACCTTCAAATAAACACAAACATAAAACAAGGCTATGTATCAGATGGCTGATGAAAATGTGATCAAGGGCTAATAGGAGGCTAACTCTGCAGTTCCCCCAGAAATAATGGTTCAGGATTTCCTAAGTCAGTGGTAACAGTGATTTAGAGAATTTAACTACTTAAATATCAAGAATTTAAAGAATCGGTTTTACAAGGGGGGAAAAGCAACCAGAGTAGAGTGTGGGAACCATCCACTGGGTTGGTTCAGGCCTACTTTGTTGAAGAAGCTGGGGCAAGCCAGCCCAGGAGAGCCAACAGGGTGCTAGCCAGAGCTTTGCACTAAGTCCTGCTGGGCTAGAAGGGTGATCTTGGTTGGGTCAATAGGGGGATATGCATGATGGGTTGGGTGCAGATGGGGGGAAGGCTGTGGAATTGATATAGCTACTTGGGGACAATTTCCATACTCAGTGCTGGTCTTTCCTAGGCCTTATGCCTAGTGAGGATGAAGGCTCAGGAGTGAGGTAGCTACTATAGGGCTCTGCACTGTCTTGACTGGCAAATTAATTCTGGGTTTGATCTCCTCTACCCACCACTTCTGGGAGAAGAAAGGAGCCACCAATGGAAAGGAACCTGCTAAGGAAGATCTGAAAACACAAAATGATTCCTGAAAATTCTAGCTCCATTTTACATTTGATAAAAATGTGATAAAACTGGCTATTTGTTGTCAAACAAATGTGAGAGTCTCTTCCTTTACTCCTGATGCTGCCATCCATGGACGTGCTTTACCTCTCCCTAGGAGTCTGAGCCCAATTCAGTTCCAAGTCGCTCTAAGCTGACATGCTCACGGAGGGTAAAATTTTAAAAATCCCTAAGATAGTGGTTCTTTATCTTGGTTGCACATTAGACACATCTGAGAATGTAAACAAACAAAACCCCACAAATTTCATATTCCCCCTTAAGACAAATTAAAATGTCTAGGGTATGGCTATTTTTTTAATGACCAGGTGAATCTAATGTATAGGCCCAAAGAGACTGGCACAATGATTCTCAATCTGGCTGTCTACACAGTCACCAGGGACTTGAAAGAAATCTCAGGCTCATTAATTCAGAGTCTCCTTGGAGAAGTATCCTGGACCTTGGTATATTTTTAAGTCCTTCACAATATTTGATTTACTGAGATTCCATATTTATTACATAAATATTCCATATTTATTACATAAGCTGACATAAAGTCAGCTTAAGAAAAGCAAAGAAAGGAAAGTGGAGAAAGAGTTGGTGATGAATAAATGAATGTGGTGATGGAGAGGCCAAAAATCCTGGATCCTGGGTTCTTCTAATCTACTGAATTGACAGAGTGGGGGACAGGAGGACCAATGAGGGTAGCAGGGTGACATTGAGTTATATCTAGGGGGCCTTTGGGCATTGTTACAAGACCTGTCCCAGTGTGGGGACTGCCACCTGAGACTGGCCGTTGCAACGGCTGGGGCTTTAGAACCAACATGGCACTCAGAGTGGGGTTTCAGTGACCACCAGGACAACTCCTTCTCTTCTGACTCCTGCCCTCCCTTCCCTCTCACAGCGAGAGGCTGGTAGGAAGGTGGCTGGTGGATGCTGTTACTGTGCCCAAGTCTCTTTGCCGGCCTCTTGTCCCTCCCCCAGCTATTGTGTGGTTGCTAATGGCTCATCATTGCCCCCTTTCCAGAGGGCTGCCCTCTGCTAAGCAGCAGCTCCTCTGAGATGTCACTGCCACCCCCAGCCCTGTGTCCTGGCGCAGAGGGACAGCCCATAGACAGGGCTGGCTGACATGGGTTACTGAACTCTGCTCCCTTTGGCTCAAGGCAGAATGAATTCTGAGGCACAATCCATGTTCCCTCAGGGATCAGGGTAAAGCCAGAGGAGCAGAAACTACGTCCTTGCTTAGAAGTTTCCCCTACCCTGTCCTGCTTCCCTCACACCCCTTTTCCTGAGACCACTTCCTCAAGAAATCCTGTGTACAAGAATCCTGGTCTCAAGCTCAAAGCAACTGGGTGACGAGAAGAGAGAGGCGGGAAGAGCGTGAACTGTGGGTTGAATAGCTCTGGGTTCAGCCTCACCTTTATCAGAGATCAGCTGCAGGAATCCATCAACTTAGTTGGACTCTGTGACCCTGTTTCACTCCATATATGTCATAGAGTGACCACACATCGCTTTCAAGGGTGTTGCGAGGATCACATTAAACACAAGAAATGGGATGTACAGACCCATGGCACAGGGGAGGGTGCAGTAATGTCAGGTTGCCTCTCCTCCTGGGACCTGGACGCCACTTCCCTCCAGCTTCATTCTCTACTCTTCCCTTTGGCCTCCCATGCACCACGATTTTCTTAATATTTCTGTATTTCCTTTCTCCTCTTTTATATCTTTCTCTTACTATCTCCTTTTCCCAGGGTTTCTCTGCCTTATTATTATGTTTTTTTGTAGTGCTTTTCATTTCCTTTGGCCATGGTAAGAAAGACCCACGGCAACACCCAAAAAACATAGATCCTTGTTCTGTAGGCTGCAGCCAGGGAAACTGCTGTGAGGTTATCAGTTTTTGTCAGCTCAGCAGAGTTAGGTTGGGTTCATTTTTGTAAACAGGACTCAGGGGACTGGTTTGTGGCTTTTCCCGAAATAAGTGTTTAGCCAGGGAAGGATATGCTGTTTTCCTTGAAAGATGAAAACAAAGGCCATTAAAAACGAATCATACTAGTGCTTGACATAAGAACCCTCATCAATCTTCCTCATCTGAGCCAAATGGTGGCCCAGAAGGGAGCTGATCTCCAAAGTCAGGACAGGAGACAAGAGTTTTCAGGCTTGGCCGCAAGCTAGTTGTGGGACTTCAGGGAGATTGCATAACCTCCTTATGGTCCAGTTTCTCCATCATAGAAAGGCTCTGCAGTGAAATATGTGCCAGCTACTTCACAAGGGACGTACTAGAATTAATAAAAAATTATTTAGGAAGCATGGGAACCCAGTACAGAAACTGATTAGGGACGACATGTTTTGTTACTAATGTTCTTGTTAATTACTCTATGAAACCATTGCAAATCAGCTCACCAGGGCACGGAATAGCCTGTAAACCACATCCTCATGATAGCACTTGACATTAAGAGGGTGGCATCTGAAAGTCACACATTAGCCATGAGCACCCAATACCAGGTACTCAATTGGACTTTTATTATTATTATTATTATTATTATTATTATTATTATTATTTTAAAGAGAAAAAATCGAACAAAATTTCGAAACAACATAATAGGAGGGTAACAATGGTTAACACATTCCATATTGTTATCTTAATTAGTTACTCAGGGTACAAGTTATCAGCATTCAATTGTCTAAACAATATTTTTCCTTTTGAACAGTTTCTTCCTGTTTTACCATGTCTATTGTAGATTTTGGATCTTATTTACTCTTTCAGTTTCTCACACTAGGGAGACAATACAATGTTTACACATGTGCATCCAGTTTATTTCACTTATGAGTATTTTCTCGAGTTGCATCCATTTACCTATAAAAGTCTCCAGTTTATCCTTCTTTATGGCTGAGTAGTACTCCATTGTATAAAAATACCACATCTTTTTTATCCATTCCTCGGTTGATGGGCATTTGGGTTATTTCCACAATCTAGCTATTACCAATTGTGCTGCTATAAACATGGGTGTACATATATCGCTGTGGTACAATGTTTTTAATTCTTCTGGGAAGACACCCAGAAGAGGAATAGCTGGATCAAATGGGACCTCCAGTGCTAGTGTTTTGAGGAATCTCCACACTAATTTCCACAGTGGCTGTACCAGTCGACACTCCTACCAGCAGTGGAGAAGGGTTCCTTTTTCCCCACAGCCCCTCCAGCATTTGTTATTAGTTGATTTCTTGATGATAGCCATTTTTTCTGGAGTGAGATGGAATCTCACTGTTGTTTTAATTTGCATCTCTTGAATGACCAGTGATGTTGAACATTTTTTCATATATTTATTTGCCATTTGTATTTCCTCATCTGAGAAGTGTGTATTCATCTCAGATGCCCATTTTTGGATTGGGTCTTTAAATTTGGGAGGTCTGATTTTTTTGAGTTCTTTGTATGTTCTTGATAGTAATCCTTTGTCTGAGGAACAGCTGGCAAACAGTTTTTCCCATGTTGTGCATTGTCTCTTCACTCTGTTGGTGGTTTCTCTTGCTGTGCAAAAGCTTTTTAATAAGATGAGATCCCAGTTGTTGATTCTTTGTGATAGTTCCTGTGCGGTTGAGGTTTTATTCATAAAGTCTTTGCCTACACCAATGTCTTCAAGAGTTTTACCTATTCTATTTTCCAGGAGATTTAATGTTTCTGTTTTAATACTTAGATCTTTGATCCATTTTGAATTTAGTTTAGTGCACAGTGAAAGATATGGGTCTAGTTTTAATCTTCTGCATGTGTAGACCCAGTTTTTCCAGCACCATTTATTAAAGAGGCTATCTTTCTTCCAGCGAATGTGTTTGGCACCTTTGTCAAAGATAAGGTGGCTTAGTATGTCTGGAGTTGTTTCTGCATCTTCTAATCTGTTCCATTGATCTTCAGGTCTGGTTTTTTGCCAGTACCATGCTGTTTTTATCACAGTAGCTTTATAGTATAATATTAAATCAGGGATTGTGATGCTCCCTGCCTTGTGTTTGTTGCCCAGAATTGCCTTTGCTATTCTAAGTCTCTTCTGGTTCCAGATGAATTTTAGGATTGTTTTCTCTAATTCTGTGAGATATGTTGTTGGAATTTTGATCAGAATTGCATTAAATCTGTATAACAATTTTGGAAGTATGGCCATTTTCACTATATTGGTTCTTCCGACCCAAGAGCAAGGGATATCTTTCCATTTTCTGATATCCTCTTCAATCTCCTTTTTCAGAGTACTGTAGTTTTCAGTGTAGAGGTCTTTTACCTCCTTTGTGAGATTGATTCCTAGATATTTCATTTTTTGGGATGTTATTGTGAAAGGTGTTGTTTCCCTAATTTCTCTTTCAGTGAGTTTGTTATTCGTGTACATGAAGGCTATTGATTTTTGAGTGTTGATTTTGTATCCACCTACACTACTGAATTTGCTTATTAAATCTAGCAATTTTTTAGTGGAGTCTTTGGGGTCTTCTGTGTAGAGTATCATGTCATCTGCAAATAATGATAATTTAACTTCTTCCTTTCCAATCATTATTCCTTTTATTTCTTGCTCTTATCTAATTGCTCTGGCTACAGTTTCCAGGACTATGTTGAATAAGAGTGGTGACAGTGGACGTCCTTGTCTTGTTCCTGATTTTAGAGAGAAGGATTTCAGTTTTTGTCCATTTAGTATGATATTGGCTGTTGGTTTGTCATAGATAGCTTTTATCAGATTGAGATAAAGACCATTTATTCCAATTTTCTGTAGGGTTTTTATCATAAATTGGTGCTGGATTTTGTCAAAATCTTTTTCCGCATCTATTGAGATGATCATATGAATTTTGTCCTTGGTTCTGTTAATATGCTGTATTACATTTATTGATTTACGTATGTTGAACCATCCCTGCATCCCTGGGATGAATCCAACTTGGTCATGGTGTATAATCTTCTTGATGATTTGCTGCATTCTGTTTGCCAGTATCTTATTGAGGATTTTTACATCTATGTTCATTAGGGAGATCGGCCTGTAGTTCTCTTTCTTAGTTGGGTCCTTCTCTGGTTTTGGTATCAGGGTAATGCTTGCTTCCAGGAATGAATTTGGGAGTATTGCTTCCCTTTCAATTTCATTAAAGAGTTTGAGAAGTAGTGGTGTTAGGTCTTCTCTAAATTTCTTGTAGAATTCAGCAGTGAATTCATCAGGGCCTGGGCTTTTCTTTGTTGGGAGGTTTTTAATTACATCTTTGATTTCATTGATTGATATTGGTTTATTTGGGATTTTTATATCTTCTTGATTGAGCTTTGATAATTCATATGTATCTAGGAATCTGTCCATTTCTTCTGCATTTTCCATCTTATTAGAATACAAATTTTCAAAATAGGTATAGATGGTTTTCTGGATTACTGCAGGGTCCGTTGTGATATCACCCTTTTCATTCTTTTTTTTTTTTTGTGGGTACCGGGGGTTGACCTCAGGACCTCGCGCGCCAGCAGGCGCCCATGCCGCTGAGCGATATCACCAGCCCTTTTTTTGTATGTGGGTTCCGGGAGTCGAACTTGGGCCCTTGCGCTTGCCGGGCAGGCGCTTATGCTGCTGAGCCATCTCACCGGCCACCCTTTTTATTCTTAATTGCACGGATTTGAGTACTTTCTTTCCTTTTTTAAATAAGGTTGGACAAGGGTTTGTCGATTTTATTTAATCTTTCAAAGAACCAACTCTTTGATTCATTCCTTGTATTGTTTTTTTAGTCTCCAATACGTTAATTTCTGCTCTGATCTTTATAACTTCCTCCCTTGTATGAGCTTTTGGCTTAGCCTGCTCTTCTTTTTCTAGAAGTTTGTGGTTCACCATTAGGTTATTTATTTGTGCTTGCTCTGTTTTCCTGATATAGGTATTTACTGCTATAAATTTCCCTCTTAGGACTGCTTTCATTGTATCCCATAAGTTCTGGTATGTTGTACTGTTGTTATCACTCAGTTGTAGAAAGTTGGACTTTTATTATAATTATTCTTATCACAAGCCCAGAGGAACAGCCTGAGATAATTAGCATGTTTTTGTCTGCCCAGCTCAGCTTTCCATCCTTCTTTGTCATTGGTACTCTGTCTCCTCTGGCATTGGTTCTCCTCCTCCTCCTTCATACCCTGGTCCTAGAGGGGCTGCAATTATAGTGTATCATTGGCCAACCAAGCCACCACCTTCTGTGGGGAGAGGGTAGTGTTGTAGCTTAGATCTAAAATGTCTTCCAAAGTCTCATGTATTCGGACCATGGGGGCACTACATTCATCAGTGGATTCAACTACTGATAAGTTTGGTAGCTAAATGTACTATTAGAAGGTTTGGTCTTGTCAGGAAAGATGGGTCACTGGGGGTGTGATCTAGAAAGGTGTGACCTGGAAAGGTGTCCCTGGCTTCCTCTTCTCTCCCTGCTTTCTGTCTGCCAAGGTTGAACAGCTTTCTTCAGCCATGCTCTTCACCATGCCATTTGTGCCTTGGAGCCAGCTGACCATGGATTGAAACTGTGAGCCAAAATAAACCTCTCCTCTTAAAAGTAGTGGGTGCCAGGTATTTTGGCCCAGCAACAGGAAAGTGGCTAAAACAGGTGGGCACAAGAGCCAAACTCACTGGACAATTGTCCTCTTCTCCCTGGTCACCAAGATTGGCTCAAGGGCAGCTGCCTCATTGAGTCAATCAGAATCCTGCCTCAGCCTGTTTGGAGTGGGAAGTAGAAGGGTAATGGGCTCTGCCTTTTTCAAAACTTGGGCTAGGGAGGGAAGAACAATACGAGTACATTTGAAAGTGGAACAGTTTGGTGAGCTGATGTGGAAAGAAAAAGAAAGTACCAATATTTGTGTATGTGTGTGTGTGTGTACATGCACTTGCCTGTAAGCACTTGTGCCACTGAGCGGTATCACTGGCCCTTTTTTTTCCTTTATGTGGGTTCCGGGAGTCGAACTCAGGACCTCGCACTTGCCAGGCAGGTGCTTATGCCGCTGAACTATCTCACCGGCCTGAAAGTACCAATATTATTTGAATGAGATCCACCCCAGTGGAGTTCCCTGTTTTATGAGCCAACAAAATTCCCGTTTCTTTAGTTAGTTTGAATTGGGGTTGCCTCACATAATTCACTGTAAAGTATAAAAGAAGCTCATTTAAAATATTTAAATTTCCATAGAGATGTTCTCCTTACTCAAGTAGATCTTATATGAAAGAGTATTTGTGTTATGGTATGTGTTTATATGTTCCCCCAAAGCCTCATGTGGTCATGGGTGGAGCTTTTCTGAAGGGGGCTGATTTGAGTGTGATTGATTCATGGTGCAATGCTGGGATTAAGGGTGGGTGATTACTAAATTGGTCCAATGACTGGTTTAGCACCACCCTAATCCTGGTAGCCTAGATAGAGTATAAAAGGGGCAGAAAGACATTGTTAAGGACTTGTTGCTTTGCTATCTTCTGCCCACCATAACTGTTTCGCTTCTGTGAGGCCTGCCTGCCACGCCGCCCTGCTTTGGAGCCAGCCAATTATAGACTGAAACCTCTATAAACTGTGAGTTAATAAACCTTTCCTCCTTTAGCTTTGGAGATTGGGTATTTTGTCTCAGGAACAAGAAAAGTAACTATGACAATTTGTCATTAAAATAAATATAATGACTATTCAGCATTAGTATATCGCAGTTGTTCAATATTGTAAAGAGAAATAGGACTGATACGTTGTTTTAGGTTATTATTTATTTAATGTAAAAACTGTCTTATTGGAAGTAAGGGCATGATTCAATCAATGTTCTACCCAACTCATTAAAAAAGTTATCTCATATGTAAAACATCGGAAAACCTCCAAGAGATTGAGAGGGACGAAGTACTGTTCTTAAGTCTTGGATATCTCAGGGTTTAGCCAGTACTTCCAGTATCCAGGAGCTTGTGTCTATGCAATTCTAGTTTACATTTTTTCACATCTGTTGTATGTATGTAGAAGAGTACTTCTTGTCCTAACTACAGCTGGGAAGATATTTAAGGCTGTAAATATTTACTGAGTGTGCATAAAACAGCAGTGTGGGTCGATCCAGCAACTGATGGGGATTTAGGGGTGTTAGGCTCCATAGTTAACTCCTTGTGTGACCTTGGCAGGTCAGGTAATATCTCTGTGTCCCAGTGCTACATATCCATAAAGGAGATAATAATCTTTCAGGGCCAGCAGTCAAAATAATAATCACTGAAGCCTACGCCTGCTATTCAGAGTGGAAATGAAATCTCACCGACACTGCGCATCTATTATTTTATCTTTCTTTTCATTTTGTTTCTTTTCTTTCTTCTTTTTAAAGAAAGACTTGTGGAGCTAAAGGCATTGCATCCTTGCTTGGTTCAGGGTAAAACAAAGCTTGATTGTCTTAAGAAGTTAGGCACCTATCTGCGCCTGTGGTAAGAAGAACAAAATGTGAATAAAGCATTGAGGTTTGAAAAGCCCCTCAGATAAGATCCAGGAGAAATTAGACAGAGGCAGTTACATTTCTTGAATTTACTGAGTCTCTTTCCATCAAAGAACAAACATATATGAGGAAAACTATTCGTGGCCTGTAGTTAAAATATCTGTTTGGAGTGAAGGTGGTATAGTTGGAACTTACTGTCCCTAGAATAGAAAGCAGAGAGCTTTCAGCTAGAAAGATTTGGTGTTAAACTGATTCTACCCCTTATCTTGTGACCTTAAGCAAATCATTTCACCTCTGAGTGACAGGTTCTATAATTGTAAACTGGAAATAATAATGCCCATATTTAGATATGTCAAAACTGTTGTATGAAATGACCAACACAGAGAAGCAACCTGATAAATCCTGGTTCCCTATCTTCTTCCACTTACCCACTTACTCGGATAGTAATTGGGCAAGAAGACAGCATGTATAGCCACCTCCATTTTGTCCTATCAGGGGGCAAACCTTTCGGCCTCACACACCCAGTGGAATGATCCCATTATCTGACTATACTTACACTCCAGTGACATTTCTTGGATTTATTGTGGCCCTTTCCATCAAAGAACAAACAAACTTACATGAAGAAAACTGTTCATAGCCTGTAGTTAAAACATGTTTGGAGCGAAGCCGGTACAAGTTTTCTGTCTTCCACAGAACCCAGGTTACCTTTCTCCCCTCCCCAAAGAAGCAACAGCAGCCACTATGATAAAAATCTGGGAGACACAGTAGAAGCATCTTGGGTGTATTAAGAATTTAGGACTTAATCATTGGCTCAGTTACAAGGTATGACTGAAAACTATGATGAACGTTTAAATTAAAAAAATTATTACAGTAAAAAGCACATTGCCAGTAATCCCCCTCAAAATTGCTTGGAACACACCTATCCTATTGTTCTTGCCATTTTCTGAAGAAGTTCTGGAAGTCCTTTACCAGAGGCAGTCCTTTATCATGAGTGTCTTTCACTGCGCAGTCATGGCTGCCTCAGTGTCCTGAGTTTATTCAAAATGTTTACCTTTCACGGTCATTTTGAGTTTGAGGAAGATACAAAAGTCACACAGTGCCAGATCTAGTGAATAAGGTGGATGAAAACACACCATAATTTTTTTTTTCTTTTTTGAGACAAAGTCTTGCTATGTACTGTAGTTCAGACTGGTCTTGAACTCACTGTGTAGCCCAGGCTGGCCGCAAACTAGAGGCAATCCTCCTGCCTCAGCCCTCCAAGTGCTGGGATTACAGGCATGTGCCACTGTGCGTGGCTCACCATAACGTTTTTAGGAGCTTGCCTTTCTGATAGCAGTCACATTCACTGTATTTTTTGACCATACCTCATAAAGACATTCATGAAAAAGAGTAATTTCAGAATTGCTTCAGAAAGTGACAAGAATGATAGGATAAGTGTGTTGGAAGTGAGAAGGAGTATTTTGAGGGGGACTAATGGAATGTCTTTTAATGTAATACATTTTTAAAATTTAAATATTCATTGTATATTTTGGTCACACCTCATATTTCACTTTCCTTTTATTGCTGGGAGAACAGAACATAGGCAGAAGGGTTCTGTGAGCATAAAGCCAATTTGCACTGGTAAAGGATCTTATGATGCAAATAAGAGAATCCAGTAATTGCTCCACATGCAACCTCATAGTCCTGGTACCATCAGCATTGAGAAAGGACTGCCCTGGCCCTGTGAAATCTGTGCTTTGGCTCTTTCTAAGCCATGATTTTCAAACTTGGTGGAATCTCTTTTCTAGACAAAAATTTTATGGCCCACTATTATGGTTGTATCTAGATGTTCCCCCCAAAGCCTCACGTGGTCATAGGTGAGGAGTTCCGAAGGTGGCTGGATTAGGGTGTGTGATGCTGGGATTAATGATGTGATGCTGGATTAAGAATGTGATGCTGGGATTAAGGGTGCCCCACCCTGGTTGTGGGTGGCACCGCCCAAAAGGCAGGGAGCCTGGATGGAATATAAAGGACAGAAAAAAGCTGCTTTGCTACTTTGCTGCTTTGCTGCCTTCTGCCTGCCCTCCCATAGCATGGACTGTTTGTCCTCTGCCATGCCCCTCTGCCATGCCACCCTGCCTTGGAGCCAGCCAACTATGAACTGAAACCTCTAAAAATTGTGAGCTAGCATTACCTTTGCTCCTTTAACTTTGGGTGTTGAGTATTTTGTCTCAGCAATGAGAAAAGTAAGACACCCACTAAAATAATTTGTTTGCACCAACTATTGTTTGAAAAAACTCTAATCTAAGTCATAGGAGGTCACTGCATAGATCTTAAGAAATTTCCTGAGTAAAAATCAAAAGATTGATCTATTCCAGAAGCAGGTAAAAATAGTCATAATAATACTTCCCTAATTTGCAAATGTTTTGCAGTGTATTTGTCTTCTCACATACTATTTACTTCTTCACAACAACCCTACAAAGTTGTAGCATTGTTCTAGCCTCACAGCACCATGAGGGAGGCATTATCATTATTGTATTTCATCACTTCTAAGAGGCCAAGGGTGTAATATACACCCTCACTTTATGCACCACCCAGAAAGAAAGAAAGAAAGCTGCCAGTTGAACTATATGATATGAATTGCAAAACCAAACCAAACCAAAAAACTGTTTCAGAGATCTTAAAACGTGAAATGAGTGGCTTAGAATTGATGAAATATGAACTTCCCCTTTTGTAGCCAGGAAATTTATGCTGTGTTCCAGGTAAGGCTGCTGTTGGAACCTGGACCACTACTCAAACTCAGATCCTCTGACTTCAACCCAAATGGACTCCGCTCAACCAGACCTAGCCACTGAAGCTGATCTTGAAAGCAAGACAGAAGGCTCCCATCACATATTCCTGAAGCTAATGCTTTACAGGAAGTGATTTATCATTGATGGATGACAGCCCTCATGAAGAGTCTTTAAAAAGACACAACAAACTATTTTCAATGGAAAATCTGAATAACCTGCCTCCTGTCTTCATGTGCAACCATAATTGTTACTGAGTATGGACTCCATACTTGTGAATTCATCTACTTGATAAAATTCAATTGTAACTTAAATATGTTTTTGTGGTCGCTTGTAGACATGCTCAGAGCAGCAAAAATTAGAGATACCAGATGCACAGATTCCAGTTTCCCAGGCCCCCCAAGGCAATATTTGCCATTTTTTCTCAGTTCTCATACTATAAATAGTGCCCTTTTTGCAATCTACTTACCACCACATTTTTGTTGTTCTTGTTTTTTACTCATGATTTAGCTGCTTTTTAAGCATAACACTAAAATCCTGCTTACAGTTCCACAGCTTAAGAAGGTTGTCATGTGTCTTATGGAGAAAACACAAACAAACCATGTTTGTGTTAAATAAGCTTCATTCAGGTGTGAGCTATTGTGCTGTTGGACATGAATTCAAAGATACAAAAATAAACAATGCATATTAAATAGGACTTCTTTAAACAAAAACATGCATAAGACAAGGCTATGTATGGATCACTTGATAACAATGTTGTCACCAGAGGCTTGCAGGAATCTCACCTAATTCGCACTAACAAGAATTGATGGCTTTGAGGTGTTAAATTGTCAAAAGGACTATTTCTTCTATTGCCGAGGTAGCAGCCATTCATGACTCATGACTGCAAACTCAGTGGAGAAGACCAGGCAGAGGAATAATTAAGGGTTCTGTGTGCCTGCACATATTAAGTAGATTAAACAAGCCCCAATGATAAGATCTGGAAGGAGACACCGAAAAATGGTATGACAGTGGTGGTAGGAATGTAGATTTTTGACACTTATTTATTAACATTTCTAATTGTTGATGTTTCTTTGGAGATTTGGGTGTTAAAACAGGAAGGAAACACTGTCAGGAAGATGAGAAAGCAGCCCCTTTCAGAAAAGCAGCCCAGGAAGGCCAGAGGCAGTGTCTGAGGAAGTTTTACTTCCTGGAGTGCCTCCTTGGCCATGGGTTAAGCCCATTGGTCATAGAAGCAGCATGGAGCTCCATGTAAACTTCATAGCCTGCTCTTTAAAAAGTCAACAGGAAAAAATAAGGAGGGAGGGGGAGGGCAGAGAGTGAGTCTGTGGCCTTGGTGCTCTTCTTCTGAGGCTAGAATATTGGCAAGCACATCAAATCCCACACACACCAAATCCCTTTTGCTAAAAGTGAAGAATCACGAGTGTTTTTGTTTTAAACCTTGGTGTGGTATTGACAGCTATCAACCACTAGGGGTGTGTGTGTGTGTGTGCGTGTGTGTGTGTGTGCGTGTGTGTGTGTGTGCATGTGTGTGTGTGTGTGTGTGTGTGTGTAAGGAGACCACCCTGCAATCACAACCTTGGGAAACACATCCGTGTATGGGAAACTTGTCCAATGTAGAAACAACCAATGAAATTGTGCTGTTATAGAAACCTGTGCCTTGATGGTTTGCAAAAGAAAACTCCACATGTGACTTCCAGAGGGAGCAGAGGCCTTGGAAGGTGGTTTGTTTCCTCATGGTCAGTGACTGATTTTCCTATGCAATTGCTCATTCTTGAGGAGGCTTTGTAAATAAAGTTGGGTTTCAGGTGTGACTCATATGAGCTTCGTTTGGACAGTCTTTGTTTCCCCCAGTCTGGTTGGCGGTCCTTCCGGAGCCTTCCTCAATCCCTGGCTGGGGCTGAGGCCTGGCATTGTTTGGGATGAAAAGGTATTGGAAGCTGGGCTGCTGTAATTGGAGCTCGCACCTGCAGCTGGGCCTTGGAGGCAGCTCAGCGCGGCCCTGCTCTCTGTGCCTGTGTATGTGTGCGCATTTTATTTCCTCAGTGAACACTGAATTCTGCACAGCGTTTTTGGCCTGGGTGTCCTGGCGGGGATCCAAGTTGCTCAGCCACTTTGTCTGTTCTGGGGAAGTAGGGAGCCACCCTCTTTACTCTCTAAGAAGGAGAGACTTTTTAGCTGTGCAAATATATCCAGTGTGTTTTTATCTAATTGCTTCTGGCCCCAAGAGGGAACTCATCCAGATAAAAAGTGCCCCTTAGGGACAGTGAGCTGGTGACACAGCAGAGTTCTCACCCACAGGCAAGCAGATGCATTTTCTGAGTTTCTTGCACTTCACTCCAGTAACACCATCCTTTCCCTGCTGAGGAGTGATGGCCACAACATTGCACTCAGCACAAGAAGAGAACTCAAGGGGACCAAATGGCTGTGCCTTTGTCCCTGCTCCCAATGCCCAAGGGGTCTTCCTAATGCACATATTTAATGTTACAATCTGATCAATTTTACCTGTACGCCAGTGAATTCAACACCACAATCGAGGAAAGGAACATATCCATCGCCCCCCAAATTTCCTTATGTCCCTTTGTAATCTCTCCCTCCTGGCCCCTCTGCCACATTGTCAGGCAACACCAGCCTGCTTTCTGTAACTATAGATTGTTAGCATTTTTTAGAATCCTATGTAAATGGAATCAGACAGCATGCATTCTTTTTTAGGTGGCTTTTTACACTCAGTATATTTTGGGGATTCATTCACGTTGTGTTTGGGTTGTTCCTAGTTTTGGGGCTATTATCAATAAGAGGCTGTGAAAATATGTGTGTAACTATTTGTGTAGATGTGAACTTTTTGTTTTGTTTTGTTTTTGTTTTTTGAAACAAGATCTTGCTATGTAATCCAGGCTGGCCTTGAACTTGATGCGATCCACTCCTCAGCCTCCTGAGTGCTGGGATTACAAGTGCGTGGCCTCATGCTTGGCTCTCATTTTTCACAGGTAAAGACTTAGGAGGGCAATGGCTGGATTGTATGGTAAGTGTACATTTAGTTTTTTTGTTTTTTTAAACTATCAAATTCTTTCCCAATATGATTATAACATTTTCCTTTCCCACTGACGAGAGCCAGTTCCTACACACTCTTGCCAATTATTGGTGCTGGCTTAGCCATTTCAATATGTATGCAGTGGGATCTAATTGTGGTGTTCATTTGCTTTTCCCTAATAACTAATGATACTGAACACCTTTTCCACGTGCTTACTTGTTACCTGTATGTTTTCTTTAGCAAAAGGACTGTTCAGATCTTTTGATTACTTCTTTTTTTTTTTTTTTTTTGTGGGTACGGGGGGGGGTCGACCTCAGGACCTCGCGCGCCAACAGGCACCCGTGCCTCTGAGCGATATCACCGGCCCCTTTTTCGTATGTGGGATCCAGGAGTCGAACTCTGGCCCTCGCGCTTGCAAGGCAGGCGCTTACGCCGCTGAGCCATCTCACCGGCCCTCTTTTCATTACTTCTGCAACTCATTTGTTTGCTTTCTCATTATAGGTTGAGCATCATCAATCCAAAAATCCAATAATCCTAAATGCTCCAAAATTCAAAACTTTTTGAGCACTGACACAATGCCACAAGTGGAAAATTCCATACCCGACCTCATGTGATGGGCCATACAGAGTCAAGATGTAAGTACATTAAAAATATTGTATAAAATTACCTTCAGGCTGTAAGTATAAGGTGTGTATGAAGCATAAATGAATTTTGTGGTTAGTCTTGGGTCCCATCCTCAAGATACCACATTATGTATATGCAAATATTCCAAAAGGGAAAAAATCTAAAATCCAAAACACTCTGGTCCCAAGAATTTTGGGTGAGGAATACCCAACCTATATTGAGTTTTGAGAAGCCATTATATATGTTCTTCTAGGGATATGTTTTATTTAGAGAGTTCTCTTTGAATGTAAGATATTGCATGGAAAGTCTTCATGGAACTTTCAGCACCAATCAGAGCATGTGGGGAACAGTTTAGGGACAGGGCCTTCTTTTTATTCTAATTAATTTTATTGGTATACCTCTGACATCCATAATGATCACATTCATCACAGGGGATTTGTACCTGTACATAATATATTTTAATTCTTTTTTTTCCTCATTCTCCTCTCTTCTCTTCAATCCTTTCTTCTAGATTTAAAAAGCTTTATTGATATTTTCTCTTCCATTCTTCAAAGCTTTTTTATCCCTATTCCCTTCCTTCCCTTTCCCCTCCCCCTCCCTAGTTCCTCCCTAGTTCCATTTGAGCATTTTCTTCCTACTTCCCAATATGTATTTTCCATTTTGGTCCTTATTTACCCTTTGGATTTCTCACACATGGGAAACAATGCAATATTTAAACATGTGTGTTTGATTTATTTCACTTAAAATGATGGTCTCAAAATACATCCATTTACCTAAAAATGTCTCAAGTTTATCCTTTTTATGGCAGAGTAGTACTCAATTGTATATAAAAACTATAGTTTCTTTATCCACTCATCTGTTGATGGGCATCTGAGCTGTTTCCAAAATTTAGCTATTACAACCATACCACTATAAACGTTGATATGCATGTATCAGTTTGGTATGAAACTGTTAACTCTTCTGGGAAGATACCTACAAGGGGAATAGCTGGGTCAAATGTAACTAGTTTTAGTTTTTTGAGGAAACTTCATACTGATTTCCATACTGGTTTTACCAATTTATACTCCCACCAATAGTGGAGAAGGGTTCCTTTTTCCCATAGCCTCATCAGCTTGTTGTTGGTTGATTTCTTGATGATAGCTGTTCTTTCTGGAGTGAGATGGAATCTCAGTGTTGTTTTTAAATTGCATTTCTCTAATAACCAGTGATGTTGAACATTTTTTCATACATTTATTTGCCATTTGTACTTCTTTATCTTAGAAGTGTCTATTCATTTCATCTGCCTATTTTTGGATTAAGTTTTAAAATTTGGGGGGTCTGATTTTTTTGAGTTATTTATATATTCTAAATATTAGTCCTTTGTCTGAGGAATAGCTGGTAAAAAGTTTTTCCCATTCTGTGGGTTGTCTCTTCATTCTGTTGGTAGTTTGCCTTGCTATACAAAAGCTTTTTAATATGAGGTGTTACCAGTTGTTGATTCTTTGTAATATTTCCTGTGCAGTCAGGGTTTTCTTCATAAAGTCTTTGCCCACACCTATGTTTTCAAGAGTTTCACCTATTCTATCTTCCAGCAGATTGTTTCTGTTTTAATATTTAAATCTTTGACCCATTTCAACTTTAGTTCAGTGCATGGTGAGAGATATGGGTCTAGGTTTAATCTTCAGCATGTGGAAAGCCAGTTTTCCCAGCACCATTTATTAAAGGGACTATCTTTCTTCCAGGGGAGACAAGGCCTTCTGGCCCTGGAGGTCATACTCAATATGTGCCCCATTATGCCTTATACGAAAGAAATAGGGCATATTCACTTTTTGTGACTCTTGGGATATTAACAATGAAAGAAATCTCAAAATAGACACATAAAATATGGTATCCTTTATGGAACAAATGAATGATTTGGAATATATATATATATATATATATACATATATATATACAGAGAGAGAGAGAGGATGTCAAGATTCTAAATATGAGGTCTGTTGTAGAGTCTGGGACAAAGGGCTCTCCTGGCCACCTTGAAATAGGCCATCAGTGGCCAGCACCAATTTGAGGCTCTTCTTACATAGCCTGTATACTCCCAAAGTTATATGTGGCATGATTACTCTTTAATCATGCTTGGAGATCATATGAATGCCAAAAGGATGGTTATGGAAAAAAAGAACCATTTCCTGGATATACACAGATTTTCTGCCCAAATGGTAAAACTGGAAAGGCTAATACTGACCCTTGGGCCTTTTGGAGGGACCCCTTGCTCATTACACCTGCAAGCTGGTGGGGACAGCAGCTTGTTTTGGGTTGGTTTTAATCCTGGTCTTTTCTGCTTATTTTGAAGTCAAAATGCTGCCAGGGCTACAAGAGGTGCTGCTGCTACAAGAGGTGAAGAATTTATAGAGACCTCCTGGTCCTGCCCAACTAAACTCCTACACTGAGGATTCTACTATCCCCTCTGTAGAATTTTAGTCTTCCTTTGTCTCTCTGTGTATCTAAGGTAGTGGCTCTCCATGTGGGGTGATTTTGCCCTCAAGAAGCCATGTGCCGCTGTCTGGAGATATTGTGGTTGTCATGACTTGGGATGTGCTACTGGCACCTCTCAGGTAGAGGCCAGGGGTATAACTGAACATCCTACAACGTACAAGTCAGCGCCCATAACAAAGAATTACCCATCACCAAAGCCAGTAATGGCAAAATTGAGAAACACTCAGCTTTAAGATTTAATCAGGATTACCTAGAACTGACAGAGTATGACTGACATAGAATCTGACAAAGGGCCGGTGAGGTGGCTCAGTGGCATAAGCATCTGCCCGGCAAGCGTGAGGGCCCGAGTTCAACTCCTGGAACCCACATATGAAAAAAGGGCCGGTGATATTGCTCAGCGGCATGGGCACCTGGTGGCGCATGAGGTCCTGAGGTCGACCCCCAGTACCCACAAAAAAAAAAAAAAAAAAAAAAAAGAATCTGACAAAACAGTGTTGTTCATTAATCAGGCAAGGGCCATAGATAGATGTAGGAAGTAGGTCACGAGGCTTGAAAAGAATCAGCTGCCCAAGGCCTCTCACCTTCCTGCTTCACTTTTCTCTGACCCCCTTCTCTCCATGTTAAGACCTTTGGAGAGTAACAACCTTGGTTTCGAACCCAAGTTCTGCTCTATGGTGTCTTCAGGCGGGTTGCTATAGCTCTTTACACCTCTGTTTGTTCATCTGAAAAATGAAAATGACAACAGAACTTCTCAGAATGCTGAAAATTAAACAAGAGACGTCAAACTAATGTTGAGTTTGATGGTGCCGGGCACGTGGGAAGAACTCAGTCGGTGATGATTATCCTTACTCCATGAATAAATCTCCGGCTGCACACAAAGCTCCTTGCCAAGTGGGTTTCCTAGACACTCAGCACCCACTGCTGACAAATTTTTATTAGTTTACAAAGACATTTTATGAACTTTATAAATCTTTATGACATTGACTCTCACCCACTAAAAACAAAACTCAGTGGGTAAATTGAATTCACTATGATTTGTACTTCATTTTAGTGATAAAAGAAATACACAAAAAGTGATGGAAGTTAAAATGCTGTATTACGTGAAGAATTGATGTACCTGTGTTGATATAGGCCTATAAATTACAGTTCATGATAAAAAAAAAAAATTCGCATGTTGAATTTGTCCAAAAACACAGCCTTAGCTGGGGCTCTCATAGCAAATCTGGGGCTCATGGGCTGGTCCCTTCCAGGACCTAACAGGATTCCATGTCAGGTGACTCAGTAGCTTCTCAAGTGGCACAGGCTAATTCCAACACCCGAAGGGCCTGTGGCCAGATGGCCAAATGGAAACTGTGGCGCTCCTGCTAGAGGGAGCTCTGGGTGTTCTGGAAGGTCATTGTTACAAATCAAGAGAACCAGTTCTGTGAGGTTAGCTCAAAGGACATAGTCTGAATAACAGAGGGGTGTGGTGATAGGGTGGAGGAAGTCTGGCAAAGATTACAGGCAGCATGGGCAAAAGGCTCTTCTCAGTTTTCACAAGAGTGAGGGAGAAAAAGTGCCAACGCCCAGCCCTCAGAAAGTTGCTCTGTTCTTGCCTAGAGGAGGGGAATGAAATAACAAAATCTCCAGTGAGCCAAAAGATAGTCCAAGTGAGAAGGGCTCAGCCAAGCAGCATCTTGGTCAACAAACAGCAGCAAATGTGGCTTAATGTTTCACCTGAGTGTCTTCTCCTGAGTCAGGAACACATTTGAAAGCACACATTGACTCTGCACCTGGGGATAAGAATGGTGCTAAGTCATTATTATAAGGACCCAAGAGAAGGTCTGCTATGGCACAGGAACTCCTGGGAGGCTGAGGAGAGCTCCCCAGGAACATTCTAGAAGGCAAGAGAGCTTTCCTGGCCACTGGTCACTGGCCCAGGAGTGTGCAGAGGGTAAATAAATAAATTCCGTAATTTCTTTCCCTCGAGAGACCATTCTTGGTAGAAAGTGTCAGTGTGCCCAACCACTAATGTTTCCCACTGGGCTATTCCACAAACAGGAAGGATGGTTCCTACTTAAATCAAAAAGTCAAGGGCCAGAGAAATTGCCTTTTATTAGCAGGAGTGGCTGGCACTGAGGCATGTTACGGCACCTTTACTTCTTCCCTGTTTCACCGGCTGAGGAAAGGAAGATTTACAGCCAGAGGGTAGTGTGAGGGCCAGGCATTCTGTTCGTTCTTCTAAAATGTTCAGGGAACGGAGACCAGAGAGCAGGAGCTGCACAGCATTGTTCTGGAGTTTCACACAGCATCCGCATGGTTGACTACAGATGAAGAATGTTCTTGTCTGTTCTCTACAGACTCGGGAGAAAAAGACTGGTTTTTCCATCTCCAGTGTCTACTTTAGGGCCTCAATAAAGGTGTTTTGAAGGACTGTCTGAAACGGTGGGACACACCACACTCCTGTGCATACGTTGGTGGGCATGCTGATCACTGTTTCACTCAGTTTCACATGGTCAAAGCCTCACATGGTCAATTTCTACTCTAAATTCAGGAGAGAGATTTATACCTGTAAAGCAATGGCCTTATTTCCTCCTTTCTGGAAATGAGAATGATGTCACTGGGGATATCTTTCTTTTAATCTGGCTGGCAGGAAGCTCACTTAAATCTGATGCTTAAATGTACCAACCAAGAAGACTTTTATGACATCTATGCTCTCTTCTTATTTCCTCTGGTCTTGTCACACTATTCTTATTTTTATTGGTCTTGTTCCTCATTTAAAGTCTTATTTATATTTGCCATCATTTGGTTACAGAACACACAACCTCAGATTCCTTCAGTTGCCAGGGAGATAGCAATAAATGACTTCAAGGGTCCAGGGAGTGTTAGAGACTTTAGCAAATGGAGACGTCTTGCCTGGGCATTCTACTAAAATAATGTGTCTCCCTCCCCATTGTCAATATCTGTCTCACAACCCTATTTATAGCCTTTACGGTTTCCTGTAATTACCTTACTGATTTGTCCGGCTCTCCCATCATGCCTCCAGCTCTCAGAGCAGTGACCGTTACAGAGCAGTTGCCCCATTCATGTTTGTTTGCTGAGTGACCCAGTGTGCCATCGGATACAGAAACTGCGTCTAGATTTTCCTGTTTTAAAAGAATTTGAAATTTGGATTTTTATATGAAATCTAACTTTTTTAGATGTTTGGTGGCTACCATAAAAAATTTAAAACTCTGTGCTAGCCAGAAATGAGCCACACTAGGGCATCTCCTCTGTGTTTTCTTTTCTTTTTCAATTTTTGCCAGGGTCTCTTTGTGGAATGAAGCAGTACACAAATAAATAAAAGCACATACCTTGTTTATGCTTCACAAAGCACCATTACCCACTATTAATTTATTTCACCTATTATTTTGTTTTGTTCCAGTGTAGCGTAAGTGCCTTAAGACCCTGCTCCCCAAGCGGAGGAAGCAAACCTATGGTTTAGAGGTGGAGGAAGCTATCAGAAACAGGAAGGCCCTACCACCAGAGCTGCCTCCTGGGCATCCAGGAAAGTGGCTCCACGTCCCTGGCTCCCTGTCCTCCCTTCTTCCTGTCCCAAAGCCAGAGGCAAGGCAAATGTTTCACCACCAAAGGCTGTGCCTTTAAATTCAGATTCAGCCTCACCTGGGTCTATCTATGCATTTTGGTGTAGAATTAGACTATCAGAGTGTGTATTTCTTAAAAGCCCTTCACTCACCAACTCTGGCTTACCTGCCACCTGTCAAAAACTATGGGACTTTTAAGGTATTTTAGTACTGAGCATGTGTGCCGCCCCCCATTGAATAATTAAATATACTGCATGGTGCCGCTTTCATTTTTGCATCTTCAGTATGATGTTGCTCTTATGTGTCTTGGGAGTCTCTCTCTCTCTCCCTCTCCATAAATTACGGTAAAATATGCATAACATGCAGTTTACCATCTTAGCCATTTCAAGTGCACGCTTCAACAGTAGTGAGTTCTTTCACCTTGTTGTACACCACTGCCACTGTCTCTAGAACTCTTCATCTTACAAAACGGAAACTGTGCACATTAAAAAATAATTCCCCATTTCCTTCTTCTTCCATTCCCTGGCAACCATTAATACTACTTTCTGTCTCTGTGAGTTTGGCTACTCTAGATACATCATACAAGTGGGATCATATACTCTTTGTCCTCTTGTAACTGGGTTTATTCTACTTACTATAACATCCTCAAGTTTCAACCACGTGGCATATAGCAGAATTTTCTTCCTTTCTAAGGCCGAATTACATCTCATTATTATATGTCTTATTTAGATGTGACATTTGTTTATCCGCTCATCTATCAGTGGGCACTTGGGTTCTTTTAACATTTTGGCTATTGTGAATAATGATGCTGTGAAGACAGAGATACAAGTATCAGTTTCAGTCCCCACTTTCAGTTATCGGTGTATATCCAGAAATGGGATTGCTGTATTGTATGGCAATTCAATTTTTAATTTCTGATGAAATGCCACATTATTTTCTATAATAGCTACACCATTCTACGTCTTCCTCAATAGTACACAAGTGTTCTAAGTTATGCACATCAAATAATGCCTGTTAGATTTTATTTTATATCAGCAATCTTAAAGGATGTGAGGGGCCGGTGAGATGGCTCAGCGGCATATGCGCCTGCCTGGCAAGCGCGAGGGCCCGAGTTCGACTCCCGGAACCCACATACGAAAAAAGGGCCGGTGATATCGCTCAGCGGCACGGGTGCCTGCTGGTGCGCGAGGTCCTGAGGTCGACCCCTGGTACACACACACAAAAAAAAGGATGTGAGGTAGTACCTCACTGTGGTTTTGACTTGCATTTGCCTTATGATTAGTGATGTTCAGTATCTTTCCATGCGCTTCCTGGCCATTTGTACATTTTTGGAGAAATATCTGCTGAAGTCCTTTGCCCATTTTTGAATTTTGTTGTTGAATTGCAGGGGTTCTTTAGATGTTCTGGGTATGAACTGACTGTCAGATATATGATTTATAAATACTTTCTTCCAGTCTGTTCACTTCCTTTTCATTCTGTTGATTATTTTGATGCAAGGAAATTTTCAATTTTGTCTTAAAATTTTTTTTTGGCACCGAGAATCGAACTCAGGACCTCACGCTTGCCAGGCAGGCACTGTGCCACTGAGCTATATCCCTGGCTGTCTTAAATTTTTTGAGACAGGGTCTCGGTATGTAGTTCAGGCTGGCCTTGAGCTCCCTATGCAGCCCAGGCTGGTCTCAAACTCACAGCGATCCTCCCTCCTCAGACTCCTGAGTGCTGAGGTTGCAGGTGTGTGCCACCACACCCGGCCAAAGTTTTTAATGTTGATACATCATTGTCACTTCTCATCTTCTGCTTTTGGCCTCGTGGCTCTCACGCAAAGGGACTGCAGGGAGAAGAGGATGGTCTCATGGCTCCAGCAACAGGGGCTAGAAGACCACAGCTAAGACTGCTAAATCCTACTGCGAAGAGACTTTCAGAACAGTTTCTGGAACTCCTCCATTCCCTATTCTTCCACCTCTTCACACACATTCATGGCGCAGAGTTGTTTTAGCAATAATTGCATTTCAAGATGATCCCCCTAAGCTTTGGGATGGACCTCTTGTTGCTGGATTGTCAGGATGGTCATGGCCATTACTATTGGCCTGGAACTCACTGAGTGCACACAGGGACCATCCCTACATCCATGCCAGGGGGAAACCAGAAGACACAGTGAGGTCTCTCAAAGCCAAAATAATGAAAGGCTTGTGATGCCTCAGCCCCCTAGAACTCTACCATAGAAATAAGCTTTGCTTCAACTGTCACACCCAAGGCAGTCTTCACACATGACAACTGCAGTTTCCATACACAAGTATCACTTACACTAATCAACAAAATCAACAACATCTACTCCACCTTTGGTTTTATTATAGAAAGTTCCCATCTCAGGCTTCCATTTTGTTGAGGTTTCCCTATCAATATTTCCATCATGGTGCAATGTTGACATCAGCAGTACCAGTTTGTTTTTCCTTTGCCACATACAAGGTCAATGTTATATCTTTCTGAAATCCAAAGATTGTACTATACACTTCTCTGTCTTGAAATGGCAACATTTCATTTGGAATTTCTGCTTTGTTCATGCATACGGTTCCTCCCTGGTCAACTTGTGCTCTGTTGGCAAATGTAACATCAATTGGAAATTGGTAAACCAATTGTTGAATGTCACATTCCAATTAGTTTGGGAGATGGGAGCAACAAGTCTGTTCACAACATCATTTGGTTTATTACTATACAAATAAGGACTTGGTGGCTGAGTTCCAGGATAAATGTCTAAATTGAAAGCATAATTGATGGGTTCATGCCCTTATGAAGGCTGCTTGGCCATCATGGTGGCATTCCAACATGGTAACAAGCCCAAAACAACAATATATTACCCACTTCCTCCTTCTTCTTCCCAGCTCAAGATAAACTTCCTCTCTCCACCTTGCACGTGCTCCAAATATCCACCAATCCCCTTCCATAAGGGGTCACCTTGCCTGCCTCTCCAAATTCCGCCCCCAGCCAAGCCCAGTAAATACTTTGTCCCACAGCCTCCTCCTCAGAGAGTCTCTTACACTCTACTGTGGCCCTCCTGTGCTGGCATTAAAGGCTTTTCTCAATTTCCTTTCTCTGTCTTTACTCGTGCCAAACTTAACATTTTGGTGTTGTGACTCAGATCAGTTGGGGTGCATAGCTCCTGGGCTTTCTCCAGCTCGAGCTCCCCCTACCAGTGAGCCACTCTTCCTCCTTTTCTTGTCCTGCTTTGCTGCTACAAGCTTCCATCCAACACCGACCCTCAACGCCTCTCACAGGTGAGCCGATCTCTCTCTCTGGGAGCTTCTGATTTTATCTCTCTCTCTTGAAAGTCATTGGCCAATGCCAGAACTCCCTCACATCCTTTGGGACACCCCTCTGTCCCCGAGGTGACAACAAACGGGGCCAAAGGGCAATCCTCTCCTCACACACCCCAACGAGGGTGATGATACTCTTAGGGGTTGTGCTCGGCTTTTGCCTTTTGGCTCACATCCAATTCAATCACAATGGGAAATATTCCTTCCCAGCCCCCAAAACACACTCCACTCAAGTGCCTTTTAAAGAATCTTAACAACCTCGGTCTCCAGGAGACCGTCAAACCTAAAAACTTATTTTTTTTCTGCCAGATGGCATGGCCTCAATACAAGCTCAATAATGGTAGCCACTGACCCGAGGAGGGCACTTTTGATTTCAATATCCTCTGTGATCTAGACAAATTTTGCTATCGCAAAATGGTCAGTGGCAAATGGTCAGAAATCCCTTATGTCCAAGCCTTTTTTGCTCTCAGGGCACGTCCCTTGCTCCTCCAGATGTTTGGGGCATCCCAAGTACTCTTGGCATGCTCCACACTGCCAAATCCCCTCCCCATTCACCCAGCTCTCCCACCTTCACAGCCACCCCAACTTCCCCAACCCACTCTCCTTCTATCTCCACAGCCACCCCAACTTCCCCAATCAGCTCTCCCTCCATCTAATTCCCTTCTTCCCATCTCTTCTCCCTCCGCTGCACCCTTGGTGCCATCTTCTCCCTTTCTCTCCTCACATTCTCCACTGCCATTCTCTCCCCCTGCACACCGTACATGATCTCGCTCCTCCCACCAGCAGCCATCTTGTAGTTACCAGTCACATGAAGGTCAGCTGCCATCTTGCGGTGCCCCATCATGTGACAGAAGGCAGCCATCTTGTAGTCACCAGTCATATGATGGCTGCAGCACCTCACCAGGTGATAGTCAGCCACCATCTTCTCCACCTCAATCCCTACTTCCCCTCTGCAAAGTCACTGGGCCTGAAGGCCCAGTCCACATCAATGTTCCCTTCACTCTCTCTGATCTCTCTCACATTTCACAATGCCTTAGCTCCTTCTCCACAGACCCATCCAACTATATAAAAGAGCTCCAATTTGTTATTAATTCCTATGACCTTCATTACAAGGATCTATATGCCATCCTCACCTCCACTCTGTCTCCACAACAAAAGGTCCAACTATGGTATGCTACCCAAGCAAAGGCTGATTATAGAAATCAATTAAATGCTGATCACCCTGTTGGGGCAGCAGCTCTCCCTAATGCAGATCCTGTATGGGACTATCAGGGCAACAATGGATCCCAGCGAATGAATTGGATGACTGGTTGCATCATAGCAGGATTAAACAAAATTGCCCATAAGCAAACTAATTAGCAAAAACTTCATGAGCCCATCAATAATAAGTCTTCACATCTACTAGGGCATATATATATATTTTTTTTTTTTTTTTCCAAAATTGTGAGTTTATTTTGTTACAGTGTTAAAAATATCAGTATCACCAAAAGATAAATACTATTTTCATAATTTAGAATATTACCAAGACACACGAGCCATAAAAAATGATATCCAAAATTCTGATGATAGTAGCTGCCAGATGTTTAATAGATACTTTCAGTTATAATGATCAGTAAAACTAAAAGATCTGGCTTCTGACACACTCCATGGGTGGTTCTGTAGGTATTTAGAGCGTCTTGCTTCCAGCCGGAGCTGTCTAGCCCTCTCTTCGACAGCTTGTTGCTCTGCTATTTTTTCTATTCGTTTCCTTCTTAGCCATCGTTTAAAAGCCTTTTCCCGGCCTTCTGTTCCTTTGAGGAAAAATAAGCATTCCTCTTGCTTTCTTAGTTCTTCTGTCTTTCTTTCTTTCATCTGCTCCTCATGCTTTTTCTTAAGCCATAATCGAAAAGCTTCTTGTGGATCTCTGTCTTCCTGTCTGCTGTTCATGTCCTCAATTTGCTTAGCTCGCTGGATTCTCCTCATTTCTATAACCTTCTCTCTCTTTTTCTGCAACCATGCTTTGAAGACCATGTCATTCTCTTTTTTCTTCTGTTTCTCTTCTTCTATTTTTCTTTGTTCTTCCTCTCTCTTAAACTTTTCTCTTTTCTTTTCTAGCTGTTTCTGGAGTTCTTTCTGTTGAAGGGAAAGATAGTATGTT
This sequence comes from Erethizon dorsatum, assembly GCA_028451465.1. Lineage (NCBI taxonomy): Eukaryota > Metazoa > Chordata > Mammalia > Rodentia > Erethizontidae > Erethizon > Erethizon dorsatum. The sequence continues at coordinate 59,131,145 of CM051836.1, read as the reverse complement.
GAGGTCACTGGCAATATATTGGCAGACTGTGTCCGATGACGAGATTTCCCATTTCCTTTATTTCGATTTGAGGTGGCAGCAGAGCATGGATGAGTCTTGGAGTTGGGTGGTGGCTGAGGGACATAAACTGATGGCTCTTCTGTTGATGACTGAGTAATGTGAATCTTTGCTGTAGGCTCTTCTTTCTTGACACCATTGACAGATGAGTTGGGAGTTCTGAGTAACAACTGCTGAGGTTCATTTTCTGTACTATTAGCATTACTAATGGGGGGCAAAACCCCCTGGCTCTCAATGTCTTGTAAATTTAGAAGTTCAAATTTTCCATCTCTCTCTACCAGTATCTTCATATCCTTGTTTTCTTCAAAGCCTCCATCAGTAAGTGACAGTAGCACATTTTCTTGTCCTAACTCATTGGAAATACATAACTGTGACAGTTTTCCAGACATACTATTTTCATTTTCAAAGTAACTTTTGTAAGTATCATTGTCTTCTAGTGGAGAAACTTCCAGATCAACTAATTTGTCCTTGAACTTAAGTTTTCGCTCCCTTTTATCATCCATGGGTTCTTGGGTCTGTAGAAGCTTGTTAGCTTGTATAATTTTCTCCTTAATATATCTACTTACTTCCTCATCTTCTTCCTCCTCCAGGACTTTCTGACTTTCCAGTTTGGATTCCTGAAAAGAGTTCTCACTGTCTGAATCTGATATGCGATCCAAAGACTGAATACTTGGGACAGAAATAAAGTCATTTCTTCTTGGTGAAACCTCATCCTTCAAAGATTTATCAAGATCAGAAAGCTGTTGCATGTTTTCTATTTCTGTTTCATTTTCTTTTAATTCCTGATTAATATTCTTTTTCTTCTCATAAGCCATCTGTAGTATGCTGGCATCAATTTCTTTTTCATTAATTAACCACTCAAGGTCCTTTTCAAAGTCATCTTCATATTCTCCACTTTCTTTTGAATCAGCATCTTTATTTTCATTCATTTTCAGTTTGTTAAAGAACAACTGCAAGTCCCTTAAGCCTTTTCAAATGCGTCACAGGATATTCAACCCCTTCAATTCTTTTAATCTTCATCCCCAGGATACTGTCCATACGGTACATAGTCAACATGCTGTGTGAGACGCGATGGCTGGGCTCACAGAGATGGCCGGGGGAGCTCTCCTCCCCTCGTCTGTCCTAGGGCATATATTTTTATGCCATATTTTGCCCCACTGGTTTTCAATAAGTCTTTTACGTTCCTGAGATCACCATGAGAAATCCCTGCTAAGTACAGCAGGCCTATGAATGCTTTCAGTTCAGCTAGTGAGGTGTCATAATAAATAGTTTTGAATATGGCTATCGGTGCATACAGAACATTTTACTTGTGTGTCAGCCTTTGTGGATTTCACAGGATCTTATAGCATTTTATCCATTACAATTTCCAACATTGAGTGGAAGTGCTGGAATTTTGTCCAATACGTTTCACCCCTGCCAAGACCCTTGCTATATTTTCGGACCTCATTCTAACATTGGATTGTTCCATTTGGTTGCATGTCCATTTTGTAACATTTTGACTAGTCAAATATGTACTCAGATTGCTGTTTTCTTTATCATCTGAATCAGGGAGGTCTGCATTTCCTGTGTCTGTGTCAGTCAATTTTTGCTGCATTTCACTGTCACAGGAACTTTGGCTCACATGGCCAATGTCAAAGTTGTCATCACCATCATCATCATCATCGCCATCCACCGACAATACTCTTCTGTTACAAAAACGTGTATTTTATCATAATGGATCATCATCATCATCCATGCATGAGTAATCTCACAATTCACTTTTGACCTCCTTCAAAATTTGCAAATCTGGTTTTTCATGTGCCATTGTACAGAGTTGGGCTACTTCAACCAGAAAAATCAAAAGAAAACTTTTTTGAAACAAATCCTGGAGTGGTATGGGTCTGTTGGACCCACTGTGATGCTCAGATAAACATACACAAAACCAGTTAGCTGGAGCATAAGGTGGGGAAAAATCCCATTTTGCCACTTTTGCACATGTGCACACTCCTTGCCATTTTTGTTTGTTATTCCTAGTGGGTAAACACAGAGACAGCTTCCTGTATCCCTCAGGGAAAGGTACTGAGATGCACAGCCAGCTACTATAATGCTAAAGTACAAACTTACATTAGAAATGTAAAAGATGGGCCCACTGGACTCAGTGTTATGTCCATAGGTTAATCAGGTCAATCCCATGTGGTGAGTACTATTACAAGCTCCAGTTGTACAGTGATAGAAACTGAGGTACAGAGCAATAACTTGCTAGGATCAAAGAGCTAGTAGTAAGTAGTGGAGCTGGGATTTGAACCTAGAACCTGCTTCCACAGCCTCTTGTCTATAAGTCCACAATCCAGCCATCTTGATCCAGCGTGCAGAGCCAACCCCATCTAGCCTGCACCTGCCTGTCCAGCACCACCCCTTCCCCTGGCTGTGGCACCAGCCACACTGAGCTCCTAAATCTCAGCACCCATGTTACTCTCCCACCCTTCACAACACCATTCCCCTTGCTTCTCTTCCAGGCATCTCCTCCCCACCCTCCACATCTGGGTTGGATGCCCTCCCACGGCAGGCTGCTGAGGCAACTCTCATTGCATTTGGCCACATGAACTTGTCACTGGCTGCTTGTCTGCTTCCACAGTGGATACCCTGAGCATTCCCTCAGGGTGGGGACCAATATTTTAAACCTCTATCTCCCATCTTAGAGATAAAGACCTGGTACCTAGTAAAAGCTTCATTCCTATCTGTTTTTGAGCATAGTGGAGGCTGGACAAAGACTTGGCAGAATAGAAACAGGAACAGAGATTGCTGAAGAATTATTTGCGCCCTGGAAATGTTGCTACCATGAGCAGAGAGCAAGTAGCCCATGTCTACGTAGATAAGAGAAGTACTGAATGGAATGATGGAATGGAATGAAAGGTGTGCGCCTTGCTCCTCTAGGCCTAGTGCTTTCCATCTGTATGGAGGAGACTGCTTCCCACCCCCTGAAATCAAAGACAGTGAACAACATACATACAGATGCTTCTTGACTTACAGTGGGGGTTACCTTCTGATAAGTCCAATGGCAGTTGAAAATACTATAACTCAAAAATGTGTTTAACACCACTAATCTACCAAACATCCTAGTTTAGCATGGTCTACCTAAATATGCTCAGAACACTTACATTAGCCTCTAGTTGGGCATAATCATTTCATACAATACTTATTTTATAACAAAGTATGAAATCTCTCATGTAATGTATTGAATATGGTACTGAAAATGAAAAACAGAATGGGCGTATGGGTCCTGGAAGTAGGGATTCTATTGAATGTGTATCACTTCCACACCATTGTAAAGTTGAAAAATTATGAGTTGAACCATCATAAATTGTCTGTATGCAGCCTGGCTCACAGTCCATATGGCTATTATGTAGGCCCAGGCAAGGTGGGACATTGAGGGGAGTGGAGAATATGGGGTGACCCAGTGCAGGGTGTCAGAGCCCAAGCAGGATGAGCAGGGTGTCTCTGTGGTGAAGGGGACAGTGCTTGTGATACCAGTTGGTCCTTGGCATTCAGGGGATTAAACAAATAAGCAAAATAATGGGATGACAGGAGCTAGGGTACAGTTAATGTTAGAGAAGGGAGTTTACAAACATGGAAAGGGAGAAAATGAGAATGAACTCCGTGGTACTGGAGTGGACTTGGAAATCCTATGGTGCATTTATGATTTTCAATACATGCAGCTCAATATAGAAATAAATTTATATGTAAATAGATGATAAAACTGGGATTCAAAATCCAATCTGAGTAGCTCTTTTCACTGTTTTATGCTGCCTCTCTACACACAGGGCTTCTGCTGTGAACCCACTGCAACAGACTGCCAGACCACACACCCCAACTCTCCTACACTTAGCAGATCCCCTCCTTGACCCCAGTTTGTCACACTGCATAGAGTTAGTTGTATACAATGAACTCAATGTTTTCATCAAATTTCAGGTGGGGCTCCTCTTATCTGTGTTCCTAGCATCTCTTTTCAAGCATACGGTCATCACAGTAGTCAGTTTTTATGGTACACTTTTTGTGTGCTGACACAAGCTTCACATGCACTATTTCCTTTAAACTTTAACTCTGTGAGGTCAGGGCTGTCAGAGGGAACTAGTAGGTGGTAGCCTCAAGATTCAAGACTAGGCAGCCCAACCCCCCAGCCTGTGCTCACCACCCCTTTGCTGTACTGCGACAGTCTTGGCATAAATGTCCCCTCGACAAATTCCTCCCTGATTTTTGCTGCTCTGAAATGCTCTGCCTCAGTCCAAGACTCTACTTTATTCTAACCCAAGTTTGAAACTCACCTCCTCTGGAGAGCCCTCTGCCCAGTTCTGTACCCCTCAGCACTCCTTGTGCAGAAAGCTTGAACCGCATCCTGCACAGAACCCAGTGTTGAGTGTGTAGAACAGTTTATCAGCATTTATTGAACTGCATGCAAATCCCAGAATTGAAAATAAACAGGGTTGCCAAGGGGGTAGATTATACTGGATCTGGAGGCTATCTGTGCCTGGATTTGCTAGGAGAGTTTTTGTTTCCAAAATTCCTCTGACCGCCATTTGTCAGAATATGTGGCCTGGGACTTGGTTTAGAAAGTAGGGTTTCTACCGAAAAGGGGTAGGAATGAAGACAGGATGTGCCATCAGTCATTGATAGACCTTCACACCCTTCACACCCAACTGGGCATGTCAGTTTCTCTTCTCTGTCGGTTAAAACTTCAATGGTAACACCTAGTCCTTCTGTAAAGGGGAAACAAAATCTGTTTATGAATGTGGTTTGAAAACTGATGAGGAATAATGCTACATAAATCCATTTACTGATAGTAGATTGCTTTCATTTTTACAGAACTGTTTGGGAAGTAGTTCCCATTTTTGAAAGTATACAAGAAAGTTTCCATGAAGATTGGAAAGGAAAATATCTGACATAAAGACAGCAAACATTCCGAGGGCTTTCCAGTGTTTTGAAGGAGACATACCGAGAGATTCCTGTGTCTAGGCTCTCCTCAATAGCTTAGGGTATTTATGCATGGAGTGTACGCACATAGGTTAGAGGCACAGGGGTGGGAGGCTGGGCAGGGGCAAAGTTTTCTGAAATTCCACCTGGTGGAGAGACCAGGCTGTCTTCCCTTTGCTGCACTGTGGTTGAATTTCCAGGTACATGAGGCTTCAGGACAGGAACAATTTCCTCCTCTCTCCTGAGTCCCGTCTTCCAGACACACATGAAAACCATGCGCACACGGGAGCAAATCAGAACATCCCCTGATCTACACAAAACTTTGGGTGGAGCAGCCCCTAACCCTGAGGATAGCTGGCAGAGGGCTCCAGGTAGAGAAGCCTCCTCTGAGCAGCACTTGCCAGCAGTGACAGATCTGCTCTGGCTTGGATGGGCTGAGGCTCCCTTGAACTTCCTCCTGCTCTCAGCAAAAGCCAGGGTCCTTTTGTTCACCTTCAGGGCTGCCAAGCCAGGCCCACCGCACCCCTGCATGTTGTTTTCCTGCAGCAATGGGAAAATGAACTGAGAGCAGGGAAGGGTAATCGACGAGGAAACAAACAGAGTCACTGTACCATGAGGCCATCTCTAGGCCTGGGACATTATCACACCAGGACCAGTTCTTAAATAGGCAGGAGCTACTGACTTGTAGGCATCAGGAATGTGGGCATATTTTATTTTTGAATATACAAAGAAGTGTGTATTGATATCTGTTTTAGACAGATCAAGCAATTTCCATAGGCAGTGTTGCTCATAACTGAACATCAGCAGAAGTTTGTAAACAAACAAAAGAGTGAACAGTGAAAAAATGCTCATCATCCCTGGCCATCAGAGAAATGCAAATTAAAACTATACTGAGACATCATCTTATCCCCCAAAATGGCTATCATCAAAAAATCTAAAAATAAATGCTATTGAGGATGTGGGGAAAAAGGAACTCTACTACATTGTTGGTGGGAATGTAAATTAGTACAACCATTATACAAATCAGTGTGGAGATTCCTCAAAAAACTAAAAATAGAAATTCCATTTGACCCGGATTTTCCCCTTTTAGATATCCTCCCAAAAGAGTTAAAGATGTCATATTACAGGGACACATGCATACCCATGTTTGTGGCAGCACAATTTATAATAGCTAGATCTCGGAAACAGTTTGTGTGTCCATTGACAGATGAATGGATAAGGAAAATGTGGTATTTATACACAATGGAGTACTACACTGCCATAAAGAAAGATAAACTTGAGGTACTCATAGGTAAGTGGATGCAAGTTGAGACCATAATGTTGAGTGACATAAGTCAGAATCATAAGCTCAAATATCATATGGTTTCTCTTATATGAGAAACACAAATAAAGAAAATAGAAGAGAGATAAATAGGAAATAGGGAGAAGTTCAAATACTTCCCCAAACTACAAATACCATTGTTTTAAAAATATTTCAATACGTAGGCTAATTGATTTCATTGATACTACTAGTTTATCATAGTTCATTGAAAAGAAAGATTTGTGTTATCTGTTTCTTTTTGGTAAGAATCTCTTTGATTTATGTCTTGTACTCTGAGCAACTACTTTGAAGATAACAATACATAGTGTAATAACTATTGTTATTCTCTTATTATTTGATTATGAAATTTTATTTTATTTTTTCATAAAATAAAAAAATGAACAAGTTTGACACTATTTAAGACTTTTAATTCTAAGTATATAGAATTATTGTTTAAATAAGCATTTTTTCTGTTCAACATCATCATTTGCAGCAATAGCAGCCATATCTTTGCTAGCGTTTATTGAGCGCTCACTCTCTGCCAGGTCCTGAGCTCATTACCCAACTTACACCACCTCATTTAATTCTCCTCATAATCTTTGACCACTCCCATTACGTAGATGCAGAAAAAGAGGGTTACAGAGCTTCCGTCACTCCCACAAAGTGACCCAGCTAGTTAAAAACATAAATGTGGCATTTCCGGAACTGTGCTGCTCTGAATCTTGCTTTTCCTCTGATTGGCTTAAGCATTTCTGTGGGCTAACAGCTTTAGTTACCACCAAAGCTTTTTTTTTAAATAAACTACTGCTCCGGGGGGAAAAAAATTCTCCACAGAAACGTGGATCATTAATTAGTGATGTGGCCTCTGCTCAGAGGTGTGAGTTGGCGCTGTCTCAGTGGCTACGTGGAAGTAAGCCACGTACGAGCCAGGCACCCGCTGTCCTCTCTAAGCACACATGGGAGTCTCCACACTCATCGTGATTCTCACCAGCATACAAGGAATCAGGCACAAATCCCTTGGCCTCTGTGTGTGTTTTGGCCATGGCCTGACTGCTCTGTCCTTCTGACTTTAGGAACCTAAAGCCATTCATTACTGGCGTCTTTTAATTAATAATCCATGGAATGAATGAGACCAAGTTTCTAACCTGGACACTCTGTTCAGGGAGAAAATAAGCACGTGTGATGTCAGTTGTAAGAACTGTGGTGTCAGTTGGTCGAACTTTGACTTATTTTAGTTTTATTGTCCTCATTTTTACTTCCAATTATGAGCAATTAGCTCTCCTGCGCTGTAGCCATTACACAGGGCAGCTGGCTGAGGTCAAAGAGAAGCAAAACAGTTCACCAGGAGTCGGAGTGATGCTTTCTGGGCAGGAGACAGGTTAGTCGTTTGCATAAATGTGCGAACCGCGGCATCAGGACAGCCGCTTACCCTCGGGTTTGGTTTGGTGGAACTTTGGGGTTCCTCCCCCTAGGGCTGCATAAGCTTTTAATATTGAGGTTGGTCAACTTTTATTTCTCACCAGAGACTCGAGACTTACTTACGAGTTAGGGTAACAAAAAGGAGGATTGGCGAGAGGCTGGGCGTTTAGTTTAGATATCATCTCACTTTTCCCCAGCGAAGCGCAGTCTCCAGGTGTGCTCATAGGCTCTGACCTCGGTGTTCTTTGATGAGGACCGGCAATTTGTAACTGTCAGACGAGCCTCTTCAACCTTATCGGATGAAATGAAAAACCGAAATGCTGGGAAGGAGCCGACATTATGCAGGCTTTCAAGTTTCTCATCTGCTTCCCAGCTTTTCACCACTAGGGAACAATCCTCGCAGGTTCAGGAACTGTCAGAAGCTTCGGGGCTTTCCATTCACAAAGGTATGGCAGATGGATTTTATTTCTCTTTCCTGTCCTCTGAACATCCCGATCAGTACAGATTGTTTTCCACTGAGACACACACATTTCCAAACAGGTGGGTGTTTTTGTTTTTGTTTTTGTTTTTTTTTTGTTTTTTTTTTTTGGCATGGTCATGTAACCACGACTGTTGTGAGCTGGAAGCAGTGCAAAGTCACAATGAGGAAAAGGACGTGTTAATTTAGCCTTACAAATGTGCCCTTTCCAAAGCCAGAATTACTCACTCTGGGAGTCCACCCCATGGAGGTCTGAGTCCCCTCAAACTCCACAGCTTTCGAGTGTCACTTCCATGTGGTGTGGGACTTTCCAGTGAGTGACAGGTTCTAAACAAGCAGAAATGGCCAGATACGGCTAAAGTTCTAATCATTAAAGAAAGGAAAACAGCTTCATCAAGAAGGAAAAATGATCTTCTTACAGGGTTTCAGAAAATAAGAGGCCCAATAAAATGCAGAGAAAATTTCATTTTTGGTGCATTCGAGAGGAGAGACATTCAATCAGGGAAATGTAAAAGTACAGAGGAGCCATGTTAGTCTTCTGTGATAAAGAAATTGAAACCTGAGCTAGGTTTCTCTCAGGCCCATTCTCACTCTTGAGATGCTTAGGATTAAAGTTGGTTTCTTTGGGGGCCGGTGAGATGGCTCAGCGGCGTTAGCACTTGCCTTGCAAGTGCGAGGGCCTGAGATCGACTCCCGGAACCCACATAAGAAAAAAGGGCCGGTGATATCGCTCAGTGGCACGGGCGCCTGCTGGCACGCGAGGTCCTGAGGTCGACCCCCAGTACCCACACACACACACACAAAATTGGTTTCTTTTCATATGAGGTAGAAAATATTTTCTTTGAACCATTATGGGCTAATTGCTTTCCTTTCTGTGCTATAATCATGCAACTTAGTTTATCCCTTTCACACCTACAAATGGGCGAGGAGTCCAAAGCCCAGCTATGGCCGCAGACATCAGCTCTGTCCCAGCAACCCCCATGTTTATCTCTGGCTCAGATCGGAGCTCTTCTCTGAGCTCCAACTGTGTTCTTAGTGTCTCACAGCCATCTGGAACTTGACATGCCCAAAGCCAACTCTCCATCTTTTCTTCCTGCCTTATTTCCACTACCGCAATTGTGAGAACCTCCATTCCTTCTCACCTGAATTTCTGCAGGCCTCTCCCAGTGGGTTTCCCTGCTCCCCTTCCTGCCCCTAGTCCCTGCATCAAATCCACACGCCACATTCCTCCTGAACTAGATACTCATCCAGAGCCTGCCGTGAGCCTAACAGCCTGCGGCTCTCCACGGCACTCAGGATAAGTTATAAGGTCCCTCCCTCGGCCCACGAGGCTTGGCATAGTGCGCTCCTGCTCACTTCTCCAACATTATTACCTCAGCTCCCTCCTCCTTGGCGCACTCCATCATGACAGCTTGCTAACGGTTTCTCGGGCACTCCCAGCTTTCTCCACCTCACAGGCCTTGCTTTTCTCAGCTGGTCTGTTCTGGCCTCCACGTCACTCACACACCATCTCTCTCTTCCTGCCTAACTATTGCTCATCTTCTGTGTCTCTAGAGATACCCTGCCTCCCCCCCCCCCCTTATTTTCCTCTGTAGCACTTCATATGATTTGTATGGATGTTATTTATTTGCCTCTTTGCTTAATATTTAACTTACAACTTACCAACCCATACCCAGTCCTCAATCCACAGCTAAATTTTCTTCCACGAAGGCAGGAAGAGGGCTTGTTTTGTTCACAACTATCTGTCCAGGACCTGGTACATAACAGATCCTAATTTTTAATGTAAGAATAAGAGAATCTGTGTTTTTCCTTTTAATTCAGGTCACTTAAGGAACTTGAGTTTCTCAAGTAGTTGTTGAGAGACCTTCCGTATTCTTACTCAGATGTAGATACAGAGTCCCCTGTGCAAGTGTAGGGAATTAGCCATAACTGTGGTCTTAGGCAATCTCCCATCTGAGGTCCCACCTTGTGTTGTTTCTGGGAGAGCTGTTCCAGAGCTCAGGGAAGGGAGAGGGGAGCTGCAGGGATTAGAGGCCATTCTATTTCATTTCTGGCTTTCCTTGTTAGACTTTTGTTGTAATTAAGTCTCTGTGAAAACAATGGGGCAGAGAGAAACTTATAGTGGCAAAAAGATTTTTGATGGCCAGTGTTGGGAAACCAAACACCACTTAGCTTTAGAATATCAGTTTATGGGAAAAATGTGTTTGAAATTCAAACAACCTACATTACCCCTCCCATCACTAAGAAAAAAAAATCTAAGTGCAGAATTTTCCTGTTTTATGTTTTACATGAATCTGTAAAAGTATGGTGACTCATCACTAGCCACACCCTCCCTGGCTGCCATGTTAATCTTGGGTCCTGGTTAGCATGTGTTGGGCAATGTAGGGAATTCCTATGAGATAATTTATTCACAGAAAGAGCCGGGGATTTAGCTCAGTGGCACAGCGCCTGCCTGGCAAGCATGAGGTCCTGAGTTCGATCCCCAGTATCCCCCCCAAAAATTTATTCACACAAGGATTGTATTTATTTGCATTGAGGCAGAGCCAGGAAACCCTTATTTTCCTGTCCATGTTAAGAAGGGACTTCCTGTCCACAGGCAGGTGCAGTATGGAACCACTCTTCCGCCCTTCCCCAGACTGCTAGTAGCAGCAATGACTAATGGGTGAGATCAGGGGTTTTGGACGAACCTGATTGTGAGATTAGGAGTCACTGACCAACCTGATGAGTGACACAGGGGCAGCATATCCTTTTCAGAGTCCCCTTGCTGGGGGACTAGGTGCCACACTGAAAAAGCTACTTCCTTCTCTCTTCCTCTCAGATCTTGTATCTCAGGACGTGGCGGGCACGAAGGGGGTGCCCGCTCCGCCTCTAATCTCCTCGTTTTAAACAGGCCAGGCACTGACAGGGTGTCAGCCCAGCTGAGACAGGTTTCTTCATCCTTGCTCCTGTTTTCTTTCCTGTTGCTCGTTGGTTGGTGGATTATTCGGCCCTTCATGGGCCCCATAGCTCGGAGAGGACACAATGAAGTTCTGAGTCACTTTCAATCCGGTTCCTCAGGAAGCTAACTTAATATTTAAGATCCTTGAATGGTTTTTTCTTGTTTGGAGTCCTGGGGATTGAACCTAGGTCCATCCCACTGAGCTATATTCCCAGCCCTTTTGAAATTTTGCATTTTGAAACAGGGTCTTGCTAAGTCTCTAAATTGCCCAGGCCTAGGCTCAATCTTGTGATCCTCCTGCTTCAGCCTCCCAGAGTGCTGGGATTATAGAGTGTGCCACCATGCTAGGCCTGATTGGCTCTTTATTTCTGTCCTCCACCAGAACAAGACTCCCTACCCCCTCTCTCAACTTTCAGTCATTTCGATTGTACTTTAAATTGTGCTTTTTTCATAAATAACTTTGCTATATGCATGTAAAACATGTTTGTGAAAATAAACGTCACCCTAATTCTAAACTTGGAATTAGAAGGTTTATAAGCCAAATATTTGTCTTGTCTGCAAAACCAATGTTAAAACAAAGTCTTCCTACAGTCTAGATTTTTCAAGGAAATTTAGGCAGACCGTGTCAGGAATTTTATATGGAACAGTTTCACCACTGATTCAAGTCAGTCAAATGCACACCAGTGTATCCTATCTCTGTAGCTAGAATTTCTGATCTTTATTTCTGTCATCATTCTAAATAGTTTAAAATTACAGCATCCTGTCATGGAAGGCGACCAGGCCTAGAAGGAGGGAGGTAGCAGCTCAGAATCACAGTGAGTGTCGGAGCTGGACCTATGAAGCAGACATCTTGCTCTCAGACCTTCCCTCTCCCTGTCCTAACAGCTGGATGTGGTGGCACTTTCCTCCTGGACAAGTCTCAGGAAAACTCGGCCCATGATTTCATATTTCTATGCCTAAGATGCCCCACCCGATCCACAAATGGGATTTTTGGCCAGAGATTGGACAAAAAGCAGTGAGGATAAATAAACAAAAGTTGTTGCATCGAGAAAAACCAGATTTTATTTGCAACCAGAATAGGAAGAACAGTTAGATTTAAACTTTCCTATTGAATTACAAATTCAGAAATTGTGAGCAATCTGTGAGGGGGGTTAGGAAGGTGTTGTCCATACATCACATTTTTGTATTTTATGACTTTTTTAAAAAAAAGTTAAAGACATTTTGTTTTTGAGGTGAAACTACCTCTTCCAGGGCTCTGCGTAGCACCACAGGGCTAAATATTATGCCTCATGGGATAGTCACAGAGGAGAGAACCAAGCTGTTGTCTATTAGACAAAGGCTACAGCCTCCCGGAGGACTCGTTTCCAGCCCTGAGGCCACTGTCAGCACTTAGTAAATCAATAAAAACAGGACTAATAAACATCTCAAATGTGAGGAGCACTCCAGACTTCCTATACTTCAGGAGAAAGTTCATGGAGTTACCTCAGACTCTGGGAAAAAACAAAACAAAACCAGGATACCATAATGGCAATCATCGCTAGTGAACAAAAGCCTTTAAACTATTTGTTTTGAAAAGGCCTGGCCAATTCCACTGATTAATTGATTGGGTCATGTTGATTTTCAAGACCACATTGCAATGAAATGGTGATCAGAAAACATATAGGAGCATTTTGTTTTATTTTTTTTTTGGGGGTACCGGGAGTCGAACTCAGGATCTCGCGCTTGCCAGGCAGGTGCTTACGCCGCTGAGCCATCTCACCGGCCTGAGCATTTTGTTTTAAATACGGAGTCCTCGAAACTGGTTCAGACAGCTGGGCCCCATTTTGTGTTTGTTTTTTCAAACAGATTCTTCGTGCGCTAAACCAGATCCAGCTGTATGTACTAATTGCATTCAGTGACTAGGTTGGATGTTGTCTTTCTGGAAAGTCTTATTTAAAAGCAAAATGGGTGCCTGAACTGCACTGCGGTTGCGTTATGAACTTGGTCTCGGGGTTCTACTTTGCCGAGAGAGAGGGCACTCATCTGGGTAAACCGAGCCTGGGCTGCTGTCTGGGCCTGTCCTGCAGTCACGGGCAGGACAGCGATGCCAGATGCCCTTTAACAGCTCTCAGATGGGCTGCAGCTCTCCCCCTCATCACTTGCTCATATCCACATGTGCATGCAAATATTTTGAAATATCCAGAGAATTTTTTGTTTAAAAAACTATAGAGTCTAACATTCTCAGTGAAAAGTCTTAAACAAGTATTTAAAAAAAGATCTCAAGAATTTAGTATAAGTCTGCCTGCTCCTTAGTACCCAGTAAACACACACACACACACACTCTAGAACATGCGCACATTATATGCTTATTCCCTGTCTCTGGGGATTATCTGTATCTGTATCTATCATCTCTATCTTTCTACTAATCTATGTCACAATTATTTGCAATTTGTATTCATTATCTAATGCTGCATAATCAATCAATAAAAATTAGACTGGCTTAACAGGAATCATTTGCTGTCTCTCACAATATTCTATGAATCAAGCATCGGAGAGTGAGAGGGTTCTGGCTGGGGAGCTCTCACAGGGCATGGCCAGGTGTTGGCTGATGCAGTTCCTTGGAGGTGTGACAGGAGCAGGACGCTCTACTGCCCAGGTGACTCACTGCACGGCTGACTCCTTGGTGCTGGCTATTGGCAGAGACCTCCGTTCCTCCTCCCTGGGCCTTTCCGCTGAGGCCTGAATGTCCTCTCAGGATGGTACCTGGCTTCCCTAGAGTGATACAAGAGAGTAAGGGGGGTCATAACAAAGCCATCATGACCTCGCCTTGGAAATCATGATCATCACTTCAACCACGTTCTACTGGCCAAGTCGGCCGGCGCCAATTCAGCAGGAGAGGAATCTGCAGAAGGACGCGAGTACCGGAAAATGAGCACGACTCACAGGCCGCGTTGAACGGCAGCAAGCACACAACTCCCAGTAAGTGGTGGAGTGTGTTTCTCCACTCCTTGAATCTGGGCAAAGCTTATAACTTGTTCTGATGAGTGGAAATGGATTAAAAAGTCATTGTGGGAACCTCAAGCCAAGGTCTCAAGAGGATTTACCTTTTCTACTCTCACCCGTTTAAACTGTAGTTGGTACATGAAAAAGCCTGGATTCGCCTCCTCGAAGATGAGAGACCAGGTAGGGAGAGCTGTCTCCCCATTCCTTCTTAGCAACTTATGTAATTGCACTCAGCCAGCACTACATCTAGCAGAGAGAGTTGTCTGGGCCCAACTCAAATTTCAAAAAGAATCAGGAACAAGGGCTGGTGATATGGCTCAGCGGCATAAGCGCCTGCCTGGCAAGTGTGAGGTCCTGAGTTCGACTCCCGGAACCCACATAAAGGAAAAAAAAAGGGCCAGTGATATTGCTCAGTGGTACAAGTGCCTGCTGGCAAGCGCAAGGTTCTGAGTTCAACTCCTGGTACCCACATAAAAAAAGAAAAAAAAAAAAGAATCATGAACAAATAAATGATTGCTGCAAAAGGTTTCTTGGGGGATTGTTACTCAACAATTGAGAAATGATATAGTATGATAAACAGTGGCTATACTATTTTGCTTTTAAACTCACCTATATTTTATGGGCATCCCTTCATGTCACTATATATAGCTCTCCCTCATCTTTTAAAAAATGTTCCAGGGCAGGTTATATAGTTCAGCGGCATAAGTGCCTGCCTGGCAAGCACAAGGTCCTGAGTTCGACTCCCTGTACCTGCATATTAAAAAAAAAAAAGTTCCAGTGTGGAAAGTTTATAGTATAAAAATGTCATAATTGTTTATCATATTTGCTATTAATGAACATTTAAATTGCCTCCAATAGTATTGCTAGTGCAAGTAAAGCTTTATGAACTTTGTCTATTTTTTACATTAGTAAAAGTCAAATTTCTGAGTCAAAGGGCTTAGATATGCCTTTAAATACCTTACATGTCAAATTGTGCTTCAAAATCATTGCACCAACTTCCATCCCACTAACAATGCATCTAGTTTTAAAGAAATACCCTAATAATTCATTTTTGCCTTCTTCCAGAATTCACCTTAGTTTGAAGTCAGGCAATTGGGAGACAGCTGAGAAGTGGCGAAGGACTATGGGAGACTAGTATTTCTTCAAAGCTGTAATGAGCCAGACCGGGGAACTCTTGTGTGAAAATCGGGTGAGTGTGTGGTAGGGGGATGAAAGCTAGTAGGAGGTCGGCTTCTCTCGCAGAATCCAAAGACTTTTTCTGTATTTGAGAGCTTTTGTGCAAATAAGTTTAATAGACAAGGCTGCCAAGTAAAAGCTTTTATTAAAAAAACAAACAAACAACAGTATCACAATAATCAGGATTAAGTCTGAAGTATTAGAAACAACAATGGTGGTTAGAATCTTATGAAAATTTAACAAGGCCTTAAATCTAACTTGTCAGTTATTTTAGCCAGAGCGTTTGGATGGTCCGCAGGCTCGTGAAGGCCCGGTGACTTTAGATGTGCACATAATAATGATGCCTAACACTTGCTATGTGACAGACATTACTGAAAGGGTTTTGTGTATGTTATTACATTTAATTCACACAACGGATGAAGACACTAAGGCATTGGAAATGTTAAGTTACTTGGTCAAGCAATAATTACAGTGATAACTAGAAAAGTCTGCCTTCTAATTATAGTACTTGGCTCCCAGTTTAGAAAAATGTCAGTCTGTACTTGACCATAGTTATAAACAGCAAACGCAGTACCTCCGTGAACTTTATCTAAATAAGACCAAGCATTAGTACTTGAACGCAATGAAGGTTACCAGGCAGACCAAATAACTCAGATCTCTGTCACTGAGCTTGAGAGTAGAGGGGAAAGTTCAAGGTTAGCCTTGTGCTAATTTTGGAATCGTAGAGCAGGACACAAGCCAACCAAAGACATGCAAACACTATGGGTAAACAATACCACGCCAGCTGCTTTGGACAGGGTCAAACATATGGCAGGTGACAGCAGACAAGATTTCTTCCCAAACATTTGTTATGCTTTACAATCTTTGTTCTTAGAGGAAAAAAATGAGATTGGCCAGAATTTTGGAACATTATGTTTATTTGCTTGTTCATTTATTTCAAAGTCTCTTTATATTAGTTTTCTCACATTAAAAATTAAAGCATCCTCATTAAAGACAGCTCCTAGCTCTTCAGAAGTGCATTTAGGAAAAGTGGAAGTCCCCTGGCCCAGGTCCCCTCCCACCCTGTGTCTGTCACGTCCTACTTCCCGAAGTAACCACTGTGGTTCACTTGGTGTTTATCCTTCCAAACATTATTTTCTGTGCACACAACAAAAGAACAGACTACTTTGAGAGAAAAATCTATCACCATGTTGCAGAGGTGATCAATATTTTTTGTTACTACTCTAGAACATCTCAGAAGGATATGAGGTAGGCGATGGTATTATGCTTGGAACTTCCTGTTTCTGTTTGTGTATTCTGACTTCCATAGCTAATTTGAATTAATTTGAATTTACATAGCCATGCTGGACTAGTGGCTGCCATTTTGGACAGAGTGGTCAGACCAGCCTAAGAAGAAATCTGATGAGGAGAGTGATGCCCCCACGCTCCCTCCGCGTGGGCATCCTTTTCAGTACTCCCACCCTGACCCCTGGGATAAGTAGGCCTCTGCTGATGACCTTATACAGGCAATGATTATTTTTTAAAAATACCACATTTCTGGAAGTCAGAATATAAAAGAGGAATTGTGTTGGTCATCAGTTGCTATCTTCCTTTTGGAATGAAGTAAAATATAAATTCTCTGTAGCTATAGATTTAGCAATTGAGTCTTTGCATTCATGAAGACAATCACATAATCAAATTCTGCTCGATGGCCATGTGTTGATGGTAAGAGGCTTCCAAAGAAGAGAATTTCCAGTCTGCCCTGGTACCTTCAGGCCAACATTAAATTGGCCTCAACCTAAATTATGCAAGGACATTTTGATTCTTGTCCATTTCCTGGTACCCGTTATGGAGAAGCTGGTCATCTTTTCTCTTTTTGCCATTTTGTTCTTTTCTCTTCTTCCCCCACCCCTCTGTCTCCATTCACCAGGAATTGAGTCCAGGTCCTTGTGCATTCTAAGCACATGCTCTACCACTGAACTATACCCTCTGCCCCTATTTCTCCTTTTGGATGGTGCCTAAACAAGGCTCGGTAAATCTCCATATTTGTTTTATGATATTCTTACTAGTTCCTGGGTAATCACAGTCAGCTATAATGCCCAAAGGGGTAGTGAGCAAATAGCTAGAAAGGTTAAAGGTGATTCTGCATGGAGATAAGAGGAATCAAATAGGCTTTTCTTAAACCAGAAAGGGTATGATTTGTAACTTCTACCTTCACATCCAAACTGGGTATATATCATTTTCTTCCATCTCTTCTCATATCGTTTGTGTGATCAAAGAATGCTATTTTGTACACAGGATCATGTGGAAACTTCCAAGCACCCTTCAGGTGGCAATCACATTTTAAACTAGTGGATAAATGTAGTGGTTTCTTGTTTCCCAAGTGAAAATGGAAAAAAAAAAATCAACATTTTTCTGGTGAAAAAATAATTACAGCTCGTTATTAAAGAAAAAAACAGAAATGTTGAAAGAGCAAAAATCACCAAAGCCTTCACCTAAAGGTTGCAATTAATAATATTTTTGTGACTGTTATTTCAGATGTTGTTCTCTGCATGCAAATGCAAACACAAACACATAATTCCATTTTTAGGCTGCCAACATCTGGAAGGGTGTGAAGACAAAACTCATTTCCAGAAAGCAAGAGTGGATAATTCCTAGTTACGTGGGTCTAGAAGATGGTGCGGAACATTGCTTTTCCTGCAGAATCCCATCTTAGGGCAAACACAGCTGTCTCACCCCACACACCTTCCCTTGTCTACCTTTCTCTTTTTCTGGAGTCTTTTCTGCCCCCTGCCCACTCCTCTGTGGGAGAACAGATGTTTAAGGCACTATCCCATCTTATCCTGAGAGGACTCCTCTCCTTCTGAAGCAGAGAAGAGGCTCTTACATTTCAGGAGTGAGGGCCAGCACTCACCATCAAGTTCATATTGAGGGCCAAAACTGGTTAGTGAGCTTTCTCAAAGTGTGTTAGTCAGCCTTCTGTCTCTGTGACAAAATACCTGAGATACCAATTTAAAGAAGGAAAGGTTTGTTTTGACTCACAGTTTCAGATGTTTCAGTCCATGGTTGCTTGGTTCTGTTGTTTTGTGGCTTGTAGCAAGACAGAACATCATGTCCGGGAGCAGAGTTCATGGCAGCTGGGAAGCAAGGAGAGAGAGGAAGGAGGAGTCCCAATATCTCCTTCAAGGGCATACGCCCAGTGACCTATTCTCCTTCCACTCAGCCCTGCCATCTCCCATTGGCACCATTGGTTGGGACCAGGCCTTCAATGCTTGGGCCTTTGAGAGACATTAAAGATCCAAACTATAGCAACACCCGCTCCCATTCTTTACTAGGGACCTACACAAAGGAGGGGCTGGAACTCATTTAACATTCTGAGGAGAGGAAGGGACATCAATAGAACTTGATTTCCATTGCCACTTCTTGGTCATCAGGACAGTCTCCCACCCAAGAAATTCCCTTTAAGCCTTAGTATTTTCATCTTTAACATGGGAATAGTAACATTTTTTTCTCAGTGCTGTTGGAAAGATAAAATGAGATACATGTAGCAGTTTAAAGAAGACCAAGAGTAAGACAGATTCCTTTGACAGCTAGCTGACTACTGCTCCCCTCAAAATCTTTAAAAGTATCAACACCCTGATTTCCAGGATCTGGTCCTTAGCTTTATAAGTGCAGCATTTAGCTTCTTAGTTCATTTACAAAAAGCCTTAGAGTAGGTGTAGAGTGACTCAAAAGAGACTGAAATATAAACTAGAATGCAATTTTGCAAAGTGTAAGAACCATAACTTCTCTTGCTCTTTAGAAAATCTGCAGGGAAGGTCAGTTATAGGAAGAACATTCCCGGGTGACTTTGAACAGAGCCAGGAATTTGCTGGGTGATCTTAGAGGTTAATGTTATCTAACCATGATAGCCCCGTGGAGCGAGAGCTGCTTCATTTACTGGAAGTGGAGTATGTGGATCAGGGCAGCCCTTTTCTGCAGTGTCCGGATGAGCAGAGCTTGTCTCTCTCTCCAAGTCCCCTCCTGCCTGCCAGTGCGGTGCTCAGCAGAGCTCAGATGTGAACAAGGGAACATTTCTCATTAGGGGGCAGCAGTGCTTCTACTGAAATCATTGTAGGTAGAGCCCTGGTGCTATTGGAAGTTACTAAGTGTTATGATAAAAAAAGGTGTCACAGTCACAAAAATTAAAAAACACTGGATTACACAGAGGCTTTGAATGTGCGCCCTGTCTACCCTGCTCCTCACGACATTCTGGTGTCTTACAAAGGAGCTCTCACTAAACCCCTATGTAGCGAAGGTGACTTAACGTCTCTCTGTCCAGTTTCGCTTCTGCGAAATGGGGTTAGTAGTATCTACCTCACAGGGCTGTGACGAGCAACAAGCGAGTTAATACAGGCAAAGTGCCGGTACATATTGAGCATTACATGTTAGTCATCATCGCTAAGACACTGAATTTGTATATATTACTGCCATACCTGGGTGTACTTTACTACATATGTGTGCATCTATAAACACAATATTATTTGTGTGTTTTAAACTTTGACAAAATGGAATCATACCAGATCCATCAATTTACGACTTAATTTCCCCTTTAATATTAGGTGTGTAAAATTCATATCTATTGATGTATGTATTTCCAGCTTATTGATTTTTACCACTGTGTAAGTTTCCATTAAGCTGGGAGTGCAGCTTGCCAAGCATGTTCAAAGTCCTAGATTCCATTCCTGGTACTGAAAAAAAAATCCACTATATAAATAACTACAACATAATTAACTATTCTTCTTTGTTGGGCATTTATGTTGTTCCTAGTCTTTGCTATTATAAATAATTATATTGCAAGTATTACTGTGCATGCCTCCTTATAGACTTCACATGTATCTGCTTAGATAAATTTTGTGGGTTTTTTTCCCCAGTTGAATTCTCACAGAGTAATCTTATTATTAAGTTCTTAGGGGGATAATGCAGATCACATACCATACTGAAAACACAATGCCTGCCTCAGAGAAGGCACAATTATCCAATACTCTCTCTTTCATTTTTCCAGTCAAAGCATAAACCCTAATGAGGCCAGGAAGTGGGAAAACTGGGCAGGTCGGTCTTCTAAACAGCCTCATGACCTTAAAGCAAGCTGTTTGTTCTGTGGCCCTCAGTTTGCTTATTTGGAAAATGAGTGGTTATCTCTCAGGTCTACGACAGACTTTGTAGCCTTTTACAATTATATCATACAGGATCTAGAATAGCAGTCAATAAACATTGATTGAAATGAGGCCAATGTGACAACATGCACTTCTTTTAATGACCATTTTTAATTAGTACTGTACATATTTGCAGTATGTAATGTTTACATTCATCTTAGAGTAGGTACCTGCAATTAACATATCTTAATTCTTTTTATTCCCCTTCCTTTCCCTTCCCTCCCCTCCCTCCATCTCTAGATTTCTCTTCCCATTTGCTGAAGATCTATCTCCGTGTTTCGCTCTTCCTGGTGTGCTGAAACAGTGTGTTCCCACAGCGGAGTGGATGAGGAAGAGACTAAGATAAGGCTTTTGGGAAAATTTAAAGCAACAGGGAAAGTACCCCAAAGCACAAATTGGCTAGATTATCATAGGAATGGCAGGAAATTGCCCAATTTTGTAGGCAATGCTAATGGAGGGGGACATTCCACTTTTAAGAGACATGAAGCAGGAGTCCAGAGCCAGTTATTGCTCAGAGAGAAATAATGTAGGAAGTCAACAAGCTCTGAACATCCTCTCCTCCACAAAAGGTCTGCTGTTTTTGAGGATTTAAAAAACTAGGACAGAGGTTATCACTCCCACCAGCAGAAAAAATGTTCTAATGTCTCCAAGCAAACATTTTCTTCTGTGACCCTGCTTTCTCCTCTAATTATCCTGAATGCCAGTTACATCATCCCTTCGTGTATTTATCTCTTCATGCCTGAAGAGAGGGGAGGGAGGCTTTTGGTATAACACTGCATCTGGGTCTCCTATGGATGCCATAAAGGAGCCTTCAATGTAAGGCTGCACCAAATTCCTCCCTGGGAGAACTGAGTGGAACCAACACTGGGATGAGGCAGCAAAGAGGTATCAAAGAGAAGTAGATACAGGAAAGAAAGATCATACAAAATAATAATAATAAGGATACGGGCAGAACAGATTTATACCAGAAAACAGAACATTTCCATCTGGGGCAGAGACTACTAGTTGTCTCCTAAGTTCTTTCTTCATCTTCTGAGTAGATATTTAAGCCAGGTTCATTAAAGTTCAGCCAGTGAATCTATTTCCCAGGCTGCTTTGTAATTAGCTGTGGCCATGTGATTAGGACCTGGCCAATGGAATTTGAGTGGAAGTGATACATACAGATTTTTTGTTGGCCCTTCAAGGGAAGAATTGTATTCTTTACTGTTGTCTTCCCTGCCTGGTGGTTGGAATGTGGATATGATGGTGGCAGCTAGAGCAGCTCTCATATGCCATACAGTGAATGAATTGTGTCACTATATTTAAGCTCATTCATTGAAGCACCAACTCCCAATATGACCGTATTTGAAGATAGGGTGTGATAAGTGAGTGAGGTTAAATGAGGTCACGAGGGTGGGGCCCTCACCCAATAGGGCTGGTGCCTTGTACGGAAAGGAGGAGCAGGTGCCAGGAGTGTGCACATGAAGGAAAGGTCAGTGAGAAGGTGGCTATCTGCAAGCTAGGAAGAGAGGCCTCTTCAGAAACCCTTGGCTTTAGACATTCAGCCTCCAGAACCATGAGAAAATAAATTTCTGTTGTTTAAGCCACCAAGTCTGTGGTATTCTATTACAACAGCCAGGCATATGGTAAAAGTCACATGTGAGGATAACAAGACAATAAAATTAGAAGGAGCTTTGGCTCATGATGGCCATGCAGTTGCTATGCAAGCCCTGGACCACCTTCCTGAACATCTTCATTAGACTGCAGAATCTTCTACCAAGTCACTGTCATTTGGGGTCTTTACTATGCATCAAAATCATACAGCAACGCTCATGGGTAAAGGAGGAATGCTGATCAAGAGGCAACATCTTTACATGTTTGCAATTAGTTATCATGTTTGATTTAACTGTATGGTGATGCCACTTAGTAATCTATCCATATGAAGTAAAGTACTTTTAAATATCCTTTTTTGTCTTGCAACCTAGTTAAGATCCCTAACTTGGTATCGATTGCATAAGCAATTATTTAAGCCAAGATGATCTCCACTAAATATCTGCTTTTGTCTTCCATTTGATAGGAAAGGAGATAGTACTGGGGACTCAGAATGTCTGCCTAGAAAAGGACAAATGATATAGTTTGGTTCTGAGATGTCTCCCCATGTCAAACCCATGTGCTGGAGGCATGGTTGGCAGCCTGTGCTACTACTGGGAGGTAGTGGAACCCTTAGGAAATGGGCCTAGTGAGAGAAAGTAAGGTCATTAGGAGACTTCAAGGTCATTTCCTTTGAAGGTGATATCAGGCCTTGGCCCCTTCCTGTCTCTTGCTTTGCTTCCTGACCACCATGAGAAACAGATCTTCTCTGCCACACTCTCCCACCATGATGTACTATGTTGCCACGGGCCTAAAGCAACAGGGTCAAATGACCATGGACTGAAACCTCGGAAACTGGGAGCCAAAATAAACCTTTCCTCTTTCTAATTTGATCATCTCAAGTGTATCACCTTAGTAAGAGAAAGCTGACTAAGAGCTGAGAAATTAAAATCATTTACAACTCTTATCCTCAAAAATAGCATAAAAAGGAATGTGAGAGGATTCTGTGGGGAACTTAAATTCATTATGCTGGTTGGTTATATTTGATAAAGAACTCAGGGTTTAAATACATTCCTTTCTTTGCTTAAACTGCAGAAACAGGCGCTAAAACATCCTTAAAATTTCTTAAAAGCAACAAAGTTAATGTTATTGAAATAACTTTTCAAAGTTGATAGAAGGGATATGGTGAGATAACTTATGTCTGGATGTATGGAAACCCTTCCTATATCACCACTCTGAAGGTCGGCTTGGCAGCCTGTGAGGTATTTACACAGCGCACATGTGTGTGTACAGTGCGCTTACAGGCTCTGTGAACTATTCGTCTTCCACCTCTCAGAAGTCCTCTTCAGAACTGGGGCTACCTCTGCCTTTGCTTATTTCCTGTGACATTTGCTATTTCTCTGCATCTGGCCCAGTTTCTCTCCTTCCAGTTTACAATAACCATCC
Source organism: Erethizon dorsatum (assembly GCA_028451465.1). Lineage (NCBI taxonomy): Eukaryota > Metazoa > Chordata > Mammalia > Rodentia > Erethizontidae > Erethizon > Erethizon dorsatum. The sequence continues at coordinate 59,107,659 of CM051836.1, read as the reverse complement.
CATCCATTAAAGATACATGGATAACCGCCCGCTCTGGCTGTTAATAGAGCTCTTAAAATGGACGGCGGTGTCTCTGCTGAGTATTTTAAGGATTCACAAAGTCAAGTGTAAACTTTCCATTTGTCAGTCCTGGAGTGTGGGAACCTGACCTCTGATGTACAGGGTGTATCTTACCCCTCCATCTCAAAACAGTTCTCTCTCTTCAGGTTTTGAAAACTCTATACACCCATTATGTGTCAGATGTGATATTAGCCTCTTTTGCATATATCATCTTGATTAATATTCACAGAGCAGTCTTGTTGGTATTGTATATCCAATATCATGTACTCCATTATTCCTTGCTAAGAAAATCTGGATTTTATTTGCAGAAGAAATGGACCCAGAGAATGCTTGCTTTCCTCTTGCATCTGTCTTTACTGCTAGATGTGACTGTGTGACCAATGAGTAGAAGTATTCATTCTTCCCTAATGGAAAGGGAAGTTCTGTAACTGAGTTTGCTTACTTGATAGAGGAGATGGAGATGGCTGGCAGTGCCCCATCTTCTTCTCCTTTCTTTTTGCCTGAAATCCAGATGCGATGGCTGGAGCTGTGCAGTCACCTTGCAATGGTGAAGTTGTCAGTCCTTAATGCCATTGAACTGCTGAGCCTATGTCAGCAACCATCTGAATTAACCACTGCTGAACTGACATTACTGAAATTCTCAATCTAAGCCAGCAACTATGAAGTTACCGACTTCATCTTATATGAGAATAAAGCAATTGCTTGCGTAAGCCACAGTAATTAAGCTTTCAGTTATCTGCAGTAACGTCATAATTGATACAACTTATAATGACACTGAAGTTGGTTTTAATTCTGCTCAACCTTTTTAATTTGTCCCACCTTTGCTGTATCCTCAGTCAACTTGCTTCTCCCCGTAGCTCTGTTTGTCCTGATCCCCTTTCCACCCAGGGTTTCTGCTTCCTTTCATTTTCTTTTTGGGTCTTTTTCTCAGCCTGTGTTTCTTCCTGGAGTCTATCGAAGCTCTAGCCGTTGTATAATAAGATCTGACTCAGTCCAGGGAAAAGTGTGATACGGCTTTGGTGTTATTGTAGCCAGTCCTCCTTTATTACTCTAACACACACACCTATGTGTGATAAGAGCAGAGTTCTCCTTAGGTGTGTGAAAATTTTCCAAGAGCAGTGCACTTTCAATGCCTTCACAATCCTGCTGTTGTTTGTCTGTATCCTAATTGTTCCCTCATTCTTCCATGTCGCAGAATCCTGATATCTTTCAGAGAAGACATTTGTGCTGATGTAATCAAGATCCCTCCCCCAGCCATAAGAAATGACCTGTAACAGTTCAAAGGATCGGGCTTATCCCATTCTCTTTGCCTCCATCATCTCTGAGCCAGTTCTGTTGACTGCTTTATCTCTTAACAGTAGCTTCATCATCCCCTGATTTCCAGTGTCTCGCTTTCTAAGTGAACGCCAGGCATTTGTGTTGGAAGAAGAGTAGTGATTAAGATAAACAGTATTGGTGCCCAGAAACAGGCATGTTTCTTCTTGTGTCTGCCGTTAGCGTGGAGGAATTGAGTTAGGTTTGAATTTTGTTGTTCCTACCATTACCTTCAGTGCATCACAGGCTTCAAATTCTTCTGGTATGATATCTCTAGCTTTTGCTTAGTGGAAGACTCTGGGTGCTAGAATAATTATTTATGTTTCTGCTCCACGCTCAGATTTTCTATCATTGTGTGCTAGAGCTATGGAGAGAGTTTCTTTCGCTGTTCTTGCCCCTCTCTTGCTGCTTGCTGCTCAGCTCTTGGTGGATGAGCTGGGGGATTCTCAGTTCTCCTGGTTTAACCTCAGCCTTAGGCAGAGACTGCACCTGGACTGTGGAGTCAGCACTCTCTGCATATCTGCTTTTTCTCTTCTTCACTGCTCATGGCCCCAAACTCTGTCTCCTGTTGATGTATGTTCTGCACAGGAGAGAACTTCCTGTACCTTTCCCAGTGGTAACAGACCTCTGCTTTGCATTGGTGTAAGGTCCTGGGGCCAAGGGCTCTTCTGCCCCTCATCTAGGGGAAGATGGGCTCTGTTTCCACCCTTCCCCCCTGAAGCAGTGGTCTTTGCCTAGTTCCTGGGGGGCAAGAAGAAGGCTTGAATACTTCTCACCTAGGGCAGATAGGCTTTACTTGTACCTAACCCATGGAGCTCTTGGCAACAGACGATTTTGCTGCATTTTCCTCCAGTGACGTAAGACTTTAGCTTTGTGTGACTGAGGGCCGAGGAGAGCATGTAGTATTTCCCTCCTGTTCTCCAGGGACATTTGATCCCTTCTTTCCTTACAGGGTCACTGAGGGGTGCTGTCTCTGGTTTCCTCCTTGCCTTTAGTCTTTGGGAGCGCCTGTTAAGTCCATGGAAAAGAGCCTGAGAGTGAGAATTCCCTGTGTGTCTATGGTCCTGGTGCGCTAGCCCATGCTAAGTCTTTGGGAAATTCTTTAAATTTTCAGCACATCTCATTACTCAAGTCTTCAGCAGCCATCTTTTCTCTCTGTGAACTGCCAAAAATGAAACAATCTGTGTATCTCATTTCTCCTAAAATTGTCTTGCCACTCTATAGAATTCAATTTCTTTGGTTGCCGTAATACCTCAGCTTTATGATGGGCTCAAGGAAAGTAATTATTTTTGTAGATTATCCAGATTTTCCTGTTAATGAGTGCAATGTGCTCCTGTGGTTTTCTAAATCCTAAGTAGAAGCAGAAATTTTGAGAAATCTTGACAGCTTTAAATTGGAAATTTGTCTAAAGTGTAACCACTCCAATCCTGGTCTTATCTAGTACCTCTCTTATTTGTTTCATTATAACACACTCCTAGGCAGAATCTCCATTTTTACCCTCACTTTCTTTTTAATGTGGGTACCGGGAGTCGACCTCAGGATCTCGCGCTTGCCAGAAAGCACTTGTGTAACTGAGCGATATCACCGGCCCTTTTTTCCTTTATGTGGGTTCCGGGAGTCGAACTCAGGACCTCGTGTTTGCCAGGCAGGCACTTATGCCGCTGAGCTATCTCACCGGCCCCAACCCTCACTTTTAATGTAGCCAGAGGGTCAACATGTCAGCCAGAGTGATTTTAATTGTGTGTGTGTCTGTGTGCGTGTGTTTCTGGTGCTGGGAATTAGACCCAGGACCCCACACATGGTAGGCAAGCACTCTACCACTGAGCTACATCTCTCAACCATTTTAAAGTTTTAATTTGAAACAGAGACTAGCTAAATTGCTCAGGCTGGCTTTGAACTTGAAATCTTCCTGCCTTAGCCTCCCTAGAGGCTGAGATTACAGGCATGCACTACCTTGCTCAGCTCACAGCAATCCTTTTAAAACATAAATCAGATCATGACATTTCTCTGCTCAAAATCCCCAATAATTCCCTACTGAATGTCAAAATCAAAATCCTTTCAGTGTCTTTTGGGGCCTTATGTGACCTGCCCTCTCCCTTGCTCATGCTATTCCACTCTGCCTGCTGGCTGTACCTTGCACATATCAGGCACCCTGTAGCCTCAGACTTGGTATTAGGAAAAAAGAAAAGAAGAAACAGAGGTACAGCTCAACAGGACAGGTTTACTTCAGAACAAACCCGAGAAGGACGGTTCTGGTACTAGAGACCAGACCAGATACTCTCGTACAGGTTAGGGGTCTTTTATAGGGTCATAGGGAGGGGGCAGTTCAGTGAAAGGGGGTTGTGGCTACCTGCCAAGAACAAGGCTGAGAGAGCACAAATGGTAATGGCTGCCCAAGGACGAGGCTTGGGAAAGCGTGGGGAGTAGTGGCCGCTATCAGTAGCAGGGCTGATAGTGTTCTGAATCCCCAGGTGCAGCTGTGCTGGGAGGGGCCGGTTTAGAGGGGTCTCTGATCAGAATGGTGGTGGTCGGATTCCTTTACCTGGCAGTAGCTGTTCCCTCTCCCCAGAACTTTCTTCCTCAGGTATCTGTATGACCCCCCTTCAGATCGGTGCTCACATGTCTCCCTTGGTGATGCTATTGAAATTTACCACCTTCTAACACACGACATAACTTACTTAAATATATTAGAATGGATGGTGGAAGGGAAGGGCAAAGAAAGTACGGGAGACAAAAGGAAAGAAATAAAGAGGAAATGAAAATGGAAGGAATAAAAGACTTCCAAGGACAAGTTAAAATAATTCATCATGAGCTGAGGAATGTGAATGAATTCAACACTGGGCATGAGAATTATAAAAAATGCACATCAGAGCTTTTTCTAGCTCAAATTGCACTTCCCCTCTGTGAATCAGGACAGAGGTTTCCTGTGATTTCACTCTTGAACTGGGGAACCTGTGATTCAGGTTCAGTAAACCTCACCGGAGAGGAGATCCAAGACCCCCACGCTCCACACCCCAGGGAGGGTCCTGCACCTCCTCTTGTCTAAGTGGCTGACTGTGCAGCCGCGAGGGCTCAGGCAGCTCTGCAATTTGTTTCCTTCACTTCTTTAGCCCCCTCAAGACAGATAGCTTGTCTTTTCCAGCACTAATTATTTCTCTCCCTCCCTCTCACGTCTTCTACCAAGAAACCGCTCTCAATCCAAGGACAAAATCCTCACCGAATGTCCTTTTTTTTTTTTTTTTTGTGGATACCGAGGGCTGAACTCAGGACCTTGCATGCCAGCAGGTGCCCGTGCTGCTGAGCGATTATCACCGGCCCTTTTTTTGTGTGTGGGTACCGGGAGTCAAACTCAGGACCTTGTGCTTGCCAGGCAGGTGCTTCTGCCGCTGAGCCATCTCACCAGCCCTAAATGTTCTTTTTGATGCTCAAGATCAACTATGGGCTTTTTGAGAGTTTCTGTAGTTACCAACATACATAAAGCAATGACCACACTGAACATATCAAATCCCAGTGTGGAGGGGCCTGTTTAAAAGGCACTTAATGGAGGCACTGCTCACTCCCATGTGGTTCATATATTCTGGAGTTTTCCTGGAATTGAGCATCACATTTCTCTGAACAGGAGACACATGTATGTTTATTATGAAACTGTCCTACTCTGAACTGCAGGGGACAAACATCATGTTCCTAATAACACTGAGCAAGTCCTCACCTCTTCCAATTCATTGGTGTCTGGATTTTACATTATTTTTTATACGTCCAACCCTACAAGACATGATTTAGCACCTTTCAGAAGGAGATACATGAGGGTAGGGTGGTGAAGGAAGGGGAGCCGACTTCTGTGGCTCGGGCAGGAGGAGCCGTGCTGGGGCTGGGTCCACCTGTGTGCCAGCTGCATATGGGGCTGGGTGAAGGGTGGGGAGAAAGGGCTGCACCTGCTGGGGTGTGGACATGTTTTAAGTGTGATCTCCAAGGGTTCATGTGTCAGAAGCTTGATTCTCAGTGTGGCAGTGTCACAAGGTAGTGGGACTTTTGAGAGGTGTGTTTAGTGGGAGGTCATTGCTCACCCCTTCTCTGTGTCTCTCTAGCTTCCTGTCTTGCCAGGTGATCTTTCTTTCCACATGCACTCCTTCCATAATGCCCTCACTAGAGCCAAGGGATGCCAGCACCCTGTGCTGAACCTCTAGAACTGAGAGTTAAATAGATCTTTTTTATAAGCACATAGCCACTGGTATTTTGTTATAGTAACAGAAAACTAACTAGCATAGTGCCTTAGACAGAAGGGTTCCCGAGGAACCCCTGAGGAGCTCTTCCAGAAGATGGGGAAACCGAGATTAGAATTAAACGGAAAGGCTTTGAATGGGAAACTTGCAAAGGAAATGAACTCACTCAAAGAGAGCGAAGTAGAAAGTTCTCTGGCATTTCTTCTCCAACACATGGTACTTACAAAACAAGCGTTGCTGAGACTGTGGAGATAAAAAGGCCAGAAACACATGGGTTATATTTCCCCAGAAGCTCCAACATCTTTTCACAAAAAACTGCTCTGCAAATACACCTTGGAGGTTACCTTAGGTCCCCAAATCTTCCAAACATATTTTAAACCTTTTAGAGCTTTCAATGATAACAAAGAGCCCACTGTGCCACACGTGCCATAGGTTTGCCACCACTTTTACACTATTTTGCTAATTTCAAGACCTACGTCAATTTATAGACACGAATATGTTCTTAGACTGAATAATAAACAGTAGGTTTTCTACCCTCCTGGGCAAATTTTCCTCAATGTAGTGGGCCTGGCCATAGCCCTGGGCTCCTGCAGCTGAGGGTTTCTAGGACTAGGAGGTTACTGCAGGCAGTTGCTTCATCCTGCTCTTGTGACCTTTCTATTCTCCCTTGTTCTCTGGTAAGGTAAAGTGTACCACAGAGGGAAAATTCTAGAAGAGAGGGGAGGTGAGGGGGGAGATTGTTCATTCATTCAGAACCATTTGTTCATGCTTTCATTTGCACACCCAACAAATATACATTGACACTTAGTATGTTCCAGGCACTTTAGTAGGTCCTGGCTAGTTCATTGTCTGTGTGATGCAGATTGTATTAGTTTGCTAGGGCTGCTATAACAAAGTACCACAAAGAGGGTGGCTTAACAACAGAAAGGCATTGGCTCATAGTTCTGGAGGCTAGAAGTCCAAGATCGGGGGTTGTCCACGTTGGTTCCTTCTGAGGACTGTTTTAAATCCTTGATCTTTGCTTTCCTCTGTATGCGTTGTTCTCCCTGTGTGTGTATCTGTCTCCAAATCTCCCCTTTCAATAAAGACATCAGTCACATTGGAATTAACTTCCACTTTCATGGCTTTATTTTAATCTTCTTACCTCTGTAAAGAAGCTACATATGGTCCCCAACTTATGATGTTTCTACTTATGACTTTCAACTTTACAATGATGTGAAAGTGCTTTGCATTCAGTAGCAAGAGTACTTTGAATTTTGATCTTTTCCCAGCCTAGTGATATGTAGTATGATGCTTGTTCATGACATAAGCAGCCACACAATCATGAGGGCAAACAACCAGTGCTCTACAGTGCACTGTGGTGCTAAATAAGCTAGGACATTTGGTGTATAAATATATTTTTTAACATAACATTTTCAATTTACCAGGGATTTATCAGGATGTAATCCCATTGGAAGTCTCGGAGCATCTGTATCTTCAACTAAGGTCAAGTTCTGAGATATTTGGGGTTAGGACTTCAACAAATGAATGGGGGGCACACAATTCAACCCATAACATGGACAACAAATATCAGACTGGCTGCTTATTCCCTTTTGTCCATCTCTCTTAGTTACTTTTCTCTTGCTGCTGAGACAAAATACCCAATGCCCAAAATTAAGGAAGGAAAGGTTTATTTAGCTCCCAGTTTGTAGAGGTTTCAGTCCATAATCAGCTGGCTCCAAAGCAGGGTGGCATGGCAGAAGGGTAACAGTTCATGGTGGTGGAAGACAGCAAAAGCAACAAGAGCAAAAAGGGGTAAGCAAGCCTCCTTTCCTCCCTCATATTGTATGCAGGCTACCTGCCCTAGGGTGTAGCACTCACACTAGCTCCATGTCCTCCTCTTGCACAGGCTCAGGATGTTTACAAAATGAGGACCCTGGCCCTGTGCTGAGTCACTAAGTTAAACTTCTAAACTTCTCAAGTTGACACAATGAATCAACCATTACAACATCCTAGAGCATAAACAGCCACCCTAGGGCATGTTCTCTACACTCTAGGATGTAGAACTGCTGAGTTACTTAGTTAAGCTTCTAAACTTCTCAAGTTGACACAATGTATCAACCATTACACCATCCCTTGGAGCTACAGGGTTATGGTGCCCTTGCACGGCCCTCTTCTCCCAAACTTGGAGTCAGGAGTCCTCAGACACAGTCATGTGTATGAGAGAAAACAATCTTGTTGAAACCGCTGTTTGATTTTGGTAATTCTTGGCTCTCTTTGTTACTGTGTCCTTACAAATGCATTCTATAGTCTTTGCCCACCTGCAGCCCTTGGTGTTTTTCCTAAAGTCATTTTTAAAATTTACCATGTAGCAGAGTGAGCGTGGCATCTTAAGGTAGACAGTCCTGGCTCTGAGTTCCAGCTCCACCATTTTCAATTGGGCAACTCTGGTATAGCCTCTCCAAGCTTCAGTTTCCTTATCTACAATCACAAAATGACTGTACATGGAGTGACTTTCCACTATTCCGGGCTCCCTGTCCATGATTTTCATTGGGCTATGGGGACCTAGTGAGTCATTGTAGGAAAATACCAACCACAGAAACCAACACGTTTACATCTGCTACTCAAGTACCATCTCCCACGAAGCAAGCTGGAAATGCTGACACATCTTCTCGCTCTCCCTTCACTGCAATCTGAGCCACCATCACCCCTCTGTAGATTCAAGGCTATGAATCACCCTTCCTCAGTCCAACTCCCTGTATAAAGAGGGATTAGGATTCCAAGTTCCCAGCTCGTTCTTCACATACTCTTAAATGCTCAGAGTTACAAGGCACTTGGGGTCACGTGGTCCAATTTTCACACAAAATCTGTGGGGACCCACTAAGGACCTCGCTCCACTGCCACCCTCACCAGTTGGCATCTAGCCTCTGCTGAATGTTCCCACATTGTCCCACAGCAGCTTCTTCTGTTTGTGACAGCATACTCAGTATGTAATTTTATTCTGTCTCATTTCTGTAAGGCTCATCACTTAGGAATTTAACTCCCAGCACAGGCTGGGATAATTTAGAGGTTGCACTCTGTGAGAGTTAGTCTGATTTCTTATCTGTGTCCTTGCCCATGTCAGTTTGGGGAACTTGCTATAACTTCCTCTTCTTTTTCTGCTATCTGCATGTGGCTAGTGGTTTCTAAATGTTTTTAATTAAGCATCTCCATCAGTAAATAATTTTCCAGCATTTATTGCTCCACATAAACATTTTTATTTACATAATTGTATGTGTTTTATATACATACATTTAACATATTGTAATATTAGTGAGGTATAAAATAGATATTAATAAATATAAAAATATAAGTAGAAGTGCAAAAATTTTCTATCCACATTCCAAAGGTTCATCTTACACATCCCTTGGACTATACATTTTTTCTTTGGAAATCACCCATTTGTACCACACAATTTTTCTCATGAGTATAAAGGCAGAGATTGTCTTCTGTTCACCACTGTTCCCTGGTGTTTAAACAGTGTCTGTCACACTGGACACACAAGTAAATGTGTTTTGCATCACTGAATGATTCCCAGTGATAGCACTCCTGTTCCCAAATGGCATCCCTATGCTATTTACAACATAGGCTCCTCGTTTTCAACCGTTACCTGATGGCTTCACCTGTATCTCTTTACACCTATTCCCAACCCAATGCATGCCAAGAGAAGCTCTTTGACTTCCAACCCCACGATGTCTCCTCTGCCAAACCATCATCAGTTGTTTTTCTCTGCCTGCTTTATGCCTGTCCCCATTTGGCTAAAGTAGATGGGGTTAAACACACAATTACCAGGTTGATCAATTGCACTTTAAATGAAGGACTGTGTATCTCAGGTGGGCACTCATGACTGCCTGGCAATTCCAATGTATCTGCTATCCAACTTTCTCTCTTGATCTTGTGACTAGTTCCTAGTACCTTGTCTCTTCTCAAAAGCCCAACACTCTTTCACTTTCCCACTCTCAGCCAATTTTTTCTTGAAAAAATAAAAACTGGAGAGAACTCCCCTCACCAGGACCAAGTCCACCACACTTCAAATCCCTGAGTCCCTGTGTTCCACTCTTCCTCTTCTTCTAGTGAGTGGCATTGTGCCTGTTCCTAAAAGCAACCTCTCCACACATACACTTCTTCCATCTCTCCTGCTCATTCAAGGCTCATTCAAGGCTTTGACTTCTGCAACTCACCACCTTTGTCCTGCATCATTAATCCCCTCCTTTCTACTGAATAACTCCAATATGCAGATAAATGTTCTCTAAAAACAACAAAAAGTAAGATACCTTTGGCCTCTGACCCCCCCCAGCTCTCTCCTCTTCTCTCCGTACTCCACTAATGCCAGGGTCTTTGAAGGAGCCATCTCTAGTCTAACCGTCAGGTTTTTACTTCCCATTTTTTCCTGTGTTTTGCCACCATCACTTTGTCGACATAGCTCTGGCCAAGGTTGCCAAGGCTCTCCACCTGGCTACGCCTATTCTCTGGTCTCATTTTACTGGACATCTAGCAGTACGTCACATTGAAGATCACTTCCTTCTTCAAATAACTTCTTCTCTTGGCATTTAGGCTGCTATCCTCTCCAACTGCTCCCATTGGCAGCTCTTTCTCAGCCTCCTTCACTGACTGCTTTTCCTTCTTTGCTCAACTGCCGTGCCTCGAGCAGCTGAGGATCAGGCCTGGATTTTCTCTTTCTTGTCTATAGCTAGCTCCCTGGTCAATATCATCCATCTTGTGATGTCAAATATCTTCAAATTTATATCTCAACACAAACTTTAGCTAGCAATTCCAGAACTCCCTGCCTCTCCTCGTGTTCTCTTGGATGTGTTTAGTACCCTTTCCAAGTGTAATGTGTCTAAAGTGAAACCTTTGATTCCCCTTCCACCTCCTGAAAACTTGTCCTTCCCAACACTTCTCCAGCTCATCAAAGGCCACCAATGCTCACTAATTTTCTCAGGTGAATAACCTGGGAGTGATTCTTCATTCTGGTCTCCCCCCACATCCAAGCCATCAGGAAGTCCTGATTTTTCTATCTTCGAAAAGATAACGAGACCACCCCCTTCTCAACACTTTCACTGTTAAGATCCGAGTCTCAGCCACCACCTTCCTTTGCCTGGACTTCTGTTTTCAGTCTTGCCTCTCTAGAATTTATTCTACATTCTACAACCAGAATGACTTAAAAACAGTACACATTTAAGTCAAATGATATCACTCCCTTGCTCAAACCTATCTAATGGCTTCCTGTCACACTTAGAATGATGATAACACTCACTGCCACGGTGGACAAGGCTGGAAAAACCCAGCTGCTGCCCACCCTCCTTCACCCTGGCACACAATGAGCATAAGCCACACAGACCTTCTTGGGGTTTGTGCTGACCCTTCCCTTTCCTGGGTCTCCTCTCCCCGGGTCTTCTCATGGCTTTCGCCTTCAGTCTGACATCACCTCCTCAGAGGATTCCCTGGCTGCTCAATAAGATAAATATAAGATGAATATTGTGTTCTTCCATTTAGTGCTCCATTTATCTTCATTAAGCTTGTTACAGCCTAAGATTGTAGCACATCTTTATTTACTGACAGTCTCCTCCAGTAGAACGTAAGCTCCAGAAATTAGAGCTTTTTCTGTTTTGTTCAAAGCTGTATTCCCAGTAGTACCTAGATGAGTGCCTAGAACATATGAGGTTCTTAATAAAATTTGCTGGATAAATTTATATATTTATGTCAATAACCCAAGAAGACACTTCTTCTGCTCCATCCACCTCCCTGTCCTCAACCATGGTTGGCAGGCTCTTTGGAGTCTGCCAAGCCCTCCTCCCTTTGCCTCACCCGCAGGCCCTGTGCTAGACTGCCACCTGCCAACAGTTCTGTTGTGGCTACCTGTGAAGCTGGCCTTCTCACCTCAGGTTCCTAGATTTTCTGGTTCTTTCTTATGGGACTTCCACAGAGGTCTTCTTAAAACAGAAATGCAATCATGTTTCTCTTCTACTTAATAGCCTTCAACATCTCCCCATCATCTGAGGAAGAGCTAGAAACTCCATGGCTTGGCATAAACTGAAAGTTGGTCTACGTTTCCATCCTGGTTTCATGCTATTCCCCTACCACAACCGACTTATTACCCAGACTACTTGCAGGTCCCCCAAAGAAATAGTCTTTTGCTTATACTGTTGCTTCCACTTGATTGCATTTACCTTTCTTTTAAACCTGCTATGCTGCTACCCAAATGCTACTGCCTTTTGAGTTTAAGTGCAAAGTGACCTTGTTGACCCAGCCTTTCTGATTTCTATAAGCAGTGAGGATTTTATGCTCTCATAAAACCATTTCTGTGTAGCATGTGCTTGATCACTTTACATGAAGGTCTCATTCAATTAGTTACTTATTTACTAAATAAATTTTTATTGAGCAACTACTACTATGCTAGGTACTATTCTACAAACTAGGGATACAGTTAGGTACAAAACTGACAAAATATTTGCTCTCAAGAGGACTGAGAGATAGAGAGGACAGGGAGAGAAGGGAAAGGGGATGAAAAAATAATCAAGGTGTGTTACGTACATGTACCACCTCCCCATGGTGAATGTGATCATTATGTACTTCAAACATGTACCAATAAAAATTAAAATTTTAAAAAAAGAAGCAAATGGGAGACAATGAATAGTAAGTAAAACACACGGTATATGGTTAGAAGATGCTAAGTGCAATGGAGTCAAGTAATGCTGGGAAGAGGCACGTGTAGACTCAGTGTAGGAGCTGCCACATTGAACAGGACGTCAGGGAAGGGGTCAGCACAGTGACATTGCAGGGAAGGCCTGTGGGAGGTAAGACACACGCTCCAGGAGCTCGCAGGGATGAGCACTGTTGGCTGAAGGAAGAGCAGGAGGAGAGCCCTTGATGGGGGAGGAGGACCAGTGTGCTTGGAGCAGAGCGAGGAAAGAGAAGAGCAGCAGGTCACAGGATCAGAGAGGTAACAGAGGCCTTGAGGTCCCTCCAGGGGAAGTTGGCTTTGTTCTGAGTGAGGTGGGAAATGCTGGAGGGAGCTGAGCAGAAAAGGGATGATCTGACACGTGTTTTAACAGGAACTCTGTGCCTGGAAGGGAAGGGAAGGGAAGGGAAGGGAAGGGAAGGGAAGGGAAGGGAAGGGAAGGGAAGGGAAGGGAAGGGAAGGGAAGGGAAGGGAGGGAAGAGAAGGGCGGACTCAGGAAGGGTGCAGGGAACCAGTTGGGGCTCTTCCAAAGCAGTTTGGGTGAGGGATGTGGGGCCCAGGACAGGATGGCTGTCCTCATTATCCAAGACTGGATCCTGTTTAAGTTTCAGGCCCCAGTATCAGCACAGTGACCGACCCCTAACACACACGGCAGGCACTCGAATGCCTGAGTAAGTGAGTGCACCAAGTTGTCCAATCAAGCCGCTTGAGCTTCTAGTCATTGCTCTGTTTTCTTAGGGCCGGATTTTGCAGGATTCTATTTCCAGTAGACAAGCTTTGTTTTCTGGTTTTCCCAACTGAATGGCCCCTGGGCCACTTTCTGAGGACAGCGTGCGTGTTTGCACAGGGGCCAACACAATCAAGTCTTATTGTGAAATTGCCTTTCAAATTATGTTCGAACATATAAAACCTGTGTTTCAAAAAATAAGCAAAAGCCCCAATGTGGCTGCCTTAGGAAACCAAACCCCTGAGATCCCAGGGGCAACTTGGAAGGGAGTCAAACGTGCTTGGGAGTCAGGCATGGTAGTGTACGTCTGTAATCCCAGCACTCTGTAGGCTGAGGCAGGATTGCCACAAGCTCCAGGACAGTCTGGGGCTACATAGAGAGTTCAAAGGCAGTCTGAAGACATAGTAAGAACTTGTCTTTAAAAAATAAATAAATAACCAAACCAAAACAAAACAAAAACAAACATGGTGGGAACCTAAATCAGGCCTCAGGCTGCCAAAACTTGTTTTTCTGGTTCTAATTTGAAGATGCAAAAATAAAGGCCATTTAAAAAATCCAAAACAACATTTGGATAAGGTCATTGAAAATGATTCATTAGCATGTGTGAGTTAATTAATTAATTATGAAAGGGGGATGGACAGGGAGATGCTGGGGAGGGTATTGGGTAGTATTTTCTTAAATTCTTTTTGTGAAACTGGATTGATTGGATTTCCAGAGTTGTTGAAAATCCTCAGTGAGATAATATCCCTAAAACGCTGGACACCAAGCTTACTGTGGGTGACACTTAAGATGTCAGTCCCCACTCCTTGTTGGACAATTTCTGGCTCTTTGCGGGGTCTCTGAATGTTCTGGGTCCAGAAATCTTCGCATTGTGAGATCGTTTTTCTTTTCCGATAACGTCTGACTTTCATAAATCTCTTCCTCCACAGTAATATCAGTATGAACTTTTTTCTTCTTTTGCTTGTCTGTTTTTGATGCTGGGGATAGAACTCAGGGCCTCACGCTTGCTAGGCAAGTGCTCTGCCACTGAGCTAATTCTCAATTCCATGAACATTCTTTTGGCGATATTATTGATTACTTCACCAATGTGTTCAATTTTTATTTTAGGAAAAACTTAATGGATTTTTTTATAGACCCTAAAAATTTTAATTTTTTTAGATTGAGACAAAAATAACATTTTCATATTAACTTAAGGTTTTAACCTTAAAAGTTCATATGTTACTTCTGCTCTAAAAATAAATTAAAATATTTTTGTGAGCCCCCAGAAGTATCATGAGCTGTGGGTTCTGTGCCCAGTGGAAAGGCCATGGCCAGAGAAGCAAACAGGGGAAGAACAAAGTCCAGCAACTTGAGCCTGCTTGAGAAAGCGATCTCGCTTCTATGGGAAGTTTTATCTACACCCCAAACAGGTTGTCCTGGCTCCTTGTCCCTTCGATTCCTTCCAGGGGATGGGTGAGGTAAGGCACGATACTATATAAGACCTGTCCCTTGAAACAGAGAGCAAACAACAAAATAGCAATCCGTGCCTGGTTGGTAAACTAGCCGATGTGAACAGGAGTGAAAGACTTGTCTAATGAGGAACTTAAATATCCCCACCCACACATAGCCAGCTGGGTGTAACAACTGCCTCCGGGCTTCCATAATGAATGCCACAGCCCTGAGACCATCCCAGAAGTCACCTGCACCAGGACAACCCAAACTCAGTGCCTGCAGCCACATCAGGAGGGAGGGGTCACTGCTCAGGAAGATGAACTGAGGGACTAAGCCTCCTGGGGCGGGTGTGTACCATTAGGTAGTGTGTAAGGGATTACCTGGCTGCTTTTCCTGCAGGATGGGGCTGCCTTCAGCACTGATTGTGGAGTCATGAACTAGTGCTTCAGTGACAAAGCAACATGGACAGAAGCGGCAGGGACTGAGCTATGCATGGGGACCCTCTTTTCAACCTTCCCAGAGGTGTCTGGGTATCTCTGCTGGCTTTTACTGTTTTTGTTTATATGTTTCCTTGGTACTGGGATTGAACCCAGAGCCCTGTGTATGTCAGTCACATGGTCTACACTGATTTACACCCCACCCTCCTGGATGGCTCTTCTTTCCCTGGAGGATGAGCCCTCGTGGGTCCCTGCTAACATTCTTTACTGGGCTATTTTCCCAGTGTCGTGGAGGATAAAACAGAAGAGGAAATGAAGAAAATAGGTTGCTCTGTTATTTACTCATCTTGTCTTTAATTCAATTTCTTTGTTTTATTATCAGATTATTGACAATAGGCATAACACATGTTCATTTATTCAACCAATGTTTATTGAGGATCTACTATGTGTCAGACACTGTTCGAGGTATTTGGAATACAGCAGTGAACAAAATAAAGATCCCCACCTTTGTGGAACTGACATTCTAAATGGGAAGATAGGTAAGAAACAATAACACAATATCACAGTTCTTTCAAAAGTGGCAATGATATTAGATGCATTGTATGTGCCACTGAAGAAAGAAAAATCTCAACTGTTAATTAGTTGTTGTCAATTATAGAATGCATCCTGATTTGATTTATGTTAAAATCTGAAAGAAATCATGCAATTTAGGATTGCTTGTATGTGGGAAATAAATTATATAATATCTCAAAAGTGGTTGTGAAAAAAGTGAAGAAAGCAAAGGAGGTTGGGAGTGGTGGTGGCGTTGAATAAAGACTTGAAGGAACTGGGATCATTCAATTAATGATGACAGCTTTTGACTGCATTATTGAGGTATAATTTTTACATTGTAAAATTCATCCTTTTAAATGTACAATCCAGTGAATTTTAGTAGACTTACAGAGTTATACAAACATTACCGTAACCCAGATTTAGAACTTCGTGGTGGTAGAACAGTTACCATGGGATCGGCCCTCTGAACAAGTGTCTGATATGGCATTGCTGACTAGAGACCAGTGTTACACAACAGATCTCGAGAACTTAATCACCTTGCATGACTGGACCTTTACACTGTTGAAAGCAATTCTGTGTTTACCCATCCCCCAGCCCCTGGCAACCACCATTCTACTTTCTGCTGCTCTGTGTTCAACTTTAGATATCTGAGATCATGCAGGATTTGTCTTTCTGGGCCTAGCTTATTTCACTTAGCGTACTGTCCTCCATGCTCAGCCATGTTGTCACAAATGGCAGAATTTCCTTCTTTTTAAAGGCAGAATACTCCTTTGTACATGTATATTATACTTTCTCTATCCATTCATCCACTGATGAAAATTTAGGTTGTTTCCACCTCTTAGCTGTTGTGAATAATGCTTCAATGAACATGGGAGTGCAAATCTCTGTTCAAGACCCTGATTTCAATTCTTTGGATGAATACCCAGCAGTAAGATTGCTGGATCATGTAGTATTTCTATTTTTAATTTTTGGATGAAGTTCTGCACTGTTTTCCAAAGTAGCTGTACAATTTTATACTCCCACCAATGGTGTACCAAGGTCCCAATTTCTCCACTTCTTCAACAATGCTTTCTCTTGACAATAGACATTCTAACACATGTCGATGTTATCTCCTCGTGATTTTGATTGCATTGTCCTGGTGATTGGTGATGCTGAGCCTCCTTTCATGTGCTTGTTAGAATGGTGACTATTTGTTGAACAAATTTGAGTCCCAGATGGGCAGAGCTCCTTTGTTCACATTGTGGCCTCGCTGGTAAAAAGAGTCTGACATGTGATAGGTATTCCATAAATATTTGTTAAATGAATTAGCTACTATATCCCAGGTACTTAACAGACAGGATTTCTGGATTCTGACCAAATGCTCAGAGGTAAGAATTATTATGCCCCTTTTATGAATGGTGAAACTGAGGCTCAGAAAAGTTAAATAACTTGCTCCTGGCTGTACACCCAGGCAGGGAAGATACAGGACTTGAACTCAAGTTTCTTTGATGTTGATACACAGACCTTTTCTCTGCATCTCCCAAGTATCTCTGCTACTGGCCAATTTAATTTTCTTCTAGTGCAAACCGGGACACCAGGCAAGTGGGGCCTCTGGATAGAAACCAGACTCAGAATCCAGAATTAAACCTCTGGGAATGGAAGCCCCAGCTCACTGCCTGGGAAATGCCATGTTTTGCAGAGCTGCAAGCAGTTTGGCTCGTTATCCCAGATCTCGAGCTCTGGCTGCCTTCACTTCCAAATCTATTATTTGGGTGAATTAAGATTCCCTACCCCCAAAGAAACGACTTTTATAAAAACTCTTCCTTCTGTTAGGCAGTTAACCTTAAACTGGCAGCACAACTGTTAAAAAGTAAACTTACTTTGATATTTTACAAAGCATAAGCCCAGATAATAATGGACATGGAAATCTATCACAATCTTTGCAGGACTTAGTAAAACATTCTATATATAGGAAAACATCTTGGGTAAAATCTGCTAAGCCAATATTGGCTTAATTCAAAATTACACCTAATTTGAAACAACTGTTTTTCTTTAGCCAACTAGCTACCCCATTGTTTTTTAGTAAGAATAATAATAGAAAGTTCAAATGCAAAGTCAAGTTCTTCCCCCAAGAAAGCTATGTTTCATATTAACAAGGCTCTGCTGGGAAACACTCCTGCGACGAGCTGAGGTCTTCTCTACGAGTGGGAGGATCAGGAGAGAGTAGGTAAGGTTCCCAAAGACTTGGAAATTTACCTTCAAATATGAGAGGAAAATTAGACTTTGTCCTAATGAACCAACTGTTGGCAGAGGTCAGAATTCTCAACATCCAAAGGCCTCTGTTTTTTGCTTCCTTCACAACCTGCTCAGGGGAAAGCCCAGAATGATACTGTAACCTCTATACTGTAACCTGTTCTTTTCCACTGAGGCAGAGTATTCTATTGTATGTGTGTGCCAATGTTTAGTTATCCATTTTTCTGTTGGGGTCCTTTGGGTTGCTTCCAGTTTTGAGATGTTACAAGTAAAGTAGTAGCTATGAACCACAGGCTGGGGAATATGGTGATAGAGCCATGGACTGAACTGTGGCCCCTCCTATTCATGTGTTGAAGCCCTAAGCCTCCTCCCAATTTTACAGTTATAGTTCAGTTCTTGTTTTGTTTTGTTTTATTTTGTGCTAAGGGAGATTGAACCCAAGGGCATTTCACTTAACTATGTCCCAAGCCCTTTTCAAATTTTTTTTATTTTAAGATAGGGTCTTGCTAAGATGCTAAGTTGTTCAGGCTGGGCTCAAATTTGTGATCCTCCTGCCTCAGCCTCCCAAAGTGCTGGAATTACAGGTATGCACCACTAATGCAGTGTTATGGCTTATATCTTGATATCCCCCAAAGCCTCATGCACTCATAGGTGGGACTGGATGCACTCATAGGAGATGACTGGATTACGGGTTTGTGATACTGGATTATGCGTGTGTGGTATTAGATTAGTCCACTGATGGGTCTATAGCTTGGCGTGATGTTGGCAAGTGAAGTCCGGTGGGAAGACGCGGATCACTGTGGGCATTGCCTAGAAGGAGACATATGCCTTGATCTTGTTTTGCTTCCTGCCTGCCTTGCCACGAGCTGTTTCTCCTCTGCCATGCCCCTTGGCCATATGCCTCTGTTTTAGAGCCAGGCAACTATGGACTGAAACTTCTACAAACTGTGAGCCAAAATAAACCTTTCCTCCTTTAACTTGTGGGTTTGGCTCTGCCTCGAACTCCTCCCCTGATGTGCAGCTCCCCCACCAGAGTCCTAAAAGTAACGTGTCTGCCTGCTCATGGACTGGATCCATGTTAGTCAAAATAAATCTTTTCTCTTTATAAACTGATTGGTCTTAGGTATTTGTCACAGTAACAGAGGGCTGACTAACATGGTTACTATATTGGAGAAGGGGTCCTTAAGGAAATAATTAAGGTTAAATGAGGTCAGAAGGTTAGGCCCTGATCTAATAGGATTCGTGTATTTTTAAGAATAGGGAGCGGAGAGCTTCCTTTTTCCACGTCCACAGAGCAGATGCCAGCGCAGAGCAGGAAGGGAGCTGTCCGTTGGCCAGGAGGAGAGCCTCAGCGGAACCGAGCCATGCCTGTGCCTCTACAGCTGTGAGAAATAATTTCTGTTCTTTAAACTCTGCAGTTTAAACCTTGGTATTTGTTACGTCTGCCCTAGGAAACTAATGCAGCTTGGGGGTAAGGGACAAGAAAGGGCTTTTCACATCAGTGAGGTGGAAATAGTCTGTGTTGATCTGAGCAGTGGTTACAGGGTAGATGCGTAGGTAGACAAATCTATCAAACTGTCCATTAAGATGTGTACATTTTTGTGTATGTAAATTTTACTGACACTTATAAAAGTCCTTCTTAACCCAGTCTTTCCCCATGGATCTCTTTCTAAAAGATAACAATATAATCTTCATACATTTGAGCAGGCCTGGCAGTAAAAAATTAACATATTATTTATCTCACATGTATATGTAGTCATCCATCTGTATATGTGGATTCTATATCTGTGGTGTCAACCAACTGTAGGTAGAAAATATTTTTTAAAAACTGTTTTTTTACTGACCATATGTAAACATTCTTTTCTTGTCATTACTCCCTAAATTATACAGTAAAACAACTATTCACATAGAATTTATATTGCATTAGGTATTACAAGTAACCTAGATGATTTGAAGTATAAGAGTGGTGTGGGGGGCCGGTGAGATGGCTCAGCGGCGTAAGCGCCTGCCCGACAAGCTTGAGGGCCTGAGTTCAACTCCCGGAACCCACATACGAAAAAAGGGCGGGTGATATTGCTCAGCGGCACGGGCGCCTGCTGGCGCACGAGGTCCTGAGGTCGACCACTGGTACCCACAAAACAAAACAAACAAAAAAAAGAGTGGTGTGTGGAGGTTATATGCAAACCCTATGCCTTTTTATGTAAGGGACTTGAGCATCTGAGGCTTTTGGTATCTGCACAGTCCTGGAACCAATCACTCAAAGATACCAAGGGATGACTCTGTTTATATATGGTTTTGCATGCAATAAATAACTTGGGAGTTAAGCAATTTACCCAAGACAAGCACCTACCAGATGCAGATCTGGATTCAGGCCTGGGCTTGCAGACTTCAGAGGCAGGGTCATTTCTCTGCCACTCCTGGACCTGACAGGGACATGCTCAGCTGAGGAAATGGGCAGGGAGGGCACCCTGGGGGTGTGTGGAGTGGCCAGGGCACCCTGGGATCAGGAAGCAGCTCTCCGGGACCCATTCCCTGGTTCACCATCTCTGACCTTCCCGCCCTAGGAAGGGAGCCCAACAGGACTACAGCAGCACATGCAGAACGACACAAACAGCTCCAGAGTGGAGCTACACACACAGGAGGCCGCGGCCAAGAATAACAGGAAGCTCCCGCCGCCCTGCCCGCTGCAGCGCTGGCCTGGAGATCCAGGGTGATGGGCTCTGAAGGGCCTTCCGCAGATGTTACACAAACAAAACCTCCTTTGACTCCAGTTCTGGTCTGTCCGAAAATAGCCCTTGGGCTGCAGTCCACAGTTCCTGACATCCCTCATGTGTGAGCTGCTTCCCCGTGTAGACCGCATGCGCAGACACACTTGTGCTTGAGAACCAAATGCAGGGCACGCTGGCTTTCCCTGCCCAGTCAGCCACCAGGCGTCCCTTTGAGGCTTTGGGTGGCTATTTGCCAAGGAACACATCTTTCTCTCCAGGGATGCAGGAAGCAGCTCTCTCCCTTCTTCCCTCCCTCCCTCCCTCCTTCTTTCTCAATTGTGTAGAATGGAGTTTGAAGGAGACCCCAAAACCCAACTCTCCAGGAAAGAACCCCAAGTTTCCTGATCAGGGAACATAGAGAAGCTCACAGATCTGTGCCTCAGCGCGAGGTCACTCTGAGCTTTGCCACTGTAGTTCAGGCCCCTGGAAGCTGTGAATCATCTTTTTCCTCGGCTACCTACACTTCTCGAGAATCTTACTGGCAAAAATAACAAAACGACACCTGAAATTAAAAAATATTATGTCAGATACTCACTATATGACCGGCGCTCTGCTATGCTAAACATTTGGTATATTTAATTTTTATCAATCAGTCCTAAAAGATTGTTATAATTGTTATCTCCAGATGACAGAAGAATGAACTGCAGGTTGGAAAAATTATAGAACTTGACAGATTTGTTGCTGGGGTGGAAACCAGACTCGAGCTTTTGAACCAAAGCTGGACCAAAGCGGCCCAGGCTCGTACTTCTCCTGCCCACTATCTTCCTTCAGATCAAAGCTTAAGCTCTTGGGTCTGTTTTCACTGTAATGCAACATATCCTGCCAATATTCAGAGTGTATTCTCTGGGGAAGATGATATTCCGGTTTATATCAGGACAGAAAAAAATGTATGATGTACACTATGCCAACATTTAGCTCATATTTTATCAATATTGCACTTATATTTTACCAAGTTACACTTTGATTATGAGAGGGCTTTGTGTTCCTTATGGGTTAAAGATTCCCAGATCTGGTCTCCAGCTTGAAACTAAAGTTCTACTGACCTGGAGGAGGGAAGATGGGAAGGAAGCCATATGGAAAATGGGAGGGTTCCTCACAGAGGCCCACATTCAAGTGAGGGGCTGCAGCCAGGCTGTGGCGATCCATCAGGGCTCGTGTCACCTAAAATATCCTGGCACTCTGAGGAATTTAAGTACAGATTCTGAGTCTCCTTACTCTGGAGCCTGCTGTGACCCCCCTCTCCCTAGCTATGGCAATATTAGCCTTTAGACTGAATCAAATCAAAGCTTTAGTGTACCTCAGGAATAAAGCCCTTCTTCTGCAGGTTCCCTTGGTTTATTCTTTATTCATTCATTTTTTCTATCTATCTATCCGTCCATCTCTCCATCCATGCATTCCAGAGACATTTCTGGTGTATTCACTATGTACTAATACTAAGCTCTGAGAATTCAGGGATGAACGTTAATAGAACATAGCCCTTGCCTTCCAGGAGTTCAAGTTCCAATGCCAAGATGGACAAGAAAACAGAAAACAGTTATGGAGCAGAACCATCGGGACAGCGACAGTCGTAATTACAGACTCTGAAAGCCCAGGAAGAGTCTGTGTGCCAGGTCTGTGTGCGAGGTCCTAGTAGGGTGCCAGGTCCTAGTAGGGTGTGTCTGTGAACAGCCATGTCTATGCAGAAGGAAGGGGTGAGCGTACATGAAGGTTCCAGATGGGACTGCTGGGGACACTTACTTTCTTCTCTCGAGTTTCTTTCCGTGTGCCAAGACCTCTGCTACTCCACATGGGGCCTCTTGCCGGGCTCCTCCCCCTTACTCCTCATCTTCCCAGGGGAGCTGAGTGGCTCATCTAATCGGGGAGTCTGAAGTTCAGACAGGAAAGCTGGGATCGGGTGACTCGGCTCCTTGCCTGGTTGGGATCATTCCCTTCTGCTCCTCCATGCCGTAACCTTCGCAGAGGTCAGCTGTTGAGAGAGGGTGCTGCTTGCAGCTAGGTGAGTGGGTTCAACAGGAGGGGAGAGATGGCAAAGCCCACCTTTCCATTAACCTAATTGCTATGGCAGGAAAGAAACGTGCTATTTATTGGACTCTCTTGAACCCCAACATAGATGATGCTTACTTGTTGTCCCTAAGTGGATGACGGGGAAGGCTCATCACTTTGGTTTGACTGAGGGTCATCAACATCCATGTGCTGAGGCCTGAGTGACACTGGGCTCTGTAGAGAGGGCAGGCACATTTTCAGGGACTTCCCTCTGTTATTCCTTGCTTTACAGCTCCCTTCTGACGCAGCTCTGAAGCAAGAGAGAAAAAACACTTGCAGGATGAAAGGAGAAATCGGGATGGTCTTCTATTAAAGTCTCTAGGGGTTCTACAAAGGTCATGAACATCCCTTGGTCCCAGCCTGGAGTTCTCACTGATGTCCCCGATAAGACACAGGGTAGCTGGCTGCTTTCCTTTTGGGCTGTCTTCATTTCGGAAAGGCCCCTTTTGTAAATGTGTTCTGGCTTGCCTTTCTAGAACACCTTTGCCCTCTTGTTTCTCATGCTTTTCCACTTCCTGCAGAGCTGAATTTTAGATTATATTTGCCCTTAGAAGAATGTGCTGTATCCATGTCATCCTGTATCTCTTAGAAAGCAGGTCAGGATCACAGTCTCCCCTACCCTCTTCAGGTGAAAGATGATTAAGACGCAAAGAGGGACCTACCGTGGGAAGGGGGGCACCCAGAAAGAATTGGCGAACACCCAGAAAGCTCCACTTATTCACCCTTTAGTATTTTCCTGTCAGACACTGTCGTTTCCTTCATTCATTCTATCAGCTGATTCCTCAACTGGCAACAGGGTTGTTGTTTTGGTTTTGTTTTGTTTTTTCCTAGTTTTATGACACCGAAAGCTTCAGAATAGCCAATAGTCCAGTAGAGGGAGCTGTTTTAAACAAATTCCCCACACTGAAAGATAAGACAGCCAAGCAAGTGGTCCTGTGTATTTGGAAGGTCCATCTATGAAGGGGGGGGTCTCCTGTTCAAAAGCTCTGAGCCACAGCAAAGCTTTTGCAAGGTGGTATCTTGGGTTTTGTGGACTTCCCAGGACTGCACATCTTGCTTCCATCAGCAGCTTGGTTTGGCTGCCACTGTTACCCTCGTGGATTCCGTACTGCAGGCCTGGCTCCAGCCTGCTGAGGGAGATGGGCAATCCCGCTGACCCTGCACACACCTAGGCAATGTTGCTCAGGTTAGGCTCTGCAGAGACAGTTCCTGTCAGAGAAGCCTATCACGGAGGTGCTCTATTAGTGATAGCCTTGGAGGGCAGTGGCCAGGAAGGAGCTGCAGTAGAGAAAAATCTTCAGAAATGCTGGAGCTTATGTTCACCTACATCAAGGTTCCTGTGAGCCCTTGGACCAGGGTAAGTTTAAATCATAGGCAGCCTTTGGTATGGTAAAGATTTTTATTACATAAATCTCTGTGGCCAGCCAATGATGAAATGTGGAAAGTACCAGGCATATGCAATCATATGTGTGTGGGTACCCACTTTTGTGTGTGGATTGGTCTAAGAAATTACCAGAATTGATTGCAGGTCATGAAGGATACCTATGGCAGAAACAAGAGACTTAGCAAAAGTAGCATCTTTGAGGACTACACAGTTGCTCACAGGTTAAAAATCCAAGCAAATCTGTTGAGAAATAAGAGGGAGCCAAGAGGGTACATGGGAAGATTTCATCACATACATTAGCTTCCCGGGCTGCCATTACAAAGCACCATGGACTGGGTAGCTCAAACCATAGATATTTATTTTCCCATAGTTCTGAAGATTGGACATCCAAGGCCACAGTGCTGCTTGGCTTGTCCTGTACTCTTTATGGTCATCCCTCTGTGCACACACACCCCTGGTTTCTTTCCCTTCTCATAACACCAGCTATGTTGCCTTAACATCAGTGGCTTCATTTTAATTTAATCACATCTTTAAAGGGCAAAAATAGTTACATTCTGAGCTACTGGGCGTTAGGACTTCAACACATGAATTTGGAACTTTGGAGACAAGCGTCAGTGCATATGTACGAGGTCTAAGAAATTGTACTGATTATGGTAAGTAGCACTAGCTTTTATAACCAATAAATTCTAAAGTCTTAGGGCTTCAAACAATAAAAAACTTATTTCTTACATGAAAGTCCATTTCAATCAGCTAGCGGTTGTGAGACAGCTGGGCAGAATGCAGTCATCCAGGGACTGAGCTGCCACTGTCAGCACATGCTGTGTCTGGGGACGCTTTGGAAGGAAGTCAGGAGGGAAGTGTAGGGGAAGACGCACAGCTCTCCGTGGGCTTGACCCAGAAGTCACGGATCACTTCCATGTCCACAGCACCAGCAAGAGCTGGTCTTACACCTCTGCCTCGATCAAAGAGGCCTGGGAAAGCTAGTTTTGCTATGGCAAACAGAAACTCCAAAGCCACACCCAGGATTTGGAGGCAGATTTACTTAATGTTGGATGGGCACTGACAAGGAATCAATCCTTATAAAAATGTCAGGCCTCAAAGGTTCAGGGAGGGAGGTTTTTATGGGGTTGCAAAGGGGAAGTACAGAGGTAGAGTACTTGGCTGTCTTTGATTGGTTCTTACAGTATGCATCACAGTGACCGGCCGTTTCTAAGAAACAGAAGTAACAGGAACTGTAACAGGAACTGTCACCTGCGCAACTAACAGAAACAAGTATACTGGCTGGGGGGGTGAGACATTTTCTGCTACAGTTTGTTTCTAAGCCCAGGAAAGAGAAGTGGGTTTGGTGAGTTAGTCTTTGCAGAAATGAAGTAAGCTTGACAAGTCTTAACTTAAAGATGAGCCAGTTGTCAGGGAACTAGTTGCCAGGCACTAGTTAGGCAAACATGTGACGGGTAAGGGTGTTGTGGCATCTGTAGATGTTCCCAAAGCCATGATGAATCTTGGTCTTGAGTGGGATCTCCAGGCTTTCTCATGTGATGGGACAGGTGGAAAGGATAATTCTTGTATTGCATATTAGACTCTGTGGATGAGGCTATTCAAGGCCAGAGGTCATGAGGCAGGAGGCCCCCTCCACTCCAGGTAGTTGCCTGGCCACGGTGAAGGCGGGGGGTCATACACTGGCAACCCGCTGGCAACATACTAGTGTGCCGTGGCCTACGGGTGGGAAAGTTGGTGTCTAGGGAACAACGAAGATGACATGTGGGTAAGGTGTGAATTCTGTGAAGACAGAACCTACTGCCACCACCACAGGGAAAACAGAGGGAAATTAGGTGCCCTAAAAGCCAGGGGAAGCAGAATTGCCTTGGGGGACTCTGCAAGATGACACAGTGCTGAGGCCACAGACTCTCCCTGGCCATCCGTGTGGGAAGGCCCCTCTGGTGAGCAAGACTCGTGACTTGAACGATCAGTTGTGTTATATTTGGAGCAACTCTTCCTCCTCTCTCTGCATGATTAGTTGGAAAGGAATTACAAAGGGAATCCAGGCCATGAACATTAATACCCATCAGAAGACACACTGAAGGAGAAGGAAACAGAATGCAGTTTCTTGAATATTTAACATAAGTTCAAGATTTTTAAACGTGTACATGGTTTAAATGTTATTTACTTTTAATTAACAAATATTTAGCCTCATCTATAAATAACTCAGCTAATGCTTACAAATTATAGAAAAATGTAGTTGGAGCACAACATGGCAGAGAGGCTGGAAACCAATAAAAAAACTCCTATGCTTTAACAAACACCCCCTTAAAAGAAGTCAACTACAACCCTGAGATTATTGTGCCATCTGAAAATCTTTAATTTTTTTTTCATTTTGAGACAAGCTCTCACTAAATTGCTCAGTTGCTCATGCTGGGTTTGAACTCATGATTCTTCTGCCTCAGCCTCCCAGGGTGCTGGGATTATAGACAGCACCACCCCACCCAGCTGCCATCAGAGAATCTTTGCAATGTTATTAGCCCTGGACATCTTAAATTAAAATGCCAGATAGCATTTAGATCTAATTTATGGTATACTTTGAAATTAAATGGTATTTTTACCTAAAAACCAGCTCTCTCACAGAAATTGTTCTTGCTTTCTATGAAGTTATGAGAAATAAATTGGAGAAATCTTGTATCAAGATTTTAAAAGCAAGCAAATAAGTTCCAGGATAAAATCCAAATCCTTTGTTGTCTCCTTTCTCCATTTTCATCAAATATGGGAACATTTAACCACACAGGAAGAAGTTGGTGGATTGGAAAGTTGCTAAATTCTCTTATTTGAACCAATCTACATTAAACACAAGCTATTATTTTATTAACAAGTGAAGGATAAACATAATTTATGCTGAATGACTATGGAAGAGAAGTCAGTTAGGTATAGCCCAGGAATCCTTGAAAAAAAAAAATGAGTGATTCCAACAGAAATCTAAGGAGAGAAGGATTTTCTGAGACTGGATAGGACCCAACTATTCACGTATCAGATTCTTGCCACCCACAAAATCCAGCCTGAAAAGATCAGTGGCTCCTAGAACTATGCATAACTAGGGGTGTGTAAGACAATTTCAGATGGTATAACGACAAACAACTTAGTTTTATTAGGATGTATCTAAACCAGTGCATGTCAACAAAAGTACTTCAGCACAGTGAACATGATTTCATCAACAGTATTACCTAGAATGAGAGTGGAATGAATATTTAAATTATAAGGGAGGAAATTAAAATTGAGAACAGTTCATTCTCACTTTTCACAAATTCTGTACTAAGTAAGTGTATGCGCACTTCCAAAGTCAATGCTTACAGCCTTTATGGCCACATATGGAGCAACAAAAAAACTCAGATTGTCCCTTGCATATGTTGCCAGCTGAAGTCCACGGAGGCAGGGCCTTATCTGTTCTTTTCAGCTCTCATTCTGTGCACAAATGTGTAAAAACAGTCTATTTAATGCCACTTTTCCTTTTTGCACTTTTACGCTGTTTGTTGGTGTTTCTGCCGTTTAAGACGGCCTCCATGTGCAGTACTGGCCTCTCTTCCCAAGCAGGAGAGGCTGTGATTTGCCTTAGAGAAAAGATATATATTGGAGAATCTTCATTCAAGCATGCAGTACAGTGCGGATGGTCATGAGTTCGACGCCAGAGAACCAATAATATGTTCTAAGTAACGTGTCTTTGAACAGAAATGCACATAAAACAGAGTTATATATTGATTGACTGATAAAAATGTGACAAGAAGCTTAAAGAAACCTAGCCTTGTATTCTTCTAGGAGCAATGGTTCAATATTCATTAATTCAAGGTTTGCAGAGATTTCATAGAACGCAACTAACTTGAGTGAGCATTGACCCTGAATAGTGGAGGTGGGCATGGTAGACACGAGATGCACCTTCCAGATCTTTCAAGAAGAACTTGCTGCCCAGATGTGGGCAGTAGGCTCTGCAGACAACCTCCAGCTGCAGAGATCCAGGCTACCCGAGGTCATGCCCTTCTCTGGTCTTGGACCCTCAAATAGGGTCTAAATCTGCTCTCCTGCTCCTGACCCTCCACCCTCCTTGCTGCATTCACTGGTGCTTTGTGGGGCCCACGCTGCAGTTTGACTTCTTCCTCTGCCCAGTTCTGCCTCCCCGCTGTTCCTTCCACAGTGTTGTCCCTAATGGACATCTTATGTCCCAAACTTCATTTCAGCTTCAGTGTCTAAGAAAGCCACTGTGCTGTGGAAGTTTATAGATGTGGCGACACATAGAGAAACACTGTGCTGACCCCTCCTCTCCCTTCTCCTGCCCGCTGGAGACTTTCATCTCCCTTGGCCTCCTCTCCCTGGTTCTAGGCCCTTGTCTCTATGCCCATACAGACACCCATCCCAGCCCGTGGCCTCTGCTTAAGACTAAAGTCTGGAAGAGATGAACTGAATCCTGCTTATGCTTTGCTCACCCAGTCGTGGGTCTTGGAAACGGGATGTGTTGTTTGGGAGAAAGGGTGCCTGTTCTTGACTTCCTCCCTGCAGCTGTATGGCTAGAACTTCTCCCCTCTCCCGATCCCCCCGTGGCCTGCTGTCCCCTCTTCCCGCTCGGGCTTTCTGGAGCTCAGCCT
Organism: Erethizon dorsatum; assembly: GCA_028451465.1. NCBI lineage: Eukaryota > Metazoa > Chordata > Mammalia > Rodentia > Erethizontidae > Erethizon > Erethizon dorsatum. The sequence continues at coordinate 59,079,169 of CM051836.1, read as the reverse complement.
CCTGAGCAGAGCTGACTTTTGCTTTTGCCTCCTGCCTCAGCGCCTTCCATTGTTCAGGCTTCTCACTTGGGACCTCTTCTTCCTGCCTCCTCCAGGAGGAGAGTTCATGAGCTGAAGATAAAATCACTTCTGTTTCTGCCCTTCAGGGACAGCTTGTACCAGAAAGCACCTGTTAGAGATACTCGCTTCCCATTCCCTCCTCCCCTCCCTAAATCATACGTGTGCTCTGCATGCTAAAAAAAATGACCATGTAATGTCTCACTGGGAGGTACTTCCAAATAGCTGGGAGAGATTTATAAAAACAATAGCTAATGTACTGGGATTAACTACATGTCAAACACTTCGCTAAGTGCTTTATATATTTTATTTCATTTAATCCTCATAACAACCTGAAGAGGTTGGTATTAATAGTCCCATTTGGCAAGTGAGGAAATGCAGGCTGAGGGAGGTGAAGGAATTTGGCTTGCACCTAGGAGTCAGCAGAGCGCGGTTTCACATGTGCTGTGTCCGCGCCCAGAGCCGGTGTGAGGACTGTCACAGTGTGGGTTAGAGACCCTGCTCAGCCTGGAGCCCAGGGTTCTGAGCCAGAAACAGCAAGGCAGACAGCAAAATCAAGCAGACACACGGGCCACCCTCGGAGGGAGGGGAGGGGCGTGCTTTCCTTTCTCCTGTAAAGGATTCAGCTCCAGCCCCAGATTGAACTGGGAGGAAGAGCTGAGCATGTGAGGTTGTTGGCTTCATTTTAACCACGTGTCTAATTTGTCATTCTTTAAAGGCCATTTCCTCTGCACCTGCACCCAAAAATGCATCCAGGGTCCAATGTTTTCGGGAAGGATTATACAGACCCCTGTTTCGCTCCTTTTCACCTGTGCCTCCCACTTGCAGCCAGGCGGTTTGTGGAGAATGTGGCCACTAGGCCTGGGGGTGGGCTGGGAATGAGGAGAAGTGCGACCCATCACTCCCTGACCATTTGGCTTCCTGACATTTCAGGGTAGGAGGTGGAACAAATGACTGAAAGGAGATTAAAGGCTGAACTACGGATTCAGTTGTTATTCACGTTGTTTCATCCCGGAGATTCATGAAAATTGACAGTTTTCCAGGGATCGCTGCTGGAATGTGTTGTCGCTCTTTGAAGAGACTTGAGAAAGACATCAAGTCTGAAGTCTACATTCTTAGGGCTGAACCTTGTGATGGTGATGGGCAAGATTAGTTTTCTTCTCTATTTCTCCAATGTTAGTCAAGAAGAACAATTTCTGTGAATAAACTGACTTATTCGTAAGTGAATAGTCTGATTTATTAGCCCATCAATTAAAGACCAAAACATGGATATTAGTGGCATTCCAAGCCTGAACCAGACGCCCCAGCTTTCTATTTACCCATCCAGTGTGCCAGGTGCTAGAGCTCTGTGTCTTTTCCTTACAGAATCTGGGGTTCATGAGATTTGCTTGTTGAGCCAGCTTTCGAGTCATCCCCCTAACACAGTCAGCCCTAAAGAATTGCCTTCACTCTCAAGAGTCTTTGGAACACACTTTTTCCTGTTTAAAAGAAGAAATTGGAAAGGGCAGCAAAATCAGACCTTATCTGTAAGATTTCTGCCAGTGAGGCTGATTGCGGGCTTTGCAGTCAGACAGATCCGGGTGAAGTCTTGCCTCTATTGCTTGTTCGCTGTTTGAAGTTGGACACATTACTTCACTCCTGAGACTCACTTCTCAATCTAGAAAATGAGTACAATCGTTAATGCCTCATTCCGCTGTTGTGAGGATGAAGTGGGATTATACATTATTTCCTTCAGCATGGAGAGGCACTCAAGTTATGACAGTGCGACTAAAAGAGAAATTCAACATATGGTCACAAATTCTCATCTAGAATCCTGAAAACATCAGGAGGTGAAAGAAGCCATGTGCAAAAAGCCACATGTTATATAATCTCATTTGTATGCAATGTCGAGAATAAGCAAATCCGTACAGACAGAAGTTGATTAATAGTTGCCTACGGCTGGAGGATGGAGGACCGGGGACTGATTGCTAGAGAGTATGGCATTTATTTCGAGGTGATGAAAAATGTCCTGTAAATAAGTATTTATAATGGTTGGTTGTACAAGTTTATAAATATACCCAAACCACTGAATTGTACACAATTAAAAGGATGAGTTTTATGTATGCGGATTATATGTTTTTAAAAAGTTAAATAAGAAAAAATGAGAGAAAAATCTATTATGTAACTAAAACCATGAACTTTGAAGCTGATTTTGTTTCACGGAGTCTCTCTACCTCTCCAGTCCTGGAAGAAGAATTCAATACCATCTCACCGGCAGTCTGCGTCTCTTTCTAGGTAATCACTTGCTGTTTGGAGACTGTGCCATAAATGTCAGCCAATTGCAACTTTGGCCTTTGTGAGGATCAGTAACAGAGCTCTTGGCGCACTCTGTGAGTCTGCTGAGCAGCTTGGGTTTATGGGCATGAATAGCCAACCTACCAGCCCTGAACCAGGAGCTTCTCTGCATCTCAGCCCCTCTGGGAGGCGTTCCAGGTGGCAAGTGAGCTATTTTCCCTCCATCCAGAATGGAAAAACAGAGGCAGAGAACAGAAATAAAAGTCTGTTGGACTAACTGAATATTTTCATGTATCATAGCTGTTGTTTCTAATTGAAGATATGTGTGTGTGTATGTATGTGTGTGTGTGGTGGGTGATGAGTAATGGGACCCTGCTGAAAGGTGGGGGGAGTTTTGCACAGTCAGAATATTGCAAAACTGGAGTGGAGTAATTTTGGAATTTCATTGAAGCCCACACGATGCTTCCAAAGTATGATTGAAAAAATGCGGTGTTTTTCAGATTCACATCTCTAACAACGCTGTCAGTACTGCTTAGGGACAACTTCTTTCAGCGTGAATGGGGTTGCAAGATTTTGATAAAAAATGATTTCTTCACTGTTTGGAATGTCCATATAGATTTGTGGCCTTTCATTTTGCTTTAAAATATGATTAAATATGCTTTTAAAAAATCAAAGACTTTCTTCTGGATTTGAATTTCTTCCAGATTTATTGCTGGTTAATATTATATATGCCATGCTGATTTTTTTTTCTTGGTTCAATAATGTCAACTGAGATTCTTTCAAAAGAAAAAAAAGGGTTTCTAAAAAATGGATTCATTTATCTGCTTCATTAAGACATGAAAAATGTATCAAAGTCCTTATCAGGAACACTTTATTTTTAAAAGCTCTGCTGTAACTGCTAGGTGGAGCAGAGAGACCATAGGAGAAGCTGAGAGAGAGCTCTGGAAAGACAGAAAATTGAAATGAAGGAAAACAGCAGTAAGTTCTGCTTGGACCAGCGTGGACACACCAGGCTTTTTTTTGACACATGTTTTTATAGAGAATACACGGTCCTGTAAAACTTAGGACCAGAGGTGCTTAATACTGTGCTATGTACTAAAAATCTTCAAGAGACTGGACTAGGGGAGGAGAAATGCACCTACAAGGATGACCCAAATACCTAACAAGCAGCAAGTAACATCAGCTGCCTAATAGTGACGGTTTGCTGTGTCCAGGCATGCAAGTGGGAATTTCGTCATTCTTCATGAAGCCAGTGAGGTCTTGGTGATTGTGTCCATTTGACAGGTGGAGAAGCTGATGATTGGAGGAGGGTACATAACTGGGCCCAGTTCAAGCCACTGGTGTATAGAATACCTAAAATTGAACTAGATTAGTTTGGCTCATGCTTCATGCCAAAAAGCCTAACAGACAAACTTGCAACCTTGAAACTGGGTTAATATCCCATTTCCAGAACCTTCTACTACTTAGTTTCCCTATTATTAGAGCTGGTCTCTAGTAAGCTGTTCCTCCTAATGCCTTCCATTCATGGGTGGTGCAGTTGGCCAGGGAAGAAGCTAAAAGTTGTTCCAGGTGCTCCCTTTTCCTCCGCCAGCACACTGACCAACCGAGTTCTAGATCCCATCCCTTCTGTTTCCCTGCACCCCACTGTCCCTAACTTTGCATCTGCTACTATAGCTCAGAAGCTCATCATTTTGCTGCACAACTTTTAACAGTCTACTCTCTGGCCTCCCTGCTTGCCCAGGTAGAAGGTGCCACTTGCAGAGTGTTGGTGGGAGCAGCCAGAGAGATAAAGGGAGGCAGCGAGCACAGCTGCAGGACTCTAGGCCAGTGTGGGGCTGAGTGATGTGGACATCGAAGATTTCCCCTGGGATGTGGCTGGAAAGCATCTATTGTATTGACTAATGTGGGGATCGTGGGTAGCATTAGAAAGAGGAAGCCATTTGCAGGGGAGGTCTTAGGGTTGGAATACAGTTTAGAAGAGCTGAGGACTGGAAAGAAAGGAAATGGAGAGAGACCAGAATGGTGATTCAGCCTCACCATGAAAACTGGCTACCTTCTCCTTTGTCTCCAGTGCTTGGTAGGTGTGTGGAGCGGCTGAAGCTGGAGATCGATCACATGTGTGTGGCTGGAGCAAGGCTGGTCCCCAGAACAAAGAGCGCCCCAGGTGAGCCACGTGAACAAGCTGCTCCAGCTGCGAGAAGGCGAGGTGCCCTAAGGCTGCCATGCAAACAGGTTGCTGGGCAGAGGGGTATCACGTGACATCAACCTGCCAAATGTATGAATAAATGCTCTGTGGTGGTCAAGCAGTTCCTTCCCTCCCATCTGGAGAGAGGGCTCCACCTGACCTCAGCTTTCTGCATTATGACTCTTTATTTCTCCATGCTCCCACTGTCCTTCCCCCCTGGGAACTTCCAGAGCTGTGCTGGACATGGCAGGTAGGGGCCTCATCACCCACTTGCCCTCAACCCCATACCCCAGCAAAGAGACCCACAGATGGTGTCAAGGAAAGGCAGCTCTTGTGCATGAAGAAAGGTGGCAGGCTTTTCTACATCCCAAAGACAGCTCGTGCACTGGAATGTTGTCTTATTTTGATGAGACCGTACTGCTGATTTGTGTGTGTGTGTGTGTGTGTGTGTGTGTGTGTATGTGTGTACTTAAATGATTTTAATGTCAAGTTTAAGGGTTCTTGGTGGTTTAAAGTCTTGCAAAGAATCTCCTCTCCAATCCAGGGACAGTCTCACATGATTTCTGAGAAAGATGAAGATCTTAATAAGTGAAAATTACGTTGCACATAAAGAGAAAGCAAATTCACAGTGTAGTCCAGGAAAGACAAAGCAGTAGAACAGGTGGCTTCAAGATTCTGTGCATCAGAGGTGAGTTAGGGACATTGCTCTTGAATCTTTATGCACACTTGTAATGTTAGAGGACAGGGTATTTAGATTATACAGATGGTGGTAAAAATGCAAAAACAAGTAAATGTCAACAGCTGGATATTTTCTCCCACCAATTTACCTTAATCTCTAACAAATAAGTGCCTATTCCCACTGTTAAAACTCCATTGGATTTTAGGCAACCAGATCTTTAAAACAAAAAAGAGGAAAAAATACAAATATTTAATAAGTCACTTGGTCTTTGGAGAGACCTTGAAATTTAATTCCTTTAATCCTCTACACTAGCAATTGTCCAAAGGCAATATAATGCAAGCCACCAATGCGATTTAAAATTTTCCAGTAGAAAGGTTAAAAAATTAAAAAGATTGTGGAAATGGGAAGGGGATCTGGAGGAAGGCACGAAGAGAAGGGAAAGTAAAAATGATTAAGATTTTATATATATATATATATGTCCCAATTCCCCAAGGTGAATGTAATTATTATGTATCACAAACTAATACAAAAGAAGTTAAAAAGAAACAAATGAGATTACAAATATATTTTATTTAACTCAATATATCCTAAATATTACCATTTCAATATGTGGCCAGTATAAAAATATATTAATAGGATAGTTTATATTCCTTAGTACATGCTAAGTTTTTGAAACCTAGTATATATTTTATACTTACTGTACATCCCAATTCAGTTTAGCTACATTTCACAAAACGATAGCTGCATATAGCTGGTGGCTTACTGTATCAAACAATACAACTCTAAACAATCGCCAAAGAATTATGTACAAAGAAGAGCACAAGTAATTGGAAAACAGGAAACTCATATTTACTGAGCACCTGTTATATGAAAGCCACTGGACTGTCATGTTATTTACTCTTCACTGCAATCCTGCCATATAGATACCATCACATACCACTTTTGTGAATAGGGAAACTGAGACTTGGAGAGGTTAAACAAATGGTAGTAGAGCCCAGGATTCAGACACAAGTCTGTGCTGTTCTTAGCTCGTGATGTTGCTTCCTTTGATGGTACAAATCATCAATTAACCCCCCACAATTCTTAACGCATGTCAAGATGGTCAGTCGAACAAGACACATAAGGAGAAGAGCTATAAAGTCACCAAATAGCAAATGCTCCAAAAAGCAACAAGAAAGGGGAAATCACAGCAAACTCCAATTGTTTATTAAAGAATGGGTGTGTTAATCAGCCTGAGAGTGAGTTTCACTGAGTGTCTTTCTTGTAAAGTAAGCATTACGGAGGGAAGCACAAGAGGGACGTGAAATCACAGTCCCGAACCCTCTCTGTGCCCACTCCTTGCCCTCCTCCTTTTTCCCCATAGGAAATCTTCTCTTTCTGGCATGCCCTTTCCAGCCTCATGTTTCTGGCCCTCTTGTTCCATCTGGCTGGATGATTCTCACTTCCCCTCCCTGAGTCATTACCTTCCCATCCTGCAGGGTCTGGCTTCATGTCGCTTCCTATGAGAAGACCTCCCAGACACTCCAGGCGGAGTGGATCATTTCGTCTTTTGTGCTTTCATAGCACCTTGTTTATCTTTGTGTCAGAGCAGTTGTTACACATTTGCTCCCACTTCCCCAGAGTGCAGGAGTTCCCAGAGGCAAGAAGATTGCCAAATTCAATACTTGCTAGCAAGTGTCTGACTAAGCTGCCAGCTAGGATCACCTGGCCCTTAAACTTCAGGTAAAGATGAATTCAAATCCTAGACTATGGAATTCCTAGATCATGAAAACCTATAAGTTCTCTCCAGATTCTGGGAGAAGTTCTCATGGCCTTATGGCTAATTGTGTTCTCATGTCTTACCTTTGTCAAAATTTCCTTTGCTGCATGTTTTGTAACTATTCTTTCAATTCTGCTTTGGCATTAGCCACCACATAACTTCTCATTGACTGTCCCCTTCCCTAAAACAAACACTGAACAAGGCATTTTGCTGAAGACTAAGGGATCCCAGGGAAGGGGACATACTACAGAGCACACAACCTAAAATCAAGAATTAGATTTCTGCAGCCCTGCTGCCCCTTGCCCCATGATACGTACGTATCTTACCAGCTCCTCTTTCTTCAACCCTTCTGCCATGCTGCCAGAGCCCAAACCCAACATTCCTTCCATTTTCTAATGAAGAAGGCAGGCACATCTTTTCCTTTCTGCTTAAGCTCCACTAAATATTGAAGTTCTCAGGGATTCTCCAACCCAAATGCTTAGCAAAATATTTTCCCAGGAAATGATAGTTTCTCCCTTAAGAAAAATCTTAGCCAATGGCTATTGTAACAATAACTTTACTTTTGTCTGGAGCAGAAGTCAGCAAACTTTTTCTGTAAAGGGCCAGATAGTGAATGATTTAGACTTTGTAGGCCATAAGATCTCTGTCCCAGGTACACCCTGCTGTCAGTGTAGCATGAAGTCATTCAGTCCCTAAATCAACGAGTATGGCTATGTATCCATAAAACCTATCCATAAATCAGGAAGGATGGGGAGGTAGGCTTGGGTCCTGGGTCAGTTTGCCCATGAGCCAGATTCAACCCAAGGATGTTAGTTGCTGGTTGCTGATCTAGAGAATAAATGAACAGACCATCCCCGCCCTATCCTTCTGGGTAGTATTGGAGCAGGGTGGGGGTGGGGATCTCTTTTTGGACAGTGAAGCTCCTATATTATAAAGACTGGTTGTCAAGGACAGATGTCAACAACCTATAGCTGCAGGGCAAATCCTAACCATCAATTGTTTCTGTAAATAGAGTTTTATTAGAGTACAGCCACTCCTATTCATTTACATATTGCCAGTCTGCCTGGCCATAGAGATTCAACAGGGGCTCCTTGTAGCCTACTAAACCGGAAATCTTCTCTGGCTGCTCCTATCATGGATAAAATTTGCTAACCCCTGATCTAGGGCACTTGCAATATGAGGTTCAGATGAACATGGATTTTGGAGCCAAATCCAGTCATCAGCCTGTCACTTTCTAAGTGTGGCCTTGGACTGGTTACCTCACCTCTTAGAGTCTAGATTTCTTGCTTGTAAAATAAGGATAATGAGAATCTTACAAAACCATTGTGACTATTCAAGGAGATAGCAAGTAAAACACTCCATACAGTTCCTGACACACACAGAAACATTATTTTCCTTTCTCCTAATTTTTCTCCACATAGCAACTGCTTATAAAATAATATTGTGTTCATTTGGGTTTAACTATTTAAGCAATTCCTGTACAATAGCTGTCGTAGTTTATATACTATTAAGGCAGGCAAGCTATCACACATAAAGAATTTAGAGATTCTTTAAAAGTGAGCTTCAAGAAACATTGCTAAGTTTACATGTTGCTCTTTTGTTTACAAGTGGCATAAAACCAAGGCTAAGTGGCTTTTGGATAAGCAACATTTATTTGTTCACATAACTAAAAACTCCTGGATTGGATCTTTGTATATGATGGGTCCAGACCCTCAAAGCACGTCATGGGGAATCTGTGTTCTCTTTTCTTCCTCCTGGCACAGCTTTCTTTTGAGGGGTTTTATTCTCAGACAGCTATCTCCCCTCGAGCAGCTGCAAACTTAGGACTTAGCACAAGGGTTGATTAAACTATAGCCTCTGGGCCAAATCCCAACCAAGTCCTGTTTTTATATAGTCTGTGGGCTAAGGAAAAGTTTTATACTTCTAATGGATTGTAAAAAATCCAGAGAAGACTATACAACAAAAGAAATGGATGGTTGGCAAAGCTGAAAATAATTATCTGGTCCTTTACAAAAAATTATGTTTCCTGACATAACAACTCCAGTGCAAAAAGAGCTATTTTGCTGTTGTTTCCTGTCAAAGACCCAAGACCTTGTTGTTTTCCTGCGCTGCCTTCTGGCCTATTTCTCATCTTTCTGTCTCAGACTTCAGAGGGAGTTGGATCAACAGCTGCCTTGATGATCTCTTCAGCTGCCCTGAAGTTTTTAACCTCAGTGACTGTACTGTTCATCCTGCAAAGTTCTATTTAGCACAGTCTGCTTCGTCCTTTTAGTGGTTCCCTTTTCTCTCGCATATCTTTCTTACCTTCCATCACTCTGAAAGTTTTTGTTTTACAGTCTCTATCTTGTATCTGAATTTCGGGAAGAAGCAGATCTATTGATATACCTGCTGCATCATTTATTGTGGTTTTAAAAAAGCTTGGATTGCAAATTCATCTTACATGCTGAGGAAGCCATAGCAATCCTGGGCCTCCAGGCTTGAGGGTCTCTCTAGTGCTTTCTTTGTCAGGAACTTGGGGAGCACCTAAGAACTGTTTTCATGCTAACTTAATAGCCAGTGATCCCCAGCATCGTATAGAGAGTGGAGCTTCGAATGTAGTATTAGTAAGGGCAGCCCTGGGGTTTCAACAAATTTTTACCACTCAGAACGCACTCCAAGGAACGCAAGCTTCCTTGTCATTTCCTTGGCATTTGGGGGGTGGTGGTGAGGAAGTACAGACTTTCACTTTTACCCTCTTTTCACTAAGGATAACAGCTTTATGTGAGATACCAGTTTTTCTTTCTGTCCCAGAGGAACCATTAAATCAGAAAATCCTTGGTTTGTGAGACCATCTAATATCCCCAGGCAGCCCAAGCTTCAGTTTGCAGGTTATACTGTGGTTTTGAGTTTCCATTTCATTTTTGGCCCCTGGGATTTCCTCTTCCTTCTTTTGAGCTCTGTTGGACAGTTAGAGGGATGCTAGCTCTATTTTCTACTGCTTTTCCAGGTGTCTCCTAGCAGGAGGGCTTCATGTAATGCAATCCACCACATTTCCCAAAATGGAAATCCCATTAGACCTGTGCAATCCTATGTAAGACTGTGGGTCATGTCTATGTATAGTGCCAGCCTCATGTGCCACCTACAAATACCTTCCTCTGCCATTTTTAGCACTTACAACTGTGTGAGGGGCTCACAAGATCTGTACAGAGGTGACTACTTAAGTGAGTTACCAAGGAAGCATAGCAAAACCCTCTGGTAATATGTTTTATGTGTAGGTAATTAATACACCCATGTGCTTTTGGTACAAAGCACCATGGGCAGCAGGATTGTGTTGGGCTTAAGGCCATAAGCTCTAGACTAGATATAAATTTGAATCATTCTACTTTCTGGACAGGGAAGGCTGGGCCAGTCATTTAACTCTTCATTTCCCAGTATGGGAAATAAGGATAATAGAACTGACTCAGGGGGCCACTGCTGGTCCCCAGTGCCATGTGTTCTGATATTTCGTAGCCTTTGGAGTTTAAGGGAAAAGACCAGGGCTAGCAATTGTCTTCTGGAAGCTCTCCTGTGCAAGATTATGGGCAAGAGTGCCAAAGCCCATCAGGATAAACCTGCTTCTGCCTACAGAGGGAAGGAAAATGAGGATGGAGGACAATTTTGAGGCCATCACCTTTGTATATGAAGAAAATTGGGGCCCTTAGGAACTTCCGATGCCAGAACATTGATTTACAAAGGAGACCGAAAGACCACCAGAAGCTTTGAAGCACTTTCAAAGGAAACGTGAGCTGGTGCAGCATGCAAAAATGTCTGTTGAATTGGAATAAACTTCTGTTACAGACCAGACTTGAAAAGATTTCTTTAAAGTATTTTTAAAACATTTGTCTACAAGAACTGTTATTTGTGCAAGTAGGGCACCACCAAGCAGGCATGCGCAGATAAGAAGTAGTCTGTGGGGTGTTTCCTCCTGAGAAATTGTCTGAGCGCTGGAAAATATGCTTCTCACTCAACAAGTGCTTACTCAGCAGGCTGAGAGGCAGAGAGAGGCGATAATGGCGAGCTATCGGCAACACTCCATTTCATTCTGTTTAGAGGTTACCAGCATTTGTAGGAGCAATTACCTATGAGCTTTGAACAAGGCTTGTGTAGGATTCAATTAAATTCAGATAAAAACTTGCTATGAAATTAAACTGGCATTTTTACAGTTAAAATAATTTTTTTCTGTGGTATGTATGTGGGAACAAATAGCAATTCAGGGGCTGGTGAGATGACTCAGGGGCTTAAGCACCTGCCTGGCAAGCGTGAGGTCCTGAGTTCAACCCCCAGTACCCACAAAAGAAAAAAAAAAAAAGAAAGCAGTTCACATGAATTATTATAATCTGTATTTTTCCTATATAAACACAGTGACTCTGTTAGGTTTTACCTTTTCTTTGCAGGATGCCAAAGATTCTACACTGTGGTTGTGATGAAGGTTGCTTATTATGCCACCAAAGCCCAGCAGAGCTAGAAACCATAGGCCTACATTAAAAAAAGTACATTTTACCTAAATATAGGGAGATAATCACAGACTCTGAGAGCTGTCCATCTGCAAAAGGATGGGCTTTGCCTATCAGAGAGAGAATGGCAGAAGTCACCCCTGGGAATGCTGCTGGAAGACTTCTGAGTTGAATATGGGGTTTAAACAAAAGATCCCAGATCTAGTCTAAGCTTAAGATGCTCATTTCATTTTTGAACAATAATGTCTGCAATGTACATCAGTTTTTAATGAACTTCATGTATATAAACTCACTAATTTTTTGAAAAATGAAGGTCACATTTTTCTGACTTTATAGTAAGTGAAAATAAATATGAACAATGTAGACTTGTGAAGAAAGATGGCAGAATGGAGCCAAAATACAGATTCTCCTCCATCAACATCTAAAATATGTATAAGAAAATTGAAAACCACCACCAACAACAACAAAAAAAAAAAAAAAAAGGAAAGCCAGTAGCAGCAAGCAAGTGAAGAAATGGCACAACCTAAAGTCGTCCACTGAAAAAAGTGAAAGAGAAAGAATTTTAGAAGAATAATGTAGTGTCTAACTCTTCCTCATCTCTGGAAGCTTGAATTACTAAAATCTTGAGAATTCCATCAAAAACTCCAAATTTTGAAAGAAGCAAAGTAGCAGTGCATATTGTTTCCCTGAGTGCTGTTGGTTATAAAACAGGTTAATAAGAATACGAAATTAATGTACTAAAGAAAGAACAAAGAAGAAATGCTGAAACAAGAGAATGATCTGAAAAAAGGATATTTCAGTTCAATAGAAACACAGTAAAGAGTAAAATAACACCCTTGTAGATGATAAATAAACTAAAAGCAGAAAAAAAAATAACAGACACAGCCCCAAATCAAATTGCAGAATGGCAAACTGCTACGAGATAAACCCCGTGAATGCATGTGAAAAACACAAACAACTTGGGATTAGTTGGTGTTGGCAAAGTAGAGAATCTACAAATGGGACAGACAAGATATGCAGTAAGAAGATAAAAGGAACTTTATGATGGAAGCAGCACTTGAAGAGGTTTTCAAAGTGGAGTCCAGAGGCTGTGAAGGGAAGAGGACTTATGTACATCTCGAGATGCCACCTGGAGCCCTGGGGCCTGTAATCCCAGCACCCTGGGAAGCTGAGGCAGAAGGATTATAAATCTGAGCCCTGCCTGGGCAACTTAGCAACTTAGCTAGACCCTGTCTCAAAATAAAACATACATACATACATACATACATACATACATAAATAAATAAATAAATAAATAAATAAATAAATAAATGGAAGGAAGTAAAGAAGGGCTGGCTATGTAGCCCAGTGTCAAAGTCCTGGGTGCAATTAAAAAAAAAAGTTGCATCCTGGAACGTGAGCCTTGGTCACCTCACCCCTGACCGCTGGCACATGGGATGACCAGGGAATTACGCTGTGGCGTACATCGGGAGGTTATCAGACTCTTATTTTACGGACATTTCTATTCTGTTATGCATTCTTTTCTGATCATCTGTTATGTTTCTCAACATTTCAATAGAAGCTTCCTACAAAGGATGCTTACTGCTCTGTAGGTCAGCTCTGCTCTCCCACATAAGCACCCACTCTGCTTGCCTTCTCTGAAACACAGATTTAGGGTTGTTCGGACTTTTGTTTCCCATGTTGAAGTTCCCAGAATCACAATCAAGCAGTTTTACTTTCACAGTTTCTGAGTTTGAATGGATTGACAAAAAAAAAAAAAAAGAAAGAAAGAAAGAAAAGAAAATTGCCTTGACAAATGGAGACATGAATCTTCAATCTGAAAGAGTGCTATGACACCCCCCAAAATAAATATTAAATGATAAACACAGAGACAGACCCTCATCACCTTATTGGACTTCAAGAACTTTGTTTAAAGAACATCCTTTGGCATAGAACATAAAAAGTAAAGGAAGCAACTTGAGTTGGCCGCCAAATTGGACAATCAATACTGAGGGCTAGGATACAATGTAGCATCATCTAGAATTTCCAAGGGAAAGCATTACTCAAAACTATTTCGCCCATCTAAGATCCAGTTCAGTTAAAAGTCACAAGCCAGGCATGATAGTGTATGCCTGAAATCCCAGCCCTCGGGAGGCTGAGGCAGGAGATTACCTCTAGTTCAAGGCCAGCTTGGGCTACATAGCAAGACTCTGTTTCAAAAAATAAAAAAGTCACAGATAAATATTCTACCCACAAAAGAGCTTGGGGAATACACACCCATGGGTCCCTCTTGAAAAAAAAAAATCAGTAATGAAACTGAGTTGATTTAGATGTAGGAAATAAAAAGATAAAACGGTCAGGAAAGAAGGGGGTTATCATGAGCACATAACTCATTTGAACTTGGCAATGCTGACATTAAACAATTATGAAAGAGGTTCCACAATGGAATGTGAACATTTTAAACTATGATATTATAAAAATTGTGATAGAGCCAAAATTGGGAGACGAGGGGTGGGGAGATGAAAGGAAGTACAAGTCTAAGGGTTTAGTCATCCTTCAAAACCAGGAGTCATTTAACACTGTCTAAAACTGAAACATGTTGCTAAAAAATAACGAATCCAACCTCTTCACATTTTTCATTTCTTTTCTTAACCTTATTTCCCCAGGAGAGAATTTGAAGGAAATATTATCTCTTGTGGTAAGGAACATTGAACTAAAGGGCAGCAACTCCCTTAACTTTAGTTTTACTTTTCTACTGTTAAATTTAAGGAATATTAAATCTACTATCTCATTTAAAACTAGTGTGTATAAATATGCTCATCTTTTTGTTAAATATTTCCACCATGTCTATTTCTCTTTCAATCTCTTTTTAGCATATCCTCCTGCCTCTATTCAATAGCACACTGATGTTCATTCAGGGATCCATCTCTCTGCCAGGTAACTTGGGAGCCTCTGGGGACTCTGAACCCAGCCCCAGTTCCGAGTGGCTTCGTTAGTGTGAGTATGATCCCATTTGTCCTTGTCCCAGAATGCAGTGCTGCTTCTTCCTGCCTAAGCCTCTGGAATGAGCCAGCCCGGTCCAATGGTCCTGAGGGAGCTCCAGGGAAGGGAACTTTCCAGCTTAGACTAGGAGAAGCTCCCTACAGGAAGCCCCATCCCTCCTTCTGGATTTAGTAGTTTAGTGGGGCAAAACCTGTGGCTGCTGTGGACTTTTGCCACCTCCAGTGAAAACAGCTTGAGACTTCGGCACCCAGGCATGGAGGGAAAGTCAGGGAGAATGCAGCCGAATCAGCCCGACCCTGCGATCAACACACTTCCATGTGTTAGAACAACCTGGCTCAGACTCTGTGTTTTTGGAGCTGAAAACATTGTCATCGATACATCTACTTAGGAAGATGTGAAATATCATTCACCTAATGATAATCATTTTAGGTTTTTATAAAACAATTCTTGTGTTCACTTTCCTCTATTGCTTAAATACTATACAAAGAGCATATTTCATCTTTAAAAACAAAAAGATTGTTATTCTTATAAATTAAATTCTTAAACAAAAATAATAGAGCCTCATTGTTAAAAAAATCCAGATCCATTCTCTGCTATATGCCCTAAGTGGAATTAGAGAAAGAGAATGTATTCTCCTTCAGAAACTTAACAAAAATGATTTTAGAGATAGCGGACATCTTTTCCATGCAAAGACATTTACATATACTATTATATTATCTAATTTTTACAATATACCCATCCATTAAGTAGTATTATTTTTTCCACTTTATAAACAAGTATCTCTTCCATTTTTCTGCAATGACCTGAAACTCCTTTGAAAAGAGACAAAGTCTGTAACAGCATTATTAAAGATCAAAGGTTTATAACCCAAATAATGAAGAGAATTAATATATGCATGTGAATAATGTTACTCAAAGTTGTTACTCAAAGTGTACACAGATCTTCCCTTGGTTGGATGGTGCAGATCCTACCACAGGCATGGGTGGAGATCAGAAAGGTGGACAGCACTTGTAGGAGTGGGAAATGGCTGGTTCCTGAACCATGTAAGAAGGAAGACCTCACCCTGGGAGCAGCCACCGTCTAAAATTGGACCTCTGACATTTTAAAAATAACTTAGAAATACAAGTTCCAGGAAGGTTAGAACTCAGTCTACTTTTTCGTGTTAGATCCCGAGCACTCAATACAGCATCTAGTTAGTACAGAACAAGTGGTCAATTAATACAATAGTACCTTGGTTCACAATCTTGATTCTTTCCATGATTCTGGTTGCAAACCGAGTTGGATGAGAACTGAATCAAATTTAATGGTTAGGTTCATTTTTGATCTTATGGGGAAATTTGATTCGTTCTCCTACAGTTTGGTTTGTGACCAGAATCATGGAGAGAATTGAGTTGGTAAACTGAGGTACCACTAGGTGGAGGGGAGGGGAAGGAGAAGGAGGAGGAGAAGAGGGTGGGAGAGAGGCAGGAATATTTTTTGGCTTCAGTGCTGACACACTTGCCCTGATCTTTCTAAAAGCTAGTGGCAAAGAGTTAAAATCATTATATTACAGGGATACATGCATACCCATGTTTATAGCAGCACAATTTATAATAGCTAGATCTTGGAAACAGAGTATATGTCCATCAATGGATGAATGGGTAAGGAAAATGTATTTATACACAATGGAGTACTACGCTGCCATAAAGAAAGATAAGCTTGAAGCATTCATAGGTAAATGCATACAACTTGAAAACATAATGTTAAGTGAAATAAGTCAGAAGCTCAAATATCACATGTTTTCTCTTATATGACAAACACACAATATATATAAACATACAGATAAAGAGCAAAATAGAAGAAAGAAAGAGGAAGGAGGAAGAAGTTCAAAAACTTCTCCAAATTACATATTTCATTGCTTCAAAAATATTTTAATATATATGCTAATTTATTTCATTTATATTACTAGCCTATATTAGATCATTGAAAAGAAAGTTTTGTTATCTGTTTCTTTTTTGTTAGAATCTTTATGGTTTGTATCTTATACTCCAAGTAACTACTTTGAAGATAACAATACACAGTGTAATAACTTGTTATTCTCTTATTTTGTTATGAAATTTTGTTTTATTTTTTCATAAAATAAAAGAGATAAAAGCCAGTGACATCTTTAAAGATGTCTGTACATATCCTCTTTCACCTTCCTTTTCCCTCTGGGTGGGCAAGAAGCTAGAACTGCTGTCTTGGACCATGGAAAAGAAGCTGCATTTTGAGAATGACAAAGTAACGGATACAATTCGAGTTAAGCCACGACTAAGGAGCTGAGGGCTCCCCAGGTATCCGTGGTGGCAGTGGTGTGTGGGGGGATGCCTATCTCATTCAGGTTGCTGTATTTTGAGGTCTCTTTGAAACCACAGCTTGGTCCTTGAGTGGGATTACTTAAATCCTGGATAATTCTAACACCATAGTTAGCAGGATGCTAAAATCATCCACATTTCCTAAATCTGTTATTTAATACAAAAATATTTGTTTTGTATAAATTTAACTAGTTTAAAGGGTTTTGTTAAGTTATACAATTAAAAAGTCCAGGGACTTTGGCTTCCAGTTATAGTTAGACCCAGGGGTTACATGCAGAACTCAGCCTCCCTCCCTGCTCGGCGTTTCTCTGTCTCGGGTTAACTCCTAGGCAGGAGCTCTCTGTGGAAGGAACCCTGATAGCTCCTGGCTCCCAGATCCTTACAGACAACAGCTCTGGTGCAGAATGGGGCATTCCCGAGTTCCCATAGAGCTTGAGGGTTAATGCTCATTGGATCACATGTCCATTTCTGAGCCAATCACTGTGGCCCATGATTCAGGCTCATGGCCATGAGTGAGCTGGGGTTAGATCAGCTTCATCTAAATGAGGCACTGAGAGTGGGAAAAAGAGATGCCCCAAAGGAAGCCGCTGGTACCCTCACCAAGAAGAAATGGGTGACTGCTGCAGGCAACAACTCCAGATGTCCGCTATCACTTATTTATTCCCAGATTCAATGAGCATTTATTGAGTGCTAAGAAGGTGCCTAGCTTTGTGTTAGGTTTTGGGGATATAGAGTAAAGAAAATAGATAAAACTCCCTGGCCTCTGCCCTAGTCCATTCAGGCTGCTATAACAAAATATCATAGACTACTGGGTTCATAACAACAAAAATTTATTACTTACAGTTCTGGGGATTTAGAAGTCCAGGATCAAGGTGCTGGCAGATTCCGATTCTGGCGAGGGCTAGCTTCCTGGTTCACAAACAGTGACTTCTTGCTGGGTCCTCCAGTGGTAAAAGGTGCAGGCGGTTCTCTGGGGTCCCTTAACGGCACTAACCCCATTCACGAGGGCCCCACCTTCATGACTTAATCTGTTTCCAATGACCCCCACTTTCTAATACCATAATTTTGTGGGTAGGAATTTCAACATATGAATTTGGGGGAGACAAACGTTCAGACCACTGTGGCCTCCTAGAAAAGTTTTTGCATTCAATAATAATGAAGTAGTGTCTTGTGTCCTCTTAAAAAAGTATATGTACCTTCTTCTGGAGTATTACTGAGTTATTCAAGGGCTCTAGAATAATCTTTAGGTTCACAAGAAGCATTGTGAAATTGTACATTATGGGGGAGAACGCAGAGGTTGGGTGGAGTTTTGGTTGTAAGGATGAGGCAGTAAAATGGAACCAAGCAAATGGAAAGGTACTAACCAAGCTGCTTATATACAGGACCTGTGTGCACTTTCATATGGAGTCTTCTCATTCTAAGAGAACTCAATTATTGTCTTTTCCTCCCATCAAACCTTGCAGCAGACTTTCAAAGGCTGGAAGAAATACTATAGTCTGACATATGGGTACCAATTAGTCTTTAATAGGTCTAGAAAATAAACTACTAACTTCTATTGTGGTTCCTAGTGAAAAAGGCAGTCATTTGTTTCCTGGAGAAGTATGGAAACGTTTGCCGTGGTTTCCTGTTTAGCACGCTGCTCCGTGCCATGCCAGCTTGTTGTCTCGACAAATTTATTTTCAATAGCAGTGGGACATATGCTTATAATTTTAGGAACAGAGGCACTGTAGATAAGGTGGAACTTGTCACTGAAAAATGATCCCCAGTCAAATTGTTTTCCAGCCCATATTTCAAGATATGTTGCTTAGCCTCCAAAAAGAGCCTCAGTCAAGTCAACATCCGTTCAGAGATTCCTGCAAACTTCTGACACAGGCACTGGTCATATTTTAAATGGCACATCCACATTTACTTTGTACCCTATTTCTGCAGGCTGGCCTTCCTCTCTCTCACCCAGATGTCACAACTTGGCAAATCCTGACAACCAGAAGGTTTTTATTTACTTACCCAAATATCTGGGGAAAAAAGGGAATGGAAACAATTGCATTTTGGTGGTGATTGGGTGGGTCTTAAGGAGCAGGGTGGGGAAGAATTTAAAAAGAACCAGCAATGAATTTTATCATTGTCCAATATTCATGGGGATTTTGGAGGTGACTTGTCTGGTCAACAAAAAGGCCATCATGCTAAAGGTGAAGACAGTTTTTGTACATGTCTTTCAACTCGACTTCTTAAAAGCCAGCTGGTGTTTTGTACATACATCCACAAGTTGTGTTTTCTCTCCTAGTCTCAGCTTTCCCTGTCTGAGAAATGGGGTCGATAACACGTAACTCTTGGGCTGTTAGAAGATTACATGACATATCCCATGGGAAGCACCAAGCATGCTGGCAGGTGCAGACGGGTGCTTGGTGACAGGTAGTCACCAACACACACAGGATGTCGTGTTCCTGGAGTTCCTTATGTCCGTTTATCTATGTGGCCATTAGGCCTGGGACTACGAGTGTTTGGGTGACAGAATTGTTCAGAGTAACCCACTTCAAATCTAAACAAAGACAACTCTCCTTGATGCCTGATCATCTGTTTCTCAGCTCCGTGGAGGCCATTTAGATAACAAAGGCAAGGCTGAGATGTGGAGTGGCTGAGAGTGACTTGAAACAGAGCAGCCCCAAGTGAAATAAAAGCCCTCTGCTGTCCATCAGTGTCCTCGACACCTGTGAGTGGGAGGAGGGTGGTGCTGGCGCTTCGCATCTGAGGCAGGCAGGCACTGGTCTCCGCGCAGCTCTTGGAGGCAGTGGGCAAGAGAAGGTTGCGGATCTGACCTGGACTCCTTCTCTTTCTCTTAGGAACCTAAGACACAGGTTCAGGAGAATGAGTCGCCGGGATCAGACCGGGAGATGAAGGCAGAACTAAGGACAGGAACTCAGGCCGCCAGCGCCTTTGCCCAGGTTCCTGGGGTCGCCAGCCTGGCTGGAGCTGAGGAACATTATTCTGGGTGAGCCTCAGAGCAAGGGGGAGGAGAACTCCATGCACCAGGGAACTGCCAAAGAAGAAAGAGAAGGAGTCTTACAACAATAATAGAGTGAGGCAGGATTTATTTTTTAAAACAAAACCAATGCTTTCTCACTTTAAACATTTAAACAGTTCAGAAGTACGTAAACTAAAAAATTCAGATTCCCACCCTTCCCATCAAACACAGCTCATCCCACCCCATTCTCCAGAGGTAAAATCTGCTAACAATTTCTAGTGTGCCTTTCAGACATTTTCTGTACATTTACAGAATACATGCATACATTTAAAAAAACACAGATGAAGATATACAACACAGCACTTTGCTTTCTTTTTGTTTTGTTTTGCTTAAAAGCATACCGTCTGCATCTTTCGGTGCCAAGACCCATACAGCAGAGCAGTCACACTGTTCCTAGCGGCGCCACCATGCTTCACCATCTGGGTGCGATGTGTCCCCTAAAAACGGGCATCCAAAATGTTTCCAGCACTTTGCCGCTAATAGAAACAAGCCAGCAGTACACCTCTCGTTCAGATACCTTGTGTACCATGTGAGTGTATCTTTCCTAAACATTGCAGGATTAGGTCAAAGGGCAGACACATTCTAAATTTTGAAAGATTTGACTACACTTTCAGAGACTGAGTCCATCTGTTCTCCCACCAAGACTATAGTGCAGGTCAGTTTTCCTTTCTGAGCCCCTCTTCAGCACTGGGTATCTTTCATCTCCATGCTGTTTTTTGTATGTTGGCGGCAGATAGATTCTTGAATTCTGAGTAGAGTTCAGCATCCATTTGTGTGCTGAATAGTCACTGTTTTTTGTTGTTGTTGTTGTTGTTGTGTTTTTTTTTGGTCTTTTTTGAGACAGTGTTTCACTATGCCGTTCAGGCTGGCCTCGAACTCACAGCAATCTTCCTGCCTCAGCCTCCCTAGTGCTGGGATTACAGGCATGCGCCACCACGCCTGGCAAGTCACTTCTTTTATTGTGAGCTGCTTGCTTTTATCTTTTGTCCATTTTTTCTGCTTTGTTTTTCCCTTTTTTCTTTTTTTGGCTTATAGTAGTCATTTGTAAACTAAATCAATTAATCTTCTCTCTGATATGAGTGGCAGTTGTATTTCCTAGTTTGTTGTCTTTGGGCTTTGCTTTGCTATTTTATTTTATTTTATTTTATTTTATTTTATTTTATTTTTTTGTGGGTACCAGGGGTCGAACTCAGGACCTTGCACGTCAGCAAGCGCCCATGACGCTGAGCGATATCACCGGCCCTTTTTTCATATGTGGGTACTGGGAGTCGAACTCAGGACCTCGTGCTTGCCAGGCAGGCGCTTATGCCGCTGAGCCATCTCACCAGCCACTATTTAAAATTTTTGCGTGGTCAAGTTTATAAATCTACCCTTTCTGTCTTCTAAGTTTTATGTCATGCTTTGAAAAAAGGCCTTTATCATTCTAAGAAAACAAAATACTACTTTTATTTAATGTTTTTATGGATTTTTATAGGTTGCAAATAATAGAGCTAAATGAAATTTATTTTAGATAATTATGTAAGGATTCAGCTTCCAGTTTCTCCCATTTTTTTTTCTCTCTCTCATCTCTTTCTTTTTACCCTTAGACCACTAGCCTATTGTTACAAAACTATTTATTGATTTGTTGATTTAGTTGTTCTTTGACCACTGCTATAGTTGGATCTGAAATGTTCCCCATGACTCAAAGGCTTTCTTTTGTTTTGAGATAGGGCCCTGTTAAGTTTCGCAGCTGGCCTTGAAATTGCAATCCTCATCTTCATTCTCCCAAGAAGCTGGGATTACAGGCCTGGGAGGAACTTCATTTTATGGTAGAATTACATGAAGATTAGCCTTAATGGAACAGCTTTTGGCACTACTGGGAGGTAGTGGGGTCTTTAAGAAGTAGAGTCTACTTGGAAGAAGTTAGGCCCTTGGGAGTGCGCCCTTGAAGGGGATTTGGACAACTTGGCCCCTTTCTCTTTCTCTTTCATTCCTGGCCACCATATGGTGAGTAGCCTCCTCTGCCACTGGCTCCCCTGTGATGTATTATGCTACCACAAACCCAAAGCAGCCATGCAGATGTCCATGGACTGAAACCTCTGAAATTATGAACAAAATAAACCTTTCTTCCATTAAGTTTTTTGTCCTAGTTTGTTTGTTTGAGACAGAGTCTCTATGTAGTTCAGGCTGGCCTTGAACTCACTATGTATCCCAGGCTGTCCTCAAACTCTCCTTGACTTTCCTGCCTCAGCCTTCCTGGTGCTGGTATTACAGGTATGCACCACCATGACCAGCTATCTCAGCTATTTTGTCATGGCAACAGAGAGCTGGCCACCACAACCCCTTACCTGAAATACTACAGTTTCATAAATTGAATTCATATTCATACTCAGGTATTTTTCTGGACTCTATTTTGTTCCACTGACCATGTGTTTATTCACATGCTAGGATAATTCTGTAGATTTATATTATATCTTTAGTTTCTATTAAGGCTAATTTCCATGTAATTCATAGATATTAGCAACGTCTTGGAATGCATGAAAGCCATTTCCTCCTAGGTCAGAATGTATTCCTGAGCCTGGCAGCACGTGATTTGAACCTAGTCATTGGTCTTGGAGTGACAAGGGGAGGCTGTGGGAGGTCTTGGGGAAAACGAGCAACTCCTCGCCAGGCTTCTGCCCTGGGCGAGGTTACCCCAGGGTCTTCCACCAGGCAAGGGCAGTGATGGTGGTGCAGTGAGGGACCGTTTGAGCGTCACTTCCGACCTCCTACTCCAAGACTCGGTGTTTCATCCCCCCCCATTAATTTTCTTTTATATTAAAATTTGGTGAAGTTGTGCACTCAACTGCTCTTGTGATTCCACAAGCCTCACAATTAAACTTTGATTTTTAACAATATCATCTTGCAGACATAATAAAAAATTTCTTTGAGAACAGCCATGGAAATTTCTGGTTCTCAGACCAAGACTTGAACAGAGATTTAAAGGACTTTAGCTTGTCATTTGCTTCCTATAAACTTTCCAGTGCACTCCAGAGGATCCATCCATGCCACAGGGCCCCACCACAGGGCAATTGCTCCTGTTCATACCTCATCACGATTGCCACAGCTGGGGTAGCTGCGAAGCTACTGCATAGCACGGGTTATTAGTATTTGTTTCCCATTGGCACAGAGTTCACCACTGCACTTAGCCTAAAGACATGGCCACACTAATACCCAATCTCATGTGCCGTGGCCGGTCTTCTGATACTTCTGGCATCATTTCTGTATCACTAAAATCTAGTTAGGAGCCAGACACACATCAGTATTTGAACAGAGAAAATTTAATATACAGAATTAGAAGGTAACTAACTGCTAAAAGAGAACAAGGAATACAGGCATAAGCTTCCTCAGACAAAAGGTTACTATCGAGAACATACAAGGAACTCAAAAAAATCAGACCTCCCAAATTTAAAGACCCAATCCAAAAATGGGCATCTGAGATGAATAAACACTTCTCAGATGAAGAAATACAAATGGCAAATAAATATACGAAAAAATGTTCAACATCACTAGTCATTCGAGAGATGCAAATTAAAACAACACTGAGATTCCATCTCACCCCAGAAAGAATGGCTATTATCAAGAAGTCAACTAATAACAAATGTTGGAGGGGCTGTGAGGAAAAAGGAACCCTTCTTCACAGTTGTTGTCGACTGGTGCAGCCACTGTGGAAATCAGTGTGGAGACTCCTCAAAAAACTAGGATTGGAGGTCCCATTTGACCCAGCTATTCCCCTTATGGGTATCTTCCCAGAAGAATTAAAAACATCATAGCGATATATATGCACCCATGTTTAAAGCAACACAATTTGTAACAGCTAGATCGTGGAAACAACCCAAATGCCCATTAACTGAGGAATGGATAAAAAAGATGTGGTATTTCTATACAATGGAGTACTACTCAGCCATAAAGAAATATAAACTGGAAACTTTTATAGGTGAATGGATGCAACTCGAGAAAATACTCACAAGCGAAATAAACCGGATGCACATTTATAAACATCGTATTGTCTCCCTAGTATGAAAATTCGATTTCACTGTGCCTATTTCATTCCTTAGTCTTCTATTTTTACCTAGCTTTTACATGGCTTAATCTTATACTGAGTAATATTTTTCTCCAAAAGATATTTGTACATTCTCTAATGCTTGAGTTTTTTAATACATGAGAATGTTTACTTGTTGTCTTTAAAAAATTAAATTAAATTAAAAAAATTTAAAAAAAAGAATATATGTCAAAAAAAAAAAAGGAATACAGGCATAGAAAAAGAAGCTAATGCCTGTATGGTTGAACAAATATAAGATGAAAGAACTGAGACCCGAAAGAGAACCCTCCTCGCAGGCTGAAGTTTGGCCTCCAGAGGGGATAGGGTGCCTTCAGTCTGGGGGTGCTGTGGCTCAGG
The DNA here is from genome assembly GCA_028451465.1 of Erethizon dorsatum. Taxonomy (NCBI): domain Eukaryota; kingdom Metazoa; phylum Chordata; class Mammalia; order Rodentia; family Erethizontidae; genus Erethizon; species Erethizon dorsatum. The sequence continues at coordinate 59,054,992 of CM051836.1, read as the reverse complement.
CTTCGGGGACAGCATGGGCTTTGAGGGCCAACTGAACCCCCAGAATGAAGGCACAGTGCGCTCACCTGTCTCTCCTGCCCCTCCCCAAACCCCCTCGGGATTATTTTTCTATAGGGTCAGTCTTTTAATTTTAAAGATTCTAATAGGACCAACAGCTCATTTTTATAATAAAAGCTTTGCAACACCTCCTCTATTATAAAAAAAAAAAAAATATATATATATATATATATATATATATATATATTGCTATTACATCTACCTATACGCATCATTTAAAAATACTACAATGGGGGCCGGTGAGATGGCTCAGCGGCATAAGCGCCTGCCTGGCAAGCGCAAGGGCCCGAGTTCGACTCCCGGATCCCACATACGAGAAAGGGGCCGGTGATATCGCTCAGCGGCACGGGCGCCTGCTGGCATGTGAGGTCCTGAGGTCGACCCCCCGGTACCCACCAAAAAAAAAAAAATACTACAGTGGTTTAACTGTAAAGTAAAAGAAACAAAACAAAACAATTTCTAATAAATAATGTTTTCAGGTGTACGTAAGTGGGCCTGTGCTAGAAAACATAATAAAATAGTCACCTTTACACCTACAAGTAGCATCCCTGTGGAACACACACAAGTGCACAGTGACACAGACGGGCCTGGTCACACGAACACCAGTGGCAGCATTTCCCTCGGTGACGTGATTGTTCTGATGCTGAAGGTTTTCTCCTAGTTCCAGACAAAACGCGGCACATTCTTCCTTGATTTACTCGGTAATTGCATTTGTGTAAAATTTAAGGTTTGTTAAAATCTTGGGAAATTGCTCTGTGTTTACTTATAAAATAAAGTAGGGTTCTAGGCTCAGAAACAGAGAGATTTATTTATTTTTACCCACATGAACGTTTAGTGGGACATTAGGAAGTCACGTGGGCAAAGTCTTTGGTTAGATTATGGAACGTTAAAAAAATCTAAAGAAAAAATTTTCACAATTTGAAAGAGCTGTAAATATGAATTATGAATTATTAATGCAAAGTAGAATTGCATTAGTGTTACATTTCCTGAATGTAATATCTATAGCTATGTAGGAGAATGCACTTGTTACTGGGAAAGGTAAGCTGAAATACTGAGGAGTGAAGTTTTATGATGTCTATAACTAAATCCCACATGACTCAGCCAGAGAGAGACAGCCGGCCAGACACACAGAGAGAAATAGAGACAGAGAAAGCAGCCGAGCTGGTGCCTGGTATCTCCTCTCTCAGTTGGGAACCATCCGCTTTGGGGGGCCCAGTGTGGCAGCGTACTTGGGTTAGGGGTCAGAAGAATTTACAGGCTTTAGAGCTAAATAGAGATCCTTTCATGGCCCAAACAAAGCATTGACCAACATCTTTCTAGAGCCTCATAGAAATGCAGGTTCTCAGGTCCCGCCAGCTCCTCCCACAACTTCTAAAACAGAACTTGAGTCTTAGCGAGACGCGGGTGACGTTCACTCATCAAACCTGAGAAGCAGAACCTTGGATATGGGGTTTAAACTGCTCTGTGGGCACAGCCCATGGTCCAGATGGAAGGAGAGAGGGGCCACCTCCATTCCTGCCCCAAACAGGGTTCAGCTCCTTGGGTTCCCCTGAGCCCTGGGTTGGCAGCTGGAGCATTTGAAACCCACTTTCCAATCTTCCCCTTCCCAGTGAAGACAGGAGACCCGCGGAACTTATGTGCTATTATGGCTGTGTCTAGATGTCCCCCCAAAGCCTCATGCCATCATAGGTGCGGCTTTTCAGAGGTGGCTGGATCTAGAGTGTGTGATGCTGGGGTTGATTCATGGTGCAATGCTAGGATCAACGGCACTAGGATTAAGGGTGTGAGTGCTACACGCCCTGAGTAGCCTGGATAAGATATAAGGGATAGAAAGCGCTGTGGTTGTCCCTTGTTGCTTTGCTACCTTCTGCCCACCATGAGCTGATTTTCCTCTGGATTGCCTGTCTGCCATGCCACCCTGCTTGGAGCCAGCTGATTATGAACTGAAACCTCTACAAACTGTGAGCTAAATAAACTTTTCCTTCTTTAACTTTGGGTATCGAGTATTTTGTCTCAGCAACAAGAAAAGTAACTAAGACACCTGTCTTGCCAAGGCACGGGGCACATGTCTGATGATGTTGGAGCTCAAGGCGGGCACACCCAGCCCTGATACTCTTCTCACCATGCTCTGGGCTTATTCTCAGCCAGAGGCACCAGGAGGGGCAGGTCCAGGCCTCACTGCTGTCCCAGCCTCACAGCCCCAGGCTGCCCTCCAGCAGACTCCTGCAGCAGCACCAACCTCTGGTTCTTGCTTCTTTGGGAATCTCCTCCATGCCCCAAGCATTTTATAAATATTACCTCATTTAACCCACAACAGCCCTATGAGTGATGGAGGTGCATGAAAAGCAAGGTGGACCTTGGGTAGTGAGTAAGCAGCTGGAAGAAGCAACGGATGCCTGGGCTCCACTTTAGAGTGGACTTGGTTCCCTTGGATGCCGAAGGCAGGTAGCATGGAGAAAAACAGGGAGACTCGAGGAGGAATCTGCAAGTCCCTTCAGGTCTCTTCAGGGCAGGTCTTGCTGACCAGGAAAGGCTGCTTGGGGATGCCGCTGGGCATTGGGGGTGTACTCCCACATTCGGAGAAGCGGGGTTGGGCCCAGGGTGCCCCAAAGACTCCTGGGAGGCAGCACAGATTCTCTCTCCACCAGAACCTGGATTGCAGAGCCAGACAGCCTAGCCCACCCCTGGTCCAATGGGCTGTGACCTGGCTCCATTTTCCATTTCACTTCTTTGCAGACTTCTGAGCTATCGGGCAAGATGTAGGAGCTGGCCCCAAGCACGTAGGCTGTGGTGGGAGCCCCTGCCCACCATCTCCCCAGCCCATCTCAGAATAGTCTCCCACTCCTGCCTAAACTCTGCGAAGTTGAAAGAAACAGTCTGCCAGGCGTGGTGGTGCACATCTGTAATTCCAGCACTCGGCTGCTGAGGCAGAAGGATCGCAGCCCAGTCAACTTAGTGCCTCAGCAAGACCCTGTCTCAGAATAAAAAGTAGAAGGTCTGGGGATGTAGTTCAGTGCAAAGGCCCCTGGGTTTAATCTCCATTACCGTGGGTGGGGGGTCACGAAAAGAAGAAAAAGAAACAATCTGCTTTCTAACGTAAACTGGAGTTCACTGCAGAATCTGAGATGGGCTTGTTAAATTTCTTCCAGTAAAAAGTGAGGGCTGAGGGCTGTCACTGTGGATGTTCTCTCCAATTCTTTTACCTGCCCAGGGCTGCTTGAGATGTTTTGCCTGCAAAAGTATTTCTGAGTTATCATCTACCACTCAGGCAAACTGTTTCTGTTAATTCATGATCTGAGGCAGTATCCATTTATTACTTAGCTTTGTGTAGTGACTTGTTTTTAAAAGGCCAGCAATTAATCACTTCTCCTGGCTCCAAGTCTTGATTTAACTTTCTTTTATGTTTTTACACATATGCATGAGTCTGAAACAGTGAAACGACCCGAAAGCATAGGTGAAACCCCTAATTGGTCTTTAATATGTTCAAAGAGGACAGCAAAACCAATTTAAAAGGAAATATTTTCATCTAATTGGAAATGACTGTGGCCTAAGCTTTATTTATTGGATGCATTCATTGCTCCAAGGGGCCAGCAGCAAGCACCCAGGGAGCTGGGCCACCAAGAGCTGAGAGCGAGTCTGTCAGCTGGCTGAGCCCCCTTTTATTTCTGATGAACACAAACTAAACAAGAGCATGAAAGTTGAAGAGCAATTCGTAAACTGACTATTCTTTTGTTTTTAAATTTTCTGCTTTGTTTTAATAACTTGGGGAAGAGAAATATTGAAAAGGCCACTCCTTTCTATCTTAAAGGACTTTGAAAATGCTCTACCCTTTAAACTGGCTCTAGCTACTTCCCCATGTATCTGAGCTCCTTCAAACTGGTTCAGTTCAAAATTCAGAGAACTGATTAGCCTTGTGATTGGTTGGTTGCAAGAATCTTGCTGTAGACCAAAGCCTGTTCACATAGCGCGCTCATCTCATTCATACGGGAGGCCTGATGCCCAGGGCCTCAATCCTCACTGAAATCCTGGCTGTGTAGTGCTGTGGGATGAATTGTGCAAGAGGAAATCTGAAGGTGTGCTTGGTGGTGCTGTGCCTGTAATTCTAGCACATGGGAGGCTGAGGTGGGAGGCTGAGGCAGGAGGCCATCTTAAACTACACCATGTGATCAAGGCCATCATGGACCGCAGAGCAAGACCTCATCTCAAAAAGAAAAATAGGAAATCTGGAGCCAGACATAAGCAGAGGGAAGACCATGTGAGGACCCAGGAAAATGATGACCATGTACAAGGAGACAGGCCTCAGAAAAACCAGCCTTCTGATACCTTGACCTTGAGCTTGCAGCCCCCAGAACCGTGAGAAAATACATTTCCATGCCTTTACATGGGAAAGTTGGATGTGCTTTTATAAAAACTTGACATGGCTCAGCATGAGTTTTCCTGCAAGTAGTGATCCAGCATCATGTTGTGATGCTGCCATCTCAACTAGGGTCACTATGGCAGGGAGGGAGAGAGAATGTACAGCAGCTGTTAAGCGTCTCAGCCCAGATGTGACGCTTATGCTCAACTGGTTCCAATCGACATGGAGAGAAGCTGGGAAATGTAGGGGAGCGCATCGAATATTTGGTAGCTCAGATGATCTCTGCCACATTTTGTGCATTTTCACTACACATTCAGTAGATACAGTGCTAAGAACTTTACATATAGTATCTTGCTTTACCTCTTTTTTACATCTGTGGAAACTGAGGCTTAGAGTGGTTATGTTACTCAAAGTCATAGAAGTATAATTGCTAGAACCCACCTGGGGACCCAGATATGTCTATATCCAGAAGTCCATTGTCACTAGGTCTGAAGGAAACTTTGTATTAAAAACCTTTAGTTTTATTTGTCTTCTGAGTCACTCTGAAAACGGAAGGAAAAATAAATGGTCGAAATCCTGAAATATTTGAAATGAGCGTGTACACTGTCTAAAACAATCTGGGTGGATTGAAGATACAGAAGCTTGGTTTCAAGATGTGTAAGACTGATTTTATTCTTAAGGTTAAAAGATTTCACCAAGGTCGTACTTTCTCACAGGATGCTTTGCTTTGCAAGGAAGACGCTCAGACATTTCACAAACTTTTGAGAGATGGTCCCCCCAGTGTCAAAGAAACAAATACTGAAGTCAAATGATGGTGCACAGCTTACCTGGTGGAATTTTCACATACACCCCATGAAAGGAGACGCTGCCCTCAAGATAACCTGCAGTATATAAACTAAGAACTGTCTGATGTCAAGCGGTCAGAAAGGGTCTGAAAAAATACTAGAGAAGGGGAAGGTCACTGACCCCAAACCCACATTGATGGTGCCCTGCCTTTACCTCAGGGCAGAAGTTAATTCTGTCTGCCCACTTGCACTGTGATAGATTATCAGTTTTCAGTCATTGTGAGTTTTGGCCCAAGACCTTACCCATTTGGTTTAAACACGCAATGACTTCAGTAACAGTGCTTTTACATTTAAAAAATTATTTAGAGAAATGTTCATCTGACTTAAAACAGAAAGAATACTTCTGACCCGTGAGACTTGCCCTTGATTTGACCTTGTCTTCAAGAACTTTCCTGGAGACAATAGGGAAACCTCAAATATTCAGACTAATTGTGTGGTGGGTGAGGATAGAAACCAGATGAAGGTAATGGAAAGTCTGAGTTATAAAAAGAGTATAATAAATACCATCCTATTTTTCCAGGATTATTCGAAATCAAAGTGTTGTATTAAAAGGCAAAGGATAGATGGATAGATGCCCCCAAATAGCCATCCTGTATTGGTGCCAGTCATTTGTACTGGCTTAAAGCAAAATGAAATAAACCAGAACAAAGTAGTGATTTGTTTATGGGGTTAAAAGAATTCAACTTCCTGATATTTAACTCTTACCTTTTTTTTTTTTAGTTAGTCTTCTTTAATAAAATGGTGGTGAAATATAGTTTTAAAAATTTGTTTAGCAAAGTTAAAAATGACAACTGTTTGTCAGATTCTAACATATTTTTAAAGTTTTACTCACCTATAAAATCTAGTGATGTTGGGTTCCCTGTTCTTAGAGAACCTACCTTACTTAATGGAAGATTATCAGGTCATTTCTATACTAATATTTTTTTACTTTGGAGGGAGGGGAGAGAAATGTTTCAGAGCTTTAAAAGTGCTGTTTAGTGGGCTTTGTGATCAGTCAGACCTCAGTTCCAAACTTGGTTGCCTCACCTTGGGCGAGCCATCTGCCATCTCTACATCTCTCTTTCCTCTCTGTAAAATGGGGATAAAAACAGCACAGTATCGGTTCCATAGTGTTAATATGAGAAGTAAATGAGATAGTGGACCTGAAGCAATTAACTTGGTAGTGCTCAATGACTGCTAACTTAGTATTAGCTTTAACATTATTAGTAGATATGTGGCTGCTTGAAATGTGTATTCTCAGCAGCCATTTGGGTTGCATTCTTCTTTATATTATGAGTTTGCCAGGAAAACCCTATCTTCTGGTTCAGATCGATCTGGTTCCTGTCAATAAGCCTAGTTTTAGATTATAGTAAGTATTGAGACTCTTTTGCCTCATTCTCCCTATTCCAAAACTAGAGGAAGAAATAGCTCTATTGGTTCTCCAGACTCTCAAGAACCTAATCCCTTATGGGTGTCCTGGATGTTGCTCGAATTCTGCAGCCACTCAGGAAAATTGCAGATGGACACTGTTGGCAACTCTTGTGCCATAGCTACGTGACAGCTCTCAAGGGAGTTTAGGGACAATGTTTAACATTATTTTTTCATGAGGTTGAAGTGACAGGGAGCAGTGGAATTAGGAAGGAGAGGGACAAGGCAGAGTGCATGTTGAAGATCACGGTTTCTTCCTAAGTAGCAGTTTCCTGCTTGAACATAGTAAAGTTCTTCCCACGGCTCAAGCAGTTTGCTTTCATGTGCACTTGTCCGCTGCCCAAAGTGGAGGGAGAGTTCCACCTGGAGACCCGCTTGGATTTTTTTCAGTTTAAACTTTATTTCACCACCCTTAACTCTCAGGAGGGCTCAGTCTTGCTCAGCACTGTACCCCAGTGATACCTGGAACATCTTAGGCCTTCAATAAATATCTGTGAAGTGAAGCAATGGTTAGATGGGTGGATGGGTGGATGGATGGATGGATGGATGGATGGATGGATGGATGAAATATCTACACTATTAGCTTCATTCCATGGAATTCAAAGATTAAGGACTTTTGCTGGTTTTTGCTCCATCAAAATGCATTGGACCCATTTCTCATGTTCTTTTTCATCTCCTTGATCTCTGAATCTTTATTTATTTATTAAGTATATTTGAATAAATGCTCTCCAAAGTAACATATGCACATTTTAACAGGAGCCTTCTTCAAAAAAAATTACTGAGGAATAACTTGAATGATGACCTTTGGAAGTGTAAGAGATTGAGTCAAGAGTCCTTTTGGCACCCCATGAGTCAATTCAACAGTTGACAAGCCATTAAAGTAAGTCAGGGAGATGGAACAATGGACACTTGAGCGTAAGGATTCTGGAATCAGACTCCAGCTCTACCACTGGGCACATTAATTAACTTCTCTGTACATCAGTTTCTTGCTCTATAAAATCACAGTGATACTGTCTGACCTATGAGGTTATTCTGAGAATTAAATAAGATAATTCATGCGCAACACCTAGAATGGTACCTGCTTGGCCTGTCTCAATAGACATCTGCTATTATTTTATACTGCCTTGTACCCTGTTTTCCTACCCCAAGCTGCATTGCTGGGTAGATTACATGCTCCATTGATCGACTGAAGCATCTCTCTAGAAATCCAAGCCAAGAGTTATTTTTGGCCTTGACTTTACTTGCAGACCTGTTCCCCAAAGCAGCAGTCTAGGGTGGCTCTCACGAACAAGATAATGTCCCCCATGAGGTGGCAACTTTGAGAAGGGCAGCCGACATTTGGAAATATGCACTGCAGAACGTGGGATTTTTTGAAAGTCAGCTGCATGGAGAGATGGGCTTTGCTGAGCTGAAAGCCTGTCTGGGGAGCCCAGATGTGTAACAGATGTGGTCTTGCAGACCCATGTTCTTCTCAGGTTCTGCACAGGAAGACCTATTCCTAAGGCAAGAGTAGCTTACCTTTGCCCTTTCTGCTTTTAGGACTCTCCGATTTTCCTATATTAGAGGGTGGGTACCTTACTGACAAACGCATATCCCTTTACTGATGAAGGCTAAGTGTGTGAGCAGCTGCTGCTTCTCATTTTGCTTTACAAGGCCTCAAAAGCTTCCATTAAACTCTTCAAACAAAAGTGTTCAAGAGGCTGAGGCTCACACCCCACTACATCCTGTTCACCTCACAGGCCTTGTGCATGTGGAGAATGGAGAAAATGGAAAGTGAAAAAAAAAAAAGGCAAGGGAAGAAAAAGGTGAGCAGCCACCCCTGTTGTGATCAGAAGCTGTAAGAACCACAGAGTAGCACTACCCCCCTTAACTGAGGCCTAAAGAAGATTTGCAATAAACTACTGGGCCAGGGAAGATAGGGTGGGTGGGAAAATGCAACTCAAATTCCAAATTTCCTGGGACAATTATTTCAGTCCTTTTCAAAATATGTTCTGCTCCTTGGAAAGCAGCCTGCATTAAATCAGGGCATGGTTAGTGGACATAGCTTTCCTTCCAAAACATTTAGAAACATGGGACTGACTTAACTTCACGTGACACTAGCCTAAAGAACAGATGGCATGAGAATCAGACTCTGGGTTTATCACACTGGGACAGGGTCAGGAAAACTGTGGAGATATCCTGTTGCAAAAATAGGAAGAGGGAAACTTGGTTCTCATCTCATCTCCCATTTCCGCCATTGCCTCCTTCTTTAACCAGGTCTCACATTCTCTTCTGAATTTCATCCACCACAAGGCAGGTTTTATCAGTGGCTTGATAATACACTGCACTTTGACCCTTGTATCTGGTAAGCACTTGGTAAATATTTGTTGAACAGATGAACCATTTTCCCCTGAGAGTACTGATTACTTACAAAAATCCATTTATTCTTTCTAAACTTCTTTTATTCCTGTTAATTCAATTTATCCTCAAAACATATCCTCAGGTTTTCCACCACTGGAAATGAGGCATAGGTGTTGCTTATGGCAACATTAATGTTGCCATTTATCAGGTGAAGAAAATGGGGTTCCCTTGGTCATGGTCACTCAGAGTTTGGAGAAACAAGCTGTAGTGGTCAGCTTTTCATTGTTGTGACTAAATACCTGACATAAACAAATATAAAGTGGGAAATACATATTTTGGTTCACAGTTTCAGAGGTTCAGTTCATGGTCAGCTGGCTCCAGGGCAGAGGCCTCATGGTGGAAGGACATGGCAAGGAAAAATTGTACCTCATGACATCCAGGAATCAGAGAGCAGGGGAAGAGCCAGAGAGGAAGAGGATGGGGACCAGAAACGCCCTTCAAAGTCATGCCCTCCCCGCACGGCCTACTTCTTCCAACAAGGCCACACTTTCTAACAGTTTATTTAGCTTAGCTAATGAACTCAGTGATGGTGTAACCCATTGATGAGGCCAGAACTCTCATGATCCAGTCACCTCTCTAAGCCCCCCTCTGAACATTGCTGCACTGGTGATCAAACCCTCATTGTATGTGTCTTTGAAAACACTTCATGTTCAAACCATAACAGAAGCTTAGCGTCTGGGCTCCTGGCTTGTTTTTCAATCCTTTTTCCACACAGTGGGGACCCCCGCTCTCAGGGTAATACCTGTCATTGACTGAGTGCAGGCTTCGTGTCTAGAACCAGGCTTGGAGCTGTATGTGGATCACCTCTGGCAATCCCACGCCAACCTTGAATATACATAGTATTATTATCCCCATTTTAGAGGAGGAAAATAAGGTCCAGAGAGAGGAGAAAAGTTGAGGAAGGGGGTGGGAGCTCATAGCTGTTGGTTTTGATCCAAGGATGTCTGGCTTAAATCCATGCACTTTACCACTATAACATTTACCATCTTAAGATGAAAGTTATGTAATATTACCTGTCAAAGAATTTTTCTTTAAAGGGAAAAAGAGGCAATGTTTACTCCAAAGAATGGCTTCCTAATTGTGACCTCACAGGTATTTTGGGACTAAAGGAGGCAAGTAGTGTTCTATGGAAATTTCCCTACCCCCAAGCTTTGAAATAGATTTGGTTGGGAAAATTTTGCAAGGAACACAAAATGCATTCTGATTTAATGTAAAAATTCCATAATGTTCCCTGAGTATTACTGATCCTGCTTACCTGTTGCCAGATCTATTATTTATCTATCTATCCATCTATCTATCATCTACATAATCTATTTGTGTTCCAAGTTTCAGTGGGTTTCATTAATTGTCTCCAACTCATCTGTCTGCTTATGTGGTACTATTTTGATTACAATAAAAAAGATAATATTGATTTTTTAATTCCTGTTATCTTCCTTAATGATACTATATTTCCCTGGTAAGACTCAACTATAAATAAACTAAGTATTTAAAGATTCACAATAACTTTCCCTCATACTGTTGTATGTATAATATATTAAAAGTAAATTTGGAAGGAATATTATTTTAATACTTTTATAAAAGAAAAAAGAATATTTCCTGTATATCAGACCTTTAAGGTAATAACAAATTAAAAACACACACACAAAAATAAAAGCCACCTTAAGTAATAAAGGGAATTTCTTGGTTTATGTAATTAGGAAATTCAGGGGTTGAGTGGACCTCAGTAACTCCTAAGACTCAAATGATATTTTTCACTCTCTTTCTTCCTCTCTCCTTCTCTGTCCCCATCACCTACCTCTGCTTCTTTTATATTTAGGGTTTATTTTCTCCCATTATGGTTGAACATCCCCTGGGGACAGGGTAGAGTAAGGAGGAACATGGCTTGAAACTGCTTCAAGTGTATCACTCCTAATGAAAATTTCCAGAGGAAACAGAGAGCTTTTCTCTCTAAAAGTATAAATCAACAACCTCAAAGAAGGATTCTAATTGGTTCTCAATTGTTCGGGTACTTTATGCTGGGCCAATCATCATGGCCACTGGAGGTTTTACATTAGCCAGGCTTAGAACACAGGCTCATGCCTGTGCAGGGCAAGCACTGTGGTTAACAGCCTTCCTAGAACAACGGGGAATTGGAATTGGCCTAGTTCTCCAAAGGACTTTGGAAGTTGTAAATGGTTATCATATAGGCAGTCTGCGGGCCTGGCAAAGCATAAGCCTCATGTTGGGGTCGACTCTAATCCAGACTTACTCATTTGAGCTAAACAGGATTTTAGCTGGAAACAGAATAAATAAATTTATTATGTTGCCAGAGTTTTCTCTCCCAATTATATGTACATCATACACATACACTCATTGAATGCCTGAAAAATACTAGAAAAACCCAAAATGTGATGTTTAGTGATTCATAGACTCTACACCTTACCAAGTGTGTGACCTTGAAGAAGTTCCTCTTCATTCTCCAGTGTCCTCATCTTTAATGGGACACTGGTGCCGTATCTCACAGGGTCATTGGGAGGATAACTTTGATAATATATGAAAAACAGTGGCATGGTCCCCGGCACTTTGCAAATGCTGTGTGCTTATTGTTATTAGGGTTAGTAGTATGTGACCTTGGCAACTCGTGTCACATCTTCAGGTTGTTCCTGTGTAAAATGGCAATGATATGCCTACTTCAAAGTGTGAGATTAAGGTAAGAATAATTAACATATAATACCAAGCATGTTGCAAGCAAAAGAATCTGGCCATTATAAGGTGGGAAATGTATTTGGTTTACATCTCCTGGCTCCATTTCTGGGCCCTGCCCAGAGAGTAAGAGAGGACCAAGTTCCTGTGGGGGACCACAGCCGTGCTGAGGATTCTGTCCCACCCCCTGTAATCTGGTCACAGCACCTGCCCAGTTGGTCAGTGTCTCATTCAAAAGTAGTTTTAACATTCAATCTAAGAAAATTAGCAAAAAGGGGCCGGTGAGATGGCTCAGCGGCATAAGCGCCTGCCTTGCAAGCGCGAGGGCCCGAGTTCGACTCCCGGATCCCACATACGAAAAAGGGGCCGGTGATATCGCTCAGCGGCACGGGCGCCTGTTGGCGCGCGAGGTCCTGAGGTCGACCCCCCGGTACCCACAAAAAAAAAAAAAAAAAGAAAAGAAAATTAGCAAAAAGCAGGGACACTGAAAAGGCCAATTTGTCACCACTTAAATGATAGTCATCTATTCTTTTTTCTAGCTTCATATGTCATGTTCATATCCATAGAAGCTTGTTTGAAATTTTAGCCTTAAAATTGACCAATACGTATTACTTAAATCACAGGCCATGAGAACTGGTGACAAGTTAACCATATAATAACAATTAAGATGGCACCCAAGCTAATCCTTAAAACTGAAAAGGTTCTTTGAAAGAGGATTCACAGCTGTCTTCTGCATACTGCTTTGTCTTAAATAATTTCTGGTAGAGTTTTATCGCATCTGCTTTCTGATGGCAAATTATGCTTAATTTTTTTTTTCCCACAAGCAGGGTTTAGCTTTAAGTTCTTAAATTCTGACAATAGGCAAAGTAATGGGATAAAAGAAGATCCAAGGCCACTTTAAACAAGTTTTTCCTGAGCCACCATTATTTTGTTATGGAGGTTTTTTTTTTTCTTTTTAAACTTAAAAACCAATTTATTAGTAACAATGCAAGATAGTAGAGGGGACTCTTAGATCAGAAAGGGGGAATGTTGGATATAGGTTTTTAAGAGCTTTGTTGAGGTATAATCAACTGTACATGTAAAGTGGCAACCTTGATAAGTTTTAGTATATACACATACCTATGAAATCATCATCACAATCAAGAAAAAGAATGTATAAATTACCCCCAGAACTTCATGTCCTTTTTCCTACTTCTGAATGTGTCCAATTTTTTCCAACATGAAGAAAGATACTGTTCCTTTATAATTAAAAGCAAAGATTTTAGTACATATGGGGAACCTTGAGAAGAGGTGGGAGTGGGGGTGATGTCTCATTTACAAAACAGACTTTTAGATCTGGGAGAAAAATAATCACCCTGTTATGTAGAATATCTGCCTTCCTAGCTGCAGCCTGCTAACTATGACGAGGATTGGAGGTGATGAATGTCCTTCAAGGATTTCTGAACATGCCTTAAACTAGCCTCATTCAATTTGATGGGGCTTGGTGGAGCCTTATTATAAATAGGTGGAGAAGCAAATTATATCTACTCTCTGTAATCTTTTTGGAGACCGAGAAAGTCACCGGATATGAGGATGTTGTCCCCTGACTTCTGAATTCAACAAGACTTAACAATACCAAATAAAGCTCAAGACATGTACTTAGAAACTAAAAGAAAAGGAAAACAGATCAGACCAAAGGAACCATTCATCCTCTTCTGAGTTGCTGCGGCTTCTGAGCTGGACCCCTTGGAAAAGGACTGAAGAATTATGAAAGGTTTGGCTCAGCGGGAGGAAGGAGTGTTCACCAGATTGCCTTGCAACAGGCAGTGCAGGAAATTATCCATCAGGTGGGAGAAGATAACTCTGCAATTCCATCCAGATGAGCCACAATCAGAAAAATGAAGGGTTGAAAAATGAAACAAAGTGAAATAAAGTAAAATAAAATAAAGTGGGATGGAAGGAGGTGGAATGAGGAACTGAGGAGGCTAGCAGCATTTGAAAACATGCCAACTCCATCTACTCCTGGACCTTAGAACTATTTTTTTTTTCCTATGATTCCATTTCCAAACTCTGATTCACATCTCCTCTCTTTTTTAGAAGTCCGGGATGAACCTAAGTGAGGTGAAAAACAGCATCAATTGATCAGAAGGCAGGGGTGTGAGATGTAATTATTGAAATAAACACACACTTTATCAGTTAGCAATGAAAGGGTTCCCATCACCTCTGAGCCTCATTCCCTGAAAAGCGCAGAGATACCAGCAGTGAATCTTATCATGAGGTTCAAAATCCAGGAGATGTGAAGCAGCGGACTTAAAACACACAACAGAGAGGATCTGGAGACAAATTATGCCAACTGAAATCCAGTGTCCTTTCCTTGCATTTCTTTTCTTCCAGAAAAGCTGGTAAATATCTGTGTGTAAATTGGGCGGTCAAAAAATATTGTTTTTCTAAAAGGAATGGAAAATTTGCCTTATAGCGTGTGAAAAGATCTTTCGGTCATCACCGAGTGTGAGCAAGTCTGAGCTCACCCTGGAATTGCTTGTCCAGGCATAAAGATCAAAAGTCCCCTGTTTGGAGCAAGCTTGCTTATCACTGCGTCAGGGATATCGCAAGCCTGGGGAGCCAGGCACAGATACTCATCATGAAACCAGAAGTCGCTGCTCTGGAGAAATGGGTATTTCAGTTCTGCCTTCTCCCGGAAGAAAGAGGAGGTGGGGGAGGGAGGGAAAGAAGACAGAAGGGAGGGAGAAAGAGAGATATGGGGGAAAAATCGCTGCTCAACTAGACAGGTTACCATTCCTCAGTTCTTTCTTTTTTAATGTTACACTGTAATTTCCATTTGAAATAAATTAGAAGTATACAAATGGGCAAAAAAGAAAAGAAAACTGCTGTTGACATTTCTTGAATATTCTTCAAAAACTTTATATTTAAAACAAAATGGAAGATATTAACTTCTTTCTTATATTGTTTATCACACAATATATGTCATAATGCCTTTAATTCTTCTGCTGTTTGTAGTAACATATTACCATAAACAACTTGTAGCTAAATGTTTCCTAACCTCATTCCTTGCATAAATTCGTAGGGGTGCTGAATCAAAGATGCACATATTTTGTGGCTTCTTAGAGTGATTGTTGCCAAGTTGCAACCTTGCAAACATTCAGCCCCCAGCACACACACACATTTGTCCATCTTCACTTCCTTCTGGTGTACCTGTGGTTAACACTCGGAACTTTCAATCTTTTCTTCTGTTTACCTGATGATGTAAAAGTGGTGTCTTATTGTTATTCTAATTTTCTTTGCTTTACTTAGGTGAGATCAAATGATTTTTTCATGTGTGTATTGTCCACTTGGTTTTTAAAAATTAATTTGTTGATCATACCTTTGGTCCATTGTGGCACTTACCTATTTCTTCACTGGAATCCTTTATATAAAATATATTTTATTAGCTTTAAATATAAGTTGTATAGTTCTTCAGAGTTAGTCATTTCCCCTTTAACTGTTCAATAGTATTTGCCATACACTATTTTTAAATTTTGCAGATAAAAATGATGATTTATGTGTTTGTAATCACATTTACAAAGTTCTCCATTTATCTCTGCCCTTCAGGATGTGGCTTTTAAAGATAACTATGAACAATATTTCATCCATGGTGAGTCTTGATATAGTTTTAAACTAAAAGTGCAGAGGCAGTGAAGAGAAGTAGTGAGGCTTAAGTTACAGTAGAATAAAACATAATTTTGCTTATCAAGTTGATTTGCTTTTGCTACTTTGTCATAGAGCAGGACAAATCCAGTGAACACATAATGATCCGCACATGTACGCTGCTTCTCCATTTGCATGTTCCATCCATTTGGATCTGTTTCTCTGGGGGCAGGGGTTCTAAGCAGACAAATTCACCTCACTTAAGCTCCTTCCACACCCTTGAGCACCTTACATGATATATGCCATTTTTAATCCAGTGGAAGTGACAGCTGTAGAGCAAGAGGCAAGGGACTGTTGTTAAGGGACTCAGGAGGCAAAAGTGATCAAGCCTTGGGAGTGGCTTACTTCTACTCACAATCACCATCTTTCCACAGACTAAAGTCCCAGGGAAAACTGGCTCTCTGAATTCGGGATGGGGGCATGTGCTTTGCACTTGGGAAATCCGCCTTAGTTACATGAGGTTATTTTGTACAGCAGGATAGCAGCCAACAAAACCTGACCAATGTTAGAAATCCACTCTACTAAGCCTCCTGCTTGCAGTATATATCAGCTATCTCTTCCTGCCCAGCACTTATTTTCTTTTCTTGGGTTGATAGCAATTTGATTTTCCTTCTGGAAATTTTATTGCCCTTAGGCTCCAAATATAGTCTTGAACTGCATGTTGACATTTTGGTGAATGATGGACTGCATCTAGGACAATGGTCCCATAAGACAATATTGCCTACCTTGTAACCATCTTAGTTTGTACAAATATATTCTCAGGATGCTCATACAATGACAAAATTGCCGAATGACACATTTCTCGGAATGTATCCCTAGCACTAAGCAACACAGGACTATATAATTTGTCAAAGGAGATGCTGAACCCATCCCTTCACACTGGCTTAGACATACTAGTGATTGGCTAGTGATTTGACCAGTGAGAGGGTTCCCTTCACCTCAGCACAGTGATTGGCTCATAAATGGCCACATGACCCAAACCAAAGCAATAGCATTAAATTCTTAGACTTTCATTGTTCTTATTGGGAAAGAAATACACCCTTTCCAAGGGAGTAGAGATACCAAAGGGAGAGGTTGTGTGCCTGGGGCTTTTGGTTGCCACCTTACACCATCAAGGGTGGAGTGAGCCTGAATGAAATCAGTCTAGCAAGTAACCCAAGAAATAGAAAGAGGCTGAGTTCTGATGACAACAGAGAGTCCCTAGACTGATCCAGGCCTGAATTGGTATCCCCACCTAAACTATTTTCCCTCTTCAACAAATTCCCTCTTCTGCTGAATTCCAAGTGAGATGAGATTTTTACCACCTGAGCAGTATTTTTGCATCAGCTTCATGTTAACTCTGAATACCCTGGCAATCAGCCACGTGAGGAAAATGTCTTGATGTGGGGGTCTGGGAGGTAGCCCGACACCCACTAAGTACTTTTCCGTCCTGGGCTGGTCACTTTATCTGTGTGGGCTTACTGGTCTGATCTATGGAGGAGGTTGTTGGAAGGAACTTTAAATATCTCTTAAAGGCTATAAGTTTTGGCTGTGTGATAACACTGTGTCAACACTTCAGGTTAATCTGAGGTTCTGTCTCCAACTGCCAACTCTACAACCCAGTGACAAATGACACTGATTTATTTTAAAAGTTGAAAACGAAATCTGAAGGACCACACTATCCTTTAAGGAACCAGCGGATAGAGCGGGACTATCTCTAAGACATTGTTAGGATGCAGATTCCTCCGGAAGTGTGTTAATGAGTTGAGTAATATATTACTACATCAACCACCTTAATCATGTATAGATTAGTAATCAATATTTTGTTTTAAAAAGCTCTGTCTGTGGGGCCGGTGAGATGGCTCAGCGGCGTAAGCGCCTGCCTTGCAAGCGCGAGGGCCCGAGTTCGACTCCCGGAACCCACATACGAAAAAGGGGCCGGTGATATCGCTCAGAGGCACGGGCGCCTGCTGGCGCGCGAGGTCCTGAGGTCGACCCCCCGGTACCCACCAAAAAAAAAAAAAAAAAAAAAAAAGCTCTGTCTGCCCCCCATCCTCTAGTTTTGCCAAACCAAAGTAAATGAAGACCCTGATAATATCAGTGGATGACACAACAGTTCAGAAGTGACATTGTCTGCTCCAAGGAGGCACAGGGAAGCTGGCACACCGCCAACCCTCCTTCTTCAGATCTCCAGTGTTCACTTTGATGAGTTAGCAGTTCTCAAAACCGCAGACACGGGCATGGAATGATCTCTCAGAAATACCGATTGGACTGTGCAATTCCGTTACTTCTAGCTCTTCATGGATTCCTCAGTGCCTTCGGGATATGGTTAAAACCTGTTTTTCATGGCATGGGAGGCCCTTGGAATGTGATCCTTCCTTTGGTCCCGTATTGCAGCACCACATCCTCTGTTTTCTGTGTACCTTACCTATGCTAAGCCATGCAGTTGAGGCATATAAAACACTGTACTCTGAGTAACATTCCTAGCATTTAGCAAATGCTTATAGGTGTTGGTGTCACACTGCGCATTAGTTATGCTCACAATTCCCTAAAGATGCAGCACTGGTCCTGGGCATGTTTGCCCTGCATCCATCATCACCCTTCCTTTGCTCTGTTTTTATCCACCATCATGTGACCCCTGCAGGCAACATTTCCCAGGCTTTGTGTCCCAGATTTCCAGCTGGTTAGGTTTGGCCACAGGAAGCACTGGCAAAGTAGTGGAGGATAGAAAGATGGGAGAAGCCAGGGTTTGTCTCTTCTTGCCACCTTGGGTGGATCCTGCAGCGGTGATATCTTTCTGGTAGTTCCAGCTCTTGCCAAATAGGTCCACTATGGTTTCAGCTTCTGGCCCTTTTCCCCCATATCAGAGGTAGTGGTGGTTTGGCTGCTGATACTCAGCGCATGGCCTCATCACCATGTTTAACACTCAGCATCTCTCTCTACCATATGGCCAATCTGCTGCTGTAAATTCCTGTGCTATAAACACGTGAAGAGGCATCTGGTTTCTTAGCTGATTTGTATAACACATTCTCGTACTCAGGACTTGGCCTCTGCTCTACCCCTGCCTGCTCGGCCTCGAGGCAGCTCTTGGTCGTCCTTTAGGACTCTGTTCTGCCATTGCCTCCCCTCTGGAGCTGCCTCAGTTTCTCCACCCACTTCTTCCTTTTCTACACACCTCTCTCATAACAAGTGGATTGTTCCTGGAAAATCCACTATGGACTTGATTTTCTGAAAAGCAAGCATTTTATGTTATCCAAACCACCTCAAATTTATTATTTAGAAGATGGCAGAGGTCGCCGGATGAATGACTAAATGCATAATTAAAGAAGCACTTCGCAAATCTAGATAAAAACCATAGTAAACTGTTGTAACAAGTACTATAAGTTACTCACTCCATCACCTCATCCTTTTTTCCTGGTAACTAAACCCTACTTCTGTTTGGCATCCATGTTCCCAGTTCCAGGAGGCGCTTGTTCCCTACCTGCCAGGCCAGGTCCAGGTGGTGATGTGGCGGTGCAGTCCCATGAAACAAGCTGGAGACTGCTAGGGACACTTCCTGGAAAGTTTGCTTTCTTGATGAAATGAAAAAGCTACTCTTTCTTCCCACCCTGGTTTTTCTGTGCCTTGAATGATGGGATATCTGGAGCTTTTGCAGCTAACATGAAACTACAAGACAATAAGCATGAGGGGAAAATTCAATATATTTAGCATAGCAAAGCAAAACATAAAAATAGTGCAGATGTCTTATAGCATCAAAGAATTTCTCGATATGAGAGAAAAATTAACTCTTCCTTTTAAGCTATTGCTTTGATTTTATGTCACTTGCAGTCTGCATTTCTAATAGCAGAATATGCCACTTGGGGATAATCTATTGCTCCCTTTTATCATCCTAAATAAAGGGTGGCACAGTCATAATTAGATTATCTAATATCTGTTGCTAATTTTAGGAGTGCAAAGACAAATAGTAGGATAATGGATGAGATGGTTAACTGTATATGTTTACTTGGCTAGGCCCGAGCCCTGCCCAGGGGCAGGCGTCTTCCCAGACAATTTTCTGCCACACACAGTAAGTGTCTCCTCACCTTGGGGTTCGTGCTTACTGATCTCATTCCAGTGTCCAGGGTTTTCTTTGTTGTTGTCCTGTCTTTTGCAACTGGGAATAGAAGGCTATGGGATGGGGAGAACCTATCACCAGCAAAAGATTATTTATGAAATCGGAGTTTTGCTCTTTAACTTCTGAACATCTTACTGGGTTGAACAGCTAAAAAATGACACCATTGCTGAGCTGTGGGATGAAGTCTTAGCGGAGCACAGATGCGAGTGTAGGTCTCACCAGCTCTCCCTACTGGCTGTGTGTTCTGTGACATGCTGGCCTCCAGGGCAAGCAGGCAGTGGGGTCAAAGATACAGAACTGGCTAGAGGAAAACTCTAGACTCAAATTCATGACTGATATACCACAGTGTGGGCACTACCTTATCTTGCTTTCCAGCTCTCTGAAAGATCATGCGGCAGGTTTTCTTTCTACAGCCAGGAGACGGTTCTCGATTCTCCAGTGAGCTTCCCTAGACTCCTCTGCCCTCCTGTTCTCCATCCTTGGCCCCTCCTGGGCAGCCACTTCCTTTCTTATGGGGCTGCCAGTGTGGGGGTGGAGGGACATGCGGTACAGTCCCAGAGCTGCATTATGCAATCACGTAATATATCCCAGGCCTCCGGACGTTTGACAAACTGGAATATGTGTTTAGATTTCTAAACTCGGAGATATTTCAGAGCAAAGAAGACCTGGCTATGTCCTCCAGATGGTTACAAATGGTTTCACTCTTGAGTCTAGTAGGGTTGCAGCTGCTGCCGGACTACAGCTGTTTACAAGAGTCTGGCAAGGAGAATGTGTGGGGAATGTCAGTTTTGTAGGCCTGCTTCTTCCTCCTTTAAGAGCACATCTATCAGGTTCAAGAAGAATTTCCTAAGGAGCCACAGAGAGTTTAGGCCCCAGAACTGCTCATTGCAAGCCTGGTATATAGTGTGCCAATGGGTCTGTATGAGGTTCCCGGGGTTGCTGTAACAAATTACCACAAACGAGATGGCTTCATACAACAGAAATGTATTTTCTTACCTTTCTAGAAGCCAGATGCCTGAATTCAAGATGTCAACAGGGCCACGCCCCCTCTATAGGCTGGAGGGGAGAATCCAGTCCGCTTCATGCTTCTGGTGCAGTCAGCCCTCCTGGACTCGTGGCTACATCACCCGGTCTCTACCTCTGTGGTCACATTGCTCCCTCCTCTTCTGTCTTCTCCTCTGTTATCTTTAAAACAAACAAACAAACAAACCCTTGTCACTGTGCTTAGGGCCCATCCAGACAATGTAGGATGATCTCTTCACATCCATTCGATTATGTCTGCAAAAGCCCTTTTCCCATATAAGAGCACATTCACAGGCTCCAGGATTTAGGACACGGACATCGCTTTTAGGAGCCCCATTCAGCCTGCTACAGGTTGTATTAGCAAGGGAGAGAGAGGCCATGGTAGGGAAGGAATCAGCTGTCTACACAGGATTCTGCCATCAACCCAGCCAGCTCAGCCCCTAATCCTATTTTTGGGTCAAGCGGAAATGCATCATTTCCAATTCACAGTTGGTGGTATCAAAGTACAGTGACTTAAGCTGTGGTAATGCTTATGTTCTCACTCAAGGAGAAGCTCAGAGACAGACAGCCTAAGACTATGCTTTTCCACCATCCTCTGCAACCCAGGTGCCATCTGTCCTTCTCCTCGTCTTAGTTCAAGGCTTCCATCCTGAACATGGTTCAGCCAGGCTACTGAAGCTTCAGCCATCACATCTACATCTCAGGCAGGCAGAAGGGAGGAAGAGTGAGAAGGGCAGATGACAGGTGCCCACTGAGCCAGCTCACTTACGAAGCTTCAAAGAAGGCACGGTGCTTATGTCTCATGAGCCAGAACATAATAACTCCTAGCTGCAAGGGAAGCTGAGAAAAGTGTGTGTGTGTGTGTGTGTGTGTGTGTGTGTGAGAGAGAGAGAGAGAGAGAGAGAGAGGTGTCTAGGCATACTGCTATATTGAATAGAGTGGAAGGTGAGTTAGTAAGGAAGAAGGGAGACATGGGGTAAGCAGCTAGTGCTCTGTACTGCAGCGCCTTGCCATGCATTCTCAGCCCCCGTGCAGCAGAGCCAGAGAACACAATCAACTTCTCTACCTTGTAATAAAAATAGACAGAGCTGACATGTGAGGGCTCAGTGTGTGCCAGTCCCTGCGCACGATCTACTACAGGCTCATTAAGCCTCACAACAACTCCCTGTAGTTGGACTTCTTACAGCATTTACAGATGAGGAAACTGAGGCTCAGGGAGGTCATTTGCCAAGGGTCACAGGACTAGGAAGTGGCTGAACATCTGGAATGTCTTCCCTTCTCTCCGCTTAGTCTAAACTTAAGCTGCTTCCCCCAAACCCCAAATCAAGCGTCCCTTCAGCATGATGCCTTCTTCCTCTGCCCTCAGTGGCCATCCTCTCTCTTTCCACTCCCTCCTAGCCTTCTCCCAGCCCTGTCAAACCTTGGTACCCTTTTTCTGGGGTCCCACACACTTAGCACTGGGTTGCCTTGTGCTTTCATCCTCTTGGTTTGTGCATTGCTTAGGCAGTGTTTGTTTTGAAAACCCAGTGATGGGTTTCACACTTTTATATGTCCCCTGAGTCCCCCAATGCCACTGTCACCTCCACACCTCCCTCCCTCATCTCCCTGTGTCACACTGTCTGACAGCATAGGCTCAGTCCTGGACTCACTAAAGTGCTGTTCCTCCTTCAGGGACACATCCGTCAGGTTCAAGAATGTGTTGCACGCATGCACACACACACACAAACACACACACACATGTTATAGCCCTGTTCAGCCAGACGTAGCTCAGAAGAAGGAAAGCAGCCGCCAAGCAGGAGCAGGTGCAGCCCATCTTGATGTGGCCACTCCCTTCTCCCGTGTACCCAAGGACACACAGCTGCAGATGGCGCTCTGCGAAGATGGGACTCTGCCAGAGTTGACGGAAGAGAGCAGGACACACTCAGCCACTGTTCTTTTGGCCTTGGCTCACCCATCCAGCAGGAAGAACTCACTAACAATCTGTGGGCTGCCACCTGTGGGACAGTTTACAAACACCAGACTCTCAGACCAGTATGCCACACCCTCATCCGGGGAGGAGATGGGTGAGCACCCAGGGGACCTGGACAACATTCTTGCCTCTAGCTTGAGCTTGCCCTTTATCCTGAGCTTGCCCAGGTGGCCAACTCTTCTCTCACTATTGCCCATGCAGAGGGCTCCTCAGGACAGAACCCAGCGCAGGGCTGCATAACCGGTGTTTCCCTAACTTTTTCTGATACGGCCTGGGAAGTGGAAGCTCACGGCTACGGTGGGCTCGCTGTCTCTCCCAGCCTTTGCTTTCTGCCTGAGCTTCTGAACTGGCTTCAGAAATCAGCACTGGGAGGAACAGGCTCTTTGTTACGTGTACCTTGTTGATCCATTGAGTATCCCCCTTCCTTCATGTAAGATAGGTTGTAAGTGACTCTATCTAGTAGGTTTAGGGAAAACCCCCAATCCTGCCCCATTCAGTGCTAACAAGGATCAGACAGAGAGCTGACGTTGCATTGAACTGTTCCCCACGACATCACCTTAATGTTTGACTACTCCTGCTGCTTTGCTACAAGCTACAGCCTAATAAAGGTTTACACTGGTGCAGACCGAGCTACACTAATGAGACGTGCTCACATCACACAAGTGAGATAGGCTCAGTAAGAGACTAACTATAATAATACTTAAATAGAATAATTATAACAATATATTGTAAAAACAAGTTTGCATTATGGGGCCATTTTAAGCAAAGTAAGTGTTACTTAAACACAACCATGGAGATACAGCAGTCAATCCAAAAATGAAGACAACTACAGTGGACAGGCATCATATACACCCGGATACACTGGACAAAGAAATGACCCACACCCCAGGTGGGTGGCATGAAACAGTGCAAAATTTCACCACACTACTCGGAATGGTATACAATTTAAAACTTAAGAATTGTTCATTTCTGGAATTTCCCTTGCAATATTTTCAAGACCGTGGTTGACCATCAGTGACTAAAACCGTAGAAGGAGAAATGGCAGAGATGGCTGTTACTGTTATTCTTTCCTTCAGCACTGTATCTGCAAGATTCATTGTGTTATTCATAAAACATTAGTATTTAATTTTTCTTTGCTGTGTAGCATTCCATCATATGAATTAATATGCCACCACTTAATTGTTTCCTAGTGGATGGACATTTGAGATGTTTCTAGTTTGGGGCTATCAAAAATAATAAATAAACTGCTATGAGAGTTCTTGTCCAAGTCTTTTTCGTGTCTATCAGTCCTCTACTCTAGTTCCCAGTCTCTCCCTCAGAGAGGACTCAGTCAGTCCTCTCTGATGTGTCCCCACACCAATCCCACGGGGGCCTAAGGAGACCTTTTATTCAGCGGTCAGCTCCTCACTTCACCTGCGTAATGAAATCACCGCCTCTGAGACACCTCTGAAAAGCGTAACCCTAATGAACAAGAGCGGTCGCGTGTTTTTGCTGTGATGGTCAGATATTGTCAAAGAGACCGCTGTGACCTTCAATGGCAGCATCTGAGTCCCTCAGTGTGTGGGGCTGACTGCTCTAAAGCTTTCAGGTGGCTTCAAGGGCCCAGGCAGTCCAGACTCAGCCTCCTTGAGGGTGCAAGTCCTTAGAGGAGAGTGGACAGGGAGGTGCTCCACAGGCATCGCCTGCCCCACTGGGGAGAATACCTCAGATCATTTGATGGGTCCTAACCCGAAGACAGCAGCTAACTCCGCCTTACAGAATGCTCCGGCAGTGCCTCATGGCCCATTTTTTATCCCACTATTTTCACTTCTTGCTGGCAGCTGGTTTTTCTACTTGATTTCTCTCTGTGTGCATCAAGGTGTGATCAAAAGGAACCAACTTTAACCTACAACTTTCCTCTTGCTCTTGAAATGTGACCAATCTAACCAAACACAAGCTTTACTGAGAGTTAGGTGAATATGATTTCACTTTTGGATGCCAAACACTAAGTTCTGTCACTGTAGAATGACTCTGTACCTCTCTTCCCTCCAGCTGGAGAAATCCTGCCAGGCGGAGGAACACAGCCTCCTCTGTTAGGCCCCACCGCCCGCCCCGGGGTGCCCTGAAGAGAAGCTGTGAAGGGCTCGCTCCCTCCCAAGGACCCAGCTGAAAGCGCAGTCCTCTCAGTTCATCCCAAAGAAGCATTTCAGAAGAAATGCAGGTTCCATGACTTCTTAGTTTAACGTTTCATTCCAGAAACATTATTTATCTAATGGTGTGAATATAAATCTTGGTTTTTATCCTCCAGGGGAAAAAGACAAGTGTAGTTGGGCTTTTGCTTTCATTTAATAAGTAGACTAATATTTTATAGCAGTTTTAGGTTCACAGCAAAGTTGAGCAGAAAATACAGAGTTTCCATATGTCCCCCGTTCCCCTTCCTACACACAGTCTTCCCTCACAGTCAACATCCTGCCCCAGAACAGTATATTTATTACAGTACTTATTGTAACACTGACCCATCATTATCAATCAGTGATAATCATGATCTATAATTTGCACCAGGGGGGACACACATTCTGTCCTGAGCACCACCACAAAGAGGAAATAGTTTAATGAACCAAGTCACGTGGACAAGTTAATGAGCCTGTGTCTAAGTAAATTACTGTTCTCTAAAGTAAGCTAACTGATGGTCCCCGAAAGGTGTATCCATGTCCTGGAATGTGAGTGTGACCTTATTTGGGAAAAGGATCTTACAGGTGTAATTAAGTTATTGCTATTGAGATGAGAAGATTATCCTGGATCATCTGGATGGGTCCTAATCCAATGAGCATCCTTATGAGACACACAGAGGAGAAGACAGACAGAAGAGGTAGAGGTGCTATGACTATAGCACCAAAGAATGGAGTGATTTAGCCATGAACTGGGGAAAGCCAAGAGCCATCAAGAAGCTGGAAGAGGCACAGAGCAGTTCTTCGGAGCCTCCAGAAGGGATGTGGGACTGCCTGATTTAGGCTTCCAGATGGTATAGTTCTGTTATTTTAAACCATCTAATTTATGAAAATTTGTTACAGCAACCAGAAGAAGAATGCCCTCCAAAGGACATTTTTCCTTAACAAATACAATATATTGATTGATGGTAATTGTACTGGATGTTGTCGTTCATTTTGGCCATCCACCACCCAGATCGCTTCCCTATGTTTAGGAATGTGTCACGTACAGCATATATGATACAGTCTCCTTTAAGCACAATTGTTCATTCTATAAAGGTTTAGCCTTTCACATTTGGTTGAAGACATGCATTAGCTTGGATGTTATACTCTATTTTTTTCCATCATCCATATTTCCTCCTATTAAACTGAAAGTTCCCTTAGTGCAAAAAAGCCATTTGCCACAATGTTTAGAAGTGCATAACAAATGTGGGTGCATAGTTAATATTGTTTGGCCATAAAGAGTCTAAATGTCCTCCATGAACTAAGGAAGTAAATCATACTTATAGAAAAATAGATTCCTAACCAATCTCCTTCCTTCTGGTCTCCCTTTCTCCAGTCTCTCCACCATCCTATAGCTGGGCTCACTTTTCTAATATGTAAACATGATGATTATTAAATATTTTCATTTGTTTTCCTTTATATACAAACCAGAGTTGAACATCTCTTCATCAAACATGGGAGAGACTTCTAGCTTCAAACTTCCTTATAGGCTAAGGTGTCATATATCCACTCTCAACCCCTTCCGCTCTCTCATGATATTTTAAAGTGATAATCACTAAAAGGAGACTGTTCGTTACAGTACTATCCTGTTCTGACTAATACATTCATTCTTTTTTTTTTTATGTGGGTACCAGGAGTCGAACTCAGGACCTCGTACTTGCCAGGCAGGTGCTTATGCCGCTGAGCCATCTCACCGTCTCAATACATTCATTCTTGAACAGCTGCTGAGTGTCAAGATCTGTGTTGCTCTCAACTCTCTTAAAAGCTAATCACTCCCTTGGTAATTTCATAGCACTCTGTTGTTGTTTTAACAAAAATTTTTAAAATTATGTTTAATTATATTTAGATTTGATAGAATAATATCTGTTATTATACTGCTTGGAAATGATAGAATTAATAAAATAATATCTATTAATAGACTGCTTGGAAAATAGTTTTTAAAAATTATAAGCCTACCACTTACAAAATGATGTTTGCATAATTCCTTTCTCAGTGTAATAGTCGTATTTTTTCATAGCATAATTTTAAAGTAGACTTTATTCTTGTCTCATTTCAAAAATTACTTTAAGGCAAGATAAAGTTCATGTAATTTTGTATCTCACTTCTGCTCTTCGTACAGTGGTATAAGTATTTTTCCACATTGAAAGAGATTTCACATCATCTTTAACATCTATGCAATACGCACTAATGGATTGGCTATAATTTAATTAATTATTCTGTTTAGGGGTATTTGTTTCATGTTTATTGTAGAGAATATTATGATGATGAATATAATCACAAAAACAGCTTTTTTATGTTTTGGCTCATTGTCCTAAAACATTCTCAGAATGGGATTACTGCTGTGAATATTTTTATGGGCCTAATATTTCCTAATTGCTCTCTAGAAAAAGTTATATTAATTCGCAATGTTAAGATCAAGGGCAAGAAATGCTCATATTACTGTCCTCCCCTTTATCATTTATATTATCCCAAGTCAGGCACTGTCTAGGTATATTAACAAACAAATCAGATTACAATATTCTTGTCTTTAGGTTTTGTCATTGTTGTTACAGAGTAATTAGTGTTCATCTTACCTCCTTACAAGTACACTATGAGCAACCAGAGATAAGGGAAGAAATTGTAGCTTATTTATTTTTCTTTTTCCATCACTTTTCATCCCAAGATTGTTACACAGGAGATGCTGGGTGCTGGTTTGTGCATCAAGAGGCCTATAGGAATACAAAAGGTACAAAGCTATGTCTCTAGCTGCCTAATATCTGGGCATATTTTAGCTTAATGCTTTGCATCCACCATAATAAAAACTGGCCTATCTACTCTCACCAACCTGAGAAAGATGTCAATTCCATGATTACCAGTGATGGATGCCCATCAGACTCACTGGAGAGTTAAAAACAAAACAAAAATTTCATTTGTGGCACTTATCCCCAGACCAATGAAGTCGAAGTCTCCAGTAATTTTTCAAGCTCTCTGATGATTTTAATGTGCAGCCAGGATTGAAAATCACTACAGAGGCTGGGAGATTTAAAGGAGGGTCAGGTGAGAGCACCTGGAAGGTGTTTCTTCTAGTAGACAGGAAACAGCTGTGCTCTGCCTTGCTTTCCTTCTTTTCCTGTATATAAACAGCACCCATTAATCTAAACTCTTCCCCAGGGGATCTTGCCATTGATGTAGAAAAGGCCTCAAGCCAATATTTGATGGAAGGAATAATTCATTGTAGACACTTAGTATAATCTTGGAAAGCTATACAAAATGGAAGCCCGTGGAGGCATGCAGTTTGTTCTGTTTATTACTGTGTCCCCAGAACCTAATACTATGTCTGGGGATGCTCGTTTCAGCACTCAGTCCATTCTGACTGATCCACTTTTTGACTCTTCTGTGAAGTCTTCCTCCATTTTCCCAGGAAAAAATGAAACCATCATCCTCAAGGTACTTTTGCATTCACCATTCCCAGAGACAGGAGAAAATTCTGTTATCCAAATGGCAGTCACTGGTGAGGATTCTTCTTGCAGACTGGCATCTTCAGGTGGCATCGTAGGGGCAAGTGAATTCCTGCAGGCTGGCAGCTGAAGCCAGTGCAGCAGCCCTGCCATCCTGGGAAGCTGATCTCACACCAGCTACTACCAGAAAGGAAATGAGGGCTTTCAGCAGGGCCCCACTTGATGTATAATGGCTTAGGATGGGGTCTATTTCAGATGAACCATCTGGTTTAAATTCATGCTCTAAAAAAGGATAAATAGGAACATCAAAGCCATCATCATCTTTTCTTCCACCCCTAAATAATGTAAATAACAAAGCCAACTTCTTTTGTTCTTTTTCTCTAAGAATGTTCAGACCAGGAGCCCTCATTATAAGTCTGGAAAAAGCAATTTTTACAGGACACCTTGAAATACTATCTTTATAAGCCAACACTGTTCTTTTTGTGTAAACTGTGAGCACTTGTTTAGTTAACATATACTAGAAATTAAACCTGATAGTGTAACTGTAATGCATAAATAACAAACACTTGGAATTTTCTGGTATTTGTGTTTGGGATAAGTGTTTTACCATCTTGATTCTCTACTATGTAATAAACAGGAAATACTTCTTATAAAGTTCCAAAAAATAATTCAACCATGTTAAAAAAAAAAAAAAAAAAAAAAAAAAAAAACAGTAGAGGGGCATGTTGAGCAATTTAAAAGGTTATTTGTTGTTTGACTCTCAAAAAGAAATGGTTGCCTATGTTGGTGTCTTCTCCCTTATAAAATCATTTCTTGAAATCAAGAAATAGAGAAGAAACTCAGCTCTTTGGAGAGCACCGGGAAAAAGTCAGAATACATCTTATTTCAATTCATAACGATGGGAATGCATTCCCCATTTGCCCTGTAGCCTTAGCAGAACATTGAAGTTGCCATCTTAGCTTTTCTAGGGAACAATGCCCAGAGGGACAACTCTCTTTTTGGCTTCTGTTTCCAGCACTCTCTGTAGTCCCCACAATGTGGTAGATCAACAAGGAGTGCATCTTCAATTCCTGGTCAGACATAATGACGTTTACTCCCCCAAATATTCATATTCTGATTCACATAGTCTAGAGGCCAAGGTCTGTTTTTTCCTTCAGCCTGAAAGTACCTTGCAGAACTTTGGACCCTTAGGAAATACAAGAATTCTTCCACCATAACCCAGTATCAGCTATTGCTTTCCAATACATCTTAAGCAAGTGTCAGGCTTTTCCAACTGAGCTAAGTGACATTTAAAAGGGGCATTTGGGTAGGAAGCAGTAAATAGCTTTAGGAAAGAGGCAAGGTTATCTTGGATTTAGAGGTCTTGCAAATATTTATGCAAGGTGCTAAAAAGTAGCATCTCTCTTTCTTACAACTATTGGTCAAAGTGGGCTTATGACATTACTTTGTAAGTAAATATTGCCGCAACATTCTAAACAGATTTATTAGGCCTGTCACCAGCAGCCAAATATTTATGTAAGCTCCATGGGTTGAAAAGGTACTTTAAGGAGACTGTTTTAACCACAGCTTTGCAAATGTTTAAGGTAACATCCTGTCTCTTTGAAACCATCCCACCTAGCCATATCATTGTATTTATGATAAAAAGACAACAAGCTCAGAATGATGCATTATTTCCTGCCATCCAGAGTTAGCCTTCTATCCTTTTACCATAGTTAAATAGAAACAATAAATGATTTCAGAGAAATCCTTCTATATAATACCTAGGAAGAAGTCACTGAAAATGCTAATAGTGGGAGTTGAGATAGAAAATACAACTTTTGTAGCAGAAATAAATAAGAAGGAATACTTTTAAATGATGTGATTAGGTCTTGTTTAGAATATCCACATTGGGGCCGGTGAGATAGCTCAGTGGCATAAGCGCCTGCCTGGTAAGCGTGAGGTCCTGAGTTCAACCCCCGGTACCCACAAAAAAAAAAAAAAAAAAAAAAATAGAATATCCACATACATCTAATGGCTGTACTCATTTTTTCATCAAACTCTTTTGCTGTAGAAGTGCCTTAGTAACTACTAGGAAGTTTGGTCCCCAAATCTGGCCTGGTTGTCAGAATAAGCAATGTGCCTGTCTAGCTGAGTGGATCTGGGCTTTGCTAAGCTCTGACCTCTCCCATGTGGTCGTGGCCCTGTTGAGCTCAGTATCAGACTATGGCGTATCAGTCAGGACTCTTACAGTTGCAGGTGAAAGAAATCAAATTTGAACTAGCTTAAACAACAAAAGCCAGCCATGCACTGGCTAATAGAATAGCACGAGCCAGGTAATACATCTTCAGGCACTGTTGCATTCAGGTGCTCAGCAACATCGCCAAAATCCTTTGCTCTACTTTTTTTACCCTTACTCTCAGGAAGCTTTAGCTACCGTACTATAGTGGACAAGATGAGCATCCGTAGATGCTCTTTTTCACTGTGGACCCAGAGTGAACACACTCGGAGCAGAGCTCCCTAAGTAAGTCCAACTGGGCCCACGACCTGAAGCAAAGCCTCCCTCACAAACCAAACCTAGTTCGATCAACCCAAAGTCACTGCCAGATTCATGGGAAAAAGCAAGGATATTAATTCACTGAATTTGTGAGTAACTTGCTGCATGGCATTGTTATAGTGACATCTGCAAACTAATACAGTTAGGAGCTGGAAATATCTTTGGGGAATTGGTTTGCTTGGTGTTTATACCCTGTATAGTGAAGAAAGAAAGCAATTTGGAGAGTGAGCCGTTGCAGCTTCAGCAGGAAGGATCTTTCTGGGTGCTACGCAGCCTTTGCTCTGTGGAATCCAGAGGAGAGGAGCGTGAAACCTGTGTTCATCGTCAGCACTATCACCACCAATGACAGACATTGAGTACAGCTACCAACTGTTGGATAGGGACTGGAAGAGGTGCAAGGCAGGGCCAAGGTGCTAGAAAAGCTTACCACCTTGCTGGATCTCATTAGAAATACATCAGACTGTATTAACTCAGACTGGCCGGATTTCTCCCTGGGCTTGCTAGTTGAGGAATGAGATATTTATGGGGGGGAAATTTCTCCCAGATTCTACCTTCTATCCTAACCTTTATGTCCAGCAAGACTTCATCACAGAGGTCCTCCAAGATCACGTGGTGGGTGCATTGCCCTGCACTTAGTGAACTTCAGCAATCTTTCCTCCCCAGTGCTTCCCGAGGGTTTAGGGAAAGTAGAGCTTAAAACTCACTGAATCTGTTAGGTATAATCAAAATCCATTTCCTCCCTAATACTGCTGTTCTTACTTTCTCATTGAGGTTGCTCTTCAAGACCAGTAATAATTTGCAGGGCTGAGTACAAAATGAAGATCCAGGATTCATCCAAAAATTATTCAGAATTACAAGATGACAACCACAAAATATCAAGCCAAGTGTGTGCCCTTCTGCAATGTGGGGCCCACTGTGACTGCACAGGTGTCATGCCCAGGAAGCTGGCCCAGCTACCACCAAAGCACAGCTTAGATCACCAGTGCCTTCACATGTGTTAGGGGACCCACCAGCAAAGAGTACTGGGTAGATTCTACCATCTACTGTGGGGTAGAATCCAGTAGATGACCTCAAGGTTGTTCACTCAACAGACGTGGTACAAGCTCTTCCAGACGTCCTCAGGCAGAGTGATTGAGCCAGTAGAGGACAACCCCAGCAAGAAGTAGCTGCCACCTGCTGCCCATCTTGTTCCAGGTGGCAAATGATGACAGGCACAGCAGTGACTGGAAGCCATTCTGCAATCCCAGCACCCACCGGCTAGGCTTTTCCTCACTCAGAAAGTATTTCTGGGAGCCCCTAAAGTCTTGTGAATGCAGTCCAGACTTGGCTGTGGATTTGAGTGATCACAGATGTATTGTAAGGATTGAACAAGAGGCTAGCATAGGCTTTTCTCCTACCACAAGGGGTTCTGCCCAGGGCTTAGGACAGCACAGAAATGTTTTTAAGGACTCCACCAAGATGAGAAAATCACCCTGAAGTCTCAGATGTTCCACAGGCTCCCAGCCATACAACCACTGCTCATCACTGCTGACATTTGGCAAACATGCCTTCCTTTGAAGTCCTGGCAGGGCTAGTGCAAACTGTCCTGCTGGGGAACGGGGGCTGTTGAGGTAGGAAGGGTAGAGCAAGGACCCCACCCCTCCTTCCCCAAAGCTGAGAAGCTGGCTCATCTTTTTCTATAACATTAAAGCCTCTGTTACTGACGCAAAGCAATAAAGACTGATCCACTCTATGTCATCTTGGAAAAATTCAGGGCAGTGCTGCGGGCCAAGGGGAAAGCACCCAGTTTGTGTGCTCCTGGTTTGGCTTGAAGGAAATAAATGGGGCATGATTTAGTTAAAAGTGGGCATGGGCCGGTGAGATGGCTCAGCGGCGTAAGCGCCTGCCTTGCAAGCGCGAGGGCCCGAGTTCGACTCCCGGATCCCACATACGAAAAAGGGGCCGGTGATATCGCTCAGCGGCACGGGTGCCTGTTGGCGCGTGAGGTCCTGAGGTCGACCCCCCGGTACCCACAAAAAAAAAAAAAGTGGGCATATTCTACATCAGTGGTTCTCAAAGTGTGGTCCCTAGATGAGCAGCATCAGTGAGATGCAACCTATTAGCAATGCAGATTCTAAAACTTACTCCTCCCACCTAACTGCAGCGCTGTATCCATCAATCTATTTTTCCCCATCCTCACTCTCTCTTACTCTTCCTGCATCCATGAACCACTGTCCTACTCTCAATTGTCTGGCTTATTTCACTTAACACAGTGTCCTCCAGGTTCATCCATGTTGTTACAAATGACACAATTTCATTTTAGGGTGACTATAGTTAACAATAAAATGTCATATTTTTCAAAAAAGCTAGAAGAGAGCATTTTGAATATTCTTGCCACAAAGACATGATAACTAATGTTTAAGGTGATAAATATGGCAATTGTCCTGATTTGATCATTATGCAATGCAATATCACATTGTACCCCATAAATATGTACCATTATTATGCATCAATAGGAAATGCAGATTCCAGACCTCACTCAGGTCAACTGACCCAGAAACCCTGCAAATGGAATCAGCAAGCTGTGTTTAGACAAGCCCTCTAGGAGATACTGACACACCATTAGTCTGGAAACACACCCCTAGGGCCTTTGTGTGTCACAGACTGGTGATTTGCACAACCAAAATTCACTTTCTTGTATTTCAGGAGTCTAGAAGTCCAAATCAAGGTGTTGTCAGGGTTGGTTTCTAGTGGGGCCTCTCTCCCTGGCCTGCGGATGGCCACCTTCTCACCATCTGCCCACAGTGCCCTTTCTCTGAGTGCCAGCACTCTGGTGTCTTTTCCTCTTCTGACATGGGCACTAATCATGTTATGTTAGGGCCTCACCCTTGTGGCCCATATTACCTGAATTTTCACCTTAACAATCCTATCTCTGAATTCAGTCACACTGACTCTTAGGACTTCAACATACAAGTTTGGAAGGGGCATAAGTTAGTCTGCAGGGGAGGGGAAGGAGGTGAAAAAAGGAATTAAAATGTGCTATGTGTACGTACCAACTCCCCACAAGGAATGTAGTCATTATGTATTGCAAACATGTACCAATAAAAACATACAGAATCTAATCAAGGTCTATACATCACACATAAAAATATGTCAGTCTGTAACAGTCTAAGATCACATCACCAGTTTTCAACAGTATGCATTATAAGAATGAGAACAATGAATTTCATCAAATGAAGCTATAGTAACAAGACAGGGTGATGGCTAGGCAAAGGCTTCACTACAAGCCATTAGGGTGCTTGATCTTCAGGCTTGCAGGTCTCTACCTCATCCAGGATGGATCTTCAAAAGTCAATTTAGTCACTTAAAATAGATAATATCTTATGAACTTAACAAATATTCTTGTCAGGAGATTACAGAATTTGCTTTCCAACATAGAAACTTACTTGAAAAAAAAACTAAGAGCACAAGGTTGCTTATACGTTGTCTAAAAGGTTATCATCGAATATTGTCACTGTATGGGCTCCAAAAAGATTCTCCAAAGAGGAGACTGGGACCGCAACTCACCCTGGGAGCTCTGATCTCCGCCATTGCCTTTGGACTTCCATCTCCAGGCTTCCGGTGCAGACCCTTCAGTGTTCCGTGCAGACCCTCTGGCTTCCTGACGCAGACTTGCATGGGACTCCGCAGTGAGTGCCAGGTCTTCACACCTTCACTGGGTCCTCCAGCTCTGCAGCGCACAGACTGCACTTTTGCTTTCTCCCACGTCGGACTCTGCAGACGGCCACTGTAAGCCTACTTTGTAAATCCCACATGCATACATATTTAAATCTAATGAGCCATAAGTGATACTGATTTTGGTACCAGAAGTTTGTAAATTCATGTGTGTGTGTGTGTGTGTGTGTGTATATAATATAATATAATATAATATAATATAATATAATATAATACAATATAATATAATATAAACAGTATATGTGCTGCCAAAGTGAGCACTATATGTAGATTTTTAATGTTAAATCTATTCTTCTAATGAATCATAACTGATACAGCTGTGACAGGTCTGGAAGGCAAAAACAACAACAAAGAAGCCTCTCAAGTACAAACAAATTTAGGGAGTAAAGATATGGAATAAAAATATGGATAACATTGGATAACCCTGATTATGCCTTAGAAATAGTTTCTTTCTACATTTCTACCTAGTTTTATTTCTTCTATGCTTCTTCTTGCTCCTCTTTTCAAATTTATTAGCAATCTCTTGAGTTATTAAATAATTTGCTCATTTGATATATGATAACCTGTCATGTTTGGGGCACTGTATATGACATTGAAAATATCACAATAAAGAAAACAGACAAAACTCGTAACTTAATAGATCTTTCAATCTAAAGAAAAGCGAGATACTAAATACACAACTTTATTAACTGTGTTAATGTGTTATGAATAAAAAATAAAAGATATTTACTAGGATATCAAGAAAAGCTTCTTTGGTATATAAGGAGATCTAATCCTGACAGGAATTGATTCTGGGTAATGAATACAACTAAGGATTCATTATATTCTCTTTTGTATAACTTCGGAAATCCTCAAAAGAAAAGTTAAAAAATAAATGAAAGATAGTACATGGTAAACAAACAAGGCAAGGCAGGCAAGAACAGATACAAGTCAGAGAATTGCATCTAAACTGCATATCTGTAGAAGAAACATAAAGAAGTACAGCAAAGACTGAAGAAAATGACCAACAACATAAGAAGGATCTAATAGTACAGAGATGTGAATTCTCTCCCAAACAAATCCTTAAGCCAATGAGATTCTAATTAAAATCCTTCATATGTTTAATGTTTAACTTAATGAATACATTCTAAAGTTGATCTGTAAAATTTAATACCAAAGAATAAGACAAATATTTCTGAAAGACTAATAAAAGACTTTCAAGCTACAACATTAAAACAGCATAATTATGCAGTGATAGATAATTAGATCAAAGAACATTAGTACAAACAGATGAATACATGTACATGTACGACTCTTATATAATGTTAAAGGTTGACTTTGACATCTGACTTTGAAATCTGAAAAAAGATTTCTATATAATATCATTTGTTAAAATTATGAAAGATTTAAGAGTTAAAAAATATTCAAGATGGCTGCAGTGGCATATACCTGTAATTCCAGCTACCTGGGAGGCTGAGGCAGGGGGGATCACAAGTTCAAGTCCAGGCTGGGCAACTTAGTGAGACCCTGTCTCAATCCATCGATCACTTGATCAATCAATCAGGCTGGGAATATAGCTCAGTGCTAGAGTGCCCCTGGGTTTGATCCCCAGTGTTGCCAGCCAGATGGGGGTAAAATTCAAAGATGAAACACAAACATCCAGTAAACTTGTTACACAAAGAAGTCAAAGTATTATAGACGGCTAAGTGAGGTAAAAATATTACAGGCAGTCAGACAGGAATAGGGCCTCGAGGGAGTCAGTGCAGAAGATGAGCACACATTACAAATATGGCTGGAGGCGCATCTGTCGAAGGCTATTTTATCTTCATCAAGATAAAGATGAAATGACCAGGCCTACACACCTCCCTAGGGATAAGCAATAAATTAAAGATTATACTATAATTACTATCACCTGGTCCAATAAAGTCCAGATAGACATCAGTCACCCAGGTGGGTGACCAGGAGTTCTTTCCATGTACACTTGCTATGTGACCTGCTTCCCCATTGGATCAATATTACCTAAGGGCTACACTTGCAATTTTATTGGTTGATCATAATTTTGACCCACATTGTACCCACTCCATGATTTTCTACCCTCCTGTGATTCTGCTCTATAAAACTTCCTCTGTGGAGTGGGCAGCAACCCACTTTCCTGTCTCTCAGGAGCTATCTCTCTCAATAAATTTTTCCTACTCTTAAAAAAAATGGGGGGGGCCAGTGATATAGCTCAGTGGCACAAGCTCCTGCCTGGCAAGTGCGAGGTCCTGAGTTCAACTCCCAGTACCCGCATAAAAAAAAAGAAAGGAATGAGAATAACAATACCCAACATTAATGTAAGATTTCCATTTGCCAGATACTGTGCTACATGCTTTGCATGCATGATTATCTTTATTACTGTCCCTACTTTGCCACTTGGGAAATAGGCTCAGTATAGTCATTTTCGAAACACCATAGCTGATGAGAAAACCAGGAAGCCAGGCTCTAAATACTAGAAGAAGTCTGGCTCCAAAGTCTAAGTTCTTAACCATTAGTCACACAGTAACCACAGTTCTCTGTTACCATTCTTGTTTGTTGTTGTTTTACCAGTATATACACGTTTTATTATTTTATATAGCTGTATTAACATTAAATTTATGGATGTGCCTTATTATAAGTAAGTGTCGGAAAATTAGAGTTACGAGGAATTTTACTGTTTTATTTACATATTTGATGTTCCACATGAAGCTTTGATATACATAATGAAATAGTAACTACGATCAAGCAAATGAACATAACCATCATCTTGTATAGTTACTGTTTTGGCTCACAGATTCAGAGGTTTCAGTGCCTGGTTGTTTGGCTCCATTGTTTTTTGGATCTCTGGAGACAAAGTGTCATGGCAAGAAGCATATGGTAGAGCATAGCTGCTCACCTCATGGTGGCTGGGAAGCAGAGAGAGAGAGAGAGGAAGGAACCAGGGTCCCAATATCCCCTTTAAGGAATACCTCCAGTGACCTAACTTCCTTCCACTACATCCATCTCCTAAAGATTCCACCATCTCTCAACAGTGCCTCAGGCAGGTGACCAAGCCTTTAATACATGCGCTTTTGGGGGACATTCCAGATCCACCCTGTAGCCATCCTCATAGTGTATATTAGCTTTCCAGACTCACTCGTCCTACGTAACTACAGCTTTGCACCCTTTGACCGACATGTCTTCACTTCCTCTGCCAACTCCCTGGTTACCACCATTCTACTCTTCTACATCTTTTTAGGACTCCATATGTAAGTGTGATCGTACAGTGCTTGTCTTTCTGAGTTTAGCTTATTTCACTTGGCATAATGTGCTCCATGTTTATCCATGTCACAAATGGTGGATTTCCCTGTATTTCAAAGCTGAACAATATTCTGTTGTTCAATTATACCACAATTTCTTTATCCATTCATCCACTGATGGACAATTTAGGTTGACTTCATACCTTGGCTATCGTGAATAATGCTACAATGAATATAGGATACAGATGTCTTGTAACACACTGATTTCATTTACTTTGGGTAAATTCCCAAAAGAGTTGTTGCTAGGTCTGTCTGACAGTTGTATTTTTTGAAGAACTTCTGTATTGTTTTCCATAATAATTATACCAATTCAGATTCTCACAAACAGTATGCAAGTATCCCCCTTTTTCACGTCCTCACCGACACTCGCTAACTCTGTTTTTACTTTTTATTGTTGTTTGTTTGTTTATTTTGGTGACCCACAAGTATTGAAACCAGAGACTCATGTATCTTCAGGTAAGCAAGATGTCCACCACTGAGCTATTCCCCTAGCCTAACTCTGGGTTTTTGTCTTGTTTTGCTTTTGCTTGGTTGAGGGATTTTTGTGTTTTTTTTTTTTTTTAATAAGAGCCATCCTAACATATATGAGGTTATATCTAAATATGTTTTTGATTTGTACTTCCTTAATGATGAATGATACTGAATATTTTTGTATACCTGTTGGCCATCTTTATGTCTTTTGGGAAACAATCTACTCGGGTCCTTCACTCATTTTTTAATTGGATTATTGGGATTTTTGATATTAAGTTGTGTCAGCTCCTTATATATTTTGGCCATTAAACCCCTACCAGATACACAGTTTGGAAACACGTTCTCCTAGTCTGTAGGCTACGTTTGCATTGTTGATCATTTCTTTTTGTGTGTGTGCAGAAGCTTTTAGCTTGATGTAGCCGCACTTGTTTATATTTGTTTTCATTGTCTGAGTTTTTGCTTTCATAGCCAAGAAAAGTCACTGCCAAGATAAATGTCAGGGAATTTTTCCCCTATTTTTTCTTCTGGAGTTTTATGGTTTCAGGTCTTACATTTAGGTCTTTAATCTATTTCGAGAGGACGTTTGTATATAGTGTGAGATAAGGATCCAATTTCATTCTTACACAGTTTTGCTAACACCGTTTATTGAAGAGCCCTTCTGCCATGTGTATTCTTGCTGCCCTTGTCAAAAATTAGTAGACTATATATTCTTGAATTTATTTCTGGATTTTTTATTTCTTTTCACCCCCCTCCCTTTCAACCAGTTGCATGGAGGCTTCCATAGGCCTGAATCTCTTTGGTTTTTTGTTGGGATAAAATACAGAGGGGAATTGAAAAGGAAGTAGAGAGAAACACCAGATTATATTCATAGATATTCACTGAGTGCCTACTAGATTTAGTCCATGGCCTCAGCTTCCAAATTTTGCTGGAGGAAGCTTTAGTCTACCTACCAACAGAAGTTACTCTAAGATAGCTTTCAAATGTCAGAATAACATTTCCTCATCAGACATTAAGCTGCATGACATGTGGAGGGTTCAAGTGTCACTGACTGAATTCCCTGGGCCTGGTGCAGGGCCTGACTCACATGGGCTCCCAGGAAATACGTGTATGAGGAATTATTCAAGCAGGATTCCTTTTGGTGTTCTGTGCTTGTACAGAGCCTTCATTTTCATGTTTCAGAATACTGACTTACATACTTTGTTCTTTGATCCTAAAGTTTATAAAACCTTCATCCATGTGCCTCCCACTTAAGATATTAGAGAAAAACTTGGCTACTTATTGTTTTGAGTGCTTGGAGAAATTGAAAAAAATAAAACCAAATTAAGGTTGCTAACAGACTTACACCATTAGCTTTCAAGCCAAGTGTTTGTTTAAACAGTACCTAATCACAAGACAGTCTTTTTTGTTTTATCCACCACTGTCTGGAACACAAAATGAAAAGACAACACTAATGAATTTTCAAAAGCATTTTTTTGGCTGTAGAGAAGATAGCTGCAAAGAATCTAGAGTAGAATAGAAAATTCTGTGCAAAACATCCAAAACATGGTAAATTTTCAGGAGAGACATAAAGAAATGCAGCCACGCTGCTTCCTAGGTTTAAGAATTCAGCCTCACAGGTTGGCAGGGCTCTTGGCTTGTGCCTCAACTCCAGCAAGTCCACCTAAGAGAGATGTGTAGCTTGTTGGTTTCAAGTTATACAAATAGTTACTGATAGTACCAGAACTCCTACCCAGGCAGTCTGGCCCCAAAGCCTGGGCAACTTTTTTTTTTTTTTTTTTTTAAGACTGGACTCTTAACCAGAGTGCCACCTACTCTCAAAAGCAACCTGAAGTGAAATTTGGCACATAGAAAAATGTGCCCAGTGTCCTCCCCAACCCAGTCAACAACGGAAACCAGAATCTGAAATGAGTCCCAGAATTTCACCTGGTTTGGCCCTTGGCTATCACCAAGTCTTGAAATAATCAAGACACTTCAGAAAAAAACCAAAACAACGTGGCCAAGTTTACTCAACCACCAAATGGTGGCTGAATCAATAAGCATTTAGCATGTTCAGTTTGCTGAGAATTGACTAGATGATAAATCAGAAGCAGCCCCAGTGGGCTCAAGGGGTCCTCTTCTTTGAGCTCAGTTTGGACCACCCCAGGGTAAGGGCTCCAGTTCTGGGAGCCTGGATCTGACCCACAGGACTCCTGGGGCCTGGCACTCCATGTGTTTTCTCGTGGTTGTGCTAAAGTGCTGGCCAGGTCCCACAGGTAGCTGGAGGAACTTCTGTGGACACACAACCAGTCTCCCCACGGCTCACACAGCTGCCAACAAGGCTGCTGCCAACATCCTGACGCTACCCACCCCCGGAAAGAAGGGCTTTAGGGCAACGGCCCCTGTGGGCGTGTCTGAGGTGAGGGCACTCATACAGAGAGAGACCAGGCCAGAACGAGAAGGGAACAAAAGGGCCTGCCCTCCAGCAGGACTTGTGGGAGAACATCCAAGCCAGGTCTGCTGCTGTTTGGGAGAGAGTGGAAAGGCCAGTGAGGATTTTATTGTACGACACTTAATGCAATCCACTAGGGACACTGACCTCTGTTCCCTGGGATTTGGGAAGATGGGTATTCCCACCTGAAATGTCCAGCAGCACTTGTTTAGTGAACTCGTAGTTTGCCTGAGGAAGGTAGATGCTCACAGAATTGGGGATGAGGAGAACGAGGACAGGTATTTCCTAGTCTAAGGGTGGGCCCTAAGGAAGGGAGCTGGTGGTGGACTGGGTGGCGGATTATCTCAAAGGGCCTCCTGGAAGTGACCCTAAAAGACTTGCCCAGAATTCGGAGACTGAGAAAGGGGTAGTTGCAGCTAACTAAAGAGGGTACCAACTCAATGGAAAATCCTCAGGACTAAGGGCTTCAATGAACCCAGGGGAAGAGCAAGCTTTGGGGCAACTTTGCTGGTTTTCTCTAATTCCTTTAACCTCCCCACCTCCAACATCCCAACACTCCACCTAAACACCCCAAACAAAACCTAGAAGTAGAGGCAGATGTAGTGAGGAAGGGAGAAAATATGACCGGGACTTTTCCATGGGAGGGCCCTTGCCTGAGGCAGGTCAGAGGTAATGTAACAGAAAGTGCCCCCCCCACCAGTATACTTCAGTTTGTTAGTTGCTCAGGTAATAGTTCCTGTTCCAGTTCCAGTTGCTTCTGTCTCTTAGAAACGGCTGGTCACTGTGATGCATAGCTGGTCACTATGATGCACATTGTGTAAACCAATCCCCAATTGACAAGCCATTCTGCCTCTGTACTTCCTACTTGCTTATCTCATATAAGCCCTAGACCACCAGAGATCAGGGCCTGATATTCTGGGAATGATCCTGATCAGCACCCCTCAGTGTAAATAAATCTGCTTCCAAATCCTGGGTGTCATTTCGGTGTTTCTGGTTGCCTTTGCAGTAAAAGAGGAGAAAATATTCTCATTGAATAAGAGTTCAGGGTTTTAATGTTAGATCGGACTGAACTTCTAATAACTAATAGTAGCAAAAAATCTATAGGGGCTGCCTGAGATTTTACCCAATGGACACTAAAGAACAATTCAAATCCTCAGAGTCTCTGACCAGAAATGATGAAAGAGGAAAATGTTCTTTCTTTTTAGAAGTTTTGATGTGTTATTCAATCACACATAAACATCACACACACACACACACACACACACAAACACACTCATCTCTTCCCGTATATGTTCAGAAGTATGAGGAAGTCCGAAAAGGCCAGTTGGCACTACATGTCTTAAAGGTAGTGTTACCATATTTGGAGGAGAAAAAGTCAGGTCCGCCTAGGATGAAGCAAATGCCAAGGTTATTTCTTGGATTCTTTGGAGAGAGATCAGAGATCATAGCCAAACTGTCAAGAATTTGTCATTAAAAAGTCAACAGGTGACAAGAACACAGAAGATGGGGGGGGTATTTTTTGTGAGTAGGAATCCAGGCAGAAAACTCGGTGTGTTCAATGCAGAGCTGAGTATCCATTCTGTAACAGGCGATCGGTTATTCTATTTCTTTTAGTGGACATTTTGTGGGCTTTCACAATGTACTTGGGACCATCAAACTATACCACTGGAATTTTAAAATAATAAGCATTTCCATCCCCTTAGTGAAACTGCTGCCACTCTCAACTCATACAATGCAGTACAATTGAGTTTTCTTCTCTTGAAAGACCCCACTCTTCACAGAAGTGATGTTTTGTGTAATCACAGAATCCTAGTTTTTCAGTAGTGCCTATTTTCTAGTAGAATCTGCATTTTGAGAAGATAGAAAGGTGTACTTATTGAAGCAGAATCAATATAATTTTCTGCACATTAGCATACCTGTACTGTAATGGGTTGTCTTTTAGCTGGGGATTGCTTTTAGAGAAATTTTAGCAGTCAGCTCCAAAAATGTAGAGTTTAGATTATTAAGCATGTTTCAACTGCACATACAGTCTAAGAAAAAAAAAACCTATTGTTTCAATAATGTCTCAAACTTAGTAAAAATAAGCCTCATGCGTCGTTTAGTCATGCTAATAGACCCTAAATATAGTCTTAACTAAGATGGAAGTTTGTTTCTCTCTTATGTAAAAGTCCAGAGTGGAGCAGGTGGTCTCGGGCAGGCAGATGGTTCAAATCCATGGCTCATGCAGGCGTTTA
Organism: Erethizon dorsatum; assembly: GCA_028451465.1. NCBI lineage: Eukaryota > Metazoa > Chordata > Mammalia > Rodentia > Erethizontidae > Erethizon > Erethizon dorsatum. The sequence goes on along the minus strand of CM051836.1, from coordinate 59,012,176 downwards.
GGTTTGCGATCTCTACCATCCTCAGCGTGCAGCTTCGGCTTCCGAGTCCAAGAATGCTGCTCCAAATGCCACCACCACCATTGCCCAGTGGCTAGGAGATGACCCAGATGTTGCACACATCCCTTCTTTCACTTTCCACTGGACAAATATGATCACAAGGCTGCATCCAGCTGCACACAAAACTGGGAAATAGGGTCTCCCACTGGTCACCCACATGCTCAGCTGAAACACAGGGACTCTGTTTCTAAGTGAAAACTGAGAAACTGGATATGGGGAGAGATGAGGTGGGGTTGATCGAAGTCTCCTCTGTGCCTGGAGTTAAATTATTGGAGTTAAATTGTAATTTCATTTGACAAACATTTATGGAGTGCTTCCTGTGTGTTGGTATTCACGGTTCACCTTGGAGAGAATCTTCCAGGAGAGAGGGCTTTGTTAGTGTGAGAACTTTAAAAGGAAAATCCCAACATACCTGTACATAACCAAATTCACAGTAGGACATCTCTTACATATTTAGTTCTTTGTGGGAAATTATACCAGAAGCAAAGCCTTTCTCTTCACTAATTAAAATGTTTTAAATGTTCGTGTATGATATGGCATTGATTGGCTCACAGTGATGTATGGAGCCGGCATTATATTCACTAAATGTTAGAAGAAAAACATTTTTGGTCTGGCAGGAAAAATAATACCAGAACCATCTGTGACTGTCATGAGGACTTTGGTCTGCATCATTCTGTCCTCTTTTATTTTCCTACTGCACATTTAGCTTTACACAAAATTAAGACTCTAAATTTGCCTTTGGGAAGAAAAGAGAGCTTTGGATTGGGATCCAGAAGCTGGAGTTGATAGCAACTCCACAGCTAAATAGTCGGGTGACCCCAAAGAAATAACACACAGGGCCTGGGTTTCTGGTCTAGGTGCGAACATGCACTTGTCACCTGCAGTGCACACTTGGTTCTGTGTCCATGGAGGTGCGCTCTGTGTCTCACCGTCTTGGCCTTTCATCACACTCCAGATAACCCCACCTCCAATGACCATAGGGACATGGCTATAACCTTGTCGCATACACAAAGTGAACAAACACTGGAAGCATTGGTGTTTGTGGCAGGCACTGCTAATTTTCTCCCAGAACTCACTTCCCTATTCTTCCTTGGTAGTAGAATCCCTGGTTTTCAGGTGGGCACAAAGCTGTACCTTCAGTCCTTGGTAGCAAAGAGTAATCACACAACGAATGGCTGAACGGAAGCAATGGATGCAACTTCTTTCTCCCTGACAAATAAGAGCTGTATCCTCTTGTTCCTTTTCTCTCTTCTTGCTGGCTGGGAGGGAAGCATTGAAGTGAGTCATCTTGGACCATGAGGAGGACAGTGACACCCAAGGATGGAAGAAAAACAAGATGGAAGAAGCCACGCGCCATGTGTTAGTATTCTTTTCTCTATAATAATTCATCCCAAACTGCAGTGGTTTAAAGAAACATTTATGATCTCCCAGTTGCTCTTGGTCAGGAATCTGAGCATGGCTTTCCTGGGCCCCTGGCTCAGGATCTCTCACAAGGCTGCAGCTAAGGTGTTGGCCAGGACTCCTGCAGGTCCGTTCATTCACGTGGCTATTGGCAGCCCTTGTTTCCCAGCTGGCTGTTGACCAAGATGTCAGTTCTTTGCTAAGTGAGCCACAAATAGGGCAGCTCACTACACAGCAACCAGCTTTCCCGAGAAAGAGCAAGAAGGAGAGAACAAGGGAAGGCAAGAAAGCCAGCAAGGTGGAAGTCAGCATTTTCATAGTCCAATCTTAGAAGTGACTTGGCATCACTTCTGCCATGTATCTGTGTTGGAAGGGAGCCACTAGTCCCATCTTCAGGGTCCCATGTTCAGGCAAAGAGAATATGCAGGGCCATGAATCCCAGGACGAGGGGATCATGGGAGCAATTGCAGAACTGTTTGCTGTAGGCTCTGCCACCAAGGGGTTGCCCTCTCATGGCTGGTCTGCTGATGCTACAACCTTTATGGGTAAGTAAAATAACCATTGTTTTTCTTAAAGTGGGGTCTATGTAGAGCTGTTTGTTTTTTATTGGTATGTTTGTGATACATAATAATCACATTCAGCTTGGGTACATATACATATACCTACAATGTCTATCTCCCTTTCCTTTCATCTCTCTTTTATTTTACTCTTTTAAATTATTTATATTTGGGTTTCTCATATAAGAGAAATCATGATATTTAGCTTGTGTGTCTGACTTGTTTTATTTAGCATCATGGTCTCAAGATCCACCCATTTCCCACGAATAACTCAAATCTTTATGGCTGAGTAGTACTCCATTAAGTATATATACCACATATTCTTTATCCATGCATCTGTTGATGGGCATGTAGGCCACTTCCATAATTTAGCTATTATGAATCGTTCTCGCTTTTATCCCACTTGTATCTAATTGTTTGTTTTCCCTTGTGTCTCACTTGTATCTAATTGTTTTGTTCTATGGAATATTCCCCCAATTCATGAGGATCCTGTTGTAGACATTTTCTGGAGTATCTGCCCAGCTAAACCTATTTCAATGGAAATCCTCCTTCCTCCTACCCCACCATCTTCCACCTCTACCTCTCCTCCCCTTTCTGGAGACCTCTATGACCATTTTTGTAGTAACTCCCCAGCCCCATCTAGTTAAAGAAAGGGTAAACAGCCAATCTAAGCTGGGCCAACTCTGTCCCCCCAGAGTTTAGGATTGGGATCCGGAAGCCCTGGTCAGTGCCTCTTGAGAACTGGCCCCACGTAAAGGTGGGCCTGAGTCTGCTTGTGGGAGAGAAAGCAAGGAAGCCAGTGTGAGGAGGAGGAGAAGCAGATGTGCAGAGTGAAGCCTTCATGCAGAGTGGGCTCCATCCCTGGCATCCTGCTTCAGAACCTGCTGAAGCCGCCTGTAGCTCCCAGCCTCACATGTGTGTGAAGCACCAAGAAATACGAGGTGTGATTAAAAACTACGGGGAATGTTTCTTCGAAACAAAATTATTATAGCAAAAAACACATTGCCATTAATCCCACTCGAAGTATTTCCCAGTGCTTCAAGCACTTATCCCAATGCTCTTGACACTTGCTGGAACATCCCCAAGGTCCTTTTTCATGTCTTTAGTTGCACGGTAGTGGCTGTCTCCACGTCCTGAATGAATTCAAAATGTTTACCTCTCATGGTCATTTTGACTTTGGGGAAGAGCCAGAAGTCAAACCGTACCAGTGTGGGTGAATAAGGTGGATGAGGACACACTGTAGTATTTTTACTTGACAGAAATTGCCATAAATGTTTTGAATCAATTTGGGACATTGAGGCAGCTATGAAGACGCTTGTGAAGGAGGACTTCTAGAACTGCTTCAGAAAGTGGCAAGAATGATGGGCTAGTCCAACATTCACTGAATTTTTTATCCTCCTATGTCTTCCTGCCCACATCTTTATAAAGCTTTGACCAGCGGAGTGGGCTTCAATTGTTGAAATGAAACAATCTCTGACTAAGAAAGGGCCTTACTGTTCAGTGAACTCTCAGCATCCAACCTCTACCTTGCTTAGAGGCTCCTGCCACCCCATTGCTCTCTCCTACACGCCTACTAGAAACAAAACGAAGTCTTGCCGGAAAACACACAGGGCAGGGTCAGCCAGGCCCACTGGGAAGGAACTGTGTAGGGGATGACATTCCACAGACATCTGTCTGTCTGTCTGTAACCTGGGTTGGTTACAGGTTGGGGATCAACAGAAGGAGATGACAGTGCCACCATATGACAAAGAATTGAAGAAGTCACCGCTTCTTGTCTTGACCCACTGTGCACTCAATGCCCCCTGTCTAGACTGTGCCTCTTTGCCACTGAGTTGCTAGAAAGAGTCCCCTACATCTGAGTGGATGCCTCCCTTCCCTGGAGTTACTTTGCTGTGATCCTTCTGAGCTCCCTGCTGGCACGTGAAGAGCCCAGAAGGGCTCTGAGCTAGAATCTCTCCCCTTGCGCTGCTCTCTGGTTTGTTTACTCCAGAATGCAGGCCAGGGTACTGGGGGTGGTCTGTGTTTCTCCGGAGGAATTCGCACGCCCCTTCCTGAGTCACACTCTGCATTCCTTCAATGCCTCGTTGAAGCTGGGGGCTGTATTGGAGCAAAGCCATTGGCTACATAAGCCCAGGATGTTTTGTCCTTGCCCTTGTCCTAGCAGCTGACCCTCTGGTATGGAAGGGGGCAAGTGGGATGTGGTAAACAGGAAGCCAGCATGCCTGGCTTGGGCTGGGGAGCAGGAGACATCAGCCCTGGGCCTGGTGCATAGCCTTCTGGGGTTGCAGAGTCTCCAGGGCTGGTTTGAGCCATGTTCTCAGATGCCTGAGGTTGTCAGTACAGCAGGAAGAATTTGTCTTAAGATGTCAGCTCAAGAATTGCATGGCTTGGGCCGGTGAGATGGCTCAACAGCATAAGCGCCTGCCTGGCAAGCGCGAGGGCCCGAGTTCGACTCCCAGAACCCACATACGAAAAACAGGGCTGGTGATATCGCTCAGTGGCACGGGCGCCTACTGGCGCACGAGGTCCTGAGGTCGACCCCCCGGTACCGACAAAAAAAAAAAGAATTGCATGGCTCTTGAGGCTGGTGTGATAGATGGATAGACAGATGGAGGGAGGCGGACAAGGGAGAGTAAGAAGGAAAAGCATGGTTGAGTGATAGGCCTACCTATCAACACCTTATTTCAAACCACTTCTTGTCCCTGCCCTACCTCAAATCCCAATCCTTCCTGGCTGGGCTGTATATTTCTATTTCTCTTCCTTTTAAGGCACTATTCTTTATTCTCATAGTCAGTCTCCCCGTGGTGGAATCTAAGTTCTGTGAAGGTGGGAAATCCTTTGTTTGTTCAGTAGTGAATCTTATGTGTCTGGTACACAACAGGTGTCCAAGGAATGTTGTTGAATGAATGAATGAATGAATGAGTGAATGGATGGATGAATGAACAAATAGATTTCTCTGGGGATGCTTTTTACAATGTTCATACTGCATTTCTTTTACCACTTTTCTGCTGTTATTCAAATTTGGAATGATGCCTCCCAATCAGTCCTGTTCATATTTCAGGTGCCAGCTCCCAAGTCACTTCCACAGTACGGCTTTGGGACTAAGAGCTGGGCTTCTGGAGTTTAATAAATCCTTCCTCTACCGCTTCCCATGCTTCCTGGTGGTCTGGATTCCACTCGAGTAGCTGCTGGCTCAATCTCCTGACCTAATGTGTTGCCATGAAGGTGAGCTATCACACCCTCAGAGGCGTGCTGAATTAACACTTAGCCCCTGGTGTTCTCCCATCGGGTGCCTTCTCTCCTATCTCTGAGCACCCATCTTTCCTTAGGTCTCTCTGGAGAGCTCTTCATGTTTTCTCTCATTTTCTAATTCTCTTCCTCCTCCTCTTCCTCGTCTTCTTCCCCTCCGCTCCTCCCTCCCCCTTCTTCCTTTTCCTCCTCCTTCCCTCCCCTTCCCCCTCCTCCTCTTCTTTTTTCTTCCCTCCCCCTTTCTCCTCCTCCTCCTCCTCCTCTTCTTCTTCTTCTTCACTGGTTATTGAACCTAGGGCTTTTGTCACTGACCTCCCTCCTCAGCCCTTTCTGTTTTTTTATTTTGAGACGGGATCTTGCTAAGTTGCAAGTTACCCAGGCTGGGCTGGAACTTGCAGTCCTCCTGCCTCACCATCCTAGGATGCTGGGATTACAGGCACATGTCACCACACTTGGCTATGTCATAATTATTCTTGCTCATGTGATGTTTTCCTTCTGACACAGTGCTTTGGATATACAAACTCTGCAACACACTCCTTGACTATTTTTATGTGTAGCACTCAAATAAAGAGATATCAAAGCCAGGAGTGAATGTTGCTGGGAAGGAGCGAGGGAGAGATTCCTATTTTGAGGACAGATTAGGCACTGTCAGGGAGGGCTTAGAAGACAGCATGTCATGGTGCAGAAGCACACAATCAAAAAAAACAAATAAACAAAGAAAACCAATCACCAAACACAGCATTTAACCCCGTGAGCTGCAATGCCACACAAGTTTTCAGACCAGATCGCATGAGTAGGAATCAGCCGTCTTCTGTGAATCAGAAGCCCCAGTTCAAAGAGAGCTGGCAAATGAGCAAGAGGTGGGTCCGGAGTTGCCATCTGAGGAAAAGGACCTGCCCCAGCCGTGACAGGGATCCTCCGGAAAGGGTTCGTGATAAACACTGCTGTGTACCTGCAGTCTGGCTTTTATCCCTTCAAAGGTTTCTGAGCTCGGGCAACTAATGGAGCTGGAGAAGCCAAGAAAGTGCTGTCTGAGTATAAACAGGTGGACAGAATATTTCTACAGCAGCCACGGAGCAGGGTCCTCATTCCCGAGGGCGGCACAGACAAGAAGGGAGAGTTTGAGAGTGAGTGATGCCTTTTGTCCTCCTGCAGGAATGAGTTTCCATTGCCAGGCATGAAGCGTCCAGGGTGGGTGTCAGGAAAGGCTGGGTGACTCAATGGACTGCAGGGAGAGAGGAACCTTCACACTGATCCCACTGAGGGGATAAGCTCTTTTTTAATTTTCAATGCCTTTATTAAGAAATATCAAAAGTTGATGGCAGATCCATACGCCATTTTACAAAGCTGAAGAGAAGAGGAATGTAGGGACCCATCCATATGCACATTTGAGCACTAGGGTAGCTTGCCAAAGGGGTGGCCCTGTGACTGCTGTCACTTTGGTTTCCAGTGGTCCACAGCAATTCTTTTGCCCCGTTCCCCTAGGCCAGTGGTGGTGAACCCACGGCACGCACACTGCTGCAGGCACGCAGAGCCTCTCCGTCAGTGCGTTGCTCCAGCAGCCAAGCATCAGATAACATTTGCTTTCTCTAAACTAAGACCTCAGTATTCAGGTTTAATTGCAATGTTGCCACTTTTTGATAAATAAGTGGGTTGCAGTTGTGCACTCAGGCTCTAAAAGGTTTGCCGTCACTGTACTAGGCCATAGCACAAAACCTTAAGTTACTTGAAGAGGATTCACACATTACAAATGCTTCTAACATGTGTGTCCTTTTGTCACCATTATTACCTTAAAAAGCTGAGTTGTTCATGACAAGCAAAGCATTTGAGTCCCGTTCGCTGCAGCTTGTATTACATTATCGCAAAGTCTGCTTTGAAAGCTGGCCAACACTGCGTGTTACACACCACCACATCACACACAGAAGGACCCAAACACATTGCTACTTTTAAAAATCTGGTAATGAACAAAAAAAAAGGTGGGGTCGCTCATCTTGGAAAACAAAACACCGCGGTCATTGAGTGGAGCCCTCAAGTAGAGAACAACCCCGCTGGTTCCACTGAGCTCCACGAGCAGTAAACAGGATGACCACGTGGTCGACGAGGTGCAGGGACATCACCTCGGAACACAGGAAAGAGCATTTTCTGGGGATAACACGTCGCAGTCTTTACTGTCAGGGGCACTGTATCAGAGGGGAAATAACCAGGGCTAAAAAGCCATTGATTCCAGGTGGGACACAGTCAGGAGTGATGTGCCTTTGTTAGGGGCTGTGCTGATTTATCTAACCGTAGGCTCTGGGAGATTGTCCGGCAGCATCAGAAAGGGCCATCTTGAGATGAAGGACTCCGTGCATCTGGCTTGCATCCATACTCAGGGATAGAGAAGCAGCTTCCCCGCCAGCAGTGGTCTTTCGTCCGTGTAAATGTAGAACTTGACTTGCCACACTGTCATAAAGTTCTGGATGGCCGTGACCTGGGTGGGTTATCATTTTCATTCTTAGCTGGGGCCACACCTTGTGTGACATATGTGCCCGTATAAACAACTCTATCTCCATAAGGTTCTTTATACTTCAGCTTCAGTGGGACAAGCGCATCACCAGTGGATGTGCAACGCGATGGAGAGGCACAGGAGGCCCAGCAGGCCCTCCAGGCTGGGCAAGGGGCAGGGGGCACAGTGGCCCCAAACCAAGTCCCTGGAGCATGGTGGGTGGATAGGACACCTGGGGAGGGATAGGGAGATGGTGATGGAAGGGAGGCAGCAGCCAAGAGCCATCGCCACTGCACTCTCAGACTTCTTTCTACCCCATCCCCCGCTGTCCTTGGGGAGGAAGTGGGACCCAGAGACAAATCTGAGGCCACCAGCCATCCTATTGCCCTCCCCATGCTACACTACAAAAGCTCTTTTACAGGAAGCTTAAGTGTCACAGGCTCTTTTTCCTTCAACTTTATTAAGATACAAATGACAATTTGTAGCCACCATTCTATGAATTTGACTATTAGATTCCACATTGTCTTAATTACTTTTCTCCTTGCTGAGAAAAATACCCAACATTGAAAATTAAGGAGGAAAGGGTTATTTGGCTCATGGTTTGTAGAGGTTTTAGCCCATAGTCAGCTGGCTACAAGGCAGGGTGGCATGACAGAGGGGCATCACAGAGGAGAAATGCTCCATGGCAAATCAGAGAGGCAGAAGGTAGCCAGCAGTGAAGTAGCAAGCAGGAAGTGACAAGCAACAAGTAGTGACCCTCTTTCTGTCCTTTATATTTTATCCAAGCTACCCACCCTTAGGTCGGATAGCACTCACACCCAGGGTGGGACACCCATAATCCTGCCCAGAACTATGCCAAACCAATGAACGGGCTAGTTTAGTAATCACACACCCTTGATCCCAGCATCACACACTCCAGATCCACCCACCTCTGAAAAGCGCCACCTATGACCGCACGAGGCTTTGCGGGGACAGCTAGACATAAGCCATAGCACCACATGTGTGTGAAATGCAGAATCTGTTATTGTGCATGTCTTAGTTACTTTTCTCAATGCTGAGACCCAACACCCATGACTTGAAGGAGGAAAGTTTTATTTTGGCTCACAGTTTGTAGAGGGTTCAGCCCATAGTCGGCTGGCTCCAAGGCAGGGTGGCATGGCAGAGAGGCGTTGCGGAGGAGAAACAGTTTATGGCATAGCAGGCAGGAAGAAGAGAGGGGTCAAGAGAGGAGAAATGGGATAGATCCTTCCAGACCACACCCACAGTGAGCCACCTATTCCCACCGGCTTCACCTTCCAACACCACACCCAGCTATAAACCCATGAGTGGGCTAATCCAGTGATGAGTATCACAACCCCGTGATCCGGTCACCTCCCAGAAGCCCCACCTATGAGTACGTTAGGCTTTATGGAGAGATCTAGATATAAACCATAGCAGTGCATCTGCATCTGGCTTATTTCACTTAGCATAATGTCTTCCAGGTTCATCATGTTGTCCCAAATGGCAGGATCTCTCTCTCCGTCTCTGTCTGTCTCTCTCTCTCTGAATAATATTCCACTGTGGTGTGTGTGTGTGTGCGTGTGTGTGCGTGTGCGTGTGACATTTTCTTTAACCTTTCGTCTGTGAACAGACTTTTGGGTTGTTTCCACATCTTGCCTGCCATGAATAATGCTGCACTGAACATGGGAATGCAGATTAATCATCAGGAAAATGCAGATCAAAATCACAATGAGATATCACTTCACACTTCTTAGAATTGCTATTATCAGAAAGACAGAAGATAACAAAGGTTGGCGGATGATGTGGAGAAAAGGGTGCCTTTGTACACTATTGATGGAAATGTAAATTGACACTGTCAAATTTTGAAAGCGGGCTGAGCCAGTGGAGTTCCCTGCATATCCGTGGTCAGGGTTGCTGTCCTTCCCTCTGGGCCAAGCAGGCAGCATCTTTGCGCAGGCAAAGGTTTGTAAAGGTCTCAGAGAATAGACTTGTGAGTTTCTGCCTCGGAGGCAGGCTGACTTGAGATCCAACAGTGGCCCTTCTCTCTGCTGAGACCTGGCAAGTGACCTCTCTCAGGCTTGCTCTCTCTCTTTCTATGAAATTGGAATAAAATTAGACCACTGGGATGGTCTTCAGGAATAATAATGAAATAAGTATAATTCCAGACTAAAATGCCCTCAGTGGAGGATATACATAATTTTATGATTATTATTATTAAAACATGACGTTTGTGTCCTGTAATGGGAGTGGAAGGGGCCCTATGTCAGAGAAGGGAAAAGAGTTGATCCTTAGAATCCAAGAAGCCATAATACCCGGTTCTGTTTGAAAGATTACGACGTTTTAGGAGTGGATGAATTGTGATGGTTTCAGAATTGTATGCAGATGTCAAAAGTTATCAAAGGATATATTTGCATGGAATTCATTGTCTTGGTTACATCTCAGTAAAGCTGTTAAAATAAAAAATAAATAATTTTTAGAACAACCACAAAAATGAGACCATAAGAACAGCAATTTTCAGGCCGAGGAGTGTAAGTGGATGGACACGTGGGTGAGTGAAAACTCCCATGTGAAATGATACTTTTCACACACAGCTATTCCCTGCACTTTCCTTAATAACCTCCCCTCCTCTCCCCCATCGTCCATTCAGATCCTTCAGCCTTCAAGGGCCCAGTCAAATCTCACTTCCTCTCAGAAGCCTTCAGTGACCACTCGACCTCACTCCAATTGGACCCACCCATAAATGGCCTAACCCACATATGCCAGAGTTTCTCAGTTATTTTTCTGTGACTCTTCACGCTCTCTCCTTCTAGTATGTAAATTATTTAACTCCTCGTGTGTTACGGTAATGTTAAGCTCTTGAAGAATAGGAGATGCACATTTTATGTCTTTGAGCACATCACGCTTGATGAATATTGGAATGATAAAATTTATAGTTCTAGGGCCAGGGATTTAGCTCAGTGGCTCAGTGCCTGTCTGGCAAGCGCAAGGTCTTGAGTTTGATTCCTGGTACCCAAAAAGAAAAAGAAAAAATTTATGGTTCTAACACTTGGCATGATGCTCATCGTCACAAACTCCAAGAAAGGATCCCAACCCACTGATATCAAATCCTGTTTGACATGAGCAAGCCATTAGCTGAGGCTTGCACCTTTATCATGCATTTTCACAAGAGGATTCTGTTTTAACTGCATTCATTATATGCATCCATAATGTCTTTTCACTCTCATCTTAAGTGAAAAACCCAAGTGCCTAGTTTGAATGCAGCAGAGCATTAATGACTAGTTGCAGCACCTTCTACATGTGAATGCCATAGTTCTAAGTCCCAGCATGGGAACGGCCACCTGACGCCTCCAGAGTGGCCTGGCTCTGATCCTATCCCCTTATCCTAAGCCCTTTCGTTTTGTTTGTTGATTTGTTTTCAGTTCTCCTGGCAGTCTGATGGGTCTGATATCCCATCTCCCAGAGAAGGAACGACATTTACAACCCCACTCTGCTCCTGCAAATGAATGGCTGATCTGGGATCTTCCCTCATGTTGTCGGGTATCTCAGGCAGCAGCTTCTTAGCCTGGTGGCCTGGGACTGGTCAGCTCCAGGGCTGGCAGCGAGCACAGCAGCCAGAGAACCTCAGACCAAGCATGAGCCTAAGACCCATGGCTAAGTGTTAGCAGGACAGCTCTAAGTATCCTCTTCCTGTTTCAGAGGGCTGCTGGCAGGTTCCTGGAAACCTGCAGCTTATTTATGTCCTTAATCCTGGGCTCCCTGCCACACTTCTTGCAGGAAAGCAGCCCTGGTTAGTATTAGGCTGCTCCTTCCCACCCCTGTCTGTGTGAGGAGGGATGGGCTCCATCATGCCTGACTTCGCCTGGAAGCGCAGCCACTGGGATGGTCACTCCTTGGGGAAAAATGGGGATTGTTTTTCTAGTGTCTAATGGAAGACAGAGAGCAGTTTTTTGGGGTAAGAACTAAAAATATGGGAACATTTAGGAGGAAATGCTTTTTTCCCAAAATGGTCTTTGTGGTTTTTTTTTTCCTTTAAATAATAATTCAAGGCTGAATGAATTGTTGACATTAGCATTTCCTAAGCTGTGTTCCATGGTGTTAATAGGTATTTTTCTTTTTAAAAAATTTTTGTGGAGCATTGCATGATCAAACCAATTTGAGATATAAAGATCTGGGGGACTGGTGAGAGACAGCTTAAAGTGGCCATGGAAGGGGGGGCCCCCACTCACCAACTTCAGTCATGCATTTACCATGATGCACAGGTTATAATCTCAGCTCTGGGTTTTAATCTCAGCTCTGTCCCATGTTCGTTGCAGTCTTTCTCATAGTAATTTCAGTTCTCTGAACTTTAGTTTTCTCTTCTGTAAATCAGGAAAAATGACTTATTTCACAAATCTGTCTTAAGAACTAAACGAGATGATGATGGAAAGAATACAGTGTGACGGACAATAAGAGTTGTGAAGTCATAGTCCTAACAGTTATAATTTATTTTTTAGTTCTGGGGTTTGAACCCAGGTCCTCACACATGCTAAGCATCAGATTATACCCTTAGATCTCTTTATTTTTTGAGACAGGGTCTCTCTAAGTTACCCAGGTTGGCCTCCAACATGCAATACTCCTGCCTCAGTCTCCCAAGTAGATGGGATTACAAGTGTGTGACATCGTGCCCAGCTATAATGATTATTTTTAAAGCTAATAATAATCATTTTGTATTGACTAATCTTTCTTGATTCAAATTAAATCGAATAGAAAAGGAGTATTGTTGTTACATAACACAGTATAACAACAAGGAAAGACAAGAATAACTAACACATTACCTTATCATGTGATATTTTACTACGCATATATATTTAGCTTGTTTATTCCCCAAAAGAATCCTTTTAAATGTCAGTGTCACCCCCATTTTGCTGAAGCAACTGATCTTAAGAGGGCATAGATAACAGCCTTAGCTCACATAATCTACATTTGGTGGCTGAAATCTACATTTTAGCAGAGTCTGTCCTATCTGTTCTCCCTGCTGCCTAGCCTCTCTCATTGACATCCACCCAGCCCCTGCCCCCGACTGCTCTTAGTGTCCCAAGTTCTGTGGCTGGCCTCTGTGACCGCCTAGACTGGTTGACATCTTTCTGTTTAGTAACTGTCATGTTAATATCCCTTGCTAATGTTCAGCGGTCTGAAAGTGCTTCTGTGTTGGGAGAGAAAGAAGAGTGGCCAGCTGCCTGGTGTTCTAGCAGCCTGGGAAGGACTGCCTGTGCTGCTGCACCGCACTTGAGCAGTTCTTTTTCTGGCAGTAAGTTGAGCTTTCACACTGCCTCTCAGCCTTGCTTTGTTTACCCAGGGACTGAGTCTCTAATGAGGTTTATGTGACTAAGAGTGGACATGTGCTGTCGAAACCGTTTACCATTTACCGAGTGTCAACTGGATCCATGGGGGCTAGAGATGCTCACTCAACAGAGAATGAGAGAGATACAGAGAGACTTCTATTCAGGGAAAAGAGAAAATGCAAGAAGGCTAGAAACTAAGAAAATCTTTTGGAAATTCTATACCAAAGAGGCAGCAGAGTCTAAGGACTGGCTTAATGGCTTGGGAATATTTCTCAAAGTTATCTTCTTTCTTTTCTAGTATCTACAACAGCCAACCCAAAGTAGGCACTTGAACATGGAAGGTTTGGTTTCTTTGGATCTGTTGCATTCTGCAGTATATGAACTGGGGATTGAGGTGATCACTGTTTAGGGGTCCCTAGAATGAGTAAATCCAATACTTCCCGCCTGAACTAAATTGCCATTTGTGTCCTTTCCATTGCTTTGGTCCACCTGTGTAAGCATTTGTCAGATGTCAGGTTGTCCCAGAAATCAGAAATCTGTGCCTGGGGTAGTGATCTTCCTGCCCATCCCTTGAGTTCATTTTACTCTTGTGGAGTTCAGAGTAAGAGCATGACCTCTGTGATATATATTATCTGTTAGGGAATATTTTAGTTTGGATTTCACCGGAGGCAAGAATATGGGTGCAAGTAGTTTATGTAGGGGGTGCACTTGGGAGCGCCAGTAAAGAAATGAAGGAGTGTGATATTGTGAAATATATATTTGGTGCCCTCCTCATTTCCTGGCATACAACTTCTCAAATCCTTCAAATCTTTACAGTGATGAGTGTTTTTTGTTTGTTTGTTTTCATATCCTGTTGAGCTGACTGATAGCTGACAGCCCCTAGGTAGCTCTAGGATAGGGACTGATCATAGAAAAGACCGAGGCACGATTGGAAGGTTGGAAACTGCACCTCAACCCTCCATCTCTAAGAAAGGAAAAGGGGCTGAAGGTTAAATTGATCGTCAATGGCCAGTGATCTAATAAATAATCCCCACATAATGAAACCTCCATGAAAACCCCAAACAGCAGGGTTTGGTAGGCTCTGCATAGCTGGACACAGAAGTTCCCAGAAGGTGGTGAGCCTGGAGAGGGTATGGGAGCTCCGCACCCCTTCTCCCACCCCTCATCCTGTGTACCTCCTCATCTGTATCCTTTGCAATAGCCTTGATGATAAACTGATAAGTGTGTTTTCCTGAATTTTTTGAGCCACTATAGTAAATTAATAGAACCCAATGACAGGGTTCTTAATTTATAGCTCCTCAGTCAGAAGTACAGATAAAATAACTCAGAGCTTGCAATTGGCATAGTTGGGGGCAGCCTGCAGGACCAGCTCTTCAACCTGTGGGAGCTGATGGCATTTCCAAGTAGATAGTGTCATAGATAGTGTCACCTAATTGAATTAGGTGGCACGGAGCTAGCATCTGTCACAGAATCGATTGGCTGTTGGTGGGAGAAATCACATACTTCTTGATGAGCAACATTACAGACGTCTTCTGTGTTAAGAAGGAAGAGGATGGGGGGAAAACTGACTTGGAGTTTTTCCTCTCTACTGTAAGAACTGAAACACAAAAATAAAGAGTGCATTGCTGAGCAGGTTACCACTGTGGGCGACCAGAACACGGTCCTGCCAGGGACTCTGGGAGACAATATGGAATGTCTCCTGGAGTTACCCCAACCGAGGAAAGCTGAGGATATTAGCCACCAATAACATCTCCCATCTGTCACCAAAGGAAGGGCAATTCCGAAGGGTTTGACTCTGGCACTTCTAGCTTCCCCTGCGGGCCTGCTTAGCATAAGCCTGCAGTCAGGTGACAGGGCCTCAGGAATGGAGATGTCCAAAGCAAGTAGCCTCAGGTGTGTAGAGGTGAGTGTCCAGGAGAAGTGGGTGGGGCACCGACAGTGTAAGCTAAGAGGTACTGTCTTTGTGGGTGTAGATTTTGAATTTCCTTTCTTCTGATGATAGGCACTAGCGTTTTGCAAGGCCCTTGTGTGTGATGGGGTGGGTGGATAGCGTTACATTGTTGCATCACAGATGTTTCTGATGTTGCAGCTCCTATCATTTCCTTGACATTGGAGCATGATTTAGAAGCATATGGTGAAAACACCTCTCATAAATTGTAAAGAATTTATATTAAGAATATGAATTAGTGAATGAGTGTCTCTTAGCTCATTGAAAAGGAAGATTTGTGCTAATATCGATTAGAGAAATTTTAATGCCCATATCTTGTACTCTGAATAACTACTTTAAAGATAACAATATGCAATGTATTAACTATAGTTATTCTCCAATTATTTTGTTATGAAATTTTGTTTTAGCTTTTTTCCACAAAATAAAAATAAATAAATAAAAAGAATATGAATTAGTGAAATCTTGTGGTGTTTTGAACATGCTATTTAATATTTTTGGCAGCAGATTCTGTGAATTATTGATTCTTCAATAACTTTCCATTGTTGTATGTGTTTTTCTTCTCCAACTGCATACACCTTTCAAGATCTAATTTAATGTTGAATATACAATGTAGGAATATTTGACAAAAATTTATGATTACTTACACAATATGAGACATACTAGAGAAGAGGTTCAGATTATGAGGGCAGTCTTAACCATTATAAAAATCAAGCTCAGCACCATTAAAATGAGTAAGATGTTGAGAAGTTTCAGAGGATGTTTGTTTTCCCTGAGAGAGCAATATTATAAAATTCTACTGGGGTTTTCAATGAAAGATGTTGGATTGAGCACAAGCCTGAGTATTTTTACTGCCTCCTGAAATTCTACTAAAATAATAGGGAATGGGTTAAAAAAAAAAAAAAGACATAAACGTATAAGAACAAAGAATTCCAAAGAGGAGATGATAGCTACAAAACTGTGGAAACAGGGAAACAGATGAGTAGTTACTGATTAGCAGGTCCAAGAAAGTTGAATTGTAAGTGCAGCAATCAGAGATACAACTTACAGTGAAGAATCCATACAAGTTTCAAGAATTGGAGGCAGCAGGCACTTCCACAAGCTGCGAGAGAAGTGGCCTAAAAAAGGTGGTGTGGAGCAAACGTCTATTTAAGAAGCAGTTAAAATCCGTCATACACCTCTGAACTTGTGGGGCCAAGTGGCAAGCACTTTCATCCCAAGCAAGATGCAGCATTGCTCACTGGGAAGGGTAAATCGTAGTCCCTGGACTAGACAACAGCAGGCACAATAAAGTGGAGGCGATGTCATGAAATAAGGGGACTAAATGAATGCTTCCCAAATGTGGGAATAATCAGTTGTCTCCCTCTACAGGGCTCCAAACTGCTGGAATCAGGCTTATATCCCCACCCCAGAAGATTAGCAGAGATTTCTCCATGGAGTCTCCATGGAGAGATTCTCCATTCATAAGACCTAACAATCTTAGAGTTCTCCTCCCAAAACCCACACTGCATATCCAGCTTACCCTATGATGAAGCTCATGGTCAATAACCCTACTGACTCAGTTTCCCATCAAAGTTTGAGGGTCCCACTATTACATATGAGCACACAAAGAAAGCAGACATATTCAGGAAAAAGCTGGACTGCAAAAGATTGGGGGGAACCAATGAGCAGAGGCAAACAACTTAGAGGAAATGGATTATGAAAGGGAAGAAAAACCGGGAAGAAAAACAGCTAGAAAAGAAGACATCACAGCCATGAAATAGGAGCTGAAAACTACTAAAATAAAGCATATTCAAAGCAAAGAAAAGTACTTTGAAATTAAAATTAGGGTCTCAGAAATTTTTTAAAAGCTCAAAAGGAAGAGGTAACAACTTGAAAAAGAGAAAATACAGGAAAGGATGGAAATATATTAGAGGACAAGTCCAGGAACTCCATGGTTGTATAAAAGGAATTCCAGAGAAGAGAATGGCATCTCCAGAATGATTGTATAAAATGTCCCAGGACTGAAATATATGAGCTTGCAGACTGGAAGATGAGCAATGTGACATTGCAGAGCACATGTCTGGTGATGCTTTCCGTGTCTTGTCTGGGTCCCCTTTGCCAGGCCAGTGCATCTGCCTGTTGGGAGTGTCCACTGCTACGTTAGTCTACTTCCTGTCGAAACTGGGTCATTAATGAAGAGTGGAGATTTATGACTGGCAGCTGTGGAGACTGGAGAGTCCAAGAGCACAGTGCCAGTGTCTGCTCGTTACCTGGCAGGCACCTTCTTGCTGTAGAATCGCCCGTGAGGCAGAGCAAGCAGGCAGCTTGGGTGTCTCTTCCTCTTCTCATAAAGCCACCAAAGCCACTCAAGCCACTCTCGGGGCCTCATCTAACCCTGATTCCTCCCACCAGCACCCCCAACTCCATTAACAGATGAATATGAGGATTAACCTTCCCACACATGACCTTTGGGAAATTCATTCAAATCAAAGCAGCTCCTTTCTGTGAGAATTCAATTCTGAGGCAGAATTGAAAAAGCAAAAGCTAGCTGTTCTGGGAGCTTCTACCCACCTTCTGCCTGGCACAAGAAAGCTCACACCAATGACTGATTAAACTCAAATGTTGATAGATAAACAAACAAACTCAAAGGTTGAAAATGTCAGTCACCTTGCCTTCAAGGGGTGCTGATTCCGTGGTACCCTTTGCTCTCCAGAGCACCCCTCAGTTCAGAGGGAAGGGAAGTCCCCATGAGACCATTTCTTTGCCTCTTTCTTGGGCCCACGGTACCTTGCTAGCTTTCCTTATCCTCAGAGTTGCCCTTAAATTATTCATATACGCCCAAATCCCTGTCTCAGTCTATCTCTAGGGAGCCCAACCTAAGGCAGTAGGAGATAGAAGGAGGACTCTCAAAACTTCTAAATAGCACAAGCGGGTTTTATTGAAAGGATCAAGAATCAGAATGGCATCAGCCTCTTGAACACTGGAAGCTGGAAGACAGTTGAACAATTCCATAAAAATTCCGAAGGAGAATGATTGTCAGTGTAGGATTCTATGCTGAGCACCTGAGGTTAATGACGGGAAGGGAAAAATCAAAGACATCTTCAGAATCCAAGGTCTCGAAGAATCTACCTCCTCTGCACCCTTTCCCGGAGGTCCTTCTGTGAAATGAGACAGCAAACCAAGAAAGAAGCTATGCGACAGCAGGAGAAGGGCAGACAAAAGAGAGGTGAAGGACATCCTCAGGACAAGGATGAAGGGATGTGACAGGATGACAGCTGCGAACAGGCCTGCAGGGTCTGGCACAGGAATAGGTAGAACATCGATGTCTGTGGAGAGACCGCTCCACAACTGCGGGAGGGGTTAGGAACACACTGGTGACCTTGGGCAGCTTGCTTAACCTCTCTGGTGCTCAGTTTCTCATTTGCGAAATGAACAAACAAAAATAATACTTGCTTCCTCATGGTGTTTTCCCAAGGGTTTAATGAATTAGTAAATCGCGTAAAACACAAAAGTACCCAGCAGAGAATGGACCATTTATGTGTTTCCCATGTTGTTTTAGCTTTGGAAATGCCATAAGATAGGACAAAAAGCCCTATCTTTAGCCCAGAGGTCTTATTTTGGTATATGTGGTTATGGAATTAATATATTAAGATTGTTAAGACTGTGGTGTAATTTTGTCTACATTTTTAATTATTGCATTTTAAAAAGTCATTTTGATTTTGATTTTTTTTTACATACAGATTTCACTGAGTGTACATTTTTCAGTTCTTTCTTTTCTTTTCCTTCCTTCTTTTCTTCTTTTTCATTTTCATTTTCATTTTTCTTTTTTCTTTTTCTGTTTTTTTTTTTTTTTTTTTTTTTTTTCATTTTCTTTTCTTTCTTTGGCTTGCTTGTTAATCGTTTCCCAGGCCATGGTGTAATGAAAGGGCCAAAAGAGAAAGTGTACCAATGATTCATTAAATCCCACTGAAAGAGACACTCAGGAAAATAGGAAACACCACACAATGTTTTGAAGACAGTTAGGTCCATGGAAATACTAATTACATTATTTTTATGTTAAACAATCCAAAAGGACTGCATTTCCAATAACAGGAAAACAGCAAATTAAATTATGAGGTACTTAAGGGCATATTATCAACCATTAAATTATGATCATAGAAGTCATATAGCCGTATATACATATGGACCAGGTTGAAAACAGTGTTCAGTAACTTGAAACGAAGCTTAAGGCACAGAGCGATTTGCCTCTCCCAGGTCCCCTTATGCCTCTGTTCCTTGGCACTTCTAACTCTAGTCTGTTCCAAAGCAGCCGAAACTGTGGCTCAGCCTTGTTCCTTGAGAGCTGGCCCCAAGCACAAGATCCAGGCTGGGAGTGCAGCCCTTTCACATGGTGTGGACGACAGCGACGTTGCCGCTGCCCCCTATGTCCTGGGCAACATGGCCAGCCACGCCCACACTTGGAACAAATCTGGGGAAATTTACGCCGACACTTGGTTCCACATCTGGAAATGCTGAGCAGCAGTTATATTCGCAGCGCTGTGGTCCTTGTTTCTCGAGCGAAACTTCAGCATACCTTGCAGGCCAATGCTTTTCTTTCTTTCCAGACACCCAAGGTGGGCCAGCAGGCTCTTTCCCCAAGCTGAACAGGTTTAAACATTCGAGCCACAAAACTAAATTTTCCAGGATTTCACTTGGAAAATTCCAGATCTGGGCGAATCTGCTACCTGCTTAGGTTAAAATGTGAAGAAGACACATTTTAAATAACACTTCTTGAATTAAATCAGTGTTCAGATTTTTGTTTTCACCAAAGGCTTCATGAGTCTTTTAGGAACTGATTAAATTTGGCCATTTAGATTCCATGGCTTAGGCCTTTCAGAAGAGAAAATGTTAAAAAGAAACAAATGGGAATTCTTTGTAAAATTAGAAAACCAATGGAAAATAGAAGTCAAAGGAAGTTTTTATTATTATATTTTGCATAAAAGAAAATGGCTAGTTAAAAGAAACAGAAGTAAAATCATCTACTTCATGATTTAGAAATTTTTATCTGTATGTTTTCCTATCTTTTGCTTCATACGTAGTTTGTATAATTTGAGTTTAGGTGGAACAGAAAACATTATTTATGCTGTGATCCAATTAGAGAAAAGGGAATTGGGTGAGAATATTTTAATATTAAGAAGTACTTTATCTCTTTTGACCTACATCAAAGGGTACAAAATAGCAGATACACAGGATGAACAAGTTTAGAGAGTTAGTGAGTTACCTAAAGACTAAGTTAATACAATTGTATCAGGGACTTCTGTTAAGTAAACAGCTTTGAGCTGCTGTTGTCACAATAAAGTAAGCATGAGATGATAGACGTGTTAATTGGCTTCACGCTAGTAAGCGTATATTTGTCTCATAACATCATGCTCTAAGCCTCAAATATACACAATAAAATTTACTGCTTTTTAAAGTACAGTGTCCATCAATAAACTGCTAGTCAAAAGTGCTCTACTCGATTTCCACCTCCACCCCTGTTTTTCAATGTCATAATTATTTATAGGTCCAGTTGTAGTCCCGACTCTGCTAAAACCATTTCTTGAGAGTTCTCAGCCTTATCCCAAGCACAGCAGTGCCCCATTTTGCCTCTGCGCAGATGTTTATCCATGCGGATCCTGACTCAGCTGTGGGGTGTGTGTGTGTGTGTGTGTGTGTGTGGTGTATGTTATTAGTGGTGAGGGTTACTCTTAATGTGTTTTATTTTTCTCCTGGAACATCTTCGGGCCTATGGCGAATGAGCCCTACAAATGATGTAGTAACACAAGCTGAGACCTTCTTTGTTACCCCATGCCAATAAGACAGCCCTGGCTCTGTGGGTGGGACCAACCCCCACTCACTCTCTACCCAAAAGAGAAGCCAGTGGGGGTTCGATTCACCACGGCCAATGAAATTAGCCCACCCCTGAGAAAAGCACATGCAGCTTGTACGGGGTCAAGAGATCCTCCTCAGATACAGACATCCAGGCCTCGTGTTCTGTGACGTGGTAGCCTTGAGGAAAGCTTTGAAAATCTGCGCATGCCCTAAGTGCATCTGACACTAGGTAAGTAAATACACAGTCAAACCTGAACATCTGGCTCTGCACCTTCACGTGGCACTTCCTGAGCTCTCAAGAAGCCTGATCAAAGATGCGAGGTAGCAGGAAGGTCAAAAACAGTGTCTGGATCCTGCTTTTTTGGATTTGGATCTCTGCCCAGCCACTGATTTGCTGGGTGACTTCTGAGTTTATTTTTCTGTGGAAAGGAGATGCCGATTGCTCTTACCACATAAAATGGTTAGGAGGAGCTACATTTGCAAGGTACTTAAACCAGTACTGGAAAATGTTATGTGTTTACTGGATTAAATTAATAGATGTGCAGAAACAATTTTATTCCTGCTTCTATCTGTTGTCACCCAGGGATTCTGTTCAATTTAAACAGCCATTGAAAGTTTCTTACTTGTCGAAGATCTTTTATCCTTGACTTTCAAATTTAATTTATTTAAGTAGGAAGAACTTTGGCATTGGAAACAGGAGTGTTGAACAGAGACATACATGGTAAGTTGAAGTTAAATATTAATTTAATGCTCAATAATTATAGGGACTTGAGAAAATTTCTTCCCTTCCCAAAACTCAGTGCTTTATACAGCAATAGACTGGGAATAATATGAAACTCTCAGAGCTATTATGAAAATCAGCAAAAGTTACATAGAGAAAGTACTAGGTCATTGATCTGGTGGGAAAAAAACAGGGCTTTTGAGATTCAGGTTCTAACTTTTTGCTTTAACCTCCCCTCATTCAACTGATTCTCTCTCTCTCTCTCTCTTTTTTTTTTTTTTTTTTTTTTTTTGGTACCAGGAATCGAACTTAGGACCTTGCACCTTGCACTTGCCGGCAGGTGCTATACTGCTTGAGATATATCACCGGCTCAGCTGATTATCTTCTCAAAAAAATTTTTTTATGTACTGCTTGCAATCGAACTCAGGGCCTCATGCATGTGAAGCAAGCACTCTACCTGTGAGCTATATCCCAGTCTTTATTTTATTTTTTATTTTGATATAATGTCTTACTAAGCTGCCCAAGCTGGCCTCTAACTTGTACTCCTCCTGCCTCAGACTCCCAAGTAGCTGAGATTACAGGCATGTACCTGGCTGCTTAAAATTCTTTAAAGACTGCCTAGCTTACTTATTCATGGGTTTGGAGGATGTTTTTTGATGTAAACAGTTGAAATTTTATCTTCTTTGAAGTTTCCTGTAATTAATTTTTATGTGTTTACCTGTTTTATTCAGTGATTATCTCTACTGAATCACCATTCCTACAAGATCAGAAAAGCTGGCAAGAACTATAATTATTGGCAAGAATATTTTGAGAATCCTATGTTTCATGAAAATCTTCTAGACTTGGATTTTTCCTCTTTAAGATCTATCAGCAAAGTAAGATTCTCTCACACTTTTGTTGTTTTCAAAGCTCTATACAATTAGGCAAATGTCACCCAGAGCTTTTTGTCTGCCTCAACATAACTTTTTTGCAAAGTGAGCTTTTTAAAAGTTTTGACAGTCTGTCAGTTTTTTCTATAAAAGACATTAAATTGTGTCTAGTTTAATTGAAATTATGTCAAAAATACTGAAATGTGTCAAAATCATCCATGATTTTCAGCTGCCCAACAGTTGTCTCACATATGTCCCTTCTTAACATGGATTACTTTTTTCTCCCCGATGTCAAGTTTAAGACCCCAAGTCATCCTTTAAAACCTATTTAAAATATTGAGCAAGTTGCTCTCCGTGGGGTTGCTGACGCAGGGCCGCCTGTGTTTATTTTTCCAAATGAATGACCATTCCTGTTACTTAACTCTGAAAATTTCCTTGGAGAATTTACCAAACCACCAAACCAACTAACTGCCCCTCTCGGAGAGAAGAACACAATCGCCGTTGGTGCATACGCCACAGTGCGCCTCTGTAACAAACACACATGTGACCATACGCTCCGGGGTCCCTGGGACATCCACCTCCCCACAAAGGTGCTCCTAGCCACAGAAGCATGAATTCATTTCTCTCTCAAAACAGGTATCAGCACTGTGCTTCATGGTACTCTGCAAAAATAAAATAAAATAAAATAAAATAAAATAAAATAAAATAAAAAGGTTTCTGTGGTTGCTATGGTTTGAATAAGTGCCCATCAAAGGCCTTTGTGTTAAAGGCTTATTCTGCAGCTTGGGGGACTGGGAGATGGTGGAACCGTTAGGTGGGGCCGTGTGGGAGTCTTCACCACTGGGAGAGGTCACTTGAAGGGGACAGTGGGGCCCTAGCTCTTTCTTCTTTCCTTTTTTTTTAAACTTCCCTGCTATAAGGAGAGTGTGTTTTTCCCACCATAGGCTCCCTGCTGTGTTGGCCCAAAAGCAGTGGGACCAATACATTTGAACTGAACTCTCCAGAACTACAAGCCATAATCAAACTTTCGCCTTTATAGGTTGGTTATCTCAGATATTTTTTTACAGGAAATGGGACATTCTCTGATACAGAAGTCAAACAGGCTAGGAGAATCTTTGGAAAATAGTTGAAAACGTATTGCCAGTTGTTCTCAAGGTCACAATACATATTAACAGATTGAACTTTCTTTCTTTTTCCTTCTTTCTTTCTTTCTTTCTTTCTTTCTTTCTTTCTTTCTTTCTTTCTTTCTTTCCTTTCTCTCTTTCTCCTACTGTTAGAGAGTCAAATTTTTTAGTGAAGAACTTTAAAGAATACTATGGCTCCAAAAGTCAGCTGGACTCAAGCTAATGTGCCGAGAATGGCCCGCAGTGCCCATTTTCTCATGGTCATCAAAACTCCTGTCCATCTCCCTGATGCTGGCACGGAGCACTCTCCTACCGGAAGCTCAGGAATGAGTCTCTACCAGTGGAACATGATTCCTCTCTGAAGAAAGCAACTCTGTCATTTGCAACATATGGATGAGCCTGGAGGACGTTGCGTCAAATGAAATAAACCAGTCACAGAAAGAGAAATACTACGATTCCACTTCGTGAGGTATCAACAGTCCAGCTCACAGGAGGAGAGGTGTAAACGGTAGTTGTCGGGAACAGCTGGAGGGAGAAACAAGGAGGTATAAAGTTTCAGTTATGCAAAATGAGTAAGTTCTAGAAATCTGTGGTTTAGCATGGTGCCCAAAGTTAACAATACTATGTTGTGTACTTGAAAATTTGTCAAAACGGTAGCCCTCACATTGAGTGTTTCTGTAGCAGTGTACTAAAAGGCACAAGGAACCTTTCAGAGGTGGTGGGTACACCTACTACCTTGATTGCTATGGTTTTTTTATGGGTGTATGCATACATCCAAGCTCATCAAATTGTACATATTAAATATATGCAGCTTGTTGTATATTAGTTATTCCTCAAAAAAACTGTTTTTAAGAGGAGAGAGCATGCCAGTGTACATCCAGTGCCTGTTTATGTGATCTCATTCCCAAATCAAGTGGATGATTGAAGACCATCTATCATTTTGCAGTATTTACTCCTCCTCTTTAGCACAGATAATTCAGCCTGCATCAGTTATCTGGAGAGAGTGTCTGTAAGAAAGTGGAACAACGTTGGCAAAGTAGAGGTTGGAAGCAGTGACATTCCAGCAAAGGGGTCCTGAGGAGCTATAATCCTACAGCCCCCTGCAGAATCTGGGGTCATCACCGCCCCACCGCCATACGCATTTAAGTCTGCTGGTTAGGCATTCCCTCCTCTTTTTCTTTTTCTGCAAACAGAATTAAGAATTCAAGCTATTTTGACATGGTGAATCAAAAAGAAACTGGTCAAAAGGAAAGAGAGACTGGAATAGGGAAAAGAAAGAAGGGAGAGGGAAAAAAAGTTGTATATATATATATATAAGATGGTTAAGATAGATACACTACCAATTTTACTTAGTTCATTGAAGAGTAAGGTTTGTGCCAATAATGTTCGGACAATTGAATGCTAATGTCTGGTATCCTGAATAACTAACTTAAAGATAATAATATGTAATGCATTAACCATTGTTACCCTCATATTATGGTGTTTTGAAATTTTGTTCTTTTTTTTTATTTGTTTTGTTTTTTTTTCTCATTAAAATAAAAAAAAAAAAAAGAATTCAAGCTATTTTTAAGACAGCTCAATAGCTCCCATTCCTCTTGAAATAAAGTCTGGTCTCTTTTGAAATGTGCCACAGAGATGTGCACAAGCTGGCCTTGGCCTTTGCTCGACTTCACCTTTCAGCGTTTCCTGCTTCGTGTGTTGGAATCAGTCATTTGTAATTTTCCTCTGGGTCTCATACTGCACAGTGCATTCTGCATTTCTCTCTGCTTCGAATTCTCCAGCTCATTCCCTTCCCTCGCCAAATTCTCCCTGACCCTGACCACAGCCTTTGCCTAGGCGACTGTCCCTCATCTTTTATGTCTCAGTCTAGACATCGTCTCTTCCAGGAAGCTGACCCTTGCCGGGCCTCCCTGAGCAGCAGTACTTGGTGTTTATAGCACTGCCTGCACTCCACTTTTCCTTTTATATATTGGGGATTGAACCCAGGCCTTTGTACTGGGCTACATCTCCAGCCCTTTTTATTTTTCATTTTGAGATAGGGTCTCATGAAGTTGCTAAGTTGCCTAGATTGGACTGAAACTTGCAATCCTCCTGTCTCAGCCTCCGAGAGTGCTGGGATTACAGGTGTGCACACCATACCCAGCTCCCACCATAACTGAGACTGTTTTCTCATCTGTATCCCCGACCGGACTTTAAAGTCCACAGGGGCAGAAACTCTCTCTATTTTTCGCCTGTCTCCCTAGGGCCTAGCTCAGAACCTTTAAAAGGACAGCTGCTTGACTGAGTAAATTGGCCAGTCAGTGAATCAATCTTAACCTTGTTGGGAGTGGATAGCAGTAAGAGTCTGTCACCAGATTCCCAAATCCCAAATTCTCATCCCCAATCTTCCTGATGAATGACATGCTACAATCCAACTCCTCAGTCTCTGAAGTTATCTTCGGTAAATCTTTAGGTGTTGTTGCAGACACGTAGGTGTGTGTGGTAGTGAGGGCGCCCTCTAACTGACAAACTGGGCTTGGTGGAACATGGCTGTAATCCTAAAACTCTGGGAGGCTGAGGCAAGAGAATCACAAGTTCTAGCCCAGCTGAGGCAACAAAACCAGCAGGGCATAACACCAATTTTGTCATAAAGGTGCATTATTGTGGGCATATAGTATCCACCTTTATTCTTTGGAATATTTCTTTTGATGAATTATTAATTTTAATCTTATGAGTTTTATTATATTAAACAATGAGTATTTAACAGGAAAAAATATCAAAAAAATAAAGTATTGAATTTTTAATATTTATTGAGTGTTTATAAAAAAAACAGCAACAAAATTTTCAACATTGACTAGTTTTTGGTGAACAAAGTCTAAAAAATAGCAACAGAAATAAATTCCTATATGAACTACAATGAAAATACCAATAGAACTCTACCAAAAAAAAATCTTTACTTCAATTATCACACCTAAGGCAGTCCTCACACATGACAACAGACCATTGCATATGCACGTATCGCTTATCCTGACAGCACTGGCGTTTTGTTTTCTTGGCCTTTCTGTAGGACATACTTGACATCTTGCTTCTCTTGCTGTTTTGTCAGGAGGTTCTTACTATATTATGCAATGTGTAGTTACAGGAACATAAAATATCAATAAACTAAAGTATTAAATTCTAAATATGTATTGTGCATTTGGAATAAGCACCAACATTTTCCCATCAGCTGTGTACTTGCTTACAAAACCTAAAAGATAACATCAGAAATAAATTCCTATATGAACTACAATGAAAATACCAATAGAACTCTACAACAAAAATAGCCCTTGCTTCCATTGTCACACTGAAGGCAGTCTTCACACATGACAACAGCATGCTCTAAGCACACGTCTCGCTTACACTGACAGCACATGTGCCTGACTTTCCTATTCTATGTGGCAGGCCATTCTTGTCACCTGTTTTTTCAGGAGCTTCCTACTATTTTGTATAATGTGCACGTAACAGGAAAATAAGATATCAATAAAATATCAAATATATAATGAATGCTTAGAATAGACATCAACATTTTCACATCGGCTGTTTACTTGCTTTCAAAACCTAAAAGATAACATGAGAAATAAAAACCTATGTGAAATACAATGTAAATGCAAACTAAAGTCTACCACAGAAATAATCTTTGCTTCAACCGTCACACCAAAGGCAGTCTTCAGACATGAAAACTGCATGTTCCATACATAAATATCGCTTACACTGATAACATGAATGTTTTGTTTTCCTGTCCTTTCCTGTAGGGCACAGTTGACATCTTTTTTGTTTTCCTGTTGTTGTAGTAGGTCTTTGTGATGCTGCTCCTGCCTGTTCACCTGTCAGCTCACCAGTATGTTCCACAATTTTTTTTTGTATATTTCCCTGGGCAGAAACATTTTGTTTTTCCTCTGCTGTAAATGATCTCTTATGAGTTCTAGTCCCAAATTTCTAAGAAAATTTCTCTGTGTTATTTTGCACTTATTATTTTCTTTATAAACTATCAAGCTATTTATGCCACACATGTTTAGGATCAAGTAAAACACAACCATTGGCCAGCATTTTGTGTTTTGAGTGACATCGCAGTTGCTGTATAATTCATCAACAACATCTACTCCACCTTTGGTTTTGTTGTAGAAAGTTACCATCTCAGGCTTCCATCTTGTTGAGGTTTCTCTATCAATATTTCCATCATGGTGCAATGTTGACATCAGCAGTACCAGTTTGTTTTTCTTTGCCATATACGAGGCCAATGTTATATCTTTCTGAAATTTGAAGATTGTACTATACAATTCTCTGTTTTGAAATTGCAACATTTCATTCAGAATTTCTGCTTTGTTTCTGTGTACAGTTCCTACACTGGTCAATTTGTGCTCTGTTAGCAAATGTAACATCAATTTGAAACTTGTAAACCAACTGTTAAATGTCACATTCCTATTAGTTTGGGAGATGGGAGCAAAAAGTCTGTTCACAACATCACTTGGCTTATTACTATATGAATAAGGACCTGGTGGCTGAGTTCCAGGATAAATTTCTAAATTGAAAGCATAATAAGTCTTTGCATCTACAAGGGCATACATTTTTATGCCATATTTGGAAGATTTTTAGGGAATATACTGCCTGAAGCTACAGCGACCATGAAATGCTGCAAGATGTTCATCAATTGTCATGTATTCAGATGGTGTGTAAATTGCTTGACAATTACCCACAAATCTCTCAAACCATGAGTGGATAACAGCCAGATTATCAGTTCTGTTTCTTTCTTGGTGGGTGGTTTTGTCATCAAACCTCAGGCAATTTTGAAGGAAACCAAATCTCCTCAGTGTCATTGTTATTCTACAAACCTCAAGCCCACACCCATCCTTTTTCCATAAGTCTTTTACATTCCTGTGATTACCATGAGAAAGCCCTGCTAAGTACAGTGGACCTATGAATGCTTTCAGTTCAGCTAGTGAGGTGAAATAAATATATTTTTGAGTATGGCTACTGGTGCATACAGAGTGTTTTACTTGTATTTCAGCATTTGTGTATTTCAAAACATCTTGTAGCATTTCATTTGTCACAAACAATTTCCAACACTGAATAGCAGTGCTGTCATTCTGTCCAATAGGTTTCATCCCTGACAAGATCCTCACTATAATTTCAGACCTAGTTCTAACATTCAATTGTTCTGTTTGGTTGCATGACCATTTTGTACCATTTATACTAGTCAAATATGTACTCACATTGCTGTTTTCTTCATCATCTGAATCAAGGAGGTCTATATCCCCTGTGTCTGTATCAGTTGATTCTTGTTCCATTTCATTGTCACAGGAACTTTGGCTCACATGCCAGTGTCAAAGCCATTATCATCTTCATCATTCATGCATGAATGATCTGATGATTCACTTTTGACCTCCTCCAATACTTCCAAATCTGGTTTTTCATGTGCCATTGTACTGAAATAGGCTACTTCCAACAGAAAAATCAAAAGAAAACTTTTTAAAAAACAAATCCTAAATTTTGCACAGAAATTTAGCAGTGAGCATTTCATGGGTAAAACTCACCTGTTGCTACTTTGTTTCTTCTGTATACACATTGCCATTCATCTGCCAAGTGGGTGAATGCACAGATGTGTTTTTGTTTTCCCCAGGTGCAACTACTGTGAGTCACACCCACATTCCATTTACGTAAAATACATGTTTACAGAACAGAATAGTGGTGAGGTTGTGATGCTCATATGCAAAACCTGTTAGATGGAGAATTATGTAGGTAAAAATCCCAGTTTGACACTTTTGCACACATGCACACACCTTGCTATTCATCATACCAAGTGGGTAAACATGAAGATTGCTTCTTGTATCCCCCAGGCACAGCTACTGAGATGAATAGCTGGCTATTATTATGCTAAAGTACAAATTTATAGTAGGAAAGTATGGGATGAGTTGTTGTAACCCAACATTATGCCCCAAAAGGCATAACTTACTGAGACCGTGTCTCAAAATAAAAAATCTTTTAAAAAGGACTAGGGGTGTAGGACAGTCAGTGCAAAGACACTGGGTTCAAACCACTACCACAAAAAAAGAAAGAAAGAATGTTCAACCTTACGTTCATCTGTTGCCTGCTCATCTGTATTTTCCAGTCACCCAGTGAGGGTTTTTAGTCACGTTCCTTCTTCCTCAGAATTTATATCTAAATCATCAGATTCAAAACAGCTCCACTGGGCCTATCTTCTGCCCTGCCAGAAAACCCACTCTTCCTTTTTACAACTAGCTCTGCACGCACTGGATCTCTGAGAATCTCGTTGGTATATTTTAGGCTCATTACCTAATAAAAGACAGACACACATAGTTACACACAGGCTCAACAGCACACATGTTCTCCATTGTTCTTTCACAAACTGAACTGAAATCTCGCCCTGCTGCCAAATTTATATTCTAATAGGATGACAGGGAATGATTTGCTTAAAACCAAAATGAATCAGCCTGTATCACACAGGACTGCACTGTGACACCCTTCCTGGTTGGATAGAAATCCCCTAAACTGGACAGTTTCAGAGAAGCAAATCACTGTTGGCTGCAGAGAGAAATGACTGTATAGCTGACCAAGAAAAACACAGAAACCCCCTTCGGAGATGAATTATTTGAAATGAGAAGGCCTTACATTCCTGGGGCCAGAAGCAGGACTATTTCACCCCCTTAAGACATGATGCTAGTATTAGTCAGACATTTCCAGGATTTGTCCTTTGTAGGGAAATATGTTGAACCCATTGCAGAAAACAGCTCTAAGAGGAACAAGTTGTAAGCATATTCACTGCATAAATAAAGCTTTTTTTCTTTCCAGGACAGGAGATTGAACCCAGGATGCTCTACCACTGAGCTATGTCCCTGGCCTTTTTTTGTGACAGAGTCTTGCTAAATTTCACATGCTGGACTTGATCTTGGGAACCTCCTGCCTCAGCCTCCCTAGCAGCTGGGATTATAGACATGTGCTGCTCTGCCCAGCATACTAAAGCTTTTGAATAATACTAAGGGAAGACTCTCTTTACCACCCTTGTCACCACTTCAATGACTGGAATTGTGGGAATAGTTGTGGGGAGGGGATGCTTAGAAATGGGATTGTAAAAGGACTCTCCACCAGCACTGTGGATGAGCAATGATCACATTCTTACCTTTCTCATTTCTCTGGGTCATCTCACACCAGTGAGATCACTATTTCCTTGTGAACGATAGGTTGCCTGGCTATTAAAGCCTGGTATTTTTGTACCATAGGTCTGTAACATCATTTTGAGAGTGTTGAAGAGTGTAGGGGATGCCTTGTACGGCAGGCTGGCACATTAATTTAGGTAATATTAGCTGTAATTCTAAAATTTCTGCAACCTAACACAGTGGACATTTTTTAGAGCAATTAGCTGCAGGGTGGGAACATGGGGAGACTCCATTCTGGGGCCAAGTTGATACAGGCTCCACCTGCTAAACATGACTTCCAAAGTCACCCTGGACATGGACCTCTAGTGGCCTGTGTATGACTGTGGTACATAGAAGATCATATTGGAGGTTTCTATGGGCCAGGACTGGAAGTGGCATGAAGCACTTTTACCCACAGAACTTGGGCACTTGGCCCCACATAACTCCAAGGGAAGCAAGGGAAATAGAGTGGCTGTGGGTCCGGGAAGTAAAAGAAACAGGTTTTGGTGAATATATACCATTCATGGCCACTGTGTCCCTAAATATCCATTTCACTGGTCTTCCAACAAAAATCCCCCCAACAAGAAAGACACCCTGAAGTTCTATCCAATTATTTCAGACTCTAGAATCTCTAAGGAATTCTCTGTCTATGTCATATCCATATTCTTGTGATCCAATTGCCTGTACACTAAATATCACTCACAGGTGCATGTGCGCACATACACACACTATACAGTGGGAACAGAAATAGAATAACCACACAAAAATTCCTTTTTATTTTTAGATACACTGTCCAAGCTGGATTACTGTATTTTTTTCTCTCTCTTTTTTCCTATTATCTGCCCTTTATTTTGCAGTTTATATGTTGTTTTTCATATAAGAGAAACCATGCAATATTTAAGATTTTGTGTCAGAGTTACTTCATTTAACATTATAATTTCACTGTATTTAAAAGTGTACTTTGACTTAGTACGATTGGTTTATGTGTTTTATCTGCTGTTTGGCTATTAGTCTGGATTTTCATCTGTATATATGATAATTAACTTTATAAGATCTTATAAGATCTTATGAATAAGATGAATAAATGAATCTGATGCTGGCTAAAGAAAAGGTGGGTAGAGGGAAGGGGAAAAGAAGAATTGAAATGTGTATGTATACATACAATCAATATAATCAGTATGTACTGCAAACATGTGCTAGTAAAAGTAAAAAAAAAAGAGAGAGAGAAAGAGAGAGGGAGAACTCCCATTCACAACTAGAAAGTATGGAGGATACTAAGCAGGCAGAGAATACAGCAACAATAGAATCCTGCTTGGCAGTTTCCAGAAAACCCCTACTCTAGAGAACCTTTCTTGACTTGACCCTGATTCTGATATCAAAGAACATTAGGCAGAGGTCAATTTTTCTTCATGACACCTGGCTCTTCCTTCTGGGACATTCTTCCTTGTCCATCACAGCCTCCTTGGCTGCATCAGGAGTGGGCATTGAAAATTCTGCCCTCTTTAAGGGTTGCACAGTTGCCGAAAGTCGCTCCTGTAGGCTTGAGTTTGGGGATCCAAAGGTTGCCTCAAGGCTCAAGCAGAAAAAGTCTGTTTGGTTGAGGTTCATGATTCTTCATATTTCTTTGGCAATAAAAGAAATATTATGAGATAGTACGTTTCTGCTTCCAGTCAGTTCTATACATCATTACCCAGATACGATTCCTAAGTCTGGCACATCTTTGCTGTCTTCAAGTTGTTTGACTCTCTTAATTTAATGTCAGCTAACTTGAGGCCATTCAGCTCAGACAGAGAAGCCATACATCTATTCTGATCTTTGCTATGAATCTCTATCTTTTTCTTCAGTGCTGCGAATTGAACCCAGGGATTTGCACGTGCTAAGCAAGAACTCTACCACTGAGCTACATCCCCAGTCCCATACATCTAAATCTTAAATGAATCTCAATGGACCACTATTGCTTAAAACTTTTTCTCATTCTTATTTCGTACTGTTTGGGGTCTAGATTTGGGTGGCTTTTTAAAATCTGTCAATTTCCAAGTGTTTTAGTTACTTTTCTTATGCCTGAGACAAAATACCAGACATCCAAAGTTAAAAGAGGAAAGGTTTATTTCAGCTCACAGTTTGTAGAGGTCCAGTCCATAGTCAACTGACTCCAAGGCAGGGTAGCATAGCAGAGGATCACAGAGGAGAAATAGTCCATGGTAAGTGGACAGGAGACAGCAAAGCAGCAAGCCTGCCTTCCATCTCTCCCTTCCATCTCTCTCTTTCCATCCAGGCTATAAGCCTATTGATTGGTGCCACCCATACCCAGGTTGGGACTTCCATTATCCACACCCAGAGCTATGCTAATTCCAATCAGTGCACTAATTTAGTACCACACACCCTTAATCCCAGTATCACACACCCTAGATCCAGCCAACTCTGGAAAGCCCTATGTATAAGCATGAGATACAAGCCATAACATCAAGTATCTGGATTCTATCATTTCTTCTTTATTTCTTCTTTCAAATCAGAAAATCTTTGTCTGAACTCATCTCTCCTGATACTTTGGTAAATGCAGCCAGTCATAATCAACACATCTATTAAGGTACTATTTTCCAAACTTTTTCTTTAAAGTTACAAGATTGATACATACTTGTTCTTCCTGCTACATGAGTTTTAGGGCACTTGTAATGAATCTTTTGCCACTGTAAGTTATGAATCTTACAGTGGACTGTCTTTCCAACATCCAACACCACTGCCTACTAAAGCAATGTCATAGACGGGGGAAAGGAGCAAAGAAGGAAGGGAAAAGAATATGTGTATATAGATACACACACACAAGGTAGCTAAGATAATTATACTACTAATTTCTATCAGTTCATTGAAAAGAATGGTTTGTGTTTATATTGTTTGATGAATTTTTCACACCTATATCTTGTAATCTGAGCAACTACTTTGAAGATAACAATACACACTATATTAACCATTGTTAATCTCTTATTATCTTGTTTTGAAATTCTCTATCATTGTTTTTATTGCTTTTCTCTTTAAAATTAATAAAAGTCAGGGCCGGTGATATGGTTCAGCGGCATAAGCACCTGCCTGGCAAGCGCAAGGTCCTGAGTTTGACTCCTGGTACCCACATAAAGGAAAAAAAGGGCCGGTAATATCACTCAGCAACACAAGCACCTGCTGGCAAGCGTGAGGTCCTGAGTTCGACTCCCGATACCCACATAAAAAAAAGTCACAAAATTTAATTGGACTATTTGCTCCATTTACATTTAGTGCAGTTAATGATATATTGGAGCTTTATCTATCATTTTGCCATTTATTTTACCTGTGACACATTTATTCTTTTTCTTTCTTTTCCTATCTTTTTAGAAAATTAATCAAATCTTTTACAACTCCATTTTCTCTTAATTTGATAATTAAGCATATTTTCCTATTCATTTAGAGATCACTTAGAGGTAAAAACTGTATCTTTAATTTATATTCTAGTATAATTAGCTGTTTTTACCATTTCTCATATAATGTTA
The DNA here is from genome assembly GCA_028451465.1 of Erethizon dorsatum. NCBI lineage: Eukaryota > Metazoa > Chordata > Mammalia > Rodentia > Erethizontidae > Erethizon > Erethizon dorsatum. The sequence continues at coordinate 58,977,928 of CM051836.1, read as the reverse complement.
AATCTTTAGAAAAATTTAATTCAGTTATACCTTTCCCAATTTTGCACTAATTAATATGCAAGATTTTTCCCAACTCTTGCACATTAATTCTATATATATTATACAATTAATATTTAGTAAAATTCATTTAAATTCTTATTTCTTCTTGCAATTCTGGAGTTTCCATTGCCCACTGAAAGAGTTTTCCTTCTATATCAAGAATTTACTTTAATATTTCTCTTATTAAGGACTTGTTGACAATGAACTCTTTCATTTTTGTTCATCCTGAAAATTTTTTTTCCTCTTTCAATTTTTGAAGAACATTTTCAGAGGGTAGAATGGTGGGTTGGCACTTATTTTTCTTTCAGAATTTCAAAAATGTCATTTAATTATTTTCATGTTATTGGACTTATTTTTACTCCTTTGAAAGTAACATGTGCTTTTCTCTAGCAATTTTTGAGACTTTTCATTTTGTCTTTAATCTTTAGCAGTTTTACTATGAAGTATCTAGATGTGACTTTCTTCGTATTTATTCTGCTTGTTGTTTGCAATGACTTCTTGAAACTGTGGATTATATCTTTCATCAGTTTTGGAAAGTTTTTAGCCATTATCTCTTCAAAAGTTCTTTGCCCTGTTCTCTCTCTCTCACCCATTATTTCTCTCTCCTCTCCCTTTGGACTCAAGTCACACACATGCCCCTATATCCCAGTTATCTTTCCTGAATTCTCATTGTTTTACCCCCAGAAGAACCTTAGCAACTCATCTTTGCCTTTCAAGATAAAAATGCTGCTCTGATTTTCAAAGACTGTCTTCTAACATCTGTGATCTTCCATCCAGAACAGCCCTCCGATGAAGTGAACATCCTGAGAGGAAAGCTAGCTGTGCTCTTGAGGTCTTCAATTCTCTTCTAAAAGATGCAGCCTTCTTTAGGTGTAGGCATGAGATTCTGAAGTCTTTAGCCTTAGCATAAGTATGCTCCTAGGGTTAAATCTGATGCAAAAATGAGTTCAGTTCTCTTAGATCACCCTTCTCTGGAGTCTTCCTTCTACAGCAGTTCTTGTTACCTCATCAGCTCTCTGTGCCTGTAAGTCCCTTGAGATGTGTGTGATTCTTTTAAAATTTATGTATTTTAATTGACAAAAGTTATATATATATATATATATATATATATATATATATATATATATATATATAAAATGTTTGTTATGATTTGTGTCTAGATGTCCCCCCAAAGCCTCACGCAGTAATGGTGTGGACTTTTCAGAGTTGGCTGAATCTAGAGTGTGTGGTGGTGGGATTAAGCATGTGAGTGCTACACCCACCCCAGGGTGGGTAGCCTGCATACAGTATAAGGGACAAAAAGAGTCTTGTCACTCTTGCTTGTTGCTTTTGCTGTTTTCCACCACCATGAACTGCTGCCCCTCTGCCATGTGCCACTGTGCCTTGGAGCCAGTTGATTATGGACTGAAACCTCTACAAACTGTGAGCCAAATAAACTTTTCCTCCTTTAACTTTGGGTGTTTGGTATTTTATCTCAGCAATGAGAAAAGTAACTAAGACAATGTTCAATGTGATCTTTTGAAATAGAATACATAATGAAATAGCTAAATTGACCCAACATTTGCATTATCTCACAAATATCTTTTTTGTGTGTGGTGAAATCACTTAAACTTTACTCTTAACAATTTTCAAGAACTCTGCCAGCTTTCTATTACTATAACATCTGGATAAATCTATTTGTAAGGACTTGTTTGGCTCAGGGTTTTTCAATCCTCAAGCTCTTGGGCATGTGATAAGCCAGTTAGTATACCATGGTGGGAGTGTGTGGTAGAACAAATAATTCACCTCACGGCATCTGGGAAGTAAAGAGAGGGAGAAGAGCCAAGGTCCTGACATCTCCCTCAAAGGTACTGGCCTGAGGTGACCAGAACAATCCCAACTGAACCTCCAATAGCACCATAGACTGGGGACCAGGCTTTTAACACATGGGGCTTTGGGGAACATTTATTCGAATCATAGCAATTTAATACATTGTTATTTGCTATAGTCATATGTTGTACAATTGATCTCTTGAACTTATCTTCCTTATTTAACTGAAATAATATTTTTGTAATATTTTTTGTAATTTTTTGTAATATTTTTTGATCGATATTTCCCCAAACCCCCCTCCCCCTGCTCCTGGTAATGAACAATATACTTTATTTCTATGAGTTTGACTTTTTTTTTTTTTAGAATACAAATGTAACTGTGATCATGCAATATTTGTCTTTCTGAGCCTGGCTTATCTGCCTCAACCTAATATTCTCCAGGTTCATTCCACATTGTCACAGATGGTAAGATTTCATTCTTCTTTACTGCTGCATACTATTCCATTGCATACATATACCACATTTGCTTTTATCCATCCATTCACTGATGGACATTTAGGTCCATTCCAAACTTCGGGTATCGTGAGCACTGCTTTAATAAACATGAAAGTGCAGACATCTATTCAACATGCTGTTTTCACTTCCTTTGGAAATGTAACCAGTAGTGGGACTGCTGGATCTGGTCAAGCTTGACTAAAACACTGGTGCTCAGGCCTTGTTCCCAATAATTCTGAGAATGTTGTGCCATTGGAGCAGAGCCCAGAAATCTGCCCCACTGAGTGGATGCAACTAGGCTAGAGATTACATGTTGAGAACACTGACTCAGTTCTTTGCCTTTTATCCCTCAATGGTGCCGTCCTTATTGGGATCCCCATGCAGTGAATTTACCATTGCTACTGTGAATCCAGATGCTATTTCAACTGTCATGGGACCTTCTGACATTGCCCCTAGAACCCATCAAAAATTCTTTAAAACTCCAGAATCCGAGCTGCATCGGGATACTGTAGGACCCCAGACAGGTAGAACACTTTTCTAAACTGTCAACTTGAATAATAGCCTCAAAATCAGAAAGGGATCACCAGAGGGCTTTTACTTAGTGAAAGGTCACAATTCATGTCTGTGACAAGAATGATCACAGCCATTTACTGAGCACTTTATATGTGCCAGGCATTATGCTAAGCACTTACCGGTATCTCCTATAAATATCACAATAATCCTATTACATTGGTCTTAGCATCCCCATTTTACTGGTAAAAAAAAAAATGGTTACTGCTTCAAAGAATCTCGAATAAAATAATTTTCCAAAGCATGCTTGAAGTGCAGGAAGAATTAGTGAAACAATCGTTCAAATACAGTGATAAATTGCAACTGACACACAATATGAAAAGGGGGCATCTATGGACACGGGCTTGGCCTCAGTTGAGGGGGACAATTGCTCTTCATCTGGAGTTCCTTTGCCTTAAGGGAATACAGCCCCAATGTCTCCAGATCTCCAAAGACAGCAGAAATCCAAACTTCTATGTGAAATTGAAATCTTATCGCTAAATGTTGGCAACTACTAAAAAGTTTTTCGGCTCTCAACAGCCAAACAAAATACAGCTGTAGACTGGGTTCAGCTTGTAGCTGTTTGTTTGCAAACTCTATCCCCTGTCTTGGGCAACTGGGAATCACTTTGGGTTCTTTTGTTCTCTTAAAGAAACATGGCTCTTTCAACCAGAGCCCAGAGTGCCTTAAATTATCATTAATGCTTCAAAACTGTGGTCTCCTCACTGCCCACCCACTTCCCATAGAAATACAAATACCCATGCCATCGCCCCTGGAAGCATGCGTGTGTAACTTGTGAAATCATTAGCTGTGAGACTGGAGGGATCTAAGTCATCATGCAGTTGCCTAAGGAAGAAGATACAAGGGAGAGAAGGGAAATGAGAGAAACAACAGGGGTGCCCTGCTGAGTGCTGCCCACCCTCAGGGCCCCCCGCTGTCCCACAATCACTGGCCCCTGTCTGTTTTCACCATTCAGAGTCCTGAATCCAGCATTTGGAGCCTCAGCCCTCCATTCCTCATTTCTGATTTCTCCCCTCGGAGGAGATAAGGAGGACCCAGGGCCTCTCGGTGTGTTTTACATCAAAGGCCACCGGAGGGTCCTGACAGGCTGGATGTCAGTGCTGTAAATAAACCATTAATCACTCTGCCATTTCACGGACACACTCTGTCCAGAGGGCATGAACTTTCTCCAGGTCGCTAATATAAACCACGTCTTCCCTGAGCCAATGGGGGAGGCAGAGTGGAGTGTCAGGGCCCAGAGCAGCTCCTTCATTGACACACCATTACTTTCCTCTTAACCCTACAGGTCACTGCTACGGTCCCAGCAGATTGTAAATAGTCAATTAAAAGAGAGGTGGTTGAAGTGAATTAAACAAATGAAGTCACAGCTTTGGCGAATGTGTAGACTACAGGGTGGCTGCTCCCACCTCTTCTGAACTCTCTACCTTTGCATCAGGTACCAAGAGAAAGTCCACAGGGACACAACAGGAAATTAACGATTTTGCCACTGGCCCAAAACTCGCTCCTTGGGCAGACCTCCGGAGTCTGAGTTCTTAGAATTATGGCCCAGGGGAAAGGCATGAAGCGTCTCTCCAGAACAGGTTTTCCTCTCTGTGAAATGAAGTCAGGACCAGTGGTTCTAACTTGGCTGAGCTCACTGCTGGAGGCCACGTCTCTGGTGTGCAGTCAATCTTTCACTGAGCTTCTACGATGGGCAGACACCACCGAGGCACAGTGGAAAGACGGACAAGCTCCTTGCTCTCATGGCATTTACTTAGGGACTGCAGTCAGGGCCTTGGCACCGGGCTACATCTTCAGCACCAGTGCCCAGGCAGGGCTTGAACCTGTGTCCTCTTGCCTCAGCCACATGACTTTTATTTTCTTGTTAGGTGGCCACTAACCAGACCAGGTCAAGGTGGATAGTGAGAAAACCATAAAGAGCATAAACAGGAAGAAGTGTCTACAGTGATGGGGGAACGGCTATATTAGTCTGAGTAGGAAGATGAAAACATTCATTCACTCAACAACTAAATGGGTAGTAGTCACACGCCTGACAAAAGAAATAGAGGGACTGATGCCTCTGTGTGTGTGTGTGTGTGTGTGTGTGTGTGTGTGTGTGTGTGTGTGTGCGCTAGAGGCTAAGGCAGCCAGATGACCTCTGGGGATGCTTGGGCTTGGTGTCATCCCAAGGCCGTTACTCCCCAGAGCTCCAACACATAAAGAAGCAGAGTAGAGGGGAGGCACGTTCGGCACACATGCCTTTGGCCACCTTGCCTCAAGTGCAGAAAAGAAAAATTAAAATTATGTATATGATATGTATATGATGTATGCATATACGATTATGTATAAGATACGTTTATAAAGCAGGGTTGACCTGGGCTGACCTAGCCCTCAATGTCCAGAAGAAGGATGGTGAATAAACACCGTCACTGGTAGAGCTCCAGTCTATGGATCCAGTTCTTAACAAAGACACTGAGCTTCAAGTAGTCCTCGTACAAACAGCAGCATATCATTGACAAGCAGTAAGGCAGAGGCCAGGATGCTGTGTGCTCTGGGTATTTATGATCTCTGCTATAGATTGTACTTGGTACCCCCAGTACCCACAAAAAAAATAAAATAATAGACTGCACTTGGCTTCCACCCGGGTGAATTTGCTGCCATGAAAGGAAACAGGCTGCCCTGGCTCTCAGTGTGGGGCTGGCCATCTGCATCACCTGCACTGCACGGAAATAAATGAACCATAAACTTCCAGGATTCCTCGAAAAGACTGAGTATTAGTTTTGTGTCTGCTATCACAAGGCAGTTTATATGATCTCTAATTTGTAGGTCAATATTATATTTCTACTTTACAGATGAGGAAGTTGGGGCTCAAATACATAACAAAATTGTTCAATGCCACAAAGGGTGAAGCGAGAATTAGAAGTCAGATCAATCCCAGCACTCGGGAGGCTGAGGCAGGAGGATCACTATGAGTTCAGGGTCAGCCTGGGTTACATAATAACTTCAAGGCCAGTGAACTACATAGCAAAACTCTGTCTCTAAAACAAAACAAACAAACAAACGGAAAACCTCTCAGATCAGTCTGATTCCAAGCCAGTACTCTTGCTACCATTCCAGTAGTTACTAGACTTTGGTCCACACACTGACACAGCTTTCACCAGTTCTTAAGCAAAACGAGGAAAATGTGGACAATGTCATAATTTTCCTAATCCTGCACCATCTATTATAAGCAAATGATTGTTTAAATAATGTATGAGGGGAGAAAAACCACTACAGTATTATGAATGCGTATGTTAATTAAAGAAATTAAGATAGTGACTTCAAATTGTTAGTATATGATAAAGGTGTGTCTTATAGTCAAAGAAATAAGAAACACGTTGGTGTACGACCCTGTCATAACTAAAGAATCGTGCATTTATTGTAAATTTAAATTATTTTTAATTTTGAATATTTAATTGTTTTTATAATATCATAGGATTATAGATATCAGGTGCTTTTTTTAAAAAAAAGACTTAATTAGCAAAAATTAAAAGGATAATCTGATTTCTTCGCAGTTTTGGTATTTGAAAAACTCCAAATCTTTAAGAACCAATACTGCATACACCACAGAATCCTGCTCTCGATGACAGACATCTCAGACCCTGGGCTCTAAGTCAAATGCAGGCCACAGAAGTGCTTTGGTGTGGCCACAGTAGATTTTTAAATTTTGCATTAACCAACAATATCGTGAATAGGAGAACGTACGCACAACTCTGCATTTCTGGCTTGCCTTCAAAATTCTGAACTGAGCTACTCGAGGCGTACTGACACTGCCCCATGGAGTGTAAAGTAGGTGGTGACTGCTATCTGCAGAGGTAACTCTCTTGTTGCTCCTGTTCCCTGCCACTTTCCATTGTACAGCATCTGGGTTTGCTGCAGCAGTGACAGCCCCGAAGGCCCATGCCTCTTTGCACTCATGCCCGGGGCGGTCCTCTTCCATGTACCTGTGACTCTGGTCTGGCCTGTGAGACTCACTTTGGTCCATGGGGCACAGCCCTAAACACAGCTTGAAAAGTGCTTGCACACAGGGGCTCGTCCTCATGGGCCACTGAGAGCTCTGAGACCACCATGCAGGCAAACCACGTCTGTCTGCGGGGAGCTGTAAGTGGGGGAGCAGAGCAGCCTGGCCAGGAACCTAGCACATCCCCAGTTGGCAGGGCCCCTCTAGACTGTCCAGGTACAGCTGAGCCCACACCTGACTGCAGCGAGGCCAGGTGCTGAAGGATCACCGGCCAAGCCCAACCCAAACTGTACCAACGAATGACTGCTGCTTTAATCCACAACAAATCAATTCTGAGATGTTTTTAACCTCATTATCCATCCACCTTGACTCCTGGATTACAAATGAGCACATTCGAGTCTTTGACCCATGCCTCGAGGTACAGAAGACCCTTTCCACACACATACATGTACACGCACACACACGTGGTTATTGAATAAGAAGAGGGAATTTAAATTGTTCACTTAGCCCTGTAGACAGCACCTGGCACACAGTTGGCACTTAATAAATATCTTCGAATGAATAAATGAGTTCATAGATGTTTCTCAAAGTAACTTAAGATGTATCCTAGAGGTGGCCACCACCGCCAGGACTTAGGCACTAGAGGAATCTCCAAGATAATCTCCAAGATAATCTCCAGGTGGTGTTGAGAATCACTGGACGCGTTTTCCAACTGGGCCCATGGCATCCCAGATCCCTTGCTGTGTCTGTAAAACGAGCCAGGGGAGCCAGCACATGTGAGCCCACTCAATGGGGATTGAGACTTGACAAGCCTGGTAATAACAACCTATCTGTCACTTGTGCTTAGCTTTCCACTGGTGTTGACAGAGGTCTAAATGGCAAGGGGGCTGTCTTACAAAAGCTGAAGGATATATGGGGTAGCTGTGGGTGTCAGCTGAAGGACCGCCAAGATGAGAGCCGGATCCTATTTACCCACTGAGAGAACTGTGACTGTTACTTTCCAAAGGATTAAAAAAGGAATTGCCATGTGGAGGAAAACACAAAATGCTCTGAACACCCTGAAATGAACACATATCTGTTTAGTTTTACTGTAAAATATTTAACAGGGTAATCTGTCTTTTACTATGTTATTGCTCATCTTTCTTTTCTGTGAAATGAGAGGATGTTCATTAAATTAATCAAAGACTTTAGTCAGAGAAAACACTTAAGAACCTGGAAATCATAATAGGACAAGTGGGAAGCAACTTGGAGCTGCAAAATTGGAAGTCCTCAATTTTAGTACAATATCCTATTTCTTAATTACTTCAGAGTAGTTTGGGCATGTTCAGGGTGGTACAGCTGTAGACTATTAATTACTTCAGGACTAAAGTAACTAGCCTGCCTAACCCCCAGCTTGCTGCTCTACAAGCAGGTGGAAACAGTAACTGCTCCTCCTGCTTCATGGGGTTTTTGAGATTAAATACGATCACATAAGTAAAATGTCATTCAAAAGTTAATAATTATAAATGAAAAGGGTAGTGACCAAGAGGAACAAACACAGGAGGAGAAAGAAAGTCCACAGAAAACTCTCCTACCATGATGCTGCAGCAGGCCATCCAGATGAACCAGACCAGATGAATAGGATAGAGTCAAAACAGAAAGAGGAGGGTCTGGCAGGTACCCAAACAAAGAAGGGAACAGTGACCCTGGGGATCTGCCACAGAGCATGTGGGGCACTGAGAAAACAGCTGCTGGTTTTGCCTGCCTGGTGTCCATTCCTTCTTCATAGCTTTCCTCTAAGGATGTTCATTCCCACAGCCTGACCAAGACCTCTCCCTAAGATCAGACCTATTCCAATCAGACTTCCTCTGTGGGGAATGGAAATGTTTATTGGAGAAACAAAGGAAATGGGAAATATAGAACTGCCATGTGATCCAGCAACGCCAACTACTGTGCATATACCCAAAGAAAAGGAAATACGTGTGTTAAAAGAAAAATGTTTAAACTCCACTCACATGTGTGTTTACTGCAGTACTGTTCACAGTATCCAGGACTTGGATTCACCATGAATGTGCGTCAGTGGATGAATGGATGAAGCCAGTGTGGTGTACAGAAACAATGGAATACCCATCAGGCATTAAAAAGACTGAAGTCCTGCCTTTTGTTATGTGGATGAGGGTAGGGGACATTATGCTAAATTAAATGATCCAGAGATAGACAAATACTGCATGTTCTCACTTATATGTGGAGGCTAAAACGCTGATCTCATAAAAATAGAGAGCAGAACTGTGATTACCAGAGCCTGGGAAGGGGGGTTGGTGAAGAGAAGATAGTTAAAGAGTACAGGGGTGCGGGTGGATGAGAGAATAACCTCTAATATTCTGTAGCACAGTAGGCTACCTGTGGTTGACAACACTTTACTGAGTATTTCAAAATAACCAGTAGAGAGGATTTTGAATGTTCTTCACATGAAGAAATGATAGATGTCTGAGGTGATACGTATACTAATTACCCTGATATGATCATGTACATGAATTGAAATGTCACACTGTACCCTGCCAATGTGTACAACTGCTTTGTGTTGACAAAAAATTAAAAAGAAATGGGAGATGTTTGGAATGAGTATATTCCTTAGAAGCACCCTAAAGAGGCTTCATGAGCCCCGCTACTGACACCTCCGAGGCTGTCTTCTCTCCAGGCTCTTTGAGACCTAACTGCTCAAACCAGTCAACACTTCCTTGATTCTATGAGCCATCCAGAATCCTTCCAATATGGTCTTTTTCTTTGTTCGCATAAGTTAACCAGAGTCCTCTTCTTCTGCTTATACATAAAGAAATGCAAATAATCAAGGCTTCTGCCTAAGTTCTGGGTTCACTGTCTGGGCCCGTGACTTACATCCCATATTGTTCCTGGTGGCGTTCCCCCGTTCTGGTCTGCTTACTTCTAGGAGTTTTCTGACATAATCTGAGCAAACTGTTGGGTCCCTGAGCAGGGAGGATGGGAAAGATGGGGAGGGATGGGAAAGACAGGGGTGTATGACAAACCTGAAGTTACTTTGCAGTAGCACCCAAAAGCAAAGTTGTCTCTGTTATGTAAGAACAGAAATGGGGAAAGCAGTGACTGTCCCTGATGTCCAGTAAGATCAAATTGTCATTAGGACATCATGACCAACTTTACACTCTACAGCCTTAAGAGAGTTTGAGGAAAGCCACCGTGGAGGAAATGAGGCAGCACAGGAATGTAGTTCTAATCGTGGCTGCCTAGTCTCAGGTCTTCATTCTGCCACTGGTAAACAGTGTGATCCCGGAAAAGTCACTTAACTTCTCTGTCACTTAACCTCAATTATTCTTTCTGGAAAATGTATATGATAATGATTTAAGTGCCTATCTCAGAGTCGTTATGGCAAATAGTTTCATACTTGTAAATGCTTCCAGGATCATGCTTGGCACACGGCAAGAGCTATATTAAGGGGATTTAAAAATAAATGTTTCCTTTAACAATAAATTGGGAACCTGACATGATTTAGCTTGATAGGAAAAAGTCTTTCACAAGAGTTTTTCAATAAAAACATGGGTTTTGCCCAGCTAGCCACATGCCATTTGACACTAAGTAGAGGAAATCAGCAAACAGAGCCTTTGTGTCATGGGTTTTGGGGGTCAGTTATATCAACTGACCCTTACTTATTGTGTCTGAGAAGAGGAAGTTCAGGGTGCTTCAGAGACTGATGAGGCCTTGGTCCACCGGGGGATGTAACGGCAAACTGTGGTAATGCATAGACCACAGGGATGGCCCACTCTGCAGAATGGAACCCATTATGTTGGCAATTTTTTTCGTGTTACTTGGTACAGTCAAAATTATCAAGGGGACTGTACACTTCTGACTCTTGCTATCTATGATGGCTTGAATGTTTCTGTCCCCTGCAAAAATTCATGTTGAAATTTAACTTCTGACACAACTGCATTGGGAGGTATAGCCTTTAGGATGTGACTTGGTCATAAGGGCTCCACTGTCATGAATGGGATTAATCCTCTATAAAGGGGATAATGAAGGAGTTTGTCCCTTTAGCCCTTCTGCATATGAAAACATATCAGGAGGATACAGTGCTCAGGGCACCATTTTGGAAACAGAGAGTGGCCCTAACCATCACCAAACTTGCTGGTGCCTTGATCTTGCCTTTGCCAGAATAAATTTCTATTGTTTATAAATTACCAAGTCAGTGGTATTTTGTTATAGCAGCACAAACAGACTAAAACACCATCTCATCTACTGATTTCCTGCCTCTCCTGGTAATGGAATGCCCTCTTTCCTACCCCTGGGTGATGGGTATGCAAGTGCCAAGTGGGAAATGTGGACAGCAGTCACCAACTTGCCCTATGGCTGGGGAAATCTCCCTGGCTCAAGGTTAGCACCTCCTTTCCAAGAAGCACCATGCTCAACCATCACCCCAGCCTCAAAACAACGCCCTGCACAGCTCCCCTGGGTTTTTGTTGGCACATTCTTATTCTTTGCTCAATGAGGACAGATTATAGTACAGCACAGAAAATGGGAAAGAAACAGAAAGATATCAGTGGTAATCTGAGTGCAGACTAGTGAATTACTGGATATAGAAATGCCCGTGGCATCAGCATTTCATTGTTCCTGTTTAACTACAAGTATTTATGGTCCAGGCTGTCAGCAAATACTTCTTGCTTCTGTTCGATAGTTCTGTCTGCACTACATATTTGCTGAAAGATGCTCAAGCAGACTCTTTCTCTCCCACTTAGATGTTGGAATGTGGGATCTGCTGATGGTGGGACCACTGGGGCCTCCGTTAACACACCCTCCCACACACACTGTGTCCCCTGAACCTTCCCAGATCCCAGCACTCAGCAGGCTCATGGTCCATGGCCTTGCATACCCAGTCAGTCCCCAGTTATCTCCATGTTCCTCCCACAAAATGTTTCCATCCCAGGCACATGCACATTCTCTGTCTTTGTTAAGGTTATATTAAGACTTTCATAGACCCTAAGCATTCTTGCTTTGGGGGGCCCCGTCCCACATCAAAGCAGACATCCCAAACCAAATATCCATCATCAAATACAATTTCCATGTAATGACAGATGAGTTGCAGTTGACTAATTGACACGTGATTTCTTCTTGTACTAGACATTTTAAATGGCAACACTGCAGCTTTTCTCTTTAAATTTTGCAGCCAGGATTTTCTACAAAGTTAAAATACTTTCACTGGCCTTTGCAAATCTCTTAAGACCAAGGTATTCTGCCTGTGAGTCAGCCAAGGGCAGTGGCTAGAAAGGTATCCAGTCCTGTGCAGTTTGGGTGACTAAGCAGTACATTTGGAAATGGTAGCCAGACCTGTTTGGGGATTGCGCTGATCTTAGGCTGATTTAAACTGGATATAGGAGACAGTAGAGCTGACGAGGTAAAGATCACAGGTCAGATTTTATTAGCATCATCATGGGCATTATTAGTCATGTTACCCACCTCTTACTGAATACTGCTTGTTGGATGCTTTGTATATATCATCTCATCTAAATTTAGAACCTTATGCAATAAACATTATCTACATTTTATTGGGAGACAAGTAAAATTGATGACAAAAAGAGGCCCAGTTGTATTTGATCAGAGGTCTAACTAACTCCAATGTATATGTTTTCCTCTTTTCCATTCTGCCTGGAATTTTCTTGTACCAACAAACATCATAGACCAGGCAAGGCCATTCGCACCCATGGTGGTTAATTTTGTGTCAATTTGACTGGCTCTCCTGTGTCTCCAACTTATCCTGTGAGCCACTTCTTTATCAAAAATTTATCTCTTTCTCTCCCCACCCTGTCTCCGAAGAGCCCTGACTAACAGTGCCTCCTCCCAACACATTCCATCGAGGAACTCCTGCAAACCCTCTGTGTCAGTGTGTGAAGGGCAAGGTCTCCCTCTAGGAAAAATAAATGAGGCATTAACCACCACAGCACTATTTCACTTTTACATAAATGAGCAAAGAGAGATGCCCAATGCAAATTATAGTTGACAGAATTGGGACAGTCTCTACCCAACCCAGCATAAATACGACAAAACAGGGCGTCAAGAGATGGGGAAGCGTTCACTGTGCGTCTTCTCCTGGAGTTTGCGTCTGTGTTGAGATTGTTGTTATGGTATTTGTTTCCAGAGAGAACTGCTAGTTACAGGCAGTGAAGAGCACGCTTGTTGGGCAGAATTCCTCTGCAGACACCCAAGCTGCACCCACACCATCATCAAATATAATTTACATGTAGTTCCATAATGGATGAGTTGAGTGGCAGTTGACTAGTTGATATATTGATAATTTTTAAAAATTAGTGTGTATTAATTATACAAAATAATAGGTTTCACTGTGGCATTTTCATACATGCATATAACATGCTTTGATCATATCCATCCCCACTTTAGCTCCCCGTACTCTTCCCACCGCCCTCCCCCAGATCCACTTCCTCTTCCTTGACATATTTTTACTTTTTGTAGATATTTAATCAAATGTACTTCATTGTGGCTTTCAGTTCTTCTGTCAAACAGATGCCAGGTACATAGCTTACCGTAGGGGAACCATCTTCTCATGTGACGTGCGAGGCCACGGCAGGTATATGCTCCTGGGGAGAAGGAACCGTGGCCTGCATTCCCAGCAGAGAGCTCTTGCTGGCTCTTGTAATAGCACGATCTAGTGACTAGGATTTTGCTCCTTATTTTTCTGCCCTGAGTCAAAGAAAGTAAGGTAGGGGCCGGTGAGATGGCTCAGCAGCGTAAGCGCCTGCCTGGCAAGCGCGAGGGCCCGAGTTCGACTCCCGAATCCCACGTACGAAAAAAGGGCCGGTGATATCGCTCAATGGCACGGGCGCCTGCTGGCGCGCGAAGTCCTGAGGTCAACCCCGGTACCCACAAAAAAAAAAAAAAAAGTAAGGTAAGGAATGAAGGTGGCAGCTGTCCCAAAGTCACCCAAATGGTGATGAAGGGGAGGAGGACCATTTGACCAAGTCTGGCTTCATGGGAGAGACCTTCTACAAACTCTGTACATACGTGCGCCATTCCAGACCCTCATAACCACCTGTGAAGTGTGTGCTATCGCCCTCCTCTTAGGATTGAGGACACCAAGACTCAGAAAAATCAATTAACTTGACCCAGGTTACACCATTTCTGGTGGTTAAGATCTGTTTAGCCCCAAAGTCCTCAGGACTCTCAAGGGAGTTGGTGGTCTTCTTCTTTTTCCTTTATAATAGTAGTGAAATGGCTCAGTCAAGCCTATCAGCTCCCAAGCAGCTACGCTCCCTACCTTGGAGCTCCTGCTGACGCTACCCCTGAGTTACGGGTTGGTGGAACAGCATCTTTAGTCTCCTGTTTCTGACGCTGACTGTCAGGGCCATTCCCCCAGGCTGACAAGATGCAGCTTTCCCCAGATGGTTTAATTGTGGGGAACCTTGATATTACCCGTTGTTCCGCTCCAAGCCCATTGGCCTCCAGATTGAAGCCTGGGTTTCTCTAACTCCTATTTATGTCTGTCCGGCTCTGGCTGCTCCATGTCTGAGCAGGGGGAGGCCCTGTTTCTAAACACACTTTTGTCCTTGAACTGCCTCTATCTTGCTCTGACCACAGTCGTGTATAATTAGTTAACTTCACTCACTGTCTCCTGTGTTTATGTTTCCCTGCCCAATTCCAAATGACAAATGGCTGTCCAAAGCCAGAGGCTTGACCCCAGATGACCTCAGGCTTGATTGTCTTCATATCGTGCACAGGTCGGCACTCAGACCCCCATAGCTCTTGCCCAGCAGTAATTGATGTCTGTGTGAACTCAACGGCCAGTGGGCAGAGATGGGTCATTGGGCAGGTTGGCAGCACAGGCCGGGAGCCCCTGTGGCAGCCTCCTGTTTAGAGCAGGTCCATCCGAATACACACTTCAAATAACAGCATGTGCTTAGGGAACCTTGCCTACCTGGTGCCAGGAAGACCTCTAAAAAAAGTTCTTGTTCCAGAGCTCCCAGACTTCTTCGGAATACTGGCATTTAATGAGCAGTTTCCCAACCACAATTTCCTGAAGACATTTTCTTTTCTTCTTCTTCTTTTTTTTTTTTTTTTTTTTTGGCATGTATTCTCTTTAATTGAATGATTACTCCATGAATTTTAAGCACATAAAATATATTAATTTTAAATGCGTTTTAAATGATATGTATCTATATTGTTTTACAGCAGTGAAACTATCACCCACATCAAGATAACATTGATCTTATATATGATTGCCATGCTATTTACCACGTAAATGTGAAATATCTTATAATATCCTTATTTCTGCTTAATAGAAATGTTGCTCTCTATTTCTGTGGCCTAAAGAGTTTTTATTTTCTTTAAACCCTTTTAACCTATGTTTTATACAAATTTGAGTATGTTGGTTGTGAAACTGATTTTTTTTTATTTTAAAGAGAAGAAAAAACAAAACAAATCAAAAGAAGAACAAATTTTCAAAACAACATAATAGGAGGGTAACAATGGTTAATACATTACGTATTACTATCTTTAAGTTAGTTATTCAGGATACCAGACATTAGCATTCAATTGTCCAAACATTATTGGCACAAACCTTACTCTTCAATGAACTAAGTAAAATTGGTAGTGTATCTATCTTAACCATCTTATATATATATACAATTTTTTTCCCTTTCCCTTCTTTCTTTTCCCTATTCCAGTCTCTCTTTCCTTTTGACCAGTTTCTTTTTGATTCACCATGTCTATTGTACATTTTGGATCTTATTTACTCTTTCAGTTTCTCATACTAGAGAGACAATACGATGCTTACACATGTGCTTCTGGTTTATTTCACTTATGAGTATTTTCTCGAGTTGCATCCATTTACCTATAAAAGTCTCCAGTTTATCCTTCTTTATGGCTGAATAGTACTCCATTGTATAAAAATACCACATCTTTCTTATCCATTCCTCAGTTGATGGGCATTTGGGTTGTTTCCAAGATCTGGCTATTACAAATTGTGCTGCTATAAACATGGGTGCACATATATCGCTGTGGTACGATGTTTTTAATTCTTCTGGGAAGATGCCCAGAAGGGGAATAGCTGGGTCAAATGGGACCTCCAACCCTAGTTTTTTGAGGAATCTCCACACTGACTTCCACAGTGGCTGTACCAGTCGACACTCCCACCAACAGTGAAGAAGGGTTCCTTTTTCCCCACAGCCCCTCCAGCATTTGTTATTAGTTGATTTCTTTATAGTAGCCATTCTTTCTGGGGTGAGATGATATCTCAGTGTTGTTTTAATTTGCATCTCTCGAATGACTAGTGATGTTGTACATTTTTTTGTATATTTATTTGCCATTAGTATTTCTTCATCTGAGAAATGTGTATTCATCTCAGATGCCCATTTTTGGAGTGGGTCTTTAAATTTGGGAGGTCTGATTTTTTTGAGTTCTTTATATGTTCTCGATAGTAATCCTTTGTCTGAGGAACAGCTGACAAACATTTTTTCCCACATTGTGGGTTGTCTCTTCACTCTGTTGGTGGTTTCTCTTGCTGTGCAAAAGCTTTTTAATAAGATGAGATCCCAGTTATTGATTCTTTGGGATAGTTCCCATGCAGTTGAGTTTTTATTCATAAAGTCTTTTTCTACACCAATGTCTCCAAGGGTTTTACCTATCCTACCTTCCAGCAGATTTAATGTTTCTGTTTTAATATTTAGATCTCTGATCCATTTTGAATTTAGTTTAGTGCATGGTGAAAGATATGGATCTAGTTTTAATCTTCAGCATGTGTAGAGCCAGTTTTTCCAGCACCATTTATTAAAGAGGCTATCTTTCTTCCAGCGAATGTGTTTGGCACCTTTGTCAAAGATAAGGTGGCTTAGTATGTCTGGGGTTGTTTCAGTATCTTCTAATCTGTTCCATTGATCTTCAGGTCTGTTTTTTTGCCAGTACCACACTGTTTTTATCACAGTAGCTTTATAGTATAATTTCAAGTCGGGGATTGTGATGCCCCCTGCCTTGCGTTTGTTGCCCAGACTTGCCTTTGCTATTCTAGGTCTCTTCTGATTCCAAATGAATTTTAGGATTGTTAAAACTGATTTTTGACTCAATCTGGATCTTATTAATTGGGAATTTAACCAGTTTATGAGTTTGGTAATTCACCTATCCCTCTGTCAATCTCTTTTATGTTAATTTTAATACTTCCTTTCTGTTTTTTCTTGGGTTTAGCCACATTTTCTTGGGTTTTTCACTTCTTTTCAATTCCAAAACCTCGAAATGCATATATTCTCCTTTTGTCCACAACTCAATGACAAATGACTTATACGAATTACCGTCAGCTGCAGTAATTACCATTTCCCCCAATTCAATATATCAAACAATGCTTTATCTACCCCTCTTCAACAGTGCTTTGGAAATTTTCCCCTTACACTATCAGTATTAATTTTATAGACAAACTTGCTAGTTTTTGCCTCTGTAATTAAACATAAGGGAAATAAAATTACTATTTCCAATTTTGTCAGATTAACATTAAGAATATCTTTTCGGGCCAATGAGATAGCTCAGCAGCATAAGCGCCTGCCCAGCAAGCACAAGGTCCTGAGTTCGACTCCCAGAACCCACATAAAGGAAAAAAAGGGCTGGTGACGTCGCTCAGCGGCACAAGCGCTTGCTGGCAAGTGCGAGGTCCTGAGTTTGACTCCCAGTACCCACATAAAAAAAAAAGAATATCTTTTCTTTATGTGTCCCATCCACAAAGACAAAGGACTTCTATTTTAAATATATTTAGCTTAAAAACATACATTTTATTTCTAGTACTACATGGCAAAAATAAAACAGTACATATTTGCCCAATACATTGAATATTTGGCATGCTATTTGACAGTTTAAAACCCCATAAACTAAAAATTTTAGATCTAGCTTACAAATCTATTTTTGCATTTAGTTTTATGAACCTATACTGATAGCCAATTTTTTTACAAACTTTTGTTTGGCTTCTGTGCTAGCTGATGTCAACCATCAAGAAATGAGAAATTCTGTTTTCCATCTAGCAGTTTGTTTACTTGTGCATTATTA
This sequence comes from Erethizon dorsatum, assembly GCA_028451465.1. Lineage (NCBI taxonomy): Eukaryota > Metazoa > Chordata > Mammalia > Rodentia > Erethizontidae > Erethizon > Erethizon dorsatum. Next base: position 58,960,000 of record CM051836.1, on the reverse strand, counting down.
ATACTTTCACTTTGAGAGCTGTTACTATAACAGTGCATGCTCAAACTCAGTGAACTGCAGTGGAGAGGGAAGGATCCTAAATAAAAATTAAGATGTGTTATGTACGTGTACCAACTCCACACAAGGAATGTAAACATTACATACTGCAAAAAAAATAAGCCTATTCTCCATTAACTTGCAGCTGTCAGGTATTTTGTCCCAGCAATAGGAAAGCTGACCACTGCAGCAATAAAAAAAATGGGCATGAATACACCTCACAACTGAAATGGGTTTCAGAATGACTATGTTGAGTGAAAGAAACAAGGCAAAATAAGAGTGTGCACTGTCTGACTCCACCGTATCATGTTCAAGAATATACAAACTACTCTGCTATAAAAGAAAGCAGTTCTATAGAATTCCCTGAGGGCCAGGAGTGATGTGTAGGAGTCTAGAAGATAGCCAGAGGCAGGAGAAAGGAACCACAAAGGAACATAAGAAGTAATGCATATAGTCATTATCTGTATCATGATGATAACTTCATGGGTATATACATTCATCAAAATATCCAACTGTATATTTTAAACATGTACAATTTATTGTATTTCAGTTATATCTCGATAAAGCTGCTTAAGAAAATAATAGAGAAGCTGACTTAAAATGGCCAAATTTAGTATAATTTGAACATCAAAAGAAATAATTATAGGGCCGGTGAGATGGCTCAGCGGCTTAAGCACCTGCCCGGCAAGCGCGAGGGCCCGAGTTCGACTCCCGGATCCCACATACGAAAAAGGGGCTGGTGATATCGCTCAGAGGCACGGGTGCCTGCTGGCGCGTGAGGTCCTGAGGTCGACCCCCCGGTACCCACAAAAAAAAAAAAAGAAATAATTATAGAAGACATAAGCAAATGGAAAGACATCTCGTGTTAATGGATTGGAAGACTTAATATTGGTTGAATACACACATTATACAAAGTAATCTACAGATTCAGTGAAATCACTATCAAAATCTCAATGGCATGTTTTATAGAAATAGAAAAAATTTCTAAAATTCATATAGAATCACAAAAGACTTTAAATAGCCAAAACTATGTTGAAAAAGAACAAAGCTGGAGGCATCACACTTCCTGACTTGAAAATATATTATGAAGCTAGGGTTATTAAAATAATATGGTACTGGCACAAGGACATATAGATTGATGGGCCAGAAATAAATCCAGACGCAAATGGTGCCTGATCTGCAAGAAGAGTGTAGGCATACACGATGGAGGAGGCATAGTCTCTTCAATACGTGATGTTGGGAAAACAAGATGTCTATGTACAGAAGAATGATATCAAACCCCTAGCTCATGCCATACACAAAAGTCAACTCCAAATGGATTAAAGACATAAACGTAAGCCTAGAAAATGGTAGGGAAAAAAGGGAGTAACTTTATATCATTGGTTTTGGTAATACAGCAATGTTTTGAATATGACATCAAAAGCACAGGTAACAGAAGAAAAGAATAAACCAAACAAAAAGCCAAAGTATGCATCAAACTAAAAACCTCTGCCCAGAGAAGTATGTGATCAACAAAATCAAAAGAATATCTACAGAATGGTAAAAGATATTTGCAAACCATATATTGGATAAAGGATTAATTTCCAAAATATCATAATACCCAACTGAATAGCAAAGAAACTAGTAACTCAGTGAAAAAAATAGCCTAAAAACTTGAATAGACATTTCTCCAAATAAGACACAAAAATGACCAACAAATCTATGAAAAGCTGCTCAAAACCAATAATTATCAGGGAAATGCTAAAATAATTCAACAGGGTAATTAGCATAAAGTAGGAGCTTGACAACTACTACTCAAATGAATGAATGGTTACATGAATGAATGAATAAAGGTAGCAGACTCACAGTTAATATTTTTTTTAAATTGGACTATTAGCTAGACGTGCATGGTGGCACATGCTTTTAACCCCAGCCTTCTGGGAGGCCAAGGTAGGAGGATTGCAAGTTCAAACACCACCTGGGCAATTTAACAAGACCCTGTCTCAAAATAAAAAATAAAAAGGGGTGAATATGTAGTTCAGGGTGAAAGCCCTGGGCTCAATCCCTAGGTTTGAAGAAAAAAAAAAAAAACCCTAGCTATTAGCTATACTAACTTATAAGTGCCACGAAGGCAAAAACCTGACCTGTTCCTTCCACTGTGTTTACACCAATACCAAGAACACGGTGTGATACTGTATTCAAAAAAGATGTGCTGAACTAATAAATTAGAATGGCCATTTCCACCAGACTGCAAACTCCACGCAGTCAAAGATGATCTGCGTAATCCTCCACCGATAAGTGCGAAGCCCTGCACACAGTAAGGATTCAATAAATATATGAGGCTTGATGTTGTGGTGCACGCCTGTAATGCATGGCTGAGACAGGAGGATCACAAGTTCAGGGTCAGCCTGGGCAACTTAGCAAGGCCCTGTTTCAAAATAAAAAATATAAAAAGGGTTGGGGATGTAGCTCAGTTGTAGAGTACTTGCCTAGCATATGTGAGGCTGTGGATTCAATCTCAAGTACTGCTAAATAAATAGATAGATGATAGAGGCAGATAGATAAATAGCTGATAGATAGATATAGATAGATCATTGATAGATAGGTAGATAGATGATAGATAGATAGATAGATAGATAGATAGATAGATAGATAGATAGATAGATAGATAAGCAAATGAATGACTAATGAGTACTACATGAACCCCATCCACACATCCTGACTGTCCTGAGAAAAGATTGCAAACATCCTGAGAAGAAGCACCTGAAAGAAGCCCATACTCTTTCTGGGGAGACCACTAAGACATGGCTCTGGTGGCCATGTGTGTGGGGTCCAGTCGGTGGGGGCTGGCCTGCCCTGGAGGCCTCTCCTACTGTGGTCCTCCCTCACTGTGCCATGGAACCTGACTTATTCTGACCTTGCTAGGAAAGTGCCAGCCACCAACCCTCACTTCCCCTCAGAGAATGTCCAAGAGATGTTGTCCTGATCAGTGGCAGACTGGCTGAGCCCCTGGCCAAGGGCTCCATGGGGACAGCTAGCTGGAGCCTGGGCAGGAGAGAGAGAAGAGGAGGAGAAGGAGAAGGCAAAACAAAAAGAGAAACAGATGGAAAATTAAAAGGGGCTGTGGATGTAGCTCAGTGGTAGGGTAGTTGCCTAGCATATCAAAGGCCTTAGGGCTCGATGCTCAGCACCAAAAGAAAAAGATGAGAAAGAGAGAGAAAGAGAGAAAGTAGGGAGAAAAGAAAAAAGTTTAAAGCCCACCTGTGGGAGAAAATACTTGCAAATTTGCAAATTATGTGTCTTATCAGGACTTAGTATCCAAAATATATAAAGAATGCTTGTGATTCAACAATGAAAAGACAGCTCAGTTTTAAAATGAACAAGGAGGGCCAGTGAGGTAGCTCAGCGGCATAAGCACCTGCCTGGCAAGTGTGAGGTCCTGAGTTCAACTCCCGGTACCCACATATAAAAAAATAAAATAAAATAAAATGAACAAGGAAATTGAAAGACATTTTCCCTAAAGAAGATACATAAATGCCCAATAAACACGTGAAAAGGTGTTCCCATTATTAGGAAAATGCAAAGCAAAACAAGACCCATTTCACATCTGCTTGGAGGACTACAATAAAATGTCAGACAATAACAAGAATTGGAAAAGATACAGAGAAATTGGAATTCTTGTGCTTTGCTGGTGAGAATGTAATACGGGGCAGCCATTCTGGAAGCCAGTTTGGGAATTCTTCGGAAAAGCAAACATAAGCCAGACGTGGTGGCGTGTGCCTGTCGTCCTAGTTACTATACTCAGGAAGATCGCTGAGCCCACAAGTTCAAGAGAAAACTGAGCAGCATAGTGAGACCCTATCTCAAAGGGAAACAGGAAATTTAGTATTAACATATGACCCAGCACAGCAATGTCTTGGATGTAGGTATACATCCAAGAGAATTGAAAATATATGTCTGTTCAAAAGTTTCTACATAAATCTTCATATCGCCAATGTTCACAGGAGCCAAGAAGTGGAACTATTCATATACCCATCGGTTGGTGAATGGATGAACAAGGGTATATCCATGCAGTGGAACCAGTCTTCAAAAAGAATGAACTGCTGATTCATGCTACAGCATGATTGAACCTTGAAGCACTACACTTAATGAAAGAAACTAGAAAAGGCCACATACTGTGCGATTCCAATTGTGTGAAATGTCCGGAATGGGCACATCCACAGAGACAGAAAGTAGACTAGTGGTTGTCAAGGGTTGGGAGGAGGAGAAATGAGCAGGAATGCCAATGGGTAGACTTCTTTTGGGGGTGAAGAAGACATTCTGGAAGTAGTACCCCCTTACCCATAGTTTCACTTTCCATGGTTTCAATTATCCCCAGTCAACTGAGGTCCAAAAAATATGAAATGGAAAATTCCAGAAATAATTCTGATGTTTTAAATTGTGTACCATTCTGAGCCATGTGATAAAATCTCACATCATCCTGCTGTATCCAATGGGGACATGAATCATCCCCAGGATCCACGCTGTACTCACTGCCTTCCATCAGTCCCTGAGTTGTCTTGGTTTTTGGATTGACTACTGAGGGATCACGGTGCTTGTGTTCAAGTAGCAGCCAAACACTATGACATGATAGGTCCATCATTCACCTCATTTTTTCTTGTCACGTAGACATCAAAAGTGGGGGCACAGCAAGACAATGTTTTGAGTGAGAGAAACTACATTCACATAACTCTTACTAGAATGTATTGCTATAATTGTCCTATTTTATTATTAGTTGCTGTTGTTAATCTCTTATGTGACTAATTTATAAATTAAATTTTTATCGTCTGTACGTAGAGGAGAAAAGCATAGTATATTGCTGCATCCAGCACAGCTCTTGAAACTCTGGAGAGGAGAAAGTGGAGGATGAAGAATAATGTAGAATTCTGAGTTCAGGTGGAGCCTCCTCTCCTGGTGGGAGAGAAAGAACTGCCCAACGACTGCAGTGTGTTTATTTATACACTTGGCAGGTTGAAACCCCTTTGCCTAGCAACCTGTTTGCCTGGTTCGCCTCAGGTGCCTCGTGGTCTCAGAGCTGAACAGCTTGTTCACATGGCTCGCCTCAGGCGCTCTGTGTTCTCCGGGCTGGCCTTGCTTTAGTCCCACACGTGTGGGATCTCCAGCTTCAGCCAATCCCCACAGTATATATAAGGATGGGTATATAGGATTTGGTACTAAAAAATAATAATAATAATATTTGGTACTAACCAAGGTTCAGGTGTCCACTGGTGGCCTTGAAACCTATTCTCTGAGAATAAAAGGGGATTGTATGTTATAATTTGGATTTAAAATGCCCCCCAAAAGGCTCCTACATAGAAGGCTTGGTCCCTAGTGAAGCCGGGACTGGAGTGATTGGATCACAAGGGCTCTAACCTCATCCGTGGATTCATCCATTGATGAGTTCATCATTGAATGGACTCCTGGGAGGTGCTGGAAAATATAGGAGGTGGGGCTCCGCTGGAAGCAGGTCCCTGGAGGCATGTCCCCAAAGGCTCTTCCCTGTACCTGCCTCCCAACCACCACAAGGCGAGCCGCTTTGCTCCCCACATGTGCTCTACCATGATGTTCTGCCTCGCCTCAGGCCAAGAAGTAACCGAGTCAAGTGTCCGTAAACTCAAACTTCTGAAACCATGAGCCAAAACAAACATTCCCTCCTTTAAGTTGATTTCTCAGGTATCTGTCACAGGAACAGAAAGCTGATCAATATCCTACCGTAGACAATCGTGATGGTTGCACAACGTTATGCACATGCTGAAAATTGCTGAATTGCAGTTTAAAAGGGTGAAGTTTATGGTAAATGAACTCTAACACAATAAAAAAAAAGAAAAAGAAAAAAATTTTAGACCCCAACTCAGACCCACTGCATCATCATCTGCATTTTAACAAAATGCTCAGATGAATGAACGTTCATTAAAGTTTGAGCAGCACCCACTGATGACACCGGTTCTCACGCCTGGCTGCAGTGTGGCATAATCGGGGTGCGGGGGTCCCAACCATGCCCTGACACAGTTTGCTGTCTTCCTGTGTCTTGTCTCCCCGACTCATCCATAAACTCGCGGGACATCTGGGAGGAACTTCACACTTTATGATGGTTTTCACTCCTTGTGAGCACCTCTTGGTCCTGAAAAATGTATATTGCTTGATATAAGAGCGTGGACTCTGGGTCAGGTTGCATCGTTCAAATTGCAGCCGTCCAGTGACGGGTTGTGAGACTTTGGACAAATCACACAATGTGTTGTCGCTCTGTCTAGCAGGGATAATGATAGGACCTGCTGCATGGGGTTGCTGAAGGAAGAAATCCCTTAATATATATAAAATAATATATGTGGGCTGGAACGTAGCTCTGTGGCAGAGCACTTGCCTAGCACACACTGATTCCCAGCACCACCCAAAAAGAATAAAAAGAATGAGGAGGAGGAGAGGAATACCAGTGCACAATAGCATTATACACACACGTATACTATTCTGTATGTGGATATTATATTCATTCGTATTACACTGTATATTATATAACAGTAGCACCACTGAGGTGCTGTTTCACATTATTTTATGTAATTCTCACCGTAATTCTAAGAAGTAAGAATTCATACAGCAAGTGTTTAGTGAGCATTTGTTCATCATGTACCTGGCCCCAATGAGAAAGTAAAGTCCAGGGCAACTGAGTGGCCCGCCCATAGTCATGGAGCCACTGGCAGGGAAGCCCGGTCTGACACTAGAATCCAGGCTCGTAGGCACCACCCTCTGCGGCTTTCCATGCAAAAGCAAGCAGCCAACTAGGTATAGGTGTGTAGGGGAGGGGCCTGAGGACTCCCAGCGGGGGCCTTTGAGCCACACACCCAGTCACCGAGGGGCAGACACATGGGCAGCCCCAGCACAGCGGAGGCTGGTGTGCTGGGGACAGGAGAGCGGAGGGCCCCTGTGACAGTGCACCAGCTTTCCATACCTTCACCCCACCATGGTGAGGGTGCTCCCAGGGACACAGAGGGGAGCCTGCAGGTGTCTCCTGCCCAGCACCACCCATGCTGGGAGGCCCCATCCCATGACCATGATAGCACAACTCGGATGACTGGCTTACACAAAGTTTATCATGGTCATCTAATCCTCTTCATCTCCAAAGGAGAAATCACAGATCTCTCTGTCTTTCCCCAGGAACTTTATGCCCTAAAGTTGCATAGGAGAGAGAGATTTAAACAGATCCCAAAAAGACAAGATTATTCATCCCACATCCTCAGAAGTCCCCGCGCTCAATCTAAACTGCTTCGCACTGTCACAAATTCCCCCGTCCCTTCCCAAAAGCTTAAAAGACAAAAGCCCTCATGGGCTATAACTCAGACCATTACTCAAACACCACCAATGTATAAATCAGCACTGTCTTTGTAAGTTCGGTTTCAAAGTGGGCTTTCCCCATCCAGATATCATTGCCCAGATGGCTTGTTCTCCCTTCAAGAAGCTGCTGAATACTGGCCTCTCACGCACTGCCCTCCAGCTCACCACTCAGCCACTCAGTTCCTGAAAGAAAGACTTTTGGGGGAAAACACTACCTGACTTCAGAACTGTGGCTTTCCTTCCTGCTAAACTGTGTTGTTGCACTACGCAACCAGTGGTCTCTCTCCTAGGGGAATGGCTGAAACCACTTCCTGTCCGTTCAGATGCTAACCTGCTGCAGAGAGGAGAGAAGAGAGAGAGATAAGTGAGTGAACACAGGAAAAATGAAAGATTGTGAGAAATCCTGAGAGGGAGGGAGAGAGAGAGACAGAGAGAGAGAGAACCTGTGTGGGGAAGGTAGGCAGGAAGGTGAGGGTGTGCTAGATTCCCAGAATCATGTTTTGACTCTGATTTCTCAAATCAAGGAATGGCCAGTTTGACCAATCTAGATGCTCGTGCTGGACAGCTTTCTGTACTGTCACAAGATGCCTGTCACAAGATGCCTGAGAAAATCAACTTAAAGAAGAGAATATTTATTTTTGGCTCATGTTCAGAGGTTTCAGTTCCTGGTCTCCAGCTCCGTTGTTTCTGAGCCTGTGGTGAGGCAGAACTTCATGGAAGAAAGTCAAGGCAGCCAGGAAGCAGAGAGTCAAACAGCCAGCAAGAAAGACCCAGGGGACAAAACATACTCTTCAAAGCCACATCCCAGTGACCTGCTTCATCCAACCAAGCCAGCTCCAGATGAGCCCATGCAGCTAATGAACTCATCAGTGGATTAATCCACTTGGTGAAGTTTGAGCCCTCCTGATCCAAACACTTCTCAAAAGCCCATTAGCTGGCAACCAAGCTTTCCACAGTGAGCCTTTGGGAGACATTTTGAAACCCAACCATAACACTGTTTAAATTATAATTACATTTAGTTTTGATTTAATCTTCACATTCATTGATTTGGATGGGCACCAAGGTTGGAAGTCACTGTGACCTGAGTTTATAATATACATGTGTATATATATTTAGATCAACTTTGGACTTTTACAAAAATTTAAAATTATAAATTTCCTTTCTATAATGTTGAGCTTTTTGCCTGAATGTACAGCATTTAGTCTGATTCCAGAACACGGAAAAGCAGGCCTGAGGTTAGCCTGATGGAGGAGTGGAGGGGTAGGACAGGGGACAATGATGGCAGATGCCAAAGGGGAAACTGTTTTACCAAGGCTGGCAGTCTGGTGGAGATACCATGGACGTTGGGGTCAAACTATCTGGATGGGCTGGGAATGTAGCTCAGTGCTAACACACTTGTACGGGATGTGTGTGGCCCTGGGTTCAATACCCACCACTGCTCCCCCCAAAAAATAAATAAAATTCAGATTTATAGTCTGCCCCAGTCACTTACCAGCATAACTTTATCATTTGAATAAGTCAAGTACAGTAAATTCTGTGAGCTGAGGCTTCTTCCTCTCTAAAGGGGCATAAAACATCTTATTTGCAAGGAGGATTCATGGCAGCACGTAAAAAGCATGTTAGCGATTTCCCCTTAGTGTTCAGTTGAGGTATGTGGTCAATTTGCTTTCTTTCTTGTTTCACCCAAATGTCTTGCTAAATGGACATGCACCATTTTCCATCAACATTTGTGCCTTGTAGTGTACTCCTGTGCCTCAGATCAACAGGCTCAAATAAATTTTGTTCCCTGAAAGTAATAGCACATTCATTGCTCTGGTAGGGAGCAGCTGCATAGAAGAATAATAGCAACAGCAACATTTCTTCTGCACTGCACCAAGCACTTCTTATGTACTGCAGGGATTCTCAGCCCCATAGCTGCTGACGTTTTGGGTAAGATAACTCCGTGCTGGGAGGAGCTGTCCTGTACCCTGCAGGATGTGCAGCAGAACCCTGGCCTCTCCTCACTAGATGCCAGTGGTGATCTCTCCATCTTCCCCACTCATGCTGTATGCTGAAATCTTCTCCAGACATTATCAGATGTCCCCCAGGGAACAAAATCCTCCCTGAATAAAAACCACTGTCTTGTAGCATGTAATCCCTCAATACATGGCGAGGTCATTTTACAAATGACAAATCTGAGGGTCTGAGAAGAAAAGTGGAGACAGAAATCAGCCCCACCTGTAGCCACTCTGCCTACAAAGGGCCCTCAGGTGGAGAAGAGTTGCTCGGACCGTCTCCCATTTAACCCATTGAGCCCTGATAAGGGGCGGGAGATAAAGGCAGGGAGGACAAGGGGGTGCTCCCAGGAAAAGGGGCAGCTGCTTCCCAGGTTTCTGTCTCCTCTTTGCAGCTCTGGAGTCTCTTCCTACCTGGCCTAGGGCATCCAGCAAAGTGAAAGAGATCAAAGGAGCATGGCATCTAGAAGCTACCAGAAGGAAGGGCTCCCAGGGTAGAGTGAGCCCCTGGTGACTGCCCAAGGTCAGGATAGCACGCAGCACTGGCCAATGGGAGGTCTGGATGGCCTGAAAAGGTTCGGGCAACAGGTTCAGCCTGCGGATATGTATGTATGCATATATTACGAAGGCCATGCTATTGTTTTGTAAGTAAAAATTTGCATTTATGAAGATTCTTTTTACCACCACTAAACACATTTCTAATTCAAAATATGCTATATCTTAATGCTGAATATTCTGCAAAAAGTACCATGGGCTCCAGGACCTGCTCATTTGGCACAGATTTGAGGACCTGGGAACCTGGAGTTAGATGATAAAGGACACAGCTAGTTCCTGAAAAATGGGGCTCAGATGAACTGGCCTTTTGTCCCCATAGGAAAAAGGAGCACAGTAATCACTCTCAAATCCCCAGAAACAAGCCAGGCACGGCGGTGCCTGCTTGTAATCTCAGTGCTCTGGGAGACTGAGGCAAGACGACTGCAAGTTCTAGCCCAGCCTGGGCCACTTAGCAACTTAGTGAGACCCTGTCTCAAAATAAAAAAGAGCTGAGAATGTAGCCCTAGGTTTAATCTCCAATACTGAAAAAGAAAACAAAAAACAAAAAACCACGACCAAAATAAATCAGGATGTAAAGCCTCAGTGTAATTCCAAGTCCTTAGAGAGCTGCCAGTGTAGAGGCTTCAAAATCAGGACTTCCAGAAAACTTGGAGTATGAGAGGAAAGGTCATTCCCTGTATGCAAAAGGGCAGGACCCTTAACCGGAGCCAGTGATAAAACATGACATGGCACACTCATGGGACAGCCTGGTCTGGAGGCCAGGGACCTTCCTGCAAGAGAAGTCATCCTACCGGAAAAGGGGTTCTGCTCAAGCTTGACCCAGTAAAGAAGCCTCAGGTTGGAGGACAAGGCGTGTTCAGAACCTCAAACCATGCCACCTTTGGATTCAAATCCAAGCATATGGCAAGAGTGAGCTACAGACACAATCTCTGGAGGATACCACAGGGTCCTCCTTTGATATCTTCATCATAGAGGAAAGAACAGTTACGAAGTTCCGCTCCACAAGTGCCTTCCATCCGGTAGCCTTCTTGGGGCTGCTCCTGGTGAGGGCTACTGCCTTCTCCTCCTTCGAATTTCTAGTTCAGAGCTGATACACTCCAAATAAGCCAACAAGTCAGAGAACAGATTACACTTGTTCTCAAGGAGATTGTTGAACTAAGAAAGGAGATGCGTAAAAATAATGGCAATTGTGTTGACAACAATAAGGCCCTCAGAAAACAACCCAAACATTCCAAAGATTACAGAACAAAAGGGATGCTTCCAACCTGGGTGTAACTGGGACCATTACCTGTTGAGAATCACCTCCAGTATTCTGGACTTCCACATCTACTGGGAGTACATGCAGAGCAAGTTAAGGAATAGCAAGGTGAATGACAAAGCTGGAGAGATGTACTCTGGTTCCCAAGCCCTGATCCAGACCTGAAAGATGAGGTTAAGAATCCAGATAAAACCATCTTCCCTAGCCTGACTGAACATGCCAGCCTGCTGGAGAAGCTGCTGTCACAAAATGTGGGCAGAGGATCTTAACGGTTCACTGGTACCTGCATAGTCCCGAAGATTTCCTGCAGTACGGCATAGCTTAGGCATCTAAGATGATCAGTTCATGGGATTCCATCCTCCCATCAGGAAACATGTCCTGTCCACTGGACACCTACTTTATCTTCTTTATCTTATTCTCTACAAGTAACTGGCAGCTTGAGTGTTAGGACAATATTTTAATTATTTTTAATTTATTGATCATTTAAATATGTGAATTTGAGTTCATTCATATGGGATTGATATCTATAATTTTATGAAGTGCCACTTGACATATTATATGTAATGGTTTTGAGATGATAATATACAAGTCTAGGCAATTTGGAATGCCCTCTGTTACAGATCCAGATCATTTCTTTGAATGTGTAAGCCTACCCCAACAAATTGCTAATTTATACACACTTTTAAAGAAAAAAATAATAAAACACAAGATGATGGTGAAACACTCATTTTGGTTTTATAAAATTGTGAAGTAACTTCCTTTCTGACTGCGTGACTGAACTTGAAACTGCGGCGACTATGAGTTTTGAGAAACATACAGTCCCTTGCCATAACTGATGATATAAAATGGGTTTAGGGTAGCAATTCTCTGACCCTAGGTCCACTGCAGATGGCTTCCAAAGCACAATTCATTTGCAGGAAGATCGTCACTGTTACAACCCATGCACTCGCTGGGTCCCAGATGACATCCAGGATTACTTCACTGCCCTGGGAAATCCTGCACCAAAATATTAACTCTAAAACATTCCGTTTGCCCTACGACTGGAAAGCGATAATCCCTCTGGGGAAAGCAGAGCCGCATTTAAAATGAATGTTTCTCTGTGGCTGTCACATCACCAACTCTTGTTTCCGGTTGGAGCAACCTCAGGTAGACTACATGGGGCCTGTGCCCAGAACTTCCCTGTCCATTCTCTGACTCTTTCTCCATCATTACCCTTCATTTCCCACAAAGAATGACGCATTCTTCACTCCCTCATTCTGCTTCAAACTTTTTGAGCTTGGTTTATAGTTTACGAGCTATTCCAGCATTCAAGGCTCCCCACAGGCAGGGGACAAAGGCTACATCCCTTGTTGAAGTTGCCAGCACCCTCAAAATGGAGGAGAAAGAGGACAAGAGAAGGCTACAAAGTTATGATACGCTAGCAAACTCTTACTTTTAACACACATACAGAGATGCAGGCAATACAGTTAGGTTTTATTCATAGTATATACACACATATGTGTGTATCATATTTAAGAACCAAATTCAGTAAGTGGGAAGAGGTGGAGAGATGGAGAAAGGGAAGAGATTGACCATAGAGTACAAAGTCTCAGACTGGAGGAATAAGATTTACTGATCCATTGCATTGCATGGTAATCACAGTTAGTGATAATGTACTGAATGCTTCAAAATTATTGGAGGAATATATTTTTAACAATCTCACCATACACACACACACACACACACTGACAAGTTGATAAGGTAATGGTAATTAGCTTAAGTGCATCTTTCTATAATGTGCACAGAGATCAAAATATGAATTCAGTCAGACATGGAGGCGCGCACCTGTAATCCCAGCACTCCAGGAGGCTGAGGCAGAGGGAACACAAATTCAAGACCAGCAACTTAGTGATTTAATGAGCTCCTATCTCAAAATTTTAAAAAGGCTGGGGATGTCGCTCAGTGGGAGGACTCTGGGTCCAACTCCTAGCCCTGCAAAAAAACTCGTATTATGCCCCCAAAATATGCATAATTATTATTTGTCAATTTAAAATCTAAATTTAAGACAATTTGGAAGTGTGAGGTCGAAGGACCTCCTTATCTCTGTCCCACCCCACTCCTGCCACCCACCTGGCTCTGTTCACACCTTTAGGTCATTTGCTCTTCCCAGAAAAGTGTGTAAATGTATCTTTATTACCACTCGATAGAGAAGAACACCAAGGCGTGGGGCTTTGTGTGAACTGCCTAAGATCACAGTGCAGAGGGGCTGCACTGGAGTCCAGCCCAGGCTTGGCATTCCAAATTCAGTGCTCTTTCCACTACAGGGCCTCACATCATCACTTCTAAAACACTTTACCCAGGCCAGCCTACAGGTCTACATAGCGAGACCCTGTCTCAAAATAAACAGAAAAACAAACAAACAAAACGCTTTAACCAAATAATGAGAATTGCTTATGGTCTTACAGTCTTCATCTTCAGAAAGATGCAGATAACACACTGGCTCATAATTAAGGAGGAAATGTGCGCTGAACTGCATGATACTGGAGCTAAATCAAATGGTCTGAGGCAAGTGACAGACTTCATCTCAACCCCGGACTGTAACTCCCTCAAGGCCAGCAACCCCCTTTCTGTCCTATACTTTATAAACTCTGTACTATCAGGTACTCTGTTTCCTAGGTAATCTAAGCTCAGTAAGAATTCATTCATCTGGCAAACAGTTAAAATGCTGACCATGTGCTGGGCATTGGGCCACAAGCTAGGGACCCTCAGTCAACCCAGGAATTTTCTCTGCCCTGAAAGCCCATAGTAGAGACAAGAAAGAAGACAATAGATACTATCAGGATACACTGAGCCATGGGTTGGTAATTTAAGATTAATTCCAACAACAAAACAAGACCAGGTGTGCACCAATAAGGAACTGATTAAAAATAAAAAGAATCACCTATAAGATGGAGTTTTATGCAAACATTTATAGAATTTTATGTTTTCATTTTAAAATACGACCCAATGTATTTTAAATGAATAATACAGACTAAAAATGGCATTTACAGTACATGTTAGTCAGCTTTCCATTACTGTAACAATATCTGAAATAAACAACCTGTAAGGAAGAAAGGTTTATTTTGCCTTGGTTTCAGAGGTTTTAGTCCTCTGGTTGGCTGGTTGGCTCTGTTTTTTGGGGTCTCTGGCAACACAGCACATCATGGCAGGATACCTGTGGTGGAATAAAGTCACTCTATGGCAGCCAGGAAGTAAGAAAAGAGACAGGAAGTAGCTGAAGTCTCCATAACCCCTTCAATGGCGCACCCAAAATGACCTCACTTCTTTGCACTAAGCCCATCTCTTTTTTGTTTGTTTGTTTTGTCTTTTTGATACAAGGTCTCACTATGCAGTTCAGGCTGGCCTTGAACTTGCTTTGTAGCTCAGGCTGGCCTCGAACTCGAAGCAATCCTCCTGCCTCAGCCTCCCTAGTGCTGGGATTACAGGCGTGTGCCACCACACCCTCTAAGCCCATCTTTTAAAGGTTCCTCCTCCTCCTAATAGTGCCAAGCTGACAATAGACCCTTTAACAGATTAGCCTTTAGGGAATATTCAAGATCCAAACTATAGTGACCTATAATGTGGGTAATCTAAACATAGTAAGAATTGCACTGAAATATTAACAAGTTGTCTCCTAGTGGAGAGATCATACCCTGGATTCAATCCCCAGTACAGACAAAAAGAAGAGAAGGAAAAAGAAGGCAGGAAGAGAAGAAGGAGGAAAAAAGAAAAAGTTCCCACCTAAGTGTTTACTTGTGCCAGTCCCTTTACATACATTATCTGAGTTTACTTCCAAAGCAACTCAAGTAACATAACAACACAACATTTTCAGGCTAAAATTTTAGGATTTTTAGGAGGATTGGTGTGAGTTCAAGGTCAGTTTGGGCTACACTCTGCTTCCCAGTTGTGAGGGCCTGTCTTCTGCTGCACCAGTCCAATGTGATGTTTCTGCCTCAGAGCCACCTGATCCTGGACTAAAACCTCTAAAAGTGTGAGCCAAAACAAACCTCTCCTCCTTTAAGTTGTTTATGTCAGACCTTTTGTGCTATCAGCAGAAAGTTGACAATGCAGAGGTCTTGGCTAAAGGTCAGTGGACCTGCGTCCCTGCAGCTTACTGGACTGTGGACGTCCTGCGAACTCTTCACAATTACTCTTTAAATGCCCATTAGCCTGGGGCCTTGGTTACATGACAACAAGTCTTAAATTTGCCTCTGTGATAAAACAAACAAAAAAGTATAATATTTTAAAGAGTCTGGTGTCCTGAATAATTAACTTAAAGATAGTAACACGTAATGTATTAACCATTGTTACCCTCCTATTATGTTGGTTTGAAAATTTGTTCTTTTGATTTGTTTTGTTTTTTCTTCTCTTTAAAATAAAAAAAAAAAAAAATTTTAAAGAGGAGGTAAAATAGTCATTTCTATACTATTTCTCCCAACAATAACAGAACCATGAAAGCAAAATAATCTCTATTGCAGGCAATGATGCAGGGAAACCACTCTCAAATGTCCCTCGCAGGAGCATGAACTGTTGTTCCATTTTGTAAATGAAATCCAGTGATATCTTTTAAAATTAAAACCATACCCTGATTGTGGTGGGCATGTCTATAATCTAAGCTACTTGGGAGGCTGATGCAGGAAGATCATGAGTTTGAGACCAGCCCAGGCAACTTAGACGCTATTGCAAAATAAAATAATAAAATAAAATAAAGAGTTGGATTGTAACTCAGTGGTAGAGTGCTTGCCTAGCATGTTCAAAGCTGTGGGTTCCATCCCCAGTACTAAAAAGGAAAAAAATTAAAAGTATATGCTCTCTTTCATTTAACATTTCCACTTCCAGAAATTCGGCTTCCAAAAATAAGAGTGTCATTATATAAGGATATATGTGTAACACCCGTACTCAAGAACAGCGTTTAGAAAGAAGGCATTAGATCCACATCGACTGAGCCAAAGTATATTCATCCTGTGTTTATTAGGGAAAAAACAAGATGTGGAAAAACAGACAATAGCAAGAGGAAGGAACTGGGCAAAATGAAAATTTGAGAAAAATATTATAATCTAAGCAAAAATATAAAGAAAAGAAATACTCCCTCAGTCTCCTCATGTGTAAAGTAGATGTAGTAATAATACCTGTCTGGTGGGTTATTATGAAAATTAAATGAATTAGTGTATTTAAAAGGCCTAGGACAGACCTGGCACACAGGTAGTACTGAATGTTTTTGTTATTTTTAAATTCTGTCTGTAATCTCACTGCAAAGGTGTACATATTAAAAGTGCATAGGGCTGGTGAGATGGCTCAGCGGCGTAAGCGCCTGCCTTGCAAGCGCGACGGCCCGAGTTCGACTCCCAGATCCCACATACTAAAAAGGGGCCGGTGATATCGCTCAGCGGCACGGGCACCTGTTGGCACGCGAGGTCCTGAGGTCGACCTCCCGGTACCCACAAAAAAAAAAAAAAAAAGTGCATAGGGCCGGTGAGATGGCTCAGCGGCATAAGCACCTGCCTGGCAAGCGCGAGGTCCTGAGTTCAACTCCCAGTACCCACATACGAAAAAATGGCCGGCGATATCACTCAGCGGCACGGGCGCCTGCTGGCACATGAGGTCTTGAGGTCGACCCCCAGTACCCACAAAAAAAAAAATAAATAAATAAATAAAAATAAAAGTGCATAGAGATATAAATGGTAGAAGATAGTAGAGACACAAAAACATTGCTTTGAATAGATGATGGGACTGTCTGTTCTCCTTGTTGGGAGTTTTCCTCCTTCCCCTCCTCCTCCTCCTCCTCCTCTTCCTCTTCCTCCTTCTCCTCCTCTCCTTCCTCCTCCTCTTCTCCTTCCTGCTCCTTCTTTTTCTTTTGAGACAGAACTCACTTTGTAGTCCAAGTTTTCCTGGGATTCACTATGTGGCCCATGCTGACCTCAATCTTGACATCCTCCTGCCTCATCCTGCAAGAGTTGAGATTACAGGTATATGCCACCACACCTGACTAGGGATATTTTTTTAACATTGCTTTTACCATAATAAGTTGGGGCACACTGGATAATTTTGTTTCTAAACTTCCTCTCATGAATGCAGCACTATATCTCTCTCATAGGGCAAAGAGTAAGTTTTCTTACCCTATTTTAAAAAATAGTTTCTACTTATCAGTATCAAATAACCATTCATAGGGCTGGTGAGATAGCTCAGTGGTGTAAGCGCCTGCCTGGCAAGTGCAAGGTCCTGAGTTCGACTCCTGGTACCCACATAAAAGAAAAAAAGTGCCGGTGATGTCGCTCAGCGGCACAAGCGCCTGCTGGCAAGCATGAGGTCCTGAGTTTGACTCCCGGTGCCCACATAAAAAATAAATAAATAAATAACCATTTGTATTGTCTTCTGTAGCGTAGTTTACCTTGGATGCTTCTCTTTGACTATGGTGACCGGGCATCTAACGTGAAGACACTGTGTATGACAAAGGGTTTTTTGAGAACTCCTGCAAAAAGCCATAAAAGTTAAATCACATTTATTTATACACTGAATAAATAAATGATTTTTATTGAAAAGAATGAACTTACAAGAAATCAGGACTGGGGTGAACAGCCGAGATCGAGAATGGCCATCTGCCTGGGCCACGTCAGCTTGGAGTCGCACCCCCCCAGTCAGTCTCCGTGGAAGCACTTGGTCCCCTGCTCATAACCTTAATATACGTGACCACACCCTTCAAATGTATCTTAGACGGAGTGGACACATCCAGCTGGCCATGGCCCAGTGTCTTCCAAGAGCTGCCATGGGCGTAACACTTGGAAAAAGACCTGGCAGATGCCAGGTCTGGGGAGGGATCACTTCCTGTGACCTCGGTGCTGTGTGCCCACTAAGGTACGTCTTCATCTCCGTTTGGGCAGCAGAGCTGAGCCGTGTCTGATCCTCTTTTAAATCCTGTAAGGAGTGGAGGAAACTGATGAGTTAGGGGTCTTTATTCGCTAGTGGTAGACGGGCTCTGGAACCAGAAAGTTTAAACTGTAAATCTTTGGCAAAACACAGTTTTCTCTACGTCATTTTCCCCTGGGACTAGATGAGAAACAGCTGGACGCTGGAATAGAAAAACCACTGGAAAAACTCATGTTGGGTAACAACTCTGCTCCCAGACTTTGCGTGGCTGATTCTTCATCCCAGTCTCTTCCTGGCTGTCACCTCCTCCAGTATCTTTCCGTGACATTCACACCGTGTCCTCCTCTCAGACCTGTCAACCTCTTCCTCATCAAATGTATCCACTTGTGTCCCTCTCTTCCCACCCAGCTGTAAGTGTCAGGAGAGCACAGACTTTGGCTGGTCTCTCACTGTCATGTCCCAGGCCTTCAAATAGTGCTAGCACACAGTAGGTGCTCAACGAATATGTGCTGAGTGACTTCAACATGATCAAATGACCCTCATGCTTTTCTACTTCTATTTTTCTTCCAGTGTCTCTTTAATAGGCATGGATTTAGTTTACGATAATCACAACAATGTTTATTTGAAAAAGAAAACATCAGCCAACCTGATTTCCAACTCCATTTGAAATGCTTAGAAAATCTAATCCATGCAGGCTCCCATGGGTTCTAGAAAATGGGGCTTTTGCCTACTTCATTGCCATACTCCTCCCACCCAGCCCACAGCTGTAGCACATAGCAGATACTCAAAGAGTGGGTAGATCTCTCTTACACATGGCCCAGGGCTACACTAGTCATTTCGTCACTCATGACCCATCTCGTATAATCACTGCCACAGCCCCATGAAGTGGGATTGTGAGCTATCTTTACAGATGAAAACACAGAGAACTAGTAACTTCCTTAAATTCAACAATAATACTAATAATAATCTTGTTAGTAAGAGAGCTAGTGTTTGAATCCGGATCTGTCAGACACCAAATTCACCTAATTGTTATACTTCACAGTCTCCCAGATTTCTATAACACAAAGCCGCTCAGCAAGTTTTCTTTGTTAAGGGGGATGAGAGAGGGTGGGAGAGACTGAGAGAGAAAAAGGGAGGGAGGGAGGGAGGAGACAAGAACGGCAGGCTTCTCTGACGATCACGAGAGAAGGCCGAGAGTCCCTGGCCCTATGAGGGGCGCCCTTAGCACCACAGAACTGTAGATCCAGCTTCCTGTCTGTGACAGACGCCGCTGATGCGTCTGCCCTGTCTGCTGTGCCTCCAGGCCCTCTGGCATCGGTGTCTGGGCAGGAGATTCAGGCCCTGGCCATGTTGGTGCTGGGACCTGCTGGGGAGGAGAGGAAACAAGAAACACTGGTGTCTTGGTTACTATTCTCTGGTTGCTGGGACAAAATACCCGACACCCAAAATTAAGGAAGGAAAGGTTTATTTAGCTCACAGTTGGTGGAGGTTTCAGTCCATACTCGGCTGGCTCCAAGGCAGAGTGGCACATGGCAGAGGGCGACAGTTCATGGCGGCGGAAGGCAGCAAAAGCAGCAAGAGCAAAAAGGGAGGAGCAAGCACGAAAGAGAGAGCAAGCCTCTTTCCCTCCCTTATATTACATGCAGGCTACTGCCCCAGGGTGGGTGTAGCACTCACACCCATAATCCCAGCATTAGACCATGAATCAGTCATGAACTCTAGAAGCCGCCCCCAGGACTGCATGAGGCTTTGGGGGGACATCGAGACACAAACCATAACAACTGGCCAGGGTGAAACTCCCCATTCCTCACTGCCTCCTCTCTGGTTCCTTTGTCTCATTAAGAAATGCACTTTCAGAGCAGGTTCCGCGGCTGGGGATGTGGCTCAGTGGTAGAATGGTTGCCTAACACACGAGGTCCACAGTTCTGTCCCTAGCATGGCAAGAGAGACCAGACTGTGAAAGTTCACTACAGCCTCTCCTCGGACCAGCAATGGAATCGATGTTGGAGTGGGGGGGGAGCTAGCAAACCTCTTTCTGTGATGATCGTGAAAACTTTGAGCTCCCCCTTAGGCAGAGACACGTCATTTGCAGCAGTGCAGCAGTTCATTCTCATTTATCTGCCTGTTCTCTCTGCAGGTAGGAGCTGGGAGGGATCATATCTGTTCATTTCATCGTAGATCCAGCCCTGCCCTAGTGCCTGGGAACACAGGAGGCACGTGAGCATATTTCATGTATCCACTCAACACGTACTAATTGAATGGAGACCTACCATCCTTAGCCTACAATCCAAACTGGAACCAGCCACTGCCCTCCTTAGGGTAGTGGTGAGTACCCCATCCTGTCACCTGGGAGAATGGGGTTTGATTCCCAACAGGGATGTTAGGGATTTTGGGGGGCTGTGGCTCTGTGTTAGCACTTGCCTTACCTCCCAGAACTACAAAAAACTCTGAAACCAAAAGATTGTCTAAAAACTGGAACCATCTACCCTGGCCAGGGTGTTCTGGACTGATCGGATACCAGGCTGCTTCCAGTCCTTATCGGTCTCTCCCGATACAGATAATCCCCTTTTAACGAACTGGCTGTGCTTACAGCTCACATTCGGACTCACGATGCAGGAACGGAAATGGCTGCACGGCCTATGGTAGTTTTTCTACAGTAAAGTACTGTAATTTTTGCTGATTGTACTGTACAGTGCAGTAGTGTAGTTTTATTTTATCTTTTTTCATTTTTTATTGGTATGTTTTAGGTATACATATTGATAACATTCATTGTTGGGGGCCAACATCACAGTTAGGCCTCCGGCGCGGCCTGTATTTCTGACTCAAAGCCTGCGCTAAATTACCCCTCCCATCGACCTGGGCAAGATGGCACCTGGTTCCTGCTTCCTGGTTGCGGTCATTGCTGCTCGCGCCCTGTAAATGTGTGAGTCTGCCTAGAGACTGATGAGTATAGCCTATGAGCTTTCATTTCCTGCTGTATTACTATTGGCGCCCCTATCTTTATAAAAACATGCAAAGCTGCCCTTTAGGAGCAGAGCACGGACGGAGCCGCCACAGGGCGGACGCTTGTAGAGGCTCTGGAGCTGTGAACGATTAAAGCAAGCTTTCACCGACCCGTGTTGTGTGATTCTTCTCGCTGGACGAGCAGAAGCGCGCGACATTTGGTGGCCCGTACGGGGAACTGATCACCCTTCGTGCGGGGTCTGGTGGAGGTGCATCGAGTCACAGGACGGTACGTACCTTTAGGTAAGCGGGAGGCTTAACCTGGCCCTGGGTGGACGCACTTTCAGGGAAATTCCACTCTCAATTGCTGAGGCGGGGGTTGCCCATATATCGGGCGTGCTCACGGCGGGGACAGTGTCGCTGGAGCAGTATCGTTTTCACAATGGGGAACTCCGACAGTGCCCCGATGCACAAGCCGATGCAAGACTTATTGAAAGCGCGAGGCATTCTAAAACTGTTAGCGCGAAAGGCTAATTCTAGGGCGGGGTCGGATTCTTCCTCTTCAGATTCAGAGGCGGAAGGGACAGAAGGGTTAGAGCGGGGGCCTCAGGCTGCTGTCAATAAAGACTCGGCGCCAACGAAGAGCCTCCCCTCCCCGAGACGTGGCGCTACGGCTGCTACGTGGCAGACTTCCAATCCTTTCCGGGATTTGTGTGGTGACTTTAAAGAGCTAAATATAGGCCGGCCCCCGTCAGGGGGGGGCGGTGGGGGGGCGGACCTATGCCCAGTGCCCCGCCCTGGGAGCCGCCTCCCCCGTTCCAAGATGGCCCTTTGCCCTCCACTTGCCGTACCTTCCACGGCCCCACGTGGGAGGTCATAAAGAAAACAGGGACCAGAGATGTCCCCGGCATTGACTGGGGCCCGTACGGGATCTATCCGGTCCTCGCCGGCCAGGGAGGGCAACCATACCATCAACCCCTTGCAAAATTTATGTGGCTCATATCAGAGCACATACCCAGCTCCCAGGCCCGCTCTTGGAGGGCAATGCAATGGTAGATGCAGCCACGCGCCCAATATGGATATGTACGCTCTCATCCCCGGCTGAGAGAGCCCAACAGTTTCACAAAAAATTTCATGTCAATGCTCAGACCTTGGCAGCTCACTTTAAGATCCCCAGGGCCCAGGCTCGAGACATTGTCCAGCATTGCGGTACCTGCGCCGTGATGCGCCCCCAGCGGTCCGATGGGATTAACCCGCGAGGACTCAGACCGGGTCATATCTGGCAAATGGATGTAACACACATCCCAGAATTTGGGTCTGTCAAATATGTCCATGTCTCAGTAGATACTTGTTCTCAAGTTGTTTTTGCCACGGCAGAAACGGGAGAAAAGACATCTAATGTTATCAATCACTGCCTTGCGGCTTGGGCTGCATGGGGAAAGCCTAAAATACTAAAAACAGATAATGGGCCCGCGTATACAGGTGCGGCCTTCAAAAGCTTCTGTGCAACCATGGAAATAGTCCTTAAACATGGCATTCCATACAACCCAATGGGCCAGGCTGTTATTGAAAGAACACACCGAACGCTTAAAGATACTCTAAATAAACAAAAGGAGGGGATAGGCCGTGGCCTCTCATCAAAGAGGAGCAAGGGAGCTCTCCCTTGCTCTATTTACCATCAATTTTTTGAGCTTAAATTCGGACAACCGCTCCCCTGCGATGGGACATTGCAATCCTTCCCCC
The DNA here is from genome assembly GCA_028451465.1 of Erethizon dorsatum. NCBI lineage: Eukaryota > Metazoa > Chordata > Mammalia > Rodentia > Erethizontidae > Erethizon > Erethizon dorsatum. Next base: position 58,937,245 of record CM051836.1, on the reverse strand, counting down.
CAAAATAAGGGGATGGTCACTTGGAAGGATGTCATCACGGGGCAGTGGATGGGCCCGGACCCGGTAGTCAGCTGGGTCCGAGGTGCGGTTTGTGTCTTCCCACAGGATCCTGGACGGGAGCCGGTGTGGGTCCCCGAAAGACTGACGAGGACCGCAAATATACCAAAAACCCACCAAGACCAGACCACCAAGGAAGATGGGTATTCCACCGCTGCCGATGGTGATTGTCTGGCTCCTGCTCGGCACCTCGTCATCTCTGACCCTCCAGAGTCGGAGTGAGGGCACAGATGAGTACCTGTGGGCTTTGTGGCACCATCCACCCAGTTTAGCCCCTTTCCATTGCCTTTAATACCAGCTTCCCAGTTACTCCAGATACCTTAGTGTTTTCTTATGCTAACGTTACTGCACAGTGTCAGCCTAACAACTCTTCTCTGCCTTTCTTAGAATTTGTTAATCAAACCTGACACTCGTGCTATGGCACCGCTAGGATAAACTCTCCTTCGGGGTGGGGGGTATGGACAACCAGGCCCGTAAGGCCACCCAATGTCACCAAGATAAAAAACTGCAGTTCATCGGGGGACGTATGGGGGCATTTTATGGTATGTAGAGAGATCCAGCTCCATTACCTTAATTGGGGGGTCCAGGTTTTCAGCCAATATCAAGCTTGCAACCCCCTAGGAGGATGTGTAGACCTCCGACCCTTTAAGACTAATAGGTCACGGACCTTGTCCAAGATGTCTGACTGGCTCAAAAATACATACTTGCCCTCATTCAAAAATCTCTCAGAGCAGGTCTCTATTGGCTTAGATAATGTAAAAAAGATACAACTACAGCCTGTTACTTTTGACCTGTCCAGTTTGGGAACTGTCATCACAAAATTGTGGGAAAAGGTCACCTCCTGGTTTAGCTGGCCCAGTCTGGCAACTTGGGTTGCAATCGGAGTCGGTATTCTTGTTGTCTTGGTTGTTATCAAGTGCCTGCTGGATAGATTAATGCAGACTCAACAACAGGTGCGCTTGACAGCAATGGCTGCCATGCAGTTGGCGGATGGAGGCCCTACAGCCAGGCCAGCGGCTGCCTACCTGCTCAGGGTCGCAGAACATCGCTTTTAGCTGGGTGGGTGAGCCAAAGACGGGTAAGAGCAAGGATCCCCAGCCTTGACTCAACCTAAGACAGGCCCCATCCCATTGCATGGCGACCACCGTCGAGTGTGTGACTAGGAAAGTCACGAGGTGCTCCGCAGGGGGGTTCATGGCGGAACACCTAATGCATGCCTGCATGCATCTAGGTTCCATCCAGTTACTTCCTAGCCCCACAAAAAAGGATGAGGCCCAGGATGGTCGATGCTGGACTGCAGCCGGCGCAAACGACCACCGGGCTAATAGTGGGGTGCAGGCCAATACATTCACTCGAGACGGGCTACGTCTGCCTTATTATGTGATTTTTAAGGGGGAAATGTTGGGGGCCAACATCACAGTTAGGCCTCGGGCGCGGCCTGTATTTCTGACTCAAAGCCTGTGCTAAATTACCCCTCCCATCGACCTGGGCAAGATGGCGCCTGGTTCCTGCTTCCTGGTTGCGGTCATTGCTGCTCGCGCCCTGTAAATGTGTGAGTCTGCCTAGAGACTGATGAGTATAGCCTATGAGCTTTCATTTCCTGCTGTATTGCTATTGGCGCCCCTATCCTTATAAAAACATGCAAAGCTGCCCTTTAGGAGCAGAGCACGGACGGAGCCGCCACAGGGCGGACGCTTGTAGAGGCTCTGGAGCTGTGAACGATTAAAGCAAGCTTTCACCGACCCGTGTTGTGTGATTCTTCTCGCTGGACGAGCAGAAGCGCGTGACAATTCATCATAGGGAATTTGTACCTATACATGCTATATTTTGCTTCTTTTTTTCCCATCGCCCTCTTCCTTCAACCCATCTTCCCCTCCTTATTTACGCAAGATTTGTTTCCATTTTTTCCTCCTATTCTCTTTTTATTTTGCCCCTTCCTTCTTTTCCCCCTCCCCCTTCCCTTGTACCCCTTCCCAATTGAACATTTTCTTCCCATTTACCAATATCTACTATAAATTTTGGTCCTTATTTACACTTTCAGTTTCTCACACCAGAGAAAAAATGTGGTATTTAAACATATGTGTCCAATTTATTTCACTTAAAAGTATGGTCTCAAGGTACATCCATTTACCTAGAAATATCTCAAGCTTATCCTTTTTTATGGCAGAGTAGTACTCCATCATATAAAAAAAATACATCTTTATCCATTCATCGGTTGATGGGCATTCGGGCTGTTTCCAAGATTTAGCTATTACAAACCATGCCACTATAAACATAGGTGTACATATATCACTGTGGTATGATGCTTTTAATTCTTTTGGAAAGATACCAAGAAGGGGAATAGCTTGGTCAAATGGAAACTCTAGTTTTAGTTTTTTAAGGAATCTCCACACTGATATCCACACTGGTTGCAAAGTCTACACTTCCTCCAACAGTGGAGAAGGGTTCCTTTTTCCCAACAGCCCCAAAAGCATTTATTATTAGTTGATTTCTTGATAATTGCCATTCTTTCTGGAGTGAGATGGAATCTCACCATTGTTTCAATTTTCATCTCTCAAATGACCAGTGATGTTAAACATTTTGTCACATATTTATTTGCCCTTTCTACTTCTTCATCTGATAAGTTCTATTCATTTCAGATGCCCTTTTTCGGATTGAGTCTTTAAATTTTGGGGGTTTAATTTTTATAGTTCTTTATATATTCTAGATATTAGTCCTTTGTCTGAGGAACAGCTGGCAAAAGTTTTTTCCCACACTGTGGGTTGTCTCTTCACTCTGTTGGTGGTTTCTTTCGATGTGCAAAATCTTTTTAATAAGATGAAATCCAGGTTGTTGATACTTTGAGATATTTCCTGTGTGATTGGGGTTTTGTTCATGAAGTCTTTACTTATGGGCCAGTGAGATGGCTCAGCGGCTTAAGCGCCTGCCCGGCAAGCGCGAGGGCCCGAGTTCGACTCCCGGAACCCACATACGAAAAAGGGGCCGGTGATATCGCTCAGCAGCACGGGCGCCTGGTGGCACGCAAGGTCCTGAGGTCGACCCCCCGTACCCACAAAAAAAAAATAAATTAATTAATAAAAATAAAGTCTTTACCTATACCAGTGTCTTTGAGAGTTCTACCTATTCTATCTTCCAGAAGATTTAGTGTTTCTGTTATAATATTTAGATCTTTGATCCATTTCAACTTTAGTTTGGTGCATGGTGAAAGATATGGGTTTAGTTTTAATCTTCACATGTGGAAAGAAAGTTTTTCCAGCACCGTTTATGTAAAAGCCTATCTTTCTTCCAGTGAATGTATTTGGCTCCATTGTCAAAAATAAGGTGGCTGCACATATCGGGAGTTATTTCTGCATCTTCCAATCTGTTCCACTGATCCTTGGGTCTCTTTTCTTTTGCCAGTACCATGCTGTTTTATCACAGTAGCTTTGTAGTATAATTTCAAGTCAGGGATTGTGATGCCCCCTGCCTTGCCTTTGTTGCCCAGAATTTCTTTTGCTATTCTAGGTCTCTTCTGGTTCCAAGTGAATTTTAGGATTGCTTCCTCTAACTCTGTCAGATATGCTACTGGTATTTTGATTGGAATTGCATTAAATCTGTATAAAAATTTTGGAAGTATGGCCATTTTCACCATAGTGGTTCTGCCTATCAAAGAACAGGGGATATCTTTTTATTTTCTGATATCCTCTTTGATCTCCTTTTTCAGAGTACTGTAGTTTTCAATGTAAATGTCTTTCTCTTCCTTCATTACACTGATTCCTAAGTATTTCATTTTTCTTGATGTTGTTATGAAAGGCATTGTTTCCTTAATTTCTCTCTCAGTGAGTTTATTATTTGTGTATAGGAATTTTTGAGTGTTGACTTCATACCCAGCTATGCTATTTTAATCTGGTTATTAAATCTAGAAGTCTTTTGGTGGAATGTTTGGGGTCTTCTGTGTAGAGTATCATATCATCTGCAGATAAGGATAATTTAACTTATTCCTTTCCTATCTTCATTCCTTTTACTTCTTTCTCTTGTCTAATTGCTCTAATACTTCCAGAACTATATTGAATAGGAGTGGTGACAGTGAACATCCTTGTCTTGTTCCTGATTTTAGAGTGAAATATTTCAGTTTTTGTCCATCTAGTATGATGTTGGCTGTTGTTCTGTCATAGATGGCTTTTATCAGATTGAGATAAAGACCATCTGTTCCAATTTTTTGTAGGGTTTTTATCATGAATGTGTGTTGGACTTTGTCAAATGCGTTTTCTGCATCTATTGAGATGATCATATGGTTTTTGTCCTTGGTTCTGTTAATGTGGTGTATTACATTTATTGATTTGCATATGTTGAACCATCCTTGCATCCCTGGGATGAATCCTACTTGGTCATGGTGAATAATCTTCTTGATGATTTGCTACATTCTATTTGCCAGGATTTTATTGAGGATTTCAGTGTCTATATTCATTAGAGAAATTGGCCTGTAGTTCTCTTTTTTGGTTGGATCCTTCTCTGGTTTTGGTATCAGGGCAATGCTTGCTTCCAGGATTGAGTTTGGATTATTGCTTCCCTTTCATTTTCATTCAAGTGTTTGAGAAGTAGCAGCATTAGATCTTCTCTAAATTTTCTCATACAATTCAGCAGTGAATATCAGAACTTGGGCTTTTCTTTGTTGGAAGGTTTTTTTTTTTTTTCCATGTTTGGTGGGGGAGGTTTTTAATTACATCTTCAATTTCATTGACTGATCTTGGTTTATTTGGAATTTTTATATCCTCTTGATTCAGCTTTGGTAATTCATATGTATCTAGGAATCATCCATTTCTTCTATGTTTTCCATCCTATTAGAATACAGGTTCTCAAAGTAGGTATTGAAGATCATCTGGATTTCTGCAGGATCTGTTGCAATTTCACCCTTTTCATTCCTAATTGCATAAATGTAAAACAAACCAGAAAATTGTGTAGAGTAAATATGTCTTCAACATGGCAATTTTATCCTCAAGGGAGAAAATTTAAAAGGAGTTGGGGGAAAAACAGAGAAATAAAAAAAGAGGAAGAGATCAGAAGCAATGCTGAAGGACGAAGGACGATTACATGAACTTTGGGAAGCTGGTGAAGAAGACAACACAGAAAGAAGGAAGAAATAAAAATAAGAACAAAATAGAACAAAAACAAAAAACTAGAAACAATGTTCACGCTCATATAAAAACAAGAACAAACAATCAAGAAAAAAAGAAAAGAAAAAGAAGAAGAAAATGTCCACTTTCGAGTGTGTCTCTGCTGTCTCTGGCAGACACAGTGGGCTGACAAAGCCCAGATTCATGTTGATTAATTCCAGTAAGCCAGCCATAGATATTCGGCAGGCTAGTAGATAATCCCAGGAATCCTGCACCTTTAGTTCCACTGAAGTTCAGGCTGGTTTCTGCCTATGAGGCTGGAACTCGATTTCTTCAGCCTGTAACGCTCCGTGTGCCTCCCGCCAACTTGAACTTGGCTCCCTGCTGCCTTGAACTCAGCTCCTTGGCCTCCTGCCAACTTGAATTGGTTCCACCTTGCCCTGACAATGGGAACTGCTAGGTGGAGCCAACCCACAGCTGCTCTGAGTTCCGAGCTCAGTTAGCCTCTCTCCAAGATTGCTACCAGCCAATCACCCTCTCCTGGGGGACATCTGAACCTGGATAACTCACCAGCTACTGCAGTCGACAGTGTCCACTACTCTGTTCCACTGGTACATTTGTCCATGGAGCCCTCAGGGGTCACCAGTAGTCACCATGCATCTGCAGGCTCAAGCTGCCCCTTCCACACATTGAATCAGGGCTCAGGGTAAAAGCACTGCTTGCCACTACCTTCTGCATTGGGATCTCTCTCTTTGCTCTTCCTGTGGGCTTCAATTCTCACTTCAGATCCTTGGTGGGTCCCAGGGACACATTTTCCTCCTTCTCCTCTTCCTCATGTTGCAATATACCAGCATCTGGACACCAAAACTCAGACAGGCTCTTTCTCTGCTGTTCGCCACTCCACCATCTTCCTGGAAATCCAGTACTGTAGTTTTATGTTCCATTATACATTACATTACTGCATATAAGAGTTATGCAAATAAAAGCAAAGTCATCAAGTTGGAGTCTCCTTAGATTATTTCTTTGTTCTGAATATTGTAATGTACATACTATGTACAATTCTTCATTTAGTGACTAATTAATTTAATGACCTAGTCACAGGAATGGAAATCAATCATTAAACAAGGGATGTCTGTATGAAAATTCCTACATTCTGTATGCTTCACAGTGAAGGGGTAGATGTGTTTGATGTCAGCATACTGTCCCCGACTCTGTGGGCTGATCTGTAACTTAGGGACATGGACCACATGACCTGTCTAAATCTGAAAAACACTGAATTCCAAAAACATTTGGCCCTACATGCTCCAGGAATTTGGAATGTATGTCTGCTTGAGCAGGCAGTGTCACAGAGCTGAGAATACCACTGTGGAATAAAATCATCAACACCTTTGCTCTCATAGCATTGACTTTTCAGCTATAGTAACTAGGATAACAAGGAAGCAAATATCTGAAGGAAATAGGTGTTCTGAAGAAACCAAGTCAAGAGAAAGGGATCAAGACATGATGGGGAATAAAAAATCCTCTCTGAGGAGATATAAAGAAAGAGAAGGAAGCAGCCATGTGAAGATCTGGTTTCCGGGTACTTTCCCTGTTCCTCTCATTCTTAAAAAAAGGAACAACAGGCAAGCCCATTCCTACCTCAGGACCTTGGCCTGTGCTGCCTCTTCTACCAGGAAGAAGCAAATCACTTGCTCAGAATTGAAAATATCTTTAAAATATTAGACCTGGAATAAAAACCAAGACTTCATGATATAAAGTCACTTTGGCGGCCCATAAGGGAAATACTTGTCTACTGAGGAGGCTCTGGGGTCTAGGAAGAAGTTCTTTCCTGGAAACAAAGACTCAGGCCAGCGCAGCTTCTCTCTGAGCCAGGAATGTGAACTGCTCTCCAGGAAAGCCAGGCTCTGGCTATGGTGTCCTCTGAACTGCCCCTTCCAAGTCCCGGAAGCCCTTTCCACAGGGAGCTCGAGTTTCCACAGACAACGCAACACAATAGAGGGCATTCTGGGGAAGCCTCAGTATTGATTCCTCCAGCAACTGTGACACCAGTGAAAAGTGCTCCTTCCTGAGGGTCAACACCCGCTACCTCAGGCCAGGTCTCCCCAGCCAATGGCGTCGCTGGTCAAGTCTCCCTGACCTCGAATTGTTTTCTTGTTATTGTTGCTGTTATTGTCGGTTTCCCTTGGTCTTCTTGTTTAATACATGGCAGAGGCTGCGAAAGTGGCGATGCCTATGCCTGGAACGAATGTGCCTTTATTGTAGACAAGCTCCGTGAGTGCAGGCCCACCGTGGGTCTGGTGATAAAAATGGGCGAAGGTTGGGCAGGATGCAGAAGAGCATGACCAATCACCGAATAGTGGTTTATTGGCTAGCACATTTTATTGTGCCATAACATCCCTCCTTTCAGCTTTAGATGTCAGCAGCTGGTGATAAGCTTGTTGATGGAGGAGACAACCAGGGATCTCTCAGCTTAGCTCTCCCCAGAATTGTGCTGAGTCACCTTTCCTTGGCTGGCTTCTCAGACCCCAGTGACCATATTGGACAACTTGGGATTTGCCTGGACAGTTACACCCAAGGGAAGCTGGGAGCACTTCCTGGCGCCACAAGACTACTTTTCCCCCATTGCAAAAAGCCGTTTCTCTAACTAAGAGAAGAGATGATTTACAGGTTAATGATAAATGAGGGAAAAATGTCTAAAACATTCTTAACCCCCTGGAACCTCAGTTTTGTTCAGTATTGCTCATATCTGTATCTCCTCCTTTGTCCTCTGTAATCCTGCATAACTGCATATGCCTTTGCTGAGTAGAAATTGTATTCTAAATCATTCCGTCCCCTCCTCTTCCTTCCTAAGATCCATAAAATGCACACACTGCCTCGTGCACTTGTGGCACACTTGTCAATACCTCTGTTGTGCCACTGTCAGTGCTTCCTGATGCTTTTACCTGCTTTCACCTCCATGAGTTTAGGAAAGTATCAGCACAGTAATTGTTTGCAAAGCACTCTACAGTTTACAACATGTGTGCATGCACATTTCTAGGGAAGGACTGGAAGAGCCCTAAAAAAATAAGCCACTAGGACCCTTGTAGGCTAGCAAAATAGTCTCTGGGCCCTCCTTTTAAATGACCGCGTTTCCCACACTTCTTCTGTCTTTGTTGACTTAAGTTCAGAGTCAAATGAGAAAATCTGTTTTGTCAGATGCAAGCTCGCTGCTGAGGTTCAGAGAGCGGCCCCGTGCCTGGCTGGCTGCTCTGCTCCGCTGCAGTCTGAGGTCTCCTGCAGACACTAGCAGCTTTGTGCTTTCCATTTATTTACTCAGCGCTTCAGCGGCTTAAGCCAGTCTATGGAAAGTGTCTCAGAACGCTGGGACCCCAAGACTGGGAGGGATTCCTAGACTAACTCGAAATCAGCAGCTATGTTTGGCAGATTAAAAACTCTTATGGAAAGGCCAACTAAACATTTGTTACCTTGTATAGGTGCCTGCTTGGCCTTTGTTATTTGGACCTACCTATCAAGAGGACCTGGAGATGTGGCCCAGCCAAGGACAGCACTGAGCAGCAGCCAGCAGGCTCCCTGTCCAGTACTCAGGAGGCAGTTGCAGGGGAAATACGGTATCTTGCCGGTCTACAGCAGCGCTTCCAGGATGAGCCCCTGGGGTGCTTCTTTGGGGATTTCATTAAGCAAGCAAGTGGCAGCTTTGCCCTGCTGTGACTGCTGGTGATTAAAATGTATTCAAACTGTAGTCGTGAAGAAGCGAGGGAGTAAAAAGCAGAGAGATTCTTAAGTCTTCCATCAAGATGCCGGCCCTTCACCTAACAGCCCCCGGGGCCGCTTGCTCAACCAGGGAAGTCGCTTTCTTCAGTCTCTGCTCCGGTCTGCTCCATGAAGGAGCACTGTAGACTGGATTTTCCGCTGTCTCTGACCCACGGCTCTGCTGCACTGCCCATAGTCCCGTCCACGAGGAAGATCTTTGACGTGCACAGTGCTACATAAATCCAAGAAATTACTAATCCGTATTTCATGTACATTTCAAATTTAAAAATAAATTACTAAGAAATCATTGTTAAAATAGCTTTTGAAGAACTGCACATTTTCTGGTTAACGAAGAGAAATTTCCTTCCCTTTAGCCTGTATTGGACTCAAAAACTAAAATTTCCTATTTCATGAGGAAAGCATACAACTCCAACTATGTATTTCCCCTAAGGAGCGGTCCTCCCAGTGCCATGCTCTGTAATCAATCCCCGGGGACTTCTCCAGAGTTGTTCCCTTTCATTTTTTTCCACTGGATGATTTTTCAATATAAAATCTTTTTGCTCCAGTATTTTCAGATAAATTCAGCAACCATTCCTAATCAAGCCACTGTGAATGTCTGTGTAGTTGAATTACTCAAGATAGGACAGATGGCAGGTGAGATGGCACACACCTGTAATCTCAGCCACTCGGGAGGCTGTGGCAGGAAGACTGCAAGTTTGAGACCAGCCTGGGGAACTTACTGAGAACCTGTCACAATATGAAATTTTAAAATGGGCTGGGATATACACAGTGGTAGAGTGCTTGCCTAGCATGCACAAGGCCATGGGTTCAACCCCTAGTATAATAAAAAAATTAAAATTAAAATAAAGCGAGGACAGAGGCCTGAGCTTCAGATTTCAGCTCCATGTACCTGAATGGAAGGCCTCATAAGGAAAAACATTTTTACCTTTGCCTTGTGGAAAATTTCCTATTTCTATCTGCCTGGTTATACACACATGGGCATAAGCCAGTGCAAATGCTTCATCAAAGAAATTTTGCAGAAAGAAAACAACTGAATCAATATATATTTCCTGACTTTGTTCTTTGATAGATATTTTCTTACTCTAAAAATGTAGAGATTCATCGTGGGGGAGTGGCTATCGTGGATTAGAAGAGTTCTGACATTCCTCTTCACAAGGTAACATCCCTGGCGTGGTGAGGCGGGAACGTGCCATAGCATCTTCACAGGGCTTTTCACCAGGCAATGGAAATGGGAAGAGTCCCCTGGGCCCTCATCCCGGACTGCTCCATGCAGATCATGAATTTATCCAACCGTGATTTCCAAGCTGCCAATCAAAGCACACAGTCTGGAAAGCCCACGCTCCTCCCTGGGCATAGCGGAGCCAAACATCTGTCCCCAGAACTGTCCTGGGAGATACAGGACATAAAGTTGCTGCAACTAGGGCTAATGTTTATGAACAAAATTACGTGAGGCCAAGCCCACACTCTGTTTTCTTGGATTACTTCTTCCCTTCCCATGGAGAACACGATCCCTCTCTTGCCATGGTCACCCTACTGCCCGCTTCAACGCCCAGCAGACGCACAGACACATACGGTGATTTATTGATGGGCTGAATCCTCACAAATATTACTTTTAAAGCTTCAAACCAAATGAAATAATTTGCACTAGGGCACAGAGCCAACAGGACTCTAAGCTGTGTTTCTAAGTGATGTGACCTGCCTCTTCACGGACTGTGTTCTCCACAGCCCCTGTAAATGCAAATACATGTGCATAAGAAAGAACTGCAAAGTAGGAGTTGAGGTGACCAAGAAAGGAGGTAAAATTAAATTTTAATTTCCGGTTAGGAAATTTGTACTTAGGCCTATAAAAAATGTAGGAATTGTTCCGCAAACAAAAATGCCTTCCTCTTGTTAGTACTACCTCAGTAGATTTGTGCATTGTGGCGCTATATTTGATTCACAAAGTCCTTGCTTCACAACTCACACTAACACAATAATGAGAGTGTCATGATCAAATTATTTGAGAAAAATTTTGCAAAGCATTAGGACAAAAATCTTTCTTTTCCAAGTAATTGGCTAGGGGATCCTCTCTGTGCCTAGGGACGCATCATTTTCTGCCTTGGGTTTTATCTTGAGTTCCCTGGTGATCCAAGCCAGCAGGGAAACCTCAAACAATGGACTCTTTTTTCTACTTTACACCCACTTTCTTGGGGTCAGTATTAAACACCTGTCATTAAATGGTTTGGGGTGTAAAGTGACAGCCTTGGGTAAGCCGAAATGTTTGTGACACTAAAATAAAGACGTTCCACACGGCTGGAACCTCACCATCATGCAGAGAACAACGGAAAGGCAGTGACACACTAAGGTTAACGCGGCACTGCTTTAACTCTTGCTTGCCCTCACTCTTTGGGAGAAGACGTGGCAGAGACCCAATGTGGACGAAAGAGGGCAGTGTTTGCTGTGTCTTCAACCCCAGCCCCTGGCTCTTTATTGAAAAGCAACTGAGCCAAGAGAAAACTATGCCCAGCATTTCATAACACAGGAAGTGGGGAAGTAGATTAGATATTGGGCTCTGCAGACACCGCAAAAGGAACACTGTGCCTGTAAAAGTCACCCCCCCACTATACATCAGAGAGTTTTTCTGTTTTGGTTTTATAAGTCTGATCAGCTAAACCTCTCAAAGAACGTAATGGAACATGTAATATTTTTTAAATACCACAGGTCATAAAGATGCATTATTATTTAGTGCAAAGCATTCATTTTGTAGCAAGGACCAGATTTCTATGTTTACCATTTGCTGCTCTTTGTGCTCAGATTTTATCAGCATTTGGGGAAGGGAAGTCAGATTTCCCTCTGGAAGGTATTTAGAGAATGTGCCGTCATTTCAAAATAAGATCTGTGGATGCCCTGTAGACAGAAAAAGTGAGGTCCTAACGCGAGGATGCTGGCCCCTGCCCTGGATGTAACCGTAACTGAGTTGCACTTGATTCCCATTCTGGGGAAAAAGCTTAAGTGGACGTCACTGATACAGGATTGCAACCTAAGCACCCAAAAGGTGCACATTTTAGCAAGGCATCCGTCTCTTCCTAGCTACAGATCTACGGTCTTCCCTTTATATGAAGAAGGACTCTCTAATTCCAGAGTAATGCCTTCTTCTCTACATAATTTTTTGAACCCCTTTTACACATAAGGCTCTGTACACAAAGGTGACAAGGTCACAGTTCTCGCCTTTAAGAAACTACTCATCAAGTAAGAATTTGGTAGAGCACTCGCCTAGGATACTCAAGTTTCTGGTTTCCATCCCCAGCCCTGAAAAAAACAAAAAAGAATCAGACAAGGTCATAGTCATAATACAAGGCAGAACATGGTCTGCTTGGAAGAAAAATACAAACAAGTTGCAAAAGAAGAGATCGTATTCATCTGTAGTAGAGAACTAAAAAGAGGCCTTATGAAGGAGCAAGGCTTAAAGCTGGGCACTGGGGAGCAGGTAGGATTCCAGATACACACAGACGGACAAGGGAGAGGCTCCCAGGCCTGAGCAAAAGCCCTGGGCTAGACACTGCCAGAAGACACTGGCAGGAAAACACTGAAGGCGCTAGAGGCAAACACCAGCATAACTGGAGCCAGTGCAGGGGAAGTTGGTGCAACATGGAGATGAAGAGAAGATTCCAGGGAAAGTTGAAGGCCAGGAGCCCAGTCAAGGCAGGGTCACTGCAGACACATATGCAATAAGGACTCGGGGTAGGCACAGTGTGAAAGGAACAAGGACAGAGGAAGAGGCACAGTGTTGTGGAGACCAAGTGGATGCTGGGGGGGTGTCTGAAGATTGCCATTCCTTTTTTTTTTTTTGTGGATACCGGGGGTCGACCTCAGGACTTCGCGCGCCAGAGATGCCCGTGCTGCTGAGCGATATCACTGGCCCTTTTTTTTATCTGTGGGATCTGGGAGTCGAACTCGGGCCCTCGCGCTTGCCAGGCATGCGCTTATGCCGCTGAGCCATCTCACCGGCCCAAGATTGCCATTCTTGAAGACCGTCTTTTTTCTGGTAGTGGTGATGGTGGTGCTGAGCATTGAACCCAGGGCCTTTGCACTGAGCTATACCCCCAGCCCTTTTTAAATTTTGTTTTGTTTTGTTTTGTTTTGAGACAGGGTCTCACTAAGTTGTTAAGATGTCAGGCTGGATTCAAACTTGAAACACTCCTGCCTCAGCCTCCTAGAGTGCTGTGATTACATGCGTATGCCACCATGCCTGACTGGTTTCCACCTGTCTTGATTATGATAGGTACTGGCCTAAGAAAGCCAAATATAAAAATCAGGATTGACGAGAAATATGAACTAGTCCTGAAAGGAAGGAAAGAAAATTCTTCTTTGCTTAACTAAGGGGTTATTTATCTAGAAATGCTTTTGCATTGAGTCCCACTGGAAGGCCTCTGAAGGTATTTCTTTTGACATGATATAGCTTTTTTAGTCAGTTGAAGCACACCTTTCTGGGCAAACCTCTAAAGCAAAAGCAGAGTGTATTCTGATAGCTTAGACAGGCTTGCTACTTCGTTCTGGGACAAATGGGAACAATGTTATGGGATGAGAAGGGAAGGCATGATGTGGCAGGGTAGCGTACAGAGAAATCTGGAATTGGGTTTTTGTCCAGCTGTACCCATTACTAGCTGTGTGAGCATGTGCACATTGCTTTACTGTTCTGACTCCCAATTTCCACATTGCTACAAGAAAATAATAGCATGCTCTATTCCAAGTTACTGCATTCCATAAGGTAACTTAGGTGACATGGGTCTGCACAGTTCCTGGGACAGAGCAACTTAATGAGGGGCTAAGGCTTCCTGGTAGTCCAACTGGAAACTTCCTGGTCCCATAACAGAGGTCTCGGTTCATGATCCTGTATGGAGTAGCATGAGGTGCACCATGCCCGGACTCAGAGCTCTGCTCTCTTCAGGGTGTTCTTCTTTGTCCATAACTCACCCGGGCCATCAGGAACACAGGTCCTCCCCTTCAACGAGAGGAGAAGCATTTCAGACCAGAGCCAGGGCCACAACTTCTAGAAGGCTCTGAACACCAAAGGGTGCTGGATCCTCCTCCCCTCCATTTCAGGACCAGAGGACAGCACCCTTCATGGCTCCCAATTCTCTTGGCTCCTGGGCAAGGATCGGATAACACTCCTGAAAATAATGTTATTGAGTATTTGCAAGCTATATAGTGCTGTCTGGTACGAGGTGAACAGCATTCTCTTTGATCTACACCCCCATGATGGTCTGGGGAAATAGGGGGCCATTAAGAGCACAGACTGAATGGGCCCACATCTCAGCTCCACTGCTCATCAGCTGCCACCACCGGGCACTTATTCACTCTCTCTGTGCCTCAGTTACCTCCTCTGCAAAATGGGGGTAATAAGAGCATCTATTTCCCGCGTGCTATTATAAAGTTTGAATACAATAAGTCTCTGAGAGCTCCTAGTTCAGAACCCAAGACACCATACATATTTTGTTTGTAAATTTTTGGTGCTAGGAATGAGCCCAGGGCCTTGTGTATGCTAAGCACATGCTCTACCACTGAGCTATACCTGTAACCCACACAACAAGTCCTTTAAAAGCACTTTACCCGTACCCTTCCCATGCAAAGACTGGGGCTCAAAAGGCGAGCTCAAAATCACACCTCTTAAAGGACAGAGCTAGAGCTTAAACTGAGAACTCTCTGGCTACACACAATTAGATCAAGAAAGAAAAATAAAAGCTTTTGCCTGACTGTTTTACAAAGAATTTGCCCCCTGGGGCCACCTCTGTCTGGCTCATTTCTCTCCTTTCTTCCATCCTCCCCGAAAAGGTTAAAGGTTGTGCAAAAAAGTTGTGTACTGGGATCAGTCTGAGTTTACTGCTCTCCCTCTCCCAAGCTAGTCCATTCTGTGGGGCTCACTCCTCTCCAGTCAAGTGCTCTGATAACTTCGTTATTCCTTCTTATCTGTTTAGCAAATACTAATTGAGTCAGCATCTTATTAGGCACTAGATGAAGAGTTAAGGTCCCACCTGGGCGATAGTTCATTAGTCAAGTCATTATTTGCCAGAAGTAACTGAGTTACCAAAGGAAATTATGGAATCTCCTTTTCTTTAAGAATAAGACAGTTTCTAAATCAGCTGTCTGACTGACTAATTTATCTGAAGACAAGAGAGCAAAGGCTTGGAGAGATTTGCAACCAGTAGGGGTGGTGGGAAAATGACTGCTTTTTGCAATTAGACAAACAGCCCAAAACAGGGCTGAGAAGTCCCCACCACCTCCCAAAGAGGACAACATAGAGCGAGGCAGCAAAGAGCACTGGTGTTGGCAAGATGAGTGAGATTGGCATCCCAGCTCTGCCATTCACCAATGGCATCATCTTGGGCAAAGGTGTCATCTCGGGCAACGTACTCAGCTCTCTTGGTCTTGGCTTCCTTATAAGCATTCTCATGTAGTTGTGGTGAGGCATAGAGGAATTGGGAGTGCAAACTGCTTAGCATGAGCCTGACACATGGCAGACACTCCGCAAGGGGAGACTTCCAATGCTAAATGGGGCAGAGGCTAATTCCCCTCCACAGCTGGGCAAGGGAGTGCCTGCGCAGGCCAAGCCTGCCTGGACTGTACTTCTCAGGGGGCTGCAATCCACTGCAGCAGGGTTCTTGACATGCCAGAGCCAGGTTTATGGCTGATGACCAGTGAACCCGGCTGTCTGCCTCTAGACTGATAATGTCACCAAGCTGCTAATCTCTTTAGTTGACCAAATCATCATCATTTGTTAAAACTTCTGCCTTGTGTCTTTGAGCTCATCTTTGCCCCCTTTTGTCCAATCTTAATGACGTCTCCAAAGAATACGTCAGACTCTCATTCTTCTGCCCCAAATCTTCCAATGGTTATCTTTTCCTTGCAGAATAAGTGACAGCTATTAAAAAGACAGCTTGTTGCTATCCTAGAAATGCTGTTTCCTCCAGGCGGATACAATCTTGCACCTGGGCTGCAAAGTTTGGTGAGTGCCAGCATCCTTGCGCAGTGAGTAGCCTGCATGGCCGTTTCAGCTGTCATTTTATCCTCCATTACTCATTTCAATTCTCTGAGCCAGCTGCACCCGAGGTCTTTGAACCCCCTGTATGCTTCTGCTTCCGGTACCGTGTCCTCTGTCTGGAAGCCTCATCACCTTGATATTCTCTGCCTTGCTCCCTCATTTCATTCCCTTCTCTGCTTCACTGTCATCTGTGAGTGAGCCTTCATCCATCTCCATATTTAACATTGCAATACTCCTCACCATGGGAATCGGGCCACGTTCCCCATTCCTGCTTTATACTCCCACAGCACTTATCACCATCCAACCTATGCATAATATTATGCATTTATTTCATGGCCTGCCTCTCCCTTCTGGAATGTCGGTTGCACAAGGGCAGGGAGATTTTACTGTTCACTGTTTAGCTCCAGTTCCAGCGATGCATCTGCAAATCAGTGCATAGCCCTGAGGACAAGCCCAGCTGCCCAAAGGAGCCCCATTCTTGCCTCCTGCTGTTGCAGCTGTAGAATACCAGCTGTTTCCTTGAGTTCTAGGCCTTGGTGGCTGCTGTGGACACAAGATGGAATCTGCTGTCTCACCAAGGCTTGCACATGAGCCTGGTGTCCCCCAGAAGCACCAGGCCCAGAGAGGCTGCAGTCTGCTTAGGAGACCCCCAGGCACCCCAGTGTACAGTAGATCCCCAGTGGACATGAAGATGATTCACTGCCATGTCTCCTGTTGCTGAACTGAGCACAAGCAAGATGGTTTCCCCTCGAGCACAATAGCAGGAGGCCCGTTTCATGTTGGCTGTCTGCTTCTCACTCACTGTTGCTGCTGCGTGAGTTGCACAGGCCGTCGGGGTGAGCCAGTTCTTCCACCAGTGCAGTGGAAGTCCTGACGCATACCCTGCTGGTGCTACAGGGCTGGGTGATGGGTGTTCTAGGAAGAGGTCCTCACGGAAGATTGGGTGGCCCTAAAAACCCTGCTGACATTCAGGCTGGGCCTAGAGTGGCACATGAGCTAGGAAAAGGGCAGTTTGTGCAGAGGGCAGAGGTGAGTGCCCACCCACCACAGAGGGGTGTGGGCCCCATGATGAGCCCACAGGTCAGTGTGGCCTCAGTGGGCTGAGTGAGCAGGTGAGCAGGTCACAGGGGAGCCCTGGCCACAAAGGCAGGTTTGTCACTGTGAGGAGTTTGAAATTTTCCCTGAAAGTGTTTGGAAATCCCTGGAAGTCTTCAAGAGAGGAGTGGCACAGTCACCAGAGAATCGTGGTTTTTTGGGTTTTTACCTTTTAGAACCATGCATTATGTTTTCTTTTTTTCCCCATGATTTGTTTTTTCAATTTTGTATGTTTTATTAGTACATGTTTACCGTACATAACAATCACACTCCCTGGGGAGCTGGGACATGTACCTAACACATCTCCATTCTTTCTTCTTCCCCTTCTCCCCCCTCTCCCATCCCCTTCCCATTGAGAAAGAGCTACCTTCCTATTCCCGATTATCTATCTTTTATCTCAGCTGACCACTGTGGCTGCTCTGTGGCAGGTGAACTGTGGAGAAATGAGCAGGAGCAGGGACAGTGATGGGGAGACCACAGCAGCAGGCCAGGCCGGACAGTGGTGAATTGGACAAGCAGGCAGCAGAGGGCAGAGAAATAGCAAGATTTGGAATCCACTGGCGAGGTCGAGTCAGTTAAACCTGTTAATAGATTGGACACAACGGTGTGGGGAAGCGAATAAGCCTCATGCTTGGCCTGAGCAGCTGAGTGGGTGGTGAAAGCCTCCCCTGTCTTCAATTAAAACTTAGAATAAAAACTACAGGAGGCCATTGTTTGGGGCCAGGGTGCTGGCCTGCACCTCAACAGACCTGGCCAGAAACCAAAATGGAGTGGCTCATGCTGAGGTCCTGTGTCACCAAACTAAAACTACATTGTTATCTGACCTTCCAAGAAATCAGAGAGAGATACAGCTAAATTCCCGAAACAGGCTAGCTGCAATCTGTGGGATAATGATAATGCTTTAATCCTTATAGAAAAGTAACGATGTAAACTCATGTTAACCAATCTGTTAATTTTCTATTGTTCTGTCTCCCTGTCCTCACTTCACAAAGAAAGTAACTTTTCATTCACTCTTCCTGCTTTCCTCAGCCCTTCTCTAACTATAAAACCAACCCCTTGGTTTTGTCTCCAGAAGTACACATACACAAAATCCACACACATACTCCAACTTCTTCCGCCCAGGCCACTGGGACACTTATTCTATGTTCTGGAATGAAGTATTGCCTGATACTAGAACCACAAAACAAAACCAATTAAAATCTTTAGGTAAGTTATTGTAATCCCTTGATACCTGGGATGAAGAAGATGGGAAAGGAGGGACAACTTTGAGCTGGGATTTGGGCCAAGAGTTCAGATTTCTATGTGGCGGAAGTTATGAACGCCATTCTAAGGACTTTGGCTTTCCTTCCATGGAGCTGAGAAGCTTCTGGAAGCCTTTGCCACTCCTGCCCAAGCCTCCAACCCTCTCTATAATAGCCCATGACCTTACCACAGACCAGCCACATAGCGAGACACTACCTCCCTGACAGGGTCTCTCTTTGCTCCCTGCCGGCCATTTTGCCTCTTCTCCACACTACACCCTTGTTCCTGCCTCACAGTTGCCCTTGCTGCATCCCTTGGGGTGGAACATACCCCCAAAACACACCTGGCTCTCCCTTCATCTCCTTCAATCTTTGTCCAAATGTCACCTTCTCCAG
Organism: Erethizon dorsatum; assembly: GCA_028451465.1. Classification (NCBI taxonomy): domain Eukaryota; kingdom Metazoa; phylum Chordata; class Mammalia; order Rodentia; family Erethizontidae; genus Erethizon; species Erethizon dorsatum. The sequence goes on along the minus strand of CM051836.1, from coordinate 58,918,574 downwards.
GAAGTCCTCCCTGGTTACACCACTCTTTGGACAATAGAAAGCCCCAGGCTTCCCCCTGGCCAGCACACCTTATTGCTCTCACCAGCTTTCTCTTCCTGAAGAGTAGATGACAGATTCCAGCACACTAATTATTCACAAATTGTCTGTCTCCTCCCCCTTGAATATAAACTTTATGAGGGCAGGGATTTCTGTCTGCTTTGTTCACTGCTATATCCCCAGAGCCAAAAATGGAGCCTGGCACATAGTAGTTGGTCAATAAATGTATGTTGGTAAATTAAAGGGGATTATGCTTTCTTTCTTTCATAAGAGAATCAATATTTTGTTTCGTTTTGTTTTTAATAGGGAATAATGAAGAGGAAATTCATGTCCAAAGTCCTCACCTATATTGAGGGTTAATTTCCCAGGTAAAACGAGACAGTTGTTCACCCTCACTACCACCCCATTTGAGTTGAGAAAACTGAGGCTTAGTGAGATTAGAAAATTCAGTGAAGCATAATGACATTCTAATTTTCTAGAAAAAAAATTGTAGAACAGACTTAGAAAAACTAATCTTGCACGGGCCTGGTTAGGTTTCCCAGCCAAACAAGTATGCTAGAGCAGAACCCAACATTTTCTTAATGCTCATACCTGTCTGCAGTGTGTCAGTGTGGGGGGCTGGGTTTAGATGAGCACAGATTTGAGGCGCCCTTTTATTCTTTCATGAGCACTAAACTAGGAGTAACTTGTGGGGGGATCTTCTAGTCATCAGTACAGGAATCTGCCCTTGATTTGCCTCTTTGACATTTATTAAGCCGTTACAGCCTAACTGTAAATAATTATATGCACTTGAATATGAACTACAGCGCTATTCACAATAGCCAAAATGCAGACACAGCCCGAGTGTCCACACACAGACGAATGGAAAAACACACCTCGGAGAGTGCGCACAATGGAATGTTACTCAGCTACGAGATGGAAAGCAGTAGGGGTACATATGTCAGTGTGGATGAACCTCAAAACACGAAGTGGGAAGGAGGAAGCCAGACACGTGCACACACAAAAACAAACACTGTAAGATGTCGATTCAGGGAACGTCCAGAATGTGCCAACCCACAGAGACACAATGCAAACTGTTGGTCACAGGTTGGAAGGGTGGTGGCTAGTGACTACTTAATGAGCACAGCTTTGACTTAGGGGTCAGGAAGATATTTCTGAAATAGAGGTGATGGCTGTACAACATTGTGAATGTACTTAGTGCCAACAAGTTGTTCACTCTTTTGTTTGCTTGTTTGTTTTTGTTCGTTTGTTTGTTTGTTTGGAGACAGGCCCTTGCTACGTAGTCCAGGTTGGCCTTGAATTCGAAGTCCTCTGGGATTACAGCCTTGAGCCACAACACCCAGCTAAATTGCTCACTTTAACATGGTTAATTTTATACTATGTGTATTTCACCTCAATTTTTTAAAAAATCCCATGCATAAATTTGTTCGTGTAATCTTCATATATAATCTATAAGGTAGATGCTAATATTATTACACTGTGAGAAAACAGTCCAGAGAGGGTAAGAGCCTGGTCACGGTCATACAGGGTCAGGGTGACTCCCAAGCTGTGGCTCTTATGAGCCACGAGCCCCTGGGCCTTCAGGGCTGGGTATAGAGAGGCTCAATTTCCCTGGGACAACCAAGGGGTAGTTGGGGTGGGTGCTTAAGGAAAGGTGGGCAGGAGCAGAGAAAGGGTCAAAGCAGAAAGGCTTTGGGGTGCCTCCATGGCCCCACGCTAGCACTGTGAGCCTTTTGGTTTTGTCTGGAGCCTTTTGGCTGCTAGTGCTTTCGTCCTCAGGTCTGACTGGCCTCTCCATCCTTTCTGTCATAGCAGCCAAGGCCATGGATAAGGAGCGTGGGTGAGGTGGGACACTGGAGCACTAGACTGCAGCCCCAACAACCTCTTTCACTAATGACCCTATTTCTCTGGAATGCCTCTGACTCAGCATGGCAGCCCTGAGTGCAGGAACAAGAACATACTCCACAGGGGGAGCGCATTCCGATAGCCAAAATATTATTCAGTTATGAAATGGAAAGCAGTAGTGATGTACACTTCTATGTGGATGAACCTCAAAACACAAAGTGGAATGGAGGAAGCCACATGCATGCACACACAAAAACAAACACTGTAAGATGTTGATTCCAGGGAATGTCCAGAATATGCCAATCCAGCTCATAAGGCTTGAGGGCAGGGCTGGAGGGCAGACAGAGGCAGGCAGATGCGCTTGAGAGAGACTGGGTGACACAGTAAGAGGGCCCATGAGGACAAAGTTCCAAAAGTTCTGAAGTCTAACAATGACCAGGAGACACACTCCAGGGAGTGGCCCTAAAGTACTCCCTTTGGCAGTTGCTTTCTTTTCCTGGCTTCTCATATCTGCTTCCTCTTCAAAGCTTATTAGTACCTCTTTGGGGGACTGGGGCCACTTTAGCACAGTGATGAGACCGGGCTGCAGGGGGCTGAGCCCACCTCCCGAGTGTTAGCCTTCTGGAGACAGCAGATTTGACTCCTGGGAGGTTGCCCTCAGGAGTGACATTTCCTTTAGAAAAATCATGAAAGTTTGGCCTACAACACTGGTAGACGATCTCAAGAAGCAAAGCATCCAACCAGCTCCTGGAGCCCAGAGCAACTGTACCCACGTGGTACAGACCACTTTCCTGGCTCTGGCTGTTACCTGGATGTCACCATTCAAAACTCTCAGCGCTGTGTCACCATTTGTCCCAAGGGGGACCAAGCCAGTACTTCTCGCTGAGGCAGGAGACTGTAAGACATATCTATGCAAAGATGCCAGTAGTCTTGCCCCCTATCAGCTCATTAGTGTGGCTGTTGATGAAGATCAAACAGGCCAAGGGGAATGCATACAAACCAATCAGCGTCCCCGAGGTTTGCAGGTCTGGGTCACTTCCCCAGGGCCCCTGCGATAGCTCAGAACTGGTGCCATTTCAGTTGAGACACCAAAGATCAATTCAGTGAGTTACTAGGACTACATCTGGGAGGAAATCACATTCAGCTGTATGAGATAAAGACCACTGTCGAAGCATTTTCTTCAGACATCCTCAGCGCCTATTCCTTTGAAGGGCTCTCTCGTGCCTGATGTTTTAAATATAGCATTAAATATGAGTAAAATATTTATTGAAAAAAAGATGAAAAGAATTGAAATTAAATGGAATACCAACAGATGTGTGTGTGTGTGGAAGAAAATAAGATGGAGAATGTGGACACGTGGATCATAAACGGGGGAAATGCTCGTCTGGATGTTGTTAATAACTCCAGAAGTTTCCCTTCAACCTTTGTGTGAGCTATGTATGGGGCCGTGGTTAAAGCTTCATGCTTTGGAGGCAGAATGTCTAGGTTCGAATTCCTACTCTTTCACTACCTGTGTTGCGTAGGGGCAAACACCCAACCTCCCTGAGCCTTTCTTGTCTCCTGGTGGAAGGGGATAATACAGCGATACACTTGACCAGCTGCTTTGAAGGTGGCGTGTTGACCAAGTTGTAGCTGGTCTGGTATTCAGCGCACAGAGTGGTGTTATGTTACATTTTCATTGTTTTAAGAATATAAAAGAAGGCCGGTGAGATGGCTCAGCGGCTTAAGCGCCTGCCTGGCAAGCGCGAGGGCCCGAGTTCGACTCCCGGAACCCACATACGAAAAAGGGGCCGGTGATATCGCTCAGTGGCACGGGCGCCTCCTGGCGCGCGAGGTCCTGAGGTCGACCCCCCGGTACCCACAAAAAAAAAAAAAAAAAAGAATATAAAAGAATAATCAATGAAGCATTTCTAAGAAGAAACGATGTTTTCCCCTCCTGCTTGGTTCCTTTCTGTCATTAAGTACATATTGACTCTTGTCCACCAGGAATAGTTTATTGCTTCAAATTCCCTTGAGCGGCCATAAAAAAATACCTAAGGTGTTGTCCTGGACTTCTCTATGGCAGTTCACATGGCAATTGTTCTCTAGACAGTTGCACCTTTAAGACAAGTCCCACGGATGGCCCAGGAAAGCTTGCATGCATTTCAGTTAGAACGATAGACTGCTAAGGGCCCACCATTGGCTCTCCAGCTCCCAACAGGAAGGGCCCACAAGCAACTTGATAGTAATCACAGTAACAGCAATGGCTGATGTTTTCAAGGTCCCATTTTACTGCAGACTTTGGCTAAGTATCCAATATACATATCCCCATACTTATCTCCAGCCTTCTTAGAGGCTCCAGGAGGCAAATGTTATTGGCCCCATTTGACAGATGAGCAAATGGGCCCAGAGTTAAGAAAGTCTGCATGCCCAAGCCAGGGTTCTGGACCAGACCAAGCTGGCTCCAGAGCCACCATTTCTTTCAGTTCATAGGGTGTCCAAGTAGCTCTTGGTGGTTTTCCCTACCCACACCACCTCCCAACCTGTACTAAGGATTGAACTCAGGACCTTTGCACTGAGCCACATCCCCTGTCCTTCATATTACTTTTTTTTTTTTTTTTTTTTTTGACACAAGGACAAAGTTGCCCAGGTTGGGCTCGAACTTGGATCTTCCTGTGTCAGCTTCCCAGAGTGCTGGAATTACACGTATGTACAACCGCACCTAGTTCCTTTCCCTCCGAGACCAGTAGCAATGCACGCCAGGATTCTACCATTTGCCACACTCCCACTATCCACTGTAAATCTCATCTGCTGCAATGCATGCCTCTGCCAGCGTTTCCCTGTGCCCCTGACACCCCCCACACCCCTGCTGGTGATTACTAATGGTGATCCATAGGCTTTTCACCCTAACCCACTTGTTATGGCTTGAACGTGTCTCCCAAAAGTTTATCCCTAAATAAATTAAGGAAGGCCTAACCCCTAAATTCATATTTTCTGTTTTGTTTGTGGTGCTGGGGATGGAACTCAGCACCTCGCACATGCTGGACAAGTATGCTGTCACTGAGCCACACCCCAACCCCCCAACCAAATTCATACATTAATAGTATTTGGAGGTAGGGCATTTGGGAGGTAATGAGGGTCAGATAAAGTCATGAGTGTGGGCCCTATGGTGGCATCAGTGGCTTTATCGAAACAAGAATAAAGCCTGGAGCCTGAATGCTTTCTGTTGCCCATGTGATGCCTCCACATGTTAGGCAGCAAGAAGGCCCTCGCCAGATACCAAGCAGATGCCAGAGCCTGCTCTCGGACGTCCATGAGCTAAACACACCTCTGCAGTGTTACCCCCCTTGTCGAACGCCTCGAAGCTCAAACTTGCCGCTACTAGAACAGTGAAGTTCAGCTCAGCAAATGTTCAGCGAAGTACAGCTCAGCGTTTCTAATACCGCTCGAAAGGATAGTCGAACCAAAAGCCCGACTTAGAAAAACTCGTACAGGCCAAGAGTGAGTCACTTACCACATCTCACCGCGGACACAAAGGGTGACGCTTCAGTCTAAGGGCCACTCTCACCCAGACAACGTATGATGCACCTGTTAGTGCGTTCAGACATTCGCCACTGCGCTTTTTTTGGAGCTTTATTTGAGTAAGATATCATAGGCCTGGATCCAAAGAGAGTTAGAGATACCAGCAGTAAAGCTCAGAGAACAACAGTGAGAACCACGGTAGAGTTAAGGAAAGAAATCATTGCAAAATTTGTTAAAGTTCTGGAAAAATAAATTTATAAGTGTAATTTTTGGGCCTCAGAACCAATCATTTGGTGTTCTATTATTTTTATGGGAAAAATATGTTCAGTTCTCGAACTTCTCAGTGTTCAAACAGGAATGTGGAGAAACCGAGTTCGACATTCGGAGTATCACAGTACTCTACAAACTGCGCACACTCGGATAATTAGTTGTGGTGACAGAAACAAGGCTGAGAGGCCAGTCACTCTAGACCTGGGGGTTACCCCAGAAAACACTTAGCCACATCGGGAGACACAGTGGACAAAGGTGTCTGGTGTGGGCACTGGTGGGTAGAGGCCGCGGACATCGCTAAACATCCTGGAGCACCTGGAACAGTGCTTACAACACTGAGCAGGCTCGGAAGGCCGATGTGACTGTGGCTGAGGAGCAGAGCTCTTGGTTTCTGTGCCCCAGTCCAGTGCTCCTTGCGTTTTTCTATTCTCAAAGTCACCAGGACTCACAAGTTGCTCAGATTCAAACCTAAGAATTTACCTTCACGTATCCCTTCCCATCACCCCCTTTGCCACGTCAAATTTTAGCTGTCACTGTTAAAGAAACATTCAGTGATATTGGACTCCTATTTCACTCCCCTCCTTGGCAGTTTTGTAGCCCTTGTGATATCCATTCACTCAGTCAACGGCTGTTGACTGGGGACCGTAGAATGCTCAGCGCCCCGCCAGCTGCCCTAGGTCCTCGGGATGGAGTCTCCCGGCTCCTCAAACTTTCACGCAAACGTAGTTTAGCAGTTCATTTGATAGTGTATGAAAGACCTTGCAAAAAATGCCCAAATAAAGAAATGTTTAAAGTCGAAATAAAATTTTAATGACATAAAGCAAAAAGAAAGCCAAGGAAAGGAAACAGAAGAGTTCAGTGCACAGCCATTCACTGGGTGCCCCTTGCAGGCCTGGGCTGCGTGGCGGGTGCTGATGCCTATGGGGCTCTTTGTTTGCAGGTTGCTTAGAGTTGATTGCCCTGGTATGTGTAGGGCGGATAGGCCAGCTTCACTACACAGACTCCCAGAAGCCGTCAGTCAGGTGCGCTGGCTCTCCCTTGCCTCTCAGAAGGCCTTCGCCTCTCCCTGAGGGCCATCATTGTCCAAGTCTACAGAGAAGCCACTGTAGGACCACAAAGGTCACGCCACTAAAAAAGAGCCAAGAACTTCAAAGACACAGCTTTTCCACCCACACCTCTCAAGGCAGGCTTCTCTGCTCCCAGAAATTCACTGGAGAGCTTTTCTCAGAGAGCCACCCCCAACAGGAAATAAACTTGCTCAAAGCCATTACACAGGACATCCCAGGATACAACTAAAGGTGCAGTTCTGCCTGCCAAGCCCGTATAACCATTCCAGTGGCCCCAGGATGGCTAAGGAGAGTCCTTTGTATCCATTCCATACCCAAAGGTACCCACCAGGCCAACCCCAAAACCGTGCTGCAGAGCCCTTGGGATTCTGCCTCCTGCGTCTACAGCAGGCTGCAGCATTTTCCTTCAGTTGTACAGCCGTGGCACCATGGGTTGGGATCCTAGATTAAGCTACTTTACACAAGTCACCCCACCTATGGAGCCTAGCTTTTCTCATTCTCATTGGTAAGATGAGAAGAGTGATACAGTGCAGTTCCTAGTCAATGAGCTACTATGTGTAAAGCATTCCCAATCATACTTTACATAAACATTAGCTATTTGTATGTTAGCTAGAATGGCATTATTATTATTAAATTGTTTAGCACAGAGCCTGGCATGTAAAAGATATTCAAGAAATGGGAACTAGTATGACTTGGTACTAGCTTAGACCTGAAGCTTGTAAGTGATCCTGTAAGAGCCTGAGCTGCTGGGATTCCTCTCAAGATGCGCATTAGGGCCTGTGTAGCAAGTTCGAGGCTGGTCTGGACTACAAAGCAAGAATGTGGTAAAGTGTGTGCTTAACATGTGCAAGGCCTGGGTTCCGGTCCTTAGCAACAAAATGAAAACAAAGCTTGCATGTAACCATTAGAAAGAGAGAAGGACACATCAAAAGTTCCTATTTTCAAAATGAGCAATAAACATTGACTGGGCACCTACTAATTTACCAGGCACCCTGCCAGGCACTAAAAAAATGCAATGGTGTGTTAGACAAAGTTCTTACTTTCCTAGTGGTTCTTAAAAATGTTAGAGTCACGCACTGCCTTTGGAAATTTGAGCAACAGTATTGAGCCTTTAATGATGAAACAGAGGACCGGTCCTAGTGCTCAGCAATGTGTCCAGTTCTATACGGTCAGCTGTGACCTATGAACTCCATCTGGCTTGGCAACCCACCTCGGCAGGGGTGGGGATACCAGCCGCCAGCAAATGCTTTTGATACGACGGAAGCTTGCTCCAACTGGACTTGCCTAAGGCATTAGATTTCCACAGAATAACGTAGAAAGATAAGAGCCGTGCACTGTGCTCCTTGTGTTTTCAAAGAAGTAGCGAAGATAACTAGAGAAATACTCAGGACAGTGGATCACCAAAGTAAGTCCTTTATGAAATTCTGCTTCCTTACGGAGCCAATGCCAAAGCTTCTTCAGTGACACTAATTTCTGCAATTTAGCCCCTCCCTGCTGCGAGCCTTACTCAGGAGATCTTTTGCAAGCCTGCCCCGGCTCAGAGGTGGCCGGCCGGGAGGGAGGGAGGGCTGGCCCAGCAGCCTCATCTTCCTTCTCCTTGGCTCTTTCAATGCTGCGGACCAGACTGCGGCACTCTGGAAGACTGGAGATGTGCTCGACTTAGTTTTTTTTTTTTTTTTTTGTGGGTACCGGGGGGTCGACCTCAGGACCTCGCGCGCCAGCAGGCGCCCGTGCCGCTGAGCGATATCACCGGCCCCTTTTTCATACGTGGGTTCCGGGAGTCGAACTCGGGCCCTCGTGCTTGCCGGGCAGGCGCTTAAGCCGCTGAGCCATCTCACCGGCCCTCGACTTAGTTTTGTAGTTTCTGGAACACAGGAAGAAGGCTCTTCATAAAGATAAAATGAGTGTGTAACTGGTTAGATGAATAAATGGCATAGCTCTGAAATTGCTAGCAGAAGTTACCCTTCTGTCACGTCACAGGGACACTTTAGGGATCATTCTTCCCAATCCAGGTCTAACCCTTACCAGCAGTGTAAACTTAGGTAAATTACTCAACCTCTCTGAGCCTCAGTTGTTCCATTTGTAAAATGCAGATAATAATAGAACGAAATGTCTGTTTCACAGGGTGGCGGTGGGCATCAAGTGATCATGCATGTAAGTCCTTAAAATAGTACCTAGCAAATACCACACTTCCCCAAATTAAGAGTCAGTCTTTTGGGGGCTGGGGGTATAGCTCAGCGGCACAGGGTCTGCCTGGCAAGCATAAGGTCCTGAGTTCAATTCCCAGTACCAAAAATAAAAGAGTGAGTCTTTTATTAGTTTTTGCTCCAAAAGACGCCATAGGGCTTGTTTTCAGGGCATGTCTTACTTTTTCATGTACAACAATCTACATTTATTCATATACAAAAATCTACATTCATTTACATACAGTCACGTCATCATCTTCTGAAACATCATCATAACTCTCCATGCCCCAAATTCTAGCCTGAATTTCTTGCGACTCAATTTCCTATGGAACCACCAGCCCCAATCTCTCACATCCAGCAATAGCGCTCTCCTTAAATGAGCACTTCTTGCCCACGTAGCCCGCTCGTAGTGCATTGGTAACACAGCTGTCAGGAGCAGGAACAATAATGATGACAGTTAAGAATGACGGTCCCCACAAAAGTGCTGAAAAATTGCAGGCACCAAAATTCAAAAATGTTTCTTTATTTTATATGAGTGCATTAAGTACGTCCATTACAACACACGACGTATTGAATTACAAATACTAGACACAATCGCGTCCTTCCTTCTCAAGTGCACACGATTCCATGTGTTGTGCTGTCATTCAACAAAAAGTCTCAAGTTTATCTGTTTACATAAGCATTTACCTCTCATCCAAAGGCACCCACTTGGGTATTTACAAATACTTAAGTATAATTTCTATTGTCATTTACGTATTAATGTCAACAGTATTATTTATTTATATTTAATTATATATTATTATTTTATAATTCAATATGTGTGTCACGTGTTATAAATGATGTAATAAATGCATCTGTCTGGCTGAAAATCTTAAATGGAGCTTATTCTTGGGGGTAGCGCTTATATTATGAGCATTCTGAAAAATCATGGTAGGGCCTATTTTCCAGTTAGGTCTTATTTTCGGGGAAAAGTGGTAGTACACTCCATAAATGCTGGGGTCTACCACTATCATTGCAGTGACACTGAGCCTGCCCACAGGTGTCCCCAACTCACCTCACCCTGTCTCCAGGTCCCCAAGAATTGGCTGTTGATGCCTCTGTCACAGCCTTTCCTTGTAGAATTGCTCTGCCTAAGAGAACAGCCTTGCCCCATGGTTACCTCTGGTGGATCAACACCAGGAGCAGACTGCATTCCAGGGTTCTTACAGAAGCAGGGGGAAGCTGGTCCCAAGCAAGTACCACAGGCCTTTCTCTGTCCTGCTGCCTGACTCCCTTCCCCTGATGAAGCCCCTTTCCAGCTCTGTTTCCAGGGACCCCTTTGGAGGAGACTGAGACCCAGGGTGGTTACCTGATTTGGCCACCACCCGAGGTTGAGAGCAGACCTATTTCATGTCAGGCAGTGACCAGGAGTTAGTTCGCTATTTTAGAGATGGAACCCAGGGCCTCAAGCCTGCTTGACTCTCAGCCCAGAGTACACATTTTTAAGAGTTTCCGGTGCAACCTTTCTAAGAAATAATGCATAAGGGAATTAACAGCCAGCTTGAAAAGCACAAGCTGAGGTATCTGAGGTAAATACAGAAAGTCACAGCAAGAAAGCCTCAGCGGGGGACTGGAAGTGCAGCATGGTGAGAACGAGGCCCTGGGTTCCCACTCAGCACTGCAAACAACAGAAGCAACAAACCCCACAGAGACACCTCTGGGGCAGCCTCAGCTGAGTCCTGAGCCTCTGAGGTGAGGCCTGAGGGATCCAGGCCTGAGGCCAGGCCAGCAGCAGAGGAAGGGGGTGGAAGAACAAAGCCAGCCCACATCACTGCTGCTGTGGTCTTTCTGCCTGACCATCCGCCCCCAGCCCGCACGTGCTGAAATCTCCTCCGCTTGATGCAGACCATGTTTACCCCGCTTGGCCCAGCCCACACGTGTGGTGTGAGAGCTCTGAGGACAGGACTGGGTCCTGCATCTCTGACCTACCCCAGAGGGCAGGAAGCACCTGGGAAAGAAAATGCCATGGACACATGGCCTTCGGCGACTGTGAGATCCGAATCACTGTCAGCCTTCCCTTCTGAGTAATGCTGGGAGAAGTGCTTCATCTTTGCATCACAGGGCTGCTGAGAGCAGGCCCAAGGGTACTGGAAAAGGAAAGTCAACTTCGGTCTCTCACTTCAGGAGTTTACAGATATTTGATGAAATGAGATGGCTATTCTGTTGGGAAAGGGGGCCATTAAGAAAGTTTTGCAAGATATAGTGCAGAGAATCTTTCTTTTCTTTTTTTGAAAATGTAAAACATTTTTTCCCTAAAAGTAACATCTACAATCAGCCATCTCTCCGTGGGTTCCATATCTGCAGAACCAACCATCTGCAGATCAAAATATTGAGAAAAAATATTTGTGGCTATACTAAACATGTATAGACTTTTTCTTAACATTATTTCCTAAACAATACAGTATAACTATTTACATAGCATTGACACTGTATTAGGTATCATAAGCAATCTAGAGATGATTTAAAACATAGAAAAGGATTGCATAGGTTATAGGCAAAGGACTATACCATCCCCCATGATATGAAGGCAAGTCTATACTTGGAAAAAATTCAAGGAAAACAGAAGTGTATGAAACAGAAAATAGTGGATTCCCTCTCACTTCCAGAAATACCTACTATTAAGAATTCTTCCAAAAAAACTTTAGTACACATATTAGACAGATAACAGATAGATAAATGTAGATCTACAAGTTCTTCCCAGGCTTTTTTCCTCTTTTACATACTTCAATTTGTACCTCATTTTAACATGTGAAAAATGTATGTAACTACTCAAATATTTATTGCAAACCTACTATGTACCAGATAACTTCCAGACACTGAAGATAAAGCAGTTATACATCTGTAGACTTTTAGTTTTCTTTCTTTTTTTTTTTTTGCTCTAACAAGCCATACTGTAATAGACATTTTTTATATGTGCCTTGGGACATTTGTCCAAGAATTTATATAGGAAAATATTCTAGAAGGTAAATTGATGGATCAAAGTATATGCCCATTATAGATTTGAAGGTTGTTATCACGCTACTTTTTTAAAAAGATACGACAATTTATATTTCCACTGGCAGAATTTTAAATGTCTATCTACTCACATCTTAGTCAACAATCAATAGCATTCTTTTCATTTTTTGCCAGTCTCGCAGATGAAAACATACATGCTTTTTCTCTTTTGTTTGTTTGTTATGTGTGTGTGTTGCTGGAAATTGAGCCAAGGGCCTTGTGTGTGCTAGGGGAATTATCGACCCCAGCCCTATTTTATTTTATTTGTGCTATGTTATGCTATGTTATTTTGAGATAGCACTTTGCTAGGTTGGCCAGGCTGGCCTCAAACTTGGACCTGGGATTAAGGTGTGTGCCCAAGTGCCTGCCTCAGTGTTGTTGTTGTTGAATTTTCTTTTTAAAATTACTTTTAGAATTAATATTTTTTCCTTGCAAGCGCGAGGGCCCGAGTTCGACTCCCGGATCCCACATACGAAAAAGGGGCCGGTGATATCGCTCAGCGGCACGGGTGCCTGTTGGCACGCGAGGTCCTGAGGTCGACCCCCCGGTACCCACAAAAAAAAAAAAAAAAGAATTAATATTTTTTATTTGTTAAATAGATATTTGAATTTTTTTTTTGTTTTTTTTTTTTGTTTTTTTGTGGGTACCGGGGGGTCGACCTCAGGACCTCGCGCGCCAGCAGGCGCCTGTGCCGCTGAGCGATATCACCGGCCCCTTTTTCGTATGTGGGATCCGGGAGTCGAACTCGGGCCCTCGCGCTTGCCGGGCAGGCGCTTAAGCCACTGAGCCATCTCACCGACCCCTTTCCTCCAATTTCGAAACCTTATGATAGGCTTTCTTGAACAGAAATTTAAGTTTTTATATTGTTAAATTTATGTCTTTTGGGTTTTAGTTTTCATATCATGCTGGAAAGATTTTTTATTCATGGATTAAGAGTTTGATCAAGGGTTTTATTTTATGGAAATTATTTCCGTGTGGAACATTATGCGCATGTTGGGGACACATTTATGAGGCAAGGTATTTGTAAACTCTGAAATTACAAGTTACTGTACTACTAGACCAAATAATGGAAAAAATTATGGAATCAAGAATGCAAAGAACTACATGCAATTAAAAGTAGATAACAGCCAGGCATGGTGGTGCACACCCATAATCCCAGCACTCGGGAGGCAGAGGCAGGAGGATAACCGTGAGTTCAAGGCCAGCCTGGGCTACACAGTGAGACACTGTCTCAAAAAAATAAAAGAATATCTTATTAATTGCTTTTAAGTAGGTGTTTTTCTAATTACAGAACTAACACATATTTATTATAATGAAGAATTATGTAATAGTACAAGGAATAAAACTTTCCCTCATAGTTGCATTCCCCTGAATAAGCATAGTTCAGACGTTACTGTTTTTCTTCCTAGCTCTTTGTCTAGTCTTGTGTACTTATGTATTTGTTAGCAAAACTGAGTCATACTCTTCTAGAATGAGCTTTTCTTTTTCCCTTTCACTAAATGTCAGCTTGTGACTTTAGAGAAAGGGAAGGGTTGAGTGATTATTGTATCTTTCACTGCATGGCCTAAAATTGATTAGGCTACCAGTATTTGTTTCCTAAAGGGTCCTTTAAAATGATAAGAGAGCCACACAAACAACTTTCTTTTAAGCATCTCTTCATCCTTTGATTTTTTTTTTTTTTTTTTTTAATCGTCTTGCCCTTGTTTTTGTCTACCCGTGTCATCTTGGAAAGGTCTCACTTCCATCCAGTCCTCTTTCCCAATCATCATTGTTCTTCCTCAGAGCCAACCACTTTAGGGCCACCTCTGAGAGCTATTTCAACTGGGTAGAGAGGTCGCATTTTCTTTGTGCTCCTTGGAGTTTTGCAGAAATCCCAAATGAGCCTACCTTCCTGTAGACGTCCATCTCACCACATTTCAAAAACACACTTTGTTTCTGATAGATCTCTAACTTCTGGTGAGAGCCTCCCAAATTGGTTCCAAATTTCTGTCACAACAGTCATTCTCCACTTGCTGACAAATCTAAGGATGTTTGTAGAGCCTCTGCACTCAGCCACATCAGCGGACTTGCGCCTGGTAGAACCACAGATACTGCGGCTAGATGGCGCTCACATCCACGGATTTCTGGGGAACTGTGCGCTCATAAAGATGTTTTCCATTAGTTCTTAATCTCGAATTTATGGTCTTGAGAGGAGGGGGACCGATATTCTTAGGTACATTAAATAACTGAAAAGAAACTGTAATATACGAATTTTCCAAACAAACTAAGACATAATAAGTACAGCATGTTGAATACAGTTCTAAGCCCCAAACAGCACCCCTAAGAGGTAGGTACAGGACAATTAAATTCTCCTTCTCCAGAGGAGGAACTATGAGAGTGAGAAAATTTCCCAGGGTCACAGGGGCAGAGACAGAAGTCAACCCAGACTCCTTGCTCCAAAGCCACACCTACGCGCAATGAGCGGGCTGGGGAAGAAGGCTACAGACGGACGTCAAGTTAATAGTGGAGCTGCCAGCATCGGGGGACTGCACTGCTTTCTACACAAAGCTCTGCATTGTCCAATGGACTCCCCAAGCCAAATCTATGACGGCTACTTTCTAAATGCAATAACTATTATAAGGATAATGTAAAAGAGTTGAATGTGGTTGGAAACTGCTCCATGGCAGATTCAGGATGTATGGGTCTCAAAGCTTTTAGACAGAAAAGAGAATACTAAGAAAAAAAAAAAATCTTCAAAATATAAATACAATATTAGGTATGGAAGTGAATTTTTTTTTAGATTGAAAAATTAAAGCACAAGTTATACATTATTAAAAGATGGCAAACAAAATCCTGAAGAATTACATAGTATGGCTCTTTTACTCTTTTTTTCTTTTTTTTTTTTTTTGGCACATACATTTTGTATATCTCCTTGTATAACAACAATTTTGTAGTATCATTTTCACGGAGAGAAGAGAACATAATTCGAATGTATTTTAAATGCCCCTATAAAAAAGCCATATAATAATAAGAAAAATGTTATTAGTTAAGTTTGAACTACGTAACTGTCCGATTGAATTACCCTTATGCAGTGTGTAAGAGCTTATGATGAATGTGTGTGGGCACTTTGCCACAGGGACACTTAGTTTGCTCTGCTGTGATTTTAGTGCTTTTTAATGCCCCTTTTCTGGTATCACCAGGCATCATCAGGATAAGGTGCACTAAGATATGCTAAGATTGACCCACTATGTTGGTAGATGTTAAAGTGCAGCTCAGCACGCAGAAACGCCATACCTCCCACTTACAGTACTGCTGCACCTCTGCTCTACAAACACATGAATTCTAATCAGGTCCATCTTACCTTGATTCCCATTTTAAAAGTGTGGTAGTGTGGTGCATTATAACTGTATATATGGCATTATTGAGTATTTTCCTAAAGATAATGTGTGTCTTGACTGGATATCAAAGAGAACCAAATATTCCACTCATAATTTTATACAGAGAATGAGTGAAAGCACATTCCACAGACAGCTTCCCATCTGTGCACTTTTCACTTCTGCTTCTCCATTACCTACACATTTCCAGTGCCAGGCCTTGCAGGACACATTGAAGTCACAGTACGACCCGGATGCCATTTCCTACTCTAGGGCAGCTAACAGTTTCTTAACTCTATGTGGAAGTGACTGTGGACCATATAAGAAGATCCCACTGAACCCAAATAAATCTCCAGATCAGCTTCTCCTTCACTGCCTTCCTCACTGTGCTCAAGGCCTCCGCATCCTCACACACCTCCTCCAGGGAAAGTGATGGAGAGGAAATCACCATGGGAGGACGGTGCATCCTTAGCCCACTGCAGTAGAGTCTTACTTTTGCATTTTTGCCCAAAGCTGAGGGCCATTTGAACTCATGCAGCTCGCCTTTACCAGGGCCTAACACTCAAGCTTCTGTCCTTCACCATAAGTCTGATATGACCATGGTGAAGACAGTCACTGCAACAAGAGCTGAGATCATGGAGAAATCAGCGTGGACTGCGATTGTCAAGCAAAACTTCACGGAAGAGTCTTGAGGCATTGGTCGGATCCAGTAGATAAAGGAGTTGGAAGAGCCTAAGCCACAAACTTTCTGTAGTCTGCCAAAAAGTAGATGCGCATCAGTGTGGATGTAGAACGTGTTCTTCTGCCAATGAAAACATTTTTCCATCACTGGCTTAGAGCTACCTAGTAAGTGCCAATGGCAATACATTTGCACATCACCGAAGAATGAGAAGTGCACTTTCTTCCCAGACCCTTCTCTCCATCACAATCAGATAATCACTCCCAAGCCAGGATCAACCAGAGCTGCAGGCATGTGGCATACATGTGAGCACCATCTGCCTCCTTCCAACCTGGGCTCCAAAAAACACTGGGTTGACACCCCAGGCACGTAAGAAGAAGCAGCCTGAGACAGTTTTCCAGATAGACCAGGAAGCAACGCCCAGTGGATGCTCGGAGAGAAGTTGGAAGGAAGCGGGGAGATCTGAGCCCAAGCTCACTGCTTTTTCTTTTGTGCCATTACATCCTAAGGGCTGGGCAGGAAAGAGGAGCAAATGCTTCCTGCCAGAGGCAGCAGCCACCTCCCCCTTGGAGGCCTCTGAATTGATCTTGGCCATGTTCTTCTGCCTGTGTCTTGAACACGCTGCATTTAATCCTCAGTTTTGATCTGTGGTATCAGAGAAATGCTCCCACAGGGCACTTGCATAGGAGGACTCTTTAAAGGGCACTTAAGGAACTCCAAGGTTAGGCTGGGCTCAGACAACAATGGCCACAACCCCTGGCACTGTGTCTACCAGGAAAGTCGTGCAGTTTGTGTAGAGCTACTGTGTACCAAGCGTGCGCTCCGAATCTAGGGACACAGAGTAGCTTAGGGCTCTCCATTTTCTCCTTTCTTCCTGTAAGTTTTTGTCTAGCAAATCTGCAATATTTGTGTCTTACCCAAATTCTGTATCAACTCTAGAACTCAAACTCAGCCCTGTTAGCTCCTGGGTCAGTCTCAGGTGGGCGACACTGGTCATCACTTTCCTTTGGTGGTGTGGGAACTGAACCCAGGACCTCACACATGCTAGGCAAGTGTTCTACCACGGAGTTATACCCCTAGTCCTTTTTAAATTTTTATTTTGAGATAGGGTCTTACTAAGCTAAATAGGCAAATTTTCATCCTCCTGCCTCAGCCTCCAGAGTAGTCAGGATTATGGGTGTGCATTACCATGTGTGGGGAACCACTCAGACTTGGGCATCTGAGGACACCTGAGGACGTGACCCTGCTTGTCTAGTGCAGGCACGCAGTGGGATACAGTTATGTAACCATGACTTAGCACAGGTAAACACGCATGTGCTGGTTTCAGCACTATACAAGAATGTAAATATGAGACAACAACCCGTATAAGAATTATACAATAAAGATGCAGGTGGCTCTCGCTGTGGCTCTCTGCTCTGCTTCATGCTGTCTGCTGCTGTTGCCAATGACTTGCACACAGGCGTTCTTTAACCCTGGGACCTCACCCTTGAAAATCTCCCTTGGCCCCTTGAGTGGGCCGACACCATGCCAGGCATGGCCATCACTCTTGAAATCATGTAGCCCAACTGCTGTGGATGAGCTGGATGTGGGGTTGAGCTGGGTCCTGAAGGCAGCCAGATGGAAGGAGAAATTAAAGGAAAAATTAGCAAATGCCAGGTGAAATTTACTTCAGGGAATGTTCACAGAAGGAATCTAAAGTGCTTTTTCCCTAATTCTAGTCTTTGCAGAAAAAAATCCATTGGTTAAATAATTCTTGCTTTCCTTTTGTGATGCTCCCACAACCCCATATTAAATTATTATCTGTCTTTAGATATCTGTCAGCTCTCTGGGTAGCTTTCCTGGCCGCCTCTTTCTTATGCCAAATCACGCTGCTTTCACCTGCAGGGTTAGATCTTGTTCTTCGAAACCCTTCCTCGTCCCTAGCCGCCTCGTACCATCTCCCTTCCATGCTTTTCTGGGAGATTAGACCAGGACATAATCTCAACCATCCCTCAAAGAATTTGCATTCTACACAGGAAAACAATATTTATGCCCTGAAATAGGTGAAGTGCTTACAGCCAAAGTCAAGTGGCTTACTGAAATAACAGATTTGAATACAGTGTAAAGGAATTGCCAACTAGCCTTCTACAAACTACACACTACTCTGAAAAGGCAGAGAAGACCCTCTGGCAGAAGTGGATTGAGTGCGGGTGGGAACATTAGCAGAGTTTCTAGCCAGGTGTGGTGGCGCATGCCTGTAATGCCAGCACTTGGGAGGGTGAGGCAGGAGGATCCCTGTGAGTTTGAAGCCAGCCTGGGCTATGTAAGTGAGTTCAAGGCCAGGCTACACTATATAGCAAGACACTGTCTTAAAAAAAAAAAAAAGAGTTTCTAGAAATCTGAAGTCATGGAGGAAGGACAACTGGAATTTAGGGAATTTTTTTAAATTGATACTTTGTGAATTAAGGCACGAAATGTGATTCTGTACAATCAGATCACTTATGAACTAATTATACTGGGCATCTCCAGAGATGTGAAAGTTTGGTTTAGGAAGGTAAAGCTTAGTCTGGTGTGGTGCTGTATGCCTGTAATATCAGCACTCTGGGAGGCTGAGGGAAGAGAATTGCAAGTTTGAGTTCAGCCTGGGAAACTTAGTGAGACCCTGCCAAAAAAAAAAAAGTCCCGGATGTAGCTCATTGCAAAGGCCCCAGTACCATGGGGGTGGAGGTGGGGTCCTTTTCATCCCTACACAGATTGAAAGACAAGATAGGGCCCTGAAACTCCATTCTTTCTAATCAAATTTTTTCAAAATATTAAAAATTGTAAAATTAACAGGTTTCCTAATGACTTGATGTTAATTCTGGGCCACCAGACGTTTTGACAAGCATGCCCAGTTCTGTCAGCTGTGATACAAGCCGGTCTGTGTCCTGGCCTGGCCCATTTGTGCCCCTCTTGGAGTGGATCCTGCCTGGACTCCAAGGCTCAGAACACAGACTGAGGGTAAAGGCAGTGCCTTCACGGCTCTGAAATCTTGGATAAGGTTCCCTAGAGCCGGGTCTGTGAGTGGGGCAAAGAGTAGGGAAGAAGGAAGGAAGCTAATAGGACTTGATTCTTGCCTGACCAGAGTGTCGTGAATGACAGGTGCATCAGAATTTCCCACTGACTTAGACAGATCTGGAGCGGAGCCAGGGAGGAGGCTTCCAACAGGCTCGCCTGGATGCCCCAAGTGTGAGACACCCTGCCTGACTCAGGATCCTCCTGGGCAGAGAAGACCCTCATTCATTTTTGTGTCGTGAGGCTTGGCACCGTGCCAGGCATGTATTAGGTACTTACTAAATATTACCAAATTGATTATAACTGGTACTGAATTCTGGTTGGAATTTAAAATTTGACATTTTTAACAGAAAATAAATAATTGAAATAGCTTCCAAATATTGACCAAAAGGAGAAAAAGGATATTCTTAACTTGACTTCAAAGAAAAGACATGAAAAAAATTCACAACTATAATTGCTACAAATTCAACTGCTGTCAGGAATCACTAAAATCAAGATTCTTCGATGCTGCCTAGACCAGAAAGCACATCATTCTGTTTCACAAAAGCCAGAGGCAGCAGAGGGGAAAACAGTGCAGATTTTATGGTATGGAATATTTTTTAAAATCCACCTGACATTACAACCATACTGTAGTCTTTCTCTCTCTCTGGCCCTCTCTCTCTATCTCCCGTGATTGAACCCAGGGCCTTTGCACTGAACTACATCCCCAGCCATTTATTTATTTATTTATTTATTTATTTATTTATTTATTTATTTTAGCTTGAGACAGAGTCTCACTAAGTCACTAGTTTGCCAAGTTTGAGCTCAAACTCTGTGATACCCTTGCCTTAGCCTCCCAGGGTGCTGGGATCATAGGCATGCACCACCACACCCAGCTTCTATTTCTTCTTTATGGGCATGGTGTTCTGCCTCCCTATCTCATGCTCTGCTGCCCCCTTTAACTGTCACTCCTGCTCATCTTCTCAAAAGCTACTGATGAAGGATTCAAATAGTTCTGAGTGGGTTGTGGAGAGGATGAGACCAGGGTGGTTGAGAGAGCAGAGAGCTTCCTGACGGACCCAGACCTGAGTGTGGATGGGTTTTAGTTTGGAGTAGTGGGTAGGATAAAATGCACAATTCATTATGATGTCTCTTCTATAAATCAGATTAATTTGCTTTTGTTTCTGAAGCAGGACATAGATTACACTTACACTCTGTATCCAAGGAAGAGCTGTTCCAGGCCCCTCCCTTGGGGTACCAGAATCCTCAGGGTAGTATATGCACATAAGCTAGGAACATCCGGACTCTTGAAATAATCCTTGTGGGCCGGTGAGATGGCTCAGTGGCATAAGCACCTGCCTGGAAAGTGTGAGGTCCTGAGTTCAACCTCCGGTACCCACATACGAAGAAAGGGCCGGTGATATCGCTTAGTGGCACAGGTGCCTGCTGGCACGCGAGGTCCTGAGTTCAACCACCGGTACCCACAAAAAAAAAAAAAAAAAAAAAAAAAAGAAAGAAAGAATCCTTGGATTACTTAATGAACACGAGGTAACTACCATGGAAATAACTATTTTACTGTGTGACTTAAGGAATAACAACAAGGAAAACAGTCAGTGCATGTTCACTACAGATGCAATTTTTTTGAGTACATGTAATGAAATACTTGTCGATGCACTCTGCCAAGTGCTTTGCCTAATTAATCCTCACAAAGCTCTGAGATGGATACCATCATCCTTATTTTGCAGATGAAGAAACTAAGGCTAAGAGGGGTTAATTAACTTCTTCAAGGTCCCACAGCAGATCAAATACTTGAGTTCATCTCAGTTCAATTCTTAAACCCTTTGCTACACCATGAAGCAAGCAGAAGATTCAAAGACACTGTCCCCGCTGTTTTATCCTGCAGTGCAAACTCCATTGACCTTCGGAATAAACCGTTCTCCTGCGAACCTCCCTCAAGCCCCACCCAGATGACTCACCAAAAACTGGAAGGCAGTGTCATCAGAGAAAGTCACAGAAACACTCCAAAGCTTTTCAAACCTCCCAGGCAACGTGACCTAGCGCTGGGGCTTGGGTAAATTTTTATTTTTTTGTGTAGGTAAATTTTTTGTTAACTTGAGATACCTGGTTGCAGGGATTCACAGGAACCTGTTAGATTTGCTGTGTTTGTTATGCACTTACCTGGCTCCCAAAAAACTCCTGGAGCTCTGTTTTCTAGCTAGAGAAAGATTGAATGCTACAACCTAAACTTGCTCACCAGGCAGGTGCCATGCAGATGTTTTTTCCATTGGGTATTCAGCAATGGGCAAGGGTTAGGTTCTCTTTTTTTTTTTTTTTTTTGTGGGTACCGGGGGGTCGACCTCAGGACCTCACGCGCCAACAGGCACCCGTGCCACTGAGCGATATCACCGGCCCTTTTTTCGTATGTGGGTTCCGGGAGTCGAACTCAGGCCCTCGCGCTTGCAAGGCAGGCGCTTACGCCGCTGAGCCATCTCACCGGCCCTTGTTTTGTTTTTTGAGTTTTTGTTGAGTTTGTTTTAGTTTTTATTTGGTGGGGGGGTTGGTGTTTTGGTTTTTTAAGACAGAGTCTCACTATGTAGCCCAGGCTAGCGTCCGGTTTGGGGTCCTCCTGCCTCAGGCTTCTGAGTTCTGGGATTACAGGCCTGCACTACCACACCCACCTGGACGAGAGTTTTGAAATCTTGAACCATACTGGCTCAGAAGGTCCCGTTTCCCAGAAGCATTCCAGGGAGCATTCTGGCACCCAAAGACACTTGTAGACAGATTTGGATAATGTCCAAGGTCTTACAACTGATCTCCTCTTCTGTTTTAGATGCCATCAACCAAGGGGTGTTTAGGAATGTGTTAATAATTCCCCAGAGAAATCGGCCAGGATTACCTAGTCATGACTAATGAAGCTGTCATCTGCCATTCCTTCCCGCTGTTTAGCAATGCCTTCCAAAGAGCGCTTTATGAAGATGGATCGCATCGTAACGCTGCACCCAAGGAACTGGCACAATGTCAATGAAAATTCTGCATGCCACTCTATTATTCATTATACTTCACAGTCACTTGTTATTAAATGAAAATGAATTTGCCATTAGGGACTAGATACTATTCAATAACTGCTCAGTGATGTTTCAGGATTAAATTTCTTTTTGCTTTGTACCTAGCTCAGCAGCCACGTGAGTAAATGTCCTTCTGGATTAGGTGAGGTTGGATTTTCTAGAACAACCTCAAATGTTTCATGGAACTTCATCGTTAAAACTTGATGTGGTTTGAAGCTTGATCTGCAAAATTCTGACTTTTGATTGACCATTTTAAAAACACAGAATAAGGAAGGTAGGATCTCTTCATGTGTAATCCCCAAAACTGACATAGAATGGGGATAGGAGAGAGATGTTACAAATAGGCACAGTGGCCTGTTGGGGCAGGAGACTTCATGGATGACAGAGTCCTCAGCAGCCTCTCCAAGATTTTGACATCAGTGTTATTTTGTGATAGCAAATACTCCTCTCCCCCAGGCTTCAGTGACTTAAAAGGATAAAGATCTGTTTCTCTTTTGTGCTGCACATCCATTGCCTGGCATGGGTGATCTTGGAAGCCAGTATAATCAAGCAGCCACTATCTGGAATGGAGACAGAGGACAAAAATGAGCTCTGGAACCAGGCGTGGTGGCATATGCCTGTCATCCCAGCACTTGGGAGGCTGGGGCAGGAGGATTACTATGAGTTCAAGGCCAGCTTGAACTACATAGTGAGACCCTGTCCAAAAAAAAAGAGCTCTGGAAAGTCTCAAACAATTAAAATCTTGATCTTGAACTGGTCACATGGCCCAAACCCCAAAGAGTGGGAGTGGGCTGTGTTAGCTTTTCATTACAATAATAAATCCCTGCAATAGTCAGTTTTTCATTACTGTAACATCCCTGCAAAATCTTCTAAAAAGAAAGGTTTATTTTGACTCACAGTTTTGAAGTTTCCAGTCCATGGTAGATTGGTCCTGTTGCTTTGGGACAGTGACAGCACGATTAGGCAGTTGTCCAGGGGAGCAAACTGTTCACTTCATGGCCAGACTTGAAAGAGAGGAAGAGGAAAGGCTGGGGTCCCACTATCCCCTTCAAGAGCAGGTCCCTAGTGATGATAGGAACCCCCATATGGCCCTACCCCTTAAGTTCCCATGAGCATGGTGCCATGCTGGGGACCAACTTTTACAACATGGCCTTTTGGGGAGGCTTAAGATCCACACTGTACAGGGACTAAGACTTACAAATTTACTATGTACTCAAAAGACAAAAGCAGAGTATCTGGCGATCAGGCATAATGAATGCTGATGTGAGCTCCAAATGAGGAATTCATTACGAGTCCAAAGGTTCAAAAGAGCCTCTTGCACGCAAGGAGAACTCTCTCTTCACTTCTCCCCGTCACATTTTCACTGTGGCTGCAGAGATCCAGGCAACCATGCCATGCCTGTGAAGGTAGGCACTGGGTGACAGGAGTGCCCTACAGTCTCTTCTCCTACCTGGCCAAGTGGGGCGCCCAGGAATTACAGACACCACATGATCTGAGTCTTTAATTCATTTCAATTAATTTATATACTTAAACTGGGAGCTTATAAATTATGATTACCACTAAAGCACAAATGCATTATGTAATTAACAATCCTCTCCAACACCTATACAAATACCAAGTAGACTTTGAATTTTTGCTCTTTAACGTGACATGTCTTAACATTTTTAAAACAAGCTATCAGGATTGAATCACTACACTAACTATTGCATCCTCTTCCAAGATGGAGACCTCATCATTTATATATAACCTTTTTCTAAAGGCTTTAGCAACTGGATGGTGAACTCAAAAGAAATGGTATAGGCCCGTCACTTATAGTTTATTGCTTGCTTTGCTACTTTCTGCCCACCATGAACTGTTTCTCCTCTGCAATGCTTGTCTGCCATGCCACCCTGCCTTGAAGCCAGCTGATTATGGACTGAAACCGCTACAAACCTGAATAATGAAGTTTTCTACTTGCATTTACTACAAATTAGAAAACAAAAGTGTTTATTAGTAAGATACAAAACAGTCCAGAAAGACAAACAAACCTTGCAAAACTCTTCGATCTGTTTACTATTAGAAAGTGCGGGAATGTTGGCAAAGAACTTCAGCAGGTCTTCGGCACACTGTCTTCTCTCCTCTATGATAGTTTCATCAAATCACCCCGGAGTTAAATGCGAATCAACACGTCCACAGAGAACGATCAAACGCTGCTTCATGAAGTTAACGAAGCAGACGGGAAAGCAGCTCAGGCCGACCACTGCTTAGCGCTAGTTATTACGCAAATTTTGGAAGTCACATTCTAGGCTCCATCACGGTTAGAATCAGCAAGAAAATAAAATAACGTTTCTCAGAAACAAGAGGCAAAGGTGTCCACTGACAAATAAATGTGGCAGAAGA
The DNA here is from genome assembly GCA_028451465.1 of Erethizon dorsatum. Lineage (NCBI taxonomy): Eukaryota > Metazoa > Chordata > Mammalia > Rodentia > Erethizontidae > Erethizon > Erethizon dorsatum. The sequence goes on along the minus strand of CM051836.1, from coordinate 58,894,148 downwards.
GAAGAAATTATGAGAATATCTATATTGTAGGTGGGGCAAAAACCTCAGATTGAAGCAACAGTTTTTCTGCCGGCTTCCGCGTGTGACGCTGCGGCGTCCGCGACAGCAGCTTGTGAGAAGAAAGAGGACACAGCATCGGTGAGTTCCACTCTGCAAGGGGACAGAAAAGCGGTTTGTATAGAATTTTTTAGTGATATGTATAATCTGAATGCTGATAAGACATTTTCAAATATGCACATTTTATTCAACTCGGGTAAGATCATCAATTGGCATCTGTCACATGCTGATTTCAATGTAAACTTAAAAACCTCAGAATCAAAAGGGCAGCGTCATCACATACTTAAACATTTTAAGTGGTTCTGCAAAGTATTAACAAAAAACCAAGGCACGAAGAGCCTCCTATTTCGTAAACCAAGGCAAGAATTTGAAACTAAACAATTAAAATACCCTCTGCTCAATGTGCCTCATGGTCCTGGCAGTATTTAATTCATCAAACTTTAAAAAGGCACTGGGGTTAGATGCAGGTTCAAACATGAGCTCTACCATTCCCTAGCTACAAAAACTTAGGCAGACTTTCCTCACTGTAAAATGGAGAAATTAATAATGCACTCAGGGATCCCCGTTCCATGTCAGCTCCACGGTCAGTGCTTAACACATTATCCTGGGACCCTGAATCTCCAAGAGCTGTCATAGCCACTAACGGACGGAGCCTGCTAGCAAACGTTTGTAGACTATGAGAATAAAAAACAAAAACTTCCAAAAACCTGTCTTACAGTGAAACTTTCTAAAGGGAAATCTTAAAAGTGGGTCCACAAAAACGTCCCCAAGGCTTGGCATGAAAGTAGAAAGGCAACTATTACTAGACAAGAGGAAGGGGATAAGTATGGGAGGGAGAGGAGAGTAAGGGAAGGAGAAAGGAGGAATGGATCTCAACAAAATATGTGATATACACATAAAAATACCACACTGAAACCCAATATTCTGAAAAATTAACAGGCACTAGTAAATATATTTTTAAAAATAAAACGTGAAAAAAAGAAAGGAAGTAGGAAGGGCAGAAATGATTAAACTATGATATGAACATGTTTGGCAATGGCATAGTGAAACCCATTACTTTGTACAATTAATATGAATTTATTTTTATAATAAAAAGCTTTAAGAACCCCCCAAAAAAAACAAACAAAAAGTAAATCCTAGGCAATGACGACAGAGACGACAATGCTACAGAATTCCACACAAGTAAGCACAGTTCCTTTATCTAGAGAAAGGGTCTGTAGTGTTTCTTGACATCCTCAGAGAACCCAGGGCCTGCTAAGGGATATTAGGTAAATGGCGGTCAGTCAGAGGATTTCTACCGTGCAGGATTCTGCTTCGACTATGGAACTGGCTGCTGGCTGCTATCCAAATTCCTGTTCTTACTTTGACCCTTAGCAAAATTAGCCTCAATTTTTAACTGGATACATAGTAGTCCAGAAAAAAGGCAACAATTGTCAGACTGCCTTGGAGTTAGGTGTGGACATGGCCCAAGCTCAGGCTGATAGCATACAAACAAAAGTTCAAGGGTAGCTTCCCAGAAATCTGCTTAAAGACAGCTGATACACACCCTCCCCCGACTCCTCCTCATGTCCCCTCCTCCTTCCAGGATGGACCTGGAATGGATGGTTAAAAAGAGCAGAGCCACGTGGCAGGAGTGGGGTTCCCCATCACCCTGAAGCTGCCACCTGAGCCCCCTCCAGACCTTTGGCCATGGAAAGACACGGCCTCCTATCTTGTCTTAAGTTTTGCCACAAGAAACCAAGCCTAGTCTAATCCTTATGTGAAATCAGCCTTCCTATTAGTTCTCAGTTCATATGCAACAATGAAATTAAACTCCATCCTCCCAGTATCATATTTAAATTGACACTACTAGCTTACTAATATTACTCACCCAATATGATCTTTTTTTTTTTTTTTTGGTGGGTACCAGGGGTCAGCCTCAGGACCTCGCATGCCAGCAGGCGCCCGTGCCGCTGAGCGATATCACCGGCCCCTTTTTCGTATGTGGGTTTCGGGAGTCGAACTCGGGCCCTCGCGCTTGCCAGGCAGGTGCTTACGCCGCTGAGCCATCTCACCACCTAATATGATCTGAAAACAAACTTCCAAGAAAGCTAATAAATGTAGCAAACTCTCTGACCTGAAAACAATCTAAATTATTCAGCCTTGGGGAAAATCTACCAGCCAAACAGGTGAAATGCTCACTATTCCTCCTGTTGTCTAAAGATGAATGAACCTGTGTGTATGATTATAGTCCAGTGTAATCATACTTTAAAAAATAGTTAATTCCAGTGCCTGTGAGTTAACATCAGTAATTCTGTAACATCTATAACCTTGGGACAGAAACCCAGAAAAATGCAAACTTTTTTCTATTTCAACCCATAAGACCTTCTCACATCATCTTTAAACACATTAACTACTTGTTGAGACATTTTAGTGGAACACTTCCTAATAATTAATGACACCTAAAAAGATTTTATTTCTGTCTGAAACAAATATATAAAAATTTGGGGCTTTAATCCTAATGCAATGCATCTCACCTCTCCATTCAGCTAGACTAAATGCTTAAGCAATGGAATAGATGTGTCAAAGCGAGTCACTGTTGTAATTTTATTGATCTATGCACTTCTGTTCCACTAAACTTGGACAAGCAGAGATGAATTAGATTTTTTCAAAGTGGAATACAACAAAAAAATAATGGCTTATGCATTAAAAGTTTCGATTACATCAAATCCTATCATCAGAACAAACTCTGGGGCCGGTGAGATGGCTCAGCGGCTTAAGCGCCTGCCCGGCAAGCGCGAGGGCCCGAGTTCGACTCCCGGAACCCACATATGAAAAAGGGGCCGGTGATATCGCTCAGCGGCACGGGCGCCTCCTGGAGCGCGAGGTCCTGAGGTTGACCCCCCGGTACCCACAAAAAAAAAAAAAAAAAGAACAAACTCTATGAAAGAATTTCATCAAACAAGATGAAAGAACATGTGTACTTCTTTGTACTGTACTTTCGTAAAAGATTTCAGAAAAACAGAAAAAAATAATATCAGTAGCATAAACAAAGAGATGGAGATGAATTTTAATTTAATATCTACTGGTCTTTATGTGGACATAAAACACCACCACCTAGTTTTTTCACTTTCTTTAAAAAGGAGCAATATTCACAGGTACCCTAATTGCAGATGACGCCCTTGTAGCTGTTCTCAAAACTTTACCTGGACGGCAGCAGCACTGTGAAAAATCAGAAGCAGGTGCTTTTCTCACTGCTCCTTTCCATTTCCATGCAGAATGCCAATGTTTGTTTTCCTGTGAACAGAGTAAAAAAATTATAGGCCAAGCCAGGAAATGCAAAACAAATTTTTCCTAGGAAGGTTACTATGCAATATCATATATCATGTATAGTCTGTGTGCGTCTAATAGATGTAAGTCATTCCCCTACTCCAAATTACCTCACAATGGTTTGTTTATTAAAAGCTGTGAGAGGAAAAATTAAATTCAAGCATTCTCACTAAGCTGGTTAATCACTGGAAATAAAGCCTCTGTCTCACCGGGCATGATAGCACACGCCTATAATCCCAGCACTTGGGAAGCTGAGGCAGGAGGATCGCTGCAAGTTCAAGGCCAGCCTGAGCTACAAAGTGAGTTCAAGACCAGCCTTGAACATAGTGAGACCCTGTCTCAAAAAGACCAAAAAAAAAAAAGAAAGAAAGAAAAGAAAACAAAAGAAAGCCTCTGTCTCTGAGCTGTAAAAAAGAAAAGAAAAGAAATAATATAAATTAAGGAGCTATTCACACGGCTTATTTAGTGATCTGCACTTTACTTTGCATAAAGAGCTAATACTCACTGAACAGCGTATTGACATTTTAAATGCTTTTTATAGATAGTCCTCCAAAAGATTATATAAAATTCCCTCTCAACCATGAAGTTCAAGTATACCTGTTTCTCATCCTACTTCAATGGTTTGATTACCATTAAATAGTATTTATATTTGAGCTCAGAGATTTTAACTTCTTTATTCTAAAACCAGATAAAAATGCAATAATGCTTTCCCCTTGCTCTTTTGTGCTTTCATTTTTTACTTCTTTTTAAACTTGTCTAGTAAAAAAAAAAAAAAAAAATTCATTGGGAGGCTGAGGCAGGAGGATCACTGCAAGTTTGTGGCCAGCCTTGGCTACATATTGAGACTCTGTCTCAAAAAACCAAACAAAAAAAAAATTATTTCATGTGCAATAGTATTCTTAACATCAGTAAGAACCTCTATTCATTTTTGTACTGGTTTGAAAGACCTCCTCTCCTTGGATCTGTCTCTAGCTTTTCATTATTGTTATTTGTCATTATTGTTATTGTTGTCATTGATTTATTTTTATGCAAAAGCCATCCTATATTAATTATTGAGAATTCAACATATCTGGTAGTGAAGTGTCATCATCCTTCTCAGTCTTCTTTCAGGAAAAAATAAAAACTGTAGAAAAATAAAATAATACAATAATAGTAAAACATTATCTATCATATCTCTTACTATTAACAAATTTTAACGTCTTAACTCAGTTGCCTCAGACAGAGAAATAAAATATAACAGATTGATCCAAAGTCCCTCCTGGGGTCCTGCCCACCTGCCTTCCCCTGATCCTATGAGCAGCCACAAACATGAATCTAACATGAAATCTTCCAGGATATGCTTTTAAGCTTTAGCTTAATATATAGCTGCCCATAAATAAAATACGCAATGCATTATAAGTTTTTATTTACTTGTTCTTTCAGATAAATTCTAGAATCATCTTGTCAAAAATCCCCATAGATTACTTTTTTTGGGTTTTTATTAGAGATGCATTTAAAGGGATATATTACTTGAGAGAGAAGTAACATCTTTATACTATTAGTCTTTACCTCTAGGGATGAAGTCTGTTTCTCATTTATCCAAGCCTCCATTATATTATGTCCCTGTGTAAAATATTGTTACTTCTTACAAGCCCAGCACATGTCTTCCTAAGTTATTTCTAGGTAATCGATGATTTGTGTTGATGTTGAGAATAGGATTTTATTTCTGCATTTTAATTTCAAGCTCATTATTACTGAGATAAAAGAAAACAGTTAACTTTTTTTTTTTTTTTTTTTTGTGGGTACCGGGGGGACGACCTCAGGACCTCGCGCGCCAGCAGGCGCCCGTGCCGCTGAGCGATATCACCGGCCCCTTTTTCGTATGTGGGTTCCGGGAGTCGAACTCGGGCCCTCGCGCTTGCCGGGCAGGCGCTTAAGCCGCTGAGCCATCTCACCGGCCCAGAAAACAGTTAACTTTTTAAACATGTATGTTTTTAACTGGCCCTGTCATTGGATTCTTATTATAGCTATGACTGCAATTTTTCAATGGACTCTTTTGTGTTTCCTTGGGAGACAATTACACATTATGTATAACATCAAAGATTTGCAAATAATGATAATTTAGTCTGCTTTGTACTGACACACTCCATTTCTTGTTCTTCTCAGTGAATTACCTAGGACTCTGGAACAACATTAAATTATAACAGCACTGGAAGTCACGCTCATCTAATTCCTGATCTTAAGAAGAGTACTGGGGCCGGTGAGATGGCTCAGCGGCGTAAGCGCCTGCCTGGCAAGCGCAAGGGCCCGAGTTCGACTCCCGGAACCCACATACGAAAAAGGGGCCGGTGATACTGCTGGCACGCGAGGTCCTGAGGTCGACCCCCGGTACCCACAAAAAAAAAAAAAAAAGAAGAAGAAGAGTGCTATACCTCCAATATTTCCCACTCATAGTGTTAACTGTTGAGTCAGACTCTACCGTGTTGTTTTTTCTTTTAGAATAATGAGGATTTTCCCCCCAATCTGTATATATTTGCCAAGACAGACTTAAAAAAAAAAATGGAACTTACTACATGGTTTTGTAATATTTTTCAAAATTGAAGATGCAGCCATCTCCGCTACTCTCTTCAGTTATTCGTATTGGAAAGAGGAGTAGACTGGTGCTGGTTCTGGGTGTAAAATTAGTGGTTTTATTTGGGTCATGGTTGCTTGGGTCTTCTCTGGGCCTTATTTTTCATCCTGTCAAAGAAGGAGTGATAAGATTATTCCCAAAAGTCTATTTCAATGTGATAAGATTGTAAGCCTTATTTTAATGAAAATTTAATTTCTGTAAACAAAGTCAGCCATACCTAACTAATGGCTGGGGCTGAAGATGGTGAAAATCTTGGGCTGAGTGCACAGAGAAATGAACTAAAAACAGTTCAAGATAGACTGTGAAACCTGCCCAAATTTCATGGCTAAAATCTTAAAAATAATAGCTACCGCTTACTGACCATTTGTGCTGTCTCTGGAGTAGTGTTTCACTTATAATACAACCTCCTACTTTTAATAATAACTACGAAAACAGCAAAATCTGTTTTCCCATTTTGTAGATGAGGAAACTGAAGCTTGTTACTTCTTACAAGCCCAGCACATGTCTTCCTAAGTTATTTCTAGGTAATCGATGATTTGTGTTGATGTTGAGAATAGGATTTTATTTTTGCATTATAATTTGTGTGAGAACTCTGTACATAAGATCACTCCAGTCCTGTATAACTCACTCCTACAGGTCAGGAAAACCTACATCCAGATATCCCAGACCCCCAGGGAGACAGGATTCTGGCTGTGACTCAGGTTATACCAATCAGCTGCACTGGCCAGAGATGTAAATTTGCTTTTTGCTTGCTTAACACAGGATCTCATCATATTGCCCAGGTTGGCCTTGAACTCCTGGATCAAGTGATCCTCCTGCCTCAGCCTCTTGAGCACCTGGCACTACAAGCACACACTACCCTGCACAGATCAGATACGTGATTTAGAAATGGAACTAGGCAGGGACAGAGCAGCATGCATGATAGTTTGACAGATCACTGTAGGCATGTGTTGCTCTAGACCCCACAGTTCTGGGAGTGGTTTCCTTATTCCCAGATCATGGGAAGGCTTGGACCAGTGGCGAGGACAGAAGTTTCCCGAGTCCCCAGAGGCGGACACAGAAGGCAGTCCCTTGTGTGCACCGTTCTGGTAGTCATTTCTAGAGGCCAGCGTGGGCCTGATCTTCCAGCCCCTCTAGTAGTGCTGTAAGCGTCTAGCTCCCTTATCAAATCGCTTTTGGCTTCAACCAGCTACAGTGGTTCCTGCAACTGCAGTTGAGCTCAGGTCCTTATAATAGGTGCAGTCTGCCTTCTTGCCTGGGCTACCTTCAACTAAACAGGAGACACACACTTTATAATGGACCAGGTATTGGCTTTGGCACAGATGACCTGGATTCTAGTCCTACCTCTGATCAGCTGTGTGACTTTTAGCAAGTTCCTTTACCTTCCCTGGGTTCTGTTTTTAACTGTGACATAAGGGAATACAGTGTCCCTCCTACCTCTTAACATGCTACGATTATCATTGGCCCAGAAGAAAATGAAACACCCCCGTGCAGATTGCCTGTTCAGCAGCTCATGGTCAGCCAGTGACAGACCTGAAAGTAGCAAGGCTATGCCCAAGCCTTGACTAGTCCTTGGTTAACCCACTTGGCAGGATGCTCTGGGGGTGGGCATAGAAACCAGACCCCTCCCCAGAGGGAGGCTTAAACCATCGGAGCATCACATGTGGTTGGGGGTGGGGTGCACCAGCAGTATGCAGCCTCATAGGAAGGTGCTAAGCAGGCAGGCTGGAGGTTTCAGAGCCTGTGGCTGCTGCAGATCAAGACAAGCAAGAGGTCAGGAAACTGGAAAATCAGGACAGGACCACGGCGAATTTGGGGGCAGAGGTCAGTCCTGAGTCGGGGTTAAAGAGGAGTCTACCGTTCCTAAACTGTGGTCCCAGCCAGAGACAAGGAGGTGAGCAGGCTCGAAGTCCTCGTGGTGGGGGCAGCAACTTCAGAGGCCAGCTCACCAGGCAAGCTGAGTCTCGTCCACCAGCCCTGCTCAGACCCGGGTCTCAGGACCAGGGCTGGAGGGCTTCGCCAGGGTGGAGAGACACACAGAGATGGTTGCTGGCTCCAATGAATTAAGACCCCAGGGTCACCACACAACAAACTGGTCTCAGCACAGATGTTTCCAGCCCCAGGGAAGTGCTTTCAGAAGTGGGCAAATCAACTGCATCTGTGAGGACAGTTCTGGATGAAATACTGAAGTGCAGGTGGGTTCCAGCAAGTCATCTAGGGGAGGAGGAGGGGAGGGAAGGAGCTGGGTGGGATGACACTCTGGCCTCAGGACAGTGGTCTTCTAGGACCCAGCACCCTCCTGAGAGGGCAAGGACACACTCTCCATGCATAGAGCCTTTGTGGTTTGCTGCCTCTGGGCCTGCAGTCCTCCTTCGTCACTTCCTGTCTTCACCAGTACTGACCTTTCTAAATGGGCTTTCCAGTCAGTGCTCTTCATCAAGAAAGCTAAGAAGTATTTTTATAATTCCATACAAATGGCTGAAATAATATAATGTGGTTCCCAGAGGTTAGTATAAGCAAAATAGCAATAATAAATTTACAAGATGGGATAAAAATATACAGCGAATGCTTAAATTAAAAAGTTATTACAGTAAAAGATACATTGCCATTCATCCTCCTCAAAATACTCCCCCTCACTTCACACACACTTGTCCCATCATTCTTGCTACTTTCTGAAGAAATTCTGGAAGTCCTCTTTTGTGGGTGTCTTTACAAGGTATGATAAAAAAAATACAGTGAATGCTGCTGCCAAGTGCTAATTCAATGGAAAAGCAGACTTGGAAAAACATAACGGTGCGTCTTCATCCACCTTATTCACCAGATCTGGCACCATGTGACTTCTGGCTCTTCCCCCGAGTCAAAATGACCATGACAGGGAAATGGTTTGAATGGATTCAGGACATGAAGGCAGCCATGACAGTGCAACTAAAGACACTGATGAAAGAGGAATTTCAGATCTGCTCTTAGAGAGTGGCAAGAACAATGGGATAAGTGTTAGAATTGCAGGGGTGTATTTTGAAGGGGATTAATACCAATGTGCCTTTTATTGTAATAAATTTATTTGAATTTAAGCATTCACCATATTTTTCTATTACACCTCATAGATCTTCAGAAAATATCATAGAATAAAAATAGGATCTCCGGAATCTTATCCCGGGAGATATGCGGTTCTCAGTTCTCATTTCTCAGTGGTACTTATTGTTCCCAAATGTCATATCTGTGAATCCCCCTGCTCAGTAAAATATATTGTAACCCCAAAACCAATGGCTGGCAAAGATTTCACAGTCATTTGTAGACATACACAGAGTGACAAAAATTGGATTCGCTCAATGGGAGTTTCCTGCTGACGTTGAACAAGGTGAAGCTCTGCCATCTGGCACCTTTCATACTCTAAACATGGGTCCTTTCTGAAGTCTACACAGTATCGGGTTTTGCATTTTTGTGCTTTTGCAGATTTCACTGTTTAAACTGGCCCCAAGGGCAGTGCTATATGCTGCCTGATGTTCCCAAGGGCAAGAAGGCTGTGATGTGCCTTGTGGAGCAAAGGCAGGATACATGAGTTAGGTCAGCTCGGCTCCAGCCTGCATGACAGTGCTGCTGGCCTGGGCTCGATGTCAATGAATCAACAATATGCAGCAAATAAGGTGTCTTTAAACAGAAACACACATAAAACAAGGGTATGTGTTGAGGGATTGTGACCAAAGGCTTAAAGGCATCTAAACCTGTATTTCCCCAGAAGCAACATTTCTGTCTTGTCTTATCTGTGTTCTTCCTTCTTTTCTTTTGTTTTTCTTTTCTTTCCTTTTCTTTCTTTCTTTCTTCTTTCTTCCTTTCTCTCTCTCTCCCTCTTTCTTTTGTGGTACTGGTTTTTGAACCTAGGGCCTTTACAGCCCCAGCTCCCCTTTTTAAATTTTTGTTTTGTTTTGTTTTGAGATACAGTCTTGCTAAGCCACTAAGTTGCCCAGGCTGTGCTCAGATTTGTGATTCTCCTACCTCAGCTTCCCAGAGTGCTGGGATTACTGGCCTGCAGCACCGTGCTTGGCTCTGTGTTTTCTAATTCAGTGTTTGCAGTGACTTTGTGGAACATAACCACCTGAATAGCAAGAACGGAGTGTACTTGGTGTGTTTCCAGACATTTGCTCATCCTAGCACTATTCCTAGGAAAGACTTACAGGGGCTTCTTGCATGATTGTTGCAAACAATTACAGTAAAAATATTTAGAAACACTTTCAACATCTTCAATCTTAACCTTTTTACTGGTTCTTCTTGATAGGCTCTGAAGACCATGGCCCATTTAGGATTGGCTGTGCTGTTCCAGGAAGGCAGATAAAGGTAGCTCCATAGTGATTCTGCCCCAGGGTTCTGTCCCCCAGACAGATTCCTGATGCGAATGTAAAGCTCTTGCAAGGGGCTCCTAAGTGATCAATAATCACTGAAACGGTTTTCACCGGGTAGACAGAGGTCTACAGGGGGCCCTCATTCACTCTAGCACATGGCAGGGCTTGGACTGGGTCACCAAGAAGTCTTTCTTTGGCACTTAGTGTGGGAAGTTCCTGTCCCTTGCAAAAATTACTCTGTCTGGAATTGGAGACTAACAACAATTTGGCAAGATTAAATTCAAGTGACACCAGGGGACAGCGGCCCTGTGGCTGCCTGGCAAAGGCTCTTCTTGACCGAGACGTCACAACCTAGACAGGGGTCCTGTGCTTGTTCCTAGTGGTGATGCCAGAGAGGTCACTTCTCAACTGTTTATGTTGTAAGGATTTGAGGAGCTCAGATGTGAGCTTGAAATTTCGCCTTCCTGAAGAGAAAGACAAGTCACCGCGACAGTGCCTCATTTTTGTGTGTTTTTCTTGTCAGCGAAGTTGTGGAGAATTTTTTTTCTTTGCATTTAAATTCACGGGATAAAAAAAAGAGTTTTCCTCCTTTTCTTTCCCTGCTCCTGGGCTCTTAAATGCCACATATTCTGAGCACACCAGGACACACGTTTCTCAGAGGAAGGACCTGAAAGGCTTCTCAGTGAGGCCTCGCCTGGCCTGGTGGCCCTTCCTTCCCAGCACTGGGCAGCAGCTCTACAGAGCGCCTGTGTGGCCAGGCCCGGGAGAATTCGCCACTGAGGCCTGGGGTCATATGCTTTCCGGTTTTCTACTGAGAGACACGCTTTCTCACACAGGGGTCAAGAGTTAGGGCCTCACAAATGCACCCTTGAGAGGAGCTGCTAGAAATGTTTTCTTACTAAGAATCCCTTTCTTTTCCCTTGAGACCTTGAGAGTTTGAACCTCAGACCTTTCAATCTGCCGGCAGACGCTATAAACCACAAATGTGCTCCATGCTGAAAGGACATGCAAGTGACCAGCACTCTTGTCTGTCCCTCGCCGGCTGCCTGGGCAATCTGCCCGCGCCGGAGGGGAGTGCACAGCAGGGAGGCTTCCTCTGCCCGGGAAGCCAGCTCTGGCCTGCCCTGGTGACAAGCCTTTTCTCAGCCCCACAGTCACGTGAGCCGTCCTCTGCCTGTGTGCAGGTGACCTGCTCCTTGGCGCTGCTGGAGGAAGCCAGTCTGGGGAGCCTCACTTGGCTGTTGCTGTGAGGTGGAGAAGTTCAGCAGTTGCTCCTCAAGGGAAACCGCAGAACCAGCGCCCTACCAGGCCCCGGATGACCCAGGGCGCAGCCGCGCTGTGCTTCACTCCCAAGCCAACAGCTGTGGAGACATTTGGGATGTGTCACAGTACAGATGTTCTTCTTTCTGTTTAAAAAACGTATTCCTTGTCATTGCAAACATTTTTAGCATGCGTTAAAATGTGTGTGTGTTTCTGTGCGTCGGGGTGGGATTCTCTCTAGTGTGGAAAAGAGCAAAACCTGAACACGCAGGACGGTCAATGAAGGCGAGGATGAGCCAGGTGCTGGGCTAGGCAGGCGACGGCTCGTGCTGTCCGCGGATGGCCGGTCCCCGTCTTTTTCCTGCAGCCCTCCCCTGCTAACTCTGGTCACAGAGAGTGACAGATGTGGGGCTGGCAAAGGGCAGCAGGGTCTTGAGCAGGAGCTCCCGGGCCTTCCCCCTGCACCTCACCTCTGCATCACCTGCACCCTGCTGTGCCGGTCACCCCAACCTGCCCCTCCCCCGCTAGCCTCGCTAAGGCTTGTGCTTCCCATGCAAGCGGAGGAGCTTCCATCTGCGGGGGTCCTGGAGGTCACCGGGCTCCACAGTGCAGCTGGCTTGTGGAGAACAGAGTGACAGTCTATGTGGTGTGGTCCCTGGCTCCAGCGAGGAGGCCCAGTTCTCTCCTGGCTCTCGCTCAAGCTCCTGGTACTTGAAACTCTCTCCTCCAACCTTCTGTCCTTTGACTTATATTTAACAGAATTTGTTTTCTTGCAAAATGCAAATGTCTGTTGGGTGCAGTGGCGCACAGTTATAATTCTAGCTACTCAGGAGGCTACTCCAGAGGATCCCAAGTTCACAAGTTTCAGGACAGCATGGGCAACTTAACAAGACCATTTCTCAAATATTTCTAAAAGAGCATAGGGCTGGGCCGGTGAGATGGCTCAGCGGCGTAAGCGCCTGCCTGGCAAGCGCGAGGGCCCAAGTTCGACTCCCGGAACCCACATACAAAAAAGGGGCCGGTGATATCGCTCAGCGGCACGGGCACCTGCTGGCGCGCGAGGTCCTGAGGTCGAGCCCCGGTACCCACAAAAAAAAAAAAAAAAAAAAAAAGTGGTCATGGGCCAGTGATATAGCTCAGCGGCACAAGCGCCTGCCTGGCAAGTGCGAGGTCCTGAGTTTGACTCCCGGTACCCATATTAAAAAAAAAAAAAATACAAGGAGATACAGCTCAACAGCACAGCACCTGCCTGGCAAGCACAAGGTCCTGAGTTCAATTCCCAGTACCCTCCCAAAAAATACAAAACTGTTAAAAGAAAATGTGACCCTTCCCATACATAATCCCCCTGCTATCTACTTTGTAGGAAGTATAACCATGGTTAGCAATGTGAGATTGTCTTGCCAGGGTTTGTGTGTGTGTGTGTGTGTGTGTGCGTGTGTGTGTTGTTTTTTAACAAAAATGGCATTCTACTTTACAAAGTGTTCTGGTGTTTGATTCTTTGTTGTTGTTCAGTGCTGGGAACTGAACCCAGGGGCTCTCTACCACTGATCTACATCCATGGTCCTTTTTATTTTTTATTTTGAGACAAGCTCTCACTAAGATGCCAGAAGAGATTCGAACATTCAGTACTCCTGCCTCAGCCTCCCTTGCTACTGGGATTGATTAAATAACTACATATAACTAATGGCTGCTTTATTGGATGGTGTATTTTTGGAAAATTTGGGATGAATCAGTCACCTACTCCTAGAAGGGTTTAGAAACTTGGAAGTCAAACTTTTGAACCTCCTAATTCTTTCCATTTGCTGGCTATGTAACATCAGACAAATTTTTCAACCACTCTGAGCCTCAATTTGTTCATCTGTAAAATGAGGATAATAATAGAAATATCTTACTGGGTTGTTAAGAGGATTCAGTGACTTAGTACGCATAAAGCAATTGAACTGGTGCTTACGCACATAGTAAGTGTTCAATAAATATTAGACACATGATTCAATTCTAAGAATAGTAATGGAAGGGGGGAAAAGCAAAAGTTGGGATGGGGAAGGGAGAAGGCGGGAGAAATGGCTGCATTGCATGAAAAGGTGTCCCATTTCCTCAGTAAAAGTGGGTCAGATCTCGCCTTGGCCTGTCTTTCAAAGGTAGGAGAGGCGAAGAAGTGAGCAAGAGGTGTCTGTCTGCAAAACGAACTCCACCACCCCTTCTTTAAATTCCTCTTTCCCCAGAGGGCCTCTCCCCTGCATGGCTGCTCATAACCCCAGGTCCAGCTTGATCCTCGCCTGGGGACAAGCAGAACAAAGGCCCACTCAGGATGACCACTGAGTCCAGGAGGCCGTGCGAGGCCTCCTGGGCTTCCACAAACAGTAGGCACAGTGTTCCCTTCCCCAGGGAAGTCCCTGTTCTGCAGCTCTCTTAAGGCTCATTCCAGTAAAGGGAGAGTAAGGAGAATCTGGCTTCTTTACGGAAAGATCCTCTTCCCTAGGGGCAGAGTCTGTACAGTTGGAATAAACTGATGAAACTAAACGCGTATTTTTCTCTTGGGCTGTTCCACTCCAGATTCACTCAGACCATTAGAACTACACACACACACACACACACACACACACACACACACAAACCCCATGTTGGGAATATGTTACTCTGGCCATTGCCTCCATCCCGGACAGCAAGCGCAGTTCATGAAGGAATGAATGGCAGACAGTTGAACAAGTCCTTGAAAACCCATATTCTAACATCCAGATCTCTGAACATTAAGCTTCCCCTAGTTACGAACAGCATTTCAGTCAGAGGGTTTCGCCGTGCTACTGGTCTCGGGGCAGTGTGGATCGCAAAGAATACCAAGAAATGCACCCTCGCCTTAGGAAAAAGCACCAACCCGACACTGGCCACCAGGATGCCTGGGTTCACCCTCTGGTGTGAGCTTCAACTGCCCTTTTTGTAAAAAGAGGGAGAGACAGGATCCTTCAAACGCACATGACACACGGCCCTGGGCTCTGGGGCTAAGGCGTCCCTCCCCACCAGTAGCCATTTTCCCTGGTGGCCAGGAGATCACCAGGTGGCCTTTTTCAAGAGTCACAGGACATTGTTGCTCTTGTTGCAGCTTCTAAAAGGACATGTTAGCCCAGTGGCACACCAGAAATTTCCCCAGCAGTTGTCTTCTACATGAGCCAAACCCATCCCTCCAGGCCCTAGCGACAGTTCCGATCACCTCAGTCGCCTTTGAGGGGGGATTTCCATTCACAAACTCCATTCAAGGCTTTTTGGGAGCCTTCTGTCCTGGTGCAATGAAGCAGGCTGCCTCTTTTTCCACCAAATGTCCCAAAGGGAAATGACATTCACCAAGAATTTGGACAAACTTTTTAAGAAGAAGAAACAGTGTGAAAATTGTCCAGATCCTTGTTACAGGATTTGAGAAGGAAACTGCAGGAAGTGGTAGATTCGTGACATAAAGGACATCATTTGCCTGCCTTATTATCTCATTTTTCAGTGGGGCCGACAGGACAGCTGCCTGTTATTACAGCGCACACCAGGAAGTGCTCAGCTGCCAAACAGAAAGAACGGGAGAGGGATTAGTAGCCCCCTTCATGCCACACAAATAGAATCCTTGCACCTGGTAGTCATGCAGTTAGATTTATCATCCTCGTAGGGAATGTTACTTAAATCCCATTTACAAAGAAACAAAAACAATCCAAAAGGCCGCCTTAATGTCACTGTAATTGTGATAAGTACTAGTAACCATTTTGCAGTTTTTGGTCTAGATTAATTGGAGGTGGCTTTCATGTAATTGCACTAATCTTTTATTGGGTTTCTGTAATGTTGGAAATTTATTATTCTATGTAGCAATTCGAAAACTTCCTTAAAAATGAAAGATCGATAACAGTTTAATCGTCCAAAAGACTGTGGTCATCGATCATATTGTATGACAATAGAGATCTCTTCACAAGGTGGCAGGGCACCTGCTGAAGTGGCATTTCAAGGAAAGAAAATAATTTCCTTCTTGGCTTCATTTTCCAATGCAAGAAGGTGGGTGGGGCTCCGTGAGCTGCTATGGGCTGTCAGGAGTCTGTACCCAGAGAGGCCGCAGAAGGGTTGCAGGAAGCCCTAACCCCTGCCTTCTTCCCGCCAAAAGTGAATTTGCTTCCCTCTGGGAAGAATGTAACATGAGGAAAACGTGAGGGCTGAGGTGTAGCTCAGTGCAGAGTGTTTGCCTAGCACAGGTGAGGCCCTGGGTTCGATTTCCAGTACCACAAGAAAAAAAAGAAAAAAAGTGAATCTTTGATGCTCTGAAAACTGCCCTTTAGAACCAATGATCATGGATGCTCTGAGAAGGATCTT
This sequence comes from Erethizon dorsatum, assembly GCA_028451465.1. Lineage (NCBI taxonomy): Eukaryota > Metazoa > Chordata > Mammalia > Rodentia > Erethizontidae > Erethizon > Erethizon dorsatum. The sequence continues at coordinate 58,878,242 of CM051836.1, read as the reverse complement.
CCATCAATAAAAAAGCAAACTCAGATGGGCATGGTGGGTGACACATGCCTATAATCCCAGCACTCACGGAGCCAGAGGCAAGAGGATCACAGTTTTCCAGCGCAGCCTGGACAACTTAGTGACTTAGTGAGAGAGACCCTGTCTCTAAATAAATAAATAAATAAATAAATAAATAAATAAATAAATAAATAAAAGGCTGAGGGTGTAGCTCGGGGCAAAGGCCCTAGCTTCCATTTCCAGGATAGAAAAGAAAAAAAAAAAAGCACACTCTTTGTCTTAGTTACTTTTTTCTTTGCTGAGAAAAAATACCCGGCACCCAAATTAAAGAAGGAAAGGTTTATTTGTTCACAGTTTGCAGCAGTTTCAGTCTATAATCAGATGGCTCCAAGGTAGGGCAACATGACAGAGGAAAAACAGTCCATGGCAGGCAAAAGGCAGCAAAAGCAAACAAATGACAAAAGCACCTTCTTTCTGCCCCTTTTATTTCTATCTAGGCTACCTGGCTTAAGGTGGTGCCAAACCAATCAGCGGACTGATTTAGTAATCACACACCCTTAATCCTAGCGTCACACACTCTAGATCCAGCCACCTCTGAAAAGCCCCACCTCTGACTGCATGAGGCTCTAGGAGGACATCTACACACAAGCCATAATGCGCTTCACAAAACCTTGTAATTTAAAGCACTAGGAAGTAGGACAGAGGGTTGGGGCATGGCTCAACGGTAGAGAACTTGCCTAGTATATGAGGGCTTGGGTTTGATCTCTAGCACTGAAAAAACAAAAACACCAGGGCGGAACCTGGAGATTGTTACCTCTTCATTCCTCCTTGGCACCCGACCTTGTAAGATTATTTCAGTCACTAAGAGAGGATGTACATACAGTGCCTAACACAATGTGTGGCATATAGTAAGTGCTTAATAAATACTATGTTACTATTATTAATAATGTTAGTAATATTATTATTAGCCAGCGGAATAATCTGAGATATATTCCAGTTAAATTCTAGAATTCTTGCTCCTTTAGTGCAACTAATTAAGAGTAGACCTGATCCATAAAATATGCACATATTTAATAACACATCAGACCCATGTACTTTAATTCTACATTTGAAATTTCAAGTAGGACAAAAATGGCAGAACATGAAACAAATGGAAAATACTATTCCTTTCTTTTTATAAACATTTCTAATGTAATTAATGGCTATTACAGCTCACTTATTTGATCACAATTTTTTTTTTTGAGCACTTAGAATGTACCAGATGCTCTGGAAAACTCCCCAGAGGAATACAAGGAGGAATAAAACACTTTGCTGTAAGGTATTCTGGGGTAGAAGTAAGAAAAATATACACTAACTGCAGCATTATGTACTGTAACCAAGTACAGTCGGCCCTCCACATCTGCAGGTTCTGCATCCTCGAATTCAGCCAACCATGAAGGGAAAGCATTTGGGAAAAAACTGCGTCTGCCTAGACACGTACACACTGTTTTTCTTGCCACTGTTTCCTACAGGGTTCAGTATAACAACTACTCGCTAGCCTTTAGATTGTATTAGGTATTATAGGCCATCCAGAGATGATTTAAGTATGTGGGGAGATGTGTGTAGGTTATAGCTAAGGCTACACCATCTTTTATGAGGGACTTTAACATCCTCAGACTTTGATAATATGGGGGAGTCTTGGAACCAACCCCTTTGTCGCTGAGGGATGACGGTATTGAAAGAGAAAAGCTTCAGGAAGGAAAGGCTTCAGGAAGAAGGGGAGGGGACGTCACCAACAGCTAAACTTTGCACCAGGCATCCGGGTTGAGAAGTAAACCTCGAGCACTCCCCTACCTGCACACTGGGTTGTGAAAAATATTTACTGTGTATCTGGGCTTCCTTCCCTGCTTGGCTCAAACTCTTCCAAAGGTGAGGAAAGAGCAGGCTTGTTAACATTAAGCATGGTTCACCGGCATGAGGGTGACTCCCATTATTCCACCAGCTAGATTTATCAGCCCTCACGGGGAAAGCGAATTCCGCAGTTGGTTGGTGAATCTTGTTTTCTTTGTTGAAGCCTCAGAAGCGCAGGTGGAATCAAAGCCCTCCTGAAGACGCGTTATGTGTTGGCAGTCCTTGAAAAGTCCAGTCTCCCATAATCTCTGACTGTGGCCCTGCGCATGCGCACCACTAGGAAGGCAGCCTCATGCTGCAAGAAAAATAGGCTCTTCAGGAGGCTGAGCATCGTTTTTAAAATAGAATTTTCCAACCCATTTCCAATTTGTAATATAGGATTGAGCTCTGGGTTCTTTGAGAAGGGAAAATGAGCAAACTCTTATGATTCTAATTGACAACCAGACCAGCAAACATCATGGGAGAACCTGGTGGGGGAGGGGTCGAACGATTTCCCTCTTCTGCCCTGGACGGTTCTGGGGTGACACGGGCAGTGGCAGTGACTGGCAGGGAGCCACACTGGAGGCCGCCGCGCAGGCTACTGGCCAGGTACCTACAGACTGGACAGGAACAGCTCACGCATGAACCTCAAGGTTGTGTCTTTGAAAGTCTTTGTGTGACAGGTAAGTACAGCATTTTTTAAAAAGTTCCTGGCTTTAAAATGTCTCTAAACTTACTAGATAGTGGTGACAATTTGAATTATTTATGTCAAGATGAGATTTTGGGTGTCCCTAATGGGGACTTTAGAACATAGGTCCCCAACATTTTAGGCACCAGGGACCGGTTTCATGGAAGTCAGTTTTCCATGCAGGGGGAAGGGTGGTTTCCAGCTGATCCAAGGGTATTACATTTGTCGTGCACTTCATTTCTATTATCACTGCACTGTGCGCTTTCTTATGTTAGATTGCCAGGCACGTGCGGTTCACAGTTGAGTGCACACCACTCGCCACTAACGGGCCACAGGCACTTCCCCGGCCTGGAGGGGAGGGGGCTTCAGAGAATAATTGAGATTGTTTGCAGATCTCTTGGGTTTTAAAAAATTGATGTAAGCCAGGCATGGTGGCGCATGCTTGTAATCCCAGCACTCAGGAGGCTGAGGCAGGAAGATCACTGAGTTCAAGGCCAGCCTGGGCTACATAGTGAGTTGAAGGCCAGCCTGAACTACATGGCAAGACCCCGTCTCAAAAAACAAACAAACAAAATTGCTATAAATTTATTAAAGGAACAAATTTTAACTAATTCGAAATCTAGTTTTTCTTAAATCTCGAAGTTCAACATAGAAACCTTGTTATTCTACTTATATGTGCAGTAACGTTTGCTGATAATTTTCCAGAAGACTCAAGTTCTGTCGAATAAAGCTGTACAGGAATTAACTTCCCTAAAAGGACTCATTAATGTAGTTAATTACATTTCATTACAAGCTGCATTTTTACATTTAATATACTTTTTTTTAGCACTTCAAATGCTTCTAACAAGCAAAATGTTCTCAAATATTTACATGACTCTAGGCAATGAAACTGTGGTAAATCTCAAGTTCACTTAAGCATTCCAAAAGGCTTTTAAAGATTTCTTTATACCTTTCAACTAGACGAGAAATTACAACATACGCTCTTTAAATTGACGTCACAATTCTCTAGCACGTCAAATCCTCCTTTACAAATATTTGAAATACCAAACACACATTATTCTCAGGATTATAAAAATCTCTTCCTGAGTTTACACAAAAATGCTACACCTATAGATCTGATGTACTTCACTACCTCCCTAACTCTGAACATTAATAGAATTAAAAGAATCATTAAGAAAATAGTTTCGAAGAACTATTAAGAAAATCACCCCAAGTCAGCCATGGTGGTTCACGCCTATAATCCTAGCATTCTGGGAGGCTGAGGCAGGAGTATTGCAAGTTCAAGCCCAGTATGAACAATTTAGTAAGTCAGCGGGACCCTGTCTCCAAAAGGGGAGGGGGTGCTTCTGAGCAATGGTCTAGGGTTTAATTCCCACCCAATAGAAAGAAAAGGAAGAAAGGAAGGGATGATGAAGGGAGAGAGGAAAGAAGGGAAGGAAAAAAAGGAAAGAAGGAAGGAAGGAAAAGAGGGAAGGAGGGAAGAAAAGAGGAAGGGAAGGGAGGGAGGGAGGGAGGAAAAGAGAGAGGAGGAGGGGGGAAGGGCATAGAAACTTCAGCTATGTATTAATAATAATAGTTGTCATTTATTGTATGCTAAGTAAATGCCAGTCACAGGAGCATGTATATAATAAAATCCCATGAAAAGGTATCATTATTTACATTTTAAAGGAAGAGGAAACCGAGGTTCAGATAGGGTTAGTTGCTTGCTGCAGAACAAAGAGTGGCACCCAGCAGCGTGGTAGACAGACATCCACACCTTGTGTGAGGGTCGTGGCCTGGGCTGGCCTCGGGACTGGCCCTGACTGGTAGAGTGTATGGAAGTGACCTCCGCACAGTGACTGCAGAAGGGCTTTCAGCAGCTGCTGTACCCTGGGAACACTGTCACCTCATGAAGGAAGTCAGGCTCAGCTCGTTTCGGATGAGAGGCCTTGTGGAGAGGGAGGCCCAGTTATCTCCATATCCCAGCTCAGCCAGACTGAGAGACCAGTGAGGTCACATGGGACCAGCTACTCACCAGCCCCTCTGCCAGCTGACTGCAGACACCTGGTAGAGCCCAGCGGCCACAGAGACAAGTGGTCTCAGCCGAGCCAGGTTTAAACTCCCACCCAGGGAATCAGGAGCAAGTGAACAGCTGGTGGAGCCACACGTTGTGGGGTGGTCGGTGATGGACCATCAGGTAACAAAGGCAAGATCCGAATCCCAAGGCCGGCTGACTCCAAACCTCTTCTGAGCCCAAAGCCATGAGGTACCAAACTCTAACTTGTGTCCAGTCACTGACTTTGGTCCTGCTGGTCTCTCTGAGTTCCAGCTCTAGGTCTAGTATAACCCAAAAGTCACTTGTAATTTTTCTCTGTCCCCTCCACCCCATATTACCTTCTTTCTCTTTGCATTCCAGTGCCTTTCTAGTCATCCTTTCTGTTCTTTAAGCTGTCTTCCTGGCAATCTGTATGTGGGAGTTCATGTCCTTCTTTGGCTCTGCTGCTCAGTGCTTAACTGCTTTTAGTGTACTTAAAAATCTCCTAAAGATTTTGCGAGGTACTGGTTTAGATGGTTGGGGGTAGGCCTGGGATTCTGCATTTCAAGTAGACACCGGGTAACACTAACATGCTGGCACGAGGCTCACACATGAGGAGCTGGGCTCCCATCTGCTCTGCGGAGGAATGACTCCGATGCTCCTCCAAACACACAAATTAGGATCGACGCTGGTAAGAAGCTTAGGCTCCTCAGCCTAAGAGAGAGCTCACTCTGTGCTTATGAATGACCTTCACACCTGCACGGGACTTTTAAGACACGTGCTGCGATGATCTCATCTAGTTTAACCCAGGGAGTAATGCAAGATATAGGAAAGGATGAAAGATAAAGATTCTATTTTCAAAACATTCATTCAATAATATAACCAATGTTTATTTATCAAGCACCTGTGTGCAAACACGCTGTGATAGTAGCAAGGTAGGAAACCCCAGGACACCCTCCATGGAGCCTTGGAGCCCTAAGCAAATACCATTTTATAATGTAACTTTCTTCCTCTGGTCACCAGTCTCCTGAACTCGTTAGTGGAAGCTTGTGGGATTTAACTGTCTTGCTGACTGACATGATATGTTTGTAATGTTGCACTTTGAGTTGAGGACCAATGTTTCACTTGAAGTGTGAGAGTGTGGTCCACTCTCTGCATGGAGGGAGTGAGATGTCTTTAAAAACATGTGCCTAGGCCACCCAGCCTCTTTTTTAATAAGCATCAGGAATGCACACAGGTAACACTATAAGTAGGGAAAATCAGTTCTTATTTGATCTGACTCCCTGCTGTCTTTGCTGAGCAGGTCCAGGCCTCCCAAAGAGAATATCCTCACAGTCTGACAAACTTTGGGGAAGATGGTGGAGTGGTGAACAGCAGAAAAACAGCCTCTCTGAGATTTGGTGTCTAGACGTTGGAATATACCAACATGAGGAAGAAGGAGAGAAGTGGTCTGAAGTGAGAATTGAAGCCCTTGGGGAGAGCGAAGAGAGAGATCTCAACGCGCAAGGAGGTGGCAAGAAATGCTTTCTCCCTGAGACCTGACTCACTGCATGGGTGGGGGGGCAGCTTGAACCTGCAGAAGCACGGTGACTCCTAGTGACTCCAGAGGCCTGCACAGAAAAACCACCAGTGGAATGGAGAAGTGGAGGCAGCGGACTACAGTGACTTGTGAGTTATCTGGGTTCAGACGCCCCAAAGGGGAGAGCGATTGGCCAGTAACCATCTTGGAGAGGAGCCAACTGAGCTCAGAACTCAGAGCAGCTGTGGGCTGGCTCCATCTAGCAATTCCCAATGTCAGGGTGAGGCAGAGCTGAGTTCAAACTGGCAGGGAGACGAGTTCAAGCCAGAAGGAGGCATATGGAAGGTTGCAGGCTGAACAAATCGGGTTCCAGCCTCACAGGCAGAAACCAGCCTGAACTTCAGTGGAACTAAAGGTGCAGGATTCCTGGGATTATCCACTACCCCACCGTAAAGCTACAGCTGGCTCACTGGGATTAATCAGCATGGATCTTCCCACTCTATCTACCAGTGGCTGCGGAGACAGGCCCTGAAGTAGACATATTCTTTTCTTCTCTTGTTTTGTTTTTGTTTTCTTTTTTTCTTGATTGTTCTTGCTTTTATATGAGTGTGAACATTGTTTCTAGCTTTCTTGTTGCTGTTCTTCTGTTCTGTTCTTGTTTTTATTTCTTCTTTCTCTATTTCCTTGCTGTTTTCTTCACCAGTTTCCCAAAGTTCACATAATCTTACTTTGTCCTTCAGCCTTGCTTCTAATCTCTTCCTCTTCTTCTATTTCTCTATTTTCCCCCCAACTCCTTTTAAATTTTCTCCCTTGAGGATAAAATCACTGTATTGAAGGCATATTTACTATATACAATTTTGTGGTTTGTTTTACATTTTTTATATAACTACAAATGTATTTCATACAGTTAAAGGTGGCAAATTAATAGTTACCACAGTCTGCAATTTTCTTGGCTGTCTTTGATGCTATTGTTACTGCTGATTGTACTACTTAACCAAGGTGATGTAATTGCTCTAATCAGTTGTTCTTCCTGGTATGCCAAGATAGAGATTGCTTAAAGGCCATAAACAATACTATAGGCCAGTGCCAAAGAACCAGGGGCTGGGCCAAATAGGCACCAACTTCTCATCCCCAAAAAGTTGAAGAGGTAGGATCTTGCAACAGATTCAAAACCCAAAAGCCAGCTACACCTGGAAGACATCTCTGAGAAGTAGTCATTTTCTAAGGGTTCTCAATACTAGAAATAAGGCTACCTGCCATAAGCAATTTACAAGCATTAACCCAGGAATTAAACTAAAAAAAGAAAATATGAAGACACAGAAACAAGATGCAAGCCCAGACTTCCAGCTCACCAAAGGGAAACCCAGGGGTCAATGAGGTGGAACAATTCAAAAGCCTCCCACCTGGACTCTCTGAAATGGTAACAGTGGAAGTAACAAAGCAAATGAATGAGGCTCTAGAAAAAAATCAAATCAGAAATAATTTATCAGATAACTACAGAAGTGATGACCATATTGAAAAAAATGGTTAGTGACTCTAGTGCAGATACAGATTCAAAATATAGAGGACCATAGGAAAATGATGGAAACCATGAACACCCAACATAGGGGAGAAATGGAATCCATGAGACAGATTCAAACAGATATCCAGGAGATTAAAAGTTAATTGAAAGTACATGTAGCAGAATGAGCCAATTAGAGGACAGAATATCAGATATAGGAGACAGAATTACAGTTAATGCTCCTGAAAAGAAAGATTTCTTAAAAATAGCTAGGGACTCAAAAAATCAATCCAACAGCTGCTAGATGAGGCTGCTAGATGCGAGGTCCAGGTTGACCTGGAACTCGCAGTGACCCTCCTGTCTCAGCCTCCTGAGTGCTGGGATTACAGGTGTGTGCAACCCTTTCAAAATTGATGGAAAAATAAATTGATGCAAAGAAGATTAACATAAGATTGATCAGAGTCAATGAAAAAGCATGAGATAGCGCAAATGACATAAAAAGTCTATCCACAAAAGTAATGGCAGAAAACTTCCCAAGCATAGAAAAAGATTTTTTTTGTACTAGGAATCGAACTCAGGACCTCATGATTGTCAGGCAGGCACTGTGCTGCTGAGCCATATCCCCAGCCTGGAAAAAGAATTTGATATACAGATAAGTGAGGCACATAGAACTCCAATTAGCCATGATCAAAAAAATCCACACCAAGACATGTAAAAGTCAAGATTCCAGAAATTTAACACAAGAACAGAAAAGCTGTTAGAGAAAAAAGAAAAAAATCATCTGAAAAGGAAAGCCCATCAGAATCACAGCAGAATTCTCAATACAAACCCTCAAGTCAAGGAGAGGTTGGAATAAAGTATTTCAAGGCCTAAAAGAAAACAACCTCCAGGGCCGGTGAGATGGCTCAGCGGCGTAAGCACCTGCCTTGCAAGCACGAGGGCCCGAGTTCGACTCCCGGATCCCACATACAAAAAAGGGGCTGGTGATATCGCTCAGCAGCACGGGTGCCTGTTGACGTGCAAGGTCCTGAGGTCGACTCCCCGGTACCCACAAAAAAAAAAAAAAAGAAAACAACCTCCAGGCCAGATTGATGTACTCCACAAAACTCTTTCAAATTTTTAAAAAATTTTATTTAAATTTATTGATACAATTTAGGTATACATAATGATCACATTCATTAGAGGGAATTTGTATCTGTACTGATGTATCTTGATTCCTCTTTTCTTAAATGTTTGTTTGTTTGTTTGTTTTTGAGACAGGGTCTCACTATGTAGTTCAGGCTAGCTTTGAACTCACTATGTAGTCCAGGCTGACCTGGAACTCGCAGTGACCCTCCTGTCTCAGCCTCCTGAGTGCTGGGATTACAGGTGTGTGCAACCCTTTCAAAATTGATGGAAAAATAAGATACTTCCATGACAAAGAACACCTGAAGAAATCCATGACCACCAAGCCAGTACTCCAAAATGCTCTCTTTTGTGTTATTGTTTGAGACAAGGTCTTACTATGTAGTTCAGGCTGGCCTTGAACTCACAATGATCCTCCTGCCTCAGCCTCCCAGGTGCTCGTGTTAGAGGTATGTGCCACCACACCCACTCCAAAATGTTCTGAAGGACATTCTAGAAAGTGATAACAAGGACTAAAACTCCATGAATCCCAACAAAATAAATCCACCAGGCAAGGCAAGTAATTAAAAAGAGGGGAAAAAAAGGGGGAACCAACAACAGGAAAATAACATGACAAGGATAAGTCAATACAAATCAGTTATAACCATCAACATAAATAGTCTCAAGTCACCAATCAAAAGAAACAGACTGGCAGAATGGATCAAGAAGCAAGAGCCAACAATATGCTGCATACAAGAAACACATTTAATTCCAAAAGAAATTCATAGACTGAAAGTCAAAGGATGGAAAACAATGCTCCATGTGACAGGAACCTGGAAAAAAAATAGGGGTAGCTATTCCATTTACAGGCAAAATGGATTTCAAGCCAAGACTGATAGAGACAAAGAACATCACTACATCCTTGTAAAGGGAACAATCCAAGAGTAAGAGATAATTATAAATATATATGCACCAAATACCAGCGCACCCAACTATATAAAACAAATATTAATGGACATGAAAAGTTAAATAATCACTAATACCATTGTAATGGGGGACCTCAATATGCCACTGTCATGAATAGACTTGTCAAGTAGACAAAAAATCAACAATGAAATATTAGAACTGAACCAAACTTTTGAACAAATGGACTTAATAGATGTCTATAGAGCGTTCCACCTCACATCAGCCTACACATTTTTTTCAGCTGCACATAGAACGTTCTCCAAATAGATCACATACTAGCTCTCAGGACATGATGCTTAAGTAAATGCAAGGGAATTGAAACCATCCCATGCATATTATCAGACAGTGCAATGAAATTGGAAATCAATGGCAAAAGAAACCACGAAAACTTCATAAGTACATGGAAATTAAATAACACCCTCCTGAACAACCAATGGGTCCCAGATGAAATTAAAGAAGAAATTAGACAGTTCCTACAATTAAGTAATAATGCCAATACCACATACCAGAACTCATGGGATGCAATAAAATCAGTCCTATGAGGGGAATTTATAGCAGTGAATTCCCATATCAGAAAAACACAGTGAGCTCAAATAAACAACCTAATGTTGAACCTTAAGCTTCTAGAAAAGTAGAGCAAGTCAAGCCCAAAACTTGTGTGAGGGAGGAAATTAGAAAGATCAGAGCAGAAATTAATGCTACAGAGAGTAAGAAAACAATATAAAGAGCCAATGAATCAAAGAGTTGGTTCTTTGAAAGATTAAATAAAATTGACAAACTCTTAGCCAACCTTATCAAAACAAGGAAAGAAAAGACTCAAATCCATGCAATTAGGAATGAAAAGGGTGAAATCACAACAGATCCTGGAGAAATCCAGGTGATCATTAATACCTACTTAGAGGGGCCAGGGATATAGCTCAGTGGCACAGCACCTGCCTGGCAAAAGCAAGGTCCTGAGTTCGATTTCTGGTACAAAAAAAAAAAAAAAAAAAAGAAATACCCACTTTGAGAACCTGTATTCTAATAAGATGGAAAACACAGAAGGAATGGACAGATTTCTAGATATATATATGAATTACCAAAGCTGAATCAAGAAGATATAAAAATCAGTATCAGTCAATGAAATTGAAGATATAATTAAAAACCTCCCAAATAGCTGGGTGTGGTAGCATATGCCTGTACTCCCAGCACTTGGGAGGCTGAGGCAGGAGGATCACTGTGAGTTTGAGGCCAGCCTGGGCTACATAGCGAGTTCAAGGTGAGCCTGAACTACATAGCAAGAAGCTATAAACTATGCTGGTTATTTTAAAATGAGCAGCATTATTTAGCTAGGCCAAAAGGAAGGGAAGGGGGTAAGAGAACACCTGAAGGAGAAAAGCTATTGTGTAAAGTAAATCTGAGCCCAAGAGGCAATGCAGTTGGATACATGTAAAACATTCTGTTTCCTGGGTTTGGCTCTGGTCTTTACAATGTTGCTGTCTTGCGTACAGTGAATTCCTTATTGGACAGTTTCCCTGAGGAAGAGTGGTAATTAGCAAAACTGGGCTGACCTTTACCTTCGCTGTGCCTACAAAGAAGGATTTGCTGAGATGACCACCAAAAGCAAAAGTGGATGAACTTCATTGACTCCAAGGACACCTCTCTTTTCAGCATTTTATAAGTACATTATATGCAATGATGCTATGCACTAAATTAAAAATCAGCCTCATCTAATCATTAGAACAAGTTGTGGCTTCACATCTTCTGGGAAATGCTTAGCTATTAAAAATCATATTTAATTTAATTATACAATGTGGATTTTTAAAAATACCTTTATTAAAGTCATCTGACCTAATCTCTCTGATCTGTGAGGCATCACCAAATTTGATAGATGCTAAATTGCCTCTGGGTGACTTATACTTTTCTTTAGCTTTGAATATGAATGTTTCCAAATTCTTTTGATAGTATCAGTTTAAGGAGGACTGTTAGTTCAATTAAAGTAAATCCACTTATTAGTACAAGACTTGGGCCTAGCCTCTTTATCCAATAGTTTAATGAAGAATTTATTAGTAGCTGGGTGTGGTGGCAGATGCCTGAAATCCACCCCCCTAACATCCACCTCCCACCTGCACTGAGTGGTTGAATGTATCCGATGGAAGAAAACCTCTCTTGCCAGCTGGTCTCCTGAGTTCCTCATCCTGAACCTGAAAGCCTTCCTTGCTGCAGCCTGGCATTCATAGTGCAGGCTGAGTATCCCTGATCCAAAATGCTTGGAACTGAAGCAGCTCGGGTTTCAGGGATTGTTAGATTTTTGAATATTTGCATAAACTTTACTGGTTGAGCATCCAGAATCTAAAAATTCAAAATCTGAATTTTTTTATGTGTCACATAGGTGCTCAAAAAGTTTTGGATATTGGAACATTTCAGATTTTAGAGTTCTGGATGAAGAAAACTCAACCCATGTGTTTTCCTCCTCCATTCACCCTCCTGCTCCCCTAGAGATCAGTTCATACTTTTTTCTCTCCCCTCAGCACCCCCTCCCTCTCAGCCCATTACTTCGCTACCTACATCTCTAAAGAGTTTGAGAAAACTTCGCAGACTCCCTCACTACAGGCACGCTGCCTCTGCCGGTCCGTGTTGGAGCTGCCTGTGAGCCCTGCGCCCACTCAGCCCAGCCCTCCAGCAATCTCCCATGCCATCAGCTCTAACTCAGTGGACCATTCCCCCTTGGCCATCAGCACACGGCTGCTGGTGCTTCTCCTGCAGCCACACCACCCGCCTTCAGAACACTGTAGGACAGCTCCCCCTGGCCCAGCGGACGACAGCCTCTGGGTCCTGCCCATCCTAGTCTGCAGTTCCATCCCCGCCCTCTGGCCTTTGTACTGGTGGCTGCTTTTGCCTTGTGCATTCTGCTTTTAGATGCTCACGTGGCTTGGCCCCTTACCAACTTCAAATCTTTGCTCAAGCATCACCTGCTCAAGACCCTCCCTGTGCACCCATGTGACGCCTCCCATGGCCTCCACCTCCCCTCGCACCTCTGATTACGCACCACTGGGGAAGCTTAACACATCATACACTTCTTACTGTATGTGTGTGTTCGTTTGCTCCCCATTCCTCTGCCCTCACTAAACTGTAAGTGTCAAACACTTAATTCTTTCTTTTTCCTTCCTTTCTTCTTTCTTTTGTAATGTAGTACTGAGGATCAAATCTAGCACATGCTAGGCAAGTACTCTACCACTGAGCTATATCCCCACCATTTTTTTTTTTCTTCTTCTTGTCTTTTTGAGACAGGGTCTCACTATGTAGTTCATGCTGGCCTTGAACTCACTTTGTAGCCCAGGGTGGCCTCAAACTCACAGTAATCCTCCTGCCTCAGCCTCCAAAGTGCTGGGATCAGAGGCGTGCACTACCACACCCAGATATCCCCAGCCTTTTTAAATTTTAGTTTGAGGCAAGGTCTCACTAAGCTGCCCAGGTTAGCCTTAAACTTGCAATCCTTCTGCCTCAGCCTTCCGAGTAGCTGAGATTACAGGCATGTGCCACCATGCCCTGCCAAAATAAGGATCTTTATTCTGTTCACTGATGCACTCCCGACACCAAGAACAGTGCCTAGCACATAGCAGGCATTTAGTACATGCTGAGTAAGTGAAATATTTCACTTAAACTTCACAAAAATGTGTTAAGTTTTATATTATCCTTACTTTAGGAAAAAACTGAGGCTGCCCATGGTCAAGTCACGAGAGAAGGAGGCACCCAAGAATGCAGTGTCCCTAACTCCACAGCCTGCTTGTGGAAGGGCCCTTAAATTCAGCCTCCCTACCTATGCCTGCCTCATGGCTTGGAATGAATGTGTCAAAAATGTCCACCCTAAATCAGCTATTATTGAGTGTCACCATGTCTTACTATGTCCCCTATCTGGTACCTGACAGTCTGGTAGCTCAGATCTAAGCTCAAATGCTACTGTTTACTTTCTCCAGAAAAGAACAGGCCACAAAGCCAGTCTATTCCCAACCGAAGGGTCTTCATTCATTTATCCACTCATTCATGCAGCCAGGTACTGAGGCTGGGCCGTGGACTTTTGATTTGGATGATGTCAGTAGCCAAACTGTCCTCTTCCATAAACCACCATGAGGGGAAAAAAATGCCCACATCATTTTGGAGCAAAGTGCACAGCTGAAAGGCCATCTTTTCTTTACATCAGAATAATGAATGCCACCCGCCAGTCGAGGAAGACTGTCCCAGGCCTCCTCTCCAACACGAGTTCCAGTGAGTCGCAGGGCTGGTAGCTGCTAGTTCTGAATAGGCCTGTTTGGAAAGAATTTGGAAGGAATGTGTGTAGGGCTCTCAATGTAAAGCTTGGTTTGGCTTCAGGGACCATTTAATTAAATTAATTATCTCTAGAAAAAACACTCCGAGCTGTTTAAGCCTAAACAATAGGTACTTGTTCTCATTTCTAATAGGAGGCACATTGTTGCGAGTCCTCTTGGTGAGCTGAGGACAATGCCACCACCAGATATTAAGGACAGCCCTTCCCTATGCCCTGCAGCCCCCTGTCCCTTGCTCTGTCCTCGCACACAGGGGAGGGCCTTTCAGAGAAGGCTGGGGAGCCCCGTGCGGAAATGCACCGAACCCGCAGCTGCACATCCCCTCCTCCCGCCTCGCCTTCCTCCTTCCCTCCCTCCAGCGTCGCATTCCACTGTGGTTCCTTAAGCCGCGCCCTCTGTTCTCTGTGTTTCCGGGGAAAGGGGCCCCGCCCCGAGTGGCCTTGCAATGTCCCTAAAGGAATGGTGGCGCCTCCTTTATGTTCTGTGTCCCCCATCACCACCTTCCCTCCTAGTGTGTCCTGGTTTTTAAGAACTCCAGGCTGATTTTTTAAAATATTATATACTCTGGCCCAATGCAGAAAGAAAGAGGGGAGAGAGAGGGAGAGAAGAAAAGAAAAGAAGACAATCTGGCTGATTTGTGCAGTTCAGTCTGTACTTTCTGCAGTTGTGGTGCAAGAAAGTAAAATAAATCAATATACACACTACTTCCGTCTCGTAACCAGTCCCAACAGTCTAAAAAGGAAAAGGGATATGGGAGAGTTCTCTTTACCATTAAAATTCACTCTTCAGAGCTGAGTATTCTCTTTGATGGACATTATTCCTTTGTAGGTTAGCCTTAGTACTTATGAGGGTTGTTTTCTTTTTTCTGAGATCAGCTCTTACCATGTAACTCATGATCCTCTGGCCTCAGCCTCCCAAGTAGCTGCCACTATGCCAGCTTGTGCTGTTTTTTGAATTCCAGGTGAAGGTGGGCCTGCTGAAAACCCTTCTGTGCAGTGCTTGGCCCCTCCCCGATATAGTTATAACTCTCTAGCTGTAATCAGCCACCAAGGAAAGGGCACTGGTCTCTCTTCTTTGATGTCTCTCGTGTGAGTGTCCGATGGATGAGGTGCACAGCAGCGAGCTCTGAGGGCCTCAGTGAGTATGGACTATGGATTGACTGATAGTGGCAGTTACAGGGCCCAAGGGCTTGGGTTTATGGGAATGAGTACAAAATAATGACCAGAGTCTGTCAGATTAGCTTCACACAGTAAAACGTAGCACTTGGTGTTGGAAGAGACGACTGAAGCCCAGGCCTCAGGTCCCTTCCACCTGCCCCTCCCTCTAGCTATTACTTAGTGGTAGCACCTGGTCTGTGGCACCGTGGACCTCTGTGCGTTAACTAAAGCGGTAAGTTATGATGGCACTCGGAATTATTCTCAATTCACTTTTGACATATTCCAATTCATTATAATGAGCAAATAACTTTAAAAAGAAGAAAAAAGGTTTTTTTGAGTTTCCATCATTATAGAAAAAATAATTCCATTATAATTAAAATTTCATGGCTATTAATATTTTTTTCCTCCTTTTTCTAGAATGATTCAGCTCCCAATTCATTTGACAAAAACACTTTTTTCAACACATAATCAAATTCCAGCACAGTGCCTGCCTGGCAAGCGCAAGGTCCTGAGTTCGATTTCCAGTACCAAAAAAAAAAAAAAAAAAAGAAAAAGAAATTCCAAATCTTATTGCCTCATGTTTACAGATAAGAATCACCTGAATAGACCAAGTGATACAAATAAGCATTTTGATAGTTTTTCTAATCTGCTTTGGTTCCCTTGTTTTGTTCTATTTGATTTTTTTGTTTGCTTTTAAGGTAGGGTCTTACTATACAGTTCTGGCTGGACTTGAACTCACGGCGATCCTCCTGCCTCAGCCTCCCAAGTGCTAGTATTACAGGTGTGTGCCACCACAACGCTCGGCAATTCCCCGTTTTGTAACCTAACAATATTGACTAGAACACGCTCCCCTTGCACAGGTGAGGAAGCAGAGGCCTAGTAAAAATTCCAGCAAGGCGAGTGTGGTGACACCGTAGAGTGAAACAGCCCTGAATTCGTGGATTGCTAAGCTTTAACCCATGAGCAGCTCGTTTAGAATTCAGAAGCGTTTCCATATTTAAAAATCTACCTTGCACATTCCGGAGAAAGAAGATGTGTCTGTGGCTGGGAGGAGAGCCCCGCACTCTCGGGCTGTGCTCTCAGCTCTTCTCAGGACAAACACAGAAAGGACAGAGGTGTTTGTGCCGCTTTTCTCCCCTGTGTTTTCCCTCCGCAGAGTCTGCGTGTGGTCTGGAATCAGGACCGACCCCAGATGTGCACATTGGCCAAGCAGACTACAGCCTTGGTCTCATCTCCCTTCACGTCGCACAATACCTTATTGCCCTTCATCAGCCACATCACGAAAGGACGCCTGTTCATTTACAGTCAGGGTTACACAAACGTTCGACTGTGTGGGACGAGATCTGTGTAACAAGTCAGTCTCTTTTTTTGGTCCATATTGAGCGGTGACTCAAACACTTCCTCACCCTTCTTTTCGTTCGGAAGCTGTGTGCACGCGTGTGTGCTGGAGATCTAACCTAGGGTCTCACGTACCCTGGGCCAGTGCTCTACCACTGAGCTACATCCTTAACCCTATCTGAAGGGATGGGAAGACTGGTATTTCTTAGTAGTGGTGAAGAGGAGGAAGCAAACTTCTCAAAGCTTGAGGATGGGATGAAGTCATGTGGCATGGACACTCAGAGCCATAGAAGAACCAAAGTAGTTTCCTAGCGTCTGAATTGAGGAACAGGGGCTGGTGTGTAGCTCAGTGGCACAGTGCATGACTGGCATGTGCAAGACCCTGGGTTCAATCTCCAGCTCCTCCAAAAAGAAAAAAGTGCTGGACATAGAGGCAGGAGGGTTGCTTAAGGCCAGAAGGCCACCCAGGAAACAGAGAGAGACCTTATCTTAAAAAAAAAAAAGGTGAGGGGCAAAACCAGTTTTATATTAAGAGAAATATGGTTACAAAATTTATTTATTCAGTCAACTGGTCTCTTCTGAGAACAACCCATGTGTCAGCCAGTGTTCTTGGTGCTGGGAACAGCCAGATTAGGTCACCGATTTGAGGGCACTGATACTCTAACAGATGACATACAAAATAACAAAGATGGGCATAAGCTAGGCCCAGGCAGTGGAAGTGTAATGAAGAAATACACGTAGATGGATGGCGGCTGTGTGGAGCGCTAACTCGGCCCAGGTGGCTGGGACGGGCGCAAGGTGTCTTTCCTCGGAGACCTGGGTGGAGACAAGAGTTGCCATTCCAGGCAAGGGCAGCGAAGAACAAAGCCCTGAGGGAGGCCTCACTTGCCTCTAGTAGTGATCAAAAATGACGATGCGGCCAGACTAGTGACACAGTGTGGTGAAACAGTGGCTTTTGACACGAAGGTGCAGCAAGGTTGGGCAGAAAGTTGGAAGACTAGATAGAGGCAGTAATTCCGGGGTAGAGAAGAGAATGGCAATTTAGGCAAAAGGCATTTATACGGAAAGAAGGAACAGTGCTGAGGACACTGTTTGAGGTGGGGAGGGGTGCAGTGTGTGAAGGGGAAATGACAACTCTGGGTTTTGTCTTGAATAAAGAGAAAGGACAGGTGCCCTACACAAGGTGAGGAAGAATGAAGAAAGAACAAACTTTCACAGGGAGAAAGTCCAAAGCTGTTTTGGCCATTTTAGGTGTGAAATGCCTATTTGTTACTCAAGTAGAGAAGGTCAAGTGGCATTTGGGGATCTGAATTTAGAGGTCAGTGGAAAGGTCAGAGCTGGTGATACACATTTGCATAGTGATGGTGTCTGAACCGTGGAGACACGGACATGAGATCAGAAGGAAAAGAGAAGGTAGAAGGCCTCGGCCTGAGCCCTGGAGTATGCCAACAACGAGGGTGGCAAAGAAGCACAAGGGAGTGGATGCAGCCAAAAGTGTCCAATCAGGGCAGCAGCCTCAAACACACCAAGGTGTGACGGCGCCCAGGGATGAGGCACGAAACAGGCAACAGTGAGAACACTGTGCGGCAAGAGAGAGGGGCTACTGATCGCAGATGGAGGCTGTGGTCATCACTTCATTTCCCAGCGCTAGGGATTGAACCCAGGTCCTTTGCGGTGGGTTACATCCCCAGCCCGCTCCCTGCTCTGCTGTTTTGTTTTGTTTTGTTTTGAGAAATGTTCTTACTAAGTAGCCTAGTTGGCCAGTCTGCACTTGAAATTTGCATTCTTCCTGCCTCAGCCCCCCAGGTTGCTGGGATTACAGCTGTGCGCCACCATGGCCAGCAGGTGTGGTAATCTTGACAAGAACATTTTTAGGGATGGAGGAACTGAAACCTAGTCAGGGGCATTTGAGGAAACAGCCCTCGAAATATGAGGAAGTGTTTGAGAAGCTGTTTGAGAGGGTGTGCGAGAGCAGGCAGAGGGGACATGTGGTCAAGGGAGGATTTTACTGTGTTTAAAAGTGGGAAGGGAAAAACAGAAAAATGGAAAAAGTGCATGTGTGCTGACTGAAGAGTAAGAGAAGGTTGTAGTAAGAGAAGGTAGTAAGAGAAGGTAGTAAGAGAAGTAAGAGAAGTAAGTAAGAGAAGGTTGGCACTGGAAATTTGGAGAGAGAATAGCACTACCATAAAATAATTTTGGACAGTAAGAGAAAAAACATATTTACAAAATACAGTAAGGACTTTGGGTAGTCTCTAACTGAAATTTGTGCTAATAGACTTGAAATTAGTCAGCACTGTTTTTTTAGGTTTTTCTCCAGCCCCATTTAAATGCTAGTCACGGAGTAGGGTGATAGGTGTGTTTAAAACAAATTGGAGGGCTGGGGGTGTCGCTCAGTGGGATGGTACTTCAGAGGATGTGCAAGGGCTTGGGTTCCAGCCCCAGCATTGCCAAAGGAACAAACAACACCAGCAAAATCACCTGGACGCCTAGGTGACTGACAGAGCGTAGATGAGGGAATTGATGAGATTTCAAAGAACTGCTACTGATAGGCTCCAAGAGATTGCATTTCCAATACGAGACATGTGTTTATTAAATGTTTGATGAATGACACAGACCTGGAACCAACCTTTATTACTTCCTAGAAGGGCAAATTACTGAACTTCAATTTTTTTTTTTTTTTTTTTTTTTTTTGTGGGTACCAGGGGTCGAACTCAGGACCTCGCGCTTGCCAGGCAGGCGCTTATGCCGCTGAGCTATCTCACCAGCCCCATGAACTTCAATTTAAGCAGAGCTTTTGTTGCAAAATAAGGACTTCTGTGAGAATTTAATTATAACTTTTGTATAGTGCCTAAGGTAGTACCTGGCACCAAAAAGCCACTCGATACGTTCATTTTAGCTCTTCTCCCCAAGCACAATTTGTTTTTGTTTTCTTGTTTGGTTATTCAACAAGCATTTCTGCAACACGTCATCTGCACCAGGCTCTGTACTGGGTCTTAGAGATGAAATAACAAAGCTGCTAGGTACCTGCCTTCATGGTCTAGCAGGGAACACAGACATTTTACGAATAATTGTGCTTAATAAATATAAGTTCAGTTGTGATGAATGTTGACCAGTATAATAGATTCCTGTAAGAGATGTTGGAATGAGATTTTTTAAAGCCTTTACACTGTTGTAAATATGTTCAAAGAATCTGTTGTTAGAAGTCTAACATTCTGACCTTTCTAAATATAAAAAATATTAAAGTAAAAATTAAAACACAGGACAAATCTATTCACATAGAAAAGTAGGAAGGTGCTGGCCAATAAAGTTGAACACTACTGTTAATCTAAAAGAAATGGATCAAAGTGGCCATTCTGCCAGTGTCAGGATGCATGTAAGGAGTGGGCTCAAAATCACAGTTCCTTCAAGATCACCTTTATGCTAGGCATTTTGCCAAAGGATGAGAATGAGAAAAGCAGTCCCTGGCTCTCTGGAGCTAGCTGTTTTTGTCACCTCAGCCTGGGGTTCTCCCCTTGGACAAGAATTTAATCTCACAGAGTATGGATATCTGACCATGAGACAAACAGAAAAGACCTCTTCAGACCTTGTCTAAGTACAGACAAAAACAGAGTCAGCGCAAAGCATAGCACACCAAACACCCACTTCGAGCACCTAATAGGAGGGCTGCTGCTGCTTCACAATTACAGCTGTCACTTCACTTCATTTCTTTTTTTTTTTTTTTTTTTGAGACAGGGTCTCACTATGTAGTTCAGCTGGCTTGTACTCACTATGTAGCCCAGGGAGGCTTGAACTCATGGCAATCCTTCTGCCTCAGCCTCCCGAGTGCTGGGATTACAGGCATACACCACCACACTGGCACTTCACTTCATTTCTCTGATGACCTAAATGCAGTCCATTAAGAAACCCAGTCATAAAATTACCCTACTTTCAGAGAAAATCCAAATCAAGTGCAAATTCTCGCTTCCTTAAGCCCTACCCAAATCACCTAAAATTAGACCTTACCAATACCTCTGATTTCCCTGGTGTGTCTGCTAGTTTCAACAAACAATAAACTCAACTTTCGATTACTGTGTGCTCCTGGGGGTCTTTGGTTGAGTGGCATTGCCCATGGAATACTTCATCCTCGCAGCTCTTTGGAACAGATGCTATTACCAAATCATATTTACCAATGAGGAAATGAAGGCACAGAGCTGTTAAGTAACATTTTCAAGGTCCCACAGCAGGAAGATGGCAAAGCAGGAATTGAATTTCAGTTCTGACCCCTCCAAAAGATTCCCTGGGAATGCCCCAGCCAGTTACCCAGAGTCGTTAGTTGACCGGTCTTTTAGTTTAATGAAGGGCAATACCGCTTTTCTACACTTCCATTCTTTCCATCTTACCAGTGGTTTGGTCATACTGCTGAACAGTGAGTTCTTTAAAGCTCACTAACCATGGCTTAGTCCAAGGTCAGAGAGAGTTTTATCAGTGATAGTCGTGACCAGGTCCACTCACATCCTCACACCTTTAGGGACGAACATTCCTGCACGACACGCGTCTCCTCTCCCCTTCCTGGTTCCATCTCTTGGTGCTTAATTTGACAGACAATTATTATGTCTAAGACTCTCTTTTCTTATTTTCCAGTCATGCAGAACCCCTCAATTTTGAACAGTGTATTTATATCTCTTCCTTCCCACATATGCTAAGCCTTAACTGGTGACCTCTCCTCCCAGTGCAAAGAGAATCGCGCCTTTGTGTAGTCAAGCCTTGCTTCCTCCTCCAGCCTCAGTATTCCCAAAGCGAAGAGGTCTCCTTGCCCTTGCTGTCCCCTCTTCTTGACATAAAGTCTGGGGAGGGGCCGTGTTTACATAACCCTTGAATCTTCCTTTGCCAAACCAATTTAAAGGCTAACTTTCCTAAGGAGGACGATTTGAATGTCCCCAATTTCATTAGTAATATGTTTCTTTCTCTGCTGTGGAATTTAAATCTATGTTGATCATTTAATAAGCCATGCACTAGCCGTGATGGATAATTGGTTTTCAGATTATTTTCCTAAAATCTATTGTGGATTGAAAGATAGTAACTGAATTTTCTTTTTTTTAAAGAAACTTTGTCATCCAAGAAATAAGTTCAAAGGTCTTTAGGCGACTTTGGAAGTAAACCCTGACACGTTTTGGGGGGAAAGTCTTCATCTGCTAGTCCAGGCTACTAGGACATCCTCAATTTGGGGGTCCAATGTAATAATGTCTCCTAGATAGCTGGAAGGAAGGTAATACTAGTGACAAAAACAAAACTCACAATAGAATGATTGCCCAGAGGAACCAAGCTGAACAGAATAGAAGATGATGCTACTTTGTTTTATACTTTCTGAACTAGGAATTGATGCAAAAGAATCAATAAACATATCGTTTGAAGCTATACATGTAGTTGCTGAGAGCCAGGAAATAAAATCTTACAGCTAGTGTGAGAGAATTAAGAGGCAGTGCATCTACTTAAATGTAATGGACAATCCTACTAGTAGATTTTAAAAACTGAGCTATATTCCTTTTTTGTTTCAGCAAAAAGTATAAGCTAACCATCTATTTAAAAACTGAAAAATAAAATTGGGGACGAAGAAAATACATGCTTAATGTGGCTTTAAAATGTCAACAATAAAAAACCAGGCATGAGGCTGTAATCCCAACTAGTTGGGAGGCTGAGGCAGGAGGAACTTGACTCCAGGCCAATCTGGGCAATTCAGCAAGACCTGGCAGTAGCAGGGAGGGGGGAGGGTGCCTAAAATGTCAGTATTTAAAAAAGATTTGTTTCCATTTTTCAGGAAGAGATATCTTTGAAAGGCAATTCTGTGAGCAAATGGATTTCCTGTAATAGCAAATCCTATCTTGTTTGAATTATATTTGATATTCTCTTATTTCTATAAGTTTTGTGTTTAAACCTAACAATTTTGTTATGGAACAGTTTCAAAATGTTTAAAGCCTAAACCCACTCTTGCTGAAGAAAGTTAAAGGTTCATTTTGTGAAAACAAATAAAAATGCTACTTTTGAAATCCAAATGTTATTTTAAGATAAGACTACAACTGACTTTCTATCTCTGGCACTCAATTATTTAAAAACAAAATTTGCTGGGTGTGATGGTGCACACCTGTAATCCCAGCTACTTGGCAGGCCGAGGCAGGAGGATTGCAAGTTTGCTGCCAGATGGGGCAACTTAGTGAAACCTTGTCTCAGAACAAAACTAAGAAGGGGCTGAGGATGTAGCTTAGTGGTAAAGCTCTTGCCCAACAGGTGCTAAGGCCCTGCTTCCAGCCCTAATAGTGCAAGGAAAAAACATGAAGTGATCTTCTTTTCTTTTACTCCTTCTAAGCTAGAACTCCTAAACAACTTTCCCCATACTATTAGAGTATCTAGGTTTCTTCACTCTCAGCTCATTTCCTTCATTCCATTTTCCTGTTTAATTAACATTCTCCAGTTGATTCTGAAGGATTAGCTGAATTTCAGTTACGACATTGCTACGTACTTATTTAAAGAATGCAGTTAAGTGAATGAGGGTTTTAACGTGAACATACCAATAAGTCGTTCAACAGGGGAAACAGGAAAGAACCAAGAAATTGTCCTTGTTTACCCATTCATGTTTGAAAAAGTAGCATTTGAGGGTGAGCACATATTTGAAACGTTGAGACGCAGAGTGCTGGAAGACACTGTTGTAAAAATGTAAGAAAGACAACTGTCAAAAGACAGTAACAGGGCTGGTGAGATGGCTCAGCGGCGTAAGAGCCTGCCTGGCAAGTGCAAGGTCCTGAGTTGGACTCCTGGTACCCCCATTAAAAAAAAAAAAAAGACAACCCACAGCATCAAAAGGCTACATCTTCATTGTTTCTTTGAGAACTCCACAATGTTGTAAGCACCTGACAGAGTTCCAGCATGCAATCAGAGAAAACACACATTTATGAAAGTATTAAAAGCCAGGCATGGTGATTCATGCCTGTAATCCCAGCTCTTGAGAGGCTGAGGCAGGAGAATCACCATGAGTTCCAGGCCATCCTGGGGTACATAAGCAAGTTCAAGGCCAGCCTGGACTATACAGCGAGACCCTGTCTCAAAAAAAAAAAAAAAAAAAAAAAATCAATAAAACACTTTTACTTTTAGACATTGTAACCTTGTGTCACTGAATAGTTACCACACTTCAGATTTACATATATGATAGTTTGACTCTCAGAAAACTCCTTCTCAGGCGCGGTGGTGCACACTTGTCCCGGCACTTAGGAGGCTGAGGCTGGAGGATTGCCACAAATTCTAGGCCAGCCTGGGCTAAACGGTGTGAGTTCAAGACCAGCTGAACTATATGGTGAGGCCCTGTCTTAAAAAAACAAAAAGCAAAACCAAAAACCTTACCTGTTCATTACCTTACTTCAAATTTCTGTAAAATGAACAATGCTGATTCACAATTTGAAGGTAGAAGAGTTTGTTTTTACAGTAGAATTGAATCTGTATGTCCTTCAATATATAGGTAAATGAAAAAAAAAAAAAAAAACTTTATCCGATCATGGCCCAAAGCCATGATGTCATTTTTACTGAGGCCAGTAAGTAGAAGTTGTGCCTTTCCTGTCATTTCTCAGGCACTTGCTTGTCAATCACCCTTAAATGGCAGTCTGCTAGGTAGGCAGCGCCCTAGAGCTTGGAGTTCTTAATTCAAATGTCAGTTCACTGTACAGCCACCGTTTCTCTCCATCACACTTTCAAATTCTGTTTGCAACTTCACAGATCTTCCCAAAATATAAGAATGGCAAAATGGAATTGAATAGTTCCATCGTAATTTCTAGTGAATCATCGAATATTTATTTTTATTTTTTCATTCATCTATTTGTTTATGGAACTAGGGACTGAACCCAGGGCCTCTGCACTGAACTGTCTCCCTTGCCCTCCTGCCCCCTTTTTCTTCAGATAGTGTATTGCTAAGCTGACAAATTGCCCAGACTGGGCTTGAACTCATGATCCTCCTGCCTCAGCCCTGGAGTGTGGGGAGGATATATGCCATTGAGCCAGCTACATTTTTATATTGCCACTCATTTTCAAGTTCTTTCATTTCTATCCACATGGACTGGAAAGTGTGCAGAGAGCTGTTTTACCATACTGCTGAACACCGAAGCCCAGAGTACCCTTCACGTGTTACATAAGGAACGCTGCATGGAGTTTACGTGCATAGATCCACAAACAAAGCACGTCAACGAAATTAATGTTATGACATTACGGTTAGCTTACACTTTACAATAAAAAGGGGAATCAATGGCAGAAAAAACCCCAGTATATAGTTAGCACTGTATTATTTACTTCATTGGAAAATTCAGTGAGAACACACACACACATACCAGTGTTTGTAGTCCTGCCTTTGTAATTTAAAATGTTAATGAAATGTAAATTTTTCAGTACAAAATTCATGAATGTTCATCCTTCGGCTGTACTGTGTCCAGCCTTGTAGGAGTCCTTCTAAAAAAAATGTATTAATTCCCCAAATCCCTCGCTGTCCCTTTCCCTCCCGCCTCACCACCACCAAAGAAAATACATTCGATAACCATTCAGTATGGTGGCAAGAAAACAAAATAATTTTCATTAAAAACACAACACACTCCTTGCATTTTTTATACTGAGATCAAGTTTTTGGGTCCCCAGCTATTCATCGTTAAGAGAATGTGTTTACCTGATGTGAAGTGGGCTACCCAGCAGTCTAGTCAGGCTGTCGAACGTTTAACTCAGGTCTGGTAGGCTGCCAGCCATTCTAAATGTTTTCACACGGTGAGCAATAAATAATAAATGTCTGAGTCACAGTTCTCAGACTGAGCAGTAGAAAGAACTCTGCATCGCCTAGAGAAGGCCAAGCTATGTCTTGCAGGGAGAGGCCACAACTGGTTGTCAGGTGTTCCAGGCACAAGTGATGCTCTTCCAGAGTCGATCACGATGTCTTCTTCTATGGATTTCAAATGATTAATTGTACAATTTTTATGGCTGTTTGCAAGAAGAGTCTATTTATAGTCTTCGATGAAGGAAAGAACTCCACATTTGTGAACTACAGGCAATCTGCCTGAGGTTTTGATCCTGGTCCTGTCACTAGCAACTTATGACAAGCATCCTAGGTCTAATATTATAAAATTAGGTTACGAGGGGCTGGGGGTATACTTTAGTGGCAGTGTTTGCCTAGCATATGTAAAGCCAAGTTCAATCACCAGCAATGAAAAGGAGAATTATGTTAGAATGGGAGATGTCTTGAGCAAAATATGCAAAATATACGTTTCCTTCCCTCTCCTCCAAATTCTAATGGGGGGGGGGGTAAAGCCATACATATTTAAAAACAAAACCCAGACTTTCCCAGTTGGTTTTCTCTCTTTACCACAGCCCAGTTGGTTCTCATGCACATCCCACTGGACATGTCTGGGGTTCCCTCCAGCTCTGAGATGCAGCTTTTTAAAACTCATATGGGGGATATGGCTAAAAGGAGATCCAACGCTGGTGGACTTAGGAAAGATGCTTTCCCACACGCATGGTTTCTTTGAAGCTCTTTCCTGGTCTAACCTAAGTGTTGATGGTTTTTACAGATTTAAATCCTTCATTTAGAGATGCTCTCATTCTCATTGCCCTGAGTAGCATGCTGTAGTTTGGATCTTAAAGGTCCCTCCACACCCACGTGTTAAAGGGTGGGGCCTCACTGGAGGAAGTTAGATCACTAGGGCCTGCCTTCGAAGGGAACTGTGTTGCCTCAGTCTCATCTTCTTTCGCTTTTCAGCCCTGAGATAGGTGAGCAGCTCTGCTTCACCATGCATGCCCTGCCACAATGTGCTTCCTTTCCACAGGCCCAAAACAGCGGGGCCAGCCAACCCCTCACTGAAACTGCTAAAACTGTGAGCCACGCCTTTGCTCTGAGTTACCTCAATTAGAGTGACACAAAGCTGACACACAGTATGTACAGGGAACACAGGTCAGACAATCAGGGCAGAATGGTTGATTGCTTATTCTTACATTCTTTTACAAAATTACCATGCTGCAAGGCTGGGCATACAGCTCAGTGGTAGAGCACGAGCCTAGCACATGGGAGGCTCCAGGTTTAACAGCCAGTGCTACACGCACATAGATAACCATCCGGCACACAGTAAGCAGTGTATTACGAACAGATGACTTCTGAAAAGCTGGCTTTGCCGAACTCATACATCTTAGAATATCTCTGATAAATTCTACATATTTCTGGGAAATAATTTAATGAGTTTTTGTTACATATTTGATGCTCACAATAAAATGATACTGTTCACATTTTATGTACATGAACAGATATCCCTATTCTTATAGGTGTTTCCCAACAATAATTTTTAAATTTTTAAATAATTTAATTATCTGGCCATAAAAAAAGAATGAAATCCTGTCTTTTGCAGCAACATGGATGAGTCAGGAGGGTATAATGTTAAGTAAAATACTGGACAAAGGAAGAAAAATATGACATGCAGAAGCTAATGGAGTCTATCTCAAAGGAGAGTATCATAATGCTTATCATAGGTTGGACGGTCAGGAGGGGGAATACAGAAGGGTTGTTAACAAGTACAAAAATAACAGGATTAAGTTCTATTGCTCCATAGGAAAAGAGGGTGATTGTAGTTAACAATATCCATTCTATATTCCAAATAGGTAGAAGAGGATTTTGAATGCTTCTAACACAAAGAAATGATAAATGTTTATTTTTTGCTTTGGGTTTTGTGTGTGTGGTGCTGGGGATCAAACCCAAGGCCCTATACATGCCAGGCAAGTGCTCTATCCCTGAGCTACCTCCCCAGTACAAGAAATGACAAATGCTTGAGGGGGGTATTTACTCTGATTTGATCAGTGTGCCGTATACTAGGGTACAAAATCACACTGTTTCCCATGAATATGTACAATTGTGTCAATTCAGATTTTTAAAATTCATTGAAAAATAAGTTTTAAGATAACCTGAGTCAGTTTCACTGCATTAATTCCAATTTTCTAAAATAAAGCTCTCTGATAGAAAACTGTCTTATTACCTATAATTAATTTCACCTGTAATTAATCCTTAGCTTTTCCCATTCTTAGTTTTCTTAACTTTAGCATTATGCAACAGAAGAATATTACCATTAATATACACACCACTGAGAAATACAACAAAAACCACTGGGTTGAAAATACAAATTCCTATCTTTTCTAACATTAGTCTTCAGACTGGAGTTAATTTTAAAAGCTTTAAAAATAACTTTAAAAGCTTTAATAGCTTTAAACAGGGGGGAAAAAATCCCAGAAGTACTGTACAAGTAAGATTTTGTGATATAAGACAAAAAAAAAATCACATTTGTGTTGGAAGTTGGGATTTTATCCATTTGAAGCACAGTGACTGACAAGCATCTTTTGGGGGAAAATCTACTGAGATAATTTGGTAAATACAGAAATGAAAAACTTTCTCATATATATACCTATTTTTTTGTACCAGGAATCAAACTCAGGACCTCACACGTGCCAGTCAGGTGCTGTGCCGCTGAGACATATCCCCGGCCCTATCATATATTTTTATAGGTTTCATACTTCCCAGTGATAAAAGAATGTCTCCTATGTATTCATTTTGCCTAGATCATCTGACACTAAAGAACCAATAATTTACAGTTCTGTTTTGTTAATTAACAAACTCTACTGGGTTCAAATGATCCTCCCACTTCAGACCACCACAGCTGCTACCTCTAGTGCTAGAACTACAGGCAACTGTCACTGAACCCAGCGTTTGTTTTTTAAAAAAAGGTCACCCTATGTTGTCTGAACCGTGCAAGCCACTAGAGGAGTATGACTGTGCCGCCTCGCGTGCTGCGCTGGTTGAAGCCAGCCAGTCTAGGTGGACTCTTCTACTTAGAATATTCGAGCTTTATAGTAAGAACAGACAGCCTTTGAAATCTAGCATATAACTGAAACTAACTTGATCTAGGTAACATTTTTCTCACTCAGAAGTCATATCGACTACATTGGAATACAGTGGTCCTCAGAACCAGAACCGGTTCATCTATGGAACTTCCTTACGAAACAAGTCAGAAGGCACAGGCAGTCTGGCCTAAGTCATGTTCCAAAAGCATCAAAAAACAGGAAAGGGAATCATGTTTTGCCCCCTCAGCAGAACATCTCCCTTTTTAAATGGCCCTGTAACGGTTGGTCGGCAAGGTATCTGCGGTGCGGCAGCCCTGACACCGAGAGCGGGTGGTCTCTGCAGAGGGAGGCGCGCGCTCGCTCTGCCTCTGGCCGCAGCCAGCTCCTGCAGCTGGACTGAGGGCAGCCCACAGACTGCGCTCGGCACATTTCTTCATTTCTCACTTGAGTGCCCTTCTTTAGTTCCCTTTCAACTGCCCACTTTATATCGGCTTCATTACACCACCGCTCCATTTGTAATGTAAATTGGGAAACTCGGGGAAGTTTTTCTTTTGGCCTTGTCTGCGGAAGAATACCGAGAGGTATTCAAAACGTATTAACACAAATCAATGGCGCCAATAAAAGCAAAATCTCCTTAGCAACATAATCTTGATTGCAAAAGGAGAACTGAGAGCATTTAGCAGAACAGTGGCCCACATGGAATACGCATTTGTCTGGAAGAATCCAGCACAAAGCCTAAAAGAGAGATTTTTTAAAAATCCAAAATTAACTCACAGGAACAGTTACTCTTTTTTTCAAAAGTATACAATTGGCCACATTAAATCTATCGTGTGCTTTTGGCTCAGCAACATTGTATCACACCGCTTTGCAAACTGAAATTACAACACCCTGCATGCTTCACATGAGTTACAGGGTGTTTTTTGTTTGTTTTGTTTTTTTGAGTTTTTTTTCCCTTGATTTCTTTAGCATAGCAAACAAAAAGTCTCAAGAAATATTCATCTCGCACACAATGCAAAGAAAATTGAATGGCTACCTAACAATATATAAGACTGTAGGTACAAAAGGTTGGGCTATTGGCTAGGCTTTCCGTGGTGGATTCTAAGATAGCAACTACTGCAAACAGTAAGGGCATTTTTGATCGAGTTGCCATTTGTGAAAAAAGAAATTTAACACACTTCTGAGGACATTAACATTTTGTTAGAATGAAAAAGTCACTCAAAGAGTGGAAATTCAGAAAATAAGGATTCTCTTTAAAAACAATATTGAGATGATTTGAGGAAATACAAAAAAATAATTCTCAAAACCACTTAGTTTCTAAATGTCTTATGTAGAATCAATTAACATTTGTATTTCAACTAAATCCAGGTGATGGAGGCAAAAACATCTTTACTGCCTACTGAAGAGATGTCTTAGAATTACATCTAAGTGTGTAATTATGCACAGGTGTATATATCTTTTCCATATAATATAGAGCTGTTTTATAAAGGTTTACACTTGCATCTGGGTCAAATAAATTGAAAAGTTTGTGTGAAAAATAGTCATTTGATAGAATATACTAAATATGTATATTTAAAGTAGTGATTAGAATTTTATCTGCCTCCACCTGAAAACCTATTTAAAAGCTTCGTTTGTTTTAAAACTTAGGGATAACTAAAGAAAATCTTTGGGAGAAAGGGTTACTGCATAAATTGCACTTTTTCCCCGCCATGAGTGTGGAGACTGAACCCAGGTCTTCATGCACACTTCGAAAGTGCTCTCCACAGAGCTCTACTCTCACCCTTTTCCTATTTTTCCCCAACTATAAGGCCATGAACACATAAAATGTTCTTTAAATTCACTGTACACGGTTCCTAAAGTGATAATCATACCAGTCTAATTATTTCTTGCCAGACATCTGTGTAGGTGGTATTTCTGAAGGTGTTTGTGTGTACTTGAATTCATATAGTCATTTCAACAGACATCATTAATTTGGTCAATTTCCTTTAAAGTGATGGGACCTCTAAGTTCCAGCCTCAGTTTTTCTTTTCTTTATACAGGGGATGGAACCCAAATAACGCTGAGCTACATCCCCAGCTCACCTGCCTGCCCTTCTTTAAATTTACTTTGAGACAGACCTTGCTAAATTACCCAGGCTGGCCTCAAATGCCCAGTAGTCAGGATTACAAGCATGCACCACAGAGCCTGGCCAACCTCACTTTTACAACTCCACGTAAAATGACTTAGGACTTCATTTAATATGTTACATTGATTAACGAAGAGGTTTTTAAAAATTCCCCTTGCTCATATTAGGTCTCCATTTGTTCATTAGAAAATTCCAATCAACGGGGCCTTAATTTTATAAACTAAATATACTGTAACCAACGAGGGGCCAAAAGTCAAGCCCCCCAACTCCACCTTAACTGTAACTTCTCTATAGATTTCTTCAACGATTTTTTACCTAACAAAAGAATCCATTTTAACTAGACCATGTTTGGCAATGATTTTAATTTATGAATGAGAGCAAAAATATAACACATCTTTGAAATTCAACTTTGTATTTTACCAGTTATTTTCATTTTATTTTTAATGTTACCAGACTTACTTGACTGTTACTAGAATTATGTGAAAGCACAACTAAAAGGGACCTCTTCTTGGTTCTGCATAACCAATTACCTACTAGAAATCTGATTATTTGAAAAGTATTCCATATTTAAGCACATGCAAAAAAACTCCTATTCTTCTTGTTTTTTTTTAAAAGGCACATTTAAATTATAAAAGATAAATGGAAGTATACCTTTTCCCCTCAAGGTAGCCTCCTGCTACCTTCTTAAAGGACATGACAGTAAAATAAAATTCTATCTAGAACAGTATTTTTTATTTTTTACTCATTTATTTCTTGGTTTTTTGAGACAGGGTCTCACTCTGTGGTTCGGAGTGACTTGAACACACTGTGTAGCCTCAGGCTCCCACGTAATAGGCTTACAGGCATGTGCCACCACGCCCGGCAGAACAGTATTTTTTAAAAACAATCATTTTCACCGTAATTGAATATAAGAGTGGATATAAGCAAGCATAAAGCTGGGAGCGACTCCTGACCATGGCACACTTTCCCCTCTGTAAGCACTGTAGGTTCACGACGCAGTGACTTCTCTGAGCCGGCGCTTTTCAGCACCTTGCCTCCCACTGCTGTCTACCTTGCCTCTGTCGCCTGCCACCACGAAGTCTCACAACAGCTATCTCTGAGGGGAGGGCGCTATGCGAATAGATTCAACAAATGTAAAAATAAATAAAATATAAAAGGGCTTTGATAACGAGTGAAGATGAATCCTTGTTTATGAAGATTTCATAATAAAATAATTAGGTTATAATTACTTAATAAACTGCTACTAGAGAAAGGTCTTTAGTGCAATAGACTTCTAGATTGTAAATTTATATAGTACTTATGTCAAGAGGGAAAACTCAAATTAGTTTTACTAAATCAAGAACCAGAGCTGGGCATGACGGCACTGTGACTGTAATCCAAGTACTCTGGGATACTGAGGCAGAAAGATCACGAATTCAAGTACAGTCCGGGCAACTTAGTGAAACCCTGTCTCAAAAAACTAAGGGCGTGTGCATGTGTGTGTGAACTGCACTAGGAATATAGTGCAGAGAGAAAGCCCCAAGAAGTTCAGTCCCCAGTACTCAAGAAAAAAGTACACAAACTGTGTAAGAGAGTAGAAACAATAACGATCAATTACCTTCCCTTGAAAGTTGGCACTGTTTCTCTAAAAAGCAACAACAAAGTTGCAACAGTTTATTTGCCAAAAGTTAAAATGCCCTGTGTAGTCAGTTTATTGGTATACTTCTGACAGAGTTTGGAAAGCAAAGTACTGTTTACTGTTTATAAAGGGAAAAAAGCAGCTATATGCAAATTATGAGCACTGTATGTTTATGAAGTAGAGGGAATGTAAAAAAGGGGAAGGCATGTTTTGCTTAAGTATTTCAGATTTATATTTTAAAATGTCTTACTAGAAAGAAACTTTTCAGCCATGTGTAATGGCACATGCCTGTAATCCCAGCACTTAGAAGACTGCCAAGAGTTCACGGCCAGCCTGAGCTACATAGTGAGTTCAAGGCCAGCCTGAACTACAAAGTGAGACCCTGTCTCAAAAAACCAAAATATTAAGAAAGGAACGTTTCTCAAGTACTATATTTAATGTTTCCCTGATTTTTAAATTCACAAGGCCATTATATTTAGACAATTCCCAATCTCTTTAATTTAAATGTAAAATCTGACCATAACTCAGGTTTGTGCTGACATTGCAAATAATTCAAAAAAGCTCAATCATTACTATTAAACATCTAGACACTTAGTTTTATATAGGATTTAATAAATAACAGGAAAAACTATTGAAACCATTGTTTCACAGATTAATGCCATAAGGTAGCCATAGCATCTATTTTGGAAATGAAAATAAAATCAAAGAGGCCCAGTAATTTGATGATAGTGTAGCGTATCAGAAATGAATTCAAAATCAGCATCAGCATCCTACATTTGTTTTCAGTATAACCAAGTAAAATAACACTCAATATTTTGTTGGTTCATATGCCATTTTGTAGAGAAAAATACTGATCCCTA
This sequence comes from Erethizon dorsatum, assembly GCA_028451465.1. NCBI lineage: Eukaryota > Metazoa > Chordata > Mammalia > Rodentia > Erethizontidae > Erethizon > Erethizon dorsatum. The sequence continues at coordinate 58,845,314 of CM051836.1, read as the reverse complement.
TTAGAGAAACAAGTTCACAGAACTATGGTTAATAATATAAACATTTAGGCTTCTCTTAAATTGCTATCTAAAAATCTTGTACATGTGCAGACTAGGTAACTCAAGATTTACAGATACCCTTCAGATCTCACCTTCTATAAAAGGTATGTTCCAAAACCAACATAAAGTTGGCTATATATAAGTGAAAAACTAGAAATTTCATTTTATAAAGGGTTAAATATTTGAAATAAACCACTGTGGGATAATAGTTTGGTACAAGGTTGGTTTATTCCTTCTTCCCCAAAGGTAAGACACAAATCAGCTTCCTTCAAAAATGGTGCATCCGGGCCGGTGAGATGGCTCAGCGGCTTAAGCGCCTGCCCGGCAAGCGCGAGGGCCCGAGTTCGACTCCCGGAACCCACATACGAAAAAGGGGCCGGTGATATCGCTCAGCGGCATGGGCGCCTGCTGGCGCGCGAGGTCCTGAGGTCGACCCCCCGGTACCCACAAAAAAAAAAAAAAACAGAAAAACAAAAATGGTGCATCCTACTACTCCTTTTCTGGAAAGTCTGGACACACAGGATCTGTTAAGAAGAAAAACATCAATTGTACACTGCACCAATAAGAAACTCCCTTCATAAAATGCAAGTACCAAATCTGCAGAACTGAGGGTGTCAGCCACCATCATTTAGTGTGACTCACTTTAGTTGGCCTTCTAAATACCTAGCTAAGAATGAGAAAGAATTAACATTCTCATGGGGTGCTCTGAGGAAGAAGATAAAAAGGCAACTGAATTATGCCCAGGTCTGGGTGAAGACTGGGCCATCCAAAGGCCACGGGGAGGATCCACGGTACTTCTGAAGGACAGAAAGAAAGAGGGTCCAGGACTACGTGCTGGAGTTCACAGGTGGCTTTAAACACACTGCACTTCTGATTTAGTGCTACTAACTAACTGCAAGAATTCACAACAAAACATGTGGCACGTGGCTAAACGGTGTGCCTGTGAAGCCAGATACCAAGAAAGGTGAGAGAGACTCTGTACATAATGTGAATAAAACTAGCGAAATTAGAACTCATGCAACTGGGGCCTAACTATACATATTTAATATAATTTTACAACCAACAATTGAAATGGAATGTTGCCAAAGTCTTCTACGGCTGGCCTATGTCTACTAATATAAAGAAAAAACCAGAAACTCTATATAAATAATACTGAAAATACAACCTTGGGGAAATTGTGGTTCTTTAAAATCATTCAATAAAAAAGCCAGTTTTTCTAATAAGAGAAGGAAATTTACTATTATTCAAGGTTTTCTTAAATTTATTTTGTGGATTTTAGACCAAAATTATGTGTTCCTATTTTAAATGACTGATATCTAGTCATTAAAGAGTCTTAATAAAGCATATGATGATCATTTTAGATAGGTAAGCAACCACCTAGGCAAGGAAAGGGTAATATCTACCTCAGAAGCCAAATGTTTCACATCAGTTTTACTAAAGACATTAGGCTTTTTAGAGTTATCTATTTTAACCCAGACATCCAAAGTCATGGATTGGAGGAGAGGGGGATTTGCAAAGTATATTACTTGAGAAAAGAATGTTTCTAAACAGGAATGGTGAGTGCCTGTAAAATGCCGGTAATGTATAAAAAGAGATCGGAAGTTATTCACTTAGCCTATATAAGATCTATACATTAGATTTTCTGCCAATATCTTTTCTTGGCCAGTTTAAAAAGCATCTATGATAGATGTCCTAAATTGCAAACTGTAAACGAGAATAGGCTCCAAAGGACAAACACCGCTTTAAAATATTTCCTTGGACTGATGCTCAGATAACATGGGATTCTCTGACATTTCTAATTTTCAGTAACACAAGCACTTAAATTTATGATTCAGTAAATGATTAACACACTGGAGGCTACTCATGAGAACTCAAGCATGAAATTCTAACTGTTCAAGGTAGAACTGGCTTATGTAAGGCCACAGATGAAGCATTCAGGGCTCTTTTCCATAGATACACTGGCAGTGTGAGTACAACTGACACACCTCTCAAACTTAGAAAAGCTTTTCAAAATCCTATATTAATATCAACTATGAAAATTGTTAAAATATTATTAAAGGGATATATTAATTTTGAAAATTATCACAGGCTAACAGGAAAAATTACGTTTAATAAGTTCTTATAAAGCTGATCACTACAAGACTATGAATTTACACAACTTTTTTTTTGGCAATGGGAATCAAACTCACAACCTCACGCTTGCCAGGCAGGCGCTGTGCCGCTGAGCTACATCCCCGGCCCGACACAACTTTATACAGAAACACTGTGTTGCACAGTGCACATAGTCATTATAGTTTTCTGCTCTGAGTCCTGAGGCAGATCTAGCTATACATGAAGATACAGTATTTTTCACACTGAAACCACAGAGAAATACTGGAGTTTCTGAACAGCATTACTTTTAATTGTACTCCTCTAGGCCGGGTGTGGTGGCGCACGCCTGTAATCCCAGCACTGGGGAGGCTGAGGCAGGAGGATCGAGGAGAGTTCAAGGCCAGCCTGGGCTACATAGTGGGTTCAAGGCCAGCCTGGACTACATAGTGAGACCCTATCTCAAAAAAACCAAAAAAACTGTACTACTTTAAGGTGGTAAGATACACTCTGACACAAGTTAAATATAAGTGAGAAGTATTCAAATTCTTTTAACTTTGAGCTCTTCACAGAAATAGTACTGTATAAATTCAAGTTAAGTTATTTAGGGGGCCAATGAAAATAAGTAATTCTCAGACAAAAAATAATTTTTAAATCCTAGTTTTAAGATAGTTCCTAATGTCTGATACATGACATTAGGATATAGGGTATACGATACTGGCATTTAACTATTCAAATTTATATAGAAGTACAGTACTTTGGAGAAGTACAAAGAAATATATATTTTAAAAATACATTTACATAAACTAATGAAACTGGTATTTAAAAGATTTAATACAAGGAAAAAAGGTATTGTATAGTGGTACCAATTCTTTATACAAATTATTAAGCACAGTTTATATAATTTCAAAAGTTATTCACATTATTGCTCGATACCACAGTTGCATGGAACAAGTTCTTAACACAGTAAAACTCGTATAATTGCAGGCTTATAAAAACAAAACTTACAGAGGTCATTCAGAAATTTTAAGTTTAAAAATGCATGGAGATATGTACAACCAAAAGGAGAAAAAAATATGTATGTGTACATGTATAAGTGTACATGTATATTTAAAAGCAATAAGCTAATCTGACTCAAACTTGTACGTCACTCTCAATCAAAGAAGTATATATAAATAGAGTGAAAGTGAATGGGTGGATAAACATAGTACTAAATATATCCTCCATTTCTTTTTTTTTTTTTTTTTTTTTTTTTTTTGTGGGTACCGGGGGGTCGACCTCAGGACCTCGCGTGCCAGTAGGCGAACGTGCCACTGAGCGATATCACCGGCCCCTTTTTCGTATGTGGGATCCGGGAGTCGAACTCGGGCCCTCGCGCTTGCCGGGCAGGCGCTTAAGCCGCTGAGCCATCTCACCGGCCCCTCCATTTCTTAGTAATAATCATTCTAAATATCAATGGGGCACTGAATACCAGCTTACTTTTAATTCTAGAACTTTTCTTTCTTTCCAAAACTCTTTAGAAACATATTCGTTCTATAACTATTTTAGATTGGGAGAAATATTTTTCTTAGAAATTTTTAAAAGAAGTTACTTCCATACTTCTGTATATAAGATTTGATGAACAATAAAAATAACCCAAGTAAGGCCATTATTAATATCTTGATAAAAAATATACAGATTGTAATGCTACTATATTTTGTGATCCTGAGCTCTAGTAACCATTAGATGCATGCATACCATTCACTGATTTATCTAGTCTAATAAAAATAATCCTGCCTTACTACCTTTGAAGACAGAAATATTTTTAAAATTCTTGATAGGTCTTCATAATGTTAACAGATATATCTGCTGTAAACAAAGTATTAGGAATTGTAAGAGAAAGGGCATGTTGGGTTCCAGAGGCTATTAAAGAAAAATTATTATTTTAAAATAATTACTAAAAAGAAGAAAAACAATACAAAGAGTGTGTTTGCTAGGATAGATAAGTAGAGCCTTACAAAGGTGTTTTTCTATATTAAGGAATTTATAAATGAAGGGCTGTATGTACCTTGGTGATAAAATAAAAAAGGCTGGCCACTTTTTATGCTAAGTTCAAATGTATTTTTTTGAGAATACAAAAAAGTAATTCTTGAAAATCAGAATACATAACAGAAAAGAGCACAATAACTTAAGTATTAAACATCTGTATGAAATAACTTGCAAAGTTTGACAAATATGCACACATAGAACATGCACTTATTTTAAAAAAAAAAACAAAAACACCACATGATTCTGTAGAACCAATGTTATGTCACCACCAGGAGAGCACCAAGCAAGGCACCATTGGAAAGACAACATACTTGGAAAGTCTCTATAAATAAAGTAAATGCTAATCTGGTCGAAAAATCGGTGTCTTTGGTAAAAATTCTATGAGGATGACCTGCAAAAGGAAAAGAAAAGAATTTTTTTAATTTAAGCAGATTTTTATCTTAAAACTTCAGTTATACTGTATCATAGCTTTTTTGAAAATCCATTCACATTTCGCAATTACAACTTTGCATCCCTATAACAGACATTTATCTGATAACCCAGAACCTTATCACTGAGAATTTTCTTTTTAAATTTCTGGACTTTTACCAAACACAAAATTTCTCAGCTCTATGAAGCAGATGACAGGTAAAATAATCAACGTCTGAGAAGATAAGTGGAGATGGGCAACACAGATAGTGCCCCAGCCACGCACTCATGCGTGAGGAAGCTAACTGCACGCAGCTGTTTCACACTGTATGAGTCCACTTAATCCTGACAATTTATAACACAAGTATTATCATCCTCATTTTACTGATAAGAATACTGATGATCCCATTATTTGTGATCTTACGGATTTCCGAGTCAGTATTTAAATAAATGTCTGTCAAAGCCTTGCCTTTTGTACTGTGTTACATGACTGGAACTAGCCCAACACTTCTCTTCATGCTTCCTCTCTCTTGTCAACCCTCTTCCAAGGACACTCTAAATTCTACAGAGGTTCTCATTTTGCCATACCAGGACATATGACGTCTACATAAAGGTCACTAATCTCTTTTTTGAAGTCCTTCTCTTCTTGGGTTAGCAAAATTAATTAAAGTTTGTTCCAAAGGAACTTTTAACAGGAAACTAAAGAAAAATAAACAAAAACTCACAATAACACAGAAATATACAAATTCACCAAAGCTAGTTTTTATTCCAAACTTTATCTGTCCTAAACTACAATTAACTCTTTCCTCTGCTCCAACTCTGTTTGGAATAGATGCTGATCAAAAAATTATTTGAAGATGGAGGTGGTGGTACACGTCTGTAATGCCACAACTTGGGTAGCTGAGGCAGGAGGATGTTTTGAAGCCAGCCTGGGCCGCACAGTGAGTTCGAATCTAGCCTGAGCTATCTAATAAGACCTTGTCTTAAATAAAAAACAACAAACAAGCCCAACGGTAACAAAAATTATTTGATTTGAACAATTTCCAAATTTGGCAAATTTCTCATTGTTTTTTTTCGGACACCGTGTCTTAATATGATCTCCAGATTTGAACAAATCTAAAAGCTAGCTATCTGAGCCAGGAACCTTCATTTTACTCTTTTGATTTCTATAACTTTTGATCTGCCTCAATAAAAAATATTCCAGTCCTACTCTAGTCATCCTGTACTAAACCCTTACATGCTACCTTTGCCACTCTCCTCACCTATGATTTGCCCATAAAATATTTACTAGCTCCCTGTTAAAAAATACTTTCTCCCACACAATCTCTTCATTTGAGCTACATTTTCCCATTTCTCAGCTTCCTTACCTGTAAAATAGAGGAAATGGACTAGATGACAAGATTCTCTGCACCTCTAAAACATGATGATTAAATATTTAAACTACTTATAAGTTAACACTCAATAAATACTTCAAACCTATCCTCAACCTAGTGGTCCTAAGAATTTCAGTCCCTGGGTGTGGGCATCACATTTTACAGTATATTCTACATAATTTAAAATGAAGGCTATTTTTGACCATATTTGAATTGTTATTCTTTTTCTTCTTCAATACTACAGATTGAACCCAGGGTCTCATGCATGATAGGCAAGCACTCTACAACAGCTACCGCACTTTTTTTTAAAAGATAGAATCTAAGTTGCCTAAGCTGGTCTCAAACTTGGAATCCTCCTGCTTCAGCCTCTGGAATAGTTAGAATTACAGACATATTCTAGTTTTTAAGGATCACTCTACAAACTCTTTTCCTCCACAAGTCACAGTAACTGGCTAATGTCTTGCTTCTTCTATATTGTACCTCTCTAGCTTATCTAAATAAAGAAAAGTTAGTATCACGTATTTTTTCTACATTATCTCCAATATTCAAAACATGATTAATAAAAATTATTTTTCTTTAACCAACATGATATTTCTGCAAGCTACAGAACTGTCAAAGGATACACAGTAAAAACGTTCAAATTCATTAGATTAGGATGAATCTTACTAGATTATGTGCTATTTTAACTTTTTAAAAATTATTTTTAGGGAATTTTTGAAGCTTATGTTACTCCTACTTTCAGCTACCACAAATACACACACTGAGAAAATCTAGAAAGACATCGTTTTGTCATCTAAAAATATTTCTTGTTTTACTACTCTTCTGGAGATCTTTTTATGGTGATGGAAAAAATAATGGCTTTGGAAGTGCTTAATTACATAAAAATTCAAGGTAAATTAAAGGAAACTATTTTATAAAAGAAGCATGTTCAGAATATTTTAGAAGATTATTAAATTATTTTCAGTTAATAAAAGAAGGCCATAAAAATAGTAAGTATATTTTATGAATGAATGACATTCATATATCTCTACTTGGAAATCACAGCATCAGTAATAACTTTTCCATTTTTGTAGTGGTTAAGATTGAACCCTGAGCCTTGTACATGCTAGGCAAGTACTCTATAACTGACCAATATCTCAACTCAGGATAACAGTTGTTTTTCTTTCCGAAGTTTTGAAGTGCACAAAAATAACTAAAACCTACGTTTTAGGCTTAATGTTTGGGTTAAAATGAAGCAAATACTTTTTCACAAGATCCTTTAAACCTCCTATTTATCCCTCCCTCCAAAATACATACGTAAGCCCCCTACAATGAAAATACAAGACTAGTATTTTCACAGGTCAATCTGAAAACATGTTACTCGAATGTGCTTTTTGAATAATTATAAAGAATTATCGAGTGCCTTTCTCATCATCATAAATTAACACTTGGTATAATAAAGGTAAAATCTACATTAGTTGGTTCACTCAATAGAGGTAGTATATGAGAAAAAAGAAATACTTAAAAAATATCTTTTAGGTTCAAAGCTAAAAATGGGATTTGACTGCGTAATAATAAAAGAACCAGAAAATGCTAACAGAGAAAAATGATTTTATGATAATATCCAACTATTTAAACACTTTTCATCAATCTTCTATGAATACACACAGAACCTATGATGGTTATACTGTTTCAAAGAATAGACAAAATTCATCAGAAATACAACAGATACTTCACAAAAGCTCTGGTTTTAATTTTCAATAATTAATTCTTCCTTAACTCTTTTTCATTTAATGTAATAACCTTTCTGCATTTAAAATAAAATACTCAAGTTCAAGGAGAATAAAAATTCATAATTTTCTATAGTATCCCCAACTTCTCAAAAGGAAATCAATTTTCAAGTAAACTGGAAAATCTATAAATTTAAATTTTAAAATTCATTGTATATACATGCAAAATTAAACATAAACACTGACAATCAGCGTGTCCTTTTCTGTTTAAGATAATTTTTACAAAGCCATATTCTAATAACACTTTGAAAATTTTTCTAAAGGCCACTAAGGTATACGGGCAGTTAAAGTCTCCAAAGGCTAAAGGTTTCTTAAGCTCCAGTGGCTTGGCTGAAAGGTTTTCTTCCATACTTGGAAACTTGATTAGCATTATATAAAAAAGCCATATCTGACTTGCTGCGTAACCAAAGTTGTGGTTATTCTTTATACAGCATCTAAAATTTCACACTCCATCAACGCATGTTCAGGCTATTTTATCTTGGCAATTAATTTATTATTTTTCAGAACACAGTGAAGCCTTGTTTTCAAGTCATTCATAACTCTATAAATCAGTCTTGCACATGAAAACCATGCATCTGTGAACCGTAGAAAATCCCTGCACTCAGGAGATTAAGCTCCTGACACCTTTGCTGATTAATAATCATGGAAAGAATAAGATCAGAAGCAAAATAAATGATCATTTAATAGAGAAACTCACAAAACAGCCCTTTAACTTACATATTCCATCATGTTATTCGTTTCACATTTCCTTTTGCTCAGTCTCCAGTGCAAGCACAGCTAGACAAGTAGGAGAGTAAAAGAAGAAAAATGAGCTCTATTTCACTGCAGCACACAGACTAACCCATTTGTCCACCTTTCATATTTTTAGTTCAACAAAAGCATCTGTTTCCATACTGTGCAATTCAGACCCCAACAGTACGAAGCTGCTCCCTGTGGTACTCACCTTGTGGTATAACCTATTGTTTTCCCATTCTAATAACTTCTCAATCGATCTTCGTGTCTGGAAGACAAATGAGGAAAAAGTTTACTCTTGACTGGTTTTAGAAAAACTGTTTTGCAGCTGCTTGTGTGTGAAAAGGGGAGAAGTATAAGACAGTGACTAAGTATAGGGTGGTCTGTACTGCTTCAATGTTTAGCACTAAACACTAACCTGAACAGAAATAGTACTCTTTTTAAACATGGCTTTGTTTTTAAGCACATGTATCTTTAAAAAACTGCTTCAAACTTACTTCTGATTTAAAACTATCAAAGTAATTTACTAATGACTAATGTCACTCATCAAATGATACAAATTAAAATCCTCACTTTTTTCAAATGTATTTTTGCAATGTTTAAATAGTAATGAAAGTTCCTTAACATATATTTTATTTTAAAACAAGAAGTAACTTAAATATTAGTTTAAAAAGGCTAATTCCTGGGCCAGTGAGATGGCTCAGCAGCTTAAGCGCCTGCCCAGCAAGTGCGAGGGCCCAAGTTCGACTCCTGGAACCCACATACGAAAAAGGGGCCGGTGATATCGCTCAGCGGCACGGGCGCCTGCTGGTGCGCAAGGTCCTGAGGTCGACCCCCGGTACCCACAAAAAAAAAAAAAAAAAAAAAGGCTAATTCCTTTTAGAGTAAATCCAGGAATGAAAGTTAATTTATAAAAATCATACTAATTTTAAAAGACTTAAAATACTTAAATACTGTCCATATTGAAAAGCCAGTTTATTAGTTTCCAGATAGATTTTTTAAACAGCCAAAATTTTATTTAAACTAACGTAAAAAGTGGCATTTGATAGAAAAAACAAATTCTTAATCCAATAGTACTGTTTCAGGAATCAACTGAGAAATTTGCTTCACTTGATTATTGCAATATATACTATGCAGCATGAAATGTCTCTTGCTTGGGAGGATGAATAAAGGAGAGGATAATTCATGGTGCCAGGTGTTAGGATGAGATGGACACAGCTGCAGGTGCAAAAGTGACAGTGTTGCCACAGGATCAACTGCAACTTGGTGCAGCTGCAGCTTTCTTGAGAGGGAGTATAAAAGCATCTATTGCTATTAATTTGGTACCACTGTAAATAAGTATTAATCAAATATGAAAATTTGCATGCCAATCAAGGAGGAGCTACATAAAAATTGTTAAAATCAAGCTGGTTTTGAAGTTTAAATGTTACATAATAAGATGTTAATGTTTATTTAAAGTATCTACTGTAATGCAGTTCCAGTATTACCTTTCAGCATGTCAGACGTGTTAAAGACACACCAAAGGCACATAGGTACCAATTATAATTCACAGCTACCAATGAATTACCACTAATGCTTTACATTTCCCAACCTTATACCACAAAAATGAGAAAATCAACTACCTCGCGGGGAAATAATACACCAATGACTAATTTATTACATTACTTTTTTTGAACAGTCTTTTTGGCAAGAATTTTAAAGAAAAAAGTGCCCTTGTTAACAATGATCAGCAGACCTCACTTGTTTCTTTGTAAAGATAGCCTTTTAGAGGCAGCTCTCCTTTTAAATGAAAATAGGGCAGCAGTTATGGTCACACTTTTTGTTAATTTAGTTGCCAGTCAGCCCCAAATCAAAAGAAAATAAGGCTGCAGAGTGTAATTAACATTCAGTTCAGTCGTTTTGTCCCTTGTCTAGCCCCCAAGCTTTGTTAAAATTGCCATCTGAATGCTGAAGGCTGTAGGGAAATCGATTTGATTCTAATCGCACCATGAAAAGAACATGATCTAACTGCTTTCAGCCCTCCGTAAATCTGTACTAGGTCTTTAGCACAATGCAACTTCCAATTTAAAAAGCACTGAATGTCTCGTCAATGACTTTGTGAAGAAAAAAGAACAAGGAGCAGACATAAAAATTCCAATAGTTGTTTAAGCATTAAAGTTCATTTGCATCACAGCAAACCTGAAAAGGGCTGACCTCTCAAACCGCCTCTCAGGTCTATGAAGTTGTAGCCTTGACAAGCTCACATTGACAGAGCTCATTGACTCTGAAAGGCTACTCTATCAATGGTGAAAAATGGCAATAGGTTCTACTATGAGCAGGCATCTGCCTGCCCACCCGCTGCTAAACCAATGGTAAAACCGATTCAAAATCTGAATCTACCTTGTAATCTTCCTTTCTAGGGCCTTTTAATAATAGGTTAAGATTACTATACAATTTGAGGTTTTACTTTTGCTGATAGTTTAAAAGGGGTAAGGAGGGATGAAAGAACTAGGGTGGGGATAGCAAGCTTTCTAACTTCATTGTTTCATATTACTATATAAAAATAAGAGCCAAAAGCTTAACACTACATTTTACAAATATTACTGGAAGGAAAAAAAAAATGTTGCCACCATCACTCCATCTGAAATTTAAACCTATAATATAATGAGAATGGATCTCAGTATGATACATATGAGCACAAATATACGCAATCAATTTAAAAATTTGAAAGTATTTAACTAACTTCAATCAATACCAGTACTTGAACAAAAGATAATTGCAAAGTATCAGTCTTAAATTCCAAAATGCTTATGTAGGAATTGAGTTTATTCTCTGCCTCTAATTAAGAGTTTAATGATAGGCTTTGCTGTAATAATTGTAACTTAGAATATTTAAGAACTCTAAAGCAAACAAACGCTGTTCTGCCATTTTTCTGCATAAGCATCTAAATACACAATATTTCTACACACTTGACAAACTGAAGTAAAAGCTGTGAATCAGTACCATCTAATTCTTCCTATAAGACTTTCCTGCTTGACAGGTGAAAAAAAAAAAAAAAAACCCACTTGCACGTGCAGCTTAATTAATCATCACACTTGACATCTCAATGATTTACAGTTAGAAGCAGGTGAGAACACACAAAACTAAAGAGGAACCCTTGATTTGAGTGGAACATTTCTAGCACACTAAAGATGACAAGTATAGATTCTAGCAGTGATTTAAAAAAAAAAAGGAAAAGAAACTGTGCCACAAATTATTTGTTAGTAACAACAAAAGCTCAAATTAAATGGAAGGAAAGCTTTAACTACTGAGGAATGTTTAATACTCTGCAATTATTTTTAGTTAACAAAATCAAAATATATTTTCAAGATTAAATATAATACCAATTTGGCAGATAGTAAAAACTATGACACTTCCACATTTATAAAAGCTATTTCAAAGCTTTTAAACCTCAATAAAAAGAAAGCACATTATAATTGCAGTCATCCAGAAATAAAAATTAAGAGTTTGTGTCCACAGAGCTGTCAAACAGCTATTTCTGATGAAATGTAAGATTCCACACTGCCAATCTCTAGAAGTTACTAACTGGACAAGCAAACCTATCCATATAAAAACCTGTCTTTGAATTTTACATGTATATAAAATTCAACATAAGTTAAAGCAACTTGCATCAGAAAAAATATGCATCAGAAAAAAAATTTGTATAGACTGTCAAAATGAAATATCAACAAAACATCATTTTTCTAGGCTAGCTTTTAAAAATATGACATCTTAATTTTCTTAAAGAATTTAGTCCTTGTGAAAAGCATCAGATTGATAGTCATGGGAACTAAAAACCTTCTATTTAGCTGAAAGAACAGGGGAAAGGGCAGTGCGGGCTTCAGTACAAGCTTCCCTCCAGTGGGCCTTAATCCTTTTCAGAGCTCACACCCCAGGGGTGAGAGGACAGGTTAGTGGTTCTTTACCAACCAATACTCAGTCTTCATTTGCCTAAGATGATCAGCAAGAAATCTAATTTTATCACAGGTTCTTAATTTAAGAAACCAAGACCACCGACTTATCCTATGCAAGCAAAACAACTTCCTGTGAGGATGACATCAGTTACTAACCTGGTCAAGGAGAGGACAGCTCCAAGCGTCTGCACTCCACCAACTCCCTTAGCAGACTTTGAATGACTTTGTAAAAAAGCAGCAACTGACAAAATTTCTTCAGCACTTTGGTGGTTATATATTTCTCACTGGTGAACTAATTCTAACACAGCAATTCAGCTATCTTATAGTAAAAAATAACAACTAATTCAGAAACATCATTTCAGTTACTAAAGTAGCCATTAAATAGATTCAAATAGAGCAGTAAATAGAAGAAAAATAAGGATACACATTTTGGCTTCTATTTTTACTGCCTTTGGTCCCTTTGAAATTTTTGTATAAATGTGGAATAAGCTAAACATGAAAATTACAAGAAAGTAAAAAGATCTAAATGATTTACAAAATGGCTAGATGACTAATCAACAATTAATCAATAATTAGATATGTCATCACCTATAACGTCCAAGAAAGAATTATAATAGAAAGGCTCATATGAAATACACAAGAAAACCTAAATTACTTAGATTAGAATTTCCCAAAAATTCAATTTCATTTATTATATTTTTGTTATTTTTCCTGAAGATATAACTTTCTAAGGCATAAAACTTTTACTCCTATAGACAAATTATGTGCCATCAGATATAAATAATTCTTTCAGAGCAGCAAGGAACCACCCAGAAAATCCGGAATGTATTTTCTCCTACTTTGTTATCATAATACTTAATGCATATATTCATTACCAATGATTAATTTATTTATAATCAATTGTTTGAAAGTCATTTTGCAAACTTTTATAACCATTTATTAAAGTTCAGCTATTTAAACCTAGCATTAAAATGTATTTGAATTTAATTTATTCATAACATCACATAATGTCGAAGGAATATTTCTGATGTTTCTTATTTAGAACAAATTTGTGGGGCCGGTGAGATGGCTCAGCGGCATAAGCGCCTGCCTGGCAAGCGCAAGGTCCTGAGTTCGACTGCCGGTACCCACATACGAAAACAGGGCTGGTGATATCGCTCAGTGGCACGGGCACCTGCTGGCGCGCAAGGTCCTGAGTTAGACCCCAGTACCCACAAAAAAAAAAAAAAAATTTTTTTGAATTTTAAACTCCTAAATTTATAATGCATTAATTAAGCTTCAGGTAAAAGAATGCTTTGGATGTATTCATAATCTTAACTGTTAAGTGTTTTTCAAATAAGAATGATAAATATCTTAGGACATGTATACAAATTGAAATCATTAAAATAAGTGAAAAAAAGTTTTAGTTCCAAGTTGTTAGAAGAAAACCTTATATAATTTAGAATAAATTATTTTTTAATTTAGGAGAAACTTCAGAAGTGACCAGATTCACTTGTCCGTTCTGGATTCATGTTAAATCTTGTATTCCAGTGACGTACGGCAAATTAAATGGTATACAGTAGCTCAAAATTAAGAGATAAACTGGATTCAACCACAAAAAAAACAAAAACATAAATTTATCCTCAAAAGGATTTTTAAGCAAATTCCCTTCCTGTATATAGGAATATTTGCATGTGAACACTAACTTTCAAAAACCTAGATACACTAAAATACTCAGTGAAGTATCATTAGAGCAACACTTTTAGTAACATCTGTTGAAAAGCACTATCAGAGACAAGTGCAACAATTGCTAACACTCTGTGTATCAAAAATACCCTCTTACAGCTGGGTGTGGTGGTACATTCCCGTGGTCCTACCACTTGGGAGGATGAGGGAAGTTGCTGGAAGTCGAGGCCACACTGGGCTACAGTATAGTGAGTTCAAGGTCAGCCTGAACTACACAGGGAGACCCTGTCTCAAAAAAAAAAAAAAAAAGAAAAAAATCCTCTTGAACGGAGTGTGCTGGTATGCATCTACAGTCCCAGCTATGCAGGAGACTGATGCAGAAGAATCACATAAGCCTAGGAGTTCAAGGTCAACCTGGGCAGCATAAGGAGACTTCACAAAATTTAAAATCAAAACAAAACTTTAAATTTTATGTCATTCATTTTATGAAAGTGATCTCCTATAACAAATTTCTCATAAGTGGAAGAATACATTTACTGCTATTTCATTTAAAAGAATGGACTGACTTTGAAATATAGAAAACTGGCTTAGGAAACAAAATATAGGAAACACAATTTAAAAACAAAAACAAAATCTTAAAAAATTTAAGATTATATGAAATTTCATCAAGAGTTTAAGAACTAGGCTAGCTACTGGCTTTTAAAGTCTTTTAGTTTTGTTTGTTAGTTTGTTTTGGTAGTACTAGGAATTGAACAGGACCTTGTCCATGCTACAAGCATCCTATTACGGAGCTACACACTGGACTTTTTTTTTTTTTTTTTTTAAGTGAGACAGAGTCTTGATAAGTTGAGCAGACTGGCCTTGAACTTGGGATCCTCCTGCCTTGGCCTACAGTATTTAGGATTACAGACATATGCCACCACATTTCCTGAAGTTTCTAACATATCTTTAAAGTTTCACTGCCACCTCTGTACATTTAAGTCTCAAAGTTTACACTTTTATGAGTAACCTCTTTGTGATAAAAATTTAGTAACACGTTTTTATTTGAATTAAAAACAAATTGTCAGAGCCAGGCGTGGTGATGCAGGCCTGTAGTCGCAGCATTTGGGAGGCTGAGGCAGGAGGATTGCCAACAGTATGAGGCCAGCCTGAGCTCATAGTGAGTTGAAGGCCAGCCTGAACTACATAGTGAGACCCTGTCTCAAGAAAACAAACAAACTAAAACAAATTGTCAGTGCTTTTCATACTAATGGCCTTAATTTATATAAGAGCCAGTTTCCTATATTTCAAGGTCAAGCCATTCTTTTAAATGAAATAGCAGTAAATGTATTCTTCCACTTATGAGAAATCTGTTATAGGAGATCACTTTTAAAAAATGAATGACATAAAATTTCAAAAAGGTTAAACCCATTTCTTTATCCCTGCATTTTACAACTGTAAGAAAGGGGCAAAGAAACCACAAACTGAACACCTAGGGTTAGATAAAAAAAAATCCAATTCTTTCAATTGGTTTCTGTCCCTCCTACATTCCATTAACTCATTTTATGGCATTCTCAATCTACGAGTAAATATGCACACTACAAAAAAAAAAAGTAGGGCCAGTGATATGGCTCAGCGGCATAAGCGCCTGCCTGGCAAGCGCGAGGTCCTGAGTTTGATGCCTGGTACCTACATAAAGGACAAAAAGGGCCGGTGATATCGCTCAGCGGCACAAGCGCCTGCTGGCAAGCGCAAGGTCCTGAGTTCGACTCCTAGTACCTACATTTAAAAAAAAAAAAATGATGTAGTGTTGGGGGGAGGGATCGCTACCAAAAATCATATGCACTTATTTGCTAGGTAGTGGGAATCTTTAATAATTTTTTAAGACTTACTTTTTTATTTATTTATCTATTTTTTTTTTGGAGAAAAGATCTTGCTCTCTAGTCCAGACTGGCCTGGGACTTGCTATGTAGCCCAGGCTGGCCTTGAACTCACAGTCCTCCTGCCTCAGCCTCACAAGTACTGGGTTTACAAGTATGTCCCACCATGCCCAGCTCATTTGTGTTTTTTTTTTGTGGGTACTGGGGGTCGACCTCAGGACCTCGCGCGCCAGGAGATGCCCATGCCGCTGAGCGATATCACCGGCCCTTTTCTCGTATGTGGGATCCGGAAGTCGAACTCGGGCCCTCACACTTGCCAGGCAGGCGCATACACCGCTGAGCCATCTCACCGGCCCTCATTTGCTTTTTATAAAAATAGAACAGAAGCAAAAGGAATACATCAACTCTTAGTTGTTCATCTGTAACTTTGTATAAAACCTTATGAAAATGTACTTTTCTCCTGAATCTACTTTACCTACTTTACAGCCTCTTCCTTTACTGAGTTTATTTCTTAAAGAAATGCAAATTTATTTAAATATTAAACAGAAAAAATATGATAAAACTGATGAAAAACTAAAAAGAACATTGCAAAAATTGATATAACAATACTTAGATACTGCTGCCATTTATCAACTGGATAAACTCAGGTAATAAACTACCATGGGATCTGAATTTCCTAACTTCTAAAATGTTTTAAATTCACTTCCAAGCTCTAAAGTGTCCCCAGCCAGGTCCCCACACTAGTATAAAATCAAATTATGAGAATTAAAAACTAGCTTGATTTTTTCTCTCTGTAGAATAGCAGAAAAAGCATGAAACCTGGAGCTGTAGGACTGAAATTCCAGTCATGGCTTAGTATTGCAAACTGGGAGATCTTAAACAGGCTACTGATATCTGAGCCTCAGTTTCCTCATCCTTAAACAGGAATAATATAAATGTCTACTCTTGGAATTTGAGGAAGTACATGACACAAATAAACTAACTCAATCCGTGATGTATAGTAAACACTCATTACTAAATGTGGCCATGATATTTACTACATGGGACTGTTGTAAAGATGAAATTCAAAGAGAATAAGTATATTATATGCCTTGGTAATATCAGGTATACAATGGTTACTGTTGTCTTTATTTGCTTCTTGAAGTGCATTATTCCATTGCATATAAACACAGATTTTACATTTTGAGTTGTGCAAATATCAAGAACTTAGTGTTTGTAGTAACTGATACTATAAATCAAGTATTGTATCTTAAATTACATTAAAGTACATGTAAAGGTCAAAGACTTTTAAAACAGTATGATTGAAATGTAAAATCAAGATATTTCTAACTTAAATATACATAATCCTATAATTCAAGTTGTTTTCTCTAGGGTTAACTGATGGAAATTTCTGTAAATTGTATTTTATATTGCTAAATCTATCACTGTACATTATACTAATATAAAACCTTATCCTACAAGGATCACGTTCCTGAAAATGTTCTGTAGTAAGAGCATATAAAAGTCAAGAAAAAGCGTAATGAAGACTAAGATCATCAGAACACATGAAAGCCCTTGTCAATTTTTGTTATATTTACCAAATCAAAGAGAATGAGCTAACATTCTTTAAAAAAAAGCGATGACTCTACATCTCAAATCAATAATAACAGCAGTTATAAGAATGCATTTCATTCATCCTACCTTGTTCACCAGAAACTTTTTAGGAGTCCTACTTCACTAAAATTTCAGTAAGATGCTTTGAAATGTGTTTTGCTTTGTTTCATCAAAGTGAGATAAGAGCCAAGGTTTAAAGAGACTAACTTGGTATCATATTCCAAATCAATAAATTTAGCACCAAAGTGCAAGTCCTAGGCACCACAAGCTACAGGTTACTTCCCCATTAGTAAGTGAATGATTCCCTGAACACAAGTAAGAAACAAAAGGAATGGACATACAAAATTTGTAACAAATCCATGTAGAGAGCAGTTTTAGAAAGCCACATACTGTACTTCTGGTCATCATATGCAAGAGAGTAAATCACTTTAGAAAAGGAAGACAACTAATAGTATTAAATTAGTATATGAACAGTCGAAAACTGTTCTTCATTTGAAAAGGATAAAGACTAACAGCATCTTCATCTGTAGAGTCACTAAAGCTGAGATTTGATGTACACGTGCAAAATCTTAAATGACTGAAATGGTTACTTAGAATAGAAAACACCAAAACAAAGAAATACTGTAACACAATACAAGGTAAAATTATGAAATGTGTTTTCTCCAAAAAGTGACCCAGGCTGAAAGCACATGTAAGTAAGTAATGTCTATTTACTTGAACATAAATTTTCTAAGGTATGATATTACAAATCAGATACAGGAAGCAAAATAAACAAGCTTTTGCAAAGTAAATAGCATGAAATCTATTTGTAAAGCTGAAGCGTTTAATTCATTTTATGAGCTCCTCAGGCTCTTACCAAGAATATACTGAAAGATAGAAGATTCTTGTTTTATTGTCTTCTAAGCACTGATTATTATTTGAAATTATCTTGTATTTATTTTATGCTTTTGCCTATCTTTTATGTCCACAACAGGAACCAACCCATCTAAAATAGCACCAAGCCTACAATGCTGTTTAAGGAATGTAACAGTCATTGAATTAATGAATAAATAAAATCCAAGCTGCTGGGGATGTAGCTCAGTGGTAGAGCACTTGCCTAGAAGGCCCCAATCAGACTAGACACAAAGGGAGGGGGATAAGGGAGGAAAGAGAGGGAAAAATTATTTAAAGAAATTAACAATTTCAAGAGTGCAGGAAGTGACAAGACTACAGCTTTTAGACAGTTAAAAGGATGATTAGTAAATGTTATGAACTCTAAGCCTACCATTCAATGCCAGAGGTAAAGTAGATAAATTCCTTAAACAACATAAAATATAAAGCTCAACCATAATAAAATAATGACTTAAAAGCCCCATATCAATTAAAGAAACTGAACTCATAGTTCTAAAACTTTTTCAACGAAGAAAACTCCAGGCCTAGATGGTTTCACTGGTAAATTCTTCCAAAAATTAAAGAAAAAAAAAAAAACATTCTACACAAACCGATTCACAAAACTGAAAAAGAAAAATATACTTCTCAGCTTACTTTATGAGCCCATCATTAACCAGATGCCAAAATCAAAGATATTACAAAGAAAACACTATAGAAGAAGAATCTCTTCTATACATGAACACATGTAAAACTTCTTGAAAACCAAACCAAACCAAAACTTCCAGTCTATCATGTCCAACAAAAATATAAAAAATAAAAAATACATGTGACCAAGTAGGGTTCCTTCCAGGAATATAAGGTTGGTTTAATATCCAAAAATTCAAATCAACGTAATTCAACATCTGTCTAAACTAAAAAAGAAAAAAAAACATACAAACATCAGTAAAGAAAAAGCACTGAACAAAATCCAACATTTATTCTTTATCTTTTAAAAAACTCTCAGTAAACTAACAATATAAAACTTGCTCAAGGGCCAGTGAGATGGCTCAGCGGTGTAAGCGCCTGCCTGGCAAGCGTGAGGGCCCGAGTTCGACTCCTGAAACCCACATACAAAGAAAGGGCCGGTGATATCACTCAGCGGCACGGGCGCCTGCTGGCGCGCGAGGTCCTGAAGTTGACCCCTGGTACCCACAAAAAAAAAAATAAAATAAAATAAGAAAATAAAACTTGCTCAAGCAGATGAAAGACATCTACAATAACCCTTGAATTAACATGATATTTAATAATGAAAGTCTGAATGTATTCCCCCTAAAATGAGAAGCAGACCAAGGGTACAGTCTCACTACTTCTAATCAATATTTTTTTGGATATTCTACACCACTGCAATTGGGTAAGGAAAGGAAACAAAAAGCAACTAGATTAGAAAAAAGTAATTCTGGCTTCATGTACATGATAATGACTGTCCATGAAAAAAACTTCATGAGATCTACAAAAAGACCTCCTAGAACAAATAGGTAAGTTCAGTATAAACTAGCAAAGAAAAATAAAACATTGAAGTTTAAAATGTATCATTTAAAATAGCATAAAAATAAATACATATGATAAATCTGACAACTGATATACAAGGCACTAATAACTACAAAATATCACTCAGAAAAACTTTAAAAAGCTTAATGGAGAGAGATACCGGTTCATATCTTAGAAGACAAAATATTTTTAAGATGCCAATTTCCCCAAATTGATCCATAGATTCAAAACAATCCAAACTAAAATCCCAGGAGGACTTTTTTGGGATAAATATTGACAGGCTGATTCTAAAATTCATATGTAGTAGCAACAACCTAGAACAGCAAAATAACTTCAAAAAATGAGTATCAAGTAGGAGAACTAGCATAGCCCAATTTCAAGATATAATTATAGAGCCAGAGTACTCAGGACAGGGTGGTTACGGTCATCAAAACAGATGAAACAGAACCAAGCCAAAAAACAGACCCTGGCAGATATAACATGTGATTTTTCCATACAAAGGCAATTCAGTAAAGAATCATCTTTTTAACAAATGTAATTGGTGCAAAACAAAACTACTTCAACACTGTACCACATAAAAATTTAACTCAAAATGTAAAACCTAAGCCTATAAATCTTCTAGAATATAGGAGAGAATCTTTGTGACCTGGCATAGGAAGAGTTACTAGTATAACACTAACAGCACAATCCATAAAAGAACAAACAGGATAAAGTAGACTTCATCAAAATTAAACACTTCCTAAAAAGAATTTTTGTTTTTTTTTTTTTTGTTTTTTTTTTTTAAAGACAACAAGTAAACATTCTTATATATTAACAAACTCAAGAATTAGAGAATGTATAAATACCTTTTGGAGAAAAACATTACTCAGTATAGGATTAAGCCATGTAAAAAGCTAGGTAAAAATAGAAGACTAAGGAATGGAATAGTCACAGTGAAATTGCATTTTCATATTAGGGAGACAATACGATGTTTACAAATGTGCATCTGGTTTATTTCACTTGTGAGTATTTTCTCGAGTTGCATCCATTTACCTATAAAAGTTTCCAGTTTATCTTTCTTTATGGCTGAGTACTACTCCATTGTATAAAAGTACCACATCTTTTTTATCCATTCCTAGGTTAATGGGCATCTAAAAAGAATTTTGGGAGGATGAAAAGAAAAACTACTGACTAGGAGAAATTTTTGCAAAGCAGATATCTGTATCCAGAATATGTAAGGAACTCTCAAAACTTCAAAAATAAGAAAACAGCTCAAATACCGGGCAAAAAGAACAGACATTTCGCCACAGACATACAAACAAAATAAGCATAAAATTATGTTTAACATGATTAATCATTAGGAAAATGCAAGTTAAAATCCTAGCAATAATACTAAGTACCTATGAGAATGGCTGAAATTAAAAAGATTAACATTAAATATTAACATGGATGTAGCAGAACAAAATCTATCCTGTACTGCTTGTGAATATAAAATAGTAGTACCTCTTTTTTTGGCAGTTTCTCTGTTCTTAAAAAAAATTAAATATACACATACTATATGATCAAGCCATTCCACTCCTGCCTCAGCCTCCCAAGTGCTGGGATTACAGGCATGCACCACTACACCCAGCAACTATTGGAACTTACTGAACTAATAACATAGTTGAATCTCAAAATAATGAATAAGACAAAAAAGAATGAATATTGTATGGTTCAATTTATATAAAAGTCTAGAAATGCAAACTAATCTACAGTGATATAGATTATCAGTTGCCTACAAGGGATGGGAGGGAATACAAAAAGGGATAAGGAAACTTTGGGGGCAGTAAATACGTTCACTATCTTTTTTTTTTTTTTTTTTTTTTTTACGTGGGTACCGGGAGTCGAATTCAGGACCTCGCGCTTGCCAGGCAGGCGCTTATGACGCTGAGCTATATCACCGGCCCTATGTTCACTATCTTGATGTAAACATGTGTAGGTGTGCATGCATATGTGACAAAACTCATGAAATGAACATTTTAAATATGCGTTTATCCCATGTCACTTACAACCCCAATAAAGCTGCTAAAATAGAAATACAAATTTAAGAACCTATTACCAAAATACATTAAATTTAAGGCCATAAAACAAAGCTAACAAATTTAAAAGAAGTGAAATCACATCAAGTATGCTCTTGGACAATAAGATAATTAAACTAGAAATCGATAACAAAAGTTTCTGGAAAATCTTTAAACATCTGGAGATTAAACGATATATTTCTTAATGCATAAGTCAAAGAGGGAAAGTTAGGAATATTCTGAACTGAGCAACAACAAAAATGCAATATACAAAGATTTGTATTAAAAAAGATGCCAATTCTCCCTAAATTGACCTATAAACTGAATGCAACCCCTAATTAAAATCTCGGAATTTCACAGAAATCTCAGAATTTGCTGCCTGGCAAGCGTGAGGTCCTGAGTTTGATTTCCGGTACCAAAACAAACAAACAAACATACATACATCTCAGAATTTTAGCTGGGTGCAGTAGTGCAACCTGTAATCCCAGCATTCTGGTAGCCTGAGGTAGGAGGATCACAAGTTGGAGCCCAATCTGGCCCACTTAGTGAGATCCCCGGTCTCAAAGTAAAAACCAAATGGGGGCCGGCAGTTGTAGCTCAAAGCAAAGGCCCTAGGTTCAAGCCACAGTACAACAGAAAAAAAAAAGAAAAGAAAAACTTTCAGCACATTTTGTGGATATTAAAGTAACAAGCTGATTTTAAAATTTACATGGAAAGGCAAAGAAATCAATAACCAAAACAATCTTCAAAAAAAAAAAGGGAATTTGTAAGACTCACCTACCTGATTTGAAGACTTATTACAAAGCTATGGTAAATAAGATAGATATTAAGATAAAGACAGGGCCGGTGAGATGGCTCAGTGGCGTAAGCGCCTGCCTTGCAAGCGCGACGGCCCGAGTTCGACTCCCGGAACCCACATACGAAAAAAGGGGCCGTTGATAGCACTCAGCGACACGGGTGCCTGTTGGCGCACGAGGTCCTGAGGTCGACCCCCCGGTACCCACAAAAAAAAAAAAAAAAAAAAGATAAAGACAGACATATAGATGAATACAACATAATAGAGTCCAGAAACAGTCCCACACAAATATGATCAATTAATTTTTAACAATACATAATGGCAATTAAATGGAAAAATACAGACTTTTCAACAAATGGTGCTGGAAAACATAGAGAATCATATACAAAAAAGATGAACTTTGACCATCATACCTAAATTAACTTAAAACATATTACAGACCTAAATGTTAAATGGAGAAGAGACCAAAGGGGAAAATCTTCATGACTTCATTTATGAAATTCTTAAATATGACACTAAAAGAACAACCAATTTGTTTTTTTAATGATAAGTTGGACTTTAAAAACTAGTTCTGCCAAAGACATTAAGAGAACACAAAAGGTAAGAGATAAGCTATAGACTAGAAAAATTATACTTCCCCCATTTGACAAGGAATTTTTAGTTCTGTTGTGTTGTGCTGTGGTTTTGTTTTGTTTTGCTTTGTTTTTGAAACTATGTAGTTTATAGAGACTGGCCTTGAACTTGTATCCAATACTCCTGTCTCAGCCTCCCGAGTGCTGGGATTACAGGCCTGCACCACCATGCCTGGCTTAGTTGTGATTATATTAAAAGCTCTCAAAATTCGACAAGAAATAATTTTTAAACAGGCAAAACATCACGTTTTGTTTTGTAGTGCTGAAGATGAATCCAGGGTCTCACACATGCTAGGTAAGCGCTCTACCACTTAACTTCATCTAAAGTATGCCTTTGGTTCTGACATGCATTGGATTGCCTGAGGCAATTTTAATCATGTAAGAGGATTTTACATTTCCAATGAGGAGGCTAGGGGTTTAGCCTCTTAAAATACTAGTACCTCCAAAGCAAAGGTTCTTAATATGGAGTATCTCCACAGAACTCTGGGAGCCCATGAAAATGGGTGGAATGAAAATTCATCTTCATTTTTTAACCTTTAGCTGAAATGTACTGTATTTCCTTAGGATGTGAATGAATGTCATGAACTGCAGTGACTGAACAAGACCCGTGCCTTTATCACTCATAGAAATCAGATTCTTCCTATCATATATTACTCCATGGGTCTGCTATCTTATTTTGTAGGCATTAAAGAAACAGATTCATAAATCACACATCTGAAATTTTCTGTATTTGATGAATATTTTATATAATTGATTTCCTCTGTAACCCTATGTATTTTATACATTGAAAATACATTAAATAACTTAAAATATATACAAAAAATTATTCTAAAATAGCATTCATAAGCTAGACTACCAAAATCAATGCAACGAATAAAAAGGTTAAAAAATTCCAGCTCTAAATTATTCTGCCTGTCTTTAAGAGTTCCTCTTCCAGCCAGTGTATGCCTGTAATCCCAGCACCCTGGGAGGCTGAGGTGGGAAGATAGCAAGCACACCCTGGGTAATTGAGACACTTAGTCAGACCTTGTCTCAAAATAAAAAATAAAAAGGCTGGGAATGTCGATGAGTGCAAAAGCCCTGAGTCCAATCCCCAGTACTGGGAAAAAAAATGTTTCGCTTTTTCCGAGGCCTCTGATACATTTCATACGCCCATGAAGTATCACCCTTCATGGTTAAATAATAGTTTACACATACCACAGGAAACGCACAGTCTTTTTTTGCCTAAGCAGTAGTTATATTTCTTTATGCTCACTAGATAGTAAAGTCTATATAAAATTAAATGTATAAGTAAATGTTGCATCCAGTCATATATATATGGAAAGAGAGTGCTCAAACCTAATACCACAGAGCTAAGTGAAATGCTAGGAATACAGATGGAATGAGCCCGAAAACTCAACCCCTCTTATGTATCAAATAAAAGGGGGTTAGTGAAGGCACATCAACAAAGGTTTTAAATTGAAAGGGATGTGTGGAGAAGTGGAAGATATTTACCTCTGTTTCCTCAACTCACTTGTATATACATTGCAAGATCTTGTGTTACTTATTTTTAAACTAAGAAATAGAGGATCTCAAAACAATCACAAAAAAAGCGGGATCTCTAAAGTTTCTAAGGTGTTAAGGCCCTCAGGTTCTTTGCATTAAATGATAGCAATTTTACCAACTTCAGTGAGATAAAGCAGTAAGTATTTAAACAATGGGAATACCTAAGTAGTAAAAGGGAATCTAAACAAAAAGGCCAGCAACTACAACTATGGATGCAAAGACCACTAGAGACAAGGAAAAGAAAAAGTTTTCTGTGGTCTATAAGTGATTTTATGACAACTATGAAAAAAAAAAAAAAAAAAGATATATTAGAGAAAAATAAATATTACGGATATTAAATATTACAAAAATAATTCTATCATAAGACAGTATTTCCTTTCTATCAATAAAAAGTATTCGCTAAAATATTTTACTGTATAATCCATATTTCATTATTATTTGGTGAGGAAAGGTTGCGTTACAAAACCATTCAATTTCAACTTAAAAGTATTTCATTTTTATATGTGCAAATACCATTTTAAAAACAATTTTAACAAGCCAAGAGCAGTGACATATGCCTGCAATCCCAGTTACTGTACTTGGAAGGCTGAGTCAGGAGATTTCAAGTTCAAGGCCAGCCAGAGCAACTTAGTGAGATGCTGGCTCAAAAAAATAAAAAAAGCTGGGGATATAACTCAATGGTAGAGTGCTTGCCTAATAGGCACAAGGCCCTGGGTCAATCCTCAGTACTGGGGGGGAAAAAAAAAAAAAGGTATTCAGTCTGTATTAATTTACCATATCTCTATTGACATTTTGAGGATTTTTTATTATAAGCAGTCAAAATTATGACTTCAATTTTTCTGATTAGAAAAGTCTATGTTCTATGCAGTAATTACAGAAAGCTTATACAAAAAAAGAATTTTCTATAATCTTATTAATTTACAAATAATCACTGTAATCAGCTTTTTTCTATGGGTACTAACTTATTAGTAATAATGCTATTATCAATATTTATTAACCACTTCCTTTAGCTATTTAGCTAAAAGCTTTACAAATATTTTATCCTTACACCAATCCTTTTCAAGTAGCAGGTGAGTATTACTATTTTACAGTCGTATCAACTAGGGTTTAAAGAGGCTAGCAAAGATATCTGAGGTCACAGGGATAAATGGTAGAGCTGAATTCCCTGAATCACTACACTGTACCACCATTAGTGCATATATAGACAATGCTCTATTTGTCTTGTTACTCCTAAATAATTTCAGATGTTCTATAATTTTTATATGGCTACCTATAATATTGAGATATATAATATTTATGTAATCACTACTACGAGATCAGTATTTTTGAATAGTATTCAAAATAATGTAGTTTTTGGTTTTTTGTTTTCTCTTGTTTCATTTTGAGACAGGTCCTCATTATGTAGTTCAGGCTGGCCTTGAACTCACTATGTAGCCCAGGCTGGCCTCCAACTTGCAGCAATTCTCCTGCCTCAGCCTCCTGAGTGCTGTGATTACAGGCGTGCGCCACCACGCCCAGCCAGAATTACGTAGTTCATTCAAAACAAAAACTTAAAACTACTTAAATGCACAACTTAATTACTTCTAAATTTAAATTAAAATATATAATTCAACTTACTCTTTTACTGAGGCAAATAACTGGCCACATACTGCAACCTAAAGTGCAGCAGCAACAAAGGCAGCCACAAAGTAGCCAACGTACATTAACAGGAAGGTTCTTCTTAAGACAACTATTAACTCTGTTGATGCTGGCTTTAAATTCTTCAGGGGCTACCTACAGAAAAAGTTTAAAAAATAATAACATGTCAATAAACGTGTTTCATTAGCATACATGCTTTCTAAATTGCTATGAAAATTTTTTAATTTTAAGACAAATCAACAATAAGTAAATAATTGAAACACTCACTTTTCCAGTTAATGAAGAAGGAAATTCTGATTCAAATTTGTTGCTCAGTCCAAATCTATTTTTTAAAAAATAAGAATATGTTATTATGTATCACTGTTGTTAAAAAAATTATACCATTTAACTTAATAAAGGTCAAGTAAACAATGTAGATTCATATACAGAGGAAGGCTGAGACACAATGAAAGTCTGAGACACAAAATCATTATAATAAGCAATTATGAAATCTAACAAGCAATTATTTTAGCAGTTGAATCCAGACTTTCATATAACATTGAAAAGCTGAATGTTAACTAATCAGCAATACATAAATAAAAGACCAGACAATTCCTTTCATTTGAACTACCACCTATAATTTCAAAGCGTATTCTTTTTCAGTTTTCTGTAACTTTCTTTTCCCTGACTTTGGGTCCACAGTTTGGTATACTTTAAAGAGGCAGTAAAAGTGAAGGGGAAACAGTGCACATTATTTTAACAGATAGGCTAGCAAAATTTCTTAGCTTTGAATGTTACTGGTAAGGATAAGCAATGGATGTAAGTTTTAGTAGTTACCCTGGGTAAACACAAGTAATGAGAAGGGAAAATGTAGTGAAGAAAGCAGAAGTAGAAAGAAAAAAGGAGAGAAATATAAACAAAAAAAAGCAGGGACTGACAAAGTAGGAAGAATTGTGTTGGTGCCTTTCAATACCTATTTCACTGTAGAGGGTATAAAAGAAAATATAGTTATCTACTATATCTGTATCTACTCTTCTTGCCTAAAAGATCTTTTCTTGAATCATGGCTGAAATACTATATGGCTTTAGAATTGATAAAGCTATTTTCAAAGTTAATAAACTTAACCCACTTTGCTCTTAACTATTAGAAATCTAGTACTTGGAGAAAAGTGAATTCATTCAAATCACAAATACTGTGTACCTTCTATATAACATGTCAGGAGACCCTACAATAGGAGGCTTTTTTTTTTTTTTTTGCTTTTTAAGAAATAATGTACATAGCCAAGCATGGAAGTGTACACCCATAATCCCAGCACTTGGGAGGCTGAGACAGGAGGAACTCATTTGATGCTAACCTGGGTTATATAAAGAGACAGTCTCTCAAAAGAACAAAAAGAAAAAAGAATAATGTACAAGGTTATTTTATTTTTATATAACGAGATAATTTTAAAAGTTCACATAATATACTAGGCAAAACTTTGAAGGAGGACTGCAACTTGACACCTAGTTCTAAATGGAGTCTTAAAACAGACCTGTTGTACTCACACTCTTCCGTTTCACTACAGCCTCATTCCTACAAACTGTAGCCATAACTCAAAGTGTAAAACACTCTAATCTGTTATCCCGAATTTTCATCTTCATCCAATTCAGACTCTCCTTTCTCGACATATGCTCCACTTTAAAAATACTTTCCTTTGGAACCCCTAATAGGTTGATCTGCTGCTACCAGGAAATTCCATCTTCACTTAAAAAAAAAAAACACAAAAACAAACCAAAACAAAACCTTAACTAAAAATCCTGTTGAAATGCCTCTTCTTTAGAAATTCTCTTACCTAGTCTGAGAAAATTCACCTTCATCCAATTCACAAACACAGTGTATTCACTGTGATACACTCAATATTCTATCATCTCTGAAATTTTAAACTATAAAATTCTCTTACCACTACTAACCATTCATTTTTCCCATCCTGACGAAATTTTTTAGTTTCTGTTTGTAACTTACTGCTTCCCACATCTCTCAGGGGCAGCCTATGACTCCATTTCCTTCTTTATCTGCCAGAACTACATAATCCATTTTTTTTTTTTTAAAGACAGGCTCTCCACTAAATTGCCCAGTCTAGCCTTGAACACGTGTCATCCTCCTGCTTCAGCATCAAACTGCTGGGATTATAGGCATGCACAGCCATGCCCAGACATTGCCAATCATTTTGACCACACTCCAGCAACCATCTCTACAGTGTTTTTGACACCCCAGGGCCAATTAAACTGTTCACTTTTCTCACTTCAATTCCCACTGGCTGAAGCTACGAGGGAAAAAAAAATCACATAACTTATTATTTCTACCTTCAGTACTTATTATTACTAAAGCAATCTTCATTTATTTCCTAATCATTTACCTTTTCCATGCTCCACAGTTGTTGCTCTTCTCTTTATGTGCTCAACTTAATTCTCAAAACTTACATTTTTTTTTGCAGATAACCATAGCTGGTAAGTCCAAGAGAAAAAAGTTCATCGAACAAACTGCTTTACCTTGCCTCCCTTTGGTTTTTGTCTTTTTAGTATCTTTTCCTTCTTTCTTAGTGAAGGAAAGCTTCCGCTTGTTCCCAACTGTATCTCCTTTAGTTTCCTGCAACCCCACTGTATTTCTCCCTCTCTACCTACAAACCCACGTAAGACTTCCCAGACTGAATGTTTTATATGTGTTTTTCTTCTCCCTCAGTGTATGATGGCATTCATCTCTTTTCCTGCTTCAATGTCTTGAAAGAGTTCTTTACATTCGTTATCTTTACCTCAGCTCCCATTCATTATTCAAACACTACAATCCAGGCTTTCTTCTACACTATTTCACTAAGAAACTGCTCTCATCGGAGCAGTTGAAAACAACTCTTTTCAGCAAGTCCTCTTTCACATAGTATGCTTTCTCCTAGCAAAGAGCCTGAGCATCAGAATGTCTTACTTGGCATGGGCCACAGCAAATACTTCCTTTGCTATGTCTTTCATCTCTGCCAAAGCTTTTCCTTTTTCTTTTTTTAAATCTAGGCCAGCCAAACAACAGTGTCAGGTAAAGTTTTAGCAAGACTATCTTACTAAATGGATAGGAAAAGCTAATATAACTGCAAAAAGCTAATACAATTACAAAATGTCACCTTTAATTTTGTTTAATTTTCAGTACTAGAGCTGAACTCAGGGCCTAGCACATGCTACAGGCTAGGCAAACACTTTACCAATGAACTACATTTCAAGTTCCTTTTTATTTTGAGACAGGGTCTCACCAAATTGCCCAAGAGGCCTGGAACTTACAATGGTCTTGTCTCAGCCTCCAAGTAGCTGGGATAACAGGTGTTTCCCACTTCAGGGGTGCGATATAAATCGCTCAATCTTGATACCTTACTTCTCCCCCACCCCCCATTCTCCCGTTTGGTAGGAAACAGAAAATGTTATAATGAAAACAGGATATATGTTTCAGTGTCAATTAACATTGTAAATTACTCCTTAAATATAGCAAAAATAACTTTGTTCTAAGATAAAGTACAATGGCCTGGGACAGTATTGGAAATGCCAAATTTCATCCTATCAAATGATAACCTGATGTGCTTCAATGAAATGTAATGATTTCTACAAGCTAAATTCCTCTCAGATTTTAATGACCTGCCATTTTCTTAATCTAAAAAGATAGAAGTAGCACTTAATAATTTAAAATGATCTAAAATGTACCAATAAAATCTGATCGAAGAAAAAAATTTTTAAATAGAATAATATGACTCAAGTTAGGTAGTATATTAATTCAGTTATCTAAAAGACTAACAAAATTGTTAAAAATATGTTAGCAAGATCTTAAGATGGAAAATATATACTGTCAGTGGAATTATAAATTGTTACCACCATACTCCAGAAATAAATTTGGCATTAAAAATATTTATATTTTTGTCACGGTGAATTTTCTTTTAGAAATGTAACCTAAAAAATAACCTGAAGCCCAGTGTGGTGTTGCAAGCCTGTAATCCCAGCACTTGGAAGGCTGAGGCAGGAGGATCTCTGTAAGTTTGGGGGCCAGCCTGGGCTACATAGTATTTTCAAGGATTGCCTGAACTACATAGCAAGACCCAGTTTCAAAAAACCAACAACAACAACAACAAAAACCTGAAATGTGGATAAGAATTTATGCACAAACAAGTCACTGAAACTTTACTCGAAAAATATTCACAACATTGCAAGAATGGTTCAGTTATAGCATCTCAACAGAATATTAAGACCTCTAGTAAAAGAAATTTGCAAATAACATGAAAAGTACAAAATTACTTAACCATGATCTCAACTCTATTAAAGAAAAAAATTTATAATCTGACACAATCTTTGAGAATCTAATCTGATAGGAGATAAAAAGGATCTTTAAAAATATTCCTACCCCCACCTGCAGGCCAGCTGACCCAGTAATTTTACTTCTAGAAATTTTCTACTTTCTAGAAGAAAATGGTTTCACAGGGCATGGTGATGCATGCCTATAATCCCAGCACTCGGGAGGCTAAGGCAAGAGGATCGCCTGAGTTCGAGGCCATTCTAAAGTATTAATCAAGTATTCTGTAGCATTGTTATGGAAAGGGAGTTTTAAAGACAGTTGTTTCATAATATTTTTAAAAATAGAACCTATTTTTCAGTAATGGATAATGGTTGCTAAGTAAATACTTCAAATCAGTTTATAACATGGAATACCACTGCAATTTTTTTTTTCTATTAGAATTTTTTGCTTGGTATTAACTACGTA
Source organism: Erethizon dorsatum (assembly GCA_028451465.1). Lineage (NCBI taxonomy): Eukaryota > Metazoa > Chordata > Mammalia > Rodentia > Erethizontidae > Erethizon > Erethizon dorsatum. Next base: position 58,814,044 of record CM051836.1, on the reverse strand, counting down.
TTTTGTTATAAGAGAAGTTTAGGTTCATTAACCAAGTTTTCTTGAATGCATTTCAATCTTCTCCATAATTCAGGTCCATATAATCCTCAGTCCTTTTTCCTTAGGTTTTTAAGTCTTCTATGTTTCTTGTTATCTTCTCATATTAATGTCTTTATACTTCATTACTGCACTGTCATTATGAATTAAGGTTAAGTTTTGAACTTTTGGAGATTCTATCTTTTAAATACAGAACTACAAGCATCTGATTGTTTCAACTGGTTTTATCTTTAGCCTAAAGTATTTGTTTAATATTTATTTCCCCTGCTTCTGGATTGGAGTGCTATTTTTAATAATAAAAGATTTAAAACAATAGAAATCTCTTATAATTACAATCTGAAAAGGCATCACAGTTGAGAAGCATGTATACTAAAGAAAGTAGCCTGTTACTGTGAATGCCTAACTAGGGGGCTCCCTGCATTCTGGCTGGTTGGACTACATATGGACATTTGCTTTAAGTACAGCTAATCCCTGGGCCAGCGAGCAGCAGATGGAATGGTGGAGTCCAAAGGAACTGCCCAACTTAAGACAACCTTAACTCAATCATATCTTCTCTCTTGAGGTACCTCTCTTGAGGTAATCTACAAGACAAACAGTTGATTAACATGGACAAGAGCTGAAATACAGAGAAAGGGCTTCAAATGAAATCAGTATACAGTGAAGCCATGAATAACTGAAAGTCAAAAACTAAGCAGAAACTATGAGGTACGGGGAAAAAATGGTCTGCCAGTTCACGCTGCAACAGCGGAAGCTGGAACTGAAAGTAGGTGAATCACTGTGACAAAGCACTGAACTAGGGAGCAGAGGGCACATGATGCTGAGAAAAGTGAGACAACCGGGAAAGCAGAGCAGCACTGCATCCACCAGCACTGCCTCTGAAACGTAACTTCCCAGCCTCCTGAAGCATGGTTAGACCGTGGCAAATCTTCCTGTCTTCCTCAGTCCCCAGGCATTCTTACAATAAACTTCCACTGCTTAAGGCCAGTTGGGTGGTTCAGTTCTTTGAAATCTAAGGGAGCCTGTTAATTCATACCTTTTAACAATCTGCAAGGATTGTGGCAAATGCTCCCAATATGATGTTAAATACAGAAAAGAAACTAGTATGTCTCAATTTTTTATAAAAATACTTACACACAAACAGAAAGGCAAAAGTTTAATCCATCAAAATATGAATAATAGCTGAGCTGATTGTACATGCCTGCAGTTCCAGCTACTTAAGAGGCTGAGGTGGAGGATGATCTGAACCCACTAGTTTAAGACCAACCTGAGCGATATACTGAGATCCCATCTCAAGAGAGAGAGACAGACAGACAGACAGAGAGACAGACAGACAGACAGAGAGACAGAGACGGAGGGAGGGAGGTTAGGTGGGAGGGAAGTTAAGCCTAGGTGATGAGACTTTAGATACCATTCATTTTTTATTTTCCACAATTTCTCTAATAACACATATCAGTATTTAAATCTAAAGACTTCTAGAAAGAATGAAATACTAAGAAGAATACATCAAAATATATGGCCTTAGTCTCCTGGTAATTATGGGGATTTCATTTTCTGCTTTACTGGGAAATATACTTTCTCAATTTTTAAATAAGCTTGTTTTTCTTTATAATTAGAAAAAAGATTAAACTGAAGAAAATTAGATGATGAAAGGGGTTTGTTTTTAAGTCAGAATAAGGAAATATATGTGCATCTGATGTGCCTAGATATAGAGAGAATTCTAATTTTAAAGTATACTTTATGAGTATTTTTTAAGGGATATTTCAAAGCATAAGTATACTATAAAGAACTCACAAATTAAAGGGAAAACTACTTTTTAATTGCACACAGCAGAATCTCAGGATTTGAGAGCTAGATGAGACCACAAGTTAGTCCAAATACTTTATAGATGAAAAAATTAATGCATAAGATGACTAATTAATATGGAGGATCTACGCTAGCTCCTCTAATAACTTTCTCTATAAGAACAGAAAATATCCACTTGAAATAGAACATTCTAAATTTAGAAAATATTTCAGAATGGGGGAGCTTCTTTGTCCACCAGTAGAAATTATAAAATTAAGACTAATACATAACAACATATTAATGTTTTTGTAGGAGCTAGAAAAAAATGTGTTTTTGAGCTTTTTACATTTGTACCTAAAATCCCAAAATATTTTAGTTTGCATTTATTTGAGTCTGTTACAAGGTTTGTGCTAATAACACACAAAAGACATAACTTTGTTGCTTTGGTTCAAACAGACACTCGAGCCAGACTGTCTAACTCGAAATCCTGACACCGCCATGTGTCACTTTAATCAAGTTAGCTACTTTTTCTGAGCCTCAGTTTCCCTACTCGTGCACTAGGGCTAATACTACTTACCTCCTTAAATGGGTTTATATACATAAAGCACCAATAATACGTGGCACAAGCCCTATGACAATCCTCAGCTACTTTATTATTATACAATAATATATAAATACCTGTCTTGGGCTGGTGAGATGGCTCAGTGGCTTAAGCGCCTGCCCGGCAAGCGCGAGGGCCCGAGTTCGACTCCCGGAACCCACATACGAAAAAGGGGCCGGTGATATCGCTCAGCGGCACGGGCGCCTGCTGGCGTGCGAGGTCCTGAGGTCGACCCCCCGGTACCCACAAAAAAAAAAAAAAATAAATAAATAAATAAATACCTGTCTTTTATTACAGTTACCATCCTTCTAATAAAGGAGGTTATCATTTGCATTTACTAACCAGTATGAATAGCCAGATAATTAGAGAATGTCAAGATCTCAATGACTTTACAAATATTCTCATTAAATGGCTTACCAAATAAAACAGTCGATGATCAAATTGGCTAATGTTAAATGCAAAGATTTCCCAACTTTTTACCAACCAAGGTCAGCAGGTGATATGGAGGAAACTGGGTACATAGGAGAAATGTTGGTTTCAAGAAAGCTAAGCATTATTAATGGGTTTAGATAATATGGTCAAGCAAGCATTTGGCCAGGTATCCAGACAGGTAAGGTGAAAATTGAAAAGCATAACAAAGTTATTATGGTGAAGGTGAAAGGCCAACATATTGGAGAAAATGCTTGAATTATTAGGGCTGGGGTGTTGTTTGTGGCAGTGCTGGGGATGGAATTCAGGGCCTTGAGAATGCTGGCCAAGCACACTAAAACTGACCCACATCCTCAGCCTAGAATATCTAAATTCTAAAATACTGCTTTAGATATCAACTAGACATACTATGAAAGTAAATCTAGCTTTTGGTTTTATTTGCCTTAGATATGGCAACAGACCTCAGAGTTATATATGGCCCAAATATCACATGCTGTCCCTAAGTTTTGTTTCCCAAACACTGTTGGGTTCAGACTCTTTTTTTTTTTTTTTTTTTCTTTTGTGGGTACCGGGGGGTCGACCTCAGGACCTCGCGCGCCAGCAGGCGCTCGTGCCACTGAGCGATATCACCGGCCCCTTTTTCGTATGTGGGATCCGGGAGTCGAACTCGGGCCCTCGCGCTTGCCCGGCAGGCGCTTTAGCCGCTGAGCCATCTCACCGGCCCTGGGTTCAGACTCTTACCACAGAGGTATATCCTTAGCCCTGTCCCAAAATGTTTAGGGAGAAGAAAAAAAAAAGGAAAGGTTTTCTGAATTCATTGTACAGATGGAGAGCCGCTATAAGAAAAATGTTAAAACATCATTCTTGTCAAAAAAATTACTGAGAATTTTTCTCTTGACAAGAAGTTTGTCAAAAATTTGGACTTTCATCAAGTCTGGCTCAAGTTCTGACAGGAAGCACTATGAGAAAAGAGAAAGGTAGGTCACAATAAGGAACAGGCGGATGAGCTGTAAATTTAAACAGGAAGGATGGTAAGCCTTATCAGGAAGGCAAAAAAGATAGATTTGAAGATGAAGGACCTAGCCCCTGGATATCTGAGGGAAGTATTCCAGAAAGACAACCAGTCAGTGCAAAGGCCCTTAGCTAGAATTTGCCTGGAGTAAATCAAAGAACAGAAAGAAAGGAAGCTTGTGTCACTACAGCAGGGTAACTAAGTGGAAGAGAGGTAGAAAGGAAGTCAGAGAAGTAACCTTGGGCCTAATCACAGAAGACCCTGCAGGCAGTTAAGACTAAAAGAAATGGGTAGCCTCAGGAAAGCTGATACAGAAAAAAGACACAATCTGATTTATGTTTTTAAAAACCACTATGGCAGATGTACCAAGGAGATTGTAAAGAGAGAAAAGTAAAGGTGGTGATAGGGAAAGGTATTAAGGATAACAATGGTAACTCACATCATCAATTTAAGTGTCAAAAAGTGGTCAGACTTTAAAGACAGAGCTCATGGACTTCCTGACAGAATAGATGTAGAGATAGAGATATCAAGAATGTGTCAAAATCTTTTGTCTTAAACAAGACACTGGATCTGCTGTCAACTGGGGATAAGAAGGGTGCAGCTGAAGCTGATTTGAACGAAGGATTGTGAATTCAGTTTTAGGTAAGTGGACGCTGAGACCCTTAACCTGTATGAATACACAGAATTGAATCTTCCATGGGTATGAGAAGACCTAGGAACATATGAATTGGAAATTTTATACTCAAACTGAATACATGGGCTATGCAGATAGTAAATGAAGAAAACGCTTATTTCCTAACACTGCACTCTCAGCTCAATGGAATCAGATTTTTAGTTATTTTTGGAGATGATGAAATCATAACTCTGGAAGAAATCAACAGATTTTGACATTTACAACTGTTTTAAACTTATATGGCGGCCTCAATATTCATCTGAATATCCATGTAGCTCAAGGAGGAAGGGAAGGAGCCGAGTGTGCTCTGCCTGCCCAGAAGATAAACCCCTGGAGACGCACACGTGTCTGTCCTGGAGTAAAGCAAAACTTCCTAACCCTGACCACATCCTAAACAGCTTAGGTTCATTCAGCACTATGAGAATGCAATCTTACTCATGAAACCAGTGAAATCAAAGACTTACTTATATCAAATGTTAAATTTCCTGTGTCATAAACCACATCACAGTCTTATGATAGTCTAACATGAGCATTTTACTATTTTCAATGAAGACTGTATTTTCAATTATTAACAAATAGCATGTGTTGTTAAACAGTTATATAAATGTCTACCTACTAAAATTCAATGCATTACATAAATTCTGATTATATAGGGATCAGCTGATCTAACTTAACTACTTTAAATTACCTGGACCAAACTAGGAAAAAAAGATTTTTGTATATCTATTTAATACATATTTCATACTTACATAAACCTTATGAGCAAAACGATGGTTCTAAATTATGCTCACCTAAGAAAAATACATAGGTGAACTGGTTTCTAAAACAAACGCTATGGTTTGGATCTTGAGTGTCTCCCAGAGTTCTGTGTGTCTGAGGCTTGGTCTCCGGAGTGGCACTATTGGGAAGTAATGGAAACCTTAAGGGGTGGGGCCTAGTGAAAGATTTTCTGGTCACTGGGATCCAGGCTTCCCGGCCATGAGGTGAGTGTTTTTGATCCACCTCATGCTCTGAGAATGTACTGCCACAGCACAAGCAGCAGGGCCAATCAATCATGGACTAAACTTCCAAAACTGTAAGTCAAAATAAAACTTTTCTCCTTATGAGTTAATCACCTCCAGTATTTGCTATAGTAATGGAACGATGACTAACACAACAGACTACCAAGAAATATCAATTCAAATAACATTTACAATTGAACAGTTTAGAAAAGGCAAAGACAGAGTACACAGAACTCCTTTACCAAACTAACCAGACTCCATTATAAGTCTATTACAATCCAAGATCAAACAGAATAAGACAAGGAGCTCTCTTGCAAGAAGCTTATTCACTGATACACATTCACTTATCATCAATTAAAAAAAAAACCTAACAAAAAAATAAAATAAAACAGAGGTAAGTTACCCCAAAGTACAGCTCTAGCACAACTCTAAACCAGATAGCGGAATGTAAAAAGCTTAAAAAGAAAAAACAAAACTATGTTAGGATCCTTGTGAGAATATTTTAGCCCTTGTGGCTCCAACTTAGTTTTAAATGTAAGGTTTTTTTCCTCAACTGATGAACAAATGGATGTTAAGCACCATACATCTTACAGCTACAGCATACCACTTCATCAAGGTCCTTACTTCAAAACCTCATACATCTTACAGCTAGAGCATATCAATTTATAAAGATCCTTGCTTCAAAACCTATGATCGTACTGGAAAGCCCTCTCCACTTCTAGGCCATGCTGCTCTCTTGGTACATTAGCTGCCCTGTGGCAAAAGAACAGGAAGCAAAGGTGTCAAGACAGTTCCCAATCAATTAGTAAGGGCAGCCCGGGTCTTGGACGTCACCCTCCACAAAGCCAAAACAAACCACAAACACACAACTGGGGAATCTGATGGCAAATGTGGCCACTGCTTTGCTTTTCCATACCTCACAGGAAAACTGTAAAATTTGATGGTTTATACCAAATGTAATATGTCCTTTACCTAATGACCACCACTCTAGCCCAAGGCCATTATCACAGTCTCTTTATTTAATCCCTTTTAAAATCTTCTATGGTCCTTAGTGAACTCTCCAACCTCATTTCAAGGCTGTATACCCTTTGTTTTCCACATTTACAATAATACAAAAGTACCTGTTCAGTTCCTCTGGCAAACCAAGCTTACTTTGGCTTAGAATTTTGGCACCTGCTCTTCTCCAGACTTGGGGGGCTCCTCACGAGACTCTTTCATCCGACCTAAATGTTATTCTTCTTTACCATTATTTTCAATCAAGCACTCTATCAGTCACCTTTGTAGCAATTTCTCATACACAATTTGTCTATTAGCAGTAAACTCTATGAAGGCAGAAATTATGTGTGTTTTGTTCCTAACTACGTACCCAAAGCCCTGCATAATACCTGGTATAAAATGGGAATTTAATAAATACTTGTTAAATTACTTATCAGGAAACCTCAACAAGACAGCTGATAATCAAGAATTAAGCATAAAATATTGTGAGCAAACAAAATATCTAAAAAGCCCAAGTACAGTACTAAAATTTAAGCACCTAAATTCAGCATTCAGAATAAACCTTTTACTTTATACATAATTCTAGTAAAGTTGGCTGTTTCATTTTCAGATTTGAGAAGCTCTAAATGGCACTTTGGAGTTTCATGTGTGTGGGCTGTTGGCTTTATGTTTACCTTCTAATTGAAAATTAGCCCCAACACCTGAATTAGGTGGATATTGACCACCTGCAGGAATTAATCCATTAGAAGTGCCACTTCTCAATACATCAGTTCTACTGGCCTCAGAAGTGTCCATTACCTGATCCCACCACAGCTTAATGGAAGGAAACCGAAAACAAATAATTCAAGCCCTAATTATCACTATTATACTAGGAATCTACTTCACACTTCTCCAAACCTCAGAATACTTCGAAGCACCATTCACTATCTCAGATGGTATCTACCTGCTTTTGATCAAATGATTCCTTTAGTCACTCTGATAGTTCTGATCGACCCTCAGTATGTTGTTTTTAAAGTAGAAAAGGATATGTCATATTTTAGAGTTCCAACAAGATCATAAAGTTTAACCAAAACTGTACATGCAAAGACAAACATCAAAATATATGATAAGTAATAATTCGCTGAATGCCAATCCAGATCGTTAGATAAAGTCTGATCTAACACCTAACCTCTAACACAAATATCATCCCCTTCTGCAGAGGAGAAAAGTGAAGTTCAGAAAAGAATCTGTCTATTGAAACTAAAGTGGTACCTCGGTTCACGCATTTAATTCTTTCCAAGATTCTGGTCACAGACCAAATTGGATGAGAACAGAATCAGTATCAATGGTTAGGTTCAATGTTGACCTTTTGTAATGTAAGTAATTCGAAAGTAATCTAAGGTCTTATTAAAGATAAAAATTCTTAGATGTAGACACAGTGGGGCACACCTGGAGTCCAGCTACTCAGGAAGCTGAAGGGGAAAGATCACTTGAGACTAGGAGTTTGAGACTGGCCTGAAATCATCCCCCAAAATAAATAAATAATAAAATTCCTAGACTCTTCCCCTAAAGATTTTAGTTGGGTGAAAAGCCATCAAAAAAATCTTACACAGAAGATGACAGTGTGAGGATCTTAAAAGCATCTATTGCTACAAGCTATATTTAAAGTTTAATCTTATTGAAAATGAAAAAAAAAAAAATTTTTTTTTTCCAGCTTTTGAGACAGGGTCTTGCTGTGTAGCTCAGGCTGGTTTTGAACTCACTATGTAGCCCAGTCTGGCCTCAAACTCGCGGCAATCCTCCTGGCTCAACCTGCCTAGTGCTGAGACTACAGGTGAGAGTCACCATGCCTGGCCAAAATGGAAAAAAAAAAAAAAAAATCCTACATAGTAGATTAGAAACCTCAAGTATAAACATTTTAGAGAAAAAGATTCCTTCCAGAGAATATAGTTGTTTTATTCTCCTGGCCCTTTACCCTACTAACATTATAACACAAGTTGGAATTAAAGAGTAGCTGTCAAAATCAAAAATGTTTCTTTTCTTTTTTAAGGATTTTGGAGGGCATTTTATTTTAGAAACAGGGTCTCCCTATGTAGCACAGGCTGGCCTTGAACTCATGGTGATCCCCCTGCCTCAGCCTCCTGAGTGCTGGGATTACAGGTGTGCGCCACGACGCCTGGCTCTTTTTCTTTTTTCAAAGTACTATTTTTAAAATAATGCTATTGAAAATAATGTTATTATTTAGAATAGTGGTTGATTACTTACCATCATAAATAATTACAATTTACTTTTCACTACTCCCTGTATTCCACTTAGCCAGTCACATAAAATTTTAGACATTAGTCAATTTTACATTTCTTGGTAGGCAGAAATCCAACACCAAACTCTTTAAACTGAAACCTCATGTAAATTTTCACATTCAAACACAGCAAAACTTTGAAGCTTCAGTTCATTACCATATTTCTCATTTCCTTAAAAAGTTCAGCCATCATTTGGCTGATACATTAAAATGTTTAGCATTTCTTCTTCATATTACCAAAGATACGTTCAAAACCATACTCTAAATCAAGTTGATTTCCTCTCACACTATAAGGAATAGAAAAAAATTCTGGGAAAAAAGTACAGTAAGTCCCTGACTTAGGAACATTTGAGTGTCGAACTTTCACAGGTGTACTGTGTAAGACTCACTGTGTTGGATTACAAACAAATTTGACTTATGAACATTCTCCTGGAATGGAACTTGTGCCTGAGTCGGGGATTTACTACATCTTAATTTGACTATTTTCTCACCTATACCAAATTTCATTTTAAAACAAGAGGAGCCATTTAATTCTCCCAGTGTGACAGAGTGGTTCCTTTGGCGAGTCTGACAAGATCCAAAAAATGTAATTTCCTCACTCATTTAGAGAGTATTTTAGGACCTATAATATTCCAGACACATTAAATAGCAGAAAAATAAAGACCAATAAACATATGCTCTGCCCTCAAAGAACTTCACATTCTGCACAGACATATCACTAAGGACTTCACAATATCTTAAAACAAAAAGTTTAATCTTTAAAAACTGAATATGCCTAATTGGGCTCAGTAGTATGCACCTGTAGTCCTAACGCTAAGGAGATGGAAGTAGGAGGACTGCTAGAACCCAGAAGTTTGAGACCAGCCTGGGGAACACAGCAAAGTTCCATCTCAAAAATATTCTTTTTCTTAATAAATTTTTTTTGAAAGGAATACACCTTTTTTACATCATACTTAGTGGGTGAAAGAGGTGGGAATTATGACGTTTTTAGAAATCATTTAATTGAAGTGATTCTATAATTTGGGCAAATCATGCTCAGGTCTCTTATTGCTAATCACAGAATCTAGCAGCCGTCTTGAGATCCTGAAACATTCAAGACAGATGATATTTTACTGTCTCCTCCATTTGAAAGGTCAGTAAACACCATGGTGTTCCTGTGACATCTCTGTGCAAAGATCATACTATACCCCAAAATTGTTTTCAAATTTTTTCACTTCAAGTCACATTTCTAAATCTTTCATTTTCCACAGAATACCTAAGATGAACACAAGCAGGGTGATATCCCATAGCGACTACTAAAAACTAGTGCTAAAGGATAAGATATTATCTGTGGAGACAGTACCTTAGAAAAGAATACATGAAGACATGGTAATTTAGTGAAATCAGATGAGAATGACATTAGAAACAAACCTCAGCAAAATAACTTGGCTCTACGACACGACTTAAATTAAAAGTCAAAGGTTATACATACTCTAGAACTTCAGCCATAAGTATGATTCTGATACAGGAGAAGTATGAAGATGGGAGCAAATAAATGCAGTTATATGGCAGCCTGGCTGGGAAATAGGACCTCAAATTACTTTTTAAATTCTAACTTCTGGATTAACATATCCCTTAAAGTAAATATCCTTGTGAAAAACCAAAGTCTTCAATAAATGCTAAATATATTTTATAAATTTATTCTATAGGGTAAAGAATATCATAATTTAAAAATATTAACTAATCTGGCTATCACTACCTTAAAAGTGACTTTTTTCCTCATTTTCATTACATGGGAAATTAAAGAAATCTTTTAACTGAATTATCAATTCAAGCCTTTTAAGTTACATGTATATAAGTATTATGCAATAACCAGAATTTATCATTTCCTCATTTCCTTCCCTTCCAATACTACTTTTCCTCAAGATACGCTTTGTTACAAGATTTCTCCATATTGCTTCACACAAATCTAACCACGAAGAAAAAGAACAATGTCCAGAAAGAATATTCATCATGATACAAATACAAAGTAAATGTCTTATTTGGAGTCAATATAAAAATATTATATTAAATACCACTTTAAAGCAGAGTTTGTTTAGGCAAATTGAACATTTTATATCCTGATTACATTATTTATATATGATTATGCTCCAAAACTAACCTACACCTGTCTATGTGGTAGAAAAGGGAAGGCAGTTTACTTCTTCATATCATACAATAACATGTCATTCATGGCCTACGAGAATAGTAATATCTAAAATAAGGGTAATACCAATATATATTAAGGTAGAAAAAAAGTAGAAATACTCAACCTAAAGGCCTACTAAGAAGCTAAATCTGTGAAAAATATACAGATAGAGCTATATCCTTCCAGACTGCCCTGTATTACAGATGATTCAGTTTACATTACCATTTATGTTCACATTGGTATGGGCAGACTACTCTGATCAGGTCCTTATTGAAAAAAAAGGGGCGGGGTGATAAAGTTTAGATAGCCTTACTCTAACTGCTTTACAAGCTTTTCCTAAAGACAAGGAAAAGTAAACGTGCTTAACAGTTCCTGTAGCATGTAAGCACCAATTTCAAAACTGTTTACAGGTGCTAACTGGGCTACTCATTCCAGTATACCTGAAAATTACGCATGACAGAATCACGTAGAAACAGAATTTTATATTACTATTACTATATTTATCCGTGTCACCACAAAACACGCTTACACGTTCAGTGTACAAAGATTCTTCTCTCATTGAAATACTTCACACAGTAATTTAAGTTTATACAAATTGTTTATATGTGAAAAAAATTAAACTAAATCATTGCCGGATTTGAAAATGGAAGTTTATTGGTTTTGGGGGTTTTTTTGGTCGGACTGGGGATTGAATCCAGTGCCTTCACACTGAGTTACATGCTCAGACTTTTTAAATTTTGGGTCAGGGTCTTGCTAAATTGCCTTGGATCCTCTTGCCCCTGTATCCCAGAGTAGTAGGATTACAAATGTGCACCACTATGCCTGACTTAACACTGAAATTTTACACCTATGTTTCTCCTAGTGGAAAATTATCTGAGGAGGATGATTAGTAAAGGTTAGTATTTACTGAGCACAATACCCTACTGTGATGAATTCTTTGCATGTATTATCTCATTTAATCCTTAATAATCTTAAAAGGGGGCTGGTGAGATGGCTCAGCGGCGTAAGCGCCTGCCTTGCAAGCGCGAGGGCCCGAGTTCGACTCCCGGATCCCACATACGAAAAAGGGGCCGGTGATATCGCTCAGCGGCACGGGCGCCTGCTGGCGCGCGAGGTCCTGAGGTCAACCCCCCGGTACCCACAAAAAAAAAAAATAATAATAATCTTAAAAGGTAGGGACTATAACTATTTCTATATAAATTGAAGAGACATAAATAATTTATTTAAGGAGTGGCAGAGGTAGGTTTGAACCCAGAACCAAGGTAACTGGGAGGAGAGGGAAGTGGTTAAGGAAGATCACAGAAATATTAACTGCCACTGTAGAAAGGCCTACTGTTTACTGGTACCAGAAAGCACCTCCTCCTATCCTGTAATAGCGTTTTCCAAGCCTGACTACACATTACAATCACCTGTGGGATGTTTTCCCCAACTATTTGGGAATGGAACCCTCACTCAGAAAACTAGGCCTTCAATAGGCCTGGGGAGGGGCAAAGACATGGGTATTTTTTTTTTAAAAGCTCCCAGATGGTTCTAATGGGCAGGTAAGATTGAAAATCACTAGTACTGTAATTCATCACTCTGTTAACCTAAAATAGCCAACTGCAAACAAACTTACCACCTACTTGGTTCTTAGCACTTTGCTTATATTTTCCATTTATGCAACAAAGTGCTTAACTTTCTTCTCCAAAACAGGAAATATAACAGCTATAGTTGAATCTACTGATTTCTCTATTTATGTTTGTGGTGTTAGTGATCAAACCCAGGGCCTGCTAAGCAAGCTACTGAGCTACATTACCAGCCCTAGTTTGAACCTTTAAAAATAAAACTTTGCCAGCTTTTCTTTGACATAGTAATGTAGGAAAAAGGGCAGATAGGATGAAAAATTTGAAAATTCCTCCTTTAAGTACCTATATACTCCTCAGTTTTTATAAAAGTAAAAAAAGTCCTTAGAGTCAAACTAAATTAAAAACTAAATGACAAGTTATGCCACTAAAAACGTTCTGTGACGTGTATTAAAAACACTATAGGGGCCGGTGAGATGGCTCAGCGGTTTAAGCGCCTGCCTTGCAAGCGCGAGGGCCCGAGTTCGACTCCCGGAACCCACATACAAAAAAGGGGCCGGTGATATCGCTCAGTGGCACGGGCGCCTGCTGGCGCGCGAGGTCCTGAGGTCGACCCCCCGGTACCCACAAAAAAAAAATAAATAAAAAAAAAAATAAAAACACTATAATACTTGTTTATATTTCTTAATTAGGCTAGTGATGACACTCAAAACTCTTAATAACTGTTATTGTGGTAATAAATTCCATTGTCTTGTCATCTGCTGTGACAGTGATTAGGTAGTGTTTTTACCCTGTTAAATCATTTGAATACTATATAAACTAACAGATGCTAAAGAAATCAAAGCATTACATAAGCATACCCAAACAATATGGCTAGTCACAATGTACTGAGAAATGCAAGGATTTTGCTATCTATATGAGAAATCTTAACTGTTTCACTAAGGTATTCACAGCACATTCCACTCTGTGCCAAAATATAATGAAAACTGTTTCAGACACTCAGACTTGCTGGCACTTTTATTACTAGTGAAGAGGCGAAATACAGAGGTATATGACAAGTATGTAAGTTTGATCTATGATTCGAACAACAGATCTAAAATTAAAGAGTAAGTTATACAAAACTTTGGACTTCTCTGAGGAACATTACAAAACTTCCTGCTTTCGGACAGCTTATTATTTGGTTCAAGTCTTCTCGTTCCTTTATTAGTCATGAACTTTCAGAAAGCTTTCATTTCTTATTGTTTGGATAATACTGGACTTCTGATGTTGCCAGGAGGAATATAGGAACCCTTATCAAACGAAGTAGCCAAAAGATAATTCATGCCTCAAGAACGGACTTAAATTACAGAGACTGTAGATTCTTTAAAAATTTACCATAAGCATACATATCTCTGTGACCATCTTAAATTTATGTTCATCTGTATATTTCCATCATATACAATCACAGGAACTTGCGTTAGTTCCGCAGACATTAACTGCTAAGAAACTGGGAAGATCTGTGGGTGTGTGTGCAACACACAGACGCACGACAGTGAACCTCACTACCGACTGTCACTGGGGTGTTACACTTTCCAGGTCTGGTCTGAGCCCTATGTCACGAGGCTCTAAGGCACAGAACCACAGGGTAACCCGACGAGAAATGGGGGGGGGGGGCTCATGAGTAAGTGCACTTCCACCCCGAAGCTGAAGGGCAAACCCCAAAGTGAAACCTTCCCTCCTGGGATCCCACACATCGCCCAGGCCTGTGGGGCCTGCTAAGATGGGTGGAGGGGCTGGGGCAGGGTCGGCCCCGCTTCGGAGACTTACACTCAGGAAAACAGGCGCGTTCTCAGCTCCCGGTGGGCGGCCTGCTCTTCCCGAAGGCCCGGACACCAGGCCGACCCGGGGAGGGGGCTCCCGCCCAGCCCGCACCCCGGCCCCCGCCCTCCTCGGGCCTGCCTTACACGGTGACGTGACCCGAGCCGCGGACCACCACCGGGTCCGGCGAGTACTTGAGCAGCTGCTCCTCCAGGGCCCGCTCCTCGTCCTCCTCCTCCTCGTAGATCTCGTCGAAATCCGCCATCCTGCGCCCGCAGCCCCCTGCCCAGGGCCTGACTCCAAGGGCTGGCGCCGGGCACCGGCTCGGCGAGGCGGCGGTGGCTCCGAGGCCGCGGAGTTCGCTCTCGGCTGGCTCGGCTGCCTGGGCTCCCTCGGCTCCGACTACTGAGGAGCGGCGATCCGGCTGGTCGCCGCCGCCATTACCGTCGGCAATAACAACAACACAATGTCAACATCCGCCCAGGGGCCGGCACCTCCACCAGCGCCACCGACGCCGCAGCAACTCAGGCAACCACAGCAACACCCCGAGCCACCCGCTGTGGGAGCAGGCGGCTAGGGCATCGCGAGACTTCCCGGGAGGGCGGGCGGGCGCGTGCGTGGGAGGGCGAGCGGCCGCGCACGCGCACGTGCTTTCGCGCGCTCCCGGGCCGGCGGCCTTCCTCCGCTTCCACTCTCCACCCGCCGAGGGGGCTGCGGGGCGCGATCCCGCCGCCGAGGCCCCGGACCTCCACTCCGAAGGCGGCGGACCTTGAGAGTTGGAGGCTGTGACCTCAGACCCCAAAAACCCGGCTGGGAGTGTACCGTGGGACGCACAGTTCCCCTAAGTAATCTGTAACCCAAACAAACAACTGAAAACAAAAGCCCTGGTGGAGTTAATAGAGAATTCATGTGCGTGTGATTGCCAGTTTAACTAATAACCTAATCTCGGTTTTAGTCAGTTTATGATGAGAACCAGAGTCTGTACTTTCCCAACTTGAGACCAGTAAGACGTACTGCGGACATTCCTGTCCACTGTATTACAGGATTTTCCAAAACATCTCCAAATTCAAACATCTTCCTAAAACATAGTCCAATATGTGAGGCCAATGATGCTGGTTTTTTTTTTTTTTTTTCTTACAAGAAATCTCACCCGTGTGAAACAAAATTGATAAATTCTCTGGATTCCAGAGTAGAAGAAGCAGTTTCCTGCCCAATCTCCCTCATCAAATGTAATCTAATTTCTTCTATTAAAATCTTGGAGAACCTCTTTTCACCAGTTTCTTCAAAGAAAGAAGGAGGGAGGGAGGAAAGGAAGGAAGAGAAAGAAAGAGAAAGAAAGAAAAAAAAGGAAAGAGAAAAGAAATAGGGAGGGAGGGAAGACGGTTGGCTTAATGGATTCTGCTTATGTGCCTAATAAAGGCCTAAGGGTCGTCTTGGATCCTCCGTTTTATAGTCAAGAACCTGCCCAGGCCTACAAATGGCCCAGGGCCAGGCTTGGACTCCTGAGGAGAGAGCTCTGGGTAATGAGGACCTGCCACAGGGAGGAAAGGATAGTCCTGCTGGACTAGTATGGATCAGACTAGTCAGCAAGTACAGTGTTCACATCTTCAAAGATCACGTTACATGGGTCTTCCCCGTGTAAGTAAGAAAGAGTGCAGTAAGAAGTAGAAAAAAGTGCAAAGGAGGCCAATGAGAATGGTGAAAAGTGCCAAACAACCTCCTGTTGGAAGTAGTTGAAGAAGAGGAGCGCAGTTAACCAAGAAAAGAGGGAGGAAAAACAGTAGGTGTAGCTGATGTGTTGTATACCTTCCCAGAGTTGTTTACTCATTCAACAGATATTTACTGAGCTCCATTATGTGGCAGGCATTGAGCAAGTGTGTGTGTGTGTGTGTGTGTGTGTGTGTGTGTGTGTGTGTGTGTGTATGAAGGAAGTACAGTCTCTGCCTTCCAGCAACTTGCCTATCCTTCAGGTAAGTGGCTGTGACTCTCAGTCAAGTGATGAAAGGGTATTCCAGGGCCAGATGTGGTGGTGCACTCAGGAGGCTGAGGCAAGAGGATTGCTGTGAGTTCCAGAACAGCCTGTGCTACAAAGTGAGTTCAAGGCCAGCCTGAACTGCATAGTGAAACCCTGTCTCAAAAAGACAATAAATAAATAAATAAATAAATAAATAAATAAATAAATAAGAAAGGGTGTGCTGGGGTGCTAATGCAGTATACAGGAGGTCGCTTTGTCTGATGTTAATGGTGTGTTCTGGACTGTGACTTCCTGGCTTAGAATCTCAGCTCTGTCCTTTACTATGTGACCCTGGACAAGTCACTTAACCTCTTTCTTCCTCAAACATAAGAGAAAAATAATAATAGTACCTACCCCACCGGGCTGTGCAGCAGATTAAATGTCTTAATATCTATGATATGCTTAGAAAAGGGCCTGGCATACAGTAAATGTAAAGTGACAATAGGTGATCTTCAAGGCCCCATTCAGCTTGTCGAATCCGTATCACCCCAATTTTTTTCTATTATATAATGTTGTGTTGTTTACAAAACACATAATGTATCATTTAATATTCCTCCTAGAGCCGGGTGTGGTGGCACATGCCTGTAATCCCAGCATTCAGGAGGTTGAGGCAGAAGGATTGTCAGTTCGAGGCCAGCCTGGGCTACACAAGCGAGTTCAAGACCAGCCTGCACTACATAGTGAGAACCTGCCTCAAAAAAAAAAAAAAAATATATATATATATATAAATATTATACTAGACTTATATATAATATATATACTTATATAATATATAACACTTATATATAATATATATAATATTTATTGTATAATATTTATATATATATATATATATATATATATATATATCTCCCTCTGAGACCCTAGTAAGGTAAGCCAGAGGATGTAACTTAGTACTTAGTTTCAGAGATGCCAGGTGACTCTTGCATTCCCACATGGCTACTTAATGGCCATCAACTCCGACACACTGACTAGAACAAGCTCCTGAATTTCCTTCTTGGCAGGAACCAGGAGAGCAGTGACTGTACTCAAAGGAGTGGCTGCAAACAGAACAAAGAAAGAAGAGGGAGGAAGTTCAGCCTGTTCCCAGCATGGCCCACGCCTCGTGTGCCATAGCTGAAAATTCACCTTTCTATAGAAACAGTGACCAAGATAAGGGGCTGGTGCCCCGAAGTCTCTTAATCATTCTATAGCTGACAGCTTCCCAAGGGCAGAGGAAGCCACACACAGTTGCTTAAGCCTCCAGAATCTTCCACAGTTCCTGCTTCAGAGAAGTAGTTCCATGAATGTTACGAATTTAGCTATATCATTGCTGGCGTATTTCCAGAACACTGTGAGTTCACTAGGTTCTAGAGGACCGTGAGAACCTCACCCTTATCTCAACACAGGTTCTATGTGGGAGAAATGTTCTCATTCTAAGATCTATTCAACAGAGGTCTTTGTAACTACCACTGCCTGCTTTTTGTTTGTTTGTTTATTTCTTTCTTTTGGCTCCTCTTTTTCCTGTTCTGAAAAACCTGTCAGTGCCAGACAAAAGGTGTGGGAACTGGGAACAATGCCAAAAAGGTGAAGGAAGATGAGTCAAAGATTTCCCTGTAAAACTTGACATCGTAATTCCAAACTCCACCCCCAGCCTTCCAGGGTTCAGTTTCCTTTTCAAACCTCCATGTTCAGGACCAGTCCTGTGCCCAGCTAAGAATCCCTAGAAACACTCCTCTCCATCCGAGCTTCCCTTCACTCTCTAACCTCACATGCTTTTGCGTTTACCTTCAGACCAAATGGCTTGAACAGGATAATACCTCAACGGCCTCGTGAGGCAGCAGCTTTTTAGTTGCTTTAAGCCAATTATTCCTAGATCTGAAAACTTCTGTCACTACCTAGCTGGTTGGCCTCAGACAGATTCAACTTTCTAGCTGCTTTTTCTTCATCCTCAAGTGGGGTCTACATCATGGGGTTGTCAAGGATCAAATGAGGTAACACATGTGCTGTGGACTGAGCTGTATGTTCCCCCAGATCCCTATGTTGAAGACCTAATCCCCTATATAATGTCCCTTGGAGATGGGGCCTTTGGAAGCTAATCAGGTTTATTTTATTTTATTTATTTATTTTTAATTAATTTATTTATTTTGTTAAAGACAACAAGTAAACATTCTCCTGTATTAACAAACTCAAGTATTAGAGAATGTACAAATACCTTTTGGAGAAAAATATTACTCAGTATAAGATTAAGCCATGTAAAAGCTACGTAAAAATAGAAGACTAAGGAATGGAATAGTCACAGTGAAATTGCATTTTCCTACTAGGGAGACAGTATGATGTTTACAAATGTGCATCTGGTTTATTTCACTTGTGAGTATTTTCTCAAGTTGCATCCATTTACCTATAAAAGTTTCCAGTTTTTCGTTCTTTATGGCTGAGTAGTACTCCATTACATGAAAATACCACATCTTTTTTATCCATTCCTCGGTTAGTGGGCATTTGGGTTGTTTCCACGATCTAGCTATTACAAATTGTGTTGCTATAAACATGGGTGCACATATATCGCTGTGGTACAATGTTTTTAATTCATCTGGGAAGATACCCAGAAGGGGAATAGCTGGATCAAATGGGACCTCCAACCCTAGTTTTTTGAGGAGTCTCCACACGGATTTCCACAGTGGCTGCACCAGTCGACACTCCCACCAACAGTGGAGAAGGGTTCCTTTTTCCCCACAGCCCCTCCAGCATTTGTTATTAGTTGACTTCTTGATAACAGCCATTCTTTCTGGGGTGGTATGGAATCTCAGTGTTGTTTTAATTTGTATCTCTCGAATGACTAGTGATGTTGAACATTTTTTCATATATTTATTTGCCATTTGTATTTCTTCATCTGAGAAGTGTTTATTCATCTCAGATGCCCATTTTTGGATTGGGTCTCTAAATTTGGGAGATCTGATTTTTTTGAGTTCTTTGTATGCTCTCAATAGTAATCCTTTGTCTGAGGAATAGCTGGCCAACATTTTTTCCCATGTTGTGGGTTGTCTCTTTACTCTGTTGGTGGTTTCTCTTGCTGTGCAAAAGATTTTTAATAACATGAGATCCCAGTTGTTGATTCTTTGTGATACTTCCTGTGCCATTGGGGTTTTATTCATAAAGTCTTTGCCTACATCAATGTCTTCAAGAGTTTTACCTATTCTATTTTCCAGGAGATTTAATGTTTCTGTTTTAATATTTAGATCTTTGATCCATTTTGAATTTAGTTTAGTGTACAGTGAAAGGTACGGGTCTATTTTTAATCTTCGGCATGTGTAGAGCCAGTTTTTCCAGCACCATTTATTAAAGAGGCTATCTTTCTTCCACTGAATGTGTTTGGCACCTTTGTCAAAGATAAGGTGACTTAGTATGTCTGGAGTTGTTTCTGCATCTTCTAATCTGTTCTATTGATCTTCGGGTCTGGTTTTTTTGCCAATACCACGCTGTTTTTAATCACAGTAGCTTTATAGTATAATTTCAAATCAGGGATTGTGATGCCCCCTGCCTTGCTTTTCTTGCCCGGAATTGCCTTTGCTATTCTAGGTCTCTTCTGGTTCCAAATGAATTTTAGGATTGTTTTCTCTAATTCTGTGAGATATGTTGGTGGAATTTTGATCAGAATTGCATTAAATCTGTATAACAATTTTGGAAGTATGGCCATTTTCATTATATTGGTTCTTCCGACCCAAGAGCAAGGGATATCTTTCCATTTTCTGATATCCTCTTCAATCTCCTTTTCAGAGTACTGTAGTTTTCAGTGTAGAGGTCTTTTACCTCCTTTGTGAGATTGATTCCTAGGTATTTCATTTTTTTGGATGTTATTGTGAAAGGTGTTGTTTCCCTAATTTCTCTTTCAGTGAGTTTGTTATTCATGTACAGGAAGGCTATTTTTTTTTTTTTTTGTGGGTACCGGGGGGTCGACCTCAGGACCTCACGCGCCAGCAGGCGCCCGTGCCACTGAGCGATATCACCGGCCCCTTTTTCGTATGTGGGTTCCGGGAGTCGAACTCAGGCCCTCCCGCTTGCTGGGCAGGCGTTTAAGCTGCTGAGCCATCTCACCGGCCCAAGGCTACTGATTTTTGAGTGTTGACTTTGTATCCAGCTATGCTACTGAATTTACTTATTAAATCTAGCAATTTTTTAGTGGAGTTTTTGGGGTCTTCTATGTAGAGTATCATGTCATCTGCAAATAATGATAATTTAATTTCTTCCTTTCCAATCATTATTCCTTTTATTTCTTGCTCTTGTCTCATTGCTCTGGCTAAAGTTTCCAGGACTATGTTGAATAAGAGTGGCAACAGTGGACATCCTTGTCTTATTCCTGATTTTAGAAGGCTTTCAGTTTTTGTCCATTTAGTATGATATTGGCTGTTGGTTTGTCATAGGTAGCTTTTATCAGATTGAGATAAAGACCATCTATTCCAATTTTCTGTAGGGTTTTTATCATGAATGGCTGCTGGACTTTGTCAAAAGCTTTTTCTGCATCTATAGAGATGATCATATGATTTTTGTCCTTGGTTCTGTTAATATGGTGTATTACATTTATTGATTTACGTATGTTGAATCATCCCTGCATCCCTGGGATGAATCCAACTTGGTCATGGTGTATAATCTTCTTGATGATTTGCTGCATTCTGTTTGCCAGTATCTTATTGAGGATTTTTGCATCAATATTCATTACGGAGATTGGTCTGTAGTTCTCTTTCTTAGTTGGGTCCTTCTCTGGTTTTGGTATCAGGGTAATGCTTGCTTCCAGGAATGAATTTGGGAGTATTGCTTCCCTTTCAATTTCATTAAAGAGTTTGAGAAGTAGTGGTGTTAGGTCTTCTCTAAATTTCTTGTAGAATTCAGCAGTGAATCCATCAGGGCCTGGGCTTTTCTTTGTTGGAAGGTTTTTAATTACATCTTCGATTTCATTGATTGCTATTGGTTTATTTAGGATTTTTATATCTTCTTGGTTGAGCTTTGGTAATTCATATGTATCTAGGAATCTGTCCATTTCTTCTGCATTTTCCATCTTATTAGAATACAAGTTTTCAAAGTAGGTGCAGATGATCTTCTGGATTTCTGCAGGGTCCGTTGTGATATCACCCTTTTCATTCTTAATTGCATGGATTTGAGTACTTTCTTTCCTTTTTTAAATAAGATCGGATAAAGGCTTGTTGATTTTATTTAATCTTTCAAAGAACCAACTCTTTGATTCACTGATTCTTTGTATTGTTTTTTAGTCTCCAATACATTAATTTCTGCTCTGATCTTTATAATTTCCTCCCTTGTACAAGATTTGGCTTAGCCTGCTCTTCTTTTTCTAGAAGTTTGAGTTTCACCATTAGGTTGTTTATTTGTGCTTGCTCTGTTTTCCTGATATAGGTATTTACTGCTATAAATTTCCCTCTTAGGACTGCTTTCATTGTATCCCATAAGTTCTAGTATGTTGTACTGTCGTTATCATTCAGTTGCAGAAACTGTCTAATTTCTTCTTTAATTTTATCTGTGACCCATTGGTTGTTCAGTAGGGTGCTATTTAATTTCCATGTGTTTAGGAAGTTCTTGTGGTTTCTTTTGCCATTGATTTCCAATTTCTTTGCACTATGGTCTGATAATATACATGGGATAATTTCAATTCCTTTGCATTTACTTAAGCAGGTTCTATGAGCTAGTATGTGGTCTATTTTGGAGAACGTCCCATGTGCAGCTGAGAAGAATGTGTATTCTGATGTTGTGGGGTGGAACACTCTGTAGACATCTATTAAGTCCATTTGTTCCAAAGTTTGGTTCAGTTCTAATAATTCATTGTAGATTTTTTGTCTAGTTGATCTGTCTTTTTGTGACAATGGAGTATTGAGATCCCCCAATACAATTGTATTAGTGGTTATTTGATTTTTCATGTCCATTAATATTTGTTTTATATAGTTGGGTGCACTGGTATTTGTTGCATATATATTTATGATTGTTATCTCTTCCTCTTGGATTGTTCCCTTTACAAGGATGTAGTGACCTTCTTTATCTCTCTGAATCATTCTTGGCTTGAAATTCACTTTGTGTGCAAAAAGAATAACTACCCCTGCTTTTTTCTGGGTTCCTGTCGCATGGAGTATTGTTTTCCATCCTTTGACTTTCAGTCTATGAATTTCTTTCTGAATTAAATGTGTTTCTTATATACAGCATATTGTTGGATCTTGCTTCTTGATCCAATTTGCCAGTCTGTGCCTTTTGATTGGTGAATTGAGACCACTAACATTGATGGTTAAAACTAATATGTATTGACTTATCCTTGTCATGTTATTTTCCTGTTGTTGGCTCCCCCTCTTTTTTTTTTTCCCCTCCCTCTGTTTGTTTGCCCTGCCTGGTGGATTCCTTCTGTTGGGGTTCCTGGAATTGTAGTCCTTATTGTCCCTTTCTAGAATGTCCTTCAAAACATTTTGGAGTGCTGGTTTGGTGGTTATAAATTTTCTCAGATGTTCTTTGTCATGGAAGTATTTTATTTCTCCATCAGTTTTTTTTTTTTTTTTTTTTGTGGGTACCGGGGGGTCGACCTCAGGACCTCGTGCGCCAACAGGCACCCGTGCCACTGAGCGATATCACCGGCCCCTTTTTCGTATGTGGGATCCGGGAGTCGAACTCGGGCCCTCGCACTTGCAAGGCAGGTGCTTATGCCGCTGAGCCATCTCACCGGCCCTCTCCATCAGTTTTGAAGATAGTTTTGTGGGGTACATCAATCTGGGTTGAAGGTTATTTTCCTTTAGAACTTGAAATACATCATTCCAAGCTCTTCTTGACTTGAGGGTTTGCGCTGAAAAGTCTGCTGTGATTCTGATGGACTTTTCTTTATAAGTGATTTGTTTCTTTTCTCTAACAGCTTTTAAGATTCTACTCTTATGTTGAATTTCTGGAATCTCGACTATGATCTGTCTGGCTGAAGATTTTTTTTTTTTTTTTTTTTTGATCGTGGCTAATTGGAATTCTATAAGCCACACTTATTTGAACATCAAATTCTTTTTCTCTACCAGGGAAATTTTCTGTTATAATGTCTGTGAACAGTGTTCTGATGTCATTTATGCTATCTCCTGCTTTTTCATTGACTCCAATCAATCTTAAGTTATTCTTCTTTGCATCATCTAGCAGCTGCTGGATTGATTTTTCATTGTCCCTTGCTATTTTTAAGAATTCTTTCTTTCCATGATCACTAATTACAAGCCTGTCTTCTATATCTGAGATCCCGTCCTCACATTGGCTTAATCTGCTACAAATACTTTCAATGGAATTTTTGTTCTCCTGGATATCTGCTTGAATCTGCTTTATGGATTCCATTTCTTTCCTATGCTGAGCATTCATGGCTTCCATCATTTTCTTAAGCTCATCTATTTTTTTGTCTGTGTCTGCTCTAGTGTCCTTAAGCATGGTCTTCATTGTGGACATTATCTCTGCAGTTATCTGAGAAATTATTTCTGATTTAAATTTTTCCAGAACCTCATTCAACTGCTTTGTTGTTACCACTGCAGAGATGTCAGGTGGGTGGCTTTCGGTTTGTCCCACCTTGTTGCCCTCTGGGTTTGCCTTTGGTGAACTGGATTTGTGGGGTTGCATCTTATTTAAGTGTCATCTCATTTTCTTTAGGTTAATTCCTGGGGTGATGTTTGTAAATTGCCTATGGTAGGTTGCTTTATTGCTAGTATTTCAAACTCTTAGGAGATGACTACTTCTCTGAGGTATTTTCCAGGTGTAGCCTATTTTTGGGTTTTGAACCTGCTGCAAGATCCTACCTCTTCAATTTGTTGGAGATAAGAAGTTGCTGCCTGTTTGGCCCAGTCCTTGGTTCTTTGGTTCTGTGCCACAGTATTTTCTGTGATCCTTAGACAATCTCAGTCTTGGAATACCAGGAAGAAAAGCGCCAGTCAGTGTGTCCTTCATGGCCGGTGCTTCTCTGTACCGTGGTGTCTCGCGTTCCTCTGCGGAGGTCCCCGCTGGAGCCGTGGATGGAGTGGCAGCTGCCCTAAGTTTCAAGTTCAGCTGCTGCACCCCCCACAATGGCACCCAGCTAGTCACTCTCTCTCATGCCTGACGGCCGGGTGTCAGCACTCACCACCAGTCAGTGTGTCCTTCAGGGCCGTTGCTTCTTTGCACTGCTGCTGTCTCACGTTCCTCCGCGTAGGCCCCCGGGGGCGCCGGCAGTCACCTTGTGTCCACAGATTTGAACCGCTTCAGTCACATAGGGATTCCTGACACAGGGAAAAGGCGCCGGTAGCCACCTCCTTCTTCTTTGTTGGGGTTTCTCTCTTCACTTTCTCCATGGGCCCCAAACTGAGCTTCAGATCTTTTCTGGGTCCAGGGGAGCCACTTCCCTCTTTCTTGTCCTCCTCTAGTCACTATATTCCAGTGTCCAGATGGCAACTTTTGGAGAGGTTCACTGCCTGCTTCTTACAGATCTGCCATCTTTTTCCGGAAGTCTCGCTAATCAGGTTTAGATGAGATCATTATGGCAAGGTCCACAGGATGTGATTGTACTCTTCTAAGAAGAGATACCAAAGAGCTTGCCGTCTTGCTTTTTTTTTGCATTGAGAGATTGCAACAAGATGGCAGACCGCAAGCCAAGAAGTGTCCTCATTACAAACCAAACAGGCCAGATCTTGGTATTTGATGTGCTAGTCTCCGGAACTATGAGAAATAAATGCCTACTGTTTAAGCCACCTGGTCTACAATGAAATGAATGTTTATGTACCAAAAACAAAACAAATTTTGTATGTTGTAATCCAAACTCCCAAGGTGATGGTAGTAGGAGGTGGGGGCTCGGACAGTTGATTAGGACATGAGAATACAGCCCTTATGAATGAGATTAATGTCCTTGGAAAAGAGGCCCCAGAGAGCTCTTTTGCCCCTTCCACCATGTAAGGACACAGAAGACAGTTGTCTATGAATAAGGAAGCGGGTCCTTGCCAGACTCCAGATCTGCCAGGCCCTTGTTCTTGGACTTCCTAGCCTCTGGAACTGTGAGAAATAAATGTTTGTTATTGATAAGCCATCCAGTCTATAGCATTGTGTTACATCTGCCTGAATAGACTAAGACACGGTCATATTATTTTGTAACACATCCCAAGCTGACTAGGCATATAAACCCCAATTTTCTCCCTCATTCATTCATTTAACAAGTATGCTCTGAATGATTCCATGTGCCAGGAACTAGACATTTAGCAGTAAGATAGTAAACAAAACACAGGCCCTGCCTTCATGGAGCATAAAGTCCACTGGGGAGAGATGACAGATACTTATAAAAATATATAACTATCAGACGAGTAATCCATCTTGTGGAAAAGTATAGGAGACCATGAGAGTAGTAAATAGATCTAGTTCACTCTGAGAATTCAGGATTTCTTTTCAGAGGAAAACACATTTAAACTGATGAGCTAAGCAAAGGTATAGGGTGGAGAAGGAGTCAGAAGAGAGGAGAAAGTTCCAGACAGTAGGTATAGTATGTTTATAGCCCCTGAGGCAGAAGAAAGGATGGCTCGAATGAGGCAGAAACTAAAGCCAGTGTGGTTGAGTAATAGAGGGGAAGGCAGAGCCAGATTTGAGATGGGGTCAGAGAGGTTGTGGAAAGTCGACAGCCTTTATAAGAAGTCTGAAACTCATTCCAAAAGTAAAGATGATGAAGACGTGAAGCCAGGGAGTGACTCTATTAGATGCACTTTATAATCCCCAAGGGGGAACCCAGCAGTCCAGCCCAGCCTTCATGCACCCTGCTTCTGTGTACTGTATACGTCTGCATCACTACCCCAGGATTTGTAGTAAATCGACTCTACCCATTTTCCAGCTCATGTAATTGCATTAAGATGACAATATCCCCAAGTCTAGTAGTGGACAAATGACCTAAAATCTGCAGAATGTACCCCAACCTTAGAGTTTTGGTGTCCAGTGTATTAATCATGGAAAATAGCACTGTTGCTCCAGTGCCCTAGGATTAAGGAAAGACTCATGCAATACCACTGTGCAAAAGCCACTGGGAGCAACAGAGGTGCTCTTTGGCTCCCATACAACTGCAGCAACTAACGGACAGTGCAAGAAGATGATCAACCAGACTGGGAGCTTCCTGAGGGTAGAACCTATTTGGGGGAAAAGCAAATGCTTACATACCACATACAGCATCCCAGAAAGTGTTTTAAGTACTCTGTACCTATGAACCGATTTAACCCTACAAACACCCTACAACATAGGCACCATTTTCGTTCCTATTTTATATGTTATGCAAACTGAGGCAGAAGGAAGTCAGGTACCTTGGTCTAAGGCCACACAACTAGGAAGTAGTAGGATCAAGACTTGAACTTAGAAAGTGTGTTCCTTCACCACTATGGCAAGTGATCTTAAACCAGGGACTATTTGGGTGACTTGTACCTCTATCTTCCCACTATCTACAACAGTGTTTAGCATTTAGTGCTAAATAATTATTAGTGCTAAATAAATACTAAATAGATGGCTAATTATATAAAATCATCCTGCTTTCATTTTTTTCTAGATCAATTTATGGTATACATACATAGTTTCATAGTTTGTCCCAAAACATAATAAATCTGTAAAATCCTTATGTATCCTCTTAGATTCTACAATAATATCTAAATCTAAGTAATACCTGAACCTTATCTGATTTAAACCAACACTATAAATACAAAATACAGTTATGCTGTGTTCTCCTTGCTACCATCTTGTAAGTTCACAAAGGTTTGTAGTTTACTCCTAGAATCACAGGCTGATAAAACCAGAATGAAGTCCAAAAGTCATTTGGTCCACACCAGCCTTCAAAACCATGTATCAGGCTAAGCCACGAGGTGCTTCCTTCCCTGATTGAATACCTCAATAATTATATTACATGTCTATAGCATATTGGGCATATATAAAAATATTTTATGTTTTCCACAGAAGAGTCTTGATTCTTTAAGATCTAACACTAGATCTTTGTTATTTTTTTCCTAAGCTCTTGAATATTGCCTGGAATCCAAGAGTCATCTAATACATCTTCATCTTAGTTCTTATTCAAATCTCTGTGAAACAAAATTAGTCTACTCTTGTGGGATACTCTTCCAACTATGTAAAGATATCCCCACTGCAACTGTTTTTTCTTTGAGCTACATATGCTAGTCTAGTTAGCAATGCCCTGTTTCAAAAAATAGAAATAAATAAAATAAAATGAAAGACACAACCACTTCCACCTGCTTCTCTTAAATCATCTAAGGAAAGCCAGCCCCATGTCCTAAAGATACTCAAGGAGCCCCATGGAGACCCACAGGAAGGGGAGGTGAGGTCTTCTGTCACTCACTTGAGCCATATCAAGTCAGACACTCCATCACTGGCAAGGCTTCTGGTGACTGCAGGCCCACATAACATTTCAACTGCAACCTCATGGAGGACCCTCTGCCAGACCACTCTAAGCCATTCATCCATTCCTAACCTACAGAAACTGTCAGAAATAATACATTCTTATGGGTTGGAGGTGTAGTTCAGTGGCAAGTATTTGCTTAGCATGTCCAAGGCTCTAGATTCAGTTTCTGGCACTATTAAATTAAATAAATAAGCTGGGTGTGGTGCATGCTTGTAATCCCAGCACTCCAGAGGCCAAGGCAGGAGGATCGCCTCAAGTTCAAGGCCAGCCTATACTACATAGTGAGTTCAAGGCCAGCCTGAACTACATAGCAAAACTCTGTCTCAAAAAACAAACCAAGGGCCGGTGAGATGGCTCAGCGGCATAAGCGCCTGCCTGGCAAGTGCGAGGTCCTGAGTTCAACTCCCGGCACCCACATATGAAAAAAGGGCCAGTGACATCGCTCAGCAGAGCGGCACAGGTGCCTGCTGGTGCGTGAGGTCCTGAGTTCGACCCCCGGTACCCACCAAAAAAAAAAAATTTAAATAAATAAATAAATGTTTATTATTGGTTTTGGTTTGTCTGTCTGTTCTGGAAATCAAACCCAGAGCCTTGAGCATATTAGGCAAATGCTCTACCACTGAGCTATATCCCCAGGCCAAGAATCGGATTTAATAGTTGTAATCATGCTGGTCTTCTGACTTGATTGAGTTTAGTTAGTACACAGTTCAACTGGGAACTCAGAAGAAAAATTGACCCTAATATTGTCTCATATCATTTTCTCTATATGCTTACTTTCAAATTTGTTTCTTTTCTACTTTCATCGACCAGTATGTTTTGATCTCTTTTCAAAACCTGAGTTGTAAGGTTTCATCATTTCCCCTCTTGCCTATTTTTTCAGGAGAGGCACATTTAGTGTTTTATAGATTCTCTCTCCTTTTGAGGCCAAAGCTTGCTGATGCTCAGATAAAAGGTCCTTTATTAGAAAACAGTGCTTCATTAATACAACAAGTATTTATTTGGCATATACTTTATGCCACTCTTCAAAATGCTAAGGGAAAGTGGTGGGCAAGACAAGTAGAGTTTTCCCCTAATGCACTTACATCCTAACCATTGCTTATATTAAGTTTTAGCAATACATAAATATCACTGGCCTGGTGTCTTCTTAATGCTTATTTCCCAGGTCCAAAGTCTTCCCCATTTTTAAGACTGTACTTGAATTAAGAGGTCATATATGACAATATTTTTCAAATTTCTTTATAGTGGGTTTTTTCTTGCTTCAAATGCATTAATAGGTTTTTAAGTCTTAGCTTTGCCATTCTGGAGAAGTTGGCTCCAAAGAAGAACGTAGGATCTAGGCTAAATCAATCAGTGTTTGTTGTCCTGTACATGGTAATTTGCTTGGTAAAGGGCATGTGACCTGAGAAGGTCCAATAGGAGCATATCTCAGCCTTTCGGGAATGATTTTAAGAACCCTGGTGTTTTCTTGTGCTCTGAAGAATGTGACATGAAAATATGAGGGCTGGATCTTATACAGGAATTTTACAGAGAAGAGGGAAGAATCTGGCACACAGCTATAAATAGAGCCCATAGGATTGTAAAGAAATGGTGGTGGAAGCCTGATCATATTGTGTCTCTGGACTTCAACCATTAGTGAAGCCAACAAATACCTTTATTTATTGAGACAGTTTGAATTGAGTTTTGTTCATTGGAATTGAAAGTAATTTGTACTTTAAAAAATTTGCCCTCCTTTTCTTTTTTCTAGAAGCATTTCACAAGACTAGACTTTCCTAGGAAAAATTTGCTTTTGGAAATTGATTTTGACAGTTGACTTAACCAATGTTCCAGAGAAGATAAAATATGCATCATTTTAACCAAGATCTTTTCTGTTTTTAAGAAATATTTTTATGTCTACTATTACGAAGTGCAAAGAAATCTCCTTAAATATTAATTTTCAAAAATGGAATGTGTTTAAAATTTTAACAGTTTCTCAGTGAGAAATTAAAATGCTTATGTGATAATAGCAAAAAAAGAGAAAGAAATAAGATCATTATGGTTATGTTCAAAGGAAAGAAATTTATCTCAGGGAAAAGAAAATATAGCAAAGATAGATAAAAAACAAAGGGTTAGGATAAAAGTTAATTTAGGGAAGTCTTAACACTTACCTGGTAAAGAAAGTATACAGTAAAAATTCTAAGATTATATAATTTAATGTCATATAGGAAAAATGTAAGGGTAGCAGTTAATAAATTACAAGAATTTTCTCAAGATTAAGAACAGAAAAGTGAAAGTCTCAGAACAGATAAATATAACTCAAACTACATTAATAAACTTGCTCCTATATTATTTTAATTATAATCCAAAAACAAATGAAGGATTAAAAAGTATGGGCTGGTGAGATGGCTCAGTGGCGCAAGCGCCTGCCTGGCAAGCACGAGGTCCTGAGTTCAATTCCCGGTACCCACATAAAGGAAAAAAAAGGGCCGGTGATATCGCTCAGCAGCACAAGTGCCTGCTGGCAAGTGCAAGGTCTTGAGTTTGACTTCCGGTACCCATATTAAAAAAAAAAAAGTATTGTAAAATTATTCCCTAATGGCATAAACCTAATCTGAATGGATTAAATCTTACTAGACCAGCCTGTTCAATGTAACTATCAATATGCTATTTTTGATCACCCTTATGATGAGAATTAAAAATACTACGTGACCTTTTGGCAGGGGTATTTATCAAAATGACATGTCATGTGTGTAAGAAGTTGGATCTGGAACTACCTAGGGTCTATAAATTCATTTCACTAATAGAGAAAAACCTCTGTTAGTGAGCACTGATTATAAAGTCAACATATGAGAAGCATTATATTTGTGAATTCACTGGCATCAGTCTCAGTTCTTCCAGGATTATTAACTAAAAAGGTTTTGACTGAAAATTCATTTCCCAAATTTCATCATTCCTAAAATTGTCTCAAGTCAAGAGGGCCAGGATAAAACTGCATGCTGATATCACAGGATGTAGATAGGTCCCGACAGTCCCCGATTTAGATCAACAGCCATGTTGTAATTATGAGTGATCAGCAGCTCTGATATAGACAAGAATGGTCACCTATTCATGTGACGTGCCTGTGAATAACACACCCCCAGGTTGGCAATAGGGCAGCAGGAAGGCAGCTATGGGGATGAAATTGTAGGGACTTAACAGAACCACTGTCAGTCAGAGCGAGCTCTTTGGGCCACACTGAGATCACATCTAAGTGTGATCAGCCACAGCAGCCTTAGGAGTACCTTTGGAAGACCTATCTCCCGAGGAGAAACCTCTTTCAGGTTCATCCCTGGATAAATC
Source organism: Erethizon dorsatum (assembly GCA_028451465.1). Classification (NCBI taxonomy): domain Eukaryota; kingdom Metazoa; phylum Chordata; class Mammalia; order Rodentia; family Erethizontidae; genus Erethizon; species Erethizon dorsatum. The sequence goes on along the minus strand of CM051836.1, from coordinate 58,783,001 downwards.
ATCTGTCCACGCCTTAGGTAATACACACATTGTCACCTTAACGAAGCTTTCAGAGAGAATGAGCTGTCCAACTGATTCTCAGAAAACAAGAAAGTCAAGTTGACTGGCCTTTCCAGTTCAGCCACTACATTCTTAAATTGTCAGAAACTGCGGGTCTGAGTGGACGACTGCTCCTAGTGTGGCTTTGTGACAACGGAAAGGGGAAAGACCGGAAGGGAGAAATGGTTGCAGGAACTTGTATTTCTACAAGGCTTCGCAGGCGCTCAGAACGTGATACATCATGGTGAGCAGTTTCCGTGAAAGACGAGTTAGTAATATGTCTACATCCTTTAGATAAAATAATTGAAGAAAGATCGTTTAGAGTTGGCTGTTTACAATGCAGCATGAAATGTACTACTTTTTATTTAGCATTTATATCCACTACTTTTTATCTAGCATTCTGTCTACGCTGATTAAAAACATCATAAATAGCAATTAAATTTGATGAGTGCTTATCATGCTCTACATACATTATCTCATTTAATCATTGCCACAACTCTATGAATGAGTACTATAATTAGCTCCATGACACAGATGAGAACAACTGTTGAGTCAACTATTCTCCCAGTTTCCTATATATCGTCCTGGGATTGTTAACTGTTTCAAGGGGAGGGGATATTAATTCTTTAATAACCATTCAGCAATTGCTCATTATACTGAGTAAAAATGGTCAGCTTCATTTTCTTATTAAGTTTGTGTTTTGTTTTGTTTTTTTTCTTATTTATCTTCTCTCCCTCAAGTGGAAACCTTTATCCACAGAAACACCAGGAATCTTAGACCTTAGCTTTACTGGATGCTCCCCAAAGCCTGCAATCATTCATGCATCTCATATGTGTTTAACATCACTAGGACCAACATAATACCTTGGATGTTGAAGCCCTAAATTAATTGACTTGACAGAATTTGTTTTATAAAAGTTTAGTTCTACGTAAGTAATTCATCAGGTTTTTTGCAGGGTTTTTGGATTTTACTTTTTGTTTTGTTTTCTTTTTTCTAGCACTGGGGATTGAACCCAAGGCCTTGTACATGTGAGGCAAGCACTCTACCATATCCCCAGCCCACAATATTTGATCGGCCAATCTTTGACATGGGAACCCAGAAGACACAATGGGGAAAGAGAAGCCTCTTCACTAAATGTTATTGGAAAAACTGGGTGTCCGTGTGTGAAAGAATGAAACTGAACCCTCATTTTACACCATAGATAAGAATTAACTCAAAATAGTCTACAGACTTTGTTACAGTTTGGGTGTTAAATGTTCCCCCAAAAAGGCCTATATGTTAAAGGCCAGGACCACAAGAAAAAGAAAAAACCTGTGTGACCTCACATAGGGGAATTTTTTAAAAGTTGAACTCATAGAAGGAGAGAGTAGAATGGAGATTGTCAGGGATTGGGATGTGGGGGTAGAGATGGGGAGATGCTGGTCAACAGTACAAGCTTTCAGTTAAAAGATGAGTAAGTTCTGGGGAGTTCATGTACCACATGGTGACTATAGTTAATAATGCACTGCATACTGGGGATCTGCTAAGGGAATGTATCTTAAATATCACCACACACACACTAAAGGAAAGTTATGGGGTAGGAATGCAACTCAGTGGTAGAGCACTTGCCTGGCATGTGTGAGGCTCTAGGTTCAATCCCCGGTACCATAAAAAAAAAAAAAAAAAGAAACTCCTGTGAAGTGATGGATATGTTAATTAGCTTGATTATAGCAATCAGATATCAACTGACAACATGTAACCTGTAGTTTGGATATGGTTTGGATGTGTTCCCCAAAGGGTCACATACCGGAAGGTTGGTCCGTGTGACGGTGTTGAGGTGGTGAGCTTTTCAGAGGTGGGACTTAGTAAGAGGTCATTAGGAGCGCCACCCTTAGAAGATAATTAATGCAAATAAGTTAATTAATGTAATTCAAGTGGGACCCTGGTCAGCTCTCTAGAGAGCAAGTTGTTATACATGAGGCTACCTCATATGTTCAGGCCTTCTGCACAGGGCTGGTTCCCCTTCCACTTTCCCCTGTGTTGTGACCCACCAAGGGCGGGGGGGGGCTTCGCCAAATACCAAACAGCTCAAGGGGCCCATCTTGGAATTTCAGCCTCCAAATCTGTGAGTCAAGTAAATCTCTCTTCTTTATACATACTCAGTCTCAGGTATTTTAGTATAGTAATAGAAAATGAACTAATACATGTTCTTTAAATATATACAATATTTGTCAACTATACATCAAAAAAGCTAGAAAAAAGAGAAACATCGGTTTGAATACAGGTTCTGCTACTTACTAATTAAGACCTCAGACAAATGATCTCTTTGAACCTCAGTTTCCTCATCCATAAAATTAGGATATAATACCCTTCCCACACTTCATTATGACAATCAAATGTAAGAATGTATCATAATGCTTGGAACAGTGTCTGGCACAGCTGACAATGAATGATGGTTATTATTCTCATCATCTCAGAAACTTTAATTAGAGACAGTCAAATGGCCTGTTCAACTCATCCATCTCTCTAGGCAGTGATGAGGGCTGGTGTGTAAGAGTTTCTTATGGAAAGATTAAAGGTATGTCCCAGGAATACATAAGTTACTTCTCCAATGAGTAAATGAGAAATTATAGCCCAGGATACACTGTGGAGAAATAAAACTTAAAGTTGTCATATATGGAAACATGGGGGATTTGGGACAATTTGAGTTTTTAGCATTAGAAAGAAAAAGTTTGTGGAAAATCTACAGTTTTGAGTAATACTTTAAAGACTAGAAATGGATGAGTGAGAAAAGAATAGAGGCACTGTAAGTGGAGAAAGATGTCAGTGGGACACCTCATATATGGTAAGACAGCTCTGCATGCCACACACCGCAGAGGGCCACCTAGTTAAAGTAGAAGGTTGATCCAAAATGTAGTAAGATGAGAGTAGTTAGACAGGCTGTGAGGTGACCGATGAAAAATTAACAGCTACAGCTGTTGATAAATAGGAAGACTGTATCTAGTTTTGCATATTGGTTTGCCATTTCTCCCTCCTTTTTCCATCTACGTGGGATCTCAAAGATGAGCAGTCTTCTTCCTGGAAGTGACTGTAGTGGACCAATTTGCAAGCCCTTGAGGAAATGCAAACATCCTGTGACTTGGAACAGTCTCTTAGGGTTCTGACTCAGCCAGCAGTCTGAGCAATGCCCACAATAACAAGTCAGAGCCAGGCCCTAAACATCTGGGTGCTCCTCTCATGGATTCCTGGCATGCTAAACTGTCAACAGGCCCTACAGACAGGAAGCTGAGTTGGTCAAAAACTGTCCAAGACCTCTACATGGAAAAGAAAGTCTTTGGGAAAGAAGAAGGCAGTGTGTCTGAATACTGTATCAGGATTGCCCTACTCTATTTCTATGGGATAGATGAGGAAAGAGAGCCCAGGCCAGTTTCCCAAGGCACCTGGTTGATGAGAGGAAGCTATTTGTAACTCACCTCATATTCATACTGATACGAATTTTCATGCAAACTGCCTTACAACTTTGATTTGGCATCTCAGGTATATTTCAGTCCCATGATTATGTAGTAATTAATTGATTATCCCTAGATAGACTCATCAATACAAAACACAGTTTCTGAAAGCAGGAAGATGAGACTGGAACAGACTTGGTTTTTAATAAATATTTTACAAAGTATGTGCTCCCTACTCTGATATGTACTGAATTAAAAGGATTTTGAAGCCTTTTCTGACCATCATCCTAACCATAACCTCAGACCTGGGGAAATTCATCTCATCTTATCACTACTTTAAATATTACAATATAGCTTAGACACTATAGGCGGGTGCCATTTTTTTCCAATCTCAATTTCTCATAAATTCAGATCTATATTCTTTCCTTTTCTCCTTTCTCTTTCTTTCTTTCTTTCTTTCTTTCTTTCTTTCTTTCTTTCTTTCTTTCTTTCTTTCTTCTTTTTTTTTTTGTTTTTTGGTTTGTTTTTGAGACAGGGTCTCAGCATGTACTTCAGGCTGGACTTGAACTCACTGTGTAGCCCAGGGTGGACTCGAACGCATGGTGATCCTCCTGCCTCAGTCTCACAAATGCTGGGATTAAAGGCACAAACCACCATACCTGACTCAGATCTGTATTTCTAGCAACTATATATCAAAACATTTCTATGGCTTTTCTCAAAACTCAAAATGTTTAAAACCAAATACAGTACTTCTTCCTCTTCTACCCACTCACTATCTCCAGAATCCCATCAGAAATGAAAAACTGCTTACCTTCTGTCTGCAACCACTATATTTGTCAGCACTGCCATCAACAACATAGATACCTACGCTAGAAACCCAGGGCCCCAGAAACTCATTTCTCTTTCTGTATGCCAGGCCATCTCATTAGTAGCCACAGCCTGGTGAGGCTACCTACCTTCTAACAGACTCTTGAACTAAGCCTCTCATTTCCAGTCCTCCAGCACTATTAATGGACCCTCAGCTTCTCAAATCTGACTTCTGTGCTCTCTCTGGTTTCTCTCTCTTCCAGTCCATCCTTTATAATGATTACAGTATACCCATGATCCCCAATTTATAATGGTTTGATTTACTATTTTTTAATTTACAATGGCGAAAGTGTGATACATATTCCGTAGAAACTATATTTTGAATTTTGATCTTTTCCCAAGCTAACAGCACGCAGTACAATACATGTACGTGGTCCTGGGCAGCAGCAGTGAGCCACAGCTCCCGGTCAGCCACGCTTCCCCCAGGGGAATCGGCCAAACTCTTCCTCATGCCGTGTTGCTCAGTTAGGATGCTTGGTAAGTTAGGAATATTAAATGCAGTTTTTATTTTTAGTAGTTCCAATCGATGATGGTATTTTTTGGGAATGTAACCCCATTGTAAGCTAAGGAGCATCTGTAATCATATCAGCATTCTCTTTAGCATCCTTCAAATGCCATCATCCATTTAATATAGAGACACTTTATACTCTCCACGTGCCTCTCAGATCCTTTGTTTTCTTGCTACTAAGAAGCCCTCACTGCTCCTCTCTCGGGTGGGCAGCTGTTCCACCTCCACCCACAGAATGCACATTCATACCTGGGCCTGCGTGCTCACTAGAGAATTTTTGGCCTAGAATTCTCTTCTTCTGTTGGTTTTGTTGTCTTTAATTTGAGCATCTCTTGTGAACAACTCAAGGCCCAGTCTCAGCATCCCTGATACCAGCAGAAAGAAAGAACAGCTCTCTCCTCCACAGATTGTTACCTTCCACTATCATGAGAATCACATCAATTAGAATTTTCTGATGTCTGTGGTTAAGCTCTAATCTTTGTAGCTCTGGTACTTACTGCAGTAATAATGGCAAATGAGGCTGAATTGAAGACTGGGATGGTGGGATATGCCTATAATCCCAGCACTCAGGAGGCTGAGGCAGGAGGATCATGAGTTTGAGGCCAGTCTGGGCCACAAAGTTTGAAAAAAAAACCTGTCTCAGAAAACCAAAATAGCTTGGTACCATGGTGCACACCTGTAATCCCAGCATTTTAGGAGTCTGAGGCAGGAATATCACAAGTTTGAGTTCTGCCTGGGTAACTTAGTGAGACCCTGTCTCAAAATATATATATTTTTAAAAGGGTAGGGATGTAGTTCAGTGCAAAGGCCCTGGGTTCAATTCCCATACTGCCAAAAATAACAAAAGAAAATAAAATTAAAAATTAAAAAATAAACCGAAATGGATTTCAATAGTAATTGTCTTCTTTTTCCAGAAGTTCTTTTAACAATATGATGTGGACCTTATATTTTAAAAGTAGCCATTATTTTGATACATTTTGTCTTTTGTTGACAACTAAATACACTTACAGTCCTATTTAGGTCAAGGTCATTCTCTGACCAATATGAATGGCATTGTGATTATTATTAGTCATTTTGTTCGGAACATCATCAACCTGTCTTACAGGGAGAGGAAGGGAGAGGAGGAGAGCAGAGGGGAGGAGAGAACACAGGCCCTTTCAAGAACAGCAGTAATGTCCTTAACTGTAGCCAGCATTGCTCCTTTCTGAGCCATGGCTTTTACACTCATTACCATTGTCTCTGTTGTGTTCAAGGACATAAAACAGAAAAACAGTGTAGAGCTGAGACAGGTATTAAATTCCAAATGGAGATGGCGTGGAGATAACCAGTGAATAACCAAACATTGCATTAATATTTCACTGAACAATTAAATTGTTCTTTTCCTTGACTTGTCTCAAAATGTTTAAGAGCTCCATATCCCTGCTCGCATAAATAAGTAACAGCTTGGGCTGGAAACGTGGCTCAGTGGGAGAGTGCTTGCCTTGTATAAACTAAGGGCCTGGGTTAGATCCGCAGCATGGCGGAAAAAAAAAAAAAAAAAAAAAGAAATGAAGAAGAACAATTTATGTGGTTTGAATGATAACGAAAAAGTGACTTATTTATTTTGCTATATGTGAGCCTCCTTGAGGGAAAAGTATTATCTTTAATGATTTCTTCAGAATTGATTATTTTGTATTAACAACTGTCCTCTTCTTCTTTTCCTCCTCCTCCTTCTTTTTGTTTTGTTTTTGTTTGAGACAAGGTCTCACTGTGAGGCTCAGGCTGGCCTTGAACTCACTATGTAGCCCAGGCTGGCCTTGAACTTATGGCAATCCTCCTGCCTCAGCCTCCCAAGTGCTGGGCTTAGAGGTGTGCACCACCACACCTGGCTACAACAATCTTCTGAGTCACATTATGATTGATTGATTGATTGATAGACTGATTGCAGCACTGGGAACTGAACCCAGGGGCAAGCTATCATTGACCTACATCCCCAGACTTTTTTTTTTTTTTAAACTTTTAAAACAGGATCTAAGTTACCCAGGCAGGACTCAAACTTATAATCCTCCTGCTTCAGTCTCCCTTGGTACTAGTGTTACAGGTGTACACTACCACACTAGGCTGACTTTCTAAAACTACTTTTGTGGCTTATTACAATAAATTCTCGCTCTCACAACAACTGATTAATGATTATTGAGATACCAATGATCTCATAAAGGGATGCCAATTATCCTAAGCGTCTGTGGAAGACAATGATGCTGTGTGTGCCTAGAGAATTAGGAACACTGTCTTGCTCAATCAGTTTGCAGTCAATGAGCTCATCAACTAACTCTGAGGGACTGACAGAGAACCCAAATATGAGGAAGGAGCAGTCATACCCTGACTAACACAGCTTGTTGATTTGCCCAGAGCAGTCAGACGAGGGCACAGAGCCAAGTAGAGATTGAAGCCAGACTCTAAATGAGCTCTAGAAAGGAAGACAATATCTCTTGTTTTCAAACTGGTATAAATTACAAAAACAAGATGAGGTGCTCATTGTGGTGTATTCCCTAAGCACCACCCATTTAGCAGGGGCTTAAGCAGCTACACAGTACCACAGGCAGATCCTGGAGGGAGAATCCTAGACTGGTCCCAGGGCCAGGCTTTGGAAGGATCACTAGGGAATCCGGGAACCTATTTGTTCTCTTCATTTAGTCTAGAAGCAGGGAACTTATCTCGCACTGATTTAGACTCTGGTTCTGGACCTCGCTGGGGCAAATCCTTCAGTCTCTCAGTGCTTCGTTATGAGACTAACACTTAAAAAAAAAGTGCCATCTAGCTTATATAATTGTGCAAATCCAATTTGCACACAGTTGCAATTTGTTGCAAATTGTTGCAACTTGCAACAGTCAAGAGTCTTTGTAAACTCTCAGTGCTGTTCAGAAGTAAGACAGGATTGTAGCTGGGCATCTCTGTAGAACCTTGGCATTCTTCTTTCAACACTGCATCCAGTATTGGTTGAGCACTACCCTGCTGACACTGTTCTCAGTGGCCTTAGTGAACATGCATCTCCTCTAGGAGCTTTTATTCTAGCAGGGAGATCCAGATATTAAACATAAACTGAGCACATGAGATAGTATCTTGAAAAGTGGTTTATGTTATGGGAGAAAAAGAGACAGTGTGGTAAGGAAGCTGGAGTGTAGCAGTGCAGCAGGGACAATAAATTAAAGAATGAGAAAGTCACTCTGGAGGGAAGGCCTGAAGGTGAAGAATCGAGACCAGTGGATCTGCAGGGGAGAGTTCTCAGCAAACTGGAGTGCCGGACCAGTAGGGAAAGCAGAGGAACGAGTAGGTCTATAGTTGGAGGGGTCAGAGAGTCACAGCCTGGTCATGGTGGGGGGGGCCTCTGGGCCACTTCAAGTTGTAGGGTTCTGGCTGCCTGCTGTTCAGAAAGGTTCCTGCTGGCTGATGGGTTGAGAACAGAATGCAGACACACGTATGGAAAGAAGGAACCGAGTTAGGAGGTTCTGAAGTAGAGACAGCTTGGACGAGCCTGACAGTAGTGGGATGAAGTGGTCAGTTTCTGGATATGTTTGAAAATAGAGCCATTAGGACTTTGCAGTGGGTTACATGTAAAGAGAGAAAGGAAGACTCGAAAGAGTTGGGTGTGAGCCACCAGAAGATGGAGCTGCCAGCAGCAGAGATGTACGAGCAAGGGAAGGAACTAGAATTCCTCTTTCTTTTCTCCTCCTAGTTGCCTGGGCATCTTCTGACAAGTGCAAAAACAGACCTATTTGGCGACTATTGGGCAGGACTGACCACTCACACCACTTCATCTCCCTGGCCCTCAGTTTCCCTAGATATAACATGGGATTGGTCAGCTGGATAAGGGCAAGATTCCTTTATGTTTTATTAGTACATGTGTGCAGTAGATAGTGATTACATTCCTTGTGTAGAGTAGTTGGTGCATGCACATAATACATCTTCATCCCTTTTTCTTTCTTTCTTTCTTTCTTTCTTTTGGGGGGGAACTGGGGATTGAACCTATTCATTCCTTTTTCCAACCCCTCCCTCCATCTCTTGGTCCCCTTCCCATTTGCAAAAGATCTTTCTCCCTATTTGCTATTATCTATCTTTTATTTTGCTCTTTATTTTCACTCTGGGTTTCTCATATAAGTGAAACCACATGATATTTGATCTTCAGTGCCTGATTTATTTCACTTAACAATATAGTCTTAAGGTATATCCACTTTCCTACAAAGGACCCGAGTTTATTTTTCTTTATGGCAGAGTAGTAATCCATTGTGTGTAAATACCACATTCTTTTTTATCTCTCCATCTGCTGATGGACATACAGGCCACTTCCAAGATTTAGGTGTTATGAACTGCGCTGCTATAAACCTGGGTATGCATGTATCATTGTAATATGATGTCTTTAACTCTTTCTGGAAGATACCTAGAAGGGGAATAGCTGGGTTAAATGGAATTTCTAGTTTCAGATTTTTGAGGAAATTCCACACTGATTTCCAAAGTGGTTGTATTAGGAGATTAGGTGTCCAGATACTGGGATATAGCAACATGAGCAAGAGAAGGAGGGAAGTGGGTACCCGGGACCCAGTAATAATCTAAAGCAAGAATTGAAGCCCACAGGGAAAGCATAGAGAGAGACCTTAACACAGAAGTGGGTGGAAAGTGGCGCTTTCTCCCTGAGACCTGACTCACTGCCGGGGAGGGGCAGCTCAAACCTACAGACATACCACGACTGCTGGTGACCCCAGAGGCCTCCACGGAGAAAAGCACCAGTGGAATGCAGCAGTGGATGCAGTGGACTGGTGAGTTATCTGGGTTCAGATGACCCACAGGAGAGGGCAGTTGGCTGGTAGCCATCTTGGAGAGGGGCCAATTGAGTTCAAAACTCAGAGCAGCTACAGGCTGGCTCCATCTAGCGGCTCCCAGGGTCAGGGTGAGGTGGAACAAACTTAAACTTGTCGGGAAATCAAAGAGCCAAATTCAACCCAGAAGAATGCACATGGAGTGTTGCAGGCTGAACAAATTAGGTTCCAGCCTCACAGACAGAAAACAGCCTGAACTTCAGTAGAGCTATAGGTGCAGGCTTGCTGGGATTATCCACTACCCCACCATAAATCTACAGTTGGCTTGCTGGAATTAATCAACAGGGATCTGGGCTCTGTCTGCCCACTCTAGCAGTGATAGCAGAGACAGGCCTTGAGGTGGACAATTTTTTTCTTTCTTTTCTTCTTGTATTTATATGAATGTGAACATTATTTCTAGTTTTCTTGTTGTTGGTCTGTTCTTGTTTTGATTTCTTCCTTCTCTCTTACCCACCTGTCTTTTTCACCAGTTTCCCAAAGTTTGCATAATCTTCCTTTGTCATCTACCCTTGCTTCTAATATTTTCCTCTTCCATTTCTCTATTTTTCCCCTTAACACCTTTTAAATTTTCTCACCTGAGGGTAAAATTACCATTTTGAGAGCATATTAACTACAATTTTCTGGTTTGTTTCAGATTTTGTTATATAAACACAAATACAGTTCATATGGCTAAAGGTGGCAAATTAATAGTTCCCATAGTTCGTCATTTTCTAGGCTGTCTTTGATGCTATTGTTATTGCTGATTGTAATATTTTAGCCAAGGTGACACAATTGTTCTAATCAGTTGTTCTTTCTGGTATGCCAGGACTGAGATTGCCTAAGGGTCATAAACATTATTATGGGTCAGTGCCAAAGAACCAGGGGCTAGGCCAAAGAGACAACAACTTCTCATCCCCAACAAGTTGAAGAGGTGGGATCTTGCAACAGACTCAAAACCCAAAAGCCAGCTATACCTGGAAGACATCTCTGAGCAGTAGTCATTTCCTAAGGGTTCTCAATACTAACAATAAAGCACGAAATAAGCAATACAGAAGCATCAAACCAGGAATTAAACTAAAGGAAAAGATAGAAAATAAGAAGACACTTAAGCAAGATGTGACCCCAGACCTCTAGCTTACCAAAAGCAAACCCAGGGGGCAATGAGGTGAAACAATTCTAAAGCTACCCAGCTGGACTCTCTGAAATGGTAAGGACAGAAGTAACAAAACAGATGAATGAGGCTGTAGAAAAAAATCAAATCAGAAATAATGCCTCAGATAACTACAGAGATGGTGACCATATTGAAAGAAATCATTAGTGACTCTAGGACAGATACAGGTAAAAAAAATAGAGGAGCTTAGGAAAATAATGGAAACCATGAATAAGCAACATAGGAAAGAAATGGAATCCATGAAACAGACTCAAACAGATATCCAGGAGATTAAAAATTCCATTGAGCCAGGTACGGTGGCATACATCTGTAATCCCAACACATGGGAGGCTGAGGCAGGAGGATCACTGCAAGTTTGAGGCCAGCCTGGGCTACAAAGTGAGCTCAAGGCCAGTCTGAACTACATAGTGAGACCCTGTCTCAAAAAGACAAAACAAACAAACAAACAAAAACGTGTTAAAAATTCCACTGAAAGTATATGCAGCAGAAGAAAGCTTTCACTCTAAAATCAGGAACAAGACAAAGATGTCCACTCTCGGGCCGGTGAGATGGCTCAGCGGCTTAAGCGCCTGCCCGGCAAGCACGAGGGCCCGAGTTCGACTCCCGGAACCCACATACGATAAAGGGGCCGGTGATGTCGCTCAGCAGCACGGGCGCCTGCTGGTGCGCGAGGTCCTGAGGTCGACCCCCCGGTACCCACAAAAAAAAAAAAAAAAAAAGATGTCCACTCTCTCTTCTCTTATTCAACACAATCCTGCAAACTTTAGCCAGAGCAGTTAGACAAGAGAAAGAAATAAAAGGAATACGGATAGGAAAGGAAGAAGTTAAATTATCATTATTTGTGGATGACATACTTTACATAGAAGAACCCAAAAACTCCACTAAAAAACTGCTAAATTTAATAAGCAAATTCAGTAGTGTAGCTGGATACAAAGTCAACACTCAAAAATTAATACTCTTCATTTACATGAATAACAAACTAATGGAGAGAGAAATTAAGGAGAAACACCTTTCAAGGGCTGGTGAGATGGCTCAGCGGCATAAGCACCTGCCTGGCAAGCGCGAGGGCCCGAGTTCAACCCCCAGAACCCACATACGAAAAAAGGGCCGGTGATATCGCTCAACGGCACGGGCGCCTGCTGGCACATGAGGTCCTGAGGTCGACCCCGGTACCCACCAAAAAAAAAAAAAAAAAACTTTCAAAATAGCAACCAAAAAAATGAAGTACCTAGGAATCAATCTAACGAACGATGTAAAAGACCTCTACACTGAAAACTACATTACTCTGAAAAAGGAGATTGAAGAGGATATCAGAAAATGGAAAGAGGGCCGGGGATATAGCTCAGTGGCATAGCGCCTCCCTGGCAAGTACAATTTCCTGAGTTCAATTCCTGGTACCAAAAAAAAAAAAAAAAAAAAAAAAAAAAAAAAACCCAAAAAACAAAGAAAATGGAAAGATATCCCTTGTTCTTGGGTAGGAAGAACCAATGTAGTGAAAATGGCTATACTTCCAAAACTGTTATACAGATTCAATGCAATTTTGATCAAAATTCCAACAGCATATCTCACAGAATTAGAGAAAGCAATCCTAATATTCATTTGGAACCAGAAGAGACCTAGAATAGCAAAGGCAATTCTGGTCAACAAAGGCAAGGCAGGGAGCATCACAATCCCTGACTTGAAATTATACTATAAAGCTACTGTGATAAAAACAGCGTGATACTGGCCAAAAAGATAAAAAAAACAGACCCGAACATCAGTGGAACAGATAGAAGATGCAGAAACAATGCCAGACATATTCAGCCACCTTATCTTTGACAAAGGTGCAAAACACATTCACAGGAAGAAAGATAGCCTCTTTAATAAATGGTGCTGGAAAAACTGGCTTTGCACATGCTAAAGATTAAAATTGGACCCATATCTTTCACCATGCACTAAACTAAATTTGAAATGGATCAAAGATCTAAATATTAAAACAGAAACATTAAATCTGCTGAAGATAGAATAGGTAAAACTCTTGAAGACATTGGCGTAGGCAAAGGCTTTATGAATAAAACCCCAATTCCACAGGAAATATCACAATGAATCAGCAACTGGGATCTCATCTTATTAAAAAGCTTTTGCACAGCAAGAGAAACCACCAACAGAGTGAAGAGACAACCCATGAGGTGGGAAAAAGTGTTTGCCAACTGTTCCTCAGACAAAGGATTACTATCAAAAACATATAAAGAACTAAAAAAAATCAGAACTCCCAAATTTAAAGACCCAATCCAAAAATGGGCATCTGAGATGCATACATACTTCTCAGATGAAGAAAAACAAACAGCAAATAAATACATGAATAAATGTTCAACATCACTGGTCATTCGAGAGATGCAAATTAAAATAACACTGAGATTCCTTCTCACCCCAAAAAGAATGGCTATCTTCAAGAAATCAACCAATAACAAATGCTGGAGGGGCTGTGGGGAGAAAGGAACCCTTCTCCACTGTTGGTGGGAGTGTAGACCGGTGCAACCACTGTGGAAATCACTGTGGAGATTCCTCAAAAAACTAGGATTGGAGGTCCCATTTGACTCAGCTATTCACCTTCTGGGAATCTTCCCAGAAGAATTAAAAACATTGTACCACAGTGATATATGTGCACCCATGTTTATAGCAGCACAATTTGTAATAGCTAAATCTTGTAAAAATCCAAATGCCCATCAACTGAGGAATGGATAAAAAAAGATGTGGTGTTTTTATACAATGGTGTCTTGGTTACTTTTCTCTCATTGCTGAGACAAAATACCTGACACCCAAAATTAAGGAAGAAAAGGTTTATTTAGCCCACAGTTTTTGAGGTTTCAGTCCATACTCGACTGGCTCCAAGGCAGAGTGGCACATGGCAGAGGGCAACAGTTCATGGCTGTGGAAAACAGCAAAAGCAACCAGAGCAAAAAAAGGGAGGAGCACTAGAGAAGACTCCATCTGTCACTTATATTGTATGTAGGCTACCTGTCCCAGGGTGGGTGTAGCACTCACACCCATAATCCCAGCACTAGACAATGAATCAATCACAAACTCTAGAAGCCTACCCCCATGACTGCATGAGGCTTTGGGGGGACATCCAGACACAAACCATGACAAGTGGGGTACTATTCAGCCATAAAGAAGGATAAAGTGGAGACTTTTATAGGTAAATGGATGCAACTTGAGACCATACTCATAAGTGAAATAAACCAGACCCACATGTGTAAACATCGTATTGTCTCCCTAGTGTGAGAAGCTGAAAGAGTAGACAAGATCCAAAATATACAATAGATATTTTAGGGCCAGGGAGATAGCTCAGTGGCACAGCACCTGCCTGACAAGTGCGAGGTCATGAGTTTGATTCCCAGTACCAAAAAAAAAAAAAAAGATATTTTAAAATGGGAAGAGCGCCTGCCTGGCAAGCGCAAGGTCCTGAGTTCAACTCCCAGAACCCACATAAAGGAAAAAAAGGGCCAGTGATATTGCTCAGTGGCACAAGCACTTGCTAGCAAGTACGGGGTCCTGAGGTAGACTCCCGGTACCCACATAAAAAAAAAAAAAAGATAAAATGGGAAGAAACTTTTCGAAAGGGGAAAGAAACTGAGATGGGGAAAGAAGAAAAGAAGGAAAGGAAAAGCAAAAAAAAAATATATATATATATGTATATATACAAAATAGTTAAGATAGTTATACAACTAATTGCTCTTAGTTCATTGAAAAGAAAGATTTGCACTAATATTGTTTGGACAATTAAATGCCTATATCTTGTACTCTGAGTAACTAATTTAAAGATAATAATACGCAATGTATTACCATTGCTACTCTCCTATTACCTTGTTTTGAAATTTTGTTTTATATTTTCTCTCTTTAAAATAAAAAAAAATAAAAGAAAGTATATGCAGCAGCTTGAGCCAATGTGAGGACAGAATATCAGATATAGAAGACTGGATTGCAGTTAGTGATTGTGGAAAGAAAGATTTCTTAAAGATAGCAAGGGAGCATGAAAAATCAATCTAACAGCTAGATGATGCAAAGAAGAATAACATAAGATTTCTCAGAGTCAATGAAAAAGCAAGAGAGCACAAGCAACATAAAAAACCTGTTCACACAAGTAATGGCAGAAAACTTCCCAAGCATAGAAAAAGAATTTGATTTATCTAAATCTGACATCTATGACAAACCAAAGGCCAATATCACACTAAATGGACAAAAACTGAAAGCTTTCAATATAAAATCAGGAACAAAGCTTCAAACCAGGTGAACAGCACAGAGGGCAGCCCCTTCCATCGCCATTGCCACTGCTGCTGTGACCCAGGCGAACCCTGCCAGAAGTCCCAGAGAATGGCCCTCTCCTCACTACTGCCAGGACTGAGGTGAACCACTCAGGAAGGCCCAGAGACCACAGGGAACGCCAGCAACACAGTAGGGTCCTGACTAGGGTGCACAGGATGGACAGGTGGGACTAGTGGCATGGAAAAGTCTGAAGCAACAGTAACAATGAGAGCCAACAGGTGGTAAGTTAGGTGAACCAGCTTTGTGCTTGGGGACGAAGACACGAGGAATAGAAGCAGGCAAGTGGAGCTGCCCCTGTTCACTCTCTCTCTCTCTCTCTTTTTTTCCCTCTTTTTCTTTTTTCTTTCATGTTCTTTTTCTTTTCTCTTTTCTTTTTTCTTATCTTTTTTTCTCTTTTCTAAATGGCTGGAGAAAACTCCAGCCATAGAAAACTAATCCCATCCCCCAAACCCAGAGACCAAGTTCAGATAATCCCTTGCTTACTACTTCATTCTTTCTCTTCTGCCCTCTTCTCTAGTTTCCCAAAGTTTGCCTGATCATCCTTTGTCCTCCAGCCTTGCTTCTACTTTCTTTTCAGTTATCTTTGTTTTATCCACCATCCTTCTTAAATCTCCCCACCACAGGGTAAAACCACTCTACCAAGGAGAAACACTTTGAATACAAGCTCCCAATTTACAATCAGTTCTGTTATATAATTACAGATTTTCCTCTTATGGTTTAAGGTACAAAACTAATAGCTACCCAGTGGCATAGTGCCTGGCTGGCAAGCGCAAGGTCCGGAGTTCGATTCTTGGTACCAAAAATAAATAAATAAATAAAAGCTACCACAGTTTGTCAGTTTTTAAACTGTGCTTGATGCTGCTATTATTGCTAATTATACTACTTTAGATAGAATTTCATATTTGTTATAATCAGTTGTTCTCCCTTCTGTAATAATACTGGGAAGCTCTGGGGTAATAACCTCACCACAGCCCAGCACCAAAGAACTGGGGACTGAGCCAAACACATACCAACATCTCACTCTTAATTAATTGGGAAGGTGGGATCTTGGGACAGACACAAGCCAAGAACCTCCTACACACAGAAGACATCCCTGAAGAACAGACTTTTCCTAGAGAGGACCTGATACTAGTGATACCGCTACCTACTACAAAAACTTACAAGGCTCAACACAGAAAACAAAATAAAAATTTTTGAAATAGAAAATGACAAGATGCAGAAGCAAGATGCAATCTCAGACCTCCAGCCCACCCAGAACAAGTGCAGGAGATAACGAGATAGAGGAAAATGGGAGACGTACACCTGAAATTTCTGAAATGGTAGCAACCAAAGTAAAGAACCAAATCCATGAGGCTATAGAGGAAATCAGATCAGAAATAATCTCTCAGATTAAAAAAAAAAGAAATGTCAACATTCATAAAGGAATTGCTCAGCAAATCTACAGCAGTGATAGATAAAAAAATAGATGATGATAGGAAAAGGACAGAAACTGTGAATGATCAATATAGGAAAGAAATGGAATGCATGAAACAGATTTAAAAGATATCCAGGAAATTAAAAATTCCATTGAAAGCTGGCAAAACCACTTGAATGAAACTGAAGATAGACCTTCAGACTTCAGACAGGATCATGGCTAGCAATCACAAAAGGGAAGATCTATTAAAAATAACAAGGGATCGAGAAATAACAATTCAACATCTACAAGACAATGCAAAGATGAACAATATAAGATGATAGGTGTCAATGAAAAAGCAGGAGTCAACACAAATGACATAAAAAGACTATTTGCAGAAGAAATAGCAGACTGCCATGATTCTGATGGGCTTCCCTTTAATAGTGTATTTTTGTGCTGAATTTCTAGGGTCAAGAACAATAAGCTAGAGACCATACTCTTAAGTGAAATAAATCGGACACATGTGTTTAAATACTGCACTGTTTCTCTGGTGTGAGAAACTGAAAGTATAAATAAGGACAAAAATGTATAATAGATACTGAGAAATGGGAACAAAAAGTTCAAATGAGAAGGGGAACAAAGGAGAGGGGAGGGGAAAGGGAAAGAAGGGACCAAAAAAGAAAAGAGAGAGAAAGAGAGAGAGAGAGAGAGAGAGAGAGAGAGAGAGAGAGAGAGAGAGAGTGATTAGAAGAAAAAATGGAAACACCAGGGGAGTTGTCCAGTTTTTTGATTGGGTGTTTAAATTTGGGGCAATCTAATTTTTTTGAGTTCTTTATATATTCTAACATTAGTCCTCTGAGGAATAGCTAGCAAAATTTTTTCCCATTCTGTAAGTTGTCTTTTTACTTTCACAATTGTTTCTTTTGCTGTGGTAAAGTCTTAAAATTTGATATGATCCCATTTGTTGATTCCTAGTACTATTTTCTATGCAACCGGGATTCTGTTCAGAAAATCCTTGCCTACACCTAGCAAATTTCCATTCTAGTTATCAAATTCAAGAAACCACAAGGTACCACAACCTAGTCTCACACTTTTAAATATTTGTGATATTTTATTCTTGGCAAAACATCTCAATATGAAAATCCAGTCTTTAAAGATCTTCCTTGTGGTTTAAAGCAGTTATTTTGTGATCGTAGTTTGAACATTAAAAAAAAAGTCTTAAGAGACTTCTTTTAAAAATAAATAATAAATAAACATGTCTTGCAATTGTTCATACAGTACCTTATTCCAGGAGGGTACATGGCTAACCAGAAAATTTATTTCCTATCTCATATTTAATTGGAAGATTTGCTCACAAGATTAAATTACTGCACATATCTTTTGTCACTGTGAAAATCTTCCCATACAGTATAATGAGCCATGTGTAGATTATAAACGTTCTAAAGCTCCTTAAAAGCTCCTGCACATACTTGCTCCCTCTCACCAGGGCATTTTCCCTTCCCACTGATAACACTATTGATAAAATTTGCCCAGGAAAGGGAGAAGTCACTACTGATAGATAAGTACAAGCATCAGATGCAGACTGATGCTAGTAGGAGTATAATATAAATTATACACAAACTAATTTAAATCTATAGGTTATATCCTGAACACCATAGCCCGCAAATGCATTATGTCTTCTCCACAACTTTCCATCAGACAGGAAGATATCAACATCATCACCATAGTGTATAAAATGAGCGCTATGGGCTAAGTATTGTGCCAAGAATGGTCACGACCTAACTCAACCAACCTATGAAAAGAGTGTTATTATGTTTCCATTGTCAAAGAGCCTAGTCACATCTAGGACCTTCTAAATCCAATCCCAAGTCTAACTGTGCAGTGAAAAGGTTGCGGTTGGGATGGAGATGGAATAGATTAGCACTCATTTCAATGCACTGTCTTCTTACTATCAGTCTTAGAATCTCTCCCATAACCCTCTGCTTAAGAGCAGAGGCCAAAATTTGTGTTTGTATCACTGGCATCCTGCAAAGTGATTTCAAACAGAAGACCTCAAAGACCCAGTGAGATCTCTATGATGATGTAAGCTACCTTGTTCTCCTGGTTTCTGCACCACCTAAAACACAGCCTGCATACTGTAGACACAACACAAATTCTCACTGAGGATGAGTGAGCAAAATGGGGGCAGGTGAAAAAGGGAGCCCCGCGGTGATATGCCCAGATCTTCCCGCTTGGCATGTCTAGACTTTGACCAGGGGGACCAGAGACACTCTGGGCCCCTCCTCTCTCCTCTCTGAGTCAGGAAGTCCCCAGCGCCACCGCCCACGCCCACAGCCCACCTCCAGGAAGGCGCAGCTGTCAGGAGTGTGGGGTGTGAGGCTGGCCACGCAGAACACGCACGTGCCCTCACACGCACAGCACGCTTCACGCACAGCTCGATTCACCCGACACCGCCTTCCCACACCCTCGCCTCACATCCCACACTCAGCCTCTCTCAGCCTCCCACTCATATATCCGCCCACTCAAATCCCGCACATCACACTGCCGGACGCCCACACGTTTCACTGCCCCTGCGCACCCGGTGCCGCACTTTCTCTGTCATCATCCAGGTGCGCTCCTCAGCTTTTTTTTTTTTTTTTGTGGGTACCGGGGGTCGAACTCAGGACCTCGCGCGCCAGCAGGCGCCCGTGCTGCTGAGCGATATCACAGGCCCTTTTTTCGTATGTGGGGTCGGGGAGTCGAACTCGGGCCCTCGCGCTTGCCAGGCAGGCGCTTATGCCGCTGAGGCATCTCACTGGCCCTCCTCAGCTCTTTGTATCTTGAGGACATTTCTCGTCGCACACCCTCACTCAGGCACACCTAGCCTCACCCCTACTCTCACGCGCACGCCCTGACTCCTAACGCGCTGGTGTTCACACACACCCACACCCCCATACACTCAATTCTCCCGCCTCACACCCACGCATGCGCACAAATTGGCACACGAGGCGCCCTCACGCTCGCGCACGCTCACTTGTCCCGACGAGGCCACAGTGCCCAGCCTTCACCCCGGTGGATTTGCTGTGCTGTTGGTGCGTTTGGTGGGGGGGTGTTGTTTGCGGAGCTTAACTCAGTACGGTCGTTCAGATTAAATTCGCTTGATTTTCCCGAAAGAAACAAGTTAGCCAGGAAGAAGGAGAAACCGAGACCCCCAGAGGAAGGGAATGGATTAGGCTTCTCGAGCAGTGGGAGCGAGAGCGCTGGGGAGAAGCGGGCTCTCAGAGCCTCCGCAGCCCCAGAGTCTGCGTCCGGTCCTCCCGTCCGGGGCGGCCGCTCGGGCCTCTCCCGGCTCTGCCTCGTTGCGCCGCGCCAGCCTGCGGTGGGGGAGTGCGGACTGACCTGGGCCACGTAGCACAGATTCCTGTCCATAGAGTCCCTTTCGGCCCGTACAAAGCCGCTGGGGTGGGGGAGGAGGTCGTGTGCAAAAGGGATTCAGAAATCTTGGTTCGATTCCTGTCTCTGGCACTTGAAAGATAGGTGGCCTTGGACAAATTGCATAGTGTCTCAGAGTCTCCGTTTCCCTGTAAAAGCAATTCATGCAACAAATGTTAATTGCCCTTGCGATCTACATCAGCTTGGGCTGGATGTCCAGGCGTACACTGGTAAGTAAACAAAACAGCTAACTCTGCTCAGGTGCAGTTTGCAGTGAACTGGGAGAGGTACCCAAAAAGCAACCAATTAAACAGATGTAGGGACTTTTGAAGTAAAAAGTAAGATAGTGCTTTCATCCGCTCCAGATGTTTTTCAGAGATTTATTATATTCTGGGTCCAGGTGAATAAAAACAATCACGTTCCCTATGAGCTTTTTAATCCCTTTGTGTGCCTTTTGTTTCATATGAACCACCTTAGCCTGGTCCTTGGAACTTTGCATAGGCAGGAAAACCACACTAACCAAGCAGTGGACAAAAACCAAATGAGTAAATTATGAAAGTACCTACCTCCCAGAGTCACTGTGAAAAAAAACAGGGTGCATCAAAGTCTCTATTATACAGTAGGTGCTCAATACATGGCAGGTGCTATTAGGAGAGGGTATTGTCGACTACTTAAGACTTCAGTCCTCTGCATCAGGTCTGCCATAGATAGCTGTGACCTTGGGTAGCTCTTTGACCTTCAGTAAGACTGTTCTGCTCCACAAAAAAAGCCATTTTTTGATTTTTTGCAAAGCACCATTTGGTGCTTTACGTAGGGCTGTTGGGCAGATTAAATGAGGTCATGCAGGAAAGGTCCTGGGTCAAGGCCTGGGACACAGCCGAGAGCTGGGATACAGTGGTTATGAGGACTGTTATACCCTGGAATGGCCGGTTCCTCCTCTGAGAAGGTGTGTGTGCATCAAAGCTGGGGGTTTCTTGAAGCCATTGGAATGTTTTGAAATTTAGGGCACAGGCCCTGGTGGAGATGACCAGAACAGGTGGGCCTTTGGCTGGGTGGGGAGTGGGAGGTGGTGAAGTCCCCCTGGCAGGTGAGGTTGGTGGGGCTGCTGAACAAAAGTACACCCAGAAACCAAAGGCTAAAGAATCCACATGCTGGGTGCCTTCAGGGTGCAGGAATCGGCTGTGTAGGAGCCACTGAGCTGCAAAAAGTCAGCCTAGTAAGGGTGATCAAGGACCCAGAAATAATGGGGTAGCAACTCCTGCTCCCTGGTGCCCCATTGCCAAGCCCCATTGTCAACCCCAAACCTGAAGAGCCCATGCAACTGCAGGTCCCAAATAATAATAGTAACAATAATAACAATAAAAAGAGACATCAGGAGCTCTTACCAGGCAGTAGGAACCAGACCCCATGGTAGGTAGTCTTTATTCACAGTGGCCTTTTTCCTATTTCACAGACAACAGAAATTCTCCCTCCATTCTCCTTGGCCTCCTTTTAGTTCTTGCAGTTAACCAAGAGAAGCTCCTCTGGGTTCTTGTACATGCCCTTCAGTGGCCCAAAACACAGTTACCATCCCCCTTTCCCAGACCAATGCTTGCTTATCCTGTAGGTCTCCCTTTAAATGTCCCTAGTGGCTTCCTTTTTATCAACTCCCAGAGCCCCTTGGACTTTTCTTTCATATTCCCACGACCTTTTGTAAAAACTCACCAACTCTGAACTGATTTGTTGATTCTTTTAACATCCTGGAAACTCCCGGGGGTGGGTCTTGTGCTAGGGAATTCCCTGGCACCCCTGGCACAGACCCTGGTGTACAGTACATGCTTAATACACCCTTCCAACTATCAAGTGTCTGGCTGAGGATCTAGAGGTTAAATGAATCTCTTCAGGTTCCAGGACAAGAGGTAGTGATATGGAAGATTTATCAGTTATTTGTCAGTCCTTACTTATTCTGGTCTCACATCATTAAATCAAAATCTCTAGAGCACTGATTGGCATACAGTATTTATAAAGCTTTCCAGATAATTTTTATAAATGACCAAGGTTGAAAACCAGAAAAGCTGGATGCTAGACTTGATTAAAGCTCACTCTTATTTTGGTAAAACTAAAAACAAAACCTGTCTTAATCTCTGATTAAGCAGCCATTTCTGCCCAATGCTTGCATCATATTTAGGCCAAGGGAAGTGGGGAATTGCCTAGCTGTAAATAACTCAACCCTCTCCTTCCCTCCTTCTCTCCCTCATGCAAAAAAACACCATCCCTGAAAAGAGGAGTAAAAAATGGTAAGTGCCAGGGGAATTGGAGAGAGGAGGGAGGTGGAGCATTTGCTTCAATTATCTGGATAATTGTTCCCACCTCAGGCCATTGTTGCTGAAATGAAACAATATTCTATTGGATACTGTCTTGGCCTTTTCAGACGGGCTCCCCGTGGTGCCTAGCACACGCTGAGCACAGAGTAGGCACCCAATAAATTTTATTCTGATGACAGAGGAGAGCTTTGAGAGTGGGAGAGGCTTGGCTGGTTAGGCTGGAGGATCTGGGGGTGGGCAGATAATTAAGGTGAAGTGGGGAACAGAGGGGCTGTATGGTGGGCATTCTGTGCCATCGAAATTCTGTTCTGAGGGCCATGAGACTGGGAGACTGGGCTTTCCTTGAAATTCTGAGCCAAACCCCTCACTCCTTTCTTAGAAGGACCCGCCCTCCCCTTCTCAGAGGGTTGAATTGAACTCTTGCAACTATGGTGAACACAAAGGCGAATTCAGGTTTCTCAAAGGCCCATCCGCTCTGAATAAACACTAGGCAGAAGCAAGATCATTTTGGGTGGTACGTAAGCACGGGCGCTGCAGCCTGTTGTCTCTCTGGAAGGCTGTGATGGGATCTGCATTAAAAACAATAGTTATGGGGCGGCTGACCGAGCAGCGGACGGACGGCGGGTGTTTGAGCACCCCGTGGCTCAGCTGGCGCAGGAATGTGGGGACTAACTCCCCACTGCCCTCTTTCATCCGACCCATAGCTTTTCAAGAGGAGTTTGGTTTCTCTGTGAGTGTGTGCTTGCTAATTGCAGCCTCGGCTTTAATGAGATTCTTTTTACTCTCCCAAGCTCACTTGCAGGTTACAGCGTTATCTGGGGACCCACGTTTTCCACTCTGGCTACACGTCCCCTGAACAATCGCCTCTCCAGAACCTGAAAGGAAAGCGAGCGCCCCGATTCTGCTGAATGCACGTTTCAGTTCATCCAGGGCTGGCGGGCTTTTGATGGTCACAATGCAAGTTACGCCCAGAGAGTGTCTCTTTGGTCAGATCGACAACGCTTGGCTTCACGTTTGCAAGTTAAACGGGCAGAAACCGGGCTGAAACTCCCACGCCAGACGCCGGGGACATTTCCCTCCGCCCTGCCCTGAGCAGAGCTAGGGAAGGGGTCTGGGCAGGGGAGGAAGGAAGGGAGGGGTGGTAAAGAGGAGGGGGTAGAGGAGAAAGGAGTCCTGATTCTCAATAGCCATAAGGAGGGGGGCATTTTCTCGGGCATTTCTTTCTCATTTTTTTTTTCCATTTTGCTTTGTTGGCAGCTTTACCCAAACAAAAAAATAAAATGAGAGCATTTTCTCCTTGTCTTCACCTAGGTAGCTGTTTTCCTGTAGTCCCTGAAAATGTGACTCCTTCATAAAATCAAAATTTATGATTATTCAAATGTTGGGGACTGTGAAAAGAGAGGAAGAAAGAGAGAAAATTAATATTGCAGCTGTTCTTCTGATTAATGAGAGATAATTGCTCATGAAAAGTCACCCCTGTGGCATTTTGTTGTCTCCTGGATCTTTGTTCTTTTCCACTATTATTGAGGACTTTCTTGAAGACTAAGCGGTTCTTTTCAATTTTGGGGTATTCAGAAAGGGTTGCCTGGTTACAGAGAATGGGGAAATCTCGGGCTATATCGGGTAAGATGTGCCACAGACAGCAATATCACAATGCCACTCGGAGAAAAGGATGGATACAAGTTAACGATGCGCTTTCAATAAAACATTCATAGACTTGTTCACGCTTTGATAATGACCTCATTAAAGGGAGCTGGGGGCAAGTAAGTCCTGTCTCCTGTTTGTGTTCGGCTAACAAAACCCAGCTTTGAGATCATTCATCGCTTTGGAAACTAATATGAAATCAA
This sequence comes from Erethizon dorsatum, assembly GCA_028451465.1. Taxonomy (NCBI): domain Eukaryota; kingdom Metazoa; phylum Chordata; class Mammalia; order Rodentia; family Erethizontidae; genus Erethizon; species Erethizon dorsatum. Next base: position 58,758,900 of record CM051836.1, on the reverse strand, counting down.
TGTAAGAGGAGCAAATAAATCCGAGGCAGCCCCGCCAACTCCTGGGCTGTCCCGCCCTGCTTGCGGCCTCCGTTTGGAGCAGGAGAACTATGTAGGGAAACGCTGAAACTGAGAAGGAAAAAAAGATGGGATGGAAAGGAGGGAGCATTTTGGGGGTCAACGGGGGGCAATGATAGCCCGAAAAGATGGCTAAGCACATCAGACCATCAGAACTGTGGAGCCTGTGGAATAAGCAATGCTAAGTCTCCGTCCTTAACTTTCCCCAGCCTCTGCCTGTGAAAGGAAATGGAAAGAAATAGAAGTGAAAGCCAGAGATGGGCTTCAGGTCAGATTCCATCCCAGAGGAGGGAAAAACTACAGGAAGACCTTTTGAAACCTAGAACCAAGAAGGAAACTGCTGTCCCACCTGCAAACTGAAGAATCCAGAGGCAAGAAGGCAGGGGCTGTTGTGCTTTTTAGAACTGCTTTGATTTTATTTTTCTAAGTTGAAGGTAGGATGGGGGTGGCCTGGCTTGGAGGAGGTAGAGGGGACAATTTGTTACCCTTGCACTTGTGATACTGCCTTGCACTCAAAGAAGACAAAGCTATCCTCTACTGTCCTGAAGAGAGGGAGGAAATCAAAAGATTTACCCCTCCCCTTAGAAAGAACTAATTTTCTCCTTGAATTATGAAAGTAATGGCTTAGGTAACAGCCTGTGCTCTGTACCCAACTGCTTAATACCAAATAAATCCTTCCACGTGGCTCCCCGAGTTGTGGCAATTAGGGCTCATTATAGGCTCATAAGAGCTCTCATTTTGGGGATTACTTAATGGACGATGAAATTTTATCAGACAGAATCACTGAGAAATAAAATTGTGCAGCAGTGCAAGCAACACAGGCACACGCCGATGGTCTACCAGGTCCCTCTCAGGAGAAGGCTGAGCACGGGGAACCCCTCTGCTCTGAGCAGCTTGGGGTGGTGCTCCCTAGGGAATGGTCAGCCTGGACAGGGCCAATGGCAGTGTCATCCAGGGCCATGGAGTAGTAGGCTCACGCACAGGGCGGGGGGTAGGGCTGGCTTCTGATGATTGGGCTAGATTCAAGGAAGGAAAGAAGAGAAAGAAAGATAAGGAGGCACAGAAATCTAAAACGAACCACAGAAAAGAGGGTAGAGACTATGCAGGGGATACAACCCCAAAATACTTGCTCTTGGTGGGCCCAAGCAATTAACCAAGTACCCTAAGAGCAAGTTTCTGGGACATAGTCCTGTGTTCCGCCTCAGTCTGGTTCTGGAAGCAGCTGCAACTCTTGCAGCCTCCCTCCCCACAAAACAAAACAAAACAAAACAAAACTCTGGGCCCTTCACCTTTCTTAAAATTCCTTGGCACTGGAAACTGAATATTTCTATAGACATAAATTGAAGGAGATACACAAGTCTCCTACATAATTAAGAGTCCCTCTAAGAAAACAGTCTGCACACAAGCACGATTTGTAACACATCAGCAGAGGAACATACTCAAAACCTCTGGGAATACTGTGACACAAATGTCACCCCCAGACTGGATAACCTACCTAACCCACAGAAAGAAAGGGAGCAAGCTATTACCCTGAAAAAAAATCAGTGGAGGTGATTATCTATTCATTACCTGAACATTCTAAGCCTTTTTAAAAATACCTTGCTGTAATGTCTCCCTCAATTGTCGGACTCCTAATCTTTTTGCTGGGGTGGGAATGGTTCTGAGGACTGCCTGGATGGTCCTATCCCGAGCAAGGCCGGGCTATCCTGGGCTGGGCAGGCTGGGGTGAGGCTGAGTCTCTGAAGGCTGCATCAGCCAGCCTTGTGGTACAAAAGTAGTTACAGCTCAGCTGCCCCACGTTAAGCCCCAAGACTCCCTAATTGTTGTCACAAGATGTTGGATTAGCACATTTCTGGAATAGCTGTCTGTTTACACTCTGGAGACCCACCGTCCACTAACCGCTTTCTAATTGAATTCTAATCACATTCAAATAGCTCAATAACCAGCCTCAGCTGCAATTCATAAAACTTTAATTGCCATCCATAAATCCTGGGCTCCCCAGAGCGGGGCATCCCTACAACCCAATTACACTTCTCCAGCAGACAAGAGAGACAGTCACAAGATAGGAAGGGGAAGAAAGAGAGAGAAGATGAAGAGACAAAACCATGCCTCCAGCCGGTGCTGCTCCAAGTCCTGTCTTCAAGTTTTTAGCACCTTCATGAGTGCAGGCCTGAAGTTAGCCATTCTGGGAAAAGGACCTTACTTCTAGCTGTTGCTAAGCCTTGCTTTTCTGCAGGGGTAGAAGAGAAGAGACAGCTGTCACCTCTGTTGCCCTGTCTTTCCCAAAGATCCAGAACCCCAACCATGCCAGCTGCACTCTCTCTAGCTGTGGGCACACAATTCTTCCACAGACATGTGCACCAAGACAGATTCCTTTACCACTTCTTTCAACCAGAAGCAGGATTCTGTGAATGGCTGCCTGCATCCCTTCATCCTTTTTAGGGTTTGGGGATACAGAAGGACAGTGCTCCCTGGTTAGCCTTGTCAGCTGCTCAAGATCATTGCAAATGAAAGGAACAGATCACTAGACTCAGCAAAGGCTTCCCCCAGCCCGTGCTTGGTGTTTGGTCCTCTGGTCCTCTTTCCAAACCTTGAAGAAAAGGGTGAGCTTTCTCTCCCTCCTCTTCCCTCCCTCCCTCTCCACCAAAGGGAGCTGCCTATTAGAAGGGTCCAAGGCCTGAGTGGCCCCAGGAGGGCCCTAAGTACAAAGGCACTTAGCTCTTTTCAAGCTTAAAATGAAACTTTTGGTGGCTTCTTGGGCGAAAGCCTCACTGTTGCTTGCCGGGTCCATCGTGAACGAACCACCTGCATAACCTTGGCTAAGCTGGGAGACAGGAATAGCTGTGACCGTGGCCCTAGCCGCTCTCGGGACTAGACCGCTGCCAGTCCGCCGCCCGCACACCCTGTTCCAGAGCGCAGGCCTCGTAATTCACTGCGCCCGCAGCCACCCCTGGCACAGAGGGGCCGGGAGCGTTGCGCATCCCACCTGGTGCGTCCTGTAGCAGAGCGCGGGGACGAGTTGGGCTGGGGCCTAGGCTAGGGAGGGGGTGGAATAGAGAAGGTGATCTGTGATTTCTCGGAGAAGCGTGGAGAAAGAGGGGGAGGAGGCCGGCCTCCTCGGGAAATTAACAAAACCTACACTTCGCAAAGTCTCCCCCTCCCCTCCCCTCCCCTGCGTTCCTCCCTGCCGCGCGCCCGCCCCTCCTCGACACTCTGTTGAGACTCGGGCAGCCTATCCCGAGGGTGGGGAGCTGCAGAGCAGCCGGAGCCGAGCGGTATTCCGCAGCATCACGTGCCGGAGTGGGGGCTATAAAATCCCGGAGCCGGGGCGCCGGGCGGGGGACGTGAGGACCAGCCCTCTCCCGGGACCCCTTTGTTCGCGGCCCAGACGCCTACACCTCCGCATCCCCAAGGGCTTGACCGCCAGCGTCCGCGCGGCTCCCGGGGCAGAGCTCCGGACGCAGGAGGGGAGGGGGCGCCGCGGCCGGCCGGGCCTTGCAGCCATCGGTCCCTCCCGACATGTCGCGTTCCTTCTATGTCGACTCGCTCATCATCAAGGACTCCTCACGGCCCGCGCCCTCGCTGCCCGAACCGCACCCGGGGCCGGATTTCTTCATCCCGCTGGGCATGCCATCCCCGTTGGTGATGTCAGTGTCCGGGCCCGGCTGCCCGTCCCGCAAAAGCGGCGCTTTCTGCGTGTGCCCGCTCTGCGTCACTTCGCACCTGCACTCCTCTCGCGCGCCCGCGGGCGCTGGTGGCGGAGGCGCAGGGGCCGGGGGTACAGGGCTCGGGGGCAGCGGGGCTACGGGGGGCACCGGGACCTTGCCTCTGCTCAAGAGCCAGTTCTCTTCGGGCCCTGGCGACGCGCAGTTTTGCCCGCGGGTGAGCCACGCGCACCATCACCATCATCAGCCCCAGCAGCCGGGTTCGGCTGCCGCGGCGGCGGCGGCGGCGGCAGCGGCGGCCGCAGCTGCCTTGGGGCATCCGCAGCACCACGCACCTGTTTGCGCTGCCACCACCTACAATGTGGCGGATCCGCGGAGATTCCACTGCCTCACCATGGGTAGGGCGGGGTCTCCGGGCACCTGCGCGCTTCGCCTTTCTTGCACTTAGGAGCAAACTTTCCGCCCCCAGTGGAGGAAGTGGGAGCAGTGGGCAGGGATGGAGAGGAGGGGGAGGGAGGAGGGGCTTTTAGTATAACTATGGAATCCTCCCCCAGAAGGTCCAAGAAGGTGGAAGGTAGCTCGCCAACCTGTCCACACAGCCTGATGCGCTTCGCTCTGCAGTTGCGCGTCTGCCGCGCACTGTCAGTGCCTTGGGGACCGCGAACTAGACTGCGGAGTAAATTTAGATTAACTGGCTCAGGTTTGGGGTGCGTGTGTCTGAACCTAAGGGTGACATCCCGCATCCGGGCTGCCTAAAGCGTTCCAGTGCTTTGGGCTGAGGTTGCACGCCTCTCGGTTAGGCTCGAAGGGAGCAGATGAGACAAGTGCAAGCTCACAGTCCCCTTTAAACCTTGAACTTCGGGTCCAGCGCCTCAAAGGCCGGAACTTGCTTTGGGCTTATCTTCCCTTCCTCGATAAGCAGTGACTTGCCATGAGGTGGGAAAGAGTGAGGATGGACACAGGTGTTAGGTTGGGCTGGGTCCTTGAGATGCGTCCTTCTCAGGGAATGGTAGTGGGGCGGGAGCCCCTGCCTGAGCCTTATCTCTCCCCTTCTCTTCTCTCTTCTCTCCTCTTTTCTTCCCTTCCGTTCCCTTCCCTTCTCTCTCTGACGGTCCGCAGGAGGTTCCGACGCCAGCCAGGTGTCCAATGGCAAGAGAATGAGAACAGCGTTCACCAGCACACAGCTCTTGGAGCTGGAGAGGGAATTCTCTTCCAACATGTATCTGTCTCGCCTCCGGAGGATCGAAATCGCTACCTACCTGAACCTATCCGAGAAGCAGGTGAAAATCTGGTTTCAGAACCGCCGGGTGAAGCACAAAAAGGAGGGGAAGGGCACACAGAGGAACAGTCACGCGGGCTGCAAATGCGTCGGCAGCCAAGCGCACTATGCACGCTCTGAGGATGAGGACTCCTTGTCGCCAGCATCCGCTAACGATGACAAGGAGATTTCCCCCTTATGAGGGGTTCCGCCCCCCTCAAACCATCTGCCTCTGGCAGTCCCCACCCCCACCCCACAACACCAACGTGGGGGTATCTAGAGACCAAAAGTCTCTCCTGTCGCCCACATCTCACCTGCAAAATGAACTGCCCGAGCGGTCCTGGGGAATTCAGAGCTGGGCCTAACCCTTCACATCTCCTTCTTGACCTTTTGATTTGGGGCTCCACTCGGAGTTATAGTTTTTAAAAAATGTAAATAATCTAGAATACAACTCAGTCTTATTATAACACAAGAACAACAGGGTTGTTTTAAGTTTAACATTGTATGGGGTTTTTGAAAGCGCATGTCATTTCTCCACTCGTCTTTCAGAACTTGACGAAAGCACGGAGTTTCTTCGTTTTTTGATGTTGCTATTTTGAAGTGAAATCACTGAAGTTGCAAACAATTTAGAAAATTAAATCTTGTAGGTCTTGCGTTCTGAAAATTCGCCTGGGGAGAATTTTAAATCCAAGTCCCTGGAAGTCTCTTTGTATGTGAATAGTTTTATATAAAATTTATATTTATATTTATTTAAATAAATAAAACAAAAATCAGGATTTTAAATTTGTGGTGTTTGTTCTTCCCGTGTTCTCCCTCCTTGCACAACTAGAGAAAGACATTCACAGCAGAAAAGAAGCTGTGGCCTTGGAGGAAAGTGTGAACTGCAACTTGGGGATGCAGGTTTCCTGGCTGAGGGAGCCTGTGGCTTTAGAGGTTTTCTGTGTGACAGATGCTTCTGTCAGGAAGACACCTTAGTCCTGATGCCCCTTCTAGGTGCACCCGACACTCAAAACAGGTGACTTCCTCACCACAAACAGAAACAATCGCTCCATTTAGAGCGACACTAACAATGACCACAGGCAAACCTTTTGTTTAGCAAGGAAAGGTGAAAAAAAAAATCCTTTACCTGGTATGTATTTCCTTCTTTCCCATTTCTCTTAGTGGTAAAACTTAAGTTATGTGAAGGAATTGGCACAGTTGAAATGGGTTTTGGCATAGCAACGACCCACCCAATAAGTCCCAAGCAAACATTCGGAAACTTACAGACAATACCACAAGTGACTAAAAAGGTTGATGTTGCTGGTTTCCCCCTCGAAACTGAGGGACAAGGTAATATTCTGTCTAAAGAGCTACAATTTCACATTTCCAAAACAGCCCAGAGATCCACTGAACTCTTGGGGTTTGTTTGTTGGCGGCTTCAGTCCCTCCCTTCCCTGGGCTGGAGGAGCACTTAGCTCCTCCTCCAGCCCTCACCCCCAGCAGCCTGGCCTGTGTCCAGGAGTGAGAAGTGACAGCGATGGAAACTAGGAGGTCTGAGTCCCACTGACACCCACAGGGGGGGAGATTTCTGATTACTTCCCATAAAGATGCCACCCAATTAGGTTCAAGCCACGGGTACTGTTCATGACAATTCTTTTGGTTTGATTTATTTTAGATCCTAATTGAAACTTTACCAGGAGACTCTGGGCTTCTAAAACTGGAAACTTAAGGAGGAGAAAGGAAGGAGAATATGACCACGGGTTTCCCTGAGTTTCTGCCCCCACCCCAGAGAGAGAGAGAGAGAGAGAGAGAGAGAGAATCCTGTTTCCAGACTCTCGCTTGGGCACCAGCTGGGAAAGAAGTAGAGAGGAGAACTACCTGGAGTCTAAACCCAGGGCTGCCCGCACTTTGGGCAGCAAGGTCCAGCGCAGTGCCCCTAGGTTCTCGGCTCCCTCCAGAGGAGCCTAGGGAAGTTTTCACCTCTGGATCTCTGTCCTCCAGCCTCTCACACACGGGACCCCTCATGCAGCTTGCTGCGAAGAGGGGGCACAGGTGTGCTGCCTTTGCTAAAGATCTTGTCTCCCTTCTTCCCAAGAAACAGCCCTCTCTTGGAGTAAGAACAGGGGTGGGAGGAAGGGAATTTGCAGGCGCAGAGAACAGGCACTTAAAGAAGAATAATTCCTTCACAGGAAAACCCAAGAAGGACAAAGAGCCCCTGCTGCTGCTGCCGCCGCTCTCTGCAATCCAGCCCAAGCCAAAGCTCCCTCTGGACTGTGGGCAGGCCCCTCCGCCCTTCCCTTGCACAGCCACACCAGACCCCCAGCACCTTGTCTCTGGTCTGGCCCTTCTCAAGTTCAGGACCATTCTGCACCCAGGCCTTGAGCCTAGACGTGGAGCAATGCACTTGTCATGCTAGGTGCTGTCCCCAGTGAGCGCCTTGCTCTGCCACCCTGCCGAAAAGACACGAAGACTGTGCAGCAGCCCTCCTAGGCTGCTTTTGGCCTGCTAATGCGTTCTGGTCCCTAAAGGGACAATAAACAATATAGTCCTCTCCAGGGGGCAAAATGATTCAAGCAAAGATACCTATCTCTGTGACTGGGATATTCTCCACATAAAGTTTCTCTAAGGTTCCCAGGAAAATCCTCCTTCTCCTCTGAGTGGCCTTTTTGTCACTTTTGGAGTGAAGCATGTGTTTTCTTACTCTATCAGGATAGATTTTTAAATCCTCCCTGACCCCTCCCTAAAAGAACATCAGAAATCTGGAGTTTGATTGTAAAGGCCCGTTATAGTTTCACACTAGTTTAAGAATGTTTGGGCCAGTGATATAGCTCAGTGGCATAAGCACCTGCCTGGCAAGCGCGAGATCCTGAGTTCGACTCCTGTTACCCGTATATATAAAAAAAAGAATGCTTAAGCCAACAGACATACAAACTCAGAAACACAAATAATCTGCTAAGTAAGCCATAGGTAAACACTCCAAGTGGTGTTTCTCCTTAGGTCTACTAGAGAAGGAGGTTTCAGATACATAGGGTCACCACCATGGCTACCTGGAAAGCCCTGAGTTCTAGCTTTCCATACGCCCCACTTGCAAAACAGGAACAGAACACTCTTCACCCAATACATGACCTTTTGGAGGCCTAAAACACATAATGGGAACAGAGAAAAAGATCAAAAGTGAAAATTAGAACCCTGGGACTTATTCCACCAAGAGAAAAGGGGTGAGCCACAGGAGCCATTACTATGGCTAAGTCCCCATCTGAGAACAAGTCCCAGGGAAAGAGCTGGGAGTGGGGTGGAAGGCAGAAAGCATGACCTCTCACCCCTGCGCCCTGGCCCAGCCCAGACATTCAGAGCAGAGAGGAGGAGCAGAGACCTTTCCCCTCCACCCTCCCACTCGGTGACCAACACGTGCCCAAGTCCAAGGGACAGTGGTCCCAGGCAAGGCTTCTTAGTCTTAAATGATGGCAAAGGCAGAAGGAGCTCAGTAGCCTGTTTTGGGGGAGCCAGTGAGCCCAGGGGAGGAGCCTCATAGATCTTTTCTCTCTGGTTCTTATTCTGAACTGGGTCAGTGGTCATCATAGCTCAGCCTCCCCCCCACCCCGCATATCTAATGGTTGTGAAGTTTTCAGTTTCTCGCACTCTCTTTCCTTCTCTTGCCCTAACTCCAGGCCAGTTCTGTCCAGTTATATCTGATCAGGATTATGCAGTTTATTTGGGCCAATCCGACAGTGGTTAGACAATGCTAGAAAGGTGCGGTTCTACTAAAAATGGTCACAGGGGCAGCGGGACTGTGTGTGTACATGTGAATAGCATATATGTGTGCATCATGCATGTGTGTATATGAGTTTGGGGGCTGGAGAGGAGGAGGGAATAAACCAACTGGTGGTGGTCATATAGGTGGAAAGAGTAATTTTTGCTAGGTTTTTCTTGTTTTTCCTTTTTGCTGCCTACTTATACCTTTCTTGCAGGTTTCATTCGCCTTTTATGACACTTCTCGAGAGAGCTCTTTGAGGCAGGTGGGAAGGCCCTTGGAGCCAGGACAAGAAGAAACCAGATGAGCATCAGGGGAGAGGGAGGAGAGCTCTGGGGCAGGAGGGAGCTCAGGCCCTGCCTAGGACGGAGAGGGGAAAGCGACACTTCCAAAGGGAACTATTTGCTAGAAGAAATTGGGTTCAAAGGAGCAATCACTCCCTGAAAAGGAGCTCCTCCCATCTTCTCCAAAGACAGCCAAAGCTGTCCTAGACGATGAATGCAGCTCAGTGCATCAAAGCAATTGTTCTATCTTCATTATTCACCGGAATCTTTGAATATACCTGTTAAGGTGACAGACCTTTTAAAAGGGAACATTTTTCCATGCAATTAATTGGTACATTTACTAGGCCTCTATTAACATAATTTAATATAAATCTATTTTATAAATCTTTAGGCTCACATTACTGAAAATTGAGCTTCTCTTAAAAAAAAATGCCCACGGCTCTTCCCTAAATTAGATGGAATGGAATCTAAAAAATGTGCTATTCTAAGACAGCTGGAAATATAAAAAGTAGAAGCATCTTTTGTATTGTCTTTTGTTAGTGGTGGAGGTATGAAAAAAAGAGGCAGCGCGTGTCGTGCAGAGCTCCCATACCCAAAGCCCTGGGACTTGGAGCCAACAACAGGGCCAAAGAAGAACAGAAACTTAGATCTCTTAGGAACATCAGAGCTCATACGAAAACACAAAAACCAAAAACTAGAAAACAACAATCCAGCTTCCAAAGAAATATGAATGTAAGTTTCTTCTATCTGGGGAAAGAAAATCCAAACCTATGAGACCTTACAGTCCTCAGTGGTACCTTGCACAAAGAAAATAGTCACCCTTATCTGTTCCCAAAGCCAGACTCCAAAGCCAGTGTGTCCTCCAAATTTCTGGGCATCCCATTGTCTCTGAAAATGGGGCTTTGTGCTCCCTTAATCTACCGATGGCAGCGTTTGCCCTTCTCCACTGGGCATTGCCTTTCTTCCAGCTGAGACTTATGTTTCCTTGAACCCCGTAGCACCTTTGTTGAGCCTTCCAAATCCTGAAAGCAGGAAGGCCCCAGGGCTCCTCTGAGTGAATCCTGGCAAATCGGAAGTGTGCTGTGTGCTTAGGAAAGTAACTAGTTTCAGATTAATGAAACAGTGACAATTTCAATCTGCTTAAAGGGGGAGGTTGGCACTGCCCAGGCCTGAGCATGGGGAGCTCGCCAGGCTGAGCTTTATATTGTCCCCTTTTCTGAAGAGCAGACAAAGATGGATAGAGAGACATTGAAAAGCAGGGGGAGTATTTAAAACAGCCCCATAAAGCGAGCTGTCACTTTAAGACAAGAACCATAGTGCTTTGATGACTTTGTATTAGCTGCACCATTTCAAATAGCGGACTCAACTCTCCAGTGAGAGGGAGGAAAAAGGAGGGGGAGAGAGGGGAAAGAAAGAAAGAAAGAGGGGGAGAGGAAGGTGGGAGAGAGGGAGAGAGGGAGAGAGAGGAGAGGACAGAGAGGAAGCAGTACTTAGCCTGTGAGCACTGTTGTGAGACTAATTCTTAAGCAACTACAGTAGTTGATTTCTGAAGTTCAAGGAGAAACAACCCACAGCAGGTGCAAGAGCAAAAAAGGCAGGTGGGCGTCGAGGCAGTGGGAAAGAGCACGGTGCCCGTGGGCGGCTGCAGGGTCCGGAGCCCAAGCCAGCCTGGCCTCAGTTTGTTGGGAAGAGCTCGAACGAGAGCATGGCACGGCTGCCCCAGACGGCTGTGGATTATAATGGAAATTTTTGAGAGCTTAAAAGAAAAAGAATAGGAAGGAAGGGGAGGGCTTGCTTTAGGGGACCACCTTCACAAAGCCTAATTTAAATTGTTTGGGGTCAAGCAGCAGCAAGCCACCTCCCCTCTTTCCTCCTTCATTAATTAATGACCACAATTAATTATTAGGGTCTTACATCTTGAGCCTTCCAAAAGCCTTCGCGAAGGGCTGAGGACTAATGAGTTTCTTAAGCCAGACACATGGTTTTTAACTTGGGAGAAATTATTTGAGACTTACATGGTGTGTTTGTTGTCTGTCTCTTTCCTGTTTCTACATCTGCTTTCCTCGTGGTCTCTCTTGGCCTACTTTTCTCTGCCTCCTCTCTCTCTCTCTCTCTCTCTCTCTCTCTCTCTCTCCCCCCCCTTTGTTGTCCACATGGATCTCCCCAACCCAATCTACTCTGGCCTTAGGTCAAGTCTCCTAACCAGAGGACCCAACTTTGCAGGCGATAGTGAGGACGTTGAAGAAGCGGCCACATGGAGGCCCAGACATGTCCAAATCACACCCTATGGTAGGTGGCTGCAAGTGGGTGGGCAGCAATGTATTTCACCCCTGAACCCAGGGTTGTTGACAGCTTAGACGTTGAGTCCCTGTCAAAGAAATTTACTTTCTTACTTTTTTTTTTGGATACGGGAACCAGGACCAGAGGCTTCCCGGGCTTTGAAGGCTTAGGGAAAGGACTCCCAGCCGGTGGCTCTGGAGGGAGAAGCGTTTAGTCACTGTTTCATTAGCCATTATTTGAACCTTGCAACATGTGGTAATTTCTGGGGCAAGCTGAAAAGGGGGGATTATGTAGGAGGGACACAAGGAAATTAGCAAACGGTTAATTTAACTCCTTTTCTGCTAGACTTTTCGATACATTCCTAATTGACTAAGGGGCAGGTGAAGCTCCCGCCCCATGCAGGCTCATTCACGGTGGGAATAAATGGCTCTTTTTCAACTCACACTGCTCACAATATATCATCAGGGAAAAGACATGCAATGAATATGTTGATTTTTTTATTAATGGAATTACACCCTGCCATGCAGGTGTGAGGGTAAAAACCTATACTGCAATGAAATAAGATTAACAATGAAATTAGAATTTTATTAGCTTTATATGTCACATAGACCTGGATTTGAATTGTCAAAACAAGCTACAAGAACAGATAATCTGAAGGCAGCACTGCCAATCAAGCAGGAGAAATGCGCAGCGTGGTACCCAAGACATCATCGCCTCCTAGGTCCTTCAGACCTTACTTGGGCCCTAGGTGGGAAGCAAGTGAGCCAGGGTCCCGCGTGGGTAAGCGCCAGGAGCCCAGACCCGCAGAAAGTGGGTGGAAAACACCACTTGGGCTGGGAGGCCAAGCCTAGAACAGGCCCCGGGCCGGCCTGGACAGCCAGGGCCGCGGCAAGGTCAGCGGCAGGGCCCGGGTGCGGCGCTTTGTAGGCCGCAGGCATCGCGTCCTCCCAATCAGCTACCCGGGCTGGCTGTGACCCTCGGGAAAGGACAGAAAAGTCCCAGTGAGGATGCGAGGCGGGCCAGGGCGTCCTGTGGCCACTGCAGGAGTTTTGTACCCCGGGGCCCGGGAGCTTCCGCGCAGCTACCTGGGTCTGGCAGGCGCAGAGGTGCCTTATGCAAATGGTTCACTAGTAGGCGAGAAAGAAACACTTCAAATGGCCCTTTGTAACCTTCTATAGAAAATCGAGGTACTCTGCATGACAAAGCACAATTAAGCTTTCTATTCAGGAGTTCTGCAGCTGGTAGCCCATTGGGAAAGTGGGAGGAAACGAGAATATATTAATAGTGCGGCGAAAGTTTTTTGTGTGCGTGTCCTTTTCTGGGCCGGGGGTGGGGAGGGCGTGGGTGGACCCGGAGGGGAAGAAGGCTCCGCCTTGGATCCTTGCCACCTGAACCTTGTCGCCTCTGCCCACGTGGGAAGCCCAGCTAGTCCGGCTGCCGAAGCGCTCAGAATGGTGGCGGCAACTCCGCAGCGACGCGACGAGCAGGGTCCTGCGGCCCCGCGGGCACCAGCGCCCGGGCGGGGCGGGATCAGCCCTCGGAGAGCTGGGCCGAGACCCGGCGGCTGCCCTTGATCGCCCGCGCGGAAAGGAGGCGCCCAGCCGGGGCTCCGGGGCTCCGAGGCGGGCAGGGCTGGTGGCGCGCGTCGGAGCGCACTGGGGTGGCTCTGCGGTGTGGGAAGTGCAGACCGGTCTTTCCGCTCAGCTCCAATTTTCTTCGCGTTTCCTCCACCTTCTATTTGAGTTTCACTTCCTAATTATTCATTTTTACAGTCCTCGGGAGACTTTTTTTTTTTTTTTAACTCCAAAATAAAGTCCCTTAACGTACTAGGCTGGTCATTGTCTGTCTGCCCCTCTCTATTCATTTTCGCCCCCCTCTCTGCCTGCTAGGTGCCCTCCGACGCCCCTTTTGCGGGTGGTTCTCTTTCCTCCATCTCTTTCCACCATCTGCGGGTCCTGGCCTCTGGTTTCCATTTGGGTTTGGTGAGTAAGTAGCATTGCAACTAACTAACCTAACAACCCCAGGAGACAGAAGTGAAGGCCTGTTGTCAGGAAGGCTGCGTTGTCCCCCTTCTGCCAGCTGCTGCTTTTCCCTACAAATCTCATTCCTCTCTCAGAGCCTCTTCTGCTTTTAATGAGGCTCCTCCTGCACCTTCAGGCACAAGAGTGGAAATGCCTTCCAGCCTTTACTAATCCCTGGGTGCATCAGAGTTCTTGTTAGCTCCTTTAGCCCTACACACTCCGCAAACAGTCACTAGCTCAAGGACTGGGGATGTAGCTGAGTGGTAGAGCTAGAGGCCCGGGTTGGATCCTCATCATCCCTTTCCACCCCCAAAATCCCAGCACAGTGATGGCCTAGCTGCCATGGTAGGACTGATTCAATCCCTTCTATACCAGGCATGTTATTGTCGCCTCACTTTTGCTGGAACTACTCCTGTGAGAGGAACTCCACCTTCTAGCCCATTTCATTTTCTGACAGCTTTGACCATTAGGAGCACCCTTCTTAGTATTGAATCAGAATCTTTTTTCACTATATTCCATCCGTTCATTGTGCCTAGTTCTTTCCCCATGGGACTTCTAAGTACCTGTCTTGTCCCCTGTTTCCAACCCTGAGGTCCTTGATGAGAGCAACTACATCTTCCATTTCTGTGTCCTCGGCATTTATCATGAAGTCTAGCACATAGCAAATGCCCAATAAATGCTAGCTGGGTTGTTTTAGTTACTTTTCTTGTTGCTGAGACAAAATATCAGGCAAGCAAAGTTAAAGGAGGGAAGGTTTATTTGGCTCACAGTTCGTAGAGGTTTCAGTCCATAGTCAGCTGTCTCCAAGGCAGAGTGGCATAGCAGAGAGGCATCACAGAGGAGAAACAGTGCATGGCAAAGCAGGGCAGGCAGAAGACAGCAAGTAGCAAACAAGAGACAAGCGACAAGCAGTGATCCTCTTTCTGTTTTTTCAAGATGGTCAGTGAATTCCTGTTAGGGAGACTTGGTGGACATGGTCTCTTTCCAGAAGTCAGGGGTCAGGTCTTAGAGATGGCATCAAAGGCGGCCTTGGCGAAGTTGCCCAGAGTGGCAGTACAGCCCCGGGCAGAGGTATAACAGTCACCAGTGCAGCTCTTGGGCACAGGGGCTGAGATGGTGCTAGTGCCTCCAGGGACAGGGACAAGGTGCACTAGCACTGAGCCCAGGTGCCATCATCTTACAAGGGACAGAGTGGGGCTTACAGATCTTGTTTGCCCAGCAGCCTCTCTGCAGAGGGACAATGTAGAGCTGGTCAGTATTATGGCCCTTGGATAGCAGTGACTACCTCCTTGGAGGACTTTACTCCCTGACCAGCATGACCATTATAGTCCCCAGTGGTGACAAATGCCTGGAACCTGGTTTGCTGGCCAGCAGGAGTCTGCTTCTGCCTGACATGACCTTCAGAACTTCATCTTGAGAGATGTGTCCAGGAAACTCCTTGACAGGCAGTGAGAAAGATAAATCTCCTCCAGGGACTTACTCTTCATGTCCCTAACTAGCCTGCCTGGATCGGTAACAGACATCCACTCCTGTCTGCAGCCTTGCCTCCGTCTGAGTCCTATGGCCCTGGCCTGGGCCCCTGCTGGTCTGGTGCCTGCAGCTCTGAAGGCCACTTCCAAAGCCACAGAGGCTTCTGGCCCCACATGCCTGGGTCCCCGGGCCTTCCCACTGCACTGGTGTCATCTGCCATTTGGTATTTTCCCAAGGAAGAAGCACCATTCCAGATATTAGCCCTCTAAGTAGTAGGTAGCAAAAATTTTTCCCATTCTGTAGGTTCTCTCTTCACTCTGTTGATTGTTTCCTTCATGGTGTAAAAGTTTTGTAATTTGATATGATCCTATTTGTTGATTCTTTGTGTTATTGCTTGTGCAGTAGGGGTTCTTTTCAGAAAGTGCCTGTGCCTATGTCTTCAAAATTTTACTTATTTTATCTTCCAACAGATTAAGTATTTCTGTTTTAATATCTAGATCTTTGATCCATTTTGATCTTATTTTAATACATGATAAGAGATATGAGTCTAGATTCAATATTTTGCATGTAGATAATCAGTTTTTCTAGCAACATTTGTTGAAGTGATTGTTTTTTCTCCAGTGTAGATTTTTGGCTTTTCCTTTTTTTGTCAAAGATCCAATGTCTAAGTGTGCTTGGGTTGTTTCTGCATCCTCTATTCTGTTTCATTGAGCCAAATATCTGTTCTTGTGCTAGTGCCATGCTGTTTTAATTACTGTAGCTTTGTAATATAGTTGAAACCCAGGATCATGATGCCTCCTGCCTTGCTCTTGTTGCCCAGTATTACTTTTGCTATTCTAGGTCTCTTCTGGTTTTTTGTTTTGTTTTGTTTTGTTTTGTTTTTGTCTTCTTGAGACAGGGTTTTACTATGCAGTTCAGGCTGGACACGAACTCACTTTATAGCCGAGGCTGGCCTCGAACTCATAGCAATCCTCCAGCCTCAGCCTCCAGAGTGCTGGGATTATAGGCCTGCACCACCACACCTGGCCTTCTAGGTCTCTTCTGGTGCCATATAAATTTTAAGATTTTTTTCCCCAGTTCTGTGAAGATCACTGTTGGTATTTTAATTGGGATTTCATTAAATCTATAAATCAGTTTTGGTTATATCAATTTTGACAATATTATTTCTCCCTATCCAGGAATAGGGGATGTTTTTCCATTTACTGGTGTCCCTTTTGATCTCCTTTCTAGAGTACTACAGTTTTCAATGCAGAGGTCTTTCACTTCCTTGGTTTAATTAATACCTAGGTATTTAATTTTTTTTGAAGCTATTGTGAATGGTATTGTTTTCATAATTTCTTTCTCAGTGTGTTCATTGTTGGTGTACCTGAGCACTATCGATTTTTTTTTTTTTTTTTTTTGTGGGTACCGGGGGGTCGACCTCAGGACCTCGCGCGCCAGCAGGCGCCCGTGCCACTGAGCGATATCACCGGCCCCCTTTTCGTATGTGGGTTCCGGGAGTCGAACTCGGGCCCTCACGCTTGCTGGGCAGGCGCTTAAGCCGCTGAGCCATCTCACCGGCCCACACTATCGATTTTTGTGTGTCAATGTGGTGAATTTGTTTATTAGTTCTAAAGTCTTTTAGTGGAATTTTGTGGGTCTTCTATATACAGTATTATGTGGTCTGCAAATAAGAATAGTTTGACTTCTTCCTTTCCTATATGTATCACTTTTATTACTTTCTCACATCTTATAGCTCTGGATAAAGTCTGATGTACTATATTGAACAGGTGAGAATGTACAATCTTATCTTCTTCCAGATTTTAGGGGAGAAGCTTTCAGTTTCTCCACATTTAGTATAGTGTTGGCAGTAGATTTGCTATAATGGCTTTTATCAGGTTAAGGTAAAGTCCTTCTATGCCTATTTTATCATAAATAGATGTTGGATTTTATCAAAGGCTTTTTCTGCATCTATTCAGATGATCATGCGATTTTTGTCCTTGCCTCTGTTTATGTGGTATATTACATTTATTGATTTGCATATGTTGATCTTTGCATTCTTGGGTTGAAGCCTACTTGGTCATGATGTATGATCTTTTTGATGATTTGTTGCATTTTGCCTGCCAATGTCTTGTTGAGGATTTTTGCATCTATGTTCAGGAAAGAGATTGGCCTGTAGTTTTCTTTTTTAAAGTTCTTGTCTGGTTTTTTGTTTTGTTTTTGCTTCTTTGAGACAAAGTCTAGCTCTGTAGTTTGGGCTGCACTTGAATTCACTATGTAGCCAGGCTGTCCTTGAACTCCAGGCAATCTTCCTTCCTCAGCCTCCCAAGTGCCGGGATTACAGGCGTGGACCATCACATCCAGCTTTCTTATCTGGTTTTGGAAGCAGGGTAAGGCTAGCTTCCAGGAATAAGTTTGACAGCACTCATTCCTTTTTAATTTCATTGAACAGTTTGAGGAGCATTGGCATTAGTCCTTCTGTGAAGTTTTTATAGAATTCAGTAGTGACTCCATCAGGTCCTAGGCTTTTCTTAGTTGGTAGTTCTTTTTTTTTTTTACTGCCTCAATTTCACTGCCTATATTTGGACTTTTCAGTAATTTTATATCTTCTTTACTCAGTTTTAGTAATTCATGTATGTCTAGAAATCTGCCTATTTCTTCATTTTTTTCAATTTATTAGATTTAAGATTTTTAAAGTACTTAAAATCTTCTGGATTTGGGGGGTTTGCATTGTGATTTTTGTCTTTTTCATTTCTAATTGCATTGATGTGGGTATTTTCTTTCTTTCTTTTGGTAAGTTTGAGCTATTTCTTTCTTTTGGTAAGTCTATTTTGTTTGTCCTTTCGGAGAACCAACCCTCAATTCATTAATTCATTGTACTTAAAAAATTTTATTGTATTATTTGGCCTCAATTTAATTAATTTCTGCTCTGATCTTTATAATTTCCTTCCTTGTACTAGTTTCAGATTGGAATTGTTCTTGTTTGCATCATTAGTTTATTTATTTGGGATCACTCTGCTTTTCTTATGTGAGCATTCACAGCTATAATGTCCCTCTTCTAACTGCTTTCACTGTGTCCCATAAGTTCAGGCATGTTGTACTGGCATTAGCATTTGATTTCCTCTGTAATCCATTAATTATTGAAGTGTGTATTGTTTAATCATTGTCTTAGTTACATTTCCATTGCTGAGACAAAATACCTGATACTCAAATTTAAAAGAGGAAAGGTTTATTTTGACTCACGGTTTGTAGAGGTTTCAGTCCATAGTTCGCTGGCTCCAAGGCAGGGCAGCATAGCAGAGGCGCATGGCAGAGGAGAAACAGTTCTTGGTGTGGCAGGCAGAAGGCAACAACAACAAGCAAAAACAGAAGCAGAAAGTAGCAGCAAACCTACCTTCTTTCCGTCCCTTTATATTCATCCAGGCCACAAGCCTATTGACTGGTGCTCCCCCACTTAGGGCGGGGCTTCCATTATCCACACCCTTAATCTCAGTATCACACCCTTAATCCACATTCACACACCCTAATCCAGCCACCTTTGAAACTCTGAACCCATGACTGCATGAGGCTTTGGGGGACATCTAGATACAACCATAACAATCTCCATGTGTTTAAATGATTTCTGTGATTTTTCTTGCCATTGATTTCTAGTTTCATTGCACTATGATCTGGCAATATACATGAGATTATTTTGATTCTTTCATATTTATTTAAGCAAGATTTATGGTCTAGAACATAGTTTATTTTGGAGAAAGTTCTGTGTGCTGCTGAGAAGAATGTGTATTCTGTTGTTGGTTTGAACACGCTATAAATATCTAATGTATTAAGTCCACTTGTTTGAAGGCGTGGTTCAGCTGTGATATTTCTTTGCTGACTTTTTATCTAGTTCATTTATTTGTGAAAGGGAGGTGTTAAGGTCCTCCGCTATGTAAAAATCTTTTACTACCTTTGTTAGATTGATTCCTAAGTATTTCATTTTTCTTGATGCTCTTGTGAAAGGTGTTGTTTCCCTAATTTCTTTCTTATTGAGTTCATTATTCATATACAGGAACACTGATTTTTGAGTTTTGACTTTGCATCCTGCTATATTACTGAATTTGGGTATTAAATCTAGGAATATTTTGGTGTCTATGTAGGGTATAATATCATCCACAAATAATAATAATTTAACTTCTTTTCCTATCCTCATTCCTTTTATTTCTCTCTCTTGTCTAATTGGTCTGGCTAATGTTTCCAGAACTATATTGAATAAGAGTGGTGACACTGGGCATCCTTGTCTTGCTTCTGATTTTAAAGTGAAAGCTTTCAGTTTTTGTCCACTTAGTATGATGTTGGCTGTTTGTTTGTCATTGATCGCTTTTATCAGATTGAGATATTTTCAGTAGGGCTTTTATCATGAATGTGTGTTGGACTTTGTCAAATGCTTTTTCTGCATCTGTTAAGATGATAATGTGATTTTTGTCCTTGGTTCTGTTAATGTGGTGCATTACATTTATTGATTTGTGTATGTTGAGCCATACTTGCATCCCTACTTGGTCATTATGATCATCTTTTTGAGCAGTTTTGCATCTATGTTCCTTAAGGCAATTGGCCTGTAGTTTTCTTTTTTAGTTGGATCCTTCTCTGGTTTTGGTGTCAGGGTAATGCTTGCTTCCAAAATTGAGTTTGGGAGTATTGCTTCCCTTTCAATTTTACTAAAGAGTTTGAGGAATAGTGACATTAGATTTTCTCTAAATTTCTTGTAGAATTTAGCAATGAATCCATTAGGACCTGGGCTCTTCTTTGTTGGTAGTTTTTAAATTACTTCTTCAATTTCATTGACTGATATTGGGTGATTTAGAATTTTTATATCCTCTTGATTCAGCTTTGGTAATTCCTATGTATCAAGGAATTTGTCCATTTCTTCTGCCTTTTCTATCTTATTAGACTACAGGTTCTTGAGTAGGTATTGATTATCTGGATTTCTGCAGGACCTGTTGTGATTTTACCCTTTTATTCCTAATTGCATGAATTTGAGTCTTTACTTTCATTTTTTTGGATAAGGTTGGCTAAGGGTCAGGTTGACTAAGAGTCTGTCTAATTTACTTAATCTTTCAAAGAAGCAACTCTTCAATTCATTCTTTGTATTGTTTTCTTACTCTCAATTGTATTAATTTCTGCTCTGATCTTTATAATTTCCTCCCTTGTATGTGCTTTGAGTCTAACTTGCTCTTCTTTTTCTAGAGGCTCTTAATTTTCTAGAACCTAAATAACATTAGGTTATCTATTTGAGCTTGCTCTTTTTCTGATGTGGGAATTCACCACTATAGATTTCCCTTAAAGGACTGCTTTCATTGCATCCCTTAAGTTCTAGTATGTTGTATTGGCATTGTTGTTTAATTTTAGAAACTAATTTCTTCTTTAAAGTCATCTGTGACCCATTGGTTATTCGAGAGGATGTCACTTAATTTCCATGTGTTTATGCAATTTTTGTGGCTTCCTTTGCCATAGTACAGTGTGGTCTGATAATATGCATGGGACAATTTCAATTCCTTTGCATTTACTCAGGCATGTTCTGTGACTTAGTATGTGGTATGTCTTAGAGAAAGTCCCATGTGTAGCTAAGAAGAATGTGTTTTCTATTGTTGTGGGGTGGAACAGTCTGTAGATATCTACTAATTCCATTTGTTCAAAGGTTTGGTTCAGCTCTGATATTTCCTTTTTTTTTTTTTTTTTTTTTTGTCTAGTTGATCTATTTGTGACAGCAAGGTATTGAGGTCCCCCATTATAATTGTGCTAGTGCTTATTTGCTTTTTCATGTCCATTAATGTTTGTTTTATACAGTTAGGTGTGCTAGTATTAGGTGCACATATATTTATTATTGTTATCTCTTCTTGGATTGTTCCCTTTACAAGGATGTAGTGACATTTGTCTCTTTGGTTCAGTCTTGGCTTAAAATCCACTTTGTCTGGGCCGGTGAGATGGCTCAGTGGCATAAGCGCCTGCCTTGCAAGCGCGAGGGCCCGAGTTCGACTCCCGGATCCCACATACGAAAAAGGGGCCGGTGATATCGCTCAGCGGCACGGGCGCCTGTTGGCGCGCGAGGTCCTGAGGTCGACCCCCCGGTACCCACAAAAAAAAAAAAAAAAAAAAATCCACTTTGTCTGAAAATGGAATAGCTATCCCCGCTTTTTTCCAGGTTCCTGTCACACAGAGTATTGTTTTCTATCCTTTGATTTTCAGTCTGTGCATTTCCTTTTAAGTTAAATATGTTTCTTTTATGTAGCATATTGTTGGATCTTGCTTCTTGATCCATTCTGCCTATCTGTTTCTTTTGATTGGTGAATTGAGACCATTTACATTGATGACTATAACTTATATGTTTTGACTTATTCTTGTCATGTTATTTTCCTGTTGTTGCTTCCCTTTCTTTGCCCTATGTTTAATTCCTTGCCTTGTCTGGTGGATTCTATTGGGATTCATGGAATTTTTGTCTCCATTGTCTTTTTCTAGAATATCCTTCAGTACTTTTTGCAGTGCTGGTTTGGTGGTCATTAATTTCTTCAGATATTCTTTATCATGGAAGTATCTTATTTCTCCATCAATTTTGAAAGATAGTTTTGCAGGATACATCAGTCTGGGTTGGAGGATGTTTTCTTTTAGGGCTTAAAATACTTTACTCCAAGCTCTCCTTCACTTAAGGGATTGAGTTCAGAAGTCTGCTCTGATTCTGATGGGCTTTCTTTTATAGGTGATTTGTTTCTTTTCTCTAATAGCTTTTAATATTCTGTTCTTGTGTTGAATTTCTGGAATCTTGACTATTATATGCCTTAGTGTTTTGTTTTGTTTTGTTTTTCCTGATCAAAGCTAATTGAAGTTCTGTATGCCTCACTTATCTGTATGTCAGATTCTTCTTCCATGCTCCAGAAGACTTTTTCCAATACTTCTGTGAACAGCATTTTTACATCCTTTGCATGCTTTTCTGATTTTTCATTGATTGTGATCAATCTTATGTTATCGTTTGCATCATTTAGCAGCTGTTGGATTGGTTTTTGGTGGTCTCTTGCTATTTTTAAGAAGTTTTCTTTTGATGATTTCTAATTGTCAACCTGTCCTCTAGATCTGATATTCTGTCCTCACATTGGTTTATTCTATTAGGTATACTTTTAATAGAATTTTTAATCTCCTGGTGTTGTGGTTTTTGTCTGGACGTTCCCCACAAAGCCTCATGCAGTCATGGGGGAGTGGGCATTTTGGAGGTGGCTGAATCTAGAGTTTGTGATTGATTCATGCTCTAATGCTGGGATTAAGGGTGTGAGTGCTACACCTGCCCTAGGGCGGGTAGCCTGCATACAATATAAGGGACAGAAAGAAGGTTGATCTCTCTTCTTCGTTTTTTTGGTTTTTTTGTTTTTGGAGATAGGTCTCACTGTGCAGTTCAGGCTGGCCTTGAACTCACTATATAGCCCAGGCTGACCTTGAATTCACAGTAAGCTTCCTGAGTGCTAGGATTACAGGTGTGTACCACCATGTCCAGCTCCCCTCCTCTTTTGTTGTTTTTGGTATCTTCCACCACCATGAATGGTTGCCCCTCTGCCATGCCACACTGCCTTAGAGCCAGCTGATTATGGACTCTACAAACTGTGAGCTAAATAAACCTTTCTTCCTTTAACCTTGGTGTCAGGTATTTTGTCCTGTCAATGAGAAAAGTAACTAAGACATCTGGATATCTGCTTGAGTCTGTTTCATGGAATCCAATTCTTTCCTATGTTGGGCATTCATGGTTTCCATCAGTTTCCTTAGCTTCTCTATTATTATTATTTTTATCTGTATCTACTCTAGATTCATTTACCATATCCTTCATTATGGTCATCATTCCTCTAGTTATCTATGAAATTTTTTCTGATTTCTTTTTTTCTAGAGCCTCATTCATTTGCTTTGTTACTTCTGCAGCTACCATTTCAGAAAGTTCACGTGGCTGGCTTTTCACTTCTTCCAATTCAATGTCCCTTGGATTTGCCTTGGAAAAGTTGGAGACCTGGGGTTGCATCTTGCTTCTTTTTCTTCATATTTTTAATTTTTAATTTTTTTCTGCATTTGTTATGGTTTGTGTCTAGATGTCTCCCCAGCACCTCATGTGGCCCTAGGGATTTTTTGGATGTGGCTGAATACAGAGTATGTGGTTGATTAGTAGTGCAATGCTGGGATTAAGGGTGGGTGATTGCTGGGTCAGTCCACTGATTGGATTGGCACTGCCCTAATCCTGGTAGACTGGGTACAATATAGAGGACAGAAAGAGGCTTGTCCTGCTTTCTCTCATTGCTTTTACTGTCTCCGGGCCATGAACTGTTGCCCCTCTGCCATGTGCTACCCTGCCTTGGAGCCAGCTGATTATGGACTGAAACCTCTATGAACTGTGAGCTAAATAAACTTTTCCCCCTTTAACTTTGGGTGTCGGAAAAGTAACTAAGACAGCACTGATGTTTGTAAATTGCTTATGATAGGTAGCTTTATTACTAGTATTGAGATCTCCTTAGGGAATGCCTACTTTTCGGATTTGTCTTCTAAATTTAGCTGGTTCTTGGGTTTTGAGTCTGTCCCAAGGTCTTGCCTCTGGATGAGAAGTTGCTACCTATTTGGCCTAGCAGCCAGTTCTTTGGTACTGGACTATGGTATTGTTTATGACTTCCAGAAACTTGGCATTGGCATACAAAGATGAACAACTGATGACAACAGCTACGTCACCTTGGCTAATGTAGTACAATCAGTAATAACAATAGCCTTAAGCATGGTCTAGAAAATGACCAACTGTGGTAACTATTAATTTGCTACATTTAATCATAGTTGTATGACTTATAGTTACATAACAAAATCCAAAACCAATTGCAAAATTATATACAGTAAATATCCCATCAATAGAGTGATTTTAACCTTAAGGGAGAAAATTTAAAAAGGGATAAGATGAAAAACTAGAGCCATAAAAGAGAAAGAGATTAGAGGCAAGGCTGAAGGACAAAAGAAGATTACCCAAGCTTTTGGAAAGTGGTGAAGCAGAAAGGAGGGAAAGAAAGAAAAAGCAAAAACAAGAGCTAAGCAAAACAAAACAAAAAATCTGAATAATGTTCATACTCATGAAAAGGTGAAAACAAAGAATCAAAAAAAAAAAGCAAAAGAAAAAAAAACAGAGAGAAAAAAAGATTTCTTTGTGATTTCAAGCCTGTGGTTATTTTCTGGGGTCTACAGTTGTGTGTTACAACCCAATGCATGTCTCTGCTGTCACAAAGGAGGCAGACAGAGCCCAGATCCATGCTGGATGATCCCCCCAACCTGCAGTAGGGTTAGGGTCGGGTGCCTCTTCCGGTGCTTTCGACTCCACAGTTCAGGCTGATCCTGGCCTCTGCTTGTGGGGTTGAGGCCGGAGTTCTTCAGTCTACAGCACTCTGGGTGTCTTTTCCTGGCCTGGCCTCGGCTCCCTGACCTTGGATGTCTCCTGCAGTTGCGCCTCATCCAGTCCCTGGGAACCCGTAGAGGACACTACTCCATGGCTGCTCCAACTCCCAGGGTCAGTTGGCCCTTCCCTAAAATGTCATCTGGACAACCACTCTTTCCAAAGGACACTTGGACTGGAGTCACCAGCTATTGTAGTTCATAGCATCCACTGCTCCATTCCACAACTGTGTTTCTCCATGGAAGCATCCGGAGTCACCCACCTTCACTGTGTCTCCGTAGATTCGAGCCTCCTTTCTCACACCTCAAGCTGGGACTCAGGAAAAATGTGCAGTTTGCCATCTCCTTTTTCTTCATTGAGGTCTGTCTCTTCACTTTCCCTGTGGGCTCCAGTTCTCCCTTCAGATCCTTTCTCAGTCTCGGGGATGTACCTCTTTTATTCTTTTCTTCCTTGAGATGTTACATTCCAGTGTTTGGATTCCAACTCTTGGAGAGGTTGCTTTGGTGCTGTTTAGCATTGTGCTCTCTTCCCAGAAGTAGAAGCGCCATTTGTTAAATAGGCTTTCTTTTCTCCAGTTGCCCATTGTCAAAGATCAGGTAGCTGAATGTTTCTGGAGTTGTTTCTGCATCCTCTATTCTGTTCCATTAATCTACATGTTTTTTTTTTCTTTTTTGGCCAATACCATGCTATATTTATCACTGTAGATTTGTGGTATAACTTGAAGTCCAGAATTGTGATGCCTCCTGCCTTGCTCTTGTTGTCGAAGATTGATTTTGCTATTCTAGGTCTCTTCTGGTTCTATACGAATTTTAGAATTGTTTTCTCTAGTTCTGTGAGAAATGCTGTTGTACTTTGATTGGGATTGCATTAATTCTGTATATCAGTTTTAGAAGGATGGCTATTTTGACCCTACTGGTTCTGTCTATCCAGGAACAAGGAATATTTTCATTTTCTGGTGACCTCTTTAATTTTCTTTTCCAGAATACTGTGGTTTTCACTGTAGAGGTCTTTCACTTACTTGGTTAGGTTAATTCCTTAATATTTAATTTTTCTTGATGTTATTGTGGGAGGTATTGTTTCTCTAATTTCTTTCTTGGTGAATTTATTATTAATGTATAGAAATGCTATTGATTTTGTGTGATGACTTTGTATCCTGTCGTGCTACTAAATTTGGTTATTAATTAATTCTAAGAGTCTTTTGGTGAATTTTTTGTGTGTCTTCTATGTAAAGGATCATGTCACCTGCAAATAATGGTAATTCGACTTCTTCCTTTCCTATACATATCCCTTTCATTTCTTTTTCATGTCCAATTGCTCTGATAAATGTTTCAAGAACTATATAGAACAAAAGTGGGGCCGGTGAGATGGCTCAATGGCTTAAGCGCCTGCCTGGCAAGCGCGAGGGCCCGAGTTCGACTCCCGGAACCCACATACGAAAAAAGGGGCCGGTGATATCGCTCAGCGACACGGGCGCCTGCTGGCGCGCGAGGTCCTGAGGTCGACCCCCCGGTACCCACAAAAAAAAAAAAAAAAAAAAGAACAAAAGTGGCGATAGTGGAAATTCCTGACCTGGTCCTTACTTTAGAGGGAAAAATTTCAACTTCTCTTCATTTAATATGATGTTGGCCATTCATTTGTCATACATGGCTTTTATCAGATTGACATAAGGTCCTTCTATACCTATTTTCTTTAGGGTTTTTTTTTTTTTATCATGGATAGATGTTGGATTTTGTCAAAGGCTTTTTTTGTGTCCATTGAGGTTATCATGTGGTTTTTGTTCTGGCTTCTGTTTATGTAGTATATTACACTTATTAATTTGTGTATGTTGAACCATCCCTGCATGCCTGAGATGAAACCTACCTGGTCATGTTGTATTATCTCTTTTTTTTTTTTTTTTTTGGTGGGTACCGGGGGTCGACCTCAGGACCTCACGCACCAGTAGGCTCCCGTGCCGCTGAGCGATATCACCGGCCCTTTTTTCCATATGTGGGTTCCGGGAGTCGAACTCAGGCCCTCGTGCTT
This sequence comes from Erethizon dorsatum, assembly GCA_028451465.1. Taxonomy (NCBI): domain Eukaryota; kingdom Metazoa; phylum Chordata; class Mammalia; order Rodentia; family Erethizontidae; genus Erethizon; species Erethizon dorsatum. The sequence goes on along the minus strand of CM051836.1, from coordinate 58,732,707 downwards.
GCTGGGCAGGTGCTTATGGCGCTGAGCCATCTCACCGGCCCTGTATTATTTTTTTGATTATTTGTTGAATTCTTTTTGTCAGTATCTTGTTGAGGTTTTTTTTTTTTTTTTTTGTATTTTTGTATTTTTGAGACAGGATTTCACTATGCAGTTCAGGCTGGCCTTTAACTCACTTTGTAGCCCAGGCTTGCCTCGAACTCATAGCAATCCTCCTGCCTCAGCCTCCCAAGTGCTGGGATTATAGGCATGCACCACCGCAGCTGGCTTGTTGAGGATTTTTGCATCTATGTTCATTAAAGAGATTGGCTTACAGTTCTCTTTTTATGGTTGGGAACTTTCCTGGCTGTTTTATTTTGTTTTTTTGACATGTCTCACTATGTAGCCCAGGCTGGTTTTGAATTGTGGCAATCCTTCTGCCTCACCCTCCCAAGTGCTGGGATTATAGGTATGTACCACTACACCTGGCTCCTTTCTGGTTTTTGAATGAGGATAGTGTTTGCTTCCAGGAATGACTTTAGGAGTACTCCTTCCTGTTCAATTTCATTAAAGATTATGAGGAGTATTAGTGGTAGATCTTCTCTAAAGTTCTTGTAGAATATGGCAGTGAATCCATTGGGACCTAGGTTTCTTTAATTGGTAGGTATTTTTACTACTTCTTCAGTTTCATTGCCTGATATTGGATTATCAGGATTTTAAATATCTTTTTGTTAAGCTTTAGTAGCTTATATGTATCAAGGAATCTATATATTTCTTCTGAGTTTTCTATTTTATTAGAGTACAGTTTCTCAAAGTAGTTACTAATGATCTTATGGATTTCTGCACAATCTGTTGTGATTTCACTTTTTCATCTCTATTTGTATTAACTTGAATCTTTTCTTTTTTGGGAGGGTAAGATTTGCTAGTTTTTTTTTTTTTTTTTTTTTTTTTTTGTGTGTGTGTATTCCTTCAAAGGACTAACTCTTCAATTCATTGATTTTTTTGTTTTTTTTTTTAGTCTCAATTTCATTAATTTCTGCTCTAATCTTTATCATTTCCTTTCTCGTAGTGGCTTTGGATTTTGATTGCTCTTGTTTTTCTATAACCTTGAGGTGCATAATTAAGTTATTTAATTGGACTTGCTCTGTTTTTCTGATGTGAACAGTCACAGCTATAAACTTCTCTCTTAATGACTGCTTTCATTGTTTCCTATAGGTTTTGGTGTGCTATACTGCTATTATCATTTAATTCTATGTACTGTCTAATTTGTTCTTTGATTTCTTCTGTGATCCATTAATTATTTAAGAGAGTATTGTTTAGCTTCCATGCATTTGGATAATTTCTGTGGTTTCTTTGCCATTGATTTCTAGTTTCATTGCACTATGATCTGATGATATGCGTGGTATAATTTCAATCCTTTTGCATTTACATAAGCAATCTTTATGGGCTAGCGTGTGGTCTATTTTGGAGAAAGTCCCATGTGCTGCCGAGAAGAATGTATATTTTGTGGTTGCTGGATAGAATACTCCGTGGATATCCATCAAGTCCATTTGTTGAAAGATTTGGTTCAAATCCGATATCTCCCTACATTTCCATGGCTTAATCTTATACTGAGTAATGTTTTTCTCCAAAAGGTATTTGTATTACATTCTCTAATTCTTGAGTTTGTTAATACGTGAGAATGTTTACTTGTTGTCTTTAAAAAAAAAAAAAAAACAAATCTGATATCTCTTTGATTTTTTTGTCTAGTTTGTCTGTTCGTAATGGTGGGATATTGAGGTCCCCCATTATAATTGTATTGGTGTTTATCTAATTTTTTATGTCTAGTAGTGTTTATGAAGTTGGGCATGCCAGTGTTTGGTGCATATATGTTTATAATTGTTATTTCTTCCTGTTGAATTTTTACCTTACCCACAATGTAGTGACCTTCTTTGCTTCTTTTGATGAGTGTTTCTTGAAATTCACTTTGTCTGAAATTAGGATAGCCACTCCTGCTTTTTCCTGGATTCCCATTGCATGGAATATTGTTTTCCATTCTTGATTTTTAATCTGTGAATTTCTTTTTTTAATTAAATGTATTTTTTATATACTGCATATTGTTAGTATGTTTTCTTGATCCATTCTGCCAACCTTTGTCTTTTGATTGAGGAACTGAGAGCATTTACATTGAGAATTATTACTATAAGGTATTGACTTATCCCCATGATTGCCTTATTTTCCTATTGCTGATTTCTTTTCTTTTCTTTTCTTTTTCCTCTTCTCTGTTTAACTGCTCACCTTGTCTTGTGTCTCATTCTTTTTGAGAATTTTCAAGGAATGTTTTGCACAATATGTAAATCTGGGTTAGAAATCATTATCTTTTGGGCTTGAAACACTTTATTCCAAGCTCTCCTGGATTTTAAGTTTTGGGTTGAGAAGTTCTGCTCTAGTTCTGATGGGTTTACATTTATAAATGATTTGTTATTTTTTTCTAGTGGCTTTTAAGTTTTCATCCTGTGTTGTACTTCTGATATTTTGACTATAGTGTAGCATGAAGAGATTCTCTTTGATTGTAGCTATTTGGGTTTTATATGCTTCATTTATCTTTATGTTCAATTCCTTCTCTATATTTGGAAAGTTTTGGGCTACTATTTCTGTAAACAAGTTTTTTATGCCCTTTGTTCTATCTTATAATTTTTCATTTATTCCAATTAATCTTAGATTAGTCCCCTTTGCATCATTTAGCCACTGTTGGATCCATTTCTCATGTTCTCGTATTGTTTTTAAGGTTTTCCTGAGCAGTTGGTCTTTAAAGGCATCCTTATCTTCTAATTCTGATATTCTGTCCTCACAGTAGTCACTTCTGCTGCCCATACTCTCAATATAATTTTTAATCTCCTGGATTTCTCTCTTTTCATTGTCTCTAGTTTTTCACTAAACTGGTCATTTATGGTTTGTATCATTTTGTTTAGCTTAGATAGTGTTTATTAGTGTCTTCTGTAAGCTCCCTAATCACTTTAATACTGCTATTATCAGTTTAGTTATGTCTCCTGTGATCCTGTTGAGTACCTCATTGATCTGTTTTTTTAAACCTCCTCTGTTATCTTTTCAAATAATTTGGGTGTGTGGCTTTTGCTCTCTTTCCCCTTGATGCCCTCAAGATTGGCTTTGGGGGAGTTGAGAATTTTGGATGCATTTTGTTGCCTTGTTTTCTCATGTTTCTGTTGTTTTTGGTTTACTTGCTTGTTTTGTTTTGTGCTTAGGTTGCAGGCACTTATAGTGGAAAGACTTTGTTGCTAGTTTGAAGATCTCCTTAGTTAGTCTGCTTTTCAGTAATGCATTTTGGTTGTGGCTAACTATAGTCCTTTGCTTCTGTCTCAAGATCCAATCACTTCTGTTAATTTGTGAGAAGAGGATGCAGTGTAGTCAACCCAACACCCAGATGTCTGGGAATGACCACAGTATTGGTAATGTCACAAAGTTAATCTGGATATGAGCATTCAGAGAAAACCATTAATGGCAACAACGATGAGACCATGGCAATATCAACCAAATCAGCAACAGTAATAATATCCAAGACAAATTGGGTTTGACATACCATAAGAACAAATAATGTACCACACTTAATCATAGAAAAGAAGTCCACAATTATAGTAGAAACACTATGACAACCCAGATATTGATATACAGCAAATTCATACTAAATTCAATAACCATGCCTCCACTGATGATAGAAAGAAATCAACAATAGTAACAGTGTTAACTATCTAATATTAATAAAGCTTAATGGTTATATTATTAATGATATAGGGAGTTAGGAACAGGACAATGCAAAAGAAAAAAATTTGAAAAATTAAACAATAGGAGATAAGAAAGAGGAAAGAGAATTGAGATGAAGGATCCTATTACAGAGTAGAAGGTTTTTTGTAGAACTAGATAAATGTAACAGGAAAAAAAGAGATAGAGAAGATAAAAGAAAAAAGGGAGGAAAGAAGAAGAAAAAGAAAGAGATAATGTAGAGAATAAATATAAGAAAAATTTAAATAAAAAAGACAAAGAAAATTCCCCAGACCCCAATAAACCAGTGAACAAGACAGAAGAAAGGAAAAATAAAATAAAATAAAAACAGTAGAACAAAAGAACGAACTTCTCTGCATTTTTAAATGAGCAGTTTTCTTTCTGGATCTTCAGTCTTGGAGCCCAGCACTTCAGGATTTTCTCTGTCTAGCCTTGTGTGCTGTGGGCTTACAGGGGTCCCCCCTACTCCAGGCCCCTATGCTTCCCCCAAGCTGTAGCAATATCCACACCAAGATGTGTGTCTGGTTGCACAGGTAGATAAAGAAGGAAATCAGGCTCCGGATCTGTGCTGGTTGCAGGTAGTAGGTGAGGGCTCAAGTACTCACTGCAGGCACTTTCAGAGCCAGTGTGACTCAGGCTGGGACTGGTCTCCTACCTTGGGGACGGAACTCATGTCCTGCCTGGCCCAAGCTCAAGCCCCTTAGGGTGTCTATTTTAAGGCCTCTCTCTGTCTGCAGCTATCTCCTTGTCTCTCACAGGGAACCTGGGAACCCTGGAGGGTAACACTAGGACCCCTGAAGTGAAGCTGTCCCCTGGCTGTTCTGAGTCCCAGATTCAAACATTTACCCCCTTCCCAGAAGTGCCCAACCAAGCGCTCTCTGGTAGGTGCCTGCACCGAGATCTCTATTCAGCTGTTGCCTGCTGAGTGGAGAGAGTCCCCTTGGAGTAAAACCCCACAGTGTGCCCAGTGTGCCTGCAGATCACAACTATGGAATCCAGTCTGCCACAGCTGTTTCTCCCTGGAGCTTCCAGCGCTCACCTTGCTCCAGAAAAGCTAGGCTCCCTCCACCTCCACAAGCCATGAACCAGGAACGGGAAAGAGAGTCCAGATTGTTTTGTTTCCTTCTCTGCGTTATGGTCCATTTTTCAAGCTTCTCTATAGTTTTTAATTTTCCTGTCAGTTCCTTCCCTGCAATCTACTTCTCTTTCTTTTTTCCTCAAGTAGTTATTTTCCAGTGTTTCAATTCCAAATCTCGGAGAGTGCTGATCACCACTCTATTATCTCAATTCTCTCTCTCTCTTTTTCATCTTAAAGTCATCTATAAAAGAAAATAGAACCCAGATATGGTGGCACATTCCTGTAATCCCAGCACTCTAGGAGGCTAAGACAGGAGTATTGCAATTTCGAGCCCAGCCTGGCCAATTTAGTGACTTAGTGAGACCTCCCTCAAAGCAAAAAATGAAGAGGGTTGGGGATGTAGCTCAGTATCAAGGCCCTTGGTTCAATCCCCAATATCACCAAAAAAATTTTTAAAAGGAATAAAACAGAAAAAATCAATTGTTGCTTTTAAATCTTGCTAATAGATTATAAGATTATAGTTAATGAGTTCTAAGTTTATTATCACCTACAAATAGCAGACAATTTTTTTTAAAGGCTAGCACAGAACTCAGGCACTACAAGCCATTAATGGTTTCCTTTGGTTTAGCTAGGCTTCCTGAATACACATCTTTCAGACCTCAGCCACAGTCATCTCCTGGAAGTTATTCTCTGCATGTTAGGACCAGAAGGTTATACTCTCAGGCTTCCCAGTTTAAGGTTCCACATTTGCTGAACAACCAAATGCAGATCAAAAGTATTCAGGGAAAAAAAATCACATTGGTACTGAAGATGTGCAGATATTTTTTTCTTACACGAATCTCTAAGCAACACAGTATAACAACTATTTACAAAGCATTTATATTGTACTAGGTATTATAAGGAATCTAGAGATAATTTCAAATATATAGAGGATACACAGGCTATATGTCTTCCAATGTCCCAGGCTAGCCTCTCTGTGGATGTAGAACCCGCTCGAAGCCAGAAGAGAGGTAGGTGGCATTTTGCTTATAGTCCTAAGACAAGGTCAACCTGCCTATGTTGGGAAAAATTTTGAAGCACATGGAAATTAAACAGGAGGGCAACAAAGATAAAAATTTGTTCTCGAGGCAAGTTTGCAACGGAAGGTGCTTGATTGGCAGATCTGCACATACTTGAGGAGCTGTAGAAGAGCATGGCCCCTGCGGAGGCGTGTGTTGCTCCTGCCTGGTGAAACAATTGCTTGGGAAAGCAGATGGATGCTTGCAACATCAATTTCCATCCTCTCTATTGTTTATATACTTTCTATTGTTCAACCAAATTAAGATTGATACTTGGAAATCCAATTCCAGACTTCCCATTGTTTCTCTCTTCTCATATTAAAGATTCTGCCTACTTCTTTTTATTCAATCAACAGGGACATATTGAGTTGAATGGGTTTTGATTTCTCCTAGCTGGGAAGACCTGTCAATATTTCATAGGCAAGAAAAAAGAGGCACTAGAAAAGGCCCTATTAAAATATTTTAGTCATTTCTGATGATCCAAAGACAGGTTCTTTTCTTGCAATGCTTTATTCTCTTTTTATGAATTCCTCTTTTTGCTGATTTGTCTTTTATGACTACTCAAAGATCCAGCAGCGCATACAACATAAGTGAGTCCATTTTACGGAGCTGGCATGGTAGCCTGCTGTCTTGCCTTTATAGCTGTCAAGCAGCAATTAAGCTGTCACAAATATTCAGCTTGCCACCTATTTTCAATATAAACAATTGGTTGCTGGTATCAAACTGCTCATGAATACAAGATTAAAAAACATTTCTTTGCCTAAAACACCATCCTTAAAAAAGGAAACTTGCGACATAGTTGAGGTTTTATTAAACACATGAAGATTTAATTTGAGTTGTAATTCTTGGCATAATAAAGAGTGAAGCAAAGATTTTCTAAGATTTGAGTGGCTTCGTTGTGTTAATTGATAGATTTGTGTTTGATTATTACGGCATTGCTGTCTCTGTGGATGAGCCTTCATTAAACAGAAAATACAACACTCTCTGTACAATTAAATTAAATTAAATTAAAGTTTGCTGTCCTGAATGCTCCTTCTTTGCTCTCCTTATACTCACAGATGTATCGGGGACAGGTTTCCCCTCAATGCAGTGGAGTAGGTAACAATTGCTCTAGAATACTTGGTATATGAGGTGTTACCTTGGCTCTGTGTTCTAAGCAAATGAGCTCTGATCCTTAGTCTTCAGTAGCCAAAGCAGCGAGTCAGCTTCGGTTATAGTGTGGGACATGTCCCGTCTGGTTAGGGTGGGCTAAACTCCAGGATGAGCTCGGTCTTTGTCGGGTCCAGCATGCGGGGGGAGCACGCGTTTGGTTGGAAGCCTTGGGCTCCACTGCAGAACTCTGCAGCTCAGACTGGTCCTGTCTGTCAGGCAGGTGGCTCAGACATGTAGCTCCTGTGGCCCCATGGTAACCACTGTGTTACCTGTGCGCCGTTCCTCGTGGTTCCCAAGGTTTCCGTGCCTGTTGCCCTCCCCGGGGTCTGCAGCCCGGTTTCACTGGGAGTTGCTTGTGAACCAACCATGGGCTCCAGTGCTCCCTGAGCCACCGCAGACAATACTTCCGGTCTCCAGAGGCATCTCTGTTCCCTCAGTCTGCAGCTTCTCCTCTTTCCCTTTCATAGACTTCTGTACCTCCCTCACAACCCCCTAAAAGACAAATCAACTGCAACCACAAAACAAAGCTTGAGGATTTAAAAAAATGTTTCCCTGTCCTAATCTCACCTTCTAACACTTGGCTACAACAGTTGATAGCACAAGTGGATGGGACCCAGGCCCAGTAAGGTACGGAACCCAGAATCAAGCAGGAATCTGGCTCTATCTCACCGTGCCTCCCCTGGGAGCTAGGCAAGTGCCTCCAGCTGTTGTTGCCCTCACACCAGTCCTGCTTCCTCACATCAAAGGTGTCACTGTCTTTTTGTCAGATCTGTGCTTTTGACCTAGCAAGAAGGTAGGAAAAACTTAGTAGGAAAAAAACTGACTTCAAAGTCATGATTCCTGCCAGGGGCTGGGAGAAGATGGAATGGGGAGAAACTGCTTAGTGGGTGATATCTATATCATCTACATCTGCATCTACATCTATATCTACACCTATATCTATCTATATCATCTATATCTAATCTATATCTATAGTGATACCTATATCTATTGATCATATATCTATATCATCTATCTATCTCTATCTATATTTGATCATAGTGAGTTCAAAGCCGGTCTGAACTATGTAGCAATATCCTGTCTCAAAAAATCAATCTATATCTAGATCCCGGCTGGCCTCAATCTCATGATGATCCTCCTGCCTCACCTCCTGAGTGCGGGGATCACAAGTGAGTGCTACCACACCCAGCAGTGGGTGACTTTTTGGAGCTAGATGGAGGTGATTGTTGCACATTATGAATGTAACACATGCTATGAATCATCTTCCTCTCCCTTTACCATCCTCTTCCCCCTCTTCCTCCTTCCTTTTTGTTGTTCTGGGGATGGGAGCCGGGGACGCTGTACCAGAGAGTTACATCTTCAGTCCTGTTTATTTTTTATTTTATTTTATTTTATTTATTTATTTACTTATTTTTTGTGGGTACCGGGGGTCGACCTCAGGACCTCACGCGCCAGCAGGCGCCTGTGCCGCTGAGCGATATCACCGGCCCTTGTTTCATATGTGGGTACCGGGAGTCGAACTCAGGACCTCGCACTTGCCAGGCAGCGCTTATGCCGCTGAGCTATCCCACCAGCACTATTTTTTATTTTAAAACAGGATCTCCCTAGATTGCCCAGGCTGGCCTCAAATTTGTGATCCTCCTGCTTCAGTGTTCCAAGTAGCTAAAATTACAGATGTGTACCACCATGACTGGCAGAATTGTTCATATTAAAGTGTTAATTTTACGTTACATGAATTTTACTTCAATAAACTTAAAAAATATCAATAAGCCCTCATCCTGTGGCTATGGATCCCTTACCACAGTAGCATGATGGTCTGAAAAGGTCACCCACTCATCTCCTCAAGTTACTCAGATTCCTACCCCAGATTTCTCCTATGAAAGATGTAATAATTCTCATCCTACAAGGATACAATCATGGCAAAATTATGTAATTTGCATAAAGCACCATGCACAGTGTTTAGTCCACTGAAGGATGTTATGGACTGAATTACGTCACCCCTTCCAAATTCATATGTTTATATCCTAAGCCCCAGTGTGACTCTCTGGAAATAGGGCCATTAGGAGGTAATTAAGGTTAAATGAGTAGGGCTGGGGTGAGGCTCAGAGGTAGAGCGCATGCTTAGTATGTGCAAGGTCCTATGTTTGATCTTCAGGAGCACACACATACACACACACACACACACATTATATGTGCTCATAAGGGTGGGACCCAAATTCAGTAAGACCGTAGCTTTATAAGAAGAGGAAGAGAGAGATCTCAAACTTTCTCCTTCCTCCATGGGAGCTCCAGTGGGAAGGTGGCCATCTGCAGGCCAGGACAAGAGCCTGTACATTAACCAAATGGGCTGGCATCTTGACATTGGACTTCCCAGGCTCAAAAGCTGTGAGAAAATACATTTCTGTTGTGTAAGCCACCCAGCCTATGTTATCTTGTGAAGGCAGCCTGAACAGACCAGTGTAAGAATTCATTTCCTCCCAAGAGCACTGGATCCCTGCTTTATAGGCAGCTGATCTAGTTCTACCAATATCTTATTTCCGGCCCATTGGCTTTGAAGAGTGAACAGAAATAGCAGCAGCCAAGGTTGGAGGAGAGACTGCTTTGCTGAGGAAAGGTGAACACACTGTTTTGGGATGTGGTGAATTTGAGATGATTGTGGTACAAAATAGGTTAGAAGCTGGAATCTGGTCAGAAGATGGCAGTTAGTCTGGACTTGAGTTGTCAAAATACAGAAAGTCCTCAGGACTCAGAAAAATTAGAGCCCTACCTCCACCACCCAGGGAGACTGGAATGAAAGGGGCAACATTTAAATCTTGGGTAAGCCAGGCACGGTAGTGCATGCCTGCACTCCGGCTACTCAGGAGGCTAAGGCAGTAGGATTGCAAGTTCAAGGTCAGCCCAGGCAACTTGGCAAGGGCCTGTCTCAAAATAAAAAGGGCTGGGGATGAAGCTTAGTGGTAGAGTGTTTGCCTAGCTTGCACAGAGCCCAGTGTTCAATCCTTAGTACTGCAAAACAGAAAAAGGAAAAAGAAAAGAATTGAAGTAAGTAAATAATATGCTCATTGGCATCGTTCAACCCCATCTGTCCCCTACTTGTACACCTCTCCATCTCTGCTCACTCTATGCCAACTCCTCATCTCTCAAGTCATCTCTCTAGGCTTCTGTCTCCTGCTCCCTCTCTTGTGCAGTGTGGGGAACTGAACCCAGGGCCCTGTGCATGCTGGCAAGCGGTCTAGCACTGAGCTGTAGCCCCGGCCCTGATCTTGCTGTTTGTTTGGTTTTGTTCTCAGCCTCTTGGCCTGCGGCTTCATTCTTTAGCTACAGCCAGGCTTCCTTCCTCCAGCTTGGCATCGGGAAGGCTGCCGACTGAGTCCAGCCCTTAACCGGGCCCAATATTCTCTCGTAATTGGTATCCAAACAGCAGTGCTTGCTGGCTTCATCTTAGGCTGGCTGGGTCTTGCCTTTTTGTCCTTTATTGTAGAATGTTCTGGTTCCCACTCCCTTCCTTGTCTACTTTTAACACCTGAGTTTTCCCAACTTAGGGTTCATTCCTGGCCTTCTGACTCCTGGTCTCACCTTGTCTTTGTGGTATTACTTGTTCCGTCCATTTGCATTCATCATATATTTACTGAGGGCTCAGCCTGTGCCACATCCTACTTTAGGCTCTAGGAACACATTGGAAACAGACAAAAACCCTTACTCTGTGAAGTTTAATTTTATCAGAGGGAGACAGACAAGAAACAAGATAAATATAGCATGTTAGAAATAAAGAAGGGGCTGGGCATGGTGGTGCATGCCTGTAATTCCAGCACTTGGGAGGCTGAGGCAAGAGAATTGCTGAGAGTTCAAGGCCAGCCTGGACTACATTGCAAGACCCTGTCACAAAAAAAAAAAAAAAAAAAAAAAGGAAGAAAGACAGAAAAAGAAGAAAGGAAAAGAAAAAGAAAATAAAGCAGGGAAGGGGATGAGGGAGGAGTACTGTGAAGTGATTTATAGACTTAAACAAGGTGGTCAAGGAATCTCTCACTAAAAAGCTGTCATCTGAGTGTGACTGAAGGAAGCGAGGGGCCTCTGTGTGGATATAACTGAGAAAAAAGGATTCTAGGCAAAGAAAAGAGTCAGTGCAAAGGTTCTATGGCAGGAGCATGCTGGGAGTGTCTGGAGAGCAGCACAGGGGTCGCGGTGGGTTACACCAGGGACAGAGCTGGGCAGAGCCATGCAGGTGAGACTGGAGCAGGACCAGGTGCGATGGGCATGCTGTGCAGGGCCTGGGAACCACGCAAGGAGCTCAGCACTGAGCCCGGCGGGAGTCTCTGGAGCACCTGGAGGACCAGCCCAGCTGTGGAGAACAGGTTGTCCAGCCTCCTCGTGTCCACTCAAAGTCGGACCTTCACACTCTGGTTTTGTTTTTGTCCTCATGCCCAGAAAAAAAGTTGCTTCTCCCTTGATCCGTCTCATTTCTACATCAGCAATTATGTGTTGGAAAGTAGATGAAGATGGCACTCCCAACACAGCTCCGGCTCAGCGGAATAAACATTGGACCAAAACTTGGGAAAATGCTGTGGAGAACGGTTCCCGACTGCAAGCTGATGAACGGACAGGCACTGCGGGGACCAGCGGCTTCTGGAAGAGGCGAGGAAGGGTTCTCTGCCAAGATGGGGAAAGAGTGGACTAAGGGTGGGTCTCCTTGGGGAGATGCCTTCTAAAACAAGATTTGAAGGCTGGGCAGGAGCAAGGGAGCGAGGACAGGGGCAGGAGATGGGTTGGTGGGAAGTCCCAGAGCAGAGGGCGCTGAAGAATGGTCCTTAAATGAAGGGCAGCCAGGGTGGGCTTGAAGCTCCAGGTGGCAAAAGGAGCAGGAGTTGAGCAGGAGAAGGTTCACCATGTAAATAATTTTACTTTCAGGCCTGACATTAAATCTTTATTGTGTTTTTTGAGGCAGGGTCTCACTGAGTAGTCGAGGCTGGACTTGGACTCCATGTGCCGTGCAGATGGGCCTGGAATTCCCAATCGTCCTGCTTCAGCCTCTTCAGTGCTGGGATTAGAGGCATAGCCCATCATGCCGGGCTCTTGACATTAAACCTTTGAGCGTGTTTCCTGCCTGGAATGACAAATTCTAGGTGTCATTGACCCGTCCATGGGGGCCCAGATATTTGGTCACATACTATTCTGGATGTGGCCATGAGAACGTTTCTGGGTGAGATTAATATTGGTGTTGGTAGATGTGGTAAAGCATACTATTTACTCTCTTTAATCCTGGTGGGCTTCAGCTAGTCTGTTGAAGACCTGAGTAGAATAAAAGGCTGAGTAAGAAAGAATATCCGCCCTCTGCCTGAGTCCTCTGGGACCCTGGTATTCTTGCTCTTGGACTTGGACTCTGACTGGCTCTGTACCATGGGCCGTCCCGAGTCTGCTCTTCTCATCTTCCACAGTCAGGTAAGCCAAGCCCTCATCATGAATAATCTCCCTCTCTTCCTCTCTCTCTCTCTCTCCTATTGGTTCTGTTTCTCCAGAGGATCCTAACTAATATTGTTATGGTTTTTATCTAGATGCACCCAAAGCCTCATGAGCTTCTAGGTGGGGCTTTGGGGAGGCACTGGGATCATGGGGGGTGCAATACTCATTCATGGATGAGTTTATGATGTGCTGTTGGGAGGGAAAGCCTGGTGGGAGAAGTGGTCACTGGACTGTGGCCTGCAAGGATCTGTCCCCATCCTCCTCCCTTGCTCTCTGCTTCCTGTCACCGTGCCAGGAGCAATTCTTCTCTGCGATGACCTCTGCCATGCTGCCCTGCCTTGAAGCCAGCCCATTATAGACTGAAACCTCTGCAAACTGTGAGCCAAAATAAACCTCTCTTTCCAGTTGTGGGTATCTGGTATTGCGTCTCAATGACAAGAAAGTAACTAAGACAAATACACTGGCTACTGACACAGGCAAGTGGCCTGTCCATCGAGCCATCAACTGTCTTCTCACCCTGGGGCAAATGTGTCCTGACAGCACCTAGCTTTTCCTTTGGGGAAACGTATGCTTCCCGCTGGGGGAGTCTGTAGTAGCCATGTGTTGATGGAGTGGTGTAGATCCAGCTTCTGGCCCTAAGCTTAGGCTTTGCTCATCATAAATCGGTCAGTGGTTGATGAATCGATCTGTCTTCCCAGGGCTCGAGAGAGGCTGGTGTCACACTAAGTGACACGTGCCACCCCGTGAGATCTGCCCAAGAATGCAGCTATGAGTATGTGCCCCAGGAACACTTGAACTCTTCATGGCAGAGTCATATTTGCTGTGTATTTGTTTCAGTTGCCTGCTATTGGTTAGCATGACAGAGAACGGGTACTGTGATTTGAATGTGTCCCCACAAGAGCTTGTGTGGTGGACACTCAATTTCCAAATTCCTACGTGGATGATATTTGGAGATGTGGCCTTTGGGAAGTAGTTAGAGTTAGATGAGATTATGAGGGTGGGAGCTCACCCTGGGACTGGTGCTGATATAAGAAGAGAAATAGAAGGTGGGCCTGGTGGCACAGGCTTATAATCCCAGCTACTGGAAAGGCTGACGCAGGAGGATCAGAAGTTTCATGCCAATCTGGGCAACTTAACAAGACCCTGTCTCAAAACAAAAAAATAAGAGCTGGTGATATGGCTCAGTGCTCCCTGGGTCAGATCCTCACAATCTCCAGTACACAAACAAAAAAAAAGAAGAGGGGAAGAGAGGGAGGAAGGGGAGAAGGAGGAGGAGAGGGAGGGTAGGGGGAGGAGGGACCCAAGCTTACAAACTCTGTATTCAACACATATTCTCTGTATTCATTCATGTATACAAATATGTGAGGATGGCAAGAAGGCCCTCACCAATGCAGGCAGCATAACTTTGGTCTCCCAAACTGTAAGAAATAAAATTTTAGTTTTAAAATAAATTACCTTGTCTCAGGTATTCTGTTATAGCAACAGAGAACAGACTAAGAAAAAGCAATCTGTATTTCTCCCTGATAATGGAATTAGACCAATTTACTAGTCCTGCTTCTCAGAGAGTTTACCTGCATAAACATGATAAGGGTACCAGGGAGCCATATTTTATCACTGAAGTCTAAAGATCTTTCCTTGTCTTATAGTCCTCTTTACATCCTTTCATGACTCCTCCCTCTCTCCCTCCCTTCCCAGATGCAGAGCCTCATTTCTGAAGCTGACTGAAGTGAACATATTCTACGATGTATTTATTTCTCTTTCCAGCTCTGGAAGAGAACTGGCTAGAAGCCAATGACCATTAAGAACACATCCCTTGCCAAGCGACTACTGTTATTTGTTCAGAATGTATTCATAGAGCCGCTGCTGTAACAACTTGCAAAGTACTTTAAAATCCTCTCCCACTCCCCAGCAATTTTGCATTTCAATGCCTTCCTGCGTGTCTCAGGAATAATCAACAGGACTCAGGGTTTTTTTAATATGGGTACCGGGAGTCGAACTCAGGACCTCGTGCTTGCCAGACAGGTGCTTATGCCGCTGAGCTATCTCGCCGGCCCAGGACTCAGGTTTTTCTTCTGCCCTAGGCTAGAATTTTGAGTGCAGGGAGGTGAAGACTTGGGAGGTTTGATACTGTTTGTCCCTGAGAAAGAGCGCAGCACCCCTGCAGCATGGGAGGGGCGTCCCAGGCAGAAAGAACAGTGTGGGACCAGCCGGGATGGGCGCAGGAAGAGGGCCAGCTGGAGGGCACAGACCCATCTAAAGAGGCAGTGCCACAGCGAAGGATAAACTCAAGTCCTCCTTGGGAAATGGATCACCTTGAGACATAATGCTAACGAAATAACTCAGACACACAAGCTTCAGTATCCCACGGTTTCTCCTGTATGAGATACCCAAAGTGTAACTAATTTAAAGAGCGAAATAAACAATAGGAAAAGGGAAACAGATTTTTTACAAATGGGAAGGCGACACAGGCATGGGAAGAGGAGGGAGGGATGGGGAAAGGGAAGTGAAAAAAATTGAGATGTGTTAAGTACATTGTTAGGGTCCGGACGCCCGCCGCGTGAAGGAAGACTCCAAGAAGCGTTCTCTCATGCAAAGGGCAAGGGGTTTTATTATCTAAGCATGCGTGGGGCTCACTGAACACGCAGGAACAGTGGGCCCCGAGGTTTGCCTGTGCAGGGCTTATATGTCTATAGAACAAAGGGAGGAGGGGTCTTTGCAAGCGCGGTTACAGAAGCAGATAGCATTGGTTAGTTTAAACAGCTTTTTACATTTATTGGGAGAAGACACTCATATGGGAGTTTTTAGGCTGGCCGACCGAGCGGGGAGGATGTTTTCTAATATGGGCAGCAGGTGGTCTGGAACAGCACAATCTGCAATCCTTGCAAATTTCTTAGCCCAGGGTCAGTTGTTATCTTGCAGCCCAGTTCCCTGGTCTGTGGTCAGCTTTGTTTTGTTTTTATCTACTTTAGGTAGCTTTGTAACAGCTCAATTCCTGGAACATTGGGAGGAGGGGGACAGTATAGACTGTGCATTCCCAGAAGGGAAAATTTCTCTTACATACATATCCCAACTCCCCACGATGATTGTAATCATTATGTACTGCCAACGCGGACTAAAAAAATTTTTTTTTAATTTTTTAAAGTGGGCCCTAAAGACTCTAGAACCAGCAACCAGATTACCTGGGTTCAAGTCCCAAGTCCACCTCTCACTAACACTGTGATCTCATGTAAGTTGCAAGTTCCATGCCTCAGTTTCCCTATCTATAAGATGGAGGTTACACTTATCTCACAGGATTTCAATAGAGGCCATAAACCCAGGTTTTTTTGTTTTTGTTTTGTTTTGTTTTGTTTTGTTTTGTTTTGAGACAGGGTCTTTCTAGGCATCCTTTCTCAGGATGGCCTTGAACTCTCTATGTAGCCTAGGCTGGCCTTGAACTTATAGTGATCCTCCTGCCTCAGCCTCCTGAGTGCTGCCACGTTGGGAACCACAAATTCACAATGGCTAATTTTGCATACTTCTCTAAGGGATAAACAGAGGCTTGGGATTATTGGTATCACCCTTTTGAGATTTCCCATTAACTCTTTAGGGATGGGCCATCCTCTCCCACCCACTAAGACTAAACTAAGACCACTGAGATTAAAAAACTCTCCAGGGCAAGATCCTTCCTAGCATAAGATCATCTCCACCCTCTCGAGTCATCACAGGATTATCGTTGCCCCTGAGTCATCGACCTCTGGGTCTTCCGCCGACCTTAAATCTTCCGCTAGCCCCTCCTATCACTGTGTACACCCAATAAATAGCGGCTGGCTTGCAGTGTCTTGGTCTCCGCCCATCCTGAGGCACTGACCTTCCAGCCCCGCTTCGTGTATTACTAAATTTGTCTGTTTCTTATTTCTTACTTCTCCATACCCCTCATATAGGCTGCTGAGGATCTTGGCCAGGTCCCCGATACTGGTTACAGGCCATAAACCCAGATTTATACATCCAATTGTCAATTTTAAAAAATTTGTCTTAATTTAATTTATTTGTTTTTGGTTTTTTTGAAAAGGGTCTTGCTATGCAAGGCCTCAAACTTGCTATGTTGTTATATAGCTCAGGCTGGCCTTGAACTCATGATCTTCCTGCCTCAGCCACTCAACTACTAGGATTACAGGTGTGTACCACCACACATGGCTTTTATTTTGGTTTTAGTTTTAAAAGATTTTTTTCCTAACTTTTGAGATGCTGGGTAGTGCACTCCGGAAGTGCTGAGCTACATTCCCAACCCTTTAAAGGATGTTTTATTTTGGGACAGGATCTCACTAAATTGCCCAGGGTGGCCTCGAACTTTTTATTCTCCTGCCTCAGCCTCCTGAATAGCTGGGATCACAGACATGTACCTGTTCCACTTGAAAGGACTTAAAAATAAAATAATGGAGCAAGTTAAGCCCAACTACGAACTCATTATGACTTGGGGGTCACCAGTTTGCAGCCTTTTATTGGCGGCCCCATATGCCATGCTCCGTAGTTTGGATTTTGTCCCCCAAATGTTGAAGAAATTCATTAAACTGACATGGTCTGACCTATGTTTTAGAGATGATGTGATTGCCAACTAGAATGAGTTCAGAAAGGATGACTGTGAAGCCGTATGACTGGAAGTCATACAGTTTCTCGAAGGACCTCAGAAAACTTTAGTGACCCAGCTTTATTGTTCAGTTAGTTTCTCTTCCATCCCACCCACCCAAACTTCCGCAAGGCCAGAGCCAGTGGAGACTTTCCTGAGTCCAGCCTAACTCACATAGCTTATTTGTTCTCCCAGGGATGCATTCAACAGATATTTAGTCACCAGGCACTGTTCTAAGCACTTGCTGTTTATTCTCGGAGATTTCTAGGGTAGGTACTGTTATCCCATTTCCAGATGTCTTGTCCAGGGTCACACTTCTAGAGTGAGGAAGGGTTTTGATACTGAGCAGTCTGATTAGGGTTAATATCCTACTTGCAGTATAAAATACACTTAATTTATTGGAAAAAATGGAATTGCTATAATTTTGCCCTTGAAATATGTATCTCAGTATGTTACCCTAAAATTATGAGAGGCTATGAGTTTTCAACAATTACCATGCTTGTTAGGAAAATCTTACAAGTGAGAGCCAGGCATGATGGTGCACACCTGCAAACCCAGTGTACTTGGGAGGCTGAGGCAGGAGGATCATGAGTTTGAGGACAGCCTGGTTTGTACAAGAACTTGTCTCAAAAAAAAAAAAAAAAAAAAAAAAGAAACAAAGAAAGAAAAGAAAAGAAAATCTTACAAATGATAAAATCTAATCTACAACTTATTTTTTATTGTGGTAATCTGTTTGTAAATACTAAATAACAGTGACATAATGCAATGTTTGTAGGTGTGTAATTAATTCTTCATTAATTTTGATTTTATTGATTAAAATGCCATTTTTTCTGGCTTGAAATTACTTTTGTGGACACGGCCCTGATTCCGGCCTGAGGGGTGGGCTAACCCTGTATTCCCTAGTCCCAGTGCCCCCAATTTGTCCTCTACCTCTGGTTCCTGCCTGTACCTCGGATCCTCGGCCCACACTGGCTAAAACCTGCTATAAGCCCTGGGCTCCCGCCACCTGGCTTTCCTCTTGCCTGTCCTGCAGCACGGGGCTGGGGTTGTACCCTACAGTGCAGGGAAGCCGGAGGCATCCTGGGAAGCTGTTGCAGATAGTCTGGCCTGCTATCTGCCCACTGAGTCTTATCCTTGCTGGGTTCCCCCGGATTGGAGATCTCAGGCTGGCCATTTCTGAACAAAGGCCTGGAAGCTGAATCCCCAGGTGTTGGACTCTGTGCCTGCCTGGTGCACCTCATCAGGCAGCTCTGGGTCCCAGCCTCCTTTGCACTCTGCAAGCTGGGGCTGTGGTGGCTCCCATGTCGGCTTCTCTGCCTTCCCCCATAGGATCCAAAGGACCCAGTGGGTACTGAGCAAGTGTCCTGTGCACTTGCTTGTGGATCAAAGTCTGTCTTCCTCCCCACCCATCAGTTCTGCAAGGGCTGGGTCCAAAATTGATTTGGCACAGCACTGCACCCCAAGGTCCAATGCAGTGCCAGACACCTAGAAGGTGCATATCTTCATTGGATGAGTCAGTGACCCTAAGGTACTTCTTCTATTTGCCCTTCCTGTTCTTTCACATTTCTGTCCTCCCTTTTCCCTTACTCAAGTTCTTCTTCTTTTTTTAAAATTAAAAAAAAAAATTTGAGACAGGTTCTCACTACATAGTGCAGGCTGGCCTTGAACTTACTATGTAATCCGGGCTGGCCTCGAAGTCACAGTGATCCTCCTGCCTCAGCCTCCTGAGTGCTGGGATTATAGGTGTGCACCACCACATGGACCCTCTTCTTTCTTATTTTCCTCAAATTTTGTTTATTTAATAGGAGGTACTTCCCCTTTCCTTGTTAATGCAGCGTGTGCGTGTGTGTCTATGTCTGTGTGTGTGTCTGTTTGGTCCTGGAGACATCATGAAAACCCTAAACGCATGTGGACAAAGTCAGTTTACCAGCAGTCAATGTCTGGTGTGTATTAAAATATTTATACAAGTTTTTCTTTTCCTGAAGTGTGTATACATTTTTTTGGAGGACTCTGATACATATATATGTATGTGTGTGTGTGTGTGTGTGTGTGTGTGTGTGTGTTTAAGCAAATGGATTCATGAGGTTAATGTATGTACTTTCAAATATAATAACATTAAAAAGCATAATCAGGGCCGGTGAGATGGCTCAGCAGCGTAAGCGCCTGCCTGGCAAGTGCGAGGGCCCGAGTTCGACTCCCAGAACCCACATACGAAAAAGGGGCCGGTGATATCGCTCAGCGGCACGGGCGCCTGCTGGAGCGCGAGGTCCTGAGGTCGACCCCCGGTACCCACAAAAAAAAAATAAAATAAATAAAAATAAAAATAAAAAGCATAATCAGAGGAGAAAGAGAAGTAAACTAAGACAGTGGGTAATATTTTTCAAATGTCCAAATCTCTTAATAGTTGTTAAGAACACTTATCTTTGGAAATGCCTGTGAAATTCTTTTCCCTTTTGAATTTGGTTATTTAGCTCATAACCTGTTGGGACAGAGTTGGCCATGGTAACAACCCATTAGCGTTAAAGTAAGACTCTTCTTACAGCGAATATTGTCAATTCCTGACATGCTTATTGTCTGAGCCTTCCACTTCCCACTTGTCCAGGCAGCCCTGGCCTTGTGCGTCCATGTGGACACGTGTAATACGTCAGGTTTATCGTTGTGGGCAGTGGGTCAAGCTCACACCAGGCCTACAAGCAGGGAGGGAAGCACACACAGGCCTCAGCCAAGAGGCTTTCCACTTCGCGAGGAAAGAGATGAATGCTAGGAGGCCAAGTGTCCCCACTGTCTTCCACAGATAAGCAAATGGAGATATGAGAACTCTGAGGAAGCCCAGGTTTTCCTTCTGGGAATCACCAGCCCTGAAGAATTAAAGGAAAGGTTTGTCCTATGTTGAAAATTCATTAATCTTTAACACTCATATAATAATGGACTATTTCCTATTTTTTCTTTCTTTCCCTCTCCTCCTCCTCCTCTTCTTCCTTCTCTTCCTCTTCCTCCCCTTTTTGTGATATTGGGGATTAAAACCAGGGCCTTTACTCCTTTAAAAAACTTTTTTTATTTTGAGACAAGATTTTGCTAAATTGCTAAGATGCCTAGGTTTGGCTTGAACTTGTATTCCTTCTGCCTCAGCCTCCTTGAGTGCTGGGATTACAAGTGTACACAACCACGCCCAGTTTATTTCCTACTCTGTTATAGCACTAGGATATTGAACCCAGAGAAGCACAGCAAAGCTGGCCGGGGAAGTAGGCATGACCTTTTAATTACAAGATCCCAGTTCCCAAAGCCCTGCACGTGGATTTCTCACGAGAACTCGAACAGAATTTTGATAGGCCGGCCTGGATCTGATGTCAGCCTGAGGAGGGGTGACATGAAAAGGGCAGTCTCCATGGAGCTCTTAGCTACCGTGTTCTCTCACAGTAGCCCACGCTCATGCTGGAAAGTGAACTTTTTTCCTACTTTTTCTTGACCTAAACTCTCTCTGCCGAGCAGGTTTCTTTTCCTACCTTTAATAAATGTAAAACCTTGCTACCATTTGTGCTTGTCTTGAGTAATTCTTTGTTCAGGACAGAAAGATCCTAGAAACCACCCACAGGAAGAGACTACAGCTCCCCAAAACCTGGTAACATATTTGGCACAGCCATCCAGGAGCGGGTAAGGCCCTTTCGTCTGCATTTTTTTTTTTTTTTCCTCTCTAAAATCTATGGGCAGGAAGGCATTTTTCCTTTGTCTCTCTCCCTCCTAGGAAAGCTCCAATCTCCTTCTCATCCCTTCTCCCCCAGAACAGGCTTGCATCTTTCAGAGGGATCAAATCCTTTTTGGTTATCAGGAGACGCAGGTGGCTAGAAGGCTGTAAAAATTAATGGAAGCTGGAGAACTCGGGAGGCTTTCTCCTGGTGCTGGGAACACCTTCCTATTGTGTCCCGCCGTGTGGGATGGGGGAGGGGGCGCATGGCCCCTGTGTTTTTCCCAGTCAGTAAGAGGCCCATGGGGCAGCCTCACATTTATCTCCCCTTTTCTTTCTTCTCTTTCCCATTTTTGGTCACTCATAACCATAAAACGTAGCCGGAGAACCTGTTATTAACCCAGGCACAGAAGAGATCATTCAGGTTCCATGTGTGACGTAGAGTTTAGTGTGCCTTTTTGACCTCATGTTTCTTTTCTCCATGATACTTTTTTTTTTTTTTTTTTTTTTTGTTATGCGGGTACCGGGAGTCAAACTCAGGACCTCGCCCTTGCCAGGCAGGCGCTTATGCCGCTGAGCTATATCACCGGCCCCTCTCCATGATACTTTATTCAGCTTTCTCACTCTTGGAAAAAATAGCTATTGGTAATTTGGTCTCCTGCTTGAATAGCCACCTACCCCAGTTTACCCATTTTGTATTCAAAGTCTCATCTGGTCTTTTATCTCTGGGCATCATTAGTGAGTTGCTTTTTGGGGGCCTTGTTTCATTCCAGTCCACCTTTCTGCCATGACTGGCAGCCATTTTGGTTCATCCTGTGGCTCGGCCACATAGATTTGGCCATGTTTGTCGGCCATTTCAGTTGGTCACATGGTTCTGCCATGTTTGTTTGTTTTCTTTTTTAAACTGGCCTCAAGTTCACCAAGAAATCTCACCCTTGTAGATAGGTGCTAGGGAACATATGGGCCTCCTCTCATCTTTTCTTTTGTATTGGGTTAGAGCCCCTTCTTGTTTCTTCTAACAGAAATTCTGGCAATTTAGAGACATGCCTGATGGCCTGAGCAGAACAAAAGAACAGCCAGTAAAAACTCAACTCAAGTGGCTGTGAACACGCAAAAGTAGAGCCATCCTTGTTCAGATCCCACCAACCTACCAAGGTTTTTATTATGGAGTACATGTAAGAGTTCGTGCTTCTCATGTTTCTCTCATCCCACCATGATCCTTTAAGAGCTTAGTGTCTCTAAGGGCGTCCCCAGGGGGAAAGTTCCACCCCAATCTCTAAGAGTGTACAGTTTCTCAAGTGGCTGAGGGAGTTCCCCAGCAGGAAGCTCCAAGCTGATCTTATAGGAGTTTCTAAAGGAGCCGCTGGGTAGGCTGCGCCCTTCCCTCTAAGAAATTTGTGGGCCACGGCTGCAGATCCTAGTGACCTCGCCTCTCTCCAAAAGCCCCTAGCAGGTAGCTAGTTGGTGCCCCAGGGGCTCCAGCCTTGTCTTTACTATTGCAATACTGTTTGGGTCTAGTAACTAGGGAATGGCAAGAGATAGGTACAGAACGGCAGTCTAAAGTCTTCAGTTAGATCTTTTTGCAAAAGGCAAAGAAAGTGGTGTGAAATTCCTTATGTTTAGGCTTTCACAGCTCTTTATCTCTGTAAAGGCCTGAGGACCACAGTACTTAAAGTGATCTCCTAAGGAAAAAAGGTGATATCTTTGGTGATCTGGTCCTCAGACACCTACATGTCTCTCAGGGGCTACAGGTCCCTCCCACCTGTTTCCACTGGAATCTAGTGGCCCAGAGAGACCGAATGTTTACCAAAGACCCAGATAGGTTTGCAGATGGGGCCTCAGGTCCCTATGACCCAATTGCTGGACACAAACTTTTCTGTGTTCAACAATCGAGATCCAGGTGAGGATAAAAGGAGAAGGGCTGAGAAAAAAAGACAGGCCAGGATGATGGCTGTCACAATTGGCAATGCTTTAAGCACACCTAGCTCATCCAAGGGAAAACTCAGAGCCAATCAAGGACTACAAGGAAATGACACTGGGCACACAATTATACCATGCCACTGCCTGGGCCCCACTCCATGTGTCAGGAGGCTGATGTGCCTGACTCCTAGCACTGGAGGGGCTTCCCCACTCCCAAAGAGAGCCTAGGCCAGCCAAAACCCTGGGGATGTGTATCGCTATGGGGATATGTGTCTCTAATAAAGAGGACCGAAGAGGCCCAGCTCCACTTGCAATGGCCCTGTTTATGGACATCTTTGTCTCCCAAGAGAAACCCTGAATAATCCTGGATTCATAGGTAAGCAATTTCTTTTTTTTTTTTTTTTGCTTCTGTTTCAGCTTCTCTTTTGGGAAAACCCTCCTCTAGATCTATAGCCATAATTGGGGTCAAGGAAAGCCCTAATGAGAGCTCCTTTACTCCTGCTTTGACATGTCAACTTGAAGGTCAAACATTCAACTATGAGTTTTTAATTGTCCCACGGTGTCCTACTCCTTTACCAGGAAGAGACGTACTAGCAAAATTGGAGACAATTCTCCAATTCCGGCAATGACTAAAGCAGATTTTACTAGTTGAGACTGTGCCAGGCCATGCTTCTTGACACCCCTGAGGTTGACATAAAGGCTCGCATTCCCAGGTCCTGAGGAACCATCTGGTCCTTCCTCAAGGGATGCAGTGGATGCAGTAGAAATCTATACAAATCCTACGTGGGAAATAGTCACTTGAACTTTCACAGGACTGGGAAGAAAGCTATTCCTGGGAACCTCTAGAACACCTGAGGTTTCTCTTCAAAAACCAAGACTCCAGTTCTGCTCCAGGTGCAGATAAGTAGAGCCACTGATGACTCTAATTCACCACAGCTTAAATGGGCATCCTGCATCAAGGCTCCCATTTTTAATTAGCTCTGTAATGTGGGCAATCTCGCTAAGGCTACGGCTCTCAGGCACTCTATAATTTTTCTAACATCCCTCTTCACCATACTTTCTCCTTCACGGGAAGTGCGGAAATCTGACTTGCTCTACAACCCCAACCTAATAGTAAAGTTACTCTCCTGACAAATTCACCAAGCTTTCTCCCATGGAATAGGCAGCTTGTATAAACACTAACGCTCTTCTCATTGTCTTCTGACAGGTTTTCTTCAACCCAGCTGGTGAGCCACGACATGCTGAGGTAGTTGGAGGGCACATGCTCCCCAGTAGGTAGGGCCTACAGCCCCTTTCAGCAGGAAGTAGCTCTATGAAGACAGAGCCCTCCACTCCCTCAGCAGCCCATAATGAAATATGGGAATGTGCGTCTCTCAGGGGGAAATTAGGCAGGAGACTAGAGTGTGGCAGAGCTAGCTAGGGAGTAGGTGTGACTCGTTAACTACAAAACCCCAGGACACATGCGCAGAATGCTCCCAAAGCCCTGCACGTGGACTTCTCATGAGAACTTGAAAAAGTTCATGGGACATCCTAGACCTGATGCCAGCCTGAGGAGCAGGTGATTAAACAAAACAAAACAAAACAAGTCTCCATGGAGCTCTTGGCTACTGTGTTCTCTCACAGTAGCCCACACTTACGCTGGAGAGTATACCTTTTTTTCTACTTTTTGCCCCAAACTTGCTCTGCAGAGCATGTTTCTTTCCTTACCTTTAATAGATATAAAACCTTGCTACCATTTGTACTTGTTTTGACCAATTCTTTGTTCAGGACAGAAAGATCCTAGAAACCACCCCTTAGAAAGAGACTCTAACACCCCTAAACCTGGTAAAAATATAAATGAACAGATTGTTTGGTACATACATTCAGCGGTTTTTCTGGTATCATGGAGGAAGCCATGTAGCAGCCATGTTAACCACGCTGGCTGGCCCTGACGGCTGCTCGGAAGTGTGTCTTTTGGGACCCCATCCCTGTTCTGGGCTGGGCTCCTCAACCATCAAGAAGGAAGAAAGGAAGGAAAGAAAGAGGGAAGAAACTGTCATACATTAATGTAAATTAACAACTCCGCCTTAAGGGAAATAGGAAAATGCTTTATTCTGAGCCAAATATGAGTGAGTAGCCTGGGAACGTGAATTTAAGTTAGCCCGATTGAGTGATCCACTGGAGAAGAGGTTAACGAGTGAAGGAAACCCGCAGGAGCTGCAGGGGACACTGCGCGCTGCTACTCCCCCCTTGTGCTTTGCCCACATTACCAAAGTATCTGCGCTGTTACTGGTACCACGCCGACGGCGGATGGCTGCCTTTTGCTTGTGTTGCTGTTAAATCATATCGTTATATGTGTATCCAGTTTCTAGGGGAAAATATGTGCACAGCCCTGGGGATATAGTGAGGTCCAAGACACTGCTCCCATCCTAATGAGTTTGGATGGGCATAGAGAAATGTGTTCTTTCTCT
The DNA here is from genome assembly GCA_028451465.1 of Erethizon dorsatum. Taxonomy (NCBI): domain Eukaryota; kingdom Metazoa; phylum Chordata; class Mammalia; order Rodentia; family Erethizontidae; genus Erethizon; species Erethizon dorsatum. The sequence goes on along the minus strand of CM051836.1, from coordinate 58,707,554 downwards.
TCGGGGTAAACAGCTTGTCCTCCTCTTTCCTTCCCTTCATTTGGACCCTTTAGTTGCAAAGTCCAGAAAACTCTTGGCAAAATGGGAAACTCCTTGGCTGTTAACACTGAACAGTTGAGGTGTGACTGGATTGTAGGACTCAGAGGATTTCACCGAGGAAGCCAGCCCCCTACCCCTTGGCTGGGTGTTCCCTGGTGTGACCCGGCTCTCAGGCCAGCCTTGCGGGAGAGATGAAGGCCAGCAGAACAACCAGCTTACCTTCACAGCTTGCAGCCTGCAGCAGAGAGTACCCATCTTCTGAGCTCCTCAGCAAGAGCTGTGGGATTGGTTCAGGGGTTTGGTTGGTGGGTCCCATTCCTGAACCAGTCCCTGGCTGGAGGAAGGAATGCTCTGATTGGCCAGGTCTTGTGAAAGGTCACACAAGGACTGGGACGTGGTGAGCTCACTCATCTTAGCTGCACTAACTGAGAGGTGGAGGCAGTGGTGTCTCCCAAGAGAGAGGAAGGACACTATTACCCTAAGAAGAGTGTACGAATGCTGGCCAGGCTACGCCAACCAATATCCCCATTATTCTACAATGCGAATCATTTCATTCAGAGCAGTAAGTGTGACCAGGCAGGCAGAGGGAAGTATGAGATCAGCCAGGATTAAACAGACACTGGACAAACTCAGGATTGCCTCTTTCTAAGGATGAACCGGACCAAGCACCGAGGCTGCTGTCCGCGTCTCTGCAAGTCTTCACGTTACAAGTTAGAATTCTTATAAATTCTTAGGAAAGCTTCTCCTTACAATGTGTACACAGGATTTTAGTAGATTATTGTTTAAATGTTGAAAAGAGTTTCTTTTCCCATCCCTTATCCCATTTTGGCTTTTCATCGTGTGTAATTTTGCTGTATTTATAATCATTATGTACTTTGTTTGGGAAGAATGCATTTTGTCATAAAAGCACAAGTAGAGAAATGATCAGCTTCACTATCAATATCCCAGCAAAACCTGTTTTTTTCCTACCCTGAGAATATTTAAAATAAGTTGAAAAACTCATATGTATAGAAATTGAGAAAGAAAACCGAAACCAGTTGAATTCTCTTAGACAAGAAATAATTAATTTGTGTATGACAATATTAGAGTAGTATAGAAAAAAGACTAGACATACTAATCCTCTCCCCTTTTCTTTCACAAAGTTACAATTTAAATCTAGCTTTGTTTGTAATATAATAATGTAGAGCTTTGCACAGACTGAGACAAAACTAACAGGAAGACTTTTCTTATGAATAGGAAAAATGAATGTTTTTTAAATTTAAAGGAAACTGTATTTAAAATGCAATTTTTGGAAAATATAATAAAGTTGAACATAAATATTGTGAACAGATGTTTCTTAAGAAGCATCTGAAATGAATAGTCACCATCTGGAACCATTTACAATGAGAAGAAGGTAAGCACGCACCTGTTCCTTTCTTTAAAAACATATAATCTTTGTAACAAATTATAAATAAGTATGGCAGTTTCCACAAAAATGTAATATTCAGTTTGCCAAACTGTTTAGGAAAATATTGATAAGAATGTAGATGGCTTAGAAAAATGTGTTTCTAAAAGGCTTAGTCTGATTTCAGATTTCTTTGCTTACGTATTATTTTTTAAAGACAAAATTCTTCAAAGTGGATGTATGTTCTACATTTTTAAAAACATGCTCAAAACTTGAATGGACACTGCCACTGTCACAGGTATCTATTTGCCACTTTTTAGCTAACCCATAAGGTAAACGAATCTCTGCAATTCTTCTATCCTTGGAAGATGAATTGAATTCATGATTCCAGTTAGCGATATCCATATAGCCATGTCCTCTGCAATATGGCGTGGGAGCGCCTCCCACTAAAAGCTGGGGTCATTTTTCCTATCATTTGTATCTGGGCTGAACTCATGACTTGCTTTGGCCCACACAATGTAGAAGGGCTGGGCATGGTGGTGCATGGCCATAGTCCCAGCTACTCAGGAGGCTAAGACCAGAGAATCCCCTGAGCTGAGTTCGAGAAGGGACAATGAGCCAGCTCCAAATCTCAATGCTAAAATTCTGACTGAACCCAAGGCTAACCCATATGCTAAGAACATGGTTAACTGACTGACAAGGATATTTCCTTTTCTTTGAATTCATGTGTGTGTGTGTGCTGGGAATTGAACTCAGGGCCTCCTGCCTGCTAGGCAAGTGCTCTACCACTGAGCTACATCCCCAGCCCTCTGTTTTTTTGTTTTTTTTGTTTTTTTACTAATTTCAGGATTTTTTTTTACAATAATTAAGGAAGGCTAATCTCTTTGCCAAAACTCATCCTTCTTAGGGGGATAGATATGATGAAATGCAGTGTGAAGTGAAAGGGAAGGATGAGCCAAGAGACAACTTGCTGTTAAAATGATCAAAGTATGTTGTGCACATGCAGGACCCTGCCAGAATGAAACCTATCAATCTATACGGCCAATATATACTAATAAAAATAGATGCGAAACAGGCAAACAAACAGAGGTGTGCAGAAAGCAGGATAGTGGCTGCTGGGGCCTGGGAGGAGGCAGATGTGAGGCGTGTGCTGAGGGGTACGGAGTTACAGCTTGGGGGGAAGAAAACATTCTGAAGCTGGATGTTGGTGATGGTTGCACAGCCATGTGAATGTACTTGATGCCACTGAGCTGTATATTTAAAATAGCCCAAATAACAAAATTGATGTTTTATCTACTTTACCACAATTAGTCCTAATTAGTTTTACTGCAACTGAATTAACTGGGTTATATTAACTCTGTTAGTAGATTGGCTGATAGCTACTGAAGCTGAATATCAAAGAATAAAGCCATGAAAGTTTATTTTCATATTTGCACCGATCATTTCTTGGTTACAGTACTTCTTTGACATTCATGTCCCACGTTTCCCTCTATTCTTACTCTAAAAATTGTTTCCTTTACTCCTGCGTGCGTGACTTTACTGAGAATAAGCTTCCTGCAGACCACGTGGGTAGACTCTGCTTGGCTTCTGTCCTGTGGCCGCTTGGGTGGGTTCCGGGGAGATGAACGACGCAATCAGAGATGCGGAATGCGTGGGGATGGGGGCGCTTCTGTTACGGAGAACCTCGGCTATTTCCCTACATGCATAAGATCAGGAATTATGGAAGTCACTTTTCTACAAAATAGAGCCTAAGAGTAGAGCCAGACCATAGAAAGCAGAAAAGAGAGCTATGGCAGATGGGGGAGAGATCACTGGAAACATTGTTTGAGCTGCCAGATACAGCCTTGCTGGAAGTTAACATTGTCCTTGGAATTTTCACTGATGCGATCAATAAATCCCTGTCATTTTTGTCCTGTTTTTTTCTGAGACAAGGTCTCACTATGTAGCCCAGGCTAGCCTCATACTAGCAATGATCCTCCTGCCTCAGCCTCCCAAGTGCTGGGATTACAGGTGTGTGCCACCATGCAGGGCTAATCGCTGTTATTATTTAAATAAAACTGAGTTCTTGTCTTCACAAGCAAATGAAAGATTTCTAAGTGATGAGACCTGTAACTCTTATTTTCTAGCTTTGCTTTGAGCACCCTAGTTTATAGCCTCTTTCCTCTAGCCTGGACTATTATACTCTGTCATTGTTTTTGTTGTTGGAGTGCTGGAGATTGAACCCAGGGCCTTGCTCATGCTAGGCAAGTGCTCTACCACAGAGCTACATACCCACCCTTTTTATCTTATTTTGAGACAAGGGTCTCTCTAAGTTACGCAGGCGGGCCTTGAACTTGCAATCCTCCTCAACAGTGGGATACAGGTATGCACCACCGTGGCTGGCTTGGACTATTGGACTCTGAACCACACTCACTACTTCAAGTCTGTATCCCCTGATGTATACTATGTCTGTCTGTCTGTCTCTGTCTCTCTATGTCTCTGTCTCTCTTTCTCCCTTTTTTGGTACTGGGGATCAAACCCAGAAATGCTCTACCATTGAGCCATGCCTCACCCTTCTGAAAATGTTCTTACTAAGTTGCATAGGCTGGCCTCAAACTTGTGATCCTCCTGCCTCAGCTTCCCTCAGGCTGGGATCACAGGCATGCACCACCTCGCCCAGCTGTTTAATGTCTCTTAAGCATAATTATAATCACAACCCCTGGCTCAGAAACCTTCAGTGGTCCCCCAGCGCAGACTGCATCAAGAACATGCACCTCCTTTGGACACTTCAGGTCCACCTCCAAGTCCCAGCCGTTCTCCGTAGGACTCTTTGTGAACATCATCCCCTGTTGGCGAGTATGGAAGATATTTTTCATGGTGTGTGTGTGTGTGTGTGTGTGTGTGTGTGTGTGTGTGTGTCCTGAAGATTGAACCAGCGCCTTCACACTGAGCTACTGCCCCAACACTTTTTATTTTATTTTGAGACTGGCTCTTGCCAAGTTGTCCAGGCTGGGCTTGAACTTGTCATCTTCCTACCTCCTTTCTCCAAGCAGCTGGGATTACAGGCACGCACCTTTCACTATTTGACAGCTTGGGAGTGTCTCACGTTGATTTTTCTCGCCTAAACATTCTCTTCACTGGTTTGTGTGATACGACCCTGCAGCCTCTCTTCTACCCAATCCTTAAATGCTGGACTCCCCCTGGTTTGTGTTAAATGTCGGAGGATTACAGGTTTGTGTTAAATGTCGGAGGATTCCAGGTTTGTGTTCTAGGGCTGTTCTTTTCATTTCATACACATTGCTGGGTATCTCATCTACTCCTATGATTTAAAATTTCCTTTTGGTGCTCACTTCTTTGGCGCTCATACACTAACATATTTCCTGTGAATGCCAAGGATTCCTCAGTCTCAGCTCCCAAGGCTCCTGCTGATTTCAGGCCAAGCCCCATTGATGCCCTGGACGTCTTCATCTCACACTTAGCCTTGAGCCTGACCCTCCTCCAGGGATCCCTACACCATAATAGGAAGAACCATCCATCCGGGTGCTCCAGACACTGACTGTTACCCCAGGACTGAGGTTCAAGCCCAGGGCTTTGAGCGTGTTAGGCGGGAGCTGCAGCCCCAGCCCTGCCCAGGTGCTCAAGGCCAGAAACTCCAGTTCTCTTCCCAGACGTCCTCAGATTTCAGCAAACCTCCCTCACCTGAAAACACTGCAACTCTCTAATGCTTGTGACAGAACTGCCGTGACAACTTGTTCAGTGTCCGTCTACACTGCTGGACCTACAGCTCCATGAGGGTGGGATGGTGTCTGTCTTGTAACCTCGGCCTAAACTTTGTTTTCCCATTTAAAAAATACTATGGAGAAAAATTATGATGTCCAAAAGGCCTCTTTTTGGGAGTGCTTAACTGAAAATAAATGCAAACCTATCTTTCTCCTTAAAAATAATGTTTTTTGGTTGAGACAAATTCTCATGGCATAATCCAGGCTGCTCTTGACTCACCACGTAGCCCAGGCTGCCTTTGAACTTTCTATCTTCCTGCCTCAGCCTCCTAAGCACTGGGATTGCAGGCATATGTCACCATGTAAGCCTGGTTTAATTTTTTTTGTGGTGCTGGATACTGAACTCAGGGCCTCAGCGCTCGTTAGGTAAGTGTTCTGCCACTGAGCTAAGTCTCCAGCCTTTCCTTTAAAAAGTTGTATGTTTATACAAACATGAAGAATTGGAAATAAATTTAAAAAGAAGGTAAGTGTTTTCTATGAAATAAATTTCTTAAAATATATTCCTAGCTTGTAAAATAAAGAAGTGTACAAAGATTCCCTTTTAAAAAGAATATTTAAAATCCATTATTTAAACAAGACTCTTATAAGGCAGTAAATTTAGGAAAGCAAAGAAGTAAAAGCTCTGAAAGCTCCCAGACACATTTCTATTTTGTGCCTGTTTGTTATGGCAGAGGTAATTGCAGACAAGAAAGTCCGGTATGTGATGGAAATGGAGGGACGGTCGCTAACTTCAACGTTATAAGTTTCAAATTTGAATTATAAATATGGAATTAATTTTCACTATATGTGGATTCTTTTGATAAGATCCTTTTAAATGTAGTCTAAAATTTAGTTTAATGCACTTAAAAATAAAATTTATGCCATTTATCAAAAGAAAAGGTGGGATGATTTTTAGTTCATCCTTTGTATCAAGGTAAATCAGCCGGAACCTTCTAGCACCTAAGCTTTTCTCAAGTGGTAAACAAAAATTCTCGGAAATCTTTATTAACTCTTTTTAGCCACAGAACATTGTCTAAAAAACAACACTGTGCGAGCTGGGTGTGATGGCACATACCCGTAATCCCCGCACTTGGGAAAATTGCCTCGGGTTTGAGGCCAGCTTAGGCTATTTAGTGAGCTCAAAGCCAGCCTGAACTACACAGGGAGATCTTGTCTGAAAAACAAACAAGCAATAAATAAATAAATAAACGCTGTTTGGATAGAGAAATCGGGAAGGTCTAGAACTCAAATTGATGTTTTTCTCATTCACTTTGTGTTATGGTTTGTATCTAGACGTCCCCCCAAAGCCTCACGCAGTCACAGGTGGGGCTTTTCCAGAAGTGGCTGAAGCTAGACTGTGCGATTGTTGGGTGTGGTGTCATATGCCTGTAATCCCAGCACTTGGGAGGCTGAGGTAGGAGGATTGCTGTGAGTTTGAGGCCATCCTGGACTACATAGAGAGACTTTCTCTCAAAAAAAAAAAAATAGAGTGTGTGATTGATTCATAGTGCAATGATAGGATCAAGGGTGCTGGGACCAAGGGTGTGCGATTACTAAATCAGTCCACTGATTGGTTTGGCACTGCCCTAATCCTGGGTGCCTAGATAGAATATAAAAGCTAGGGAGGCCTCGGATTGCAAGCCATGCTTTCTAACTTCAAAGTTGTCATAATTATCTACAATAGTATATGATCACTCGAAGGATTACCAATTTGAATATTCCTATCATGGTAAGATGTGGAAATAATAATACCCATTTCTAATTCTGTAATAATGAGAAGATTAATTTGATACGATATTTAGTTTTTCTAATTTCCCAGAGGAAATTTTTTCCTCCCAAAGATAGAGTTTTAGCCACCAATAAAACCTTCCTTTCTTCCAGGAAATGAGAAGACTTTTCTTATGTCTGGACAGTTAATGGCCAGTAGCATCAATGTGATTTCCAAATACTTAAAGTAATTCAGAATTTACTGATTCAAAAAGAGCTACCCATCTCCCCATGTCCCAGGTAGGATGTCGTGGAAGGCAGGTACCAAAGATAAGAAGAACCCAGCAGGGGTCTTCCCTGGGGAAGATGAACCAGACAGTCTTTCCAAGTATGGGATCATTTTTCCAAAGACTAAATGCAGATACTCTGGAAGTCTGAGTCCAACTCACTGGGAGAGTTATTAAGTACCTTTTAAGTGTTAGGTTCTGTGCTGTCTACTTTTCTGGTTTCCATCTTCTTGCCATTCATCCCCTCCCCTCCATGTCAAGGTGCCAGTGCTGGCCGGAAGCTGGAGCTTTATAGAAACATGTGAATCTCACCTTTTCCTGCCTGTGCCCAATGACACTTCCTCAGGCTCCTATTGGCTTTAGACCGGGAAGCAGTCGGGCACTTATGCCCATCTCTTGATAATGGGCCCACTGAATGGGTGAAATGCTGTGCAAGTTTCTGTCTGCACTCTCAAGTGTTTGCATTTGTCTCGTTATTGGCCAATAATGACAGTTGAGGGGATCAGCAGCTGTTCATGACTCAGTCTGAGTAGCACTGTAGTCCAGACTTTTTCATACTTGGCATTTGACAATTGAAAATAAGATTTAGCAGGGCGTGGTGATGCATGCCTGTAGCCCCAGCACTCTGGGAGGCTAACACTGAAGGGTTGTAAGTCCAAGTCTGACCTGTGCAACTTAGCTTGACCCTGCCCTAAAATAAAAAGTGCTGTGATACAGTTCAGTATCAAGGCCTTGGGTTCATTCCCCAGTACCACCAAAAACTGAATAAATACATACATAAATTTAGCTGAGGATAGTGGCATATACTTGTAATCCTAGCACTCGGGAGGCTGAGGCAGGAGGAGGGTGAGTTTGAGGCCAGGCTGGGCTACAGAGAGAGTTCAAGGCTGGCCTGGACTATATGAGTGAGACCTTGTATTAAAAAAATATGATAGCATGATGGTGCACACCTGTAGTAACAGCTACTCAGAAATCTATGACAGGAGGATCAAAAGTTTGAGCAATTCAGTGAGATCTTGTCTTAAAAATATAAAAAGGGATGGAAATGTGGTAAAGCATTTGCCTAGTGAGGACTTGGGTTCAATCCCTAATACCTCTAAAAATCAATAAATAAATACCCAAGAGCTCCACTTATATATTGAGAAGTCATGACTGTGCTCTCGAATTTGTGGGTACCTAGGTACCACCTCCAGATTACCTTCTGCAGACATTTAGTCGATTGCCAAAACAATTTGCCAAAATAATGGTGTTTGGGCCCTGGCAGGCTGCTCTGGTCTTAACTTCTAGGACGGTAAGGAAGAAAGGAGGGAAGGAGAGAGCAGACCAGGGGAACAAAAGGGTCAGAATCCCAGGCAGACAGAGCCCTTTACAAAACATGAAGATGCGGTCCAGGAGGGAAGTGGCAGGCACTCGGGAAGGGTTCTGTTGGCGAAACTGCCTCCGCCCTCTGCTGTGCTCCTGCACAGCCCCCAGACAGGGCTATGTCTTTCCCAGGTCTGTTCCCAGCCCTGGAGCCTGAGTCACCCGCATGAGCAGCACCAGCTGCTCTGGGAACCAGGCCTTTGGTGCCGCATTTTGCAGGCATAGTGACTCTACCCAGCAAGGCTTGTCTTCTTTGTCATCTGTGTGGAGTCCCTGTCGTTCTGGGCCTCTGTAAACAAAATCACTACCAATGAGAGAGGTAAGGAACAGATGCGGCAGCCACAGTGTAAAAGGCAAAATAGGAGGAAAAAACCAAACTAACAAGGGTGTTGCAGTTTTCTCCCCTGGTTGTGTCCATAGGGATCAGGCAGGTTCCTGCTGAGTTTGACTTCTCCTTGGCTGGGGGCTGGTGACAGGGAGTGAGTGGCTTCAGCACACAGAGCAGGGGCTGCTCTTTGCTTTCATCGTGAAAGTGTGTGTTTCTACAGCCATTCTGATTGGCAGACAACTTGTCAGATTAATGCGCTCTTGGCCTGGAAGATCTCCTTCCCTCCTTCTTCCTTCTTCTTTTTTCTCCATACTGGGGACTGAAGCCAGGGCCTTTGCACTGAGTTACATGCTCAGCCTTCCTCCTCCTTTGTTAAAAGGCAGGGTCTTGCTAAGTTGCTAAATTGCCAGGCTGGCTCAAACTTGAGATCCTTCTGGTTCAGCCTTATTGAGTGCTGGAGTTGCAGGCTGCACCACCATGCAAGCTAGAAGACCATTTCTTTTCTTCTTTTCTTTCCTTTTTTTTTTTTTATGCAGGTACCAGGAGTCGAACTCAGGACCTCATGCTTGCCAGGCAGGCGATTATGCCACTGAGCTATATCACCGGCTCAGAAGACCATTTCTTTAAGTGTGAATTTCCCAGCAAAATATTTACTAGATTTTTAAAAAACTAATATTAACTTGGAATTTTCCATAACAGTCACAGGGTTTTTTTATTTGTTGGTTTTTTTTAAATGAACTCTTTAGTGCAGCCATGTGGAAAATAATTTCTTCGTATTTCTTCCACAGGAAGGCTTTAGATTGCATTCTCCTTCACCCTAACGGTGTTTAATCCATAGCTGACAAGTCACCTTGACAGGTGGCTCTGAGAATTCTCTAGAGACCAGGATGAGGCCTGGACCCCCCTTCCTGTGTGGTCTGAGCACAGGGTGCTCCCCAGGCCGCTGGCATTCCGGGTCTGGCAGCCTGTCTCCTCCCTCTCCTGGGGCATTCTGGGAAGGACTGTTCTCCTTCCAATGTATGAACAGGGATTCTGGCTTCGTGTGCTCATTAAGAAAACCCATGTCACTTGTCACAAGCACAGAAAGAGCATTTCAAATGTTCCTGGAAAGCTTTCATCTGGTTTGCATCCATGCCTAGGTCTTTCGTGCAGTCCCTGTTCCTACCCCCGCAAGATGAGGGCCGATGGACATTGCTGACGGATGACTAACTGACACTGTAAAGTTCTTTAGGGTTGGGGTGAGGGGCTCCAAGCCTGGATTTATGCTACCATGGCCAAGAAATAAGATTTATAACAACTTTCAAAAATATAATACTCTTTTTCAGACAGGCTCCCAGAGGACCTTATTAAATACACAAGCTATTCTTAAGCAAAGAAACCCATGGATATAAAAGCAGAGGAGGAAAAAGCCTAGACTTATTTCCAAAAATTTATTTGGATGGGATTTTTCCTAATGAAACCTCATTCTAATGCACTTTTTAAAAAATATTATTATTATTATTTTTTGTGGGTACCAGGGGTTGACCTCAGGACCTGGCGTGCCAGCAGGCGCCCGTGCCGCTGAACGATATCACTGGCCCTTTTTTTGTATGTGGGTTCCAGGAGTCGAACTCAGGACCTTGTGCTTGCCAGGCAGGCGCTTATGCCGCTGAGCTGTCTCACTGGCCCTCTCTCTCTTTTTAATTGACAAAAATTATTTATATTTATGGTGTACAACATGATGTTTAAAATTTGGAATGGTTAAAAATACTTTGAAATGATTAGCCAGACATGGTGGCATGTGCCTGTTACCTTAACACTTGGAAGGCTGAGGCAAAAGGATCGCCATGTGTTCAAGGCCAGCCTGGGCTACACAGCGAGACCCTGCCTCAAAAAAAAAAAATTAGAATGATTAAGTCAAGCTAATTAACATATGCATTATCTCATGTTATTTATTCTAATTTTTAATTAGACTATCCAAGTTTTTGTTGAGATCCTTCTATATGTGTAGATAGCACAGCTAAGAACATGCCCAAGTGAGCAGTTTTATACTGTTCTGATGTCCTCAGAATATTTTTCTCTGTTTTGTCCTCTTTCTTCTACATTTTTTTTGTGAAAGTACTAAAGCTATGGTATAAACTGCATGTGGTAGTGCACACCTATAATCCCAGTACTGGGGAGCCTGAGACAAGAGGATCTCCATGGGTTCAGTGACAACGTGGGCTCCATAGTGAGTTCAAAGCCAGCCTGAACTACGTAGTGAGACCCTGTCTCAAAAAAAACTGAATAAATTTTAAAATAAATAAATGAAGCTATAGCATAATGCAATACCAAGCCCATGGAGTCAAGCAATGTTAGCCTGGATTCATTTATTTTTAATTTTTTTGAGACAATGTCTTACTGTGTAGTCCAGGCTGGTCTTGAACTCCCTATTTACCCAGGCCAGCCTCACACTCAAGATTCTCCTGCCTCAGTCTCAGAGTGCTGGGATTACAGATGTGTACCACCACACCTAATGTTAGCCGGCATCATGGGCAGGAGGTGAGGTCACCAGGTGGAGGCCCAAGGAGGCACTGGGACCCCAACTGCTTCCTTTCTTTCTAGGCCTCCCAATCACCGTGAGGTGAGCAGCTTCTCTGTTACATGCTTCTACCAGGATGTTCTGCCTTGCTGTAGGCAATGGGACCCAGCAACCATGGGCTGAAACCCCTGAAACTGTGAGCCAAAATAAATCTCTTCTCTTTTTAAGTTGATTGTCTCTTCTATTTTGTCACAGTGATGGAATGTTAATACAATGACTCTTAAGAGAATAAAAAGACAAGACTGAGAGTAATTCTATCATCTATCTATCTATCTATCATCTATCTATCTATCATCTATCTATCTATCTATCTATCTATCATCTATCTATCCATTTATCTGTCATCTATCTTCTATTTTTTGAGAGGGAGTCTTACTATGCAGTCCAGGCTGGCTTTGAACTTGCGGTATAGCCCAGACTGGCCTTGAACTCACAATTCTCTTGTCTCAGCCTCCCAAGTTCTGGAATTACAGGTATGTCCCCGCCATGCCTAGCTTGCTTTCTGAAGACAGGGTGTCACTATGTGGCCCAGGCTGGTCTTCATCTTGTAATCCTCCTGACTCAGCCTTTTAAATGCTGGGATTACAGGCATGAGCCATAGGAACAGTGATTTGCAGAACACTTATTGCAAAAAGACTTTGTATCCAAAATACACAAAGAACTCTTAAGACTTAGCAATTAAAAAAAAAAAAAACTCCATTAAAAAAAAAATGGCGCTCAGCGGCACGGGTGCCTGTTGGTGCGTGAGGTCCTGAGGTCGTCCCCCCGGTACCCACAAAAAAAAAAAAAAAAATGGGCAAATGACCAGAAGAGGGGAGGAGAGAGAGAAAATGGCAGAGTGATGAGCAATAATAACTCAGCCTCTCTGAGATTTGGAACCCAGATACTGGAAAATAATAACTTTGAGAAGAAAAGAAGAGAGAAGTCGATCCCAGAAACCAAGAGGGATCTGGTAAGAAAATTAAAAGCTACAGAGAAATTGAAGAGACAGAACAAAATGTGGAGAAGGGAAGAGAAATCCTGCACTTCCTCCCTGGCTCCTGGCTCTTATCTTGTGGGAAAAGGAGACTGAACCTACAGAGACAAGGGAATACTGGGGAACTTCGGGCACCTCAGGGAGAACCGTGGCAGTGGAACACACAGGCAGTAACCATCATCTGCTGTGGCAGCATGGAATTCTGCTACCAGAGGAGTTCTTCAAGAGGTAATAGTTGGTGAGTGACTCCAGTCCAAGCCCACCCCCAATATCTGGAGAGAGTTCTTGGTTGGATGCCACTCTGGGGAAGGGTTGATTCTTAGAACCCAAGACTCAGAGCAGCCGCAGGATGGCTTCACTCCAGGGTTCACAGTGTTGCCCTCCCACAGTGACTGGGTAAGAGACAGTCATGGGAGACAGCTGTGGTTAGGGATGGGCTGGAAAGAGACCCCCCAAAGGAGTTTGAGCTAAAGGATACAGGCCCCAACCCCTTGGACAAAAGCCAGGTCCAGCCTGAATTGCTCTGGATTTGAAAGTCATAAAATTGGAGCCCTCACCCTAATCCTACTGACTGCAGTGCCTGCATCCAGTGTGGATCTTGGGTCAACCTACCTTCTTTATGTACCAGCCTGAGCAGGGACATGTCTGGACTTGAACACTGCCCCAAAATTGTAGATCTTGAAGAAAACCACACATTCAAAATTACAGAGATATTTCTTTTTCTTTATTTTTATTGTGCAAGTGTGTGTGTGTGTGTGTGTGTTCTTTTTTCTTCTTTCTTTTCTCTTTCTTCTTCACTAGTTTATTGGGGGTTGGCAAATTTTCCTTTGTCCATATCCTTGCTTCATTTTTTTCCTATATCTTTTTCTTCTTTTTTGTTTCTTTATGGTCTTCCTTTTCATTCTTCTCCTTTTACTTTCTTCTCTCTTATTTTTATCCTTATATAATTTTATTTTCCATTTTTTTTTTTTTTGTGGGTACCAGGGGGTCGACCTCAGGACCTCGCGCGCCAGCAGGCGCCCGTGCCGCTGAGTGATATCACCGGCCCCTTTTTCGCATGTGGTTTCTGGGAGTTGAACTCGGGCCCTCGCACTTGCCGGGCAGGCGCTTAAGCCACTGAGCCATCTCACCGGTCCCCATTTTTTCTTTTATCTTCTATTTCTCATCAGCTTTTTTCTGTTACCATTATCTAATTCTATAAACAGGTTTCTACTCCCCAATAGGATCCTTTGTCCTACCTCTTTCTCCTCATATCATATAGTTTAAGATTTCAAATTTTTATTCCTTTATTCCCAACCTTCTATATTTAATAGTATAACCATAAAACTTTATTAATTTTTGTCATAGGTGGCTTTTATCCCATTAGGATAAAGAATATCTGTCCCTATTTTCTCAGGGTTTTTATCAAGAATGGATGTTGGATCTTGTCAAATGTTTTTCTGTATCTATTGAGATGATTATGTGATTTTTTTCCTTTTGTTTATGTAATGTATTATGTTTTTATTGATTTCATATGTTGAACCATCCCTGCATCCCTGGAACGAAGCCTACTTGGTCATGCTACATATCTTTTCAATGATTTCTGCATTCTGTTTGCCAGTATCTTATTGAGAATTTTTGTGTCCATGTTCATTAAAGAGATTGACCTATAGTTCTCTTTTCTTTGGGTCTTTTTTCTGGTTTTAGAGTTAGGGTAATGCTTGCTTCCAGGAATGACTTTGGGAGTACTCCTTCCTTTTGATTTCATGAAAGAGTTTAAGGAGTATTGGCATTAGATCTTCTCCAAAGTTCTTATAGAATTCAGCAGTGAATCAGTTGGGACCTGAGATTTTCTTAGTTGGTAGATTTTTAAAAACTAATTCTTGCCAGGTGTGGTGGCGCATGCCTGTAATCCCAGCACTTGGGAGGCTGAGGCAGGAGGATTGCTGTGAGTTCAAGGCCAGCCTGGGCTACAAAGTGAGTACTAGGCCAGCCTGAACTGCAGAGCAAAACCCTGTTTCAAAAAGACCAAAAAAAAAAAAAAATTAATTCTTCAATTTCATTGACTGATTTTGGTCTATTCAGGAATTTATTTTTTAAATATTTTTATTGGTTTGGTTTTTTGAGACAAGGTCTCACTATATAGTCCAGGCTGGCCTTGAACTCATGGTGATCCTCCTGCCTCAGCCTCCCAAAGTGCTGGATTACAGTTTTGCACCACTACACCCAGCTATTCAAGAGTTTTATATCTTCTTGGTTCAGCTTTCATAGTTCATAGGTATCTAGGAATCTAGCTATTTCTCCTGAATTTTCAATTTTATTTTCCATTTGTAAAGTAATTACCAGTGATCTGGGTTTCAGCAGAATCTGTTGTGATTTTTGCCTTTTTAATTTCTAAATACATGAATTTGGGTCTTTTCTTCACTTATTTTGGCTAAGGGATTATCTATTTCATTTATTTTTTCAAAGAACTAGCTCTTCGATTCATTGGCTCTTTATATATATATCTATATATATATCTATATATAGATATATATAGATATAGATATATAGATTTTTTTTTGGTCTGTATTTCATTAATTTCTGCTCTGATCTTCTTTCCTCATGCTAGTTTTTGATTTGAATCATTCTTGTTTTTCTAGGACCTTGAGGTGTATCATTAGATTATTTATTCGGGATTCCTCTGTTTTTCTGATGTGGGAATTCACAGCTATAAACTTCCCTCTTAGGACTGCTTTCACTGTGTCCCATAGTCTCTAGCATGGTGTACTGGCATTATCATTGGATAGTATGAACTGTCTGATTTCTTCTGAGGCACACTGATTATTCAAGAGGGTATTGTTTATTTTCCATGTGCTTGCATAGTTTCTGTTGCCATTGATTTCTAGTTTCGTTGCACTATGATCTGATAATATGCATGGGATAATTCTGATATTCTTGCATTTACTTAAGCATGCTGTACGGGCTGCTATGTAGTCTATTTTGGAAAAAGTACAATATACTGCTGAGAAGAATGTATATTCTGTGGGGTTTTTTGGTGTCTTCTGATTTTTCACTTATTCCAATTACTCTTAGATTAGTCTTCTTTGCATCATCTAGCAGTTGTTGGGTGCTTCTGCTGCACTTTCAATATAATTTTTAATCTCCTGGATTTCTGTTTGAAACCTTTTCATGGACTCTAATTCTCTGCTAAACTGGTCATTCATGTTTTGTATCATTTTGTTTAGCTCAGCTGGCTTTTTATTGGTGTCTCCTAAAAGCACCTGTGTCATTTTGGTTACTTCCATTTATCTGTTTTATTTTATCTTCTTTGGTCCCACTCATCACCTCTTAGATCTGTTTTCTAAACTCCTCTGTTATTCTTTCAAATAATTTGGGTGTGTGGTTTATGCTATTCTCTCCCTTGATGCCCCCTGGATTGACTTTGGAGGAGTTGGGAGTTTTGGGAGACATTTTGTTGCTTTGTCTTCTTATGTTCCTATTGTTTTTATTTGTTTGTCCGTTCTGTTTCATGCTGAGGTTTATGGACACTTCTAGCATAAAGACTTTGTTGCTAGTGTAGAGATCTCTTTAGTTGCTTTTCAGTGATGTAATTTGGGCATGGCTAACTATAGTCTTATGCCTCTGCTCCAAGATCCAACCACCTCTGTTAATTTAGGAGGGAAGGATGGTGTGTAATCGGCCCAACACTGAGTTCTCCAAGAATGTACCCTAGTGCTGTTAATGTTGCAAAGGTAATCTGGGTGTTGGCTTACAGAGAAATCCATTAATAACAACAATTATGTGACCCTAGTAATATCAAGCAAATCAGCTGCAATAATATCATCCAAGACAAATTGGATATTAACATACCATAAAAACCAACTATGTACCACCATTAACCCTTGTAGGGTAAGGATTAACATCAAGACAACCCAGGTATTTACCCACAGCTAATATGTACTAAAAGTGATAGCTCTATCTCTGCTAGTGGTAGAAAAGAATTCAACAGTAATTTTATAGATTCAACTATCTAAAGACCAATAAAGCTTTATGGTTATACTATTAAAGATATAGGCGGGGAAAGTGGGAATGCAAGAAGAAAAATTTGAAGCCCTAAATTTGGTATGAGAAGGAAGAGAGAAGTAGGACCAAGGATCCCATTGGGGAGTAGAAGGCTGTTTATAGAATTAGGTAGTGGTGACAGAAAAAACTGATAAGAAATAAAAGATAAAAGAAAAAAGGGAGAAAAAACAAATTATATGGAGAATAAAAATAAGAGAATAAGGAGAAGAATTTAAAGGGAGAAGAGGAAAAACATAAAAAAGAAAAAAGAGTAAGAAAAAGATATAGGAAAAAAAGAAGCAAGGAAAAAAGACAAAGCAAAATTCCCCAAACCTCCATAAACTAGTGAAGAAAAAAAGAGAAGAAAAAAGAAAAAAAAATGCTCATTAAAAAGTTTTTAAAAAGGGGCTGGTGAGATGACTCAGTGGCGTAAGCACCTGCCTGGCAAGCCCAAGGGCCCGAGTTCGACTCCCAGTACCCACATACAAAAAAAGGGCCGGTGATATTGCTCAGTGGCATGGGCGCCTGCTGGTGCATGAGGTCCTGAGGTCGACCCCCGGTACTCACAAAAAAAAAAAAAAAAGTTTTTAAAAAGAAAGAAAAATAAATTTTTCTATGATTTTGATTTTGTGGTTTTCTTCCAGGATCTACAACCTTGGGGTAGTGTTCAAGTCAAAACATGTCCTCATTCATGCTGTTAGATGAAGTATGCGGTCAGATTCCAGATCCATGATGGACACAGGCACCAGCTGGCAGGAGGAGTGAGGTGAGGAGACCAATGCTGCAATTTTCAAATCCAGAGCAACTCAGGCTGGGCCTGGCCTCTGGCCATGGGATCAGGGTCTGTTTCTTATAGCTCAAACCCCTCTGAGAGTCTCTTTCCAGCCCGCTCCCTCACTGTGGCTGTCACCCATGACTGTCTCTCACCCAGTCACTGTGGGACTGTAACACTGGGAGCCCTGAAGTAGAACTGTGCGGTGACTCTGAGTCATGGGTTCAAATAATCAGTTCTTCTCTGGAATGGGATCTGACCAAGCACTGTCTTCAGGGACACGGTGAGCTCTTGGACTGGAATCACTTACCAGCTGTTGCCTACTGAAAGAGTCCTGTGTGAGCAGAGTCCCACTGCATCCCATCAGGTCACAGGAATAGCTGGTCTGTTTTGCTGCTGCTACATTTCTCCCCAAGGACCCCTGGAGTCCCCAGCATTCACTTTGTCTCTGTAGGTTCAGTCCCTCTTCCCCACATGTCAGGAGCCAGGAGTTAGGGAGAAAGTGCACACTGCCTCTTCTCTTTTCGATGTTGTGTTCCATCCCTCCAATTTCTCTGTAGCTTTTAATTTTCCTTTCAGATATCTCTTCATTCTTGGTGTCTACTTCTCTCTTTTTTCATTTTCCAAGTTGTTATTTTCTTTTTTTTGTGTGGGTACCAGGGGTCGACCTCAGGACCTCACACACCAGCAGGCACCTGTGCCGCTGAGCGATATCACCGGCCCTTTTTTTGTATGTGGGTTCCGGGAGTTGAACTCAGGACCTCATGCTTGCCAGGCAGGCGCTTACGCCCCTGAGCTATCTCACCGGCCCCCAAGTTGTTATTTTCAGTGTCTGGATGAGACTGAGTTGTTGTCACTCATCCCTCTGCCATTTTTTAGCTCTTTCCTGACACTCTTTTTATGAGTGTACCCATCCCACTCATTTGGGCTCCACCTTCATAACCTAATCATCTCTTCAAGGCCCCCACCTCTTAATACTATCATATTAGTGATTAATTTTCAACGTATGAATTTTGGGAGCACATACAGAGCATAGCAGTGGTTCACAAATATTTTTGGAATGATTCACTGATGGGAGAATGCTCAATGAAAGAACAAACTCAAGTCCAAGTTTCAATAAAAATAGCGCTCAATGCTGGGTGTGGTGGTGCATAACTGTTATCCCAGAACTCTGGGAAGATAAGACAGGAGGACCACAAATTCTAGCTCAGCTTGGGCAACTTAGCGAGACCCTGCCTCAAAAAAAGAAAAGAAAAGAAAGAAAAGAGAAGAAAAGAAGAGAAAAGAAAAGGGTTGAAAATGTAGTTCAGTGCAAAGGCCTTAGGTTCAACTCCCAGTACTAAGGAAAAAAAAAAAACTCAAAAGTTACTGGACACGTGTTTGTTTTTTAGCAATTTTGGCAGCAAATTTCCACTTTATTTGCATTTGTCTAACTGTAGTAGTCATAGTGTTTGGCAGTAGCCATACCTTCTTTGATACCACATTGGAGGCCAAAATCCTTGAGTAAACCATTAAAACACAGAGAAAGGCCAGGGGTGTAATTTGATGGTAGAATACATGTTTAGCATACACAAGGCACTAAATTCAACCCCCAGCACCAAAATAAATAAAATACAGTTAGTGAGATGGTCACCACTGGGTCCCTGAACTCAGGGGTCAAGAATATCAGACCTGATTCAAGAGTTAATCTTTGGAGAACTAGAGATCTGCATGTTAGCCTGCTGTTGACACTGGTTATGTGAATTGGGGCAGATCATTTAATTTCTCTGAACCTCAGGCTTCTCATCCATTATGAGAAAACAATTTTACCTGACCTGATATCATGCTTTAGATCTAAAATATTGCTCCAAAATCTCATATGTTCGGAAGGTGACGGGATCATGGGGATGCGATTCTTATCAGTGGGTTCATCCATTCATGAGTTCATAGCTGAATGTGCTGTTAGGAGGTGGGGCCTTTTTGGAAGTGGGTCACCAGGGGCATGATTAGAAGGATGTATTCTTGTCCCTGCTCCTCCCTTCTTTCTCTGCCTCCTGGCTGCCATTGGTTGAGCATCTTCCCTCCACCATGCCCCTCTGCATGCATTTCTTCCTGGACTTAGCTGACTAAGGGCTGAAGCTGTGAGCCAAAATTAATGTCTCTCTTTTAAGTTGCTGGTGTCAAGCATTTAGTCCCAGAGATGGAAAAGTAACTAACACAAAAATGAGTACCACAGAAGTGGTGATATAGCTGTGACTATAACTGACCAGATGGTTTAGAAGCCTTAGGAAATAGTTTGTGGGAAAAGTTTGGAAAGGTTTAGAGATGTGGGCTGGAAAAGTCCTAGAATGTTGTAAGCAGAGCCTGATGGGTAACTCTGGTCAGAGCTCAGAAGACCAGATGGCTAATAGAAATGCAGAGAGTAAAGGCCAAGCTCAGGAGCCTTCAGCTGGAGAAAAGTACTCTACTGGCATTTGAGCTATACAGACCAGGTGTATTACACTTTGGCAGAAAATTTGTATACATTTTGCCCATGTCCTGAGAGTTTGCAAAAGACAGATTAATGGTGGTGGACTAATTAACCTGGTGGAGGAAATTTCAAGAATGCCCTACATTCAGGCTGTGGCTTGACATGTGGTAGAGAAAATTAACCCCATGCAGGAGGCTCAGACAGAGGAAAGTAGGTAAAAAAACAAACAAAACAAAACCCAAAAAAAGCACATGAGGTTGAAGAGGATACCTTTCATCCCCAACAGTGCCTCAAGCTATCACTGCCTCAATAAATAATGGGAGGGGGACACACACTGAAACTCTGTGCTTTGTTAGAAAATGACCAAGTTCCCTAGGATCCTAAACAATACCGCAAGCAGCATGCTTATCCTACTTCCCCATTTAAATCCTCCCTTCCAAGTTTCAGTACTGTGCATCTCCTCCTCAATCCTTGCTGAGAAGCTTGTAGCTGTCTGCTTTAGCCAGATTTATGAGAATCAGGGGAAAAAAGGAGAGCAGACAAATTTGAAAACTTAAATTTTGGCCCAGAAGGGATCACGTATAACGTTGGAGTTAAAGGAAATGTGGCTGCTAAAGAGATTACCACTATTAAAAAGAAAGTAACAAGAACATTGACAAGGACATGAAGAAAGATAACTTGAGGGCATCTCAGGAATCATCAAGATCCCATACATTGCATGCTCAAGGGTACAAAAGTGTAAACCTTTCATTTAAGAAGACAGTCCCAAGCTCAGCATGGTGGCACATGCCTGTAATCCCACCACTCGGGAGGCTGAGGCAGGAGGATTGCTGTGAGTTTGAGGTAAGCCTGGGCTACATAGTGAGTTCAAGGCCAGGCTGGACTACATAGTGAGACCTAGTCTCACACACACATACACACACAAAAAGTCCCTGGGATGCCTGCTCAGGAAGAGTGTCTTAGGAAATTTATTCCCTGGGATTCATGTCATTGTGCTTAGCCATCCAGGTACTCAGAGGCTGCTATAGCCATGATCCAGGGGAACCTGCTCAAACTGGCAGCTGGCCTGGGTATCATCTATATGACGCAGATTTTACTGGCATGCAGAATGCAAGAGTTGTGGGGCAAGGGGATTTCTCCACAGATATCAAAGGAAGGCCTGGGAGGCTAGGCAAGGAGCTCCTGAGAGGACAATGTGTGAAGCTGTGGAAATGAAGCTGAAGGTGCAGCCGAGCCCTTAGGAAGTCAGAGATGCCAGAAACGTGAAACCTCTGCCAAGGAAATCTGCAGCCCAGAAGTGGAACCAGCCCAAGAGAGAGACTGTAGGGGCTGCAAATAACAAGGCCATATGAGTGGGGCTGCCCAAGCCTTCTAGAACTCACATCTCACTACCACATGCTCAAGATGCCGTATATGGAGCTACAGGACTTAGTATTTACCCTGCTTGGTTTTGGTCTGATTCTTTTCTGTCCCCCTATTCCTCACTTTTGGAATGGGAATGTTTACCATTGTGCTTTGGTATTATGTAATTTTTTATTTCTATGGAGGTTCACAGCTAAGAGTTTGCCTTGAGTCTCAGAAAAGACTTGGACTTTTAAAAAATCTGGAATTGTTGAGACTTGGTGGAAACAATTATTGTGTTTCTGGTTGTGTGTGGGATCGTTGTATTATGTTAGGCGGAATTATAAGCTTGTTTTTGTCTTTGTTTGGAGTTTAAGTATAATTTAAGGAGATGTGCTTGGGTGTGAGGTTGACAAAGGGTGGGTTGTGACTGTTGTCCTGATATGTCAACTTCATTGCATTAAGAAATGCCTTTTGAATTATTAAAGCATCCTGCTGGGTGTGTCTGGATAGATCATGGAGGCATGGCTGTGGGTACCATATATGGTCCCTTGCCTGTTCCACGCTGGCACTCTTCCCCTGCTCTGTTTCCTGGCAGACCTAAGCAACATTGCTTTGCCACACTTTTCCTCCGCAATGTCACTGCCTTGGGATCTGCCAATCATGGACTGAAACTGTGAGCAGATTAAACCTCTCCTTCTTTAGTTTGTGAGTGCTGGGTATTGTGTCTCAGAGATGAGATAGCTGAGCAATACAACTGCCTAGGCTTTGACAGCTCAAGCTGAATAAATGACGGTGTGTAAGGATGATCACATCAAATGTATTGGAAGAACTCCTTGCCCCATAGTGGACTCCTCCTCCACTACCTCTCAGGACATGTCACAGCCGGACACTACTAGCAGGACCAAAGCAGTGCCATGGGCAGGATCCTCAGCAAGCCTACTGTCCAGAGCTCAAAGAGGTCTCAACCTCTCACTGTCCTCAGTGCCTCCTCAGGAAGACTGGTTGGCACTAAAGTTCACCCAAGAATGAAGACTCATAATTCAGAACCATCGTGGGGCTGGGAGTGTAGCTCAGTTGTACAGTGCTTGTCTAGCATGCACAAGGCCCCCGGCTCCATCCCCAACACACACACACACACACACACACACACACACACAACCATTGTGATGTGTAAATATGCTCACTGACATGAAATGCTTCAGAACAGATGCCCAGGTGCAGAATGAGCACTCACACACATGGGCACCCACAATGTGTATGCATCTCATCTAAAAAGAAAGCATCTTAGTTCATTTTCTGTTGCTATAACAGAATGTCTGACACTGGGTGATTTACAAGGAAAAGAGGTTTAATTTGGCTCAGGTTCTGGAGGCTGGAAAGTCCAAAACTGGGCGGCAGCATCTGGTGAAGATTAGGTCCTGCTTTAAGTCATGGCAGGAAAACAGATCGCTGCTCGCGATGGTGCACATCTGTGATCCCAGCACTGGGGAGGCTGAGCCAGGAGGATCGTCACAAGTTTGAGGCCAGCTTTTGCTGGCCAGTCTGAACAGCCCGAACTACATAGCAAGACCTTGTGGCAGAAGGTCAAACAGACATGTGTGGAAAGGAGGAGAGAATGCCGAGTGGATACTTTAGGACACGCACCACAGATAACCTATCCGCCCTCGTAGGAGTGACATTAATACTGTCACAAGGGCAGAATCCCATGTGCCCAACACCTCCTGAAGGCTCTGCCACATTTTGGTACCATTGCACTGGAAAGTAAATTTCACCATGAGTTTTGACTCCCAAAAACCATACCCAAACCATACCCAGAGGCAACAGGGAGGGGAGCAGAATTCCCCTTTGATGTGTGAAGGTTTCCCCCTCCCAGGGGAAGGGGTAAAAGAACCTGCTGTGTGCCAGCGCAGCTGTGTTGGGCAGCTGCCTCAGTCCATGCTGACCCCAGCCCCCAGCCCGGGGACCACTCCTGTAACTGGACGCAGGTGTAGGAAAGCGCCTCAGTGAGGGCAGAGCTGGAGCTGGGGCTGGACAGGGCTCCCCCAAGGCAGGCTCTGGGGCCCCTGCATTGAAGTTCAGGCCCCATTTATCTTCCATCAGTTCCTCCAGGCAGCAGGATACAGCCTGGATGCTGACAGCTGAGGAGATGGGCGGGAAGGGGTAGGGGCTTGGGCCAGGGAAGCTGTGCCATTTCATCATCTGTAAAACGGAGCAATAATAATTTCCACTTAATAACCTGTGGGAAGGACAGGGCGGCAACCAAACAACATGTATAAACCAGGCATGGTGGTGGACGCCTATAATCCCAGCACTCGGGAGGCTGAGGCAGGAGTATTGCCACGAGTTCAAGGCCAGGCTGGGCTACATAGTGAGTTCAAGGCCAGCCTGAACTGGATAGCAAGACCCTGTCTCAAACAAACAAAAAGAGACAAAATGAAAACAAAACATGTATGAAGCCCTTAGCTCTATGTCTTCTATGTAGTAAGCAGTGGTCCATGAATGCTGGTTATTATTGTTCTACATGATCCTGACATTAGAATCATTTGTCTACATGCAAGTCACTCCTAGTTGATAAGTCTCTTTGAGGGGAGTCTCTAAGTGTTTTCCTTCCTTTCTCCTTCCTTTTTTTTTTTTTTTTTTTTTTTTTGTTGTTGTTGTTGTAGAGCTGAGAATTGAACCAGGACCTTTGCACTGAGCTACAACCCCAGCACTGTTTTCCTTTGTCAGGGTCTCAATAAGTCACTAAGTTGCCCAACCACGCAGAGCTAGAACTTGCTCTCCTCCTGCCTCAGCCTCCTAGTGCTGGGATAATAGGCTCATGCCACCATGCCTGACTTATCTTTAAGAACTGAGAGCCCCTTGAAGGCAGGGACTGCTTTTCCTTTCATCTCTCCCCTCCTGCAAAGGGCAGGCACCCGGCAAACCACGTAGAAACTGTAATAAGTGAATGAACGCCCGAGCCAATGCTCAGATGAAAACCACATGGAGACACGGAGAACGGGAATCCAAGAGCCATTTTTGTTGAAATTCATTCTCAGATCTTCCGGGATCTTGGCTGACGTGCACTTGCTGGGCTTGACTGGACTATTTAATTGCTGTTTCTAACTACTGTGATTATGACTCAAGTAGTGGATCTGTCTAGGGGCTATATAAATAATAATTATTTTAATTACAGTTTTGACCGGTATGGTATATTCTAACAGCACAGCTGACTGTGCGTTTGAGCACATACACTCTTCAGAGTGGTGGAGAAATTTCCAGCTGTGAAGGTACAAAGGAATCTGCCCTCCACACACGGTAATTTTAGAATTCTAACGTGGAGAAGTACAATACCTCAGTAACTATGGCAAGTTTGCCGAAAGAGATGGCTTTGAAATAGCACATAATCCAAGCGTGTTGTATTTAGATGATGTAAAATTTAACTTTATTGACCATGTTTCATTTTTAGTGCCAAGAAAAATGAGTATATGATGCCAGCACTTGAAAGGCTGAGGCAGGAAGATCGCATCAAGTTTAAGGCCAGCCTGGGTTACATAGGGAGTTCAAGGCCAGCTTGAACTACACTGCAAGATCCTATCTCAAAAACAAACAAAAAGTAAAAAGAAAAGAAAAATGGGTATATGGCAATTTTTCAGGTTTCCTTTAGAGTTTGAAAATAATTTGTAGATTTAAACAATGTAATTTGCATAACATACTTTTGCTTAGCTAAGCTCCTGACATGCAGTAGGTACTGGATAAATATTAGGTACATCAATTGGTAATAGCACAGATCTAAATATGTATTTGATGTGCATAATACTCTATGCAGCCAGGTTTGATGGTGCACACCTATAATCTCACCACTCTGGGAGGCTGAGGCAGGAAGGTTGTAAATCTGAGCCCAGCCAATTTAGCAATTTGGTGAGACTTTGTCTCAAAATAAAAAAAGGGTTGGGAAAAAAAGGGGGGGTTGGGGTTGTAGCTCAGTGCAAAGTCCCTGGGTTCAACCTCCAATACCACAAAAAATAAATAAAACCTCTCTATGCAGCTGGTCATGGTGACACACACCTGTAATCCCAGCACTTAGGAAGCTGAGGCAGGAAGACTGCCACAAATTTGAGGCCAGCCTGTTCTACATAGTGAGTTCAAATTCAGCCTGAACTGCATAGTGAGACCCTGTCTCAAAAAACCAAAACAAACAAAAACAAAACAAAACAAAACAAAACATAAAACCAAATTCTCCATGCAATTTTACTTGTTTCTTTATTTTGCAGTACTTGGGAGTGAACCTGGGATCTCACACTGAGCTATATTACCAGCCCCTTAAAATTTTTTTAAATTTTGAAATGGTCTTACTAAACCCCCTGGGCTGGCTTTGAACTTGCTATGTAGCCTAGGCTGACCTCAAACTCACAATCCTCTTTCTATCTCCTGAGTGCTGGGATCACAGGCGTGTGCCACCATGCCCAGCTCTATGAAGCTTTTAGATGACCTTCACGAGGAATTTAAATCTGAACCTCACAGCACCTTGTAGACCCTTTCAACTCAGCAAATGTGTTTTGCACTTGAGTTCACAGAGGACCACACTGGACCCTGGAAGGGGCAGAGGATGGTTGGGGCCCCCGGGTAGAACACAAAGATGAATGTGATAGTGCCCGCTCCCATGGATTTTGTTTATTTGTTTGTTTTTGGAGACAGGGTCTCACCATGTAGTTCATTCAGGCTGGCCTCGAACTCACTATGTAGCCCAGGCTGGCCTCGAACCTGTGGTGATCCTCCTCCTGTCTCAGCATCCCACTATGCCCAACTTCCCATGGTTCCTAAAGTAAGTTGTCAAAGGACAAAACTACAACAATTTAGCTTAAAGATCTTGACTGGCTTTATTTTCAATTCTACAATTGAACAAAACTATTTCATAAAGTAGAACAAATATTCCAAGAGCTGAGCCAAAGAGTTGCAGTTAATAGAGATGGGCTAAAAAAAAAAAAAAAAAAAAAAAAAAAAGTGGAAACAAAGAACAAAAATGGATGGGTCGTTTCAAAGTTACTTTTCTTAGCTGGGCATGGTGGCACATGCCTTTAATAACATGTAATCACAGCACTTGGGAGGCTGAGGCAGGAGAATCGCCTGAGTTCAAAGCCAGCCTGGGATACATAATGAGACCCCGACTAAGAAAAAATAAATTACCTTTCTTAGGAAAGAGGGTCAGGAAGACAGGCAACAGTAAAATAATAGATTTGCTTACTTCAGGTTCCTTCAGGTCACCTTTTTTTGTGTAAGGATTAAGGTGGAGGAGGAACTTCATTATCATGCTGATTCAACCAGCAGGGTGGGGAGGTTTGGCTCCTATCTCTCCAGCCCTCATTTCTCAGAAGGTCACATTCGCAGCTTCCTTTCATCTTGCAGAATTGGACCTTTAGCACAGGTGATTCCATTTTGACTGTCAACCTTATCTATCGGGGCCTTGCGCAGAAGCCTAGTCCAAAACAATGGCCTCCTATTCTATGTATTTAACAAAGTGAAGGAAATCATGGAGCTGAGTAAACAACTCTCAAGGAGCACTTGTGTGCCAAGCCCCAGTCTCAGTGTTTAACTCATCCCAACTCCTTTAACCCCCACACAGGGGAGGAAACAGGCACAGGGAGGTTAAGGAGGATTAAGGAGGCTGTCGCAACTCCTGAAAGCTGCAGCAGTCCCCTCTTAAAGGTCTGCATGCAAATGCAGTGATGCAAACAGAACCCACAGCACCGTGGGGCTTTCCAAGCCGGAGGCTGGGACCCGCTGGAGGGGCAGTGTGGAGCTGAACTGTGAGACTGGACAGATAATGGCAAATGAGGAAGAACAGCTTCCTGTACTGGCTTTGCCACCAAAACTGGGGTGAGCCCCTCCTGGGGCCCCCACATTAACTACAGTTAACCTCACTTGCAGCCCTTAGCACATTTTACCTAACTGCCTGCTCATCAGTCTCTTTCCTGTTAAACATAAGTTCTCTGAGGACAGAGACCTGTCCGGGCATCTTCCTACGTTAAGCGTTTGCTGCTCCGGCTGCCACTCATTGCCTCTTCTGTGAAATTAGATATGGTGCATGACGTCAGGGCTGGGACTGCAGCTGGGGCTGTAGCTCAGTGGTAGACCACTTACCTAGCATGCATAAGGCCCTGGGTTCCATCCTTAGTAATGAAAAAAGAAAAACTTAATTGAAAAGACCAGATGCCCTGCAGAAAAGCACATTTATAAAGTGCTAAGATATGCTGAACATGCAGCCCATGATTTGAAACATACTTTGGTGGCTAAATCAGTAAGATGATTGGAGCCAAAGTAAACCTTTTAAACACACACACCACGGAGGATGAATGCTTTCCAATTATCTGGAAAGTTAATCTGGCATTTTAAATGAAAATGACAATAAATCCCATACACTGAGCTTCTCTACCTACTCTCACATAGAGGATGCGTAGCCTCTAGTCCAGTGTGTATCACACACCTAGCAGTGCATGTCAGGCAGTGCCGTCTGACGGAGTAGACAATAGTGGGAAATCAAGCTGGCACAAGAGAGGTTGAACATACTTAAAAAATGTACAAAATTACTAATTTATGATGATTAATGCATTCTCAAAAATCTTCCGGGAACGTTTTTTCATGTTATCAAATTCTGTCCCCACTGTTATTGAAATGTTAACAAATTCTTTGAGGCTAGTTCTTTATTTGTTTGTTTTTTGTTTTTTTGAGACAGTGTCTCACTATGTAGTCCAGGCTGGCCTCAAACTCACTATGTAGCCCAGGCTGGTCTCGAACTTGCAGTGATCCTCCTGCCTCAGCCTCTCTAGCGCTGGGATTACAGGCGTGTGCCACCACGTGTGGGCTGATGCCAGTTCTTTCTTGCTCCAGTTACTGTCTTTAGGATAGGAGACTGACTTCCCTAAGACCTAAATAGCTCCTGAGAAATAGATTAAACCCCAGAGAGCAGTGTAAGAAATGAGTATTCTTCCTAGAGGGCATTGAGGTGCTACCTGGGGACATGGGAGGCTATTTGAAATTTTTTGTTTTATTTTGTTTTGTTTTGTTTTTGAGACAGGTCCTCACTATATAGTTCTGAGGCTGGCCTCGAACTCATGGCAATCCTCCTGCCTCAGCCTCCTGAGTGCTGCCCAACCCTATCTGATTTTTCTTTTTTTAATTATTTGTTGCAATTTCTGAGCCTTCCTCCAGGAACTAAGTCATTTTCTTCTTAACCTTGACCATGTTTTGTTTTTCCCCGGAAGACTTCTCACTCACAGACTCAGTAGGCTCTTTCTGTGTGTCGCTTGGTTCCTCACCCCCAGGTACTCTTCAAGCCCACTTCTACACACGTTGTTTCCTTGCATCCAGGCAGCTCCTTTCTTTAGTGGGTGTCAAACTCTCCAGAGATGATATTAAATCAGGTGTGATGGTGCACACCTATAATCCCAGCACTTAGGAGGCTGAGGCAGGCGGATCACAAGTTCGAGCCCAGCTTGGGCAAATTAGTGACTTAGCAAAACCCTATCTCAAACAAACAAATGAAATTAAAGGGCGGGGAATGTAGTTCAGTGCAAAGGACCTGAGTTTGATCCCTAGTACTGCAAAACAAAAACAAAAACAAAAACAAAAAATTTTTTGGAACAGGATTTCACTAAATTGCCTAGGTTGGCCTGGAATTTGCAATCCTCCTGCCTTAGCCTCCCATGTAGCTGAGAAATTGTATATATATTATGTTATATGTATCTTTTTCAGGCTACCCCGCAAGTTCATGGCAAGTCTGGAGAGAGAGAGAGAGAGTGTGTGTGTGTGTGTGTGTGTGTTGAGACAAGGTCTTGCTATGTAGCTTAGGCTGGCCTCACACTCAAAAGCTCTGGGATTCCAGGTGTACAGCATGGCGCCCGCTCAGAGTTTATGTGTTAAAGTGCACCCCGCTGCTGTGAGGAGGGTGGTGAGCAGTAGACAGGCGTAGGTGTGGGGAAGCCTTCGAAGCACCTGGAGGAGGTTCCTCCTGGCAGCAATCTCTTGGAACTAGGTGGACTGGACTTGTGGATCTGGAGAAGAGAAGATGGGCTTGCAACACCCTCAAGGTGGAGTTAATAATACTTGCTTACAGCCTGGAGGGAGAAGGAAGAACAAAGTGAACTCCTAGACTGGGGGCTCAGGTGGCTGAGTGGATGGTGGTGTCCTCTGGATTGGACGAAATGCATAGCTTGTGACCCCACACTTTCTACTGCTTCTCTTGCTGGAAGGATGATTTCAAGGGAAACACGGAGAGTCGGAGCTACTCAGGATAGCAATGAATGCCTAGGCAAAGCAGGGCTAAACTAACATTCAGATAAGGTGCTTTCCTCTTAGGACTCAGTCTTTCCTGCAACCCCTTCCCTTTCCTTGTTAGCTCTGATTTGATTCCCACCACCACAGAGGTAGCAAGGGAGCCAGGCTGCACAGTGAGTTCAAAAGCAGCCAGGACGGATAGAGTGACACCCTGTCTCCAACACAAACCGAGGAGCTGGTCCTGGTGCACACCCATCATCCCAGCTAAGGGAGGCTGCGACAGGAGGACCGAAAGTTCAAGTCCAGTCTGGGCAACCTAACAAGACCCTGTCTCAAAATATAAAATAAAAAACACTGAGGGTTTAGCTCAGTGCAAAGGCCCTAAGTTCAATCCTCAATACCTAAAAAAAGCAGCAAAGACATCCTTGGATTCCTCTCTTTTGGCCCAAAAGTGGAGAATTTGCATCTCTTTTTCTTAGGTCATAGAGTGTTACAATGGAACAAAATATTTTTTTCCCAGGAAAACAAGGGAAGAGATAAAAGAAAAAGAAATATCAACCAGAGAACACAGAGTACAGAAAAAGCAAAAGTGTTAATAAAAGTTACAGGAAGGCATTGTTTTGGACCGAGCTCTAGCAGAACCAGGGTAGAAGTCAAAACGGAGTCACTGACATTACTGTCCCAAATCACCCTGCTGATCTGAAGCTGTGAATGTGACTTTCCAAGAAATCAGGATTGGCGACAACACCCATGTTTCCCACATAGGCAGGTTCCAATTAGCATCTCTTTGCTTTAATCTTCACACAAAAGAAGTACCCTGAAATAGCCTGAAGTAAACTAATCAGTTATTTTCTTGTTCTATCTCCAGTTCCCCACCTGACACGGAAAGTTTCTTTGAAGTGACCAGTCTGCTTTTTGTTTTGGCTTCTGCTTTCTTCTGGCCCTTCTCTGTCTATAAAAGCAACTCCTTTTGCTTGGACCATCATAATACTTAGTTTACTTTATGAACTATAGTGTTGCCTACTTCTGCAATTGAAAACAAAGCTGATTAAGATGATTAGATTACTCTAATTCTTCCTTTTGACACGTGTGTTGCAAGTTGTGTAGGTTCTGATCTGAACAATAGCACTTTGCAGGCCGAGGTGTCCGTGTGAGCCCGGAGGGTGTCGGGGACCTAGATGGTGGCCCTGTAGCCTGTGCCAGGGATTCCAGCTCTGGCTCGAGCTTATGATCAGAAGGGGGACCACTGAGTGATGCGAGCTGCACAGCTGCATTTGCACTGGCCCCTCTGGCAGTACGTGGAGAGGGACAGAGCGGGGAGTAGAGCTGAGCAGTTAGCAGACCCTGACCGTGGTCAGCAGCAAATATGAAGAGGACTTGAACTAGAGCCTGTAAGCAGGACAAAAGGAAAGGAAGCGCTGGTGTTGAGGTAAGTGGGGGAACTTGGGTGAGGGAACAGATTGTTTTGGGGAGGGAGCTAGTCAAAGGCTCCTGGGCCTCTGACTCATGTGACTGGTAATCGCTGATGAACTGCAAGAAGCAGGTTTAGAGGATGAATTTGACTGGGAGTAGCTGACGGTGCTGACCTGGTGAAGGCGTAAATCCCACACAGGCAAAGATCTTCATCATTCAAGCCAATGTGACCCATCCAGTCCCTGGGTCACTGACTGCCCCCATTTGTCTGTATTCTAGTGGCTTATTTCTTAGACTAGATTTAACACTTCTGGGAAATAGCTTTCTATTTCTTATTATCTCCTTGGTGTCTTCCTAGTCATCTAGCACCCAAACTTGACATAGGAGGTATTCAATGTGGGTTTTTTTCTTTTTTGTTTTTTTTCAGTACTGGGGATTGGACCCAGGGGTATCACACTGAGCTATATCCCCAACCCCTGACCTTTATGTTTTATTTTGAGACAGGGACTCGCCACGTTGCTAAGTTGTTCAGGCTGGCCTCAAACTTTTTTTTTTTTTTTTGTGGGTACCGGGGGGTCGACCTCAGGACCTCACACGCCAGCAGGCGCCCGTGCCACTGAGCGATATCACAGGCCCTTTTTTCATATGTGGGTTCCGGGAGTTGAACTCGGGCCCTCGCGCTTGCCAGGCAGGCGCTTACACCGCTGAGCTATCTCACCGGCCCTGGCCTCGAACTTTTGATCCTCATGCCTCAGCCTCCCAGACTTCTTGCCCAGCTTCCCTATCCCTTCTAAAAGTTTTTGTCTTTTTAACTTTTTGTGGTGCTGGGGATCGAACCCAGGGCCTCCCACTGGTTAGGCAAGAGCTCCATCACTGAGCTGCATCCCCAGTCTTCAGTCCACCTTTTGAAGTTAATGGCAGCCATATAGTGTGAACCATAATACTGGGGGAAAAAGCACAGGAACATGAAAACCTACCCCTGCTCAGCCTAGAGGAGACAAGAATATTTCACATCTGTGTTCTCTGATTAGCAACTCTATCCCCAGTTTGTCCACACCAGTGATTTCCAACAGCAAAAAGCATCTTGATGTCCGTGGGGAGATCGTTGCTGGTGACCACTGCTGTTGAGCACGGACAGTGGCTTTGCTGAGTCAGTTTCTGTGTTTTCAGTGGTAATGAACGGCTGCCCTTTCTGTCCATGCTGTGAAGAGCATCAGCTAAGCCACTTTGTTAGGAAATGTGTTGGAGGAGGAAAATGGCTTTGGGAAATGGGGCCATACAAAGTGATCTAGAACTGAACTAAAGGAAGCGACTCTGGGCTTCTATTGGCCTGTGTGGATTTTAAAAGCATGATGATCATTGAAATACTTAGATTTCATTCAACCTTTGGGTAATGCGTGGAGCTGGCTTAGGCTCATCCTCCGAATGGTGTGAGGGGCTATGCATGGGACTGAAGGATGAACTATTTGCCACACAGCTTTGGAAAGAAGCTTAGTTATCGTCATGGAAACAGCCGTGCACCTTATTTGACTCTGCCTTTCGAGTGTTGGGGACTGAGCTCAGGGCCTCCAGCATGCTAGTTCTGCTGCTGAGACCCCTCCAGCCCCACACATTTTGACCAGTCGTCTTGGAGTCGATTAGTACTTAGTATCATCAGTTCCCATCTGACAAACTCCCTCTGACCTCCAGGTGGGGCGGCAGGCAATTTGAGTCTCCAATTCCACTTTCTCTTGTTTTATGGGTGGTTTTGGGGAAAGCAAACAGCACTGAAGCAGATAAGATAACTACTCTCCGTGGTGTGAGCCTGCAGTTTTGAATTCCCTTTTATTTGGAAGTATATTCAATGTTATTCGTGTGCTGGACGGTGAAATTTAAGCATGCAGCTACAGACCTTTTCCAATATTCAGAGTGAAACTGTGATACACAGTTCTACTGGCAATAGATTGGTTTAGTAGGCCACCATTGAGTTAAACCACGTGAATGGCTAATTTAATGTTTAACAGTTATTTTTAACCTAGAGAAATAGCAATTTTATGTGATAGAATCGTGAAGTCTAATTCAGATTCTGCCATGGGAAAATTCAGGTGATCTACAGGAATCTCTGACAGGTTTATTTTAGTCATTCCTCACTTTTTGTGTGTTTAATAATCTGGTATGTCTTACTGTCAAGAAGCACTGAAGTATATTTTAAATCAAGCTTACCCTTGTGCAGTTTTGCAAATGAAAATATGCCATTGTATATTTATGTCATTGAAGATAGATCAGTGTCAGAGATGTTAGGGAATTAAATGCAAAGCATAGTCATGGCCGAATTTGACCAGAAAAAAAATAAACGTAGTGGTTACACGCCTGTAATCCCAGCACTTGGAAGGCTGAGGCAGGACAATCTTCATGAGTTTGAGGAAGCCTGGGCTATACAGTGAGTTTAAGGCCCAGCCTGAACTACATACTGAGACCCTGTCTCAAAAAACCAAAACAAAGAAAAGGCATAAAATCTTAACTATCCACATTCTTGTGTATGTGTATGTGTGTGTGTGTGAATGTGTGTGTGTGTTTGTGTGTGTGTATGCGTGTGGTGCTGAACCACGTGTGGATTGAACCCAGGGTCCCCATTCCCCTTCCCCTTTATTTTTTATTTCGAGTCAGGTCCTCTCTAAGTCTCTGGATTGCCCAGGCCGAGCTCAAATTTGCAGTCCTAGTCTGGCATGGTGGTGCATGCCTGTCATCCCAGCACCCAGGAAGCTGAGGCAGGAGGATCACTGTGAGTTCGAGGCCAGCCTGAGCTACAAAAGCAAGTTCAAGTCTAGCCTGCACTGCATAGTGAGACCCTGTCTCCAAACAAACAAAAAGTTAAAATAAATTAAAAAACTATTCAGTCCTCCTTCCTCAGCCTCCCTGAGTGTTGGGATTACAGACCTGTACCACCCTCAACATTCTTAAGTATGTATGTGTCTGTCAGGGGCCTGTAGTAACATGACTCAACCACAAAGACAGGAATCCGTGAATCTTTTAGTTTGGCAAATCACTTTGGTTCAGTTGACCTCTATGATCTTGTTTATGGTGTATATCTAGACATCCCCCCAAAGCCTCCTAGGCTAATAGGTGGGGCTTTGGGGAGGTGACTGGATTATGGGGGTGAGGAGTTTACAGCTAAATGTGATTTGGGAAGTGAGGCCTGGTTGGAGGAGGTAGGTCACTGGGGACGTGGCCTGGAAGGGTCCATCTCCCTTCTTCCTCCCTTGACTTCTTAGTGCTTCCCGCCACCATGCCAGGAGCTGTTTCTCTCCACCACACCCCTCTGCCATGCTGCCCCACCTGGGAGCCAGCGACTATAGACTGAAATCTCTACTGACTGTGAGCCAAAATAATCCTTTCCTCCTTTAAATTGTGGGTGTCAGGTATTGTGCCTCAGCAACGAGAAAAGTAATTAAGACAGTTCCCAAGTGAACATTATGGGGCTAACCCACAATAATATTGTCAGGTTTATGTTAGGGCTACCATGGAAAATTATTATTATTATTTGTTCTTGTCTTTTTCTTTTTCTTTTTTTTGAGACAGAGTCTCATTCTGTAGTCCAGGCTGGCCTGGGATGTGGTTTGTAGGTCAGATTGGCCTCAAACTTGGGGCCCTCCTGCCTCAGTCTCCAAAGTGTTGGGGGAAAATTGTTCGATAAGGAATATTTCCCAGCCTGGCATGGTGGAAGAAGCCTGTAATCCCAGCACTCTGGGAGGATGAGGCAGCAGGATCACAAGTTTGAGCCTACAGTGGGCAATTTAGTGACTTAGTGAGACCCCCATGTCAAAAAAAAAAATCTATCTGTCTATCTATCTATCTAGATAGGCTTGGGGATGTAGCTCAGTGCAAAGGCCCTGGGTTCAATCTCTAGTACAGTCAAAACCAAAACAAAACACCCTCCCAATATTTTCTGCTGTATTAGGAATGCTATTTCCCTGGAAGAACTTCCAAAGTTAAATCTTTTGGAAGGGTCTCATTATGTTATCTGGGCCAGACTTGAACTTACTATGCAGCCCAGGCTGGCCTCAGATTCTCCATCTTCTAAATCAGCCTCCTGAATGCTAGGATTACAGACCGGCACCACCATGCCTGGTTCTGAAAGTCACATCTTTTAGTTTCCCAATGTGGGACAATTTGACAGAATGGTAATACTATGAATTCCTCACCAAGAGCTCAGATCCTTGTTGTAATTTTCGAGAATCCCAGCAGTTGAGGCAGATTTGACCTTATGAGGCACCGATATATGTTGCAGGACCCAATTGGGGGGGTTCTGAGTTGAACTGAAGTCCAGGTCCTGAGTCATCTCTGAAACCCCTGGGGTGTTGTTGGATTTCAAGTCTGGTGGACTTGCACTTAAGGGCAGGGGCTGCCAGTCCCAGGCTCTGAGTAGTGGCCTCCCTTTCCCCACTCCCACTTCTCTCCCAGGAACACACCCCTGGCTCACAGGCCACCCCAGGCAGCCTTTCCCAGCCTCTCAAGATGATTGAAGCTCCCTGGTTTTGTACTATTGTGATAAAACTTTCAAATGACATAAGGAAAATATTATAACTCCCAACCTACTATATGTCCAACAAGCCGAGTTTGTGTTCCCCCAAATCAAATGAATTCTGAGGAATAATGGAGGTTAAGAGTAGGAAATATTATTGAGAGAGAGACAGAAGGGGCCCCGGAAAGTAGGTTACCAAGGACCCCACTTCCAGAGGACGCTTTATACAGCAAAATCAAGAGGTAGGTACAAAATTAAGATCACCCAATAGGGCCAGGCGTGGTGGTGCATGCCTGTAATCCCAGCACTCAGGAGGCTGAGGCTGGTGGATTGCTGGGAGTTTGAGGCCAGCCTGGGCTACAAAGTGAGTTCAAGGCCAGCCTGAACTGTGTAGTAAAACCCTGTCTCAAAAAGACAAAACAAAACAAACAAACGAGATCACCCAACAAGACTACAAGTAAAGGCGTGCACATAATATTGATCCAATAGCAGCAAGGACATATGGATGACATCACTAACCTTGGTCTATAATCTGTAGTCTTAAACTTAGTCTTCTTAGTCTTAGTGGGCGGGAGAGGATGGTCCACCCCTAAGGAGAAAGAGGAAACCTCAAAAGGGTGGTACCTCTGACCTCGAACTGCCGTTTCTCCCTTAGGGAAGTATGGAAATCTGGCCACTGTGACTCTAATCTTCTTCAGAAGCGCCTCCAGCGCAGTTGAGGGGTGTTCTCATCTCCTGCACTGACTCCCTTGAGGGCCTAGCCCTGACTGACTGCCTACAAAGTTTCTACTTAACTTAGCTGCCTATAATACTATCAGGGCTCTGCATTTGTACCTTTTAAGGTTGCATTTACTTTTTAAGGTCGCGGCTTTGTGAGGAAACCAGAAAGATGGAAGGCTTGGAATCCAGAAGGGATGGAATCCCCTCCCCCAACACCTACTCACGAAACTTAGTGCCCCAAAGGTAACTCCAAACAGGGTCACACCCCTCAAATGGGGCCTCAGGTTTGTAGAGGGCTAGCCTGGGGCTGCACCAACTTCTAGAGATGCCTAGGAGGCTTATGGATGAGAGAGACCCTGGCCTACTTCTCTCTAGAACACTTGGGAACACTCGATTTCAGGCACCAATTGTGGACTGGCCCAGAGTGGATTTCAGTTCTGACCCGGCCTCTTGCGCCCTCTAGTGGTTTGAAATTACAGCCTTCCAGAGCTAGAATTGAGCAGAAGGTGCAGGATTTTTGCAGGGAAAGACATTGACCTTTTAGACATCTCCTGAGCAGTGAAACCAATTCATAAGCACACAATTGTTGCAGTAATGCAACAATTAAACATATACACACACAATAAGAAAGTTGGAACATCTTGTGGAATCTCTGAAGGGGCACTGGTACCTTATTTTTACAGTAATCCCTAACAGGCAGTAAGCCCCTAGTGGATAACTGAAAATACACATTAATCAAACCAATTTGTCTGTCCTTGTCAGCCTGTAAAACATTTTTGGATGACGCACGAAGTCTTCTTATCTCCCGAAGATAACTCGGCCCCCACAATGACAAAAAGGCATCAGATCTGAGATGTCACCGGTATGGAGTTCCTCAGTTACATTCGGATTTCATGATTTCCACTGTGTCAGGACCTGGTTTGCTTTCTGGTTGTGTCTCCCACCAGAAGCTAAGCCTCGAACAGTAGTTGTTTATTTGTCCATGATGACATCCTAGAGTCTAGCACAGATCTTGGCACAGGACATTGTGAATAAACATTTGTCCATTTCTACGGTCCAGCGGGGATAAGTGCTGAGGAGAGGCCAAAGAGGAGAGCTTATCTTAGGGCTGTCAGTAGGAAAAAAAATATATATATGTATATATATATATATATATATATATATATATGATATACATATATATATATGATTGAAAATTAGGAACAGCTGGGTGGAAGACAGAGATTAGCACCTAGATGGCCGATGCACACGCACAGCCGCATTAGTATGGTGAGCAGAAGGAAACCAGTTCTCCCACCCAGTTCCTAAATGTACGGCGACCACCTCCTCTTGGCCCCGTGGAGCTGCATATCTTTGCCAAGGCCTGTGCAAATCGGCTGAGTTCTATGGGATGGTTGAGCAGTACGGTTGCTTTTTTACCTCACAAGGTGGGGCAGTAACTCTGCTTTGTGTGTTTGGGTGATCTGAAATCAAAATGTGGATCTGAATGAGGGGAAAGATTATCTAGTTTTGCCAGCTATACAATAGCCTTTCAAAAGCTTTCATGGTTTTGTAGAATTTTCCTAACTGTAAGTTAGGAAATAAGAAAAACATCAGATAAACCACGCATAGAAGTATAGACCTGTAATCCCAGCACTCAGGGAGGCTGAGGCAGGAGGACTGATTACACATGCAAGCTCAGCATGGGCAATTTAGTGAGACCCTGCATCAAAATAAAAAAGGGCTGGGGTTGTACCTCAGTGTGAAGGCTCTGTGTTCAATCTCTTAGTACCACAAAACCCAAAACCAAATCAAAACAAAAGCCCTCCAGATAAGTGTGGCTGTGATTTATCCTGTTGAATTTAGATGATAAGTGCAGACTGCTCTTTACATTCAGATAACCCAATTGTTTGGATTTAGGGAAGACCGCTGAGTATTCAGCAGATAAAGGTTCCTGGCCATTCTTTCTTGGTATCTTCTCTGCCTACCGGAAAATGCTGGAGCTACCCAACATTCTATCTTGGATTTTCTTCTGATTTTAATCCTTTCCTTGAGTTTATTCAAATGTATTGTGTTTAAAAGTGGCCTCATCACTTCCTTTTCCAAATCCATTCCTGGTTGTCCCCCAACTAAAGTAAAGGCTCCAGCTATGGCCTCAGCCAAGGCTCCTGCTGCCTCTCACTCACAGCTCACGTTAATCAGTCCACGCTTACCCGGGTTCCACTCCCTTCTCCATGGTTGCTTTTCTCTTTGCCCAAGCCTGGCCACCACCCAGCAGCCAGTGGAGCTTCCTTTAAGTAGGCTGCAACAACAGCTTCTCCCTCCTGGAATCATCAGGCTGATCTTGCTGGAAATTCAACTCTGCCTCTGTCCTGCACCTCCAGTCCTGGCTTTTCCACAGCCAGACTCACCATGCCAGAAGGCCCCCACCACCTGGCCCCCTTGCTTCTCCCCATCTGGACTTCCCAGCTATTCTAAACTCATTCACTTCTGCTCACCTCATGTTCTCTGTCACCTCCAAGCCCATGGGCGTGAGGTTCCTCCCCATGGGATTCTCAGCTCTCTTGGTTCCCAGTTGGTGTTCGGCTCCTCCCGCGGGCTGACAGCCTCTCTACCTCCACCATTGCTTACCTAAGTACACTAGGCTGCCACTTATGGACGCTTGGTGCTTGGCACAGAAGCTGGGACATCTCAGGCTCAGTAATCACCTACTGCACTGGGCGATGGTACTTACATTTGACTATAAACCGCGTAATTTGTTTGGGAGATTATTTCATGTGAGAGAACCCCATGGGTTGTGCATGATTATCCCCATTTAATGGATGAGCAGCAAAAAGCCCAGATTCCCTTATTTTTTCACTTCACAGTATTTCTGCTGAAGGTTTTAAAAGAAAACAATCCACAGGGCTCTGCTGTCCTCCTGGGACCCGTGGAGGACAAGGCCTTTCTTCAGTCCGACTGGCCTCAGCAGAGCCGGCCCTCCTGCCCCTCCCAGCCCACAGCTGCGTGTTGGAAGGCAGGATGGCTGGGCCCCCTAATAAAGAGCAGACCTCCCAACCTCCTGCCTCCCTCCCCCACCCTGCACACGGGTCTTCAAATTAAAAGTCACTAAAACCTAAGCCCTAACAGAGGAGAGGGAAGTAGGAGGCCGAAGACAGCTCTAAGTGGAGGGAGTCAGGCTCTCTCCAAGGAAAGGGGTAGCAAAAAGCCAGCCCCAGGGAACCCTGTCCTGCCACGTCAGTCCCAGGTTCCGGGAGTATGTGGCCCCATTTCTGCTGGGCGGGACCCCCTCAACAAACTCTGGTGCTCAGTTAGGGCCGAGGACCGGCTGTGCATGAGGGGCCCTTGCGAGGGGCCATTCCGCACCTACAGGGGCTACTTTCTGGAAAGAGCGTCCAGGGAACCCAGGAGAGACGCTGCTGCACCTTTGGGTCCAGCCAGCGGCCTCCAAGAAGAGCTGTGGGCGAGAGTTCCGCGGGCTAACTTTTCCTCCTCCTCCAAGATTTGGGCCGCCGTGAATCAGAGCGTGCGGAGACTCCTGGGGGTAGCTTGCGACCCTGCGCTGGGGCGGACCTAGTCCAGGGCGGGGTCCTCCTGCGTCTCCCCACGGGGACCCCACCTCTGCGAGCCACGCCAGCGCGCCTCGGCAGAGCTTCCCCGAGAGGTCCCTTCGCGGGTCCCCGGGAAGTCAGCGCTTCCAATTAGAGGGGCTGGGTAAAGGCAGCAGCACCGTCTTTTGCTGACGACCAAACGGCCCTTGATTTCCAACTGAAGAAGCCAGAAGCTCCCCCACCCTCGCCCCGCCCAGCAACTTCATTTGAAAAGAAATTCGCGAGTTTGTTTAAATGTGATTTTCACAACTAACGGCTTTGATTACATCCTTAAGTCTCAAGCAAAGAGACCTTCGAATTCTCCGAGGAAAGCAGCGTTAGGGGGTGCAGCTGGGGGAGCAGAGCAGAAGACAAAAAGCCAGCGCAGCGGGAGATGCCCGCGAAGGCGAGGTGTGGCGCGGCCAGCTGTCACCCCGGAGTGGGAGAGGGAGCCCGGGACCCAGGGCAGGGCGAAAATTTGTTGTTTTAGTGACCGCTGGCTGTAAAAAGTTGACGGGACCCTCTTTTTGAAGGTTAGCTCACCTACTGCACCTCTTTATGCCCTCGCGCCCAATTTCTTGTCTCCCACGGGCCTAGAGGCGCAAGGCCAAGGCCAGAACCGCGCGCTCCCACGTCTGTCCCTAAACGTCCCAGCCCGGCTCAAGATCCAGAGCCGGGCCTCGTCCTCTCCGGTCGCAGCTGCCTGGACTCTCGGTTTGGAGAGAAAACTCTCGCTCATTACCATTAAGGAAAAAAAAAAAAAAAAAAAGTAAAAAGTTGATAATTACAGAGCGGGCGCGGACTGGGACCTTCGCCCACCGCCCAGGGCGACTCGGTCCCCGCACGGTGTCCCGGCCGAAGCCCAGGAAGGGGAACACGGCCCCGCAGCCCACCTCGGCCAGGCAGCGCTTCTTTTCGCCACGGCTCCGGGACCACCCAGGACCCCGGGCGTCGAGGGAGCGATCTGGAAGGATCTTAGAACAACAGGGGGAGCGCAGCTCGCCAGCCCCACCTCCCCACGACGCGGACTGGGGGCGCACACCCGACCCCTGCAGAAGCCCTGCACAAGCCCTGCACCGGGGAGGGAGGAAAACTCGATTCAAACCCGCATCTGAGCACTGGGAGGGGCGGGGACTGCCGGGGCTGGACCGGGTTTGAGAAATCGACCGCCTCCCCTCGAAGGCCTCCTGCCCCTAGGCTGCTCCTGACCACTGGGTTTATTTTGCTTTGGCGAGGGAGGCAGATGTCGACCTCTCTTCATCTTCGCTCGGTCCAGGAGCGGCGAACTCTTCCGCCAACCATTTGCTTCCCTGCGCCACCCCCCACGGGCGCTGTCCCCGGAGTCAGCTCCTCGGGCCTTTAAACCTTGGAGAATGTCACACATGGAAACCCTTAGCAAATGTTTGTTAATGATCATAACAAAGGCATCATTCAAATTAGCCAGGTAATTACTACCAGAAGGACAACAGGGTGCTCGCAGGCTCATCCATTTCTCCCCGCTTTAAACTCCTGAGAGTTACTGCCCGAAGACACCCCCTTCTGGCCAGTTTTTCCGACCCTTTAAAGGGCTCCGAAAGGATCTGTGAAGTTACCGTTTGTGGCCGGGGATCGCTGGGACCCTGCTTGCGAGGTACCCCGGCGGTGTGACCCAGCTGGCACTGTCGCCCCCGTAAGGCAGGCGTTCCTCCATGCCTCACTTCCTACCCTTTTGGGTACCTGGTATAGAATTCCAGACTCAGGTTATCTTTAACAATAGCACGAAAGCGAGTACCCTCTTTTTTCTTTTATTCCTTAGTCTGGGGAGGAGGGGTGTCCTTAGTTCCTGTTCATTATCTACAAACATTACGGTATCCTGTTGGCATTCCGAACAAGGGTCTGTTCATAGATTGGCCTCCAATGATTTCCTGCAGGCACATGTGGAAGCAATAGCGCGCGGTGCCGTCACCCGAGCCGACGATGCACGGGAGGAGGCGCGCACAGGGCCGGGGAGACGGAGCCTCCAGGCCAGCCCAAGGCGCGCTTGCGCCGAGCCCGACACCCCGCGATCCAGTCCCTTTAGGCTCAGCACCGCGCCCTCTCGAGAGCTTTTCTGTGTCCCTCCCCTGCCCACGGCCCTGTTTCCGCGCTCCTGGCGAGAAGGTGATGGCTTTCGACGTGCCAGTCTCAACAGGGACACCCTAGCCATTTGAGTGGGGGTGTGTGTGGGAGAGTGGGGTGGGGGAGGAGAATAAAAACGCCACCCCCAAATCCCCGCGACGAGAGAATTCAAAATTTGGGCTTGGAAAGCTAGCGCACTCCCCTCCCCCGGCCTCCCTCAGACGCCCCACTGCGCCCGGAGCTGGTTCCTGGAGCGTTAGCGCCCCCTGTCTCTCGAGAGCGGAATCGGTCTGTCCCAATACTGGCGCTGAGGTCGGGGCTCAACTCCAGCACCGTCAGACAGCCCGACCCACCCGGGGGAGGGAACTCAGACAGGGTCCAAATGCACCCTTCCCAGCACGCGGAGGTGCAGACTTCTTGTCGGCAATTCTCCAAATGCCCACGCCGGGGTTTTTCTTGTGCGAGATAGAAGCCAGGGCAACTTCTCCCAGATAACCCCGAAAACAAAGGCGCGAACATGTAAGCGGTTCCTAAGTAGTAAAGGTCGTTCTGTCCCCAGATTCCCCACCTACGAAGGCCCTTGCTTACTGTGCGCTATCTCGGACTCCATCTCTTCTTTCAAAAACCCGACATCCTCATCTTGGACTTAACGGTTTGCCTCGTCCCATTAAAGGATTAGCGACCTCACGGCACTTTCCCCTAAAGACCCCTAGTTCGAAACCGCGCAACCGCTCGGAGATTTCTCCCCAGGGCCCTATTTCTAGTGGGTCGAGATTTCTACAGAAGGGACATTTTCTGATTCCAGATTTATATTCCCACTGCAATTGTACGTGCCCCTTTTCTTTACACAGAGAATACAAAATTACAGCAGTGTAGGAAAAATAAAAATCCCCCAAATTGAGAGGAAAACTCATCCTGGAAGTGATGGGCTGTTTGTAGTTTCACCAACCCTTTTTCCCGGCAGAGCATCACCTCCCCCTTCCATCACCCCCAACCCCATCTGGTCTGCTTCTCCCCGCCTCCGAGTTGTTGTTGAAGTCTGGGGGTTGGGACTGGACCCCCTGATTGCGTAAGAGCAAAAGCAAAGGCGCAATCTGGAGACTGGGACATTTAGAGTGCTGGGAAGTCGAGGGAAACTTTTATTTTGAAAAGGCCAAGGAGGGGGGGGCTTCATTTCCTGACAGCTATTTACTTAGAGCAAATGATTAGTTTTAGAAGGATGGACTATAACATTGAATCAATTACAAAACGCGGTTTTTGAGCCCATTACACTGGAGCTAGAGGGAGAGAAACAGGAGGGCACTGCAGGAGAGGACTGGAGGCCTCGGATGGACTTTTTACTCCATGTATAGGTTTTTCATTTCGGATTGACGTGGGAGGAGAAGGTAAGGGAAAGGGGAAATGATTTTTGTTTCTAAGGAAGTCCCTGATCAGAACCCGGTGTTAGAAGAAGCGAATTAACTTCCAACTTTGGGCGATGAGAAGGGAAAAAAAATGGAGCTGAATTCCAGTTGTATGTCCAGAGAGTAAGTTATTCGGAATAAACGTCACTGGGGTGCCTCTCTGTGTGTGGGGGGAAATTACCATAGAATTAGGAAGGCTGAGAATTTAAAATTTTTTTCCAGAACTATTTTTAAAAGTAGTATTTTTCTAACAATCTTACGGCCTCCCAAAGAAATTGTTTAGGCTTACATTTTTGAGGTTTCTTTGGGGGTGAGGGTGGTGTTCGTGGATACTGGGCCGAATACCAAGGAACGCTGCGGGTGGAGGCAGAGGTGTCTGCCCTCTTCTTGGCAGTGGTTTCTGGAAGGCGACAGGTTTTTAATGAGTATTTTCATTCCTCGCCGGCGGTCTGACCGGATAGAGCTCCTGCGGGCGGTGTGGGGCGCGGCTGGGGGACCCGGAGGGGTGGGCCGAGAAGGACGCCGAGTGGGGCGCTAGCAAGGGTTGGGGAGGAGGAGGTGTGAAGGGCTCGGCTGGAGCTGACCGGA
Organism: Erethizon dorsatum; assembly: GCA_028451465.1. NCBI lineage: Eukaryota > Metazoa > Chordata > Mammalia > Rodentia > Erethizontidae > Erethizon > Erethizon dorsatum. The sequence goes on along the minus strand of CM051836.1, from coordinate 58,664,042 downwards.
CCTCGGGTGCCGGCCGGGTGCACACGGCGCCAACCAAACGCGCGTAATTACTGGACGGCACTGCGCCTGGTGCGAGCCAAGGCCAGAGGCGGCACCGCGGTGGCGGCTGCGGGACCCGCGGAGGAGCGCAGGCGTGGGCGAGGCTTTGGGGAGCTCCGGAGCTGTTTGCCGGGTCAGCGAGTTGCGAGAACAGCAGCGGGCGCCGGCCCCGCAGTACGCTCGAATTGCGCGCCTCTCCTGGGGGGAGCCGGCGGCGGCGCAGGCGAGTGGTCTGGAGTAATGACAAACACATTTGGCCCCGAGTGATGAAGTCGTCGTGACTTCGCATTCCAGCAACTGGGATTTAAGGAATTTCGAGCTGCACTCCGAGGGGCCCGAGCTGTGCGCGGTCGTCCCCACCCCCACCCGTCTCATCTCGCCTCCTCTTTCTGGAGGCGAACCGGAGAGGTTGTGCTGTGGCTGCTCGTGCCTGGCCACTAGCAGGGGAGAGGCAAGGTCTCCTGAGACGTGCTGGCCTTCTCGTGAAGTTAGGGATTCCTCAGAACAGACGGACGTGGCTGCAGGTAAGACAGACAGGTGAGAGGCCAACAGCCCTCACCCCGCGTCCGGGGACTGGAGGAGCCCTGGACCCTCTCCCTCCTTGCTCCTGGCAGCGGTGGGGTGCGTGGCACTGGCCGCCCGCGCTCACCCGGCGCTGCTTCAGCCTCTCCGGTCGCCCCGCTTCTCTACTGCTCTCCTACGCCGTCCTCCCTGGCCACTTCGACACCGTCTAAACGCACCCCTCCTTCCTACACCATCTATCCCCGCGGAAATCGGGGGTTTCGCGTGAGATTAACTCCTCCCGGCAGCACCAAGGGAGCGGGCGGCGTCCAATTGGCTTTGAAACAACTGGGCTCAGCTGTTCTGTTTGGAAAGGGTGTTGACCAGCTCGCAGGGATAGGGAGTGTGGCCCGACCCGAGTATGCTGCGGGAGGGAGCCCGTGCCTCCCGGCCAGGTGTGCCCTAGCCGCCAGTTGCCCAGCGTTGCGCCTTTGCCAGGAAGGAATTGAACTATCTGTCTGCTGTCGGTCTCTCCTGCAGCCTGAGCACCCATCTCGCAGTAGGTTTTCCCAGCCCTGCTAAGACCTCGGGATGTGCGGAAAGTGCCCGAAAGAACTTGCCACTTGGTCCATCTCCGAGGAAGGGAGGAAAACCCAGGCCGGGGAAGAAGCGTTCAGGGCCCCTATCTCGTCTCGGCCGCCGCGCGCCAGGCCGCGCTGTTTGGAAAAGCCCCGGACTGGGCGGTGTGGGAAATGGCTTTTTGGCTCCGTGGCCGAATTGCTCAATGTTTTGGACCGACTCGCTTCGCCTTGGTCGCTCTCTATCACAACTAGGTTGCTTTTTGGAGTAAGAGGGCAAATGGGGCACCACAGTCCCCAGTAGCACATCTCACCTGACGAAAGTCCCAAAGTCCTGTGAGACCCTGAGCCGCAGGAGAAGAAGGGGCGAGCGGGCCTTGCAGGCTCAGAATTTTACATAACCCCTCTCCCCTTGCCTGCCCGAACCCTGGCGTTGCAATTCTTCCCCCTTCTCAGCCTTTTTGACATAATCTTTTTGATGAGGGGCCCTTCCTGGACTCCCGACCTCGGGGGCCTGTCCAGTCCTGCTTTGACACTCTGGCCAGTCTTGTTTTGGAGTTGTACAGTCCTGCTTTTGGATTGACCCGAGTACAGCTGGACCATGTTCACGAGGGGGTCGGGAGGGGAGGAGGCATCGGGAGTGAGCAGGTCTCTGGTCCTTGGTGCCCAGCTCTTGCCCCAGTCCTTAGAATGGGACTGGACGCAGAGCCCGGGCTCACACTTCTGGACCCCAGAGCTGCTTTCTGCCCTGGCGCGGGCTGGGGAGGGACGCAGGGGAGGGGCCTTGGGCTGGGCTCTCCAGCTGCAAACGCGTCTGGCGCCGAGGCGGGCCCGTTTTGTGCCTCCTGGGGACCGGCCGTGGGCGGCGCGCGTCCTGGGGACGTGGTGGCTAGCGCCTTCCTGCAGATTCCGTGGGTGGAGCTCCCTTTGGCCTTTGGGGAGTTGCGACCAGGTTACTCGTTGCCGATAGAAAAGTGGCAGTTCTGGGGAAAGAGCTAAGAGCTGGGAAGGTGACGAAAAAGTGAGGCTCTGAGAGTCCCTCTCCTCCTGGGGTCCGCCCCCTGCATCAGCCCCGGGCCGGAGGGGCGGAGGGATCTTGCGGGATCTCGCCCAGCTCGGGAAGAGGGGTTGGTGACAAACTGCTCTTCACGGCCGCACTGCAATCCCAGCCCGGCGACACTTCCTTTTGTTTTAAAACTAACGGTGAACCAGGGATGGGTTGGGAGAGTGGATGGTAAGGAGGGGACAAAAGAGAACCTCGGATCTGGGGCGCTTCCTCCCTTGTCTCCTACTACATTTTCCTTCCCTCTATCCCTCTCGAAAGGGGAGCGAGAGGTGCGGGCGAACGCGGGTTGCGCTGGGGCAGCCGAGGCAAAGGCGAGCGTCGGGCAAGGTGGGTACCGGAGGCGGCCACTTTCTCGAAAGCTAAGGCGGCACAGGCTTGGCTCGCCAGGGCCTTCCCGGTTAGCCGAGCGGCTCTCTCGCCCATAGGAGGCGCTGGTGCGCGACTGTAACCCTAAACCCCGGCCCCCTGCCTCCACCCCGCCTGGCCCCCTCCCTCCACCCCGCCCGGCCCCTCTCAGGTCTCAGTGCAAAACAATGCAAACGCGGAGCGTCGTGCCTGGGGCGCGGCGGCTCCTCTAGCTCTGAGTCCCGGAGCGCAGTCTGCACGGCAGTGGGACCCCCAGTCTCTTGGCGACCCGGCCGCCGAGGGCGTGGAGGAGGCTGGAGGGGGAGCAGCCCACTCAGGGTTTGTGTGGGTGTGGCGAGGTCGGGGGCCGGACGGTGCCAGCAGAGAACTTCTGCGAGAAGGTTTGCGAGCGCGGTCCCTACTGCGCTGTCGGGGACCGGGCGCCCAAGCTGCGCGCGGCGGAGCGGGCCGGCTGGGTAAGGGCCGTAGGGCTGCGGCGCCCTCTAGTGGGCTTCTGGGCGCACTCCCGGCTCCGCCAGCCCCGGGAGGTCGGGCGCTGGGAGCCAGGGGTCCCCGAGCTGAGGCTCAGCTAGGTCACCTCTGCGCCTCTGGGGGGGTGGGACGCTGCGATGGCAGTGTGTGGACTCAGGAGGCGCTGGGTGGGCGACAAAGGAATGAGTCCCGGGTTTGGGCTGGAGAATTTGGGCGTCATTATAACTCAGTGTGGGGGGAGCGCAGACCGCGGAGGGCTCGGTTCCCCGCGCTCCTGGGCACAGTCGCCCCCTGCTGCGCTCCCTGCCGCGCCCGGTGGCCTGTGGCTGATGTGTTTGTTTTATGACCCCGCGTTACTGTGCAGCGGGAACAATTGTTTCCAATTTGCCGGGCTGTTTATGGGGGGTGACAAGGGCGTGCGGACAGATGGGCCCGCTCTCGGACACGCCGCGGGGGCAAGAGCGCGGGCTGCGCGGAACCCGAGTGGCGAGTCTGAGCCTTGGCGGCCAGGCGGGCAGCGTCGTCGTCCTGTCTGCAAGGCCTGGCAGCCCCGCGGGCGACTCTCAGGGACGGCGACGACGGTGACCGTGCCTGTCACTGCTGGGACCCCGAATGGATTCAGGCATCTTCGACAACAGTTTTGCTATTTCTGCTTCCACTTTGCGGCTGTTGACGTAGGTCGACACAAAACCTACAAGTACAATTTAAGAAAGGAAGAGATTGTAAGAGTTGGGACATTTCAGCTCAGAATTCGATGCGGTGGCGTCTGCGTCTGGGCGAACCCTAGGACGCAGTCCTTGGACCAACACTGCCACCTGCTGGCCAATTTGAAGAACTGCCACGACCCTCTGGGTTTCGCGGAGATTCCAAGCAAATGCGTACTGAGGCAATGGCTTGTTTTGCTTTCCTGTGAAGCTGCAAGACTCGTTGGACGGAAGACATTTATTTTGTAGACGTTTGTGTAGTTTCCTACCCTGTATATTTATTTTCCTTTAGGAATTGAATCCAGGCCCCGGAGCATGCTAGGCAAGTGCCCTACCACTGAGCTACACTCCAACCCTACCACTTAATTGTTAATCTTTTACATTTAGATAATGAACAAAGTGTTTGCATTCAGAGTGGATCTGTGAGGAAGATAGCTGAGTATTTGTGTTGCTGTTTATAAGTGAGGACACCTGGTATCTCTAGCTCGGTGACCTCAACTCAATGCTTAATTGTACTGCAAGGTGCTACTCCTAAGGCTGGCCCATTAGGGACCACATCAGTTTAGTGGCAATCAAAAAAAAAGGAAGGGTCATTTTATTCTCCCGTGGATGAATATCTGGTGCAGAGTGAGCAGAAGGTTTATAAGTTTGGATTGTCCCATAAAACGCTCCTGTGTGGAAACACCCCAGCGCCCACCCACTGCTGGAATGTCTGATGGACCTCAAGAGACCCAAACCACAACCCAGGCTCTGGCGGGAACAGCTCCTGGAAACACACTCTCTGCTAGAAAATAGAAGCCACCACTGCAAGAGACCGACATTTGGGTTGTCTGGGCTGAAGTTATGAGATCGAGTTGACTGTTGCAGAGAAAAAACAAGATGTGGTTTTGTTTTGTTTTGTTGGTTTTTGAGACAGAGTCTCGCTATATAATTCTGGCTGGCCTTGAACTCACAACAGTCCTCCTGCCTCAGCCTCCTCAGTGCTGGGATTATAAGCATGCACCACCCCGCCCTACAAGATGTGTAATTTTCACAGTTAGAATTAACTTAGGAGAGCTGAAATTAACCGAACCTCAGAAATCTGAACCTTGAGGTCATCAGTGGCATTGGGGCTGTGAGAGAGTCTCCCGTGGTCTTTAATCATGCCAGGGTGGGGTGACACTCAGTATTCAGTGGTCCTGCAGCGGGACGTATTGTGCTGCTGGGAAGCTGCCGCTCTGGCTTTGTGAGAACAACCGCTCTTCTAAAAGTGGAGCTGTTGCAGTGCGTGCTTTCTGTTTACTCTCCAGCTTAGCGTGTTGTCTCTGCTAATGGAGTCACGTTCAGTGGCTCTTCCCTCATTTGTGTGTGCAGGGGAGGAGATGGCACACTTCATGGAAAGGGTAGCTGCAGTCAGATTTGTTCTGTTTGTGGGGCTGTGTCTATGGGGCCATCTTCACGGTCTTCGCAGGTTCACTGGGCTGGAGGTAGCAAGGGCGGGGCAGTGAACTCCTGGCCTGGGAAGAGTCAGCCTTCTTTTTTTTTTTTTTTTTTTTTTTTTTTGTGGGTACCGGGGGGTCAACCTCAGGACCTCGCGCGCCAACAGGCGCCCGTGCCGCTGAGCGATATCACCGGCCCCTTTTCCGTATGTGGGATCCGGGAGTCGAACTCGGGCCCTCGCGCTTGCAAGGCAGGCGCTTATGCCACTGAGCCATCTCACCGGCCCAAGAGTCAGCCTTCTTATCTACCTGCCTGGGGGCGGGAGACACAGGGCAAGTCCTCCGGATGGCCTGCAGGTTTGTGAGCTTGGCACGGAGCAGAGGAAGTAGCACCTCTGGTGCGGCTCTCCTCCAGCACTTCCAGGAGTCTGGGGAAAATGTCACCATGGAAACCAAAGCACTTTCTGTTAAGCTGGATACATCAGTGTGTGCGTAACACCGTACAGTAAGCAAGTGGGTCTCAGTTTACAGAAGAGGAGACAGAGGTTCGGCGAGATGGACAAAGTGTCAGACGTGGGAGCAGCAGGGGGTCTGGTGTGATGTGCGCTGTGTCTCTGATAGAAGGGCCTTAAGGGACGAAGGGATGGGGGGAGAAACCAAAGATCTGGATGAAACCCTTCCTACAAAGTGATTTGCCTTTGCCGACTTTCATACTGACACGTGCCTCGGGGTTTGTAACCTCGGTCAGTGGTTTGTATTTGCACGTCTGACTTTGGGATGAGCTCCGGGACAGGAGTAGCTGGTTAAGGATGAGCATTTGCTCCTGGGGTAGACAAGTGTGGGGCATAGCGAGGCTTTCCAGAGAGTCCCACGGAGGGCGACTGTGAGGGCAGCTCACCCTCCTGTGGTTCCGTCTTATCTCCCCGTGGGGCAGACACTCACGGGTAGATTGCCTGGGTTACAGATGAGTAATGAGTGAAGTTCCACAAATACACCTGGAATTTAAGCCAGGGAACAGCTTGTTTCAGAAACAAGTTTGAAATCTTAAGCAAACACATGTTGATGCTCAGAGTTCGCATCACCACCGCTCGCTCAGGGGCTCTGTCTTCACTGCCCGCTCTCTGTCTTCACTGCCCGCTCAATGCTCCGTGGCTGAGGTCTGTGGGGCTGGACCACCTGGTGGGGCCTGGCAAGGGCCAAGCACCGCCCAGAGCCTGCGCTGCGGACGTGAACACGGGAGCCTCTCCCCTAAGCTCTGCCGGGGAGGCCTCGCTGCAGAAACACAGGATATAAATGTGATAAAATTCAAGAGGGCAAGCTGGTGCTGGAAGCCGCTTTGAAGTCTGCTAAGTGGATTATCAGCGGGAGGCTGATATTTGTATGTACAAACACCGGCCGTTACTGCTAATTGTGGTAAATCAGGCAGCCAGCCTGGCTCTGGGGGCCCCCTGTGCCTGCCACCCTGTGTCCCCGGGCATCAGCCAAGATCCCCAGAAGCCAGCAGCCAGCCTACACTGTGTGAATTGCATTTGGGTTCACAGTCCTGTAATTACATTTCTCCCACGGTAGGGAGCAGAAGAGGAGGAGGAGGGTGATTTCAGTTTGCATTTAGGGGTGCAGGGGGATGGGACAGGGCTGAAACACCGACCTTCCCTTAAGAGACCATGTGGTGGAGTGGAGGGAGTACAGACTTTGTGTTAGAATCCTGGCTTTGCCACTAGCTGTGTGTCTTTTGGGTTATTTGCTAAACTTCTCTGGGCCTCAACCGCTACTTCTTAAAAACAACTATGTCACAGGAATATTCTTAACAAAAATGGCATACACATAAAACTTTGGCTTAGTCAGTGAAAATTTATTATTTTTCTATCTTTCCCTGCCCCTCCCCACAAGAATTCCATCTGTCACTTACTTGTCTTTCTTCCTCCTCCATTTTTGGTTGTCTAACGCTCTGTCTTTTGACTTTTGCAGTTTCCCAGAGCTATGGGGACATCCCAGCAGGCCGTCTTGGTCCTTGGCTGTCTCCTCACAGGTATGTGCTCCTGGCCTCTCAGCTCCTTGTCCCGGGGACCCCGTGCTCTGTGGGTGCATTACCTGTGCTCTGTGCATGTAGTCCAGAAGACCCTGGCAAGAGATTGATTTTCTAGAGTGACCACAAACTTTCATTTCTTGTGCTGTGTCGCATTACTAGTGCACTAGTCTCTATTGTACCATTGTAACAGTTTTGCAAAAGGAGCGCTCTCCAGTGGCAGTTTGAGGACATCTATAATCCCGGCCTTGACACATTAGTTATAACTCAACTTCCTCGCTCCCCCTGCTGGACATGGGCCTCCAGGAGACGTGGATCAGATCAATTCAGAGGTGTTCCAGGGCTGGGGATATAGCTCAGTGGCACAGTGCCTGCCTGGCAAGCATGAGGTCTTGAGTTTGATTCCTGGTGCCAAAACCAGTTATGTTCCAAGGAAACAAAGAGTGGAAAATGCTTGCCCAGGAGCTCCGACCAGCCAGATCATGCCCGCATTAATGAAAGAGGCTTACTTTTCTTGAAAATCCTATTTTTTATTCTTCCCTTGGAATGGAATCTGTAGAGGAGGGTTTGGCCCTTGGGGGACCCTGTTACCTCCTTCTCGTCCTTTGGGGCCACTTGTTTATCAGTCTTTCTGAGTTATCATCCAGATATTTAGGTACTGAAACCAGTGCTTTTCTTGTCTGGGGCGTTAGCTCAGTGTGTAGGTCTCACCCTCATGGGTGTGGTAGAATTAAGCAAGGCCAGAGAGTTAGTACTGTAGTTCTAAACTCCACTGAGTAGAGCTGGGTGTGTGGTGCACACCTGTAATCCCAGCACTGGGAGGCTGAGGCAGGAGGATCGCTGTGAGTTCAAGGCCAGCCTGGGATACATAGCGAGTTCAAGGCCAGCCTCGACTACATAGTGAGACAGTCATGAGGAAAACAGCATCCGCAGAGCAGCGAGGAAGGGGAGCGCAGAGCTGCTCTGTGCTGTGGCCGGCCTGTCGGCTGCCTGCGTTCTCATCCCTCTCTTTAAGTAAGGGAAACTTCCGCAGGGAATGTGTACGATAAAGAGCCCATGTGTGCGTGAGCCCAGGACATCTTGGGGTATTTTATGGTCACACATAAGAGTCTGAAATATGGAATTGGAATCAGACGTCCTCTATCCGTTTGAGTGGCTGGAGGGGTGAAGGGGGGGGCTCGGTAGGGCCATTGAAGCCTTTGGAACACTTGCTGCTCTTAGCAGATGCAGCCGCTACTATAATGGGGGCCTTTCATGGGCACCCAGACTAACGGATTTTGAGATAGAAATGGCCTTTGTCTGCGGGAGCTGCTGCTGTGGCTGTCAGTTCTCTGGGTGAGACCGTCCTTTCTGGCTGCATCCTATTCAGAGCGTGTTTCCTTTGACAGAACTGAGCCTAATCCTCTGCCAGCTTTCATTACCCTCTGTGCTTCCAAATGAAAACGAAAAGGTTGTGCAGCTGAATTCATCCTTTTCTCTGCGATGCTTTGGGGAGAGTGAAGTGAGCTGGAAGTACCCCGTGACTCAAGGAGAGGTCCCCGACGTGGACATCAGAAGCGAGGAAAACAACAGTGGCCTTTTCGTGGCGGTGCTGGAAGTGGCCAACGCCTCAGCAGCCCACACTGGCTGGTACATTTGCTACTACAACCACACTGAGATGGAGGAGGGTGAGGTCGAGGGCAGGCACCTCTACATCTACGTGCCGGGTGAGTTGGATGGGTGCCCCAGACCACTCTACTTCTCATCCTGTTTCTCCTTCTAATTGTATTAAGGTATCTTTTTAAATGAAAAATTCAATATTTATTGGACAAAATTGAAAAGTGGAGAACATGCAATTATTTTTTTTTAAAGACTGTTTCACTATGTAGTTCAGGCTGGCCTTGAACTCAGTATGTAGGCCACCCTGACCTTGAACTTGAGGTGATCCTCCTGCCTCAGCCCACCTAGTACTGGGATTAGAGGCCCGGGCCACCATATCTAGCTTGCTGTTGTTTTTGAGACAGGGTCTTGATATGTTCCATAGGCTGGCCTCAAACTCTTGGGCTCAAAGGATCCTCCTGCCTCAGCCTTCCAGGTAGCTGGGACTACAGGCCTGTGCCACTGTCCTGGGCAGAACATGTGAAATTTAATAAAGTTCATCAGTCATTGTCAAGAAATTCATTGTTAACATTTTAAAACTGCACCAAGTTTTTTTTTTTTTGTGTGTGGGTACTGGGGGTCGACCTCAGGACCTCGCACACCAGCAGGTGCCCACACTGCTGAGGGATATCACCGGTCCTTTTTTCGTATGTGGGTACTAGGAGTTGAACTCAGGACCTCGCACTTGCCAGGCAGGCGCTTATGCTGCTGAGCCATCTCACTGGCCTGCACCAAGTTTTTAAAGTCATCTTTGTTATGGCATGTCCTTTGTGTGGTGCAAAGTATCTGAACTCTACTCATTGCTATTCATTTCAGTCAAGCTCAGCAAATATTTACAGTGTGTTCAACAAATATTTACCTGCCCACTTCTGGAGGCGGCTTGGCATTACTTACAGTTCATTACAACGGTTTTCAAGTAGCCACCGAGTTTTCAGATTCAAAACAGATGTGTGCTTGCTCTTGATGAACTGCAAGGGATTTCTTTGCATCTTTTTAATCAAAATATAGAGGGAAGCTCATGCTAATGTTGCTCTGTGCCGTCTGAGAACCAGATGCCAAGACAGGAGCAAGATGAGATTGGCCAGGCGTGGTGGCACACACCTGTAATCCCAGCACTTGGGAGGCCAAGGCAGGAGGATTGCTGTGAGTTCAAGGCCAGCCTGAACTGCATAGTGAGAGCCCCTCTCAAAAGGACAAAAAAGAAAAGATGGGATTAAGCATGCAGGGGTTTTATTAGGGGCAGGGTCTATGAAAGGAATTGGGGAGGAGCCATGCAGAGATGGGAGGACCATCGGCCTGAATGGTCAGCCATTCTGTTGGGGTGATGAGTGGAACCTCACTTTCGCTCAGTCACTGGCAGGAAGCCTCCCTGGGGAGGGCAGCCTTGGTTGCAATGGGCTTCAGAGCCCCATGGTTGGAAGACTGTGGGGTGCTTTCTCACAGCAGCCGAACTGGTCCCAGGCTTGGCCTTGAGCTTGGGATGGCTTCGCCCTGCTACTGCCCCTCGCTCCACCGAGGTCCTGGTGATGTCTGCATTTGTCCAAGGACGTCTGTTTGAAGAAGGACACTGCTGTTATTTAACCGTTGCTTAGGTAGTACGGGATGCTAAGGAACGTCAGCATTTTGAAAGCATGCTGGCTGACGTGTGAGGGACAGCATTCTGTGTATTTTAATCTGAAATTAATTGGCAGCTTCATTTGCTGAAATCTTTGGTAACAGAATTCAAGGATTTGGAACTCTGAACGCAAATTTGAGTGATGGCAGTCTCAGTATGTTGTTGAGCAAATTAAAGCTGGAGATTTGGTTTTAAAAAAAAGTTCCAGCTCTGGGGAGGCTGAGGCAGGAGGGTCACTTCGAGTTTGAGGCCAGCCTGGGCTACATAGTGAGTTCAAGGGCAGCCTGAACTCCATAGTGAGACCTTGTCTCAAAAAACCAAAAAAGAAAAAACAAAGGACAGGTATTTAGAATGTCACCCCAATTTCACATATACATGCTTCACTTAGCTTCCTTCAGTGGAGTTCTCTAAATGTGGAGGGATTTCTCCCTACTGTGAAGAGAACAGTAGGAGCATGGATTTGTTAAAAATGAATGGGTCCTGAAGCTTTCATCTGCCTAAAATCGTCCAAAAATGTTTTCTGTTCGGTCCCTCTCCCCAGCAGAACACCAGCCAGGCAGCCGTGCCATGGGTGTCCGGCAGGCATCATTTTGTTGGAGGTTAGGGGGAGTCAGGTCCCTTCTCTGCAGCTGGCTCTCAAAACTCTTAGTGCTTCTTACCACGGCAGCTTAGCGGCTTCTTCGGAAAGGAAGATTTCAGGTTACTCAATTATACTTTTTTTTTTTTTTTTTTTTTTTGGTGGTGGGGCCAGGTATCAAAACCAGGGCCTCACTGAAGCTGAGCGTGTGTTCCGCCACTGCGATAAACCCCTGGCTCTAAATCTTACTACTTGACATACTATTTTAACAGATGTCTGTGCTACTTGCCAATGATACTACCTATAAGCACTAGGCGTCTCTAACAGCATTTCATAAAATAAAAATGATTTGTTCTTTGTTGTTTAAATTTGGATTTGGGGGCCGGTGAGATGGCTCAGCGGCGTAAGCGCCTGCCTTGCAAGCGCGAGGGCCCGAGTTCGACTCCCGGAACCCACATACGAAAAAGGGGCCGGTGATATCGCTCAGTGGCACGGGTGCCTGTTGGCGCGCGAGGTCCTGAGGTCGTCCCCCTGGTACCCACCAAAAAAAAAAAAAAAAAAAAAAAAAAATAAATTTGGATTTGGATTCCTGGCTAGCATTTTTATTTATCACCAGCAATTTTTTTTTTATTTTATACAGAAAAAAACAATAAAAACAATGATACAGAATTTCAAAACAAGATAATAGGAAATTAACAATGGTTAACATATTGCATATTGTAATCTTCAATGTAGTTGCTCAGATTACAGGATGTAGGCATGCAAATGATCAAACAATGTAAGCACAAGCCGTTCTTTTCAATGAACTAAAAGAAATTAGTATTATAATTATGTTAGCTATCTTGTGTATATATATATATTTTTTTTTGTTTGTTTGTTTTGTTTTTTTCTTTTCCCTTCCTTCTTTTCTCCTTTCCCCCAGCCCAGTTGTTCTTTCCTTCTGAGCAGTTTCTTTTCCTTTCACAGTATCTATTGTAGATTTTGGATCTTACTTACTTTTTCAGTTTCTTACACTAGGGAGACAATACAATGTTTACATATGTGAGTCTGATTTATTTTACTTATGAGTATGGTCTCTAGTTGCATCCATTTACCTATAAAAGCCTCGAGTTTATCCTTCTTTATAGCTGAGTAGTACTCCATTATATAAAAATACCACATCTCTGTTATCCATTCCTTGGTTGATGGGCATTTGGGTTATTTCCAAGATTTAGCTATTACAAATTGTGCTGCTATAAACATGGGTGCACATATATCGCTGTGGTACAATGTTTTTAATTCTTCTGGGAAAATACCCAGAAGGCGAATAGCTAGGTCGAATGGGACCTCTAATCTTAGTTTTTTGAGGAGTCTCCACACTGATTTCCATGGTGGTTGTACCGGTCTACACTCCCACCAACAGTGGAGAAGGGTTCCTTTTTCCCCACAGCCCCGCCAGCATTTGTTACTGGTTGATTTCTTGATGATAGCCATTCTTTCTGGGGTGAGGTGGAATCTCAGTGTTGTTTTAATTTACATTTCTCTAATGACCAGTGATGCTGAACATTTTTCATATATTTATTTGCCATTTGTATTTCTTCATCTCAGAATTGCGTATTCATCTCAGATGCCCATTTTTGGATTGGGTCTTTGAATTTGGAGGGCTTGATTTTTTTCAGTTCTTTGTATGTTCTAGATAGAAGTCCTTTGTGTGAGGGACAGTTAGTTAAAATTTTTTCCCGCTCTGTGGGTTCTCTTTTCACTCTGTTGGTGATTTCTCTTGCTGTGTAAAAACTTTTTAATAAGATGAGATTCCAGTTGTTGATTCTTTGAAGTACTTCCTGTGCAGTTTGGGTTTTGTTAATGAAGTCTCTGCCTACCCCTACGTCTTCAAGATTTCTACCTACTTTCTCTTTCAATAGATTTAGTATTTCTGTTTTAATATTTAGATCTTTGATCCATTTTGACTTTAGTTTAGTGCATGGTGGTAAACTGATAGTATCAGTCTTCAGCATGTAGAGAGCCAGTTTTTCCAGCACCATTTATTAAAGAGGCTATCTTTCTTCCAGTGAACATATTTGGCCCCTTTGTTGAAGATAAGGTGGCTGAGTGTGTTTGTAGCTGTGTCTGCATCTTCTAATCTGTTTCACTGATCCTCAGGTCATTTTTTTGCCAGTACCATGCTGATTTTGTAACAGTAGCTTTATAGTATAATTTCAAGTCAGGGATTGTGATGCCTCCTTCCTTGCCTTTGTTGTCCAGAATTGCCTTTACTATTCTAGGTCTCTTCTTATTCCAAATGAATTTTAGGATTGTTTTCTCTACATCTGTGAGGTATGCTAATGGTATTTGGATCAGGATTGCATTAAATCTGTATAACAGTTTTGGGAGTATGGCCATTTTCACAGTGTTTGTTCTTCCTATCACTGAGCAAGGGATATCGTTCCATTTTCTATATCCTCTTTGATCTCTTGCTTCAGAGTGCTGTAATTTTCAATATATATATCTTTTATTTCCTTTGTTAGATTGTTTCCAAAGTATTTCATTTTTTTGGATGCTATGGTGAAGGGTGTGGTTTCCCTAATTTCTCTCTCTGTGAGTTTGTTGTTTGTATACAGGAATGCTTTTGATTTTTGAGTGTTGTCTTTGTATCTAGCTATGCTACTGAATTTGGTTATTAATTCTAGGAGTCTTTTGGTGGAGTTTTTGGGGTCTTCTATATAGAGTATCATGTCATCTATGAAAAATGGTAATTTAACTTCTTCCTTTCCTATCCTTATTCCTTTTATTTCTCTCTGTTGTCTAATTACTCTGGCTAATGTTTCCAGAACTATATTGAGTAGGAGTTCGCCAGCTTTTTTTCATGAGGGACAGGCAGTTGAGTATGATTCAGAGTTTAAAGTCGCCTTTTGGCTGTCACGATGACTGACGTTGGTGGGGTGGCCCTCCTGGATATATGAATAAAAGGAAAATTCATAGCTCATGGGAGTAATGCTGGGCTGTGGGTGTAGCCCGGTGACAGAGTGCTTGTCCAGCCTGTGCAAGGCCCTGAGTTCTATCCTTAGTGCACACGTGTGCATGCACACACGCACACACACGTGCACACACACACCAATAAAAGAAAAAATAGAATAATACCGGTGGGATAACTTTTCTGCATACGCATGTAAAAATAAAATTAACGCCTAATAGATTCTTCTTATTTATTTATTTATTTATTTATTTATTTATTTATTTATTTTTTTTTTTGTGGGTACCGGGGGTCGACCTCAGGACCTCGCGTGCCAGCAGGCGCCTGTGTCGCTGAGTGATGTCACCGGCCCTTTTTTTGTATGTGGGTTCCGGGAGTCGAACTCTCAGGACCTCGCGCTTGCCAGGCAGGCGCTTACGCCACTGAGCCATCTCACTGGCCTCTTCTTTTCTTATTTAAACCGCAGACCCGGATGTGGCCTTTTTGCCTCTAGAAATGACAGATTATATAGTCCTCGCAGACAACGATGACTCCGCCGTCATACCCTGTCGCACGACAGATCCCGAGACTCCCGTGACGTTACACAACAGCAAGGGGGTGGTGCCAGCCTCGTACGACAGCAAGCAGGGCTTCAACGGGACCTTCACCATGGGGCCCTACTTCTGTGAGGCCACCGTCCAAGGAAAGACATTCCAGACAATGCTGTTTAACATTGTTACTTTGAAAGGTACTTGTACCCTCTCTGTCCTTCTTTAAATAAAAATAACAAAGTCATCAGATGCAGGTAGGGTTTTTAATTTAATTCTCGTCACTGGTGATGGAAGTTGGAATTCTGGTTTGGGGATTGAGGACCCCACCTTTACCATACATTGTGGCTGACCTCTGTGGCTGTAATAAAACAAAGCTTAGACTCACTAAAGGCTAAAGCTTGCTTACACATGTAAGTTTCATGTTTCATTGGTTGACTTCAAAATACTGTAAGGAATTTTGTCTTACATAAGCCTCTTACTATATGATTCACAATTTACCTGCAGAGACTTTAAAGACAAACACACACCCCAGGTGGCTGGATGCCTAGATTAATTTTAGTAACTTAAGAATTAAGTGGTTTCAATTTTGAGGAAAGGCTGTCACTGTGGACTGTAAATCCCGTCCCTTTGATGTACCGGTTAGCACGAACAGGGAAGTAGGACACGCTGCGGGCCCGGATGGGCACTTCGTGAACAGCAGCAAGAGTCGCCATTTGTCTTTCTGTGAGGGTTAATTTTGTGCCAGGCACTGTGCTGGGTTCGGGAAGGCCCTGGGATAACTGAGCAGCAGAGGGAGGCGAAAGGGAACTGAAGGGACAGGAGCCGGGGGCCTAGAGCGGTGTAGTCAGTAACAACTGGGGGACCGCGTGATTGTGAGTGACGAGTGCAGCCGTCGCTGGCCCCCATGCTCAGGAACGTGGCGTCTGTTTTACTGGAATTTATTTTAATTATTGTTATTTGTAGTTTGGTACTGCAACCACATGCTGAATTCTGTGTAGCAACTTGAGATCAAGACCTCTCCAATATTCCAAATTTTGTCTTGGTCAGACTGGTTTGCAAACTACTATTCAGGGTTGTTTATCTGATTGTTTTTTGAGACAGAGTCTTGCTGTGTAGCCCAAGCTGGCTTGAACTTGGGAACCTCCTGCCTCAGCTTTCTGAGTGCTGGGATTATAGGAATACATACCACACCTGGGTCTTGGGGATTTTTGTTTTGTTTTCCTTTGTTGGTTTTTTTGAGACAGTTTTATCAGTTTTATCAGGGTTTTCTTCTTCTTCTTTTTTTTTTTTTAATGTGGGTACCGGGAGTCAAACTCAGGACCTTGCACTTGCCAGCAGGTGCTTATGCCGCTGAGCTATCTCACCAGCCCTCAGGGTTTTCTTATCAGGGTTTTCTCAGGGCTTTTTTCATCAGGGTTTTTCAGGGTTTTCTTAAACCCAAATCTTACAAGATCCTAACTGTACTATGGATATATAAATCCTTACATATATACATATATATACGTACATATATACATACATATATACATGTATCTCTCTATATCTGTATCTATATATCTATATCTATGTATTTTTATAGCTGCATCACAGATGGATCTAGAAATGGAAGCTCTGAAAACCGTGTATAAGTCAGGGGAAACGATCGAGGTCACCTGCGCCGTCTTTAACAATGAAGTGGTTGACCTTCAGTGGACTTACCCTGGAGTAGTGGTAGGTACCCTCAAGACGCAGGGTGGCGCGCACCCAGAACACCTGTGTTGGAGTCTGTCAGCGACAGCACACGCCTGAGAGTCTCCAGACCTCAGTCTCCCAGCTCTACCATTTTTCATTTATGGTAGGTAGGAAGTTTTTATCCAAACCAAAACACCTGCCATTTGGGTCAGAAAATATAATCAAAGTGCTGCTTTATTTAATTAATTAATTAATCAATTAATTAATAGTTTTGGGACAGGATCTCTCTATGTAGTCCAGGCTGGTCTTGAACTCACTGTGTAGCCCAGGCTGGCCGAGAACTCACAGTGGTCCTCCTGCCTCAGCTTCCTGAGTGCTGGGATTACAGGCGTGTGCCACTATGCCTGGCCAAAGTGTGGTTTATAAGATATTTTTTCCTGATCATACAAGTAATGTAGGTTTATCATTGAAACTTCGTAAAATATAGAGAAACAGAGGAAAGGCAACTTCCCAGAGCATCACACTGTTCAGATTTCTGGAAGATAAATCCTTTAAAAAGTTTTATACATAAATGTTTAGTAATTAATAGATATTATTCTTTAGTACTTTGCCATATGCTTTTCCCTTCACCAGTATAATAAACGTGTCATATGTCACTAAACGTCATTAAGTAGCCTTTTAGATATGTCATTAAATGCCCTTTTATTTATTTTTAAATTTTAAACAATTTTTTAGCAGTACTGGGGTTTGAACTCAGGGCCTTGGGCATGGTAGGCAAGCTGTGTACCAGTAAGCCACATCCTCAGTCCATTGTCCTCTTAAAACATGGTTTTCTGAGGAATTAGCTTTTGTTTTTGAGTTTTTAGACTTTATATTTTAGAGCAGATTTAGGTTTATAGCAAAATCGAGACGTATAGAGATTTCCCATACAGACGCCCTCATAGCGACATCCCCACCTGCTGTCGCCAAGGGGCCGGCACCTCCTGATTACCCAGCACCCAGTGTTCCCAGCAGGGCTTGCTCTCAGGAGCCACCTTTTTAAAAGCCAATTTCCTTCCCCTCTGCTGTAGAAAGGCAAAGGCATCCTGAACCTGCAGGAAATCAGATTTCCGACCATCAAGTTGGTGTACACTTTGACAGTCCCTGAGGCCACAGTGAAAGACAGTGGAGACTATGAGTGCATTGCTCGTCATGCCACCGAGGATGTCAAAGAAGTGAAGAAAGTCACCATTTCTGTGCACGGTACGTTCTGCTTTCTGGAGTCTCAGTCTCCCAAGCTGCTTGGTGTCTGGAGCCGATAATCACTGCGTAACGTAACTCTTCCCTGGGCAGAGAAAGGGTTCGTGGAGATCAAGCCCACCTTTGGCCGCGTGGAGGCTGTCAACCTGCATGAGGTCAGACATTTCGTGGTGGACATACAGGCCTACCCGCCTCCCAGGATCTCCTGGCTGAAGGACAACTTGACTCTGATCGAAAATCTCACTGAGATCACCACTGACGTGGAGAAGATTCTGGAAATAAGGTAGAGAACATGCCTTCCAAGTATGTCTTTTTCCTGCTTCCTCCTTCTCTCCCTCCTTTTTTTTTTTGCTTTTTCGAGACAGGGTCTTAAAGGGTCTTAAGACCCCTACAGAGCGCTGATGGGACCAGGATGGGGTGGGCTCCCGCTCAATCCCCAGGCTTTCTGCTGACATGAAATGAAGGTGCACACAAGGTGGGCAGCTTGCCAACCAGGAACTTTGCTGGCGCTGTGAAGCCAAAATGGAACAGGGTGATCCTGGCTCAGCTAACACTCCAGACGAGATTGAACGTGATCTCCAGGCTATCATTGATAGCAGCGATGAGCCACGCTTGCCAGCGGGTGGTTCTGGAAAGCTGCCTGTTACCATGATTCAAGAATCCTTCAGCACATGTAAATTTTTTTTAGCTCTTAATAATTGTGGGCCAGGAAACACAAGGATGAGCGCGGTGAATGGGGTATCCAGTTTCATGGAGCTTGAAACCAGGGGACCCACTGCTTTCTTGGCCGAACAAGTATGGACCACAGAGGCTCATTTGGGCATCAGCAGCCAGCTGCGTCTAAGGGGCTGTAAGGGATCCAGTGCTGAAGCAAAGCCACGGGTGTAACAGGAAAAACCAGCCCAGCCTGCTCTTCCGCAGGCCCAGCTGCTGCAGCATTTGCCCAGTGCTTTGGGCCTATGCCGTGCTTTCCTACCTATAATCTCATTTAACAGATTCCCAGAATGACTGTGCTGTGCAGTTACACCTTTCTAAACAGAAGGAAACCAAGGCGTGGAGAATTTCAGTAATGTCCAGGTTCTTCATACTTCACGATCAGTGCTTAGCTTCACCGTTCTAGTTGCTTTGCATGTTGTGATTTTGGTGGTGGCTAGATAAACCACCCCGCCTTGAATCTGCTGTGTACCCTGGGGTGGCCTTGAACTGGCGGTCGTGCTGCCTCAGCCTCCTGAGTGCTGGGAGTACAGGCATATACTACTATGCCTGGTAACTGTGATGCTTTATAAAAGAGTCAAATGGAAAAATATTTTATACATATACAATGCCAAATATCATGTGTAATACACATAAATCTTTTGGGGGGGAACTTCCTTTTATGAAGGTGTGAAGAAGTTATTTGTTCTAACTTTCATTTTGAGTTGATGATAGAATCCCATGTTTCAAAAACACGAAGTGGCGGTGTTGTAATGAGCTACATTCTACTCCCTTCCCATCTGTCCAGTTACCCCTCCACTCCTCGTTAGTTTCGTTAGGTTCTTGTGAAACCTTCCAGAGTTTCTCTAAGCAAATGTAGACGAGCACCAACGCTGAGTCCCGGGCTGCCATCCATCAGTGGGTGGGCAGCATCTTCATTCTGTTCTCCAAGTGTTCCACGGTTTGGCTGAATCATCCGAATGATGGATATTGGGGGGGGTATATTTTTAGAGGGTAAAAATCAAAGATTTTGTTTTTGTTTTTGTTGTTCTTTGAGACAGGGCCTCACTATGCAGTCCAGGCTGGTCTTGAATTCACTATGTAGTCCAGGTTGACCTTTAACTTGCAGCAATTGTCCTGTGTCAGCCTCCTGTGTGCTGGGACTGCAGGTGTGCACCACACCCAGCTTTGAGAATCACGGCTCTGATTCAGACATTTAGCATGTGGAAACTGTTGAGAATTCCAGAAAAGAGCTGAAGCGGACAAGAAATTACAAAAACGAAATTTAATTTGAAGACAGTAGTTGCTTAAACAACTGGAATTTAGACGAGCTATTGCTGTTTGAAACAAAGCCTGTTTCTTTTAAGGTATCGAAGCAAATTGAAGCTGATCCGCGCTAAGGAAGAAGACAGTGGCCATTATACCATTGTAGCTCAAAATGAAGACGACGTGAAGAGCTACACGTTTGAACTGTTAACTCGAGGTGTGTCATGCGGTGGAAAGGCGGGGCGAGCTCCGAGAACACCTGTCTCCCACGGAGCGTGGTGCTTCTCTCTGAGGGTAGGGTGGGAAAGCAACGCTTCAGAGCAGAAGCAGGGACAGGAGGTGTCACATGTAGGGATAGCTTTGTCACACTTAGGACACTTACTGCTGCCTTTTTCTGAGCTCCCCTGGTAGGCTTGGCACAATGGTCCCTGTCAAAGCTGACTGAGAACCGAGGTTCAGTCCCTGTCCATCAAGCACCTCCGTGTGCTGGGTGCAATCTTAGGGGGGCTGTTTGGATCCTTGCAGTAGATTTGTGATATAGGCATTAGTCATACTGACCACAGATTTTTAAAAATCCTTAAAACTTAGTAAACTCCCGCACATGCACTTGGGTAAATCCTGCTTTAAATTATACTTCTGCTGAATCCATTAGTGGAATTCCAAGCCTCCTTTCCTTTCAAGCCAAATGACCACGGACACTTTTTACATTCCTCATGCCAGATTTAGAACATCACAGGCACAAATCCCCAAACACTGAACATGCACATGCTCTTAACTGGTGGCCGTGTCTAAGGTGGAAGGTGACTCAGACAGCTGGGTTCCGCCCCTTCTCGTGTGGTTCCAGTGACACATGGACAGCTTCTGAGCTCACAGGCCATTTGGAAGCCCCCACAGTTCTGCGACATGAACTTTTCAATGCTGACTTCTTCCACCTCCTGCAGTTCCCTCATCCATCCTGGACCTGGTTGACGACCACCATGGCTCCGGCGGGGGACAGACTGTGAGGTGCACAGCGGAAGGCCTCCCTCTTCCTGACATCGAGTGGATGATCTGCAGGGACATTAAGAGGTACGAAAACTGATACTCCCTATTGCTTTGTGCTCAGAATGTTTTCACCTGGACAGGAAGGACCTCAAATGCATTTTATTGCTTTGGCTGGCTCTTTTTTGTCTTTGTGATTCTTCTTTGTCCTCGGGCTATAAGCACAAGGCTTTTATCAGATCCTCAAAGGGTCTCTAATATGAAAAAAAGATGAGTCTTAAGAACCGTGGTCCTGGGGCCGGTAAGATGGCTCAGCGGTGTAACACCTGCCTGGCAAGTGCGAGGGCCCGAGTTCGACTCCTGGAACCCACATACGAAAAAAGGGCTGGTGATATCGCTCAGCGGCACGGGCACCTGCTGGCGTGCGAGGTCCTGAGGTCGACCCCCGGTACCCACAGAAAAAAAAAAAGAACCATGGTCCTATGAAGATTTGTACTACCCTGGCTCATATTTTTACCTCACATTTCTTCTTCGGTGAACTTGCCTGGCTACGCTGGCATGTAAACATAAATGAAAATAGCACCCATGTGACTTCTTGCTCCTGCACTCCCCTCACTGCTGTTTGACGGGAGTTAACTACCACTTCCCCTTTGCTCCCCAGCTCCTCAGGCTTTTGTGGTGGGGAGTACTGCAGATTGAACTCAGGTCCTTTGCACTGAGCCACACCCTCAGCCCTTTTTGTTCTGAGACAGGGTCTGATAAGCTGCACAGGCTGGGCCTGAACCTGGGATTACAGGTGTGTGCCGCTGCCTGGCCTCCTCCATCTTACGCAGGCTTTTCCCCCGAAGCTGAGACTCCTACTCCCCACTTCTGTGAGGGCTAAGGGGTGACTTGGATTCTGGCTGTAGCTCAGATCTAGGTCTTATTGCTCGGTTCTGAGGATTACCCAACCTTAGTGACATCTTCAGGCTCTTCCGGTGTGTGTGGTGAGAAGGGGCAGCCAGGCCTTTTTGAAAGGGTTGGAAATTGGGATTGTTAAATATGCTTAATGTTAAACTGCTCAGTTTGCTCATGGGTTCAAGGTTTAGGATCCGTAGACTATTTTATTGAACATGTTTATGTCTGCCTCCTTCCCAAACAGTTAACTTCCAGCGATCTTCGGGCAGGTTATTTCTGCTCGAGCGTGTGCAAATGTGTTCTAATGTTAATACACACAGCCTGTAGCACCCGCCCCCAGGTACAGTCAAGATCAGAAGTGCAGACAAGATCACTGTTCTGCTCACACTGCGACTCCCATTAATTGGAGCTGCCTTTGTGTCATTTTTCTCTCTAGATGTAATAATGAAACTTCATGGACAGTTCTGGCCAACAATGTGTCAGATATCATCACAGAGACACATTCCCAGGGCAGGAGCATTGTGGAGGGCCGAGTGACATTCGCCAAGGTGGAGGAGACCACTGCAGTTCGATGCGTGGCCAAGAATCTCCTTGGGTCTGCAAACCGGGAGCTGAAGCTGGTGGTTCCCAGTAAGTCGCTCAATGGTCATGACGGCAGCAGGTCATCAGCGGAGCCCTGTCTTCCTCAGAGGGAGTGTGGAACCCAGATCGGGTGGTGTAGGAATGAAGGCAGAAATTCAGCTATGAAAGTACCAAAAGGGCTTTCCTGGGCATCAGGGCCTTTCTTTTAGATTCATATACAAAGCTGCATCTTGCAGAGTGCCCTGGCCATTTGTTTATCTAATGGTGCAGCTGCGCAGTCTTTTTAAGCCTGAGCATCAGGGTGAAGAAAGAGGCAGAAGGATCTCCTGTCTCATTGCTCTTTACAACAGTGGAGACGGGTTGAATTCTTTAAAACAAAAAAGGTTGAATGAGGGCAAAAGCAATTGGAGCAAAATGCAACTTTTCAACTTATACTTTATAATAAAGCTTAGAAAGTAGAGGTTTCTACACATATAGTAGCTCTCAATCTCATTTATCAGTGTTATTCCTAATCAGATGCTGTCTGAAAGGTTATTCTTGAAGCATCTTTGGACAAAGTGCAAAGATTGAGTTTTGCCC
This sequence comes from Erethizon dorsatum, assembly GCA_028451465.1. Taxonomy (NCBI): domain Eukaryota; kingdom Metazoa; phylum Chordata; class Mammalia; order Rodentia; family Erethizontidae; genus Erethizon; species Erethizon dorsatum. Next base: position 58,641,655 of record CM051836.1, on the reverse strand, counting down.
ATTGCTCTTTCAAAGGAAGAATTGGTGTAGTTTCATGGGTACAGATATTTGGGAGATGGCTTCATTCACCCCTAAAATGGCCCAGAGAGGCAGTGAGAGATTCTGACCAGGCACAGCCACCAACTTCCTGTTTCCCCAGTATCTGGAGGAAATTCCCCACTGTGTCTCTCTCTTTGTCTTCTAGCCCTGCATTCTGAGCTCACGGTGGCAGCTGCAGTGCTGGTGTTGTTGGTGATTGTGATCATCTCACTGATTGTCCTGGTGGTCATTTGGAAGCAGGTGGGTATTTTCTCAAAGCACTGAAGTATTTGAACCCAGTAAGAATGAGATCTGCAGCTTAGGGCAGCTCTCAGCACAGAGAAGGGGTCAGTGATGACAAGTGGGATGAATGGTGTTGGATGCCCCTGTATTCAGTCACTTTGTTGCTGTGGTGAAGTTCTGGTGCTGGGGACTGAGACAACTCACCAGTTACCTGTGCTGCTCATTTATAGAAACCGAGATATGAAATTCGCTGGAGGGTCATTGAATCAATCAGCCCTGATGGACATGAATATATTTATGTGGACCCGATGCAACTGCCTTATGACTCGAGATGGGAATTTCCAAGAGATGGATTAGTGCTTGGTAAGCTCCCATGAGGATGACTTCCCCAGACTCTCTTCTCACCTGTGCACCACTTGCTATTTATAGGCCCGGGACAGAGTCAGTGTTCTGAGTTTTGCCTAGTAAGAACCAAACAATAGAAATTTGCTTGCAGAAACGTACTTCCATCTTGAAAATTGTTAACTGGGGCTGGGGGTGTAGCTCAGTGGTAAAGTGCTTACCTTACATATATAAGGCTCTGAGTTTGGTCCCTGGCACTGAAAAAACAAAATAAAGGCAATCGTATCACTGCACTGGTTTTTAAAATCTCAGGGAGAGGCCTGGCAAAGATACTCACCAGAATGATTTTGCTTTGGAAATGACACAAATTGGAAATGAAATGAATTTCTCTGAGTAAAAAGAGCTAGAAGAGGAGTGAAGGAGGACAGCTACAAAGTGTACTTTGTTCCAGCTCATTCTGAGGGTGCATAAGATGCTTCTTTATGTATACGAAATAAAGGATATAAGACTATATGTACAATACAAAGCGAAGCATGTAAATGTAGGAAGCCAACTGTCACAGATTTCAGAGTCTCAATCCTGGGCTGAGACTAAGTATATGAAGTCCAAAGGAGTTCTGGTGTTGTTGTGTTGCGCTGGGTTGTGGTTTGTTTTGAATCACATTTTGAATGAATGAAAACAAGACAAAAACAAATGAAAGAGCTAGAGATTATGTCACAATGAATAATCTAGACAAATACAGTTTTTAATTATCCCGCTGGTCTCATTCCAAAATACAGCAGAGTTTGGGTTTTAGAGAGTTGCTTACACTAAAATCAAACAAGGTCCCTTCACTGCTCCCAATTTCAAATGCTTATACCTAAGCTTCCTTTACTATATTTTCACCATGTTTCCCAAAAAAGGATGAGGAGCTTAAGGAAGTTAAAAAGTAATAAAATATGGGAGAGAGAGGAAGAGCAAAATCCCTGTTATGGTTTATATTATCTAGATGTCCCCCCAGAGCTTCATGTGATTATAGGCGGGGCTTTTGGGAGTTGACTGGATCATGGAGATGTAATACTTATCAGTGGACTAATCTACCGATGAGTTAGGTGAAGCCTGGTCTAGGTGAAGCCTGGTGGGAGGAGGGTCACTGGGGATGTGACCTAGAAGGGTCTATCTCCCTTTCTCCTCCCTTGATTGCTCTCTGCTTCCTGCCCACCATGTCATGAGCAATTCTCCTCTGTCATGCCCCTGTGCCGTGCCCCTCTGCCATACCACCCTGCCTTGGAGCCAGCTGACTATGCAATAAAACTTGTACAAACTGTAACCCAAAATAAACCTCTCCTCCTTTTGGTTGTGAGTATTGGATACTGTGTCCTAGTGATGAGGAAAGTATCTAAGACAGATTTTGGTACTGGATAAGTGGGGTCATTGCTGTGACTACCTGACCATGTGTTTTAGAGGCCTCTGAAAGTGGTTCTCAGGAGATAATGGGCTAGAGAAGCAACAATAAAATGCTGTAAGCCGAGCTTGATGGGAGGCTGTAGTCAAGCTGAGAAGACCAGAGTGTCGCCAGTAATACAGCTGGTAAGGGCCAGGCTTAAGAGGTTTGAGTTGGGAAAAAAGACTCCATTGGCAGTTGGACTCCAGGCCATGTGTGTTATGCTGTGCCAGAAAATTTGTCTGCGTTTTCTTCATGTCTGGAAACATTGCAGGAGACTGAGATTAAGGGCACTGGAATAATTAACCTGGCAGAGGAAATTTCATGGCAGCCTAACATTCAGGCTGTTGCTTGGGTACTGTTTGGAGCTTTTAGCCAGCTCTACACTGCAAATCAAGAGCAAATAGCCCAGCTGAATGTTTTTGAAAGAGTTCTGAGTTTGGCCAAAAAGGACGGGCCAGTAAGGTTGGGACCTGCAAAGATGGAGTAGAAGAGAGCTTGGTTGATGAGAACATTAAAAAGAAGTCAAGTACTTTACAACAGGACCATAGAAAAGGTGGCTTGATGACATCACTGGAACCAACAGGACCCCACTCTTTGAAGGTTCAAAGTTGCAAAAATAAAATGCTTTGTTTGAAGAAGAGAGCCTGAGGCCACTGAGCTGAAGAAAGAGAAGGCAACCTATGGAATTGATTACCCTGGATTCAGTTCACCATACTCAACCATCCAGGCACATGAGGCCTCTTTCATCACCTGCAAGATGCAAAAGGACCTGGCTACTGCTCACGCTGATGGCAGACCTTAGCATTTCCCACCTGGTGCTGATTTTATGGGCATGCAGAATGCAAGAAAGTGGAGTCGGGGAAGCTTCCACCCAGATTTCAGAAGGCCTGGGGAGGCCAGGCAGTGTGCCTGTGACACGACAGTGTATGAAGCTGTGAGAATGGAGCTGAAAGTGCAGTGGAAAGCCCAGAAAGTTGGAGAAGCCAGGGATGTGGAACATCTGAGAAAACTAACAAGGAGTGAGCATATCCAAGAGAGAAGCCATGAGGACTGTCACGAGGGCAGCGCCATAGTGTTGGGGCTGTCCCAGCAGTTGTTATCTTACCACATCTTACCCTGGCTGCTGGACACGAAGCTATAGGACGTAGCCCTTTGTTAGTAAGGTTACATTTCTTGAAAAGGAGCGTAAGGTGGGAACATTAAAATTTGTTAAAGTAACTAGCAGACAAGAGTGACTTAAATAGTGGTCCATATTATATCTGCTGGAAGAATTGTGCAGAAGGAATTGTAATTCCACTTCTCAAAAACTGCAAACAGATTTTACAGAAAAATATAAGAAAATTTCCTAAATAAGACAGAGGCTTGATGGAAGTTTTCTAGCTGGAGTCAAGACATTGGACCAAGGGATTATGGATCATAACACTGCCAGATTTTATGCTTGAAGTATATCGGGGTAGGGATCTTGAATGTTACAATTGGGATGTTAAGGTCAATGTCAGTTCTATAGGGGCTCCTGAATCTAGGTGCAGAGAGAGCAGCAGTGGGCCAGGAGTAGAGCTCAGTAGCAGAGCACTTGTGTAGCATGCACAAGGCCCTGGCTTTGGTCCCTAACATACAGAGAGAGAATGCAGGGGAGGAGAGGGATATAGATCATTTCAAAATCAGGGAATTGAGTGAAACTGCAATTTACATCATGTGATGCTGCCCAAGATCCCTTCCCCCACTGTTTTCTTATTTATTGGTACTTAACAGTCACTCCAAAATATAATGGCTTAAGAGGAGCAGTTTATTGCTTATAATTCTATAAGTGACTGCTGCACCCAGCTAAATAATTCTTCCACACCATAGGATGTTAGTCAAGGGGTTATCTGAGGGTTCAACTGGGTTGGAACATCCAAAATGACCACTCACATGTCTGATGCCTCGTGGGTCCCACTGAGAAGCCAGGCTCAGCGGGGTGCTGAAATGACTGAATTTCTCTCTGTCTCTGTCTCTGTCTCTGTCTCAGGACCACCTCCTCTATGATTGGCCTTTTTTCTTGGCCTTCCTATGACCTCTCTACATGGCCTCCTCTAGATTTCTTACATGATATTTCAGACTACAACAAGTGAAAAAGAAGAGCCTTCTAGCTGGGCATGGTGGTGGATGCCTGTACTCCCAGCACTTGGGAGGGTGAGGCAGGAGGATTGCTGTGAGTTCGAGGCCAGCCTGGGCTACATAGTGAGTTCAAGTCTAGCCTCAACTACATAGGGAGATCTTGTCTCAAAAAAGGAACCAAAAAACCAAACCAAACCAAACAAAAAAAACTTCTAAGCATTCTTAACTACCAGGAAAATAAAATATCAATAAAATAAAGTATTAAATTAAAATATTTATTTAGTGTTTATAATAAACATCAGCATTTTCAATATCAGTTGTTTTTTGTTTACTAAAAAAACCCCAGCATAAATAAATTCCTATATGAGTGAGCTACAATGAAAATAAAAATAAAAATCTACAACAAAAATAATCTTTACTTCAATTATGACACCTAAGGCAGTCTTCACACTTAAAAACAGCATGTTCCATACACAAGTATCGCTTATAGCGATAGCACATGTGTTTTGTTTTCCTGTCTTTTTTTGTAGGACATACTTGACATCTCACTGGTCTTGCTATTTTGTTAGGAAGGTCTTGAGATGACTCGCCTGTCTGTTCACTGGTCTGCTCAAGAATTCTTTTGTGGAGTCCTACGGGCAGATACATCTTGTTCTTCCTCTGTGGTAATTGATATTTTATCAATTCCAGTCCCAATTTGTCCATTACAAACAATTTCCAACATTGAATTGCAGTGTTGTCATTCTCCTATAGGTTTCACTCCTGGCAAGAACCTAGTAACATTTTCCTGCCTACTTCTAACATGACCATTTTGTAGCATTTTGATTAGTCAAATGTTTATTTGCATTATTGTTTTGTTTCTCATCTGAATCAGGGTCTTCATTCTCAACTTCTCTGTCATTTCTTGCTCCATCTCACAGTCACAACTTCTTTGGCTTCTATGAGCCATGTCATAAAAGTAATCTGTAAAGCAGTTTGCATCTTGTCTCACATAGTAACTTTGTCTACTAGGAAGTTCACCATGGGCTCTGCAGACCTGCCTTCAAGATCCCGTTACAAGGCAGGAGCGGAAGGGCACATGCCTAGAATCTCAGCTATTTGGAAGGCTGAGGCAAGAGATTTGCAAGTTCAAGGCCAGCCTAGGCAACTCAGAGTCTATCTCAGAATAAAAGGGGTTGGGGATGTAGCTCAGTGGTTAAGAGGAGAGAGGAGGTAGTCTCTACCCTAAAAAAGATTTGCAAAACAATAGTTTACTTTCTCTAACATTTCCCCCCACCCCCTTCCTCTTGACAAAAGCACCCTTGGGGGAGACACCATGTGCAGTTCTGGAAAGAAGACAGTCTTTAGGTAGAGACAGACCCAGCTAGAGCACTTATTTTTTATATGGCTATGGGCAAGTCATATGCTGTCTGAGGCCCAGTTTTCTCATCCATAAAACTGGAATGATATTCAACTCTCAGGGTAGTGCTGGGCCCTTAAGCACTTAGTAATGGTAGTGATTATCCTAACTGGGTGCTCAGCCCAAGCTCTCAGCCAGATTCTCCTCTGTGGAGCAGCCAGGAACTGTATCTGCAAAAGGATCAAATAAACAGAACTATGGACGTGGAGATGGAATCACACAGTGTATCCTCTTTTTTCGTAAGCCTTCTTTCATTCAGTACAATATTTTGAAATTTATCTATGTCTTAGGTGTATCAGTAGTGGGTAAATTCTATTATATAAATACATCACGGTGTATTCAGTCCTTTTGTTGGTGGACATCTCTGCTGTTCCCAGTTCTTGCCTATCATAAATATGGCTGCTGAGAATTTTCTAGAACGAGTCTTTGTCAGGTCTACAGTCCTCTGCTCTACAGCTGAACTGTTTTTGTAGGGGTGTATGCCTTTATTTCTCTCAAATTTTTATCTAGGGGTGGAATTGCCAGGTTGTCAGAACTGTATAGTACATCACTGGTGGCCGAATTACCTACTGAATCACTTTCAACCTCCTCCCAAAGTTGTAAAAGTGTGTTTTCATGTGACATTGTACTGAGTTGGACTAATTCTACAAAAAAAATCAAAACAAAACATTTAAAAAAACCAATTATAAGTGCACAAAAATGTAATGTGGAGCATAAGATGGGTACAACTCACCCGTTGATAATTTGTCACATGTGTCACACAAGTGGGCGAACACAAAGATCACTTCCTGTATTCACCTGTGCAGCTACTGTGATGCACAGCTGACTAACACAATGCAAAAGTAAATTGTCTCATTGTAAAATTATGATCTGGGTGTATTTCATACAACATTACTCATGACTGTTTGCCTTGCTGGATTTTGGTCTTGCTTTGGTCCCATCCCTTTTTATCCTCCTATTTCCCTCTTTTGGAATGGGACTGTTTACGCCGTGCCTTTGTATGTCAGAAGTGTTTAACTTTTTAAAAAAAAATTTTTTTTATTTTTATTTTTATTTTTACAGGGTCTTACAGGTAAGAGTTTACCTTAAATCTCAGAGGAGACTTTGGACTTGGTCTTTTCAGCAATGCTGGAATGATTAGGACTTTTTGGCAACTCTTAGAGATGGACTAAATGCATTTTGCATTGAGCAATGAGCATGAGTCTTTTGGGGGCCAGGTGAAGGATGTTATGGTTTATATCTAGCTGTCCCTCAAAGCCCCATGTGATCGTAGTTGGGGCTTTTGGGAGATGAATGGATCATGGGGGTGTAATACTCATGAGGGTATAACACTGGTTAGTTCATCAGACTAACCATTGATGAATTTGTAGCTAAATGTGATGTTGGGAGGTGGAGCTCAGTCAAAGGAGTGGGTCACTGGGGGGTGTAGCCTGGAAGGCTCTATCTCCCTCCCTCCTCCCATGAGCTTGCTTTCTGCTGCTATGCCATGGGCCACTTCTCCATTGTTCTCTCTGCCATGCTGCCTTGCCTTGGAGCCAGCTAACTATGGACAACCTGCACAAACTTCGAGCCAAAATAAACCTCTCCTCCTTTTAGTTGTGTGTATTGGGTATTGTATCCCAGTGACGTGGAAAGTAACTAAGCCAACCCCTACTATGCCAACGGCCTTGCCCTGTCTCTCTGCTCCTGAGGCATACCAGGTAGCTGGTAAAGCAGTACCTTTCCAGGTGTGATTTCCAGTGGTGCAGACAGGTAGGAAGGGCAGTGCTTACTCTTCATGTCTTTCATGAGCAGAGTCCTCCCATGGCTGGGCTGTCCATGGCACCCTGGAAATGTCCCTCATCGATCTTTAAGGGTGGTGACAATGGCTTTCTCTTTGTCTCTCTCAATGTGCAGCAAAAGCCTGTACTCCAGGTGTGTTTTGCCTCTGCTGTCATGACCTTCCTAGCAAATAAGCAGCAATGAGCTCAGCCCGAGGCTTTTTCCTTGAGTGCTCCTTGGGTTCAATGAAATTTGGAATGCTGAAGTATTTCCAGTGGTTAAAGATTTATTGATGCAAACGATGCCTCTGTTTTCATGTGGCATATAGAAGGGTAGAGAACCAGGGGGCTTGGGTGGGAGCCATGGGTGGCAAGTGGAGAGGATCCTGGGGCCTGGCCAGCACCGAGCTGGCAGCTAGAGTGTTCACACCAAGCCTGCACCCTCCTCTCTCCCATCTGTGTTTTCCTTTCTGTCACAAATGTTATTTGACAAAAGCAATTATACTAATTTCCTTTCCTATGAGATCAATTCTTTTTCTGACATGATGGCTGTTAGGAATAATTAGGCTTACTCCATACAGGAAAAACACCCACCCAGCCATACACTGGGCATGCTGGCCTGGAAGCTGCGGCGACAGTGGGACTGGGAGCTGGCGTGCGTTGATGGCTCTCCTTGCCCACAGGTCGCATCCTGGGATCCGGCGCCTTTGGGAAAGTGGTGGAGGGAACAGCATACGGGCTCAGTCGCTCCCAGCCTGTTATGAAGGTGGCCGTGAAGATGCTCAAACGTAAGCGCTGCCTGTGGGGGTGCTTTGAACTTGGAGATGCTAAGGGAATTGCTCAGAATCATGAAGCGCAAAGCTTATAAATAGCAAATTTAGGATTAGATCCTGGTTCTTTTGACTCTAGTTTTTACGTGTGTTTAGACCTTTTTGTCAGGTTTGTTTTGATTCCTCTTGCCACTCATTCATACGTTGGAAAATCAGGAGTTATCTCTAGTGACCTCTTTTTGCCCCGAAGACTGGGAAGTAGTCATTAGAGTCTGTGTGGACCACATGGACCATCTGCTCCTCTTTTAGACTCTTGGTAAATAAAATGATATCGAATCGCAGAATTAGCCACGGTGCCAGCTTTTATGGAGAACGAGAAGTAGACAGTTCGGCTGCACTGACACACAATTCATTTCTCCCACAGCCACAGCCAGATCCAGTGAAAAGCAAGCTCTCATGTCGGAACTGAAGATAATGACTCACCTGGGGCCACATTTGAACATTGTGAACTTGCTGGGAGCCTGTACCAAGTCAGGTAGGCTCCCCAACCTGGGAGGGAGGTTGTGAACACAACACTTGTGGCTGTGCAAACTGTTGAAGGAGGCGCAGATCCGCCCTCTCCACGCCCAAACACACCACTGAATACGAATCTCCTGCAGAGACCACTGGTCCCACTGAATGATGGAAGGCAATTGTTTTTGAGCAATACCTCTTGCTGGTGCAAGCATAACAATTCATAGAGCAGGGCATGGTGGCACATGTCTGGAATCCTGGCACTCTGGGAGGCTGAGGCAGGAGGATCACTAATTCCACCCCAGCCTGGGCAACTTAGTGAGACCCTGTTTCAAAAATCTAATTAAAACGAATTCATGACTTTGTGTTCTTCATTTTCATACCCATCTTCTAACTGATTTTGGTTTCCACAGGCCCCATTTACATCATCACTGAATACTGCTTCTATGGGGATTTGGTCAACTATTTGCATAAGAATAGAGATAGCTTCCTGAGCCGACACCCAGAGAAGCCCAAGAAAGAGCTGGACATCTTTGGATTGAACCCTGCAGATGAAAGCACAAGGAGGTGAGTGTGAAAAGACATTGCTGTGTTGTTATTTTATGAGCCTCACAAATAGGGGGGACCTATGTCCCGATAGATTCCACGCCGGCACATTCAGTACTTGAGGTAGCAGACAGAGTCCAGCTAGCCTGCCTGGTCTTCATGGCAGTGCCGATGGATCGTGGTGGCTGCAGGTGGTTTGTACCAGGATGTCATGTGGGAAAGGCTTGCTGTTAGGTTCAGTCATTCTGGGCACCATTCTGCTGTTTATGTGTAACCCACTCAGGAAGTGTAAGATGCGGGTCCACTTGTTTTTTGTTTGTTTTATTTTGTTCTGTTTGAGACAGGGTCTCACTGTGTAGTGCAGGCTGGCCTTAAACTCACTTATGTAGCCCAGGCTGGCCTTGAACTCATGGCGATCCTCCTGCCTCAGCCTCCCGAGTGCTGGGATTACAGGTATGCACCACCACGCCCGGCTGATGCGGGTCCACTTGTAAGAAATTGTCTGAGGATCTCTAAGCTTGAGCTACTTGTCCTTGATGAACATAGGCTAGTAAATCAAGCCAGTGGTAGTGGTCCACCCACAGAAGCCTATGGGTAGAGATCTCTGTAGACGTGAAGTTCTGTAAGGTCAGAAAGTACAATGAATTGGTATAAATCCCTTAATGGACACCAAATGTGTGCCATATTGATGGAGTAGCAGGAATCATCTGCCCAGGCCACATGGCCACAATGGTTCAGGTTCATGGCTTATGAATTGAGAAACAGAGGAAGAATATAATGACAATGTCATGAATTTTTCAAATTTTTAATGTAGTAGACATAACATTTTCTAAGTTGATGGGAACATATTCCCCTGTCTGACTGTGGCTGTTCAGGATGTCCGCCCCTTGATAAAGATGAATAGAGGAGTGGTAAAAATATGGAAGAAGAATCATGGCAGCTGACATTCGTGGAGCCCAGATATTCTCAAAGCCTTTCCCATCTTTGTAGATGGGGTTCATCCCGCATCTTCCTTCTTAGGATGCTGAATTTGAGGTGACTTGTGTATTTGTGTGGTTGTGTGATTGATGCGCCCTGCTTTGGCCACCCCACGTGAGGGGCGCACTATGGTTTTGCTTTTGTTCACTCCAGAGTTCCCTGTGCTTGCCTCAGTACCTGGTACATTGTGAGTCCCCAGATCGTCATCTGCTGTGCCCCCTACTCAGTGACTACTCCAGAGGTCACCCTGGGTAAAATCTCCTTCTGTGTTTTTACAGCTATGTGATTTTATCTTTCGAAAACAATGGCGACTATATGGACATGAAGCAGGCTGATGCCACACAGTACGTCCCCATGCTGGAAAGGAAAGAGGTTTCTAAATACTCGGATATCCAGCGATCGCTGTACGATCGTCCCGCCTCATATAAGAAGAAATCTATGCTAGGTAAAAGTGTCTGTACTCGCTGTGCGCATTGTGATCTCCCAGTGGTTTAACGTGATACTGAAGATACTGGGAGGAAGGTGACAGGGATGATGAGTAGACCTGCCAGGCCACACGGTCCCTAAATGCGGGTCTGCTCACCCCGGTCTGTGACACGCTGTTACAAGTCTGTACCCTGTGAATTAAAAAGAATAAAGACAGACTTAATGTAGTGAATTTCTCAAACTTTACGTGTAATAGCTTTAAGGAATAATTTATTCTGATATGGTGGCCTTCCTTTTTTGTTAACGTGTTTCTTAAAACAATATTTTAACATTTATTTCTTTTTCATTGTTGGGGATCAAACCCAGGTCCTTGCATATGATAGGCTAATGCTCTATAAAATAGCATTAAATGGCATCCAGAGCTCCACTCTCTTTTTCTTTAAATGAAAGCATGGTGATAATTTTTTTTAAATGCCTTTATTTGGAAAAAAATTAAAAGTTGGTAATCTTACATTGTTTCCTCGTAGTGGTTCTTTTTTTTTCTTAAGTTATAAGACTTTGATATCTGTGAGTTCATTAACCCTTGGTTTTAGCTTTCCTAACTTCTAATTTGTGGTAGAAACTGGAAAATAGACAATTTGAGGTTATATTTTCTGACAGGTGTTTCTATTGACTGTCGTTAGAAGGCAGATCCATCTGTTTTCAAAACAGAAGTGTATGTGTTGGTTTGAAGTGATTTGTAAATTCCTGGGTCCCTGGCCGATGTCACACCAGATGGACCACCTCCCATCTGCTCCAGGGTGGCCCCCGGCCCTGGGCTAACCACAGACTCGAAGTAGGGTGGCTGCTGGATGGATCTGACCTTAGCTTTTCTTATGATCTTATCCTTTGGGGCCTGAGCCCTCCTGTTGGTTGATGCAAAAGTGTTGAGCTGCCATGGAAATTGTTTTGAAAAACATGGATGTACTCTGAATACTTGCAGCGTTCTTAAGTGAAAGGTACAATCCATTAAAAAAAAAATGTGCTTGTTTTGCAAAGCTCAGTACATAATATTTTCCATTTTCTCCTGTTCCAAGTTCCATTCATTTCTCATTGCCAAATGGGTGAACTTCCAAGCGCTTTTTAAAGACAAGCCAGTGAGTTATCGGAACCAGTGCTTCCTCTTCCCTCCCACATTGTTAAAAATAGTTTATATTGCTTCCCAAGCTGAGCTGGTGGATTTGGCACCAGAAGTCAGGGGGACCTGAGTCATGCTCAGGCCCAGGCCCCTGTTGGCAGGCAGACCACTGTTTTCTGGCCTGCCTGTAGCTGGCTGAAAAATGTGAATGGCTGGAACCACTCTTCATTGGCCTGAACATTCTCAGAAAGGACTGAGAACTGCTGGCCTAGATTGCCTTCTTCCTCGAAAACTCTGGGACCCTTCCAGATGGGACAAACTGGGGAAAATGGACAAGTTACAAACAAAGGGAAGTCGGTGACCCCGATCTTTGAGATTGCTCCCTCTTCTGATTGGTAGTTGATTCAATTGACGAATTATAAATCATGTACTATGAAGATAGCTCTAAAAAGAAATTAAAGCCGGGTGTGGTGGTGCACACCTGTAATTGAGCACTTGGAAGGCTGAAGTAGGAAGATTGCTATGAGTTCGAAGCCAGCCTGGGCTACATAGTGGGTTCGAGGCCAACCTGAACTACACAGCGAGACCCTGTCTCAAATGAATGAATGAATGAATGAATGGATGAATGAATCCAGAAAATACTTTTTCAGAGTCCTCATGTATATTTGTTATGGAAGATTTGAGTGTGTATGTGTGTGTGAATTTTAAAGATGCCCATGGCGATTGCTAACTAAAGTTGAAAAAAAGAAATCTGGGAGGCAAACAAAAATATATATAAATATGTGAGAACCCATCAGGGAGATCACTTTAGATTGGTCCTTATGGCTATATGTGTACACACACACACACAAACCAGGTGTGTGTTTCCACATGCAGGCTGAATATTCCTCATGCAAAACGTTCCAGACCAAAAGTGTTTTGGGTGCTTCTCAGATTCTGGAATATTCACAAGTAGATAATGAACTGTCTTGGGGCTGGGCTCTAAGTCTGAACACATAATTCACTAATACTGCACATGGCCTTCCTACATACAGCCTGTCTGTGGTTTATACAATATTTTTTAGTGCAACTATACAGTGGTACCTCGGTTCATGAACTTAATTTGTTCTACGATTTTGGAAAGGATGGCCACGTTTGGGTTTGTGTGGGAATGATGGCCACGGTCGTATTTGTTACCTGATTCAGTCTGCAAACAAAAACAAAATTATGCCAAATGCTTCTATTTGTGAACCAAACTGTTGGCAAACCAAAGCGTTCGCGACCTGAGGTACCACTGTATATTGACTGATTTGTCACATGAGGTCAGGTGTGGAATTCTCCACGTGCAGTGGCATGTCAGTCCATACCGAGTTTTGGATTTTGGAGTACTTTGGGTTTTGGATTTTTTGGTTTGGTTAGAATGCTCAATTTGTATATACTGCTTTTTTGGGGGGTGGGGAACAGGGTCTCCTCGTGTAATACAGGCCTAGAACTCTTGGCAGTCCTCCTGTCTCAGCTTCCCAAGTGCTGGGATTACAGGTGTGCGCCACCACACCCAGCTTAGATATTGCTTTTTAAAGAAAAGATCTCAGTATTTATTTATTCGCACTGCTGCGGATTGAACCAGGGCTCTAAGCATGCTCCACCTTGAGCTGCACCCCAGCCCCCTTGACATAGTGAACTGTTCACCCGGGAGGTACAGAAGTTGTAAGAAATGCCTCTGGCTGCGTTCTTTGGCCAGTGCTCGGCGGGCTGAGTCTTGGAGTGGAGGAGCTGTCACACTCTCTACCAGCCCAACACATCTCCTTCCTGTTCTGCAGACTCAGAAGTCAAAAACCTCCTCTCGGATGACAACTCTGAAGGCCTTACTTTGTTGGATTTGTTGAGCTTCACCTATCAAGTTGCCCGAGGAATGGAGTTTTTGGCTTCAAAAAATGTAAGTTCAAGGAACAGAGACCTCTTGAGACAGGACCGCAGATTTCCAAGTGGGGAGGAGACACTGGGAAGGAGATCTTGGAGCAGTATCACTGCTTCTCCTTCACCGGCCTTTCTGCCTTTTCCCTGAGCAGGGCTGAGGGCCCAGCATCCTCAGGTGTCTGCATGGCTCCAGAGCTGTCTGTCTACTGGGGTGTGGGCTGAGGGTGAGCTCTTGAGGCCCTCCTGAGCGCATGCCGGGCAGCTCCAACTGCCACCAGGGAGCGGCCAGTCTTGCAGACACACTGCTCTCTAGTCACAGGTGGATTGACTTCGAAGTTGTTCCTTGCTTTTCCATGCAGTGTGTCCACCGTGACCTGGCTGCTCGCAACGTCCTCCTGGCACAAGGGAAAATCGTGAAGATCTGTGACTTTGGCCTGGCCAGAGACATCATGCATGATTCGAACTATGTGTCGAAAGGCAGCGTATGTACCCTTATCCTCATCTGACGCACTCATCCTCCCCCCTTTAATTTCTCAAGTTGTGTTGCTTCTTGCATTTAATGCCCATTTTTTTTTTTTGTGGGTACCGGGGGTCAAACTTAGGACCTCACACACCAGCAGGTGCCCGTGCCGCTGAGCGATATCACCGGCCCTTTTTTTCGTATGTGGGTACCAGGAGTCGAACTCAGGACCTCATGCTTGCCAGGCAGGTGCTTATGCCGCTGAGCTATCTCACCGGCCCTGCTGCCCATCTTTTTAACGTAGAGTGCATGAGATTTGTGAGTGGGCTTCATGGGGGTCAGTAGGAAAAGCTCAGGCTCTGCACAGATGGCTGGGGTATGCATATCTGCTTCATCCCGTAGGGCTAGGTTTTGGGAGCAAGTTCCTTGTCCAAGTCATCCCATAATGTCCTTGTTGATAGCAGGGAGGCAGTGGTGGTGCCCATCTCCTGAGTTGCTGTGGGGAAATAAATAAGAGAAGTCATGTAAAGTGCCTGGCAAATAGTAATTGTTACCTATTAATAAGTAATTTGTGTGTATGTGTGTACAATCAGACATTTCCAAAAGGTGTCACTAGTTTTTAAGCTTTTAGCTTATTTCCATTAGGTAAATGTGACCAGTAGAATGTTAAGACCATTTGCGTTAATGTATCTTAGAGGCCCAGTTACCTTAAAGACAGTCCTTGTATTGTTTATTTGACCTGTCCCCTCTGTTCCTCCCTTGTAAGCAGATGAAGTAGGTTAAGATGCATCTGCCACCTGAAGGTGCAGTTCCAAAGCTCTCCACTGCACGGGTTGTGAGATGGCTCTTGGGGGTTCCTGCATCTATCTAGCGAGGGGCACGGGCCTGTGTCTGTGCTCTGTGTGGCCATGGTCTATAGCCATGCTGCTTCCCAGGCACCTTCAACACATCACTGAATTCTGATGGAGCCGATTTCTGTCCTGATTGCATAAAGCCATGGATCTCTCATTATTTCTCCAGCAATCCCGAAGGGCTGAAGGATGCTAGTGTGTTCTTTCATGTACCTGCTTCACTTTAGCATTCCACCAAAGTTTGGACCAGCTTCACAAAAGAGGTTCTAGTGGGAGGAAATTGCTACTTATTTCTTAAAGCCCAGTAGCTGTAATTGCCTCACAGGTCACTGGATCTATTCTTAATTTTGTGATTAGGCATACCTGAGAAGAGGGGACAGATCTGTTTAAGGCTTAATTATACCTCACAGGTAACAGTTCAGTATTAAGTGTTTTGGGATATTATTCCTTTGGAAGACATAAGAAGCAGCCTTAACCATTCATCATTTATAAGTATTAAGAACCCACTGGGTAGCTGGGCCTGTAATCCTGGCACTCTGGGAGGCTGAGGCAGGAGGATCACAAGTTCAAGCCCTGTGCAACTTACTGATTTAGTGAGACCGTGTCTAAAAATAAAAAATAAAAAGGGGCTGGAGATGTAGCTCAGTGCAAAAGCCCTGGGTTCAGTCTCAGTACTGGGGGAAAGAAAAAAAGAAACACTAGGTGCTGAGAGTGTAACAGTGAACACAATGCACACAAAATACACTCTATGGAACGAGATCATTAGTGCAAGTTATTCTTAGCCAAGGGAGGACCCCTGCCCATATCTGCTGCTGCAGATCACCCTTGCATAGGCTGGAAGTTAATTTCCTCTCTCCTTCCCTGCAGACCTTCTTGCCTGTGAAGTGGATGGCTCCTGAGAGCATCTTCGACAACCTCTACACCACCTTGAGTGACGTCTGGTCTTACGGCATTCTGCTCTGGGAGATCTTTTCTCTTGGTATGGGCCTGGCCTCTCTGCTTTTCGGGCAGTCCTGGAACAGACTGGAAGGGAAATGTGTTTGTCCAGCTCAGGCTATGAGCTCTGTTGAGCTGTGTGGTCAGGCAAGCTGTAGCTGCTTTACCCCACCCATTGGCCTTTGCCATGTCTGCTGCAGGTCTGTGCAGACTGAGAGGCAGTATTGGGGGCTGTGTCCCCACCCCAAGCCTCTGTGCATCTCTTCTGGGCCATGCCAGAGTGATTCTCTTCCTCTGGAAGCACCCTGAGAAATCTGCCACCTGGCTGCCTTTTCATTTTGGCCTCCAGGTTAAATGGTTCCCCAGGGGAGCTGCCTCTCCGCACCCGGTGAGGATTGATGATGGCAGTGTGGCAAGGGAAAGGGCTGTGACTTCCCTTCCCAGTCATCCTTCTGGAGGAGAGAAACTTCTAGGCATTTGGCTGGCCAGGGGAAGCCCTAAGAGAACGTTGAGGCAGGACCCTGACCTTCATGGTTCCAGCAGAGAGAGAAGACTCACACCCTTAGAAGTAAGCCTTGTGGTGCCGACTTAAAACTGCAGTGCAAATCCTGAAACAGGAGAAAGGAGTCCTGATGAGCTTTGGAAGTGGTCAGAGAGGAAATTCAACATGACCTGTCTTTGGCTATAAAATTATGAACAATTTTGTGAATGTATCTGTTATCTCAGTGTGAAAGTAAAGTCTTCCTTCCCTAGTCTCCTCTGCCTCTCCTTCTTTCTCCCAGGAGGGTCGCCATGTATCATCCCAGTTTGGGGCTTATCGGGTCTCATACTCCCTGAAAAACAGAATTTCTAGACAATTTAAGCCCCAACTTTGACTTTTGCTGTAATCACTTTGAACATTACTGGGGAGAATGACTTTCCTGCCCTCGATTCAAAATTCCTCCTTGCTTTTCCAGCTTGCTTGTGTATGTAGATCCAGTAGCCAGAAACACTGAAAAATATTTTTGTCCTTTTTCCTAAAGATGCAAAACTTTTACATCAGGTGCTTGGACTTTACCAACCTAGAGTTCTGGTTAAATTTAAGATCTGAGCAGGCCTTTGAGGTCAAGGAAAGGATAGTAATTTCCTTGAAAGAACCAAGGTGTCAGGACTTCAGGATTGCAGACATTCCCTAACATACTCTGTCACCCAGAGTGTCCCAGCAGTGTGTGGTGCCTTTACCGCTTGTCTTCTGTGCTCTTAGGTGGCACACCCTACCCTGGCATGATGGTGGATTCTACTTTCTACAACAAAATCAAGAGTGGATACCGGATGGCCAAGCCTGACCATGCCACCATTGAAGTGTGAGCTCTCTCCCCATCCGTGGCCTGTGTCCCTGCCCTGTGGGTCTGTGGGGTGGGACACCCGCAGACTCGCCTTGTGCCCACTCTCAGCTCTGTGCCTTTCTAGCTATGACATCATGATGCAGTGCTGGAATAGTGAGCCAGAGAAGAGGCCCTCCTTTTACCACCTGAGTGAGATAGTGGAGAACCTGCTGCCGGGACAATACAAAAAGGTTTGTCTGGGCTCCTGACAGCAGTGGGCAAAGGGAGGAGAGCTGGTAGTTTTGCCATGAGCAGTGGTATCTATTCAGCATATTTGAAAGGAGCATTTTGAAAGCAGGATACAGACTGTGTGCTTCTGTGGCCGGGGCTCACAGTACGCTCCCTGGGTCCCTGGTAGCAATGATGAATGGAAACCCTCTCCTTCCCGCGGGGCTCCCCTTTCATCTTGTATGTTCGACACCTGTAAGTACTTTATCCTCCAGATGTTCGAGTATCTGCTGTGCAGTTAGAAGTCTCAGGACATCCATGGCCATTAAATTGCTCATTTGAATGCATTTAAATCCATGTGAAATTGGCTTTTACCTGCTGTCCAGAAGGGACAGCCTCAGCTGTTATCTGTGGCTCCAGCTGGTTTTCGGTGGCATAGGAAGCATTGTTCAAAGGAACAAATGTAATTTCATGGAGCCAGGCAGGAGATGGAAATGAACAAAACAACTTTCTGCTGAAGCCTTGGGAAGGAAACCGAGGGGAACTTGTATAATAGATCCTGCCTCCTAGATTCGGATTAGTCACTGTGTGGGCTTTTCATCCTGCTGCTTCTCTTCCTCCTTCTCCAGGGGGAGGAGGAGCAGCAGCAGCAGGAGTTTGCACTGGAACCTCCCGTAAGTGGAGCTAGAAGTTAAATACTTTAGTTTGTTGTTTGTTGATGCTCTCAGTGGCCCCGTGACACTCATAAGTGCAGCAGGGAGGAGCAGAAAGAAATTAACCTCAGATTGGTCTGCGATGCTCTGATTGGTGGAGATGTGTTGATGAGGAGAGATTAAAACTGTTGCTGCATACAGAGTTTTTATATCGAAGGTTGGACTTTCCTGACATTTAGGGATCAGGAACGGGTAGGGAATTATCTTCCCCCTGAAGTCTTTACCTCCTCCTATGGGGACCTGTGAGGGCCTTGGAGACTCCATATGATGGGGACAGAAGGCTCAATGCTAGTCCTGGGGCAGGGGGAGGGGGCGGACACATGGTTAAAGCTGCTCACTTGGAAAAGACCTCTTGGTTTCTGAAGACCTACTGGCAGATCTCTGCCATTGGTGGCCCTTCTTTTATGTCCCCACCTTTGGGGATGGTTGACATAGGACTCTTTCAGTTGTCTAAACCTTACCTGTCTCTGAGATCATTTGGAAGCACATACAGTTAAGTCATCATGATGTCTGTGTTTGGCTTTTTGTTTGTTTTTTTGAGAAAGTGTCTCACCATATAATTCAGAGTGGCTTTGAACTCGCTCTGTGGCTCACACTGGCCTTGAACTTGAAGCCTCCCAAGTGCTGGGATTATAGGCGTGCTCCACCACGCCTGACTTCATTGTGATTTCTGAATATCTATGTTCATTTTTATAGCCCAGTCAGTAAATATGTTAAACGAATGATTACAGAGTTATGAGAAAATCCACCTGGACTTCCTGAAGAGTGACCATCCCGCTGTGGCACGCATGCGCGTGGACTCAGACAACACGTACATTGGTGTTTTCTACAAAAATGAGGAAGACAAGCTGAAAGACTGGGATGGTGGCCTAGATGAGCAGAGACTGAGCGCCGACAGTGGCTATATCATCCCTCTGCCTGACATTGACCCTGTGCCTGAGGAGGAAGACCTGGGCAAGAGGAACAGGCACAGGTAGACGTGGGCGGCCACCTCAGCTGCTGCCCTCCCCTGCTCCGGCAGTCTGAGGGGAGCCCCACTCTGACTACCAGGAGGAGGCTTTCCTGGGTGGCGAACTGTACTCTGGGAGCCTCCGCAGCTTCAAAAGCTCCTCCTAGATGAGTCTGCTATGTCCTCTGGCACCTGGAGCTGTGGCAGGGTGGGGGGATTAGGCTTCCCTGGTGGACCCAAGTCATCTGGAATAGTCCCTTGACAGAGGACAAAGTTGAGAGGAGGCGGTGAGCTCGCTAAAGGTCCATGTTGCATGTCAGTCACATCTTTTCTGTTTTTGTTCAGGCACGATATGTCCCGAATGACTCCATCAGGGAGACTGTGGCCTGCAGTGAGCAGGGCTGTGTGTGTGTGTGTGTGTGTGTGTGTGCGGACCCAGAGCTGGAGGCCTTGGGCTTATGCAAGCAATCATCAACTGGGAAGTCATTAGCCTTCTCCTAGGGCTCAGCTGTTGGCCTCGGTGGGTGGTGGAGGGATGAGACAGGGTCTCGCTGTAGAGGGCTTGGGAGCTCCGGGTCTGAGCCCCTGGAGAGCTAGGTTCTGGGTGCCAGATGGGCCCTTTGGCTTGTGAACCAGTTGTAAACCAGATTGTCAGCTCTGGGACCCACCATGACATTGACAAGCGGGGAAGGTGATCTGGCCTCGTCTCAGTGGAAGTTAACTTCCTCGGTCTCCACACACCCCCTGTGAGATAGACCAGCGGAGATGAGTACGCCAGGCCAAGAGTGCCAGAGCCAGGTGGCCTGACCCATCTGTCAGTTGTCCCCAAGGAGGGAGCCAACAGTCCCTACCACAGTATCCCTCCTAGTAGGACCATAGATATAGCACCCAAGATTGACTCAGGATCAGTACCCAAGGGTTGACTTAGGTCCTCAGTCAGAGTAAGCCAGACAGGCAGGCAGGAAGCAGCTGGAGGGTGAAAGTCTTGCTGGACTCTGGCTCTGTACTAGGGCTCCAGGAACAGGCAGTGTCCAGCTCCTAGAGAGAGGGGCATCAGGGCCAGGGAGCCATCAAGACCAGCCCCGTGGACTGGGATTCTAAATGAGATGCCAGGGTACAAGTTGGCGAGGCACAAACTAGGAGCTGAGGTGAGGTCTGGTGAGGTCTCAGATGGAGGGGAGACCCCAGCCACGGGATTACAAAGGGACACCACAGCTCAGGAGCCCTTCAGCTGCATGAGTCTGGGGGTGGGTGGCAGAAGACTGTTTCCTGTGGGCCTCCAGTTGGCCAGGGTCCGTTCCCTGACTTGGGAGCGAGTATAGAAAGGAGGGGTCAGAGGTGAAGGAGTCAGAGTAAGCTACACAGGCAGGCAGAAAGCAGCTGAAGGGTGAGTGTTGCCAGTGTCTCTCAGTCTCTGTGTCTCTGTCTCTGTCTCTGGCTGGCCAGCCTCTCTTTCTGGTCTCTAAGCTGTATGAACAGCACGGTGCAGCAGTCTCATGCTGAGAATAAACCGTGTCCTACCCATCAGCAGATAACAATCAGTGTGGAGTGAAAAGATACACATAAAGGCATAGAGAGCAATCCAAGGCAGGATAAAGACAAGACAGCAAGGGTTCACAGAAGGGAGGACAGACGGGGAATCCTGACAGGCTGGATTTTAGGGAAGATTGTTTTCTGAAAAGCTCTTGTGAAAAATGTTAAATGTACAGGAATATTATGAGAATGCACCTAGCACTTAGAGTTAACAGTTGCTAGCATTTTATCACATTTGCTTTATCTGGCTATATATATGTAATAGGTGTTACATATATCACACCAAACTCATATTTTGTTTCTTGTCATTTGAAAGTAAGTAAGAAACACTAAGATACTTCACCCCTAGTATTTCAGTATAGCTTTCCTAAGAATAACAATTCTCTCCTATATGACCACAATATCATGATCATGCATAAGAAAATTAATAACTAGCTGGGTATGATGGCACATGCCTGTAATCCCAGCACTCAGAAGGATGAAGCAGGAAGATTGTGCATTCAAGGCCAGCCTGGGGGTATATAATGAGTTCAAGATCAACCTGGACTACACAGCAAAACCTTCTCTCAAAGGAACCCAAAACAACAATAGCAACCCTCCCCTCTATTTTCTGATATCATCTAATATCCAGGCTTTATTCAAATTTAGATATGAGTTTGAATAATAATAATTACTCACATTTACTGAGCACTTATTATGTGTTATGGAGCATTTATTATGTGCTTTATGCTTGTTACCTTATTTAATCATCCCAGCAGGTACATTGGTAAGCATTATCCTCATGCTATTTCATAGGCAAGGAAATAAATTCAAGTCCAAGGAGTTAAGTAACACATGTGAAGTCTGTTCCAGACCTAAGTGTGTCTTACCCAAGAACTCCCTTTCTCCCTCGATGAAGAATAAAGGACCTTCACTTGGGCCTTCAAGGCTCAGAGAACACAGTCCGGCTGCTCAGGAGATTCTTGGGAGAACAATGGGGTGTGGCTGCAGTGTGGAGTTGATTTCATTTTTTTGCAATTCCTTCTCTGTGCCTTTTGATCAGGCATTGCTGATTTTTTCTTCCATGAGTAGGAAAAGTAGAAATTGTTACAGCTTGCTAGCAACGTGAATGAAAGGAAGGAAAGTTGAGGCTTGTGCACCCGGGTTGTCCATGTAGCCTATGCAGCGAGGCTGATGAGCAGCTGTTGGTCTCAGCTACAGACCTGCCACCCAAGACAGCCCAATGCTGAATGCCAAACAATCTATGGTGGGAAGAGTTCGCCTGCCTTAGGTGGCCACCTGGAAATGCACTACGGTGTAGCTGACCTGTATGTGGGTCTTAGCTTTCCTTTTCTCTCCTTTGGACAGCTCACAGACCTCTGAAGAAAGTGCCATTGAGACAGGTTCCAGCAGTTCCACCTTCATCAAGAGAGAGGACGAGACCATTGAGGACATTGACATGATGGACGACATTGGTATAGACTCCTCGGACCTGGTGGAGGACAGCTTCCTGTAACTGGCAGATCCAGTGGGCACCTTCTACTCTGGGAGCTACCTGTGGGTCCCTTTAAGAAAACCACTTTATTGCAATGCAAAGGTTGAGACTTGGATGATGGGTGAAGAGGACTTCCCAGCCGTGGGCCTGGGGAGCCTTCTGAATATGAATGAGTGGGATTTTTGAAATGAACATTTTCAGTATTGCCTCTTGCAATACTTCAGTAGCATCTCAGCGGCCTGTGAAGTTTGGAAATAGATGGACAGGGAATAATAGGCCACAGAAAATGAGCTTTGTGTTTCAAGGGCTTTGGTGAGATTTCCACATAGACAATTTGTACTGCAACAAAACCCCAGCATTGTGATTATGTAAATAACTCTAACCAAGGATGTGTTTAGATTTGTATTAACTGTCTTCTCTGGACTTCCGAAGAGACCACTCCATCCATCCATGTACTTCTCTCTTGGAACCTGGTATCAGCTGCTGTTGAATTTTCTTACGAAGTACATGCAAAACCACTTTTGAACCTTAAAAGGTACTGGTACTATCACATTTTACTTTTTTCTTGATGTTAAAGAGATAAAAGATAACAATTAACCAACTTTGTTTAATAGATTTGGGTCCTTTAGCAGCCCAACAACTCATTTTCATATTGTAACCTATATTTATAATAATACTACTGTTATCAGTAATGCTAAATGTGTAATATGTAACATGATTTCCCTACAGTGAAAGCACAATTTAAAGAAAAAAACCCTTTACTAAGTAGGTGACAAGTTTGACCATTTTGACATTTACCTTAAATAACATATGTTTCTTTATAAAACATGGTAATAGCTTTAGTGGATTAAATTTAGTAAATGTAGAGAGTGAAGTATAAGTAGTGTTGTCCAAGAAATCAAAGTTTTTAATTATGTACTGAATAGGTTCCCTAATCCATTCTACTAAAAACAGTTAATGACCTCTGAAATAATGGGATTAGAAACAAACCCCCGAATCCTAAATGTTCTTGATATAAAGGCAAAATCCTGTGGCCAGCATGACTTCTGCTGTGACCCAGTGGAAATCACAATAATTAGCAAAAAGACTGGATTCACAGAGGTTTCTTTCATGACTAATGATAACTTTGGTGGATCCCAACATATATTTTTAAATCTATGAATTTAAGAGTCGGAAAGATGCCCTAACATCAGCTCCTTTCTTTCATCTCTTACCCTAAAGAGAAGGAGCTTGAAACCCTGGGACCATAAAGGTGTTTTTTTACAAACCCTTGTGTGCATCAGCCTGGCTCTTCAGTTCTCACGTGGAACTGGCAGTGGGAACCACTAGATTCTGCAGAATCCAGAAATTCTGCATGATTAAGTCTGATGGAAGCAGGAACCTACGTTTTTATAAACACCCTGGCTATTCTGATCAGCCAGTTTTCAGAAACACTGGCTTAGGTTACAGGAGGTTTCCATGGGGAAGAAAAAGAAAACAACTTGAAATTTGGATCTAGGCTAGAAGTCAACCATGCATAAAGCCAACTATTAAAATCCTTGGCTTCAGGTCAGTGACATTTAATACCATATATATATAGCAATTGCCACCCTTAATTTTACTTTCCAGTCTTAGCTGAGGCTGAGAAAGCTAGATTCTGGTTTTTGGCACATCTTCCAAAATTCAAGACGAAGTAAAGATGCTGCACGGGGGGCTTGAACTTGTCTTCCCCCAGGGAAAGGCACGTGTAAAAACTATCACATTCCACGTGCCAAGTCTCTGAATAGCCAGGTCAATATTTTGGTGAAAAAGACTGAAAAGTTTTGCTGGTATTTCGGGTGTGGGTGGGAGGATGGGTGGTCACATCCATCCAGACTGTCGAACTGGTTAGTGCGGGTTCATTGGTATTCTCTGCACTGTGCTTAATTGCTGACACCATATGAATGAAACATGGGCTGTGATTACCGCAATCACGATGCGCTTCCAGCAGGTGATGCTTTGGAAGATGTAGAAGCAATAACAAGGCACTTGAGTACCTCCCAGTGGAATCTCAATGCAAGCCCCAACTTTCTTGTCCTCCTTTCCACAGTAAGTGTGAAGACTGAGCCAGATTGGCCAATTAAAAATGAAAACCTGACTTGGATCCATAGAGCCAATTCGACTTGAAATACATTTGTGTTTCTGGAATCACAGCTCAGGCGTTCTTTTTATCACTCACTCTCCCGCGCAGCCTTATTTCGTTGGTGCTTTGCCTTCTGATGCTACTTTGAGTCTTGCATGACATTGTGAGGCTGGATGAAGATCCTCAGACCGGTGGCTTCCAGTCCTTACCAATGCTTCCACCTGAAATCATGAGGGACTGCATTTTTAAAACTGAGTTTTCCAGATTTGTTTCTTTTTTTGGCCTCCTGTAAAGTCCCCAGAAGAAAATTTGCTAGTTCTTCCCACTTTCTATTTTTATGATGACAATCAAAGCTGGCCCAAGAAACACAATTTGTGGCTTTTTAATTGATCAGTGATATCCTTAAAATGTGGTCTGCCAATCTGTACAAAATGGTCCTATTTTTGTGAACAGGGACGTAAGATAAAATGATGTTATACATCGATATGTATATATGTATTTCTACATAGACTTGGAGAATACTGCCAAAACCTTTATGACAAGCTGTATCACTGCCTTTGTTTATATTTTTTTAACTGTGATATTCCCCACAGGCACATTAACTGTTGCACTTTTGAATGTCCAAAATTTATATTTTAGAAATAATAAAGAGAAAATACTTACATGTTCCCAAAACGGTGGTGTGGTGAATGTGTGAGAGGAACTAACTTGATAGGGAGGGTCTACCCATATGAAATGTATTACAAATGCCCCGTTCATGTTTTTATTTTAAAACGTGTAAATGAAGATCTTTATATTTCAATAAATGATATATATATATAATTTAAAGTTATGCTGAGGTTCCAGCATTTTTTTTTTTTGGTTTAATCATAAATATTAAAGCAATCCCGTTCAACTTGCTTTCTTAGCTACCTTTCAGTTAACTTCTGTATTATGCTTTTAATGAACCAATGAAGAATTTAAGGTTCAAGATGTTATTTGAACTAGTTAGTTTTCAGACGCAGCATTCGATGTAAACATGATCTGCCCGTGGCTCATCTTTGATTCTGTCTTTTTGTTTGTTTGTTCTTATTGTTTCGGTGTTTTCCTTTCCTGCATAAGGAAGACAGGCCTACATTTGCTCTGTACAACATTCGAACAGTGTAAGTGTATATAAAGTATGACGGTGAAGCCTTTTTTCAAGTGTATCTTCTTCCCTGTCCCTGTCTTGTTTCCTATGCATCTCTGTATATCTGTGTACTTTTGTTTCACATTTTGCCTAAACAGGATTGCACTCTATGAAATATTTTGTAATGTGCTATTTTAAAAAATAGCCAATTAAAACAGTTTTAGTTTCACAACAAAATATGAGATGTGATTTAAAAAGTACAGTAAATGTTTAAATTTGTAAAAAAGTTTATTACAGTTAAAGACGTGTTGCCATTAATCTCCCTCAAAATATTCCCCCTTGCTTGAACACAATTATCCTATTGCTTTTGCTACTTTCTGAAGTGGCTCTAGAAGTCCTCTTTCATGAGTGTCTTTGCTTGCATTGTTGTGGCTGCCTCGATGTCCTGAATTGATTCACAGTGTTTACCTTTGATCATCATTTTGATTTGGGGGAAGAGCCAGAAGTTGGGCAATGCCGGATCTGGCGAATAAAGTGGATGGGGGTGCGCCATAATGTTTTGATTTGACAGAAATTGCCATAAACATTTGATTGAAGCGCAGTCATAAAATACAGTGAATGTTTAAATTAAAAAAAAATGTTAAAGTACAAGATACACTGCCATTAGTCCCCCTCAGAATACTCAAAATACTCCCGAACACACTTATCCAATGGATCTGTGCAATGTGTCTTTTACTGTAATAAGTCTTGTTAAAATTTAAACATTCACTATATCTTTCAATTGCCCCTTGTAGAGTGGAAGTTGGAAATTTCCTATATGCCCCCTGCCATAACACCTGCCTAGCCGCCTCTGTCCTCTACATTCCCTGTCAGAGTGGTACACTTGTCGCACTGCTGAACCTGTATTGATATATCACCCACAGTCCATATAGCTTTTTCTTTTTAATGCTACAGTTTAGAGATTCTGTGAGAAGTGTATATAGGGAGGTCTACATTTTTTTAAATCAGCTTTATGGTACCCCATGATATAAATGTACCATAAGTTGTGTGATCACATTCCTATAAAATAGATCTATAGTTTCTAAATCTTTGCTATAAAAATGACTCCATGTACATCCTTGCAATACATCCTTGCGCACATATAGCAGTATTTTGTCTCAGTAGATTCCCACAAGTATAGTTGCTAGGCCCAAAGGTGTGCAGAAATGAATCGGTGTTGAGCTCAGGTCTTCTTGTACGACTGTGCAGTAAATTCCTGTCTGCACGTGAATCACTGGCTTCGCAGATTGTCTGTAGTTTCCTGCTGTCCTATACCCTGTGTTGGTCAGGAATCATAATCTTCAAAACAGGATCGGAAGAGATGTGTTGGGGTAAGTGTGAAAATACATGGGCTTTGTGTTCTGAAGCAGCTGAAGCCAATGACTAAGATATTTAAAAAAAATGATGCAACTCACCTTATTTTCAACTCATAGATAATGGAAATTATGTTGTCAATTGGAAGATAGCACCCTCTTCCAATATAACTCCTTATTCCCCAGATGCCACAAGCCTATAGATCAAAGCATATCTCCTAGGAACTCAGCTGCAAGGTGGGTATTGGCTGCATGGGAAGGAGCCGGGTCACTGAGAAAAATAATCCCGCTGATAAACAATAGCTGCCTACTTGTCTGGGGAGATCATTTTGCCCCCTTTTAAAAATGTATAATTCTACCTCTTAATACAGTGCAGATAACTCTGCCTACTTTATTTAGTCATGATAAAATCAAACTGATTCATTGGAGACTTTTTAAAATTTCTGAAAGCTCTCACACTTCTTTAGATTCTTACAGTAGGCTTTAGTCATTGTTAATTCTTGTAATGGCAAAGAAACATTTTATAGGTGAGGAAAGCAAGGTTGCATAAAACAAATACCTTCTAAACATCGTATAGCCAAGTAATGATGGAACAGGATTAGAAATTCCAAATATACTAATCCAACTATCATTGATACTACAACAGACCATGGGAAAACCAAGAGAGGCTGGGAAATGTCACTGTAGTGACTGTAGTGACATACATGCGATTGACTCATCTGTCTGTAAAACTATATTCTACACATTTGTAATCAGAACAATTTCATCTCAGGCTGTAATGCAACAGTTCTAATAATGGGTGCTATGATTTTAATAGTGATGTACTTCATGAAATGCAGCTCAGGAAAATGGCCTCTAATATCTGAATCCACCATAAACCAGGCAGTTTTCCCTAAGGTAACAGCAATAAAAATGCTTCATTATCTCTGACTCGTAATACATATAAGTATTATGGCAGTTAAGCTGGATGGCATTGTTATAGCTGGATGGATACACTGTATTTATAACAGAATCAGCTTTTTCACCCCCATAATTAAAATATATGTAAAAATACATATTTGGCCTTCATTAGCCTCAGATAACATGCTGTTCCACCTGGCTATATGAATAGCACCGTTGTCCTAAAGAATAATGAATGTAATCTCCAAAATATATTCATACGTGGGTAATGTTTCTATCACCCACATTTTAGTTTATATATATAGCGATGGAGACATCGAGGACACATGGTCTCACATGGCAGAGGGAACATATTTGCTCCCTGTTTCTGGTTTATAGGCTAATTGGAATTTTAAAAAGACTTGCCACATTATCCTGGCAGATGGTATTTTGCTTTATCATTATTCATGGGTATTAATGACTTCCCTCTGGAGCATGTGTATCCTGTCTATTTTGAATTTCATTACATTTCATGCTGACTGCTCCAAACACAATCAGATCCAGTATTTTCTATGTGATGCTTGAGCTGCAGATCATTGGGTTGGTCAAAGTTTTGATTAGGAATTAAGTAACTCCTTGAAATCAAGAAAGCTTTTTTTCTTCTCTGTCCTTAGTATTTTATCATATTTCTCATTTTGTTCAGCTCACTGTCCCACAGGGCAGTGTGTAGGATCAGGTGTATACAAAGACATTTCCAGAGTGGATGCATCTTTCATTAGCTTGCGTTGATTAGACACCCTTTCTTTCTCCCTGGAAAGGCCAGGGTTTGGTTTCCTAAATGAGGAATATGCATGAGAACAGATGTAAAGATCTGGCTGCAGAAACTCATTTTCATTTAATTCCTTCCACCAAATATTTATCATAGAACAGGTTCCTCTTTGTTGAGGTGATGTCTAAAATGCTTCAACATTAATGAGGTAGCTGGCAGAGTTCAGTCCAGCCAGCCAATTCCCTGAAGGGACCGTTACATCACAGAACAGCAGGACAGAGCAGAAAATTGTGGAAGGTGGAAGTCACAGTCCTTCCTTGGGGTGACAAAAAGCCAGAGAAGCGTGCAGCTTCCTGAAGGCTTCTGATAAAACTGGAGCTTTTCTGTTACCCATGGACACAAAATGGGGTCAGTGCATTTGAGAGCAGGGAACAAGGACCAGGGCAGCCTGTGCCTAAAGTCCCTCTCCTTGCTGGTATTCCAGACACTTCCATGGCTACCTTTGTATCTGTCCTTCAATTTTTCATTCCTCCTTCCTTCAGCTTTATTGAGAAAAACACTGTTAGTCCCTCAGATCTAGCAATTAGTAGAACAGAAAATGTAGGCCCCTTACATTGAGGAAATAGTGCCTCTTCAGAGCAGAGGAAATAACAGGTTGAGGTACAGTATAACAAAGACCATGTCCCCCTCAGGGACAAAGCTTGGCCAGATTTACTTGTGGCTCATTAGAGAAGACTGAGATTTTTTAGTACAGTAGTTTCTCACTATGCAGGGGGCATTGGTTCCAGATGCCCCTGCGGATATCAAAATCCATAGCAACAAATAGAAATTGGAAAAATACCACTTAGAATTCCCTTTTGTAAGATGGCATGGTATTTGCATATAACTTAGGCACATCCTTCTGTATACTTCTAAGTCATCTCTAAATCACTTAGAATACTTAATACAGTGCAAATTCTACACAAGGTGATTATACCATATTAATTAAGAAATAACCATAAGAAAAAGCTCTGTACATGTTCAGCATAAATGCAGTTGTTGCAGGCTTCTATGATAGTGAGGATGCAAACAAGTCAGGAGGTGAACAAAGGCCACGTTGAGTGTGGAGAGAGGCTGAGGGCTGCGAGAGGGCGGAGGCGCCTGCACATCCCTGCTCTGCAGTGGACTGAGTAGCACTTAGTACTGCAACTTCAAATTTTGCTTTTTGGGCTGGTGATATAGCTCAGCGGCATAAGCGCCTGTCTGGTAAGTGCAAGGTCCTGAGTTCAACTCCCAGTACACGCTCTAAAAAAATTTTTTTTTGCTTTACAGAATGTTTTGAAAATTTTTATCACATATTTTTCATCTGTGGTTGGTTGAATCTGTGGATGCAGAACCCATTGATCCAAAGGGCTGACTGTATTTTGTAGTTTGTTAGTACACTTACATACACTATATATATCATTTATAAATAGTTCATTTTTTAATGGCAAATAAATACATGAAAAAATGTTCAACATTGCTGGCCATTAGAGAAATGCAAATAACACTGAGATTCCATCTTACACCAGAAAGAATGGCTGTCATCAAGAAATCAACCAATGACAAATGCTAGCGGGGCTGTGGGGAAAAAGGAACCCTTCTCCACTGTTGGTGGGAGTGCAGACTGGTGCAACTGCTGTGGAAATCAGTGTGGAGATTCCTCAAAAAACTACAACTACAGGTTCCATTTGACCTAACTATTCCCCTTCTTGGTATATTCCCAAGAAAGAGTCACATCACATTTCAATGACACATGCATACCAATGTTTATAGCAACACAATTCAAATAGCTAAATCTTGGAAGATAATTATATGTCCGTTAACAGATGGATGGATAAAGAAAATGTATTTACACACAATGGAGTACTACTCTGCCATAAAGAAGGATAAACGAGTCATGTGTAGGAAAATGGATACACCTTGAGATTATAATGTGAAGTGAAATAAGTCAGGCACACAAGCTTTAATATCATATTCTTATACAAGAAACCCAAAATATAAATAAAGAGCAAAATAAAGACAGATAATAAGAAGTAGGGAGATAGATCTTTTACAAATGGGAAAGGGACCAAGAGATGGAGGGAAGAAGAAAATGGAGAGAAAAAGGGGATGAAAGAAGAATTAAGACATATTATGTACACCTACCCCACAGGTAATGTAAACATTATGTACTGCAAACATGTACTAATAAAAAATAAAAATCAAGAAAAATAAATAGCTCATGTTTTGATGCTATTGTAAGTGGTATTTTTCTGATTTCTATTTTATTTGTGGCTAGTTTAAGAATACATTTGGCCTCATAGTGTACCCATGTGTTCCTTAGAGTATTATTTTTTATGTAGTCTTTAACGTTGTCTGTAAGTGAAAACAGTTTTACTTTTCCTTCCCAATGCCTTTTGTTTCTTCTACTTAATCGCACTGGCTGAGAGCTCCAGTACGAAGTTGAGTGGAAACGGGTGAAAGTGACTTTCTCGCTTGGTTCTTGATATTAGCGGAGAAGCACTCAGTCTCCTGCCATTAAACATGATGTTAGCTACAGGTTTTCGTGGATACTGTGCTGATTAATCTTGACTGCCACCTCCACTGGACAAAGACACAGCTGGCGAGGTGGCTGGATTGGGAAGGCGCGGGCTCATAAGCAGGCTGACCCACTGCCGCGGTCGTAGCTGAATACGCTATGGGGGGGGCGAGTTGGAGGAAATGGGTCATGGGGGCCTGACCTTGGAGCCTACACTGTGTATGGTTCCTAACCCTTTCTTCTTGGGTTATTTTCTTTGTTGCCGGAACACAATACCCAATCTCCGCAACTCTAAGAAGGAGAGGTTTATTATGGCTCACAGGTTGTAGACGTTTCAGGCCAGAGTCGGCTGACTCCAAGGCAGGGCGACAGGGTGGAGGGGTGCGGCAGAGGAGAAACAGCCCTTGGGCTGGAAGCGCTGGGGAAGCAGAGAACAAGTTCGAGGAAGGAGGGGAAAACCCTTCCAGGCCGCGCCCCAGTGACCCCCCTCCTCCAAGCAGGCTTCGCCTCCCAAACCATCATTAGCTATAAACTCATCAGTGGACTAATCCTGCCTGGGAAACAGTTGACTGTGGACTAAAATTTAAAACTGAGCTAAAAATAAATATTTGTTCTTTTAAGTTGCAGGGCTCAGGTATTTTTGTCCCAGGAGTGGAAACTGTCTAATACAAATATCCTTTATCAGGTTAAGAAAGTTTGGTGGGATTTATTTATTTTTTTAAAATCTAGAATAGATATTGTGTTCTGTGAAAAGATTTTGCGTGCGTGTGTGTGTGTGTGTGTGTGTTACTGACATTATCATGTGGTTTTTTTTGTGTGTGTGTGGGTAAAGGGGTTGACCTCAGGACCTCACACTTGCCAGCAAGCACTTGTGCCGCTGAGCTATCTCACCGGCCCTTTTTTCTAGTTTTTAAGGTAGAAACTTAGACAGTTTATCTGAAACTTTTTTTTTTCTAATACAAGGAATTAATGCCATAAATTTCCCTTTAAGCATTATTTTAACTACATCCTATGAATTTTGATTAAATGGTAACTAGTCAAATTAATTAATTCAAAGCACTGTCAAGACTAGAGAAAAGAGACTTTCATTCAGGTAGGGGAAACTGAAGAGAAGCATTGGCTTGGGCTTTGACGAACCCCCAGCCCCACTCCCCTGGTAGAGAAGAGTATGAAGATCCTTACTGGAGAAGGTGAGAGTATTCTAAGCCAAAACGATAAGCCAGGATTCATTAATTGACCTTCCCGTTATAAAATGTGTTCATGAATATTTAATAATTATAACCCAAAGATAGAACTGTCATCCCTGTAAGCAAAAAGTGGTTGTGGGCTGAAAAGTTGTTGGCTTTTAAAGTCATCCTATTAACTGATCCCATTTCCAATTTCAATGGTATTGGTCCAATATAGAGGCAAAAGAAAGACTGGTATGTGAAATCCTTGAGTATTGATTGGAAAAAAGGCAAAATGAGGTTTGAATGGAGGCAATAGGACAGTGTTTCAGTTACAACTCTGACATGGGTACAAAGTCACTAGAAACCTTCATTTATCAGAGAGATATTACCTTGGATTTTCCAGCTTTCTATTCTACCACCAGGAGATCCTTATCTCTGTATAATTTCTTATTCTGCAGCAGGTAATATATACATGTGTGAACAGGTTAGCTTACTCATCCTCTCTCAATATCATTTTTATTTTTATTTTTCCAATACAAATGTTGCAAAACAAAAACTCTAATCCCCTTACAACTAGTATTTGAATCTGGCCAATAAGATGTAGGTGTAATTTCTGAGGAGGACTTCCCTAGTGGATTAAAAAAGGCAAACTCTTGAGCAAAAGTTTTTGTTTTTCTTACTTTGTCCTTACCAGCTCTCCCTGCCCAGGACTCAGACACTGCCTAGAGTGTAGCAAACGTCTTTTGACCATGAAGCTAAAAGCCCCATCCTGAAAATGGCAACCGAGGAGACAGAAAATAGGGCATTTGATGACATCCTGTGCAAGTGCACTAGCCTTGACTTATCTACCTCCAGAGTTCTTTTTTGGTGTGAGAAAAATATGCATTTAAGTGACTCCACTTGTAACATTCATAAGAGATACAACCTTATTGCAACAAATTAAAAATTTGGATGGAGATGTCTGTCATTCAGTTAATCAGCTTTCTGTCACTGTGACAAAAATACCTGGGAAAACAGCTTATGGTGCAAAGATTTATTGTGGCTCACAGTTTCAGAGCTTTCAGTCCATGGTCAGCTGGCTCCATTGCTGTGGGCCTGTGGCAAAACAGAACATCATGGTGGTAGGGATGTGTGGCAGAAGAGGCTCCTTATCTCATGGCAGATGAAAGAGATAGAGAAAGAGAGAGAGAGAGAGAGGGCACCAGGAAGGGGCCATAGACAAAATATATCTTTCAAAGCCATGCCCCTAATAACCTGCTTTATCCATTTAGGCTTTACTTCCTAATAAGCCCATTGAGCTATGAGCTCATCACCTCATCACTGATGAGGTTACAGCCCTCATGATACAATCACTTCCCAAAGGACATCAGATGGCAACCAAGACTTTAAAACCCCTCCTTAGTGGAACAGTTTAGATCCAAACCGTAACACATTCCAATTATTTTTTCAGTGCTGGGGATGGAACACAAGGCCTTGTGCATGTTAGGCAAATGCTCTACCACTGAACCACATCCCCAGCCCTCCAGTCTTTAATATATTTTCGTAACTGGGCTTCCAACACATCATCCTCTTTTGGTTTTCCTCTTGCATCACTGATTGCTTTTTCTCAGCCTTTTTGCTGATCTTTTTCCTTCCGGTCTCTATTCATGTCACAGCGACCTGGGGCTCGGTCTTTGTACATCCTTTTTTTTCTTTCATCCAATGTAAGGGTTTCAGTTACCACCTGGCAACTGCTAAATGTGTTTTTCCACTTCAAGCCTCTCCACTGATTCATGTGTCCAACTGCCTGCTCAGCATCTTGCTTTGGCTGTCACATAATTAGCTTAATTTCGAAACTTAACTCTTCCTTCTTTCAAGTTTGACCCACCCTCAGTCTCCGTCATCTCAGTAGATAACAACTCTCATCTTCCAATTGTAAAGACACAAACTGGAGTCATCCTTGACAATTCTTTCTCACATTCTCCATCTACTCTGTTGAGATTTTGGTTCCACCTAAAAAGCATACAGTACCTGACAGGTATTCAGAAGCTGTCACTGTCTCCATTTCTACACCTCAGGCCGAGCCACCATCGCCTCCTATGCCACAGCCTGTACTGTCACAGCCTCCTAAAATCTCCACTCACTTTGCTCTTTCTCCTCCCACAGGAGACAGGTCTCAGCACACAGCCCGAGCTGTCCTTTCACCGTGGGGACACTTCCTGTCCCATTTACCGAGCTCAGACTCTGCGATGGCTCTCCATTCCACTCAGAGTGAGCGCAACCTTGAAATTAGCTTTCAAGCCCCTTCAAGATCCATCCCCTGTCACCCAGTGTCCTCGTCCATTCTCCTCTTTTTTCACTTCCTTCCAACCTCCCTGGCCTCGTTGCTGTTTCCTGCACACAAGAATGTGCCCGAGTTATGTCCTTTGAACTCCTGTCCCCTTTGCCCGGAATGCTCTTTCTCTAGTTGTGTTTGGCTGACTCCTTCACCTCCTTCATGTGTTTGCTCAGTTTCATCTTTTCCAGGAGGCTGACCATGGCTGCCCTCTCTAAGAATGCCACCAGCAACCTCCGCCACTCACCTCACAATGCCCCGCCTCGAGCACTTCCTGTCTAACCTTGATTCTCTCTTTTCTCACTTAAAACCTTGTAATATGCTGTACAGTTTGTCAGTCCCCTGTTATCTCCAGTCTCCTTTGCTAGAATGTAAGGTACAAAATGACAGGGTTGGCATTGGCTTTGCTCCCTGCTATATCCCTAATGTCTGGTACCATGCCTGGTCCAGAGTAAGCGCTCAGTAAATATTTGTCGCAGCATTGAACGAATCACCCATCCGTAGAGGGAGGGGTGGCAGGGCGAGCTGCGGGGCTTCGGACTATCTGAGAAAATGACATGCAAGTCTCCGGTGAGTACTAAAGCCGGTTCAATGTTGAGCCCAAAACTCCTGCCCAGCAAGCCGAAATATCTATGGAAGATGGCTGTAGGTATTTGACTGAGTGAACAAAATGACGACAATCACATTAGTGAATGCATGAAAAATGTTTAGCAGGGACACATCTGGGAATTGCTTCTCATGTTTAGATTGAGCTTCTGAATCCAGAAAAATCATATATTTTACGAAATGCATTTATTTGCCATCAGAGTTATGGGAAAAATTATATTCCTTGCTTTAAATACAACCCAGAGGTTTAAAAAAAACTTTAAAACACACTTTTTAGTGTTTCTCCACTTGTTAGTTCTCTAAAAGCATATTTGATATCAATGATTTTTCTCAATATTTTATTGTGAAAAATTTCAAACATATACAAAAGTTGAAAAAATTGTACAGAGCGCTGCCCTCTATACTCACCGACCAGAGTTTCTAATTGACAACAAAGACTCAGAGTTTTATTGGTGACTTGTCCAAGCCTGGGGTGGGAGAGGAGAGGGAAGAAGAGCTGAAGGCAGTGGAATCTCTGACCCCCAGCGGCACTGGAATTGAGTATGTGGGTGGGCTTGGGTGGTGGCTGTTTTCATAAGGCGTGCATATTTGTAGAACTTGGGGCTAATTCCTCAGAAATATTGACTTTTTCTCCGCTGAGATGGAGAATTTGCTCCACTTCTGGTCTGAATAAGCAAACATTGTTCAGCTTCAGCTCCTCTTCAAATGCAGGACTCTGGTTAGGCTTTGATGGGAGCCCCTTGGCAGAGGACCCAGTCCATGCAGAGAGGCGCACTTCAGCGTGGAGCACAGCACACAATAGTCTGTATTTAGATTGTGCCACTGCTGAGGATGAGCCACTCAGTAGAGCTGCTCTATGTTAATGACTTCAGAATGGAAAGTTCTTTATCCTCATCCCTGGGCTGAAGACAGGGAATAGGGGGCACTGGCCAAGTGGGGGTCTGAGTGGTCCTCACATTTGGTACCCAGGCATCTCCCCTGCCCCATCCCCTTAGGGTCCTGCTGTAATCTCTGCTTGTTCTGAGGCAAGTGGAGTTCCAGGAATCCAGATTTTCCTCCCGTGAGCTCCTTTAGTCACCATCTTGGTTCTACTTGCACTGACAAGCTTTCCTGTTAACATCTGAAATTATGGGAAGCTCTCTGTAGAAATCCCTTTATTTTTGGAATGATATCAGTTTTCCTTCTGTTTCTCTTTTTCCTTCATGGATTCGTTTCTTTTCCTAAACATCATTTATCCTATTTTTATTCCCTAATTTTAAAAATAAGAATAATAATAAGATTCTGATGAGAAGTTTTTATGAGCTAACAGTGGGCTTAAACAAAGGCTTAATAGTTAAACCTTTAGTCTTAACCACTTAAAGCAAGCCTGGTTAGTGGACTCCTGACAAATTTTCACTAGACTGATCATAAATCCAACCTTTTTTTTTTTTAATACCAAGTAAGTCCTTTTAACTGACCTTTGTTTTTGTTTTTTTAATGTGGGTACCGGGGGTCGAACTCAAGACCTCGTGCTTGCCAGCAGCCGCTTGTGCTGCTGAGCGTTATCACCGGCCCTTTTTTCCTTTTTTTATGTGGGTACTGGGAGTCGAACTCAGGACCTTGCACTTGCCAGGCAGGCGCTTATGCTGCTGAGCTATCTCACTGGCCCTGACCTTTGTTTTCTAAACATAGAGTTTTGTAGAGATTGCATTAGGTAAGACCAACCAACCCAGCTTCTGGTAGCTCTGAATCTGTTGCTTTGGTCCGATCACCTGGGCTATATAAGACATCTGGACAGGGCTAGTCCTCCATAAAATGGGCTCACTGACTATATTTTATCCCCAAAAACTGATTTTGCTGGGAAAAGGCAGTAGCAGATCACAATCTTGAGTGCTAACGATAGTAATGAGCATGCTTATTATGTGCAAAGACATCATATATCTAATATATGATAACATAAATATATGTTATTGTATATTTAAAATGAGCCTCATGAAACCATATGAAGTAATTATTCATATATTTTATTATTATTATCTCATTATAGTGCTGGGGTTGAACCCAGAACCTTGCACATACTAAGCAAGTAGTCTACCATTGAGCTACACCCTCAACCCCATATTATTTATTTTAATGAGCAAAAGAAAATCTAAAGACAATAGTAACACATCTATAATAATAACACATCTATAAACACAAAAATGGTATGATTTGGGCCCACGTCTTAATTTCTGAAGTGAAATGGGTGATGCAACAGAGATAATTTTTATTACTTACACTTCTCAAGAGGATAAGGCACCACACTTGGTTAGGAGGGAGAAGGAGAAGGGAAAAGATAGGCAACACACTTTTTTGGGGGGATTTCTCCAGGAAAGACAAGGTAGGGCAGGGTAAACATTTTAGGCTGTTTAGATTTTGAGTAATTCCAGCTCATTTGAGGGCCTAGGAGCTGTCCCTAGTGTCTGGTGGTTGGCCCTGGAAACAGAAGGGGAAATAGTGACTTGGTGTGTAAAAGTTGGTTAGAGGAGTTGGTTAGGTTGCGGGGTGTAGACTTGAGGTTGGTTGGAGGGTTTATAGTTTGATTTCATGCACCTATGAAAGCTAGGTTACAGGGCGTTGGTTTGGCCTGTGGTTGGTAGATGCCAGATAAACAAGAAAAGCAAGGTTGAAGCAAGGTGGCATCAGGACAGCACCTTGACCTCAGATGCCAAGCTTTTTCTATGAAACCATCTAAACTCATCAAATCTTTCTCTTCCAGTCTTCTTTCTCTTTTTCTTTTCTTTTTCCTTTTCTTTTTTCTTCTCTTCTTTCTTTTCTTTTTCTGGTGGCACTTGGGATTGAACCCACGGCTTTTGCACTATGCTACATCTCCAGCCCATTTTCACTTTTAATTCTGACAAGGTCTTGCTAAGCTTTTAAGTTTCCCAGGCTGGGCATGAACTTGGAATCCTCCTCCTGCTTCATCCTCCAAGAAGGCTGTGATTACAAGTGTGCATGCAACCACAGTCTTCCGGTCTTGATTCTGTTTGAGCCTTGTAAGGGAATTCATAGCATTAATTATTGACATTATTGGTCACTCAGCAACATTACTTAGAAGTCTGACCTATTGGTGAAACTCGTCAGTTCCACTCCCAGGCATCTCCTCTAGTTGTCCTCTTCCTTCACTGTGCCCAGTACCCTTGGGTTTGGTTACACAGTCTTGAACTTCTGTGTCCTAATCTGTCATTCTGCTCCATACACAACCAACCCTCACCCTTTTTTCTAGAACAATCTTTCATACATGATAGATCTGATTACATCAATTCCTTGCTTATATCCTACATGGCTCCCAAGTCCTTCAGATTTCTCAGCATAACATGAAAGTTCCTTCACTATCTGACTCTCGCTTATCTCCTAGCAGGGCATCCTACAAAACTAGATATTGCGCCCATGTATTTAATCTGGGCCACAATCATAGGGCTGACACACAGTAGGATCTTACTGCATGTTTGGGGAATGAGGAGAGAGATAGAATGAGGAAAGATAGTGATGAGTAGGTAGATAATTTTTAACCTGAATGGTTCTTAATGATTCAGTTTCATTGGTGTACAGGAAGTGGCCTTATTGATAATTTAGTTTGGTCACTGTGAACATTTTTGCAAGATCTATTAGATTCTTGTTCCTAGTATTAGATTTATTAGAGTTGAAACCTCTCGCAGCTAAGCATAGAGCCTCAAGAGGCATTGGACTGCAGATCATAGCAAGTACCACAAGGGGTTGCTAGAGAGCAAGAGAAGCCCCAAGAAGTTTAACAATTTCCTCTTTTGGCTTCTGAGTCTTGATAAGAAGTAGATGTTTTCCTCCTTTCATGGTGATATTTACTTAGTGGATACAGCTTGGCCGTATGTTAGCACACCAATCCTTCAAAGTCTTCTCTGCTGCCTAGAGGGACTCAATATGTTTCCTACTCCTCAGCTCCTTTAATGCCATTTAAATCAATGTGATATTCAGAGGGGAAGAATAAGGTGGGCTCTTGTATTTATCAGAGATCCAAGTAGCACATCAGGCATTTTTGTATCAAGCCCTTGCCAAAGGATGCTCTTCTGTGTGAGGACATTGCAAAAAGTGCTGCTGCTTCCAGGCTGGCCCTACCTCGAGGCAGCGTTGGGAGAAAAGCTCAGGCTGGATTTCCGCCTTCACTTACTCCCGTGGACGGGGAACCTGGAGACAGAATTCTAGGAGAACCAGTGGAATAAAGGAAATTAAAAACAACATTTTATACATATATATATATATATACATATATATATATACATATACATATACACATACATACTATATAAGAACTAAGAAAACATCATATATTATATATAAATTCTTTTTTATAAATATAAATTATTTGCCTGAAATTTTGTGAAATTTTGTGCTGAATGGAGTATGTACCCCATGTAGCTAAGAGATCTATACTTTCTCAGTCATGTGAAATATTCTGAACTTTGCAGTTATGCAATTGCAGTTGTTTGGTCTTGCTCACAATGAGTACTATTTTCATCACATGAAATTAACATTCCCTTGTGATTAGAAGATGCTCAATTGCTAATAGACTCCCAGGAGGAAGCATTGGGTGATCTACTTGGGTTGTTGCACTGCCAGTTCAAGACAGTGACAGAAACGTGAAAATGTTCCTCGATGATGTAAGAGACAGCTTTTGGTCTGTCGAGCACCAACCTAAGCTGCTTTATTCTTTCCTGTGCATCCCTACATAGTCTCTTCCTTGAACTGGCTTTAATTTGATAATCATATGAATGATTTATCAGTTAGATTAGGATTGATTGTTTAAATCACAAAATCCAAATATCAGTGCCTTAAACAATACAGAGGCCTATTTTTTATTTCACATCAAAGAAGCTTGGAAATAACCCATCCTGGTATGGTAGTTTCACAGATATCAGAGACGGAAACTCTCTGTCCTTTCCCCAGTCTTAGTATTTAGCTTCTGTCCTCAAGATTACTTATTGGTCAAAGGTGGCCACCAAAGTACCAGTCATCGGGGCCAATTTCCAGCAATGACATAAAGGAATGAAGAGGCACATAAGGGTATGTGGCCCCTTGCTCCCTGAGGAGGGTTTTTTTCAGAAATATCATTCAACAACTTCCATTTGTATCCTATTAGCCATCTGTATCTGCAAGAGATTCTGGAAAGTGTAGTTTTCTAGCGTGGCACATGGAGACCCTTGACAATATAGGAGTGTGTTATTAAGGAAGCATGGATAATGGATATAAGGTAGGCAACTAGTAGCCTCCACCGCAAGAATTCAATTCTCTCATGTCTGCAAGAATACAGAATTAGAAGACAGAATGCAGGAGAGTTCCCTTCATCCAGGTGCGGAGTTCCTGTCCATTCACTGTGTTAAGTGGCATCCCTCAGCCCTCTCTTACTATCCACATGGTTTTTCATTTTAGCACAGCCTGTCTCGTGGGCTTCAGGCTCACATAGCCAATTACTGACCACTGGGCTCCTTGTAAGACCCTCAAGCTCAGGAAGACCCATGAGCCCAGAGACCTGCCTCTCTTCTGTGCGTGCACCAGCTGCTCCAGCCCCAGGCCTGGGGGTCAGCTCTGATGCCTTCTCTTGGCTCCTTACGCCTTCCTGGGTCTGCTTCCTAAGTCACTCCTGGACTCTCCCATCCTTCCT
Source organism: Erethizon dorsatum (assembly GCA_028451465.1). NCBI lineage: Eukaryota > Metazoa > Chordata > Mammalia > Rodentia > Erethizontidae > Erethizon > Erethizon dorsatum. Next base: position 58,601,186 of record CM051836.1, on the reverse strand, counting down.
ACCTCCACAGCCGCCCCCAAGATGAAGCCCTCTTTGCCTGTCTCCTGGTCAGCTGCTCCTTCATGCTCCTTCATGCTCCTGTAAGCTCCTTCATGCTCACCTCACTCTAATTCATTCTCCACACAGCATCCAGAGAAATTATTTAGTTTTCTTTCCTTCTTGCTAATGTGCTCAGCTCTTTTCTGTCTCAGGCTTTGACACATGCAGTTCTCTTTGCCTGCAATGCTCTTTCCTCTAATTCCCACCTCTTTGTTCAGTGAATCGCAATGCTTTTTGTTTGTTTGTTTTCAGACAGGGACTTACTATGTAGTCCAGGCTGGCCTTGAACTTGCTATGTAGCCCACGCTGGTCTCAAACTTACTATCTTTTTGCTTCAACCTCCTGAGTATTGGGAGTACAGGGGTGTATCACCACACCCAGTGCCTCGTACCTACAGTCTTCTGATTATTTGCTTGATGGTAGGTTCCTTGAAGCCAGGCCCTCTTTGTCTTGTTCCTCTGTACCCCAAGTGCCTGGGATAGCACTCGCACCTATTCATTCAGTCACCCGACTCTTTGTTCATTTGCTCATTAACTCAGACACATTTGTTGACATCCCTGTACTCATTTATGGTCCAATGGTTGACAAAGTCTTAGTAAAATAGTTACTTCTTTAGAGTTATAATCAGGACTGTAAGCAGCAAGGCAGAACCGTATATATGATATAAATAACACATAGGAGGGACAAGAAAAAGGAGGGAGGAGGAGAGAAATGAAAGGTGAGTTTTCCACTAAGGAAGCAAATAGAAGTTTTTAAAACTATCTCAGCTGCAATCTTTATTTCCATTCTTACGCATGGCCTTATGCTGGACCAACAATTTTTATAATCCCAGCGTGAGACAAGTTCAGTTGAATATTTAAAAACTAACTAGTTACTATTATTGCTACCACCTTGAAGCTTCTGATTTCAGAAAGGTAATCTAGAAACTAGTCTGTCACCAGTTTTCCTTGCCCTCCACTACTTTTCTGCCCTCAGACTCTCTTGCTGTCTTTGGCTGGCTCTGCTCTTGTTGGAACCTGTGCAGAGCAGGGGATGGTGTGCCAGGCTAAGCCAGGTGTGCCCTGCTCATCTTTCCCTGGGCTCCTGACTTGGGCCAACATGGAGCTTGTGAACCTGCAGCTTGCCATGGCCCCCAGGATAGAGATGGCAAAGGAACTAGAAGGGGGCCTTAGAGAAAAATCTTTTCTTTTGGTGCTGGGGATCTAACTCATGCATACTAAGCATGAAGTCTGCTGCTGAACTATACCCCTACCCCTTAGGAGCTCAGTCTTAAACCTTTCTTTGTTGGCCAAGAGAAATAAAAATAGCAGTTTTTAAAGAACAATTTTATTTGGTACGCACACACACTCGCACACACTAAAAGAAGAATGGAGAAAGAAAAGGAGGGCTTGAGGGCAGCTCCGATGGAGATTACGGGCGCTCTCTCCCTCCATCATCCTTTGACCCCTGCCATTACTCATGCTATTTCACACCCTCCAAATGCCCTCAGCACTTGCTGACAGCCAAGCGCGAAGTGACATCAGCCCAGGAACAGTGGCAGAGTTCCCAGATGGAAGTTGGAGGGCAGGGGATCCTCTCTGTGGGCCCTAATCCTAGGACACCAGATTTGTCATGGGCACACCTGCCCTCCACCTGCCTTTACCGCATGGGAGTGGAAGAGGCACGAAGGAGCCAATGTTTCATGTGACGTCTGGGAGCTTGGGGCCTGAGAGAGCCACCAGACCCCGCCGCAGGGGCTGACCTGAGCGGATGAGTTACCCTGAGGCAGGAAGACCTTGGAGAATTCTTCATTTTCTGTCCAAAGTGGCACAACTGCCACAAGGGGGAAGCATCACACCGAGCTAGTGCTCCTCAACCTGCTCTTTGTTCTGGCTTCTCTATTGTCATCCAACGGGGAAGCAGGTGAGGGCTCCCTGCAGGGGCCTCTTATCCACCCAGCAGCTGTGACTGTGCCCATGGGGGTCTTGAACAGAGCTAAGGAGCCAATGGACATTCGATGAGTGGTCATCGCCATTGATGAATATTCAGGATTTAATTTCTATAATGAAATTAAGGGAAGCACTGACAAAGACAAGTCTTGGTGGCAAATTCTTAGATTCTGAACAGTCAACATAAGTTTAAAACTTGGAATTAAATAACTCCCTTCCAATGCTGGCCCAACATGTCAGCTAATTTTGTGCTTTTAGGCAAGTATTTTAACCTCATCTCTCACACACTGAGCATTCCGCTTCTGTCTATATCATAATGCTGCTGTGAAGATGAGGTCAGAGAATATGGGCCAAAGTGCTCAAAAAAGAATGACACAGAATGGCACATGTATTAGTGCTGCAACTCAGGCTAGCAGGAAAAGTGCACGCTGTGCTGATATCTTCCTGAGTTGGACAGTGTGTGTGTGTGTGTGTGAGAGACTCAACTGGGCATAATTTAAATCTTAGCTCATTTTAGGCTCAGTGGTGCATGCCTGGAAACCCAGATACTCACGAAGATGATGCAGGAGAATTTCAAGTTTGAGGCCAGTTTGAACAACTTAGTGAGACCCCCATCTCAAAATAAATCAATAAATTAAACAGAAAAACTATCTTTGTTCAATTCAATAATTTAAGCAGCCTCTTCAGACTAGAATGCCAACTGTCCTGGCTTACCAGGACTTTCCCACTCTTAAAACTCATAGTGGATCCAGGAATCTACCCAAGTGCCTGAAAAGCTAAGAGTCAGGCTCCGCTTGCATCTCTTCAGGACCATTGGCTGGGCTTTCTGACTCGCACCTCCCCGTAACTTCTTTGAAGCCTCTGGTGTGATGGGGAAAGGTGTGGTTCATTTCCCTCAGCAGTGAAGGGGCACTGGGTCTTCAGATCCTGGTAGAATACTCTGGATCTTTCCTTCCTGTCCTGACAGTGACAGGGTTGGTCAGCTTTGCTGACAGCTGGGACTCCCACTCTGGGGCCCACTAGTAGAGTCTGTGACTTTAGTTTGGGGCCTTTGATGTCAGTCTCTGCCTATTCTACCCTCTTTGATTAGCCCTCAGGCCAGGTGAGCAGACTGCATGCCCTGCAGGACGTCCCCGAGTCCTGGGCACTGCTGAGCCAGCTGCTTTCCATGAGGAGCATCTGCAGAACTCCAAGATGACTCCCAGGATTTCTAGTCCCGTTGGACTCACACCTTCTCCCAATATCCAACCAAACACTAGGTGCTGTGTTGAAGGGATTTTGCAGGTATAATCAAATCAGTTGACCTTAAGAGAGGGAAATTATCTAGGTGGGCCAGACCCAGTTACATGAGCCCTGTTAATGCATGCCTGAAGGTAAGGGTCAAAGAAGTCAGAGAGATTGAAATGTGAGCCGGCCTACTGAGGGTGCTACAGGAACCAAGGCTATCTTTGAGTGATAGGCAGTGAGATATGGGGACCTTGGTCCTACAACCACAAGGAAAGGAATTTTGCTAACAATTGAAATGAGCTTGAAAGTGAACCTTTCCCGGATTGATCCTCCAGGCAGAAATACAGACAGTCACCACTTTGATCTACCTCACGCAACCCTGGGCTGAGGATGCAGCTAAAACATGCTGGACTCCAGACCCTTGGAAACTGTAAGCTAATAAGCTTGTGTTCCATCAAGCCACTAAGTCTGTGATAATTTGTTATATGATAGAGAGAATAAATTCACTGCCTTTTCTTTGGGTGATGGTGCAAAGATGGGGAGAGCAAGCACTCTTACATCTCCTTTCCTCAACTCCCATGTCACTTCTCCTCATAACACAGATTTAGTATTACTGTATCATCTGACTACATTTGTGAAATTTGTGTCACTTATGAGTCTATACTCTGTGATGTGTTATGGGCTATTAGATGCCACAAAATCAAAGTACTGCTCTATCTGGGTGGATTAATTTTATTTGAAGACTGGGAGAACAAGCTAAGTAGTTTTCATTTGTAATATAAGACTTATTTGTAATATATAAAAGAAAAAGTGTTCAGGTTTGGAGGAGAATGCAACCTATGAGTGAATTTTCAAGACAAAAACAAGTGGATTTCTAAAAGTCTATATGTTTGTTTTAGGTTGTGCCACAGATTAGGGGCCACGTGACCATTCTCTTTTACCACTGGCAACCCATTGGGAGATAGTTTTATTTTTTTTTTTTATTTTTTTTTTTTTGTGGGTACCAGGGGGTCGACCTCAGGACCTCACGCGCCAACAGGCACCCGTGCCGCTGAGCGATATCACCGGCCCCTTTTTCGTATGTGGGATCCAGGAGTCGAACTCGGGCCCTCGCGCTTGCAAGGCAGGCGCTTAAGCCGCTGAGCCATCTCACCAGCCCTGGGAGATAGTTTTAAAAGACTATCACACAACTATATGAAGAAAATGGAAAGGGGAGGAAGAAGGGAAGAGGAGACGCCACCAAGGAGGTTATGGGAAGGAAAAGGTGGCAGCAGTGGGGTCCACTGTCGTGGGAGGAGCCCTGAAGGCCCAGGTCTGGTGGATTCATAGAAGTCTTGAACTAAAAAGTTCAGTTAGTCAGTTTTTAGATATATATATATATGGGGCTATGCTTTTTTTTTTTTTTTTTTTTTCTGTATTATGTTCAAACATTCAACCAGAGGCACGTTCCCTTAGGGAGGATCAGGAATTTTATTGTTGAGATGCCAAGAGAAATAAGGAGTCACAGCTGAGATTTTAAAGGACTTAAACTCTCAACACTCATTTCAGCAGTCATGCTGGGCGAGCCACTCATGCTTATTAAATTGCAAGAACTAGGAACTTGAGAGAACAATAACATATTTTTTTAAATTCCCAAAGTTTTTCTTTAAATATTCAATACCAGATCTTGGAAGACCAAGCACAATTTTTATTTATTTATTTTTTACTCTCCACCAAAAAAGAATTGGAGAATGTAGGATATGACACATTCAATTATTTTGCCATCCAGGAAAGCAATTTCAATCTTTCTGAAATAGGAAGAGAAGCTTGTGGGGAGAGGAGAGGAGAGAACAGAGCAAGACAAGGCATAGGGCCCTAGAAGAAGGTGGGCAAAAGATATTACCTTGGGATATTTTGGGTGAAGGTACAGAAAAAAATTTCTATGCCTCATCCTGACTGATGCTCATGGGAGAGAGCTCATCAAACATCTTGTTCCTGTACAAGAGGATTAAATTAGACTTTTAAATTCTGTGAGATTTTTCAGGTTAGAAATTCTGTATTTAAAAATTTCTTTGTGAAGATTGGGTGCATATTTTGAAAATCCAGGTTATTAGCTTTGCTGGAATTTTTTAGTTTCTTCTGGTTAAAATATTTCCATATTGGGTTTATAGCAAATAAACCCAATAAACCTCTCAGAGGTGTGAAGATGTGTGAAGTAGGGCTCAGGATTCCACTTCTTTTTCTACTGCGAACTGAGGGGTAGATTGTCAGAAAAGATGACCTTTGTGAACCACTATGAGAACTGAGTGACACAAGACTTTAAGTTTTGTACTTTGTGCTTAGAGTGTAGTTACAGAAAGCACAATAGTGACCAAGTGGAAGAAAATCCTGATGACGAGAACCCACGTGAACTGTTGATGAACTACTTATCTCATACTTTGTGTTTTTTAAAAACAGTTTAATTGAGAAATACATATCCCATACAGCTCATCCAGATTCTGATGCCTGCTCAGAGTGATCAGGCTCAGAAGACAGGACTCTTACCCAACTCACCAGAAATTCCAACCCAACTGTTCAACCATCTGATGAACTGGGAGATAACTGATCTATTTATCTCATCTCCAAACAGACACCAGGATCGGAAGTTGGCTGGTTTATTCATGATCCCTCTATAGGAAGAGCTACATGAGAGACCAAGTTGCTTGTGAGTACCACTGCAGGAATGGGATACAATAACTTTAAATAATTGACATTTAGGCTGTAATAGATGAACTTGCTTCTATGTGTGTTTAATAAGAATTCTCTGTTCAAGACACCCTGCTTATCATTAATACTAGATAAAACATTGACCTACTCTTGCTATTTTTAGCATCTCCTTTTTCTCATTCCAAGTTGGGCATTGGCTTGTATTTTTGTTTTTTTTAAACAGGGTTTTACTATGTAGTTCAGACTGACCTTAAACTCACTATGTAGCCCAGGCTGGCCTCAAACTTGAAGGAATCCTCCTGCCTCAGCTTCCCGAGTGCTGGGATTACAGGCCTGCACTTCTATGCCTGGCAGGTATTTGCCTTTTTTAATACACTGAGGGTTTTTGTTTTTGTTTGCTTTTGAAATGGAGTCTTTTTTTTTTAATGGTAGTAAAGTTTTATTAAAGGTAGGAAAAGAAACAGGCTCTGCAGAGCAATTTTGGGCCAAATAAAAGTAGGAAAAGAAATACACCCTATAGCATGAGGGTGGGCCATCATGCAAGAAAGAGCACAGTGGCAAAAACTCAACGTGGACTGTCCTTTTTGTATCACCCACTCCAGGCTGATGTCAGGCTGGGTAGGCTATCCTACCGGAAACCTGCTCAAGTTCTCACAAGGAGTCCACATGCAGAGCTCTGGGAACTGTTCTGCCCAAATTTTGTAATTAACAGGTCATGTCTACTTTCCCAGCCATCTTTGCTATACCCCTCTCTCTTGTCTCATTTTACTCTGAGAGACACATATCCCCACAATTGTTTATGTGGTGCTGAGGGAGTGGAGGTTTCTATCTTCATAGAGCTACTTCTTGCTGAAAGGGGATATTGGCTCTACCTACTGGGGAGTATGTACTCTCCAACTGCCTTGGGGTGCTGTGACTCACTGGCTGGATTGAAGAAAAAAAAACCTATCAGAAGACAATGAGAAAATTTAGTGACTGTAGAGCTGTTTGTTCAGTGGGAGAAACAAAGTAACTTTACTATTATGTTGGGGATGTAGAGTCCAAATATGAGGAGTAGATCAGTTTCCCATGCTTCTCATGGAGGACAAAGTATGACAAAGAGAGAAGTAAGATAAGTTATCAAAAGCCTGAAAGCCATAGTCTTAGCAAGATTACCCACTTATGGATCTAATTAAAAACAGAAGCCTTAGTAAAGATGCCCATTTAAGATGTGGTGAATTAGGGTTATTAGTGACTCTACTTATCTGCACCTGTAGCAATACTGGATTCTTACTTTCTGAAGAGGAGCCTCAGGTCTTCCAGAGGGTCTCAGGAATAACTTTCTTAGTCTTGTGAACATTCTAGTGACCATTTTCCATATAGGATTTTTATAGCTTGTCACTGTGTCCCTTGAGGAAGAAGCATATTCCTCAGGGACTGGATAAAAGGCTAGGGTATTTAGGGGCTGTAGAATTGCCCTTCTTGCCTCCCTATCAGCCTTTTGATTTTCTAAAGAGATTTTAGACGTGTCTCTTTGGGATTTCCTGCAATGAATGACAGCAACCTGCTTAGGAAGATAGATCACCTCTAAGAGTTGTAGAATTTTCTGCTTGTGTTTTATAGATGATTGCTTATTAGTCACCAAGCTCCTTCTTTCTAGATTGCTGCATGGGCATGTAGCACCAGAAAGGCATATTTGGAGTCTTTATAGATACTTAACTTTTTGCCTTTTCCTAATATCAATGCCTGAGTAAGAGCTATTAGCTCTATCTTTTGAGCAGAGGTCTCTAGGGCAAGAAGTTTTGCTTCAATGATCTGTTGTGGACTAACAACTGCATAAGCTGCCTTTTGATGTCCTTCTTGGACAAAGCTACTTCCATCAGTGAACCACTTCTCTCAGGATCTTGGAGGGGCAGGTCACTAATGTTCTGCCTGCTTGCATAGGTCTGGGAGATCACTCGTTCCAAAGAGTGCCTAATTTCTGGGCTTGAAGGCATCAAAGAAGCAGGAGTAAGAATAGTGCAAATTTTTATAATAACTTCAGGGATGTCTAAGAGCATGGCCTGACACTTGGTAAGCTGTTCCCTTGTTAACCACAAGTAACCCTTTTTCCTCCAGAATAGCCCTGACCTGATGAATCAGGAGTTTTAGTCTCTGTCCTAAAGTTCATTTTTCAGGTTCCTCTGTTAGCACAGCTGTAGCTGCTATGCTCTCAGGCAGGGAGGTCATCCAGCAGCCGTGCCATCTACTGTTTTGAAAAGTATGCCACTAGGTGGGGTTCTTGTCCTAGCCATTGGGTCAAGACACCCAAATCAATTCCTGTCTTTTCTGATATGTAGAAGAAGAGTTTTTTGTTTGTTTGTTTTGTTTTTATTTTTAAAGTCCAGTGTTGGAGCCTGAGTAAGGGCATATTTTATTTCTCTAAAGGCATTGTCAGTTACTTTTTTCACTTCCTGAGGAGGGAAGAGTATTGCAAAGGGACTGGCTGCAGAAGGCCATATTTAAGAAACCTATCTATGAACTTTTGGTTAGAAAATCAGCTAAGGTCTTTTAGTTTTATAACTACTGGCATAGATAAATTTTGCCCTACCAGGTATTCCCTTATATCATGTAGCAGGAGCCACTTGTTGGCTAATCAGTTCAGGAAGACCTGGAATAGTCCCAACAGATAAAATTCATTTTGGCTTTTACTGGAATTTGAGATTTGGCCCCAATTTTGCTAGTAAATATCTTCCTACAAAGACAGTGGGCACTGTGGGACAATTATAAAAATCATGGTTAAATATTTAGCCTTCAAAGTGACACATCAGAGCAGAAGTAAAGAATCTCTGATTAAGGGTTCCCTCAACCCCAACTATGGCTATAGATCTAGGGGGGAGAAATTTCCAGAGAAGAAAGTCAAAACAGAATGTATTAAATTGGCTTACCCATAATGTCCAACATTAGCCAGGGTTCCTCATGGAAATGCTAATGTCTGTGCACAGGGGCATAGTGAGTTCCCTTAGATCCCTTAGTTTTCATCATAATGGAAGATGAGGGTTTTGGCTTGCCTAGTCCCTCTTTGGGAGGAGGGACAGTCAACCCTCCAGTGTGGGAGACCAGATAGGAAGATTGAGACCTAATTGGCCTTCTCTGTGAGCACTAAGGAGAAAGGCAGCATGCAAGAATGCTGACATGCTGCAGGTTCTAGGGAAAAGGTAATACAGCTGAGATCCTGTTGTTTACCTGGACATGTACCTGTACCATGTATGGTGGGAAGCAGAACCATCTTGTGTTACTCTAATTGCTTGTACCCATACCTGAGTGGATAAAGGCAGGGTGAGCCAGTCACTTGGGTCTCCTTGTCAAAGGGAAACAAGAGCTCCCCCCCATTTTAACCTAATTCTGTGTCTCTTTGTTTTTCATCCTCGTTCACCCCCCAGTAAGGTACAAAGCTTATAGGCTGGCTCCTACAAGTGGCACCTGGACAGGGAGACTGACCGAGGAAGTCCTCCTGGAGGAAAAGTGTAGTGAGTCAGTGATGGGGGTTTCCATAGTGGAGAAGTGTTGGCTGGCAAAAGAAAACGGCAAAAGAAAAAAAAATGGAAAAAAGAACATGAGTGCATGCAGAGAATTTCAGCCAGGGTAATGGGGCAGAGTTCATTGACTGAAGTATAGCATTATATCCCTTTATTGGAAATTCTGTTGCACCAGTCTGGCACTCAAGTTAGTACCCAGTTGACTTCTCATATGTTGCAAGATGTTATCAAACATCCTTGGTTTCCTTAGACAGGTACGTTTGATGTAGAGGGTTGGGATCAAGTGAGAGAGGGTTTGGAGCATGCTTATACCCGGGACTCTGTTGTATTCCCTGAAACTTTCTCCACATGGAGTTTGGTTCATGCAGTTTTTTTGCCTTTAACTGTGGAAGAACATCCCACACCTAGTGCACCCTTGAGAAAGGGTAGGGATGAGGGTGAGGAGCCGTGGTGCCCTTCTCTTCCTCCTTCCCCTCCATTTGTGGTTGAGACAGAAGTAGTGTCTCCTTATCAAAGATTGGTTAGACAGCCTGTGCTTAATGAAGAGCTCTTTGGGATCTGTGCATTTCCAATTAATGTTCATCCCAGCCCAAACAATCCATAATGAAATGTTTATGAACATAATCCTTTGGAGTATAAATTGGTTAGAGAATTTTAATCCAGTGTCATAAACAATGGGATTCAAGAGCCTTTCACACTTGGCTTGTTGGAGTCAGTCTTAGGGTGTTTGCACTTACCTCCTTCAGACATTATTAAGCATTTAGCTAAGTCCTGCCTTTCTGCAGGGTGATACTTAACTTTCCATATTAACTTTCAAGAGTTAGCAGCCAAGCAATCTCAACAGAATTGGACAGCAGAACACCCAGAGATTATGGAAGAAATGCTGTTGGGAACAGGTACATACTCAGATCTAATCTCACAGATAACCCTTCCAGACCAGGCTTATCAGCAAATGGCTCCCATAATGAAATGAGCCTGGGTAACTATTCTTGAAGATGACATCCCTGCACAGTCCTTTTTACACATTGTTCAAGGCTCCTGTGATCCTTATGCCCAGTTCTTAGCCACATTGCAGGAAGCTGTCCAATGACACATACCACATGCCCAAGCAGCAGAGATTATTGTGTTGCAGCTGGCTGTAGAGAATGCTGATAAGGACTATAAACCAGTGCTAGAGGCCTTCCGAGCTACCAAAAATCTTGGACACTATTTGAAAGTATGCCAAGATATGTGTACTGGAGGTCATAAGTCTTGTATGTTTGCCCAAGCTATGTTTGGTTTAATTAAACAAAATCAGTCTTCTTAAAAATATGATATTTTAATTGTGGCAAAACAGGGCATATTAGTAAACAGTGCACTCAACTCCAGGCAAGAAAGGGTGCAATTGCTCCTCTCCTGGAGGGAAAAGTGCCAAGCTCTTGTCCAAGATGTCAAAGGGGAAATTATTGGGCTAATCAATGTCATTTTAAATATTATCGAGATGGCACCCCACTGGTGGGAAATGGGATGTGGGCCTGGCCCCAGGCCCAACAAATAACAAGGGCATTCCCAGTATGGGCTCACAGCCCCAACCCTCAGTGGATCTCTGGAGGAGGTTGAGTCCCTTGTCATCAGAACCCTGGAAGTGCAGGATTAGACCTTCCTGTTGCTGGATGGGTGACTTTGATTGGTGGAGATAAACCTGATAAAATCTCCATGGGAATCTGGGGACCTCTTCTCTTAGGTACTGTGGGTCTTGTTCTAGGAAAAAGTAGTTTAAATTTGCACAGTGGTGAAGTACTCCCTGGGATTATTGATTCAAACTATTTGGGAGAAATTCAAGTTATGGTCCAGTCACATGATGTTTGGGCCCTTGAACCAGGAGATTATATTGCTCAACTGATTCTTTTATAGGCTGTCAGAACCACAGCTATTAGTTGATAAGCTAAAGGATTTAAAATCACCCCCCATAAGGAACTGTTTTACACTTAAGATATCACAGACCACTGTATACTCCTAAGGTTAAAGGAAAATATTTTCAAGGTCTCATGGACACAGGTGCAGATGTTTCAGTGATGGCTTCATCCCAGTGGCCACCTGCCTGGCCCACCCAAGTGGCAGCCACCTCCTTGGTGGTGCTCAGGTCACCCAAACAGATTATGTAGAGTACTATACCTCTGCCTTATGTAGGCCCTGGTAATTTTAAGGGAGTCTTTCAGCCATTTATTGCAGGGATCCCAGTCAATTTGCAGGGCAAGAATCTCCTGAAAGAATAGGGGAGTTTCCAGGGATATAACTCAGTGGCACAGTGCCTGCCTGGCAAGCAAAAGGTCCTGAGTTCCATTCCTGATACCAAAAAGAAAAAAAAAAAAGCGGGGGGGGGGAGTCAAATTACTGATAAGGCAATACCACCTGTTGATAGTTATTGATTTTTTTTTTTTGTGGGTACCGGGGTTGAACTCAGGACCTCATGCACCAGCAGGTGCCCGTGCTGCTGATCAATATAACTGGCCCTTTTTTCATATGTGGGTACCTGGAGTTGAACTCAGGACCTTGCACTTGCCAGGCAGGCGCTTATGCCACTGAGCCATCTCACCAGCCCAGTTATTGATCTTACGGATTGCTTTTTTACCATCCCTTTAAGTCTGCAGGACCAACCTTTTTTAGCTTTTCTGTTTCTGCCACTAACTTTGCTGAGTCTAGGTACTGATATCAGTGGACAGTTTTGCCACAGAGGATGACGAACAGTCCTACCCTGTGTCAGTGTTTTGTCGGTCAAGTTTTAGATCCTGTTAGGCAAAATTCCCTCAATTCTATATAATACATTATATGGATGTTGCATTGCTTGCTGTTGATTTTCAGCAACAATTTATCCTTCTTTTTGCAGAAACTTAACGGGCTTTGATGCAACATGGGTTATGCATAGCTCTAGAGAAAATTCAAACTATCTCCCCCTATAGTTACTTAAGAAGAGCAGTTCAAATCCAGAAATCAACATTAAGAAGAGACTAGTTAAGGACATTAAATGATTTCCAGAAATTATTGAGGGACATTAATTGGATTTGCCCCAAATTAGGAATACCTACATATTAGTTAAATAATCTATATAAAACATTACAAGGAGATCCAGATTTGAATTCCCCCATACCCTCACATCTGAATCCCTTAGTGGACTTTTTGGTCAAATAGTGAATTATCAGGGCCTTGGTCTAGCCCCAACCCTCTAAATGAGTAGATGGTGAATGGCTTAAATAAAAGATACCAGTAGTATGATTTTGGAGCATCTAGAAAGGTCAGAACTCTCTCTCTGGAGAGTAAAGGCAAAGTGCTCCACCGAATAGCTGTTATTTAATTGGTTTTCAAACAAAGGAAGGGGATACTGAGGCAAGTGTGGGAACTGAGAAGGACATTGGAATTTAGTTCAAAGACTTCTCCAAGAAGTAAATCGTGCCATTTAAGAGGACCATTTGATCTCTAAGGTTGGCAGCTTCACTGGTCTGGAATAGGGGGATCAGCAGCCCATGTCCTTGGCTTCCTCAGCTGTGGTGTTATCTTGATGTCAGAGCATTATGCATATGCTTTTCCAACACAGTCAGAGGTCCCTGTGTTCAGCAGCTTAGCCCTATACAGCCTGGTCTCCAACAGTGAATAATAAATGTCAACTTATTAAATGATTTTACCTTCCTAACCAGCTTACAAAAAATCTTCAGACTTTTACAGATCAAATGGCTAAGCTAATTCAGCAAGCCCGTCACTGCAGCATAATGCTTTTAGGATTTGATACTGATCATGTTGTGCTTACTATTAATCTTGCACAGAATACTCATTTGTTGTAAACTTCCTTAGTCTGGCAGATAGTCTTTGTGGATTGTATTGGATTGGTTGACAATCATCCTTCCAATAAGTTTGTACAGTTACATTGTCATTATTCATTTATTTTACCTAGACATACTCAGACAACTCTTCTTATGAATGCTTCACCTTATTTCACAGATGGATCCTCTCATGGTTTTGCTGCTTACTGGACTATGCAAAATCACCAGAAAATTCCTACCCCTGGATTTTTGGCTCAAAGATCAGAATTGGTTGCTGTAATTACTGTATTAGAATGTACTCTGACAGAACCTGTTAACATTTTATGTGCTTCTGCCTATGTAGTTAATGTCACTAATTGCTTGGAGATAGCCACTATAAAAAGTACTCTAGATCCACCTTTGTTCAATTTGTTTTTGTGATTGCAGGCAGTTATTCAGAATAGGGAGTGCCTCTTTTTATGTAGGTCATGTGCACTCACAATCCAGCCTTCCTGGACCAGTGACAGAAGAAAAACATCATGCCAATAGACTTATCACCTCAATTGTTCAACAGGCTAGGCTTTCTCATTCTTACTTCCATCAGAGTACTCAAGCTCTCACCTCTAGCTTTAAACTTTCTAGATCACAGGCATACCACATTGTACAATCTTGTCCAGCACGCCAGACTTTACCTACATCAGTTACATCGGAAGGTGATAATCCCCAAGGCCTCCAGGCAAATGAGCTATGGCAAATGGATGTAACACATATATCTCCATTTGGCAGACTTCAGTATGTGCATGTTAGTATAGATACTTACTTTCATTTTCTGCATGCTACCAGCCACGCAGGGGAGACTTTGGGGCATATATAGCAACATTGTTTCTCAACATTTGCAAGATGGGAGTTCCTAAGAAAATAAAAATGGAGGGGCCAGTGAGATGGCTCAGCGGCATAAGCGCCTGCCTTGCAAGCGCGAGGGCCCGAGTTCGACTCCCGGATCCCACATATGAAAAAGGGGCCGGTGATATCGCTCAGCGGCACGGGCGCCTGCTGGCGCGCGAGGTCCTGAGGTCGACCCCCCGTACTCACAAAAAAAAAAAAAAAAAAAAAAAAAAAATGGATAATGGCACTACCTATACAAGCAGGAACTTTCAAAGACTTTTGCAGCAGTGGAATGTTAGTCATTCTACTGAAATTCCTTATAATCCACAAGGACAAGCTATTGTTGAGTGGGTACATTTGGCATTAAAATGGCAATTACAAAAACAAAAAGGGTGAATAATAGGTCATTATAAGCCTCACCTTCATTTTTCAACATTTACACATAATTTTTTGAATCCTGTTGATAATACAAATAACACCCCAGCATAATTACATTGGTCAAAAGTACAAGAGCATGGGGAAAGGGAGAAGGCACAAATGCGGCCATCCCTGGAGATGGGAAAACGGGAGGGACCAGTTACCCTGTTGGCATGGGGTCAGGAGTTTGCTTGTGTCATTCAGGAAATGAATAGACAATGTGTGTACCCTCCAGGAGTGTATGACCATGGAGAAGTCCTCCCTATGACACTTCCATGGAGGAACTCAACTCTGCTCTCCTCACTATTGAAATCCATCCCTCAGATGACAATTGAAGAAAACTACTCAGGAGGTAGAAAGATTTGTTCATCGTTGGCACCTACCTGAGATGAGAATGCCTGGCATCTATTGAGTACCCTTTTAAATAGACCCTCTGGAAGGTATCTCTGACTGCTGATCATAATTATACCCCTCTTCAGCCAGAAGTAGCTAGAGTGATCTGTGCCTGTTACTCCTCGTAGCAGTTAGAGGTACTTCTCTGGGGGTGAGGGACAATTAAGTTAGTTATAGTATAAGCAGTCAGATAGGGTAAGGCCCTTGAAAAGAGCCAGTACAGATACATTGAAACTGTGGTGGAAGCATAGTCATTAAAGGGTAGACCTCATGATAGAAAATCTATACCTATCTATTTCCCCTAGGGATAAACAGCAGTGATTTATATTCAACTGCTGTTATTATAAAATAAAAAGGGGGAGATGTGGGACACCAGATAGGAAGATTGAGGCCTAATTGGCCTCCTCTGTGAACACTAAGGAGAAAGGCAACATGCAAACATGCTGACAAGCTGCAGATTCTAGGGAAAAGGTAACACAGTTGAGATCCCGTTGTTTACCTGGACATGTACCATGGATGGTGGGAGGCAGAAGAATCCTTTGTTACTCTAATTGCTTGCACCTGTGTCTGAGTGAATAAAGGCAGGGTAAGCCAGTCACTCGGGGCTCTCTGTCAAAGGGAGAGAAGAGCCCCCAGATCCCCACATTTTTTTTTATTTACTAAAAAACAGTAAAACAGAATTTCATAACAAAATAATAGGAGAATAACAATAGTTAATACATTGCATATTGTCATGTTCAAAGTAGTTACTCAGAGTACAAGATATGGGCGTAAAAAATTCTTCAATCGATATTAGCATGGATCTTCCTTTTCAATGAACTAAGAGACACTAATAGTATAGCTACCTTGCATTTTTCTCCCTTTTCCCTTCCCTCCTTTCCCCTTTCCCTCATTCTAGTTCCTTTTTTTTTTTTTTAATGTGGGTACAGGGAGTTGACCTCAGGACATCATGCTTGCCAGCAAGCGCTTGTGCCGCTGAGCAATATCAATGGCCCTTTCTTTTCCTTTGTGTGGGTTCTGGGAGTCGAACTCAGGACCTCGTGCTTGCCAGGCAGGTGCTTATGCCGCTGAGCTATCTCACTGGCCCTAGTTCCTTTTTCATTTTAAACAATTACTTCCTATTTCACAATATCTATTGTACATTCTAGACCTTATTTATTCTTTCACTTTCTCACACCATGGAGACAATAAGATGTTTACACATGTGAGTCTGACTTATTTCACTGATGAATATGGTCTTAAGTTGCATGCATTTACTTATAAAAGTCTCAAGTCTATCCTTCTTTATGGCTGAGTAGTATTCCATTGGATAAAAATACCACATCTTTTTTATCTGTTCCTCAGTTGATGGGCATTTGGGTTGTTTCTAAGATTTAGCTACTACAAATTGTGCCGCTAGAAACATGGGTGCACATATATTGCTGTGGTATGATGTTTTTAATTCTTCTGGGAAAATACCCAGAAGGCGAATAGCTGGGTTGAATGGGGCCTCTAATTCTAGCTTTTTGAGGAATCTCCATGCTGATTTCCACAGTGGTTGCATCAATCTGCACTCCCACCAACAGTGGAGAAGGGTTCCTTTTTCCACACAGCCCCTCCAGCATTTGTTATTGGTTGATTTCTTAATGATAGCCATTCTTTCTGGGGTGAGATGGAATCTCAGTGTTGTTTTAATTTACATTTCTCTAATGACCAATGATGTTGAACATTTTTTCATATATTATTTGCCATTTGTATTTCATCATCTGACAATTGTGTATTCATCTCAGATGCCCATTTTTGGATTGGGTCTGACTTTGTGGGGGGGTTCTGAGTTTTTTCAGTTCTTTATATGTTCTAGATAGAAGTATGTTGTCTGAGGGACAATTGGGTAAAAAGTTTTTCCCACTATGTGGATTATATTTTCATGCTGTTGGTGATTTCTTTTAATCTGCAAAAACTTTTTAATAAGATGAGATCCCAGTTGTTGATTCTTTGAAGTATTTCCTGTGCAGTTTGTGTTTTGTTCATGAACTCTCTGTCTACCCCTATGTCTTCAAGATTTCTACCTACTCTCTCTCTCAGTAGATTTAGTGTTTCTGTTTTAATATTTAGATCTTTGATTCATTTTGACTTTAGTTTAGTGCATGGTGATAGACTGATAGTATCAGTCTTCAGCATGTAGAGAGCCAGTTTTTCCAGCACCATCTATTAAAGAGACTTTCTTCCAGTGAACATGTTTGGCCCCTTTGTCAAAGATAAGGTGGTTGAGTGTGTTTGCAGTTGTGTCTACATCTTTTAATCTGTTTCATTGATCATTGGGTCTGTTTTTTTGCCAATACCATGCTGATTTTGTTACAGTAGCTTTGTAGTATAATTTCAAGTCAGGGATTGTGATGCCTCCTGCCTTGCCTTTGTTGCCCAGGATTGCCTTTGCTATTCGAGGTCTCTTCTGTTTCCAAATGAATTTTAGGAATATTTTATGTAGTTCTGTAAAGTATGCTAGTGGCATTTTGATCGGGATTGCATTAAATCTGTATAACAGTTTTAGGAGTAGGGCCATTTTCACTGTTGTTTCTTCCCATCCATGAGCAACAGATATCTTCCCATTTTTTGATGTCCTCTTCAATCTCCTTTTTCACAGTACTATAATTTTCAATATATAGATCTTTTACTTCCTTTACTAGATTGATTCCAAAGTATTTCATTTTTTTGGATGCTATCATGAAGGGTGTGTTTTCGCTAACTTCTCTCTTGGTGAGTTTGTTGTTTGTGTACAGGAATGCTATTGATTTTTGAGTGTTGTCTTTGTATCCAGCTATGCTACTGAATTTGCTTATTAAATCTAACAGTTTTTAGTGGAGTTTTTGGGGTCTTCTATGTATAATATAATTTCATCTGCAAATAATGGTAATTTAACTTCTTCCTTTCCTATCCTTATTCCTTTTATTTGTATCCGTTGGCTAATGTTTCCATAACTATATTGAATAGGAGAGGTGATAGTGGACATCCTTGTCTTGTTCCTGATTTTAGATTGAAAGATTTCAGTTTTTGTCCATTTAGTATGATGTTGGCTGGTGGTTTGTCATAGATGGCTTTTATCAGATTGAGGTAAATACCACCTATTCCGATTTTTATCATGAATGAGTATTGGACTTTATCAAAAGCTTTTTCTGCATCTATTGGGATGATCATGTGATTTTTGTCTTTGGCTCTGTAGATAGGTGTATTACATTTATTGATTTGCATATGTTGAACCATCCTTGCATTCCTGGGATGAATCCCACTTGGTCATGGTGTATAATCTTCTTGATGGTTTGCTGCATTCTGTTTGCTAGTATTTTATTTTATTTTATTTTTTGTGGGTACCGGGGGTCGACCTCAGGACCTTGTGTGCCAGCAGGTGCCCGTGCCACTGAGCGATATCACTGGCCCTTTTCTCGTATGTGGGATCCGGGAGTTGAACTCAGGCCCTTGTGCTTGCCAGGCAGGTGCTTACACCGCTGAGCCATCTCACCGGCCCTGTTTGCTAGTATTTTATTGAGGATTTTTGCATCTATGTTCATTAGGGAGATTGGCCTGTAGTTCTCTTTTTTGGTTGGGTCTTTCTCTAGTTTTGGTATGGGGGTAACACTTGTCTCCAGGAAGGAGTTAGGGAGAATTGCTTGCCTTTCAATTTCACTAAAGAGTTTGAGGAATATTGGCATTAAATCTCTAAATTTCTTGTAGACTTCAGCCATGAATCCATCAGGACCTGGGCTTTTCTTTGTTGGTAAGTTTTTAATTATGTTTTCAATTTCATTAACTGATATTGGGTTATTCAGAATTTTTATATATTCTTGATTCAGCTTTGGTAATTCATACATATCTAGGAATCTGTCCATTTCTTCTCTGTTTTCCATCCTATGTGAGTAAAGATTTTCAAAGTAGGTATGGATGATCTTCTGAATTTCCACAGGATCTGTAGTGATTTCTCCCTTTTCATTCCTCATTGCATGAATTTGAGTTTTTTCTTTCCTTTTTCTGATAAGGTTGACTAGGGGTTTATCAATTTTATTTATTTTTTCAAAGAATCAACTGTTCAATTCATTAATTCTTTTATTGTTTTCTTAGTCTCAATTGCATTAATTCTGCTCTGATCTTTATAATTTCCTCCCTTGTATGGGCTTTGGGCTTGACTTGCTCTTCTTTTTCTAGAAGCTTGAAGTAAAACATTAGGTTGTTTATATGTGCTCATTCTGTTTTCCTGATGTGAGAATTCACCGCTATAAATTTCCCTCTTAGGACTGCTTTAACTGCATCCCACAGGTTCCAGTAAATTGTATTTGCATTTTTGTTTGATTGTAGATATTGTTTAATTTTTTCTTTTTTTAAATTATTTATTTATTTATTTATTTAATTTTTTTTGTGTGTGTGGGTACCGGGGGTCAAACTCAGGACCTCACGCTTGCTAGGCAGGCACTTATGCTGCTGAGCTATCTCACTGGCCCCTAATTTTTTCTTTAGCTTCGTCTGTGACCCATTGGTTGTTCAGGAGGGTGTTACTTAATTTCCATATGTTTATGGAGTTTTTGCAGTTTCTTTTGTCATTAATTTCCGATTTTATTGCACTATGGTCAGATAATATGCATGGGATAATTTCAATTCCTTTGCATTTACTTAAGCATGTTCTATGGGCTAGTATATGGTTTATTTTAGAGAACTTCCCATGTGCAGCTGAGAAGAATGTGTATTCTGATGTTGTTGGGTGGAATACTCTGTAAACATCTATTAAGTCCAAACTGAACAGGTTTGGTTCAGTTCTGATATTTCTTTGCTGATTTTTTGTCTAGTTGATCTATCTCTTTGTGACAATGGGGTATTAAGGTCCCTTGTTAAAATTGTGTTACTGTTTATTTGATTTTTCATGTCTATTAATATTTGTCTTACATAGTTGGGTGCTCCTGTATTTGGTACACATATATTTATGATTGTATCTATTCCTCTTGAATTTTTCCTCTAACAAGTATTTAGTGGGCTTCTTTATTTCTTTTGATCATTCTTGGTTTGAATTTCACATTGTCTGCAATCAGAAGAGCTACCCCTACTTTTTTCTGGGTTCCTGTTGCATGGAGTATTGTTTTCCATCCTTTGACTTTTAGTCTATGAATTTCTTTTTGAGTTAAATGTATTTCTTGTATACAGCATATTGTTGGATCTTGTTTCTTGATCAATGTTGCCAGTCTGTTTCTTTAGATTGGTGAATTGAGGCCATTTATATTTATGGTTATTACTGATATGTATTGGCTTGCCTTTGTCATGTTATTTTCCTGCTATTGGTTCCCCACTTTTCCCCTCTGTGTAATTGCTTGCCCTGCTTGATGGTTTCTTTCTGTTGTTGTTCTTGGAATTGTGGTCATTTTTATCCCTGTCTAGAATATTTTTCAGTACCCTTTGTAGTGCTGTTTTGGTGGTCATGAATTTCTTGAGTTCTTTGTCATGGAAGTATCTTATTTCTTCATTAGTTTTGAAAGAGAGTTTTGCAGGGTACATCAATCTGGGTTGGAAGTTGTTTTCTTTCAGGACTTGAAATACTTTACTCCAAGCTCTTCTTGGCTTTAGGGTTTGTGTTGAGAAGTCAGCCATGATTCTAATGGGCTTTCCTTTATAGGTGATCTGTTTCTTTTCTCTAACAGCTTTTAATATTCTGTTTTTGTGCTGAATTTCTGGGGTCTTGATTATTATATGTCTGGGTGTAGATTTATTTTGGTCATCACTGTTTGGAGTTCTCTATGCCATAATTATCTGTATGTCAGATTCTGTTCCCATTCTTGGAAATTTTCTTGCTATTTCTTCTGCAAATAGTCTTTTTATGTTATTTGTATTGACTCCTGCTTTTTCATTGATACCTATCAGTCTTATGTTGTTTTTCTTTGCATTGTCTTGCAGCTGTTGAATTGTTATTTCCTGAAGCCTTGTTATTTTTTAGAGATCTTTCCCTTTGTGATCACTAGCCACGATCATGTCTTTAAGGTCTGAAAGTCTATCTTCAGTTTTATTCAAGTGGTTTTGTCAGCTTTCAATGGAAATTTCCTGATATCTCTTTGAATCTGTTTCATGCATTCTATTTCTTTCCCATATGGTTCATTCAAGGTTTCCATCATTTTCTCATGCTCCTGTTTTTTTTAAATCTATGTCTACTCTATATTTGCTGAGCAATTCCTTCATTATGTTTTTTTCTTTTTTTAATATGCAGATACTGGGAGTCGAACTCAGGACCTTGCACTTGCCAGGCAGGTGCTTATGCAGCTGAGCTATATCACCGGCCTGGTTTTTTCTTTTTCTTACCTGAGAGATCATTTCTGATCTGATTTCCTCTATAGCCTCATGGATTTATTTCTTTATTTCGGTTGATATCATTTCAGAAATTTTAGGTGTATGCCTTCTATTTTCCTCTATCTTGATGCCTCCTGGATTTGTTCTGGGTAGGCTGGAGGTCTGAGATTGCATTTTGCTTCTGTGTCTTGTCATTTTCTATTTCAGAAAAATTTTTATTTTGTTTTCTGTGTTGATCCTTGTAAGTTTTTGTAGTAGGTAGCTATATCACTAGTATCAAGGTCCCTCTAGGAAAAGTCTGCTCTTCAGGGATGTCTTCCATTGTGTAGGAGGTTCTTGGTTTATGTCTGTTCCAAGATCCTACCTTCCCAATAATTAAGAGGGAGATGTTGGTATCTGTTTGGCTCAGTCTCTAGTCTTCTGGTGTTGGGCTGTGGTGAGGTTATTACCCCGGAGTTTCCCAGTATTGTTATGGAAGGGAGAGTAACTGATTACAACTGACATGACATCCTAACGGAAGTAGTATAATTAGCAATAACAATAGCATCAAGCACAGTTTAGAAACTGACAAACTGTGGTAACTATTAATTTTGTACCTTGAACCATAGGAACAAAATCTACAGTTCTATACCAAAACTGATCATAAATTAGGAGCTAAAGTATTTCCTCCCTCTTTTCTTCTGTAGACTAGATTCTTTAGGCTAGATTCTTTCCTTGTTTCCTCAAACAAAATATAGGTAATTTAGAGACATATGCCTGATAGCCTGAGCAGAACAAAAGAACAGCCAGTAAAGCTTAACCCAAGTGACTGTGAGTCAAAGGTAGAGCCATCCTTATTCTTAGGATTTTTAAAGGTTTTTTTTTTTGAGGAAGAGGTTTCCACCTCTACTGCCTTAAACAAAATACCAAAGAGGGAGGAAGCCAACATGTTCCTTGGAATTGGAGGCTTGGCTCCTATCTACAAAGGTGGGATTTTCCAGTGACCACGAGGTCAGTTAAAAAAAAAAAACATGGTGGAACCCACGTGGCTGGTTCACGTAGCAAACCATAATGGTGAAGAGGTGGACTAACTAAGATGAAATAATGCCCTGAGAAAGAAAAGTCCATCTAGGGGAAAAGTGCAGATAGGAATTTGAGCACAGAGAGGAATAAACTTGGTAGGCAGCTACTTAGGCAGGAGACCAAGTTACCAACAGCTATTTTTCCCAAATGAATGAGACATCTGAGCAAAGCACCATGGAGAACAGAAACATGAGGTTGAAAAGGCATACTAAACTCTAGGCTGCACACAGGATACCTGAGCAATCTGTTCTGTAGCTGGGTTCATAACAGGGTCTCTGGCTGTTCTTCACTGACCTATATCCACAATGAGTGACCAAAAACAGGGAAAAAGAAAGGAAAGGGGAGATAGACTTGAAGCAGGCCTGTCAGCCTCCTATGTCTGGAAGAAAAACACAGAGGCCATGCATTCCCCTCCCACCTCCTGCATGGCGGGAAAAGTAGGAAAGAGTTCCAGGTGCCATGAGAAAACTCTCCTGAGTTACTTAGCCTAGGGGAGAGAGACAGGGAAAGAAGAAAAAAATAGCTTTGTGGCATTTTAGAGAGAAACAAACAAACAAACAAACAAACAAACAAACATGTCCAAAAGACCTTACCTGGTGCTCCTGGCTGGCTAAGCCAAACATATTACCAAGTTTTGGGGTTCTGGAGTCTCCTTCTGGAGGTGGTTTCTAGGTTCTTTCTGTTCTGAGCAGAGAATTGGTCAAGACAAGTACAAAGATAGCAAAGATTTATTAAAGGTAGGAAAAGAAGCAGCTTCTGCAGAGTGAGTTTGGGCCACATAAAAGTAGGAAAAGGAGTACATGCTACAGCACGAGGGTGGGCCACCATGCAGGACAGTGGCCAAGATGGAGCCTTTCTAGGTTATCCAGGCTGGGCTCAGACTCTCGGGCTCAAGTGGTCTCCTGCCTTAGCCTCCCAAATAGTTGGGACTGCAGACAATGGCCACGTCTCCTGGCTCACACTGGGGTTTTATAATATAATTATTTAGAACAGTAATATCCAAATTTTTATTGTGTACCCCTATGATTAAAACTTTTTAATGTTTACCTTATGAATATTTATTAACAGTGGACCCTTGAATTACAATGGGCTTGACATACGAACAACTTGGGTTATGACTGGAATTTTAGGTTTAACTTATGACCGAAGTCTTGAGTTACAACCCAAATGCCAGCTGCTTGTGTGTTTGTAAACAAAGACTCACAATGCAGAAAAGCATATGCAAGCGTACATAAGCGTCAGTCTGAGACCAGATGCTCATGTTTGTGGACATGATTTTGTCAGTGCTGTACATAATTGCTACTGTTACGGCTATCAGAATGGCCCCCAAAAAGCTAGAAAAGAAGCTAAGGAAGGAAGGGAAGGTAAAAAAAAAATAATCACAATATAAAAGAACAGTATTAAAGAAAAGAGAGACAGACAACCTTAGACCAGTTTTTTGTTCTGAAAAGATTGAGACCCAGTGAGCCAGAAGCGGGTCCTAGTGGGCTACAGACTTCCCAGGACAGAAAGGACCCCAGAGAGCCCGGTTCCTGATGTTCTTAGGGAAGGTGACTCTCCGCCCAAATAACACCTTCCATTTCATCCTCCCTTCCTGCAAGCCAAAGATGTCACCTCGAATGGTGAGTACAGTAGGGCATTCTGGTAAACTAGGCACATTTTATAACTTTATGGTGCATATACTAGGAAAATAATTGGTGTTTCTGGTAAATTATGCACATTATACAACCCTTTTTATTATGAAAAGGTTAGTTAATGGGTGCTTTGGGAGGTTCAGAGAGCATTATGGGTATTTTCATTATTTCTTATGGGAAAAATAGTCTTGACTTACAACCAACTTGAGTTACAGCCAGCCCTGGTGAACGAATTGAGTTTGTAAGTAAGTCAAGGGTGCACTGTGTTTATAAATTATATATATGGAATACCATCAATTTGCATAAATTCAAATTTAAATTGAAGTGTTAACATTTTTCTATATCCCAGGATCTCATCTTCCGCAATTAAAGACTACTCTTAAAAAGTTTTTTTTTTCTGCATTAAATCTATCTTTTATCTACAGTCGCATTTTAATCATCTGGTCTTTTGTTTGGGTTTGCTTTCATTTATATGGATCTTATAAACCCGTATTTTAAGGTATGTTATTTATATAGGTGAGGAAGGAATACTATCTACTTCATATGGATTCCATTAGTTTCATCTTTAGCTAAGATGACCTTTTCCGTTCATTCCCCAAGATTCCAGGGAGCAGCCCACTGCAGCTTTCAAAGCACTGGCTGATGTGTTGCAGGACAGTTAATGTCCTGTACCCGGCTTCTCTGAGGAGAGACATGGTAGGAGACAAATGCCTGTGAGGAGGGTATCATTCCTAGAAGAAACATGAGCCGATGGTACCAAGATGGTGAAACTGGACGTAGTAAACAAACTTGGAGCCTTCTGCTAAGAGGCTGCCCTCCATCTTGGTCACAGCAGCAGCCCTTGCTCAGTGACTCCTTGCAAGCACTGTGCTGAAGCAGAGAAGGGGGCTCCCTAAATGGTGCCTCTTTTTAGATCTTTTCCTTCTTGCTCTCCTCTGGGCCTCTCTGCCCAGGGTGACTACTGGCCCAAGATGTTTCCCTTCAATTCTACCATTTTCCAGGCTTAGAAGGAAGGCAGAGAGAATGTCTTCCTTTGACCTAGAGATATCTGGGAGAATCTATTAGATGGCTCTTGTGCAGCCACCTAATCACATTAGTGAGAGTCTTTGGGAGCCACATTTTCCCCAGGCCCTGGATCCGCAAGGCATCCTTCTCTGAGACCAGGCAAGGCTGGGGAGCCAGCTTCAGCACCCTCACCAAGTCTCTCCCTGCCCATGGGTGGAGTAAGTGCTTTGAGATCTGAAGGCAAAAGCCTGTTTGTTTTTCTTTTACCCTCATATCCACAACTCCTCTGGTCATGGAATTATTTTTTCTGTCTAGCACATTAACATCGTGCCTTTTTCTCATGACACACTTTTGGGAAATTGCCCCAGAAACCATAATCAGTGGCTTCATTCAGAAAGGACAAAGAGGCAGCTGCACCCTGAACACATGAAATGGGGCAAGAGCTGGAGTGGGGCCCTGGCCTCTCATTGCAATGGCACCCTTTTCCCATCCCCTCTTCAGACCCCTGACCGTTGCCATGGCAGCGCCCCTGGAGAGAAAGACCCAGGCCTTCTATTTCTTTCCTACATCCCTCCTCCCCACCACTTTTGTGTCTAGAAGAGAGTTGAACACACAGTAGGCAGCGTTAAAAAACACTGATTGATTGAGAGTTTGGGGGCTTCATTTGGCCATCGGCAGGTGGGCTGGGTAGGAGGAGGAGGCCTCCCATGGCTCACTTCTATATATCTGGGGGGAGGAGTCAGGCAAGAGGGTGGGAGAGTGCAGGTCTGGGAGCTCACATGGCTTTGGCATTGCCTTTTTTGTTTTTTAATGCTACATTCACAAGTATTTCACAAATTAAGAATGGTAAAAGGGCACATCAAAAAAAGAAAACATTTTGTTTTTTTAGTATGTTCAGTTCAGGGGTCAATTTTTCTTTCAGTAAACTGTCTGGTCATGTTGCTTGTGATGATGTTATTTTTGCACTAAATAATTTTCTTTTAAGTTGGAGAAAAGAAGGATACCACTTTCCCCACTGTCTCTAAATGGTGACCATAGATACAGAGCCCCAAACCAGAGCACAGGGCCTGCTACATAGCCTGACAGGATACAACTGTGGCAACAGGAGGGATGGACAGACGGAAACGAACGTGCCTATCCGAGAGCATGTGGCCTCCTAGTGGCAGTGCCCTGGTGGCTCATTAATAGTACCATTTCTAAATTACAGACAGGGAGTCCAATCTGGATATCCACTGGTGAAACTTGGAGATCTATGTATTTTCTAAATGGATATTCAAATATATTTTTTAAAATCTATTTATTGTCATAAAGTCAAGAGCAGACTTCACATGGGGCAAAAATCACAGCCATTCTGTTCAGTGTCTGATTGCATGAAAGAGCCGGCTATTTGCAGTCTGCTCTGCTGGCCAGCCAGGCTCAGCGCTATCTGAATGAAAGATCTGTGAGCAGCTGCGTGATGCCAGTGGAGCAGCTAGGGTGCACACACTGTGAGTTCTGTCTTCTCGTGGCTCAGGAGGCTTCCCAGGGCCTGAGAGAACAGATTCTTAAGGCCTGAGTGCTGGGAGAGGATTATCATTTAAATCAGCTGGCTCTTATTTCCTTAAGTGTGGAGGAAGGAGGGCGATTGGAAGTATGAGATGGGCTAACATTTGTGGAGTATCTGCTGTGTGCCTAGAACTTCATGTGTATCTCCAGATATAAATTGCTTTCTACTTATAGCAAGTTAATATTGGTATCTATCCATTTATAGACAGCAATTTCTACACAGATGCTGTTAAACTTACAGTGGGGTTACATCCCAACAAAGCCATCAGAAGCTGAAAAATTAAGTTGGAAATACATTTAATGCTCCTAAACTTCTGAGCATGGTTTAGCCCAACCTTCAGTAAACATGCCCAGAACATTTGTTAGGCTAACACAAAGCATATTTTACAATAAAGGGTTGAAGATCTCATATAATTTATTGAATCCTGTACTAAACATGGAGTGTTTCTATGGGTTTGCTTTGGCACTATTATAATCTCAAAAAAATCTAAGTTGAACCATCGTAAGTTGAAGACTGTACACCAGTTTTAGACATACCAGATAGACATCTATTTCAAAGATAGATGTGAGTATCTATTAGTGTAACTGTATCTACACATGCCATTTTATTCTATTTTACAATGGTATTGTAATACTAGGGAGAGAAGGCTGAAAGTGGTTAAATAAGGCATGCCTGGGTCACACCGTGGCTGAGCAGTGGGACCCTGCCCCAGCTCAGCTCTGTCTGACTTCAACGTGGTTTTTTACTCTAGCACGTTTCCTACACATCAGCACTTAGAATCACTAGAGTGTGATGGACTAGGCAGGAATGAGGCTGTGAATGTAGGCCAACGCATAGGCCCGAGAACCTAACCCCCATTTGAAATTCCCAGTCTAAAACCCTGCTTTTCTGCTGCAGCCTCGCATCCTTGTGGGAATCTATTTAGGCCTCGTGCATTACAGCTCTCCTTGACCCTGCTGCCCCCTCCTCCACCAGCCCCTCTCCATTCCCATCAGATCCTGCCCCCCTTGTCTTCCCTCACTCTCCCACTGAGCTTAGATCTCCATCTTACAGCTTTTCTGTTACAAATACAGCCCACTCCTTCTACCACGGTTCTGTCCTTCCTGCCCATAATTCTCTGTGCCTTCTCCCTAACTGTTGAGATTCAGGAGAAAATCTCATAATTGGTATCACTTCAAATATGTTCACTGCAATAATGGAAAATAATCTCAATGCTGCCCATTAATCATACGGTATCTTCCTAATCAGCTTAGGCTCCCTGGATCTGCGAACCTCTGACCCGATCTTCCCACCCCAGCTCATGCTGGGCTGATAGCTGAGCTTTAAAGTTCTATGAGAAAACAGATGCCCTCCAGGAGGAGCACATCTCCCCCTCCCCCACCTTCCTGCACCTGCGCTCAACCGCTGTCCTCCCTTCTCTTGTTGCAACATGCAAAGTGGCTGTCCTTTCACACATGACCCTTCCCTTGCTCTGCTTTGAATCTACTCTATCACATCCTCGCAGAGATTGTGCCCCGTGGACCATGCCTCGTTTCTATCTATCAGGCTGGTTTTCCTGCACTAATATATGTCCTAGTCTTCCCCAGCTTGAAAAAAAAAAATCTCTGTGAGTTCCTAATTTCCATCTTGTTGCTACTGCCCTTTCTGTCTTCCTTTGGTCACTAACAAGCTTCTCAGTTCTTTCCACTCTCAATCCTTTGGGATCTAGGTATTCAAACCCTCCTCCATCACTCCATTGAAATGGTCTTTCCATTAATTAGGGTTCTTCAGAGACACAGAACTAATAGGAGAGGACAGAAAAGGAGAGGAGAGGAGAGGAGAGGAGAGAAGGGAGGAGAGGAGAGGAGAGGAGAGGAGAAGGGAGTAGAGGAGAGGAGAGGAGAGGAGAGGAGAAGGGAGTAGAGGAGAAGGGAGGAGAGGAGAGGAGAGGAGAGGAGAAGGGAGGAGAGGAGAGGAGAAGGGAGGAGAGGAGAGGAGAGGAGAGGAGAGGAGAAGGGAGGAGAGGAGAAGGGAGGAGAGGAGAGGAGAGGAGAAGGGAGGAGAGGAGAAGGGAGGAGAGGAGAGGAGAGGAGAGGAGAAGGGAGGAGAGGAGAGGAGAGGAGAGGAGAGGAGAAGAGAGGAGAGGAGAGGAGAAGGGAGGAGAGGAGAGGAGAGGAGAGGAGAAGGGAGGAGAGGAGAAGGGAGGAGAGGAGAAGGGAGGAGAGGAGAGGAGAAGGGAGGAGAGGAGAAGGGAGGAGAGGAGAGGAGAAGGGAGGAGAGGAGAGGAGAGGAGAAGAGAGGAGAGGAGAGGAGAAGGGAGTAGAGGAGAGGAGAGGAGAGGAGAAGGGAGGAGAGGAGAGGAGAAGGGAGGAGAGGAGAAGGGAGGAGAGGAGAGGAGAAGGGAGGAGAGGAGAGGAGAGGAGAAGAGAGGAGAGGAGAGGAGAAGGGAGTAGAGGAGAGGAGAGGAGAGGAGAGGAGAAGGGAGGAGAGGAGAGGAGAGGAGAAGAGAGGAGAGGAGAGGAGAAGGGAGGAGAGGAGAGGAGAGGAGAGGAGAGGAGAAGGGAGGAGAGGAGAGGAGAAGGGAGGAGAGGAGAGGAGAGGAGAGGAGAGGAGAGGAGAGGAGAAGGGAGGAGAGGAGAGGAGATTCCTACAGACACAATTATAGAGGCGGAGAGGCTGAGATGTCCCGTGATCTGCTGTCTGCAAGATTCGCAAGATTCTGGAAAGCAGTGATATCGTTCCAGTCCAAACGAAAGTATGAAAACCAGAGGCTGATCAGGCTTAAGTCCTGATTCAAGCCAAAGGCCTGAGAATCAGGAGAGCCAAAACCTGAGGGCAGGAGAAGACGGATGTCCCAGCTCCAGCTGAGAGAGCATGTCTTACTCCTGTTCAGGCCCTCAGTGGTTGGGATGCTGCCCACCCGCATTGGTGAAGATGATATTTACTCAGGCACCGGGATTCAAATGCGAATCTCTTCTAGAAACATAACATAGAAAAAACAATGTTAAACCAGACTTCTGGGCATCCCTTCTCCCAGGGAAGCTGACCACGTAAAGTTAACCATCACAGCTTTGTTAAGGCACTGAGGCCTTGCACATCACAAGTTACCCAGGGAATATTTTTTGGTCTTCATTTTACTAGATCCAGAGTTTTCTTTAACACACACCCCTCCTTGAAATACTCTTGTAATCTCCCTTCCTCCTTTCTGGTTGCTCCTTCTCAGTCTTTTCTTTCTTTTTAATTTCTTTCTCTCCCTCCCCTCCCCTCCTTCCCTTCCATTCTTTCCTTCTTTGAGCTTGCTCCTGACACCATTCTGGACGCTCCTCTTCTCTACAATCCCTTCCTAGATTATTTTATGCATTCTCAAGGCTCTACACACTGTATAGTGCATTAACTTGGAAATTTTTTTGTTTCTTGTAAAGATCTTGGTCTTCCAAGCTTCAGACCTGTACATCAGAGCCTCTACTCAATGTGTGCCCTTGCACAGCTCACAGTCATTAACCCAAATACGCCTAAAATTGAATTTACCGTTCATCTCCTCAACCTGCTCCTTTGAATTTCCAATCAGCAAATGAAACCTAGGCCCCAAGTTTCTCATGCCAGAAACTTAAGAGTTCTTGCTGCCTCTTTTTCATCCCCACGTTCAACCAGTTCCCAAGTATGTGCTGTCTATTCGACCTTGTAAATCCATCCGGAATCTGTATTCTCATCTCCATATCTCCAGCCTTGTCTAAGCCATAGTTATTTCTCACCTGATCATGTATAATAACCTCCTAACTTGCACTATGCACTCTTGCTCACCTTCCAACCTATGCAGCACAGAGCAGTAGTCCTTTAAGCTGTGTTTGATCACGTCAGGTCACAGTCTTCTAGTGATCTCACACTGAATTTAGAATTATCTGAATGTTCTGTAAAGAGAGGACTGATGGTCAAAATAGTCGCCCACCTGCATGGTAGAAGCACCATCCAGTTAGAGTGGATGTTTGCCTCAGTGCTGGAGTGAGCTCTAGGAGGCCCTGTTGGTATCAGATGTCACCTTTTAAGTGATGCGGAGGAGTCCCAGGGGCTTCTGAGAGAAGGCCCAGAGCAGTGTGGTGTGTGTGTGTGTGTGTGTGTGTGTGTGTGAGTGTTTTTTCTCCACTGTCAGGATTCAGTCAAGCAGAAGCTGCTCTAGGTATTTCATAGGGGATTTAGTGCAGAAAGTTTCCTACCTAGATGCCTGGATATGAGCAAATTCAGGAAAGCCGCCACTCCTAGGCTTGGGGCAGTAAAGGGGTAGGTCTGATGATGGGCATGACAAAAGGAGCCCAAGACTGGAGCTGGAGCTGGCGCCGCCCACCACAGCAGAAGCACAGGGGTTGGTAGTTTGGCAGTCAGTACAGACAGACAAGCACAGAGCAGCTATTTGCTAACCCTGCCTCCAAAGCCCTCCTGGCCTCTTCCCCCACCTTTCCTGTCCCCTTTCACCACAGTCCCCTGCCCACTGTCCTGTAGCTGCACTGGCTTCTTTTTTTTTTTTTTTTTTTTGTGGGTACCGGGGGGTCGACCTCAGGACCTCGCGCGCCAGCAGGCGCCCGTGCCACTGAGCGATATCACCGGCCCCTTTTTCGTATGTGGGTTCCGGGAGTCGAACTCGGGCCCTCGCGCTTGCCGGGCAGGCGCTTAAGCCGCTGAGCCATCTCACCGGCCCTGCACTGGCTTCTTTTCATGCTTTTGGCTAGGCTTTGCTCTTCCTTCTTCCATTCCATCACTCTCATTGACACACTGTCTTCTGATTATCTATGGCTGTGTAACTGAGGAGCCCAAACTTTAGTGGTGTAAAACAACTGTAATCATTTATTTGGTTCACACACCACAGTTTTCAGGGGCTGGGGGAAGGCTTGCTGTTCATCTGTGTCGTGTCACCTGGGATTGTTCGATGGAGGGCTAGAGCACCCCCCCAAGACACTTCTCCTCCATGCTGGCACTCTGCTGCTGCTAACTCGGCCAGGCCTGAGGCTGGGTCCTCAATTCTTCTCCACAGAGTCCTCCCCACGTGGCTGGCTTCCAAGAGTGAGCTCCTAACAAAGGCTGATTAAAAGTGGCTTTGTCTTTTATGATCTGCCTGAGAAGTCCCACACCTTTTCAAATGTGCCCTCTTAGTTTAAGGCACCAAAAACCCGTCCAGAGGCAAAGGAAGGAATGGCGGGATCTGGAGGTACACATGGGGCAGATGTATGGCCGTGGCCAGTTTTGGAAAATACAGTCTGCCAAATTTGTTGGACTATTCTTTTTACTAATCATTCCTTAGGTTTACATTTCACTGACTTCCCAGAGAAACAGTCAGCCCCTCCTTCCTTCGTGCTTCAATCATAATTTTATATTATACAGTAATTTCTATGTCACTTTTTGGCTTACCATCTATAATTTCTTGTCTGTCTCTGCCATAGAATGAAAGTGTCTTGAATGCAGGGTCATCTTTTCTATTCACACTGATCTGCAGTGTCTGTCTCAGTACCTGGCACTTAGCAGGTGCTAAATAAACCCTCACTGAATGAATAATCTAAAGAATACTGAGTAAAGCATCCTCCCATGTGAATTCAAGTAGTGTTTTGAATTCACACACAAAATTACTACAAATGTAAAGGAATGGTAATATGAACTTCAGTTATGACTCTGTAAATGGTTAAAAACTTCCTGGCTTTTTTTTTTTTTTTTTTGTGGGTACCGGGTGGTCGACCTCAGGACCTCGCGTGCCAGCAGGCGCCCGTGCCGCTGAGCAATATCACCGGCCCCTTTTTCGTATGTGGGTTCCGGGAGTCGAACTCGGGTCCTCGCGCTTGCCGGGCAGGCGCTTAAGCCGCTGAGCCATCTCACCAGCCCCAACTTCCTGGCTTTGATTCCACTGTCGTTAATAGAAGTGCAGCACAGAAAACCAGAAGCATGTGGGGATTTCTCCAAAAGAGGTTCTTCATTTGAGAGGCTGTAGGCCCAGGAAGCCTGGCCATCACTCAGGGGACTCAAGTAGTCACCTCTTGGGCCGGTGAGATGGCTCAGCAGCATACGCGCCTGCCTGGCAAGCGCGAAGGCCCGAGTTCGACTCCCGGAACCCACATACGAAAAAAGGGCCGGTGATATCGCTCAGCGGCATGGGCGCCTGCTGGCACGCGAGGTCCTGAGGTCGACCCCTGGTACCCACAAAAAAAAAATAAAAACTAAAAAAATAAAATTGTCACCTCTGGTCCAAGGGGGTCTGGCGATATCACAGAAAGGGGAATTTTTAAATTTTCTGAAGTTTTAGTCCATTTTCCATTGCTATTACTGAATACCACAGACTAGGTACTTTATAAAGAGAAGACATTTATTTCTTACCTTCTGGAGGCTGTGAAGTCCAAGTTTAAGGGACAGCATCTAGTGTCTTCTTGTTGATGGGGACTCTACAGGGTCCCAAGACACACAAGGCATTAAATAGTAAGGCACAGCAATCATGCAGACAAAACCGGCTTTTCCAGCAAAGCCACTTCCTCAACAGCCCACAGTCCGCTACTGTGAAAGAAAGAACCCATTCAGAAGGGTAGGACCTGCTCACCTCCCAAAACCTTCCTCCCATGGGCCAGTGAGATGGCTCAGCAGCGTAAGCGCCTGCCTGGCAAGCGCGAGGGCCCGAGTTCGACTCCTGGAACCCACATACAAAAAAGGGGCCGGTGATATCGCTCAGCGGCACGGGCGCCTGCTGGTGCACAAGGTCCTGAGGTTGACCCCCGGTACCCACAAAAAAAAAAAAAAAAACCTTCTTCCCAAATACCATTTACATATGCCGTTGGGGATTATGTTTCCAACACATGAAATTTGTGTTTCGAGTCCTAGCATAACACATTCAAGTCATAGCATGCACTTCCAATCAGACTTTGGATGTTAAATCAAAGAAAAGAAGTATTAATAATTCATTAAAATGCAGAATAATAATAATAACACTTAAAGACAGCTTCTTGCCAGGTACTTCACTCATATTGTTTCATCTGAACCTCACAACAGTCGTGTGTGTGAGGTGGTGCCATCCCCACGTAGAAGATGAGATGATCAAAGGTCTCAAAGGTTAAATGCCTTGCCCTGGGTGACATAGAAGACCCTTTTACAAGTTCTCCATGGTACCCAAGCCTGTGTCAAACATGGAGGGTCCAGCCCAGCGTTGTGAGTCCAGCCCAGACTATAATCTGAAAGGCTAGGTTACTGTGGGCTCTCAGGTACTCTAAGCACCGAGCAAATGGCGGCCAAATGGGGACCCGCACAGACTTCTCCCACTTGGTGATATGGCTGTGGATATGGGTCCAGTTCTTCCAAATCTTAAAATTACAAGAAACTGGGAATTCCAGTGGCAGAATGAATTGATGATATTTCTGAATGTCAATTTTCCAAAATGTAGCAGTAGCCTCAAAAATCTTATCAAATGACTGTACAGTTCTCTAAGGAAATCTGAGATGACCAGAATTATTCATGAGGGTAGACATTAAGGCATTACCTATAAGAAAGAAGAAAGGAAAGAAGGCAAACAGGAAGGAAAGAAAGAAGAAGGCAGTAGGGAAGGAGAAGAAGGGAGGAAGAGAAAACCTTTTGAGGATTTATAAAATCACAGCATTTTTTTTTTACAATGGAATATTATATGTCCATTACAAATTGCTCTTTGGAAAAACATAATGACAGGAAAGTGCTCAAGATATATTTATAAAGTAAAAAAGTTTTATTCATATTTAAGCTTGGATATGTTATTCCTTGCTGTCTCAAATTATGCATATTTGAGTCTTATTACAGCTTCAAGAAAAAGGAAAGAGAGAAACAGAGAGAGTCATATGAAGTAGGTGGGCCGGTCTGTGAATTGCAGGTTGGTCATTTTCAGCTGTGACTCCATGAAGAGATGCCTCCTTCTCTAATCTTGGTCATGGACAGGGGCCATGTCTAAGCCTGTGACAGGACACCATATCCAGGAATGAGTCTCCTCACCTGGTTGCCTCAGGCCACAAGTCTCCTCTCCTGTTGTCTGCCCATTTCTCACTGAAGGGTTGGGGAGCACCCACCCTTTCCTGAGGAGACCACGGGACTGTAGGTTGGAGCTGCCAACAGGATAAATGGTATCAGAATAGGCACATGAAATGCAATAATTATTTTTTATATACAACAGCATAAAAACTCTTATTTCCCTAAGGTAACTGGAAAGAAACATCAAAGCAAGCAAATTAAGACTATAATCTGAAAGGCTAGGAGCCTTGGGTTGTGCTGACTTCTCAGAGAATGGCTTCTTAGCTCAAAGTTGTGAATAATTACTAGAATTTCAACTTCCTCTTTCAAAAGTCTAGACCAGCACTGTCCAATAGAATTGCAGTGAGAGCCGCAGAAGTGAGGTACGTACATAGTGTTAAATTTTCCAGTAGACACGCTAAACAAAAAGAAACACATGAAATTAATTTTGCTAATACTTATTCTGTTATACATCAAAGTATTATCATTTAAACATGCAATAGGTATAGTAAATTATTACTGAGACATTTTATATTGCCTTTTTGTATCAAGTCTTGGAGATTTGGTGTGAATCTTACACAATTGCATATCATATACACCGCATTTCAATACCCCATGTAACTGGAGGTACATATTATGATTGCAGGTCGAGAAGCTAAAATAAATGTAACAAGTATTTATAAGGGAGAAAAATAGGAAAGTCACCTAAAGATTTGACAATGTTGGACTGGTTAAATAAACAATATATTCTGTCTATACAGTGAAATCTGATGTAGTTGTTAAAATATTGATTAATTGATATAAAATGATATTGAAGCTACATGTATATTGGTGAAAAAATAAGGGCATCCAATAGTAGTCTTGGCACTATTTTTCCAAATCATGTATATAATATATATTTAGTAGACCCTACCTTTCCCTCATTCTCTATCCCCTTACCTACTTTGTTTTCTTTCATAGCTTAAATCAATCATTTGTATGAAATATGACATGATAATTTTGCCCATTTATTGTTTAGTTTCTTTTTTTTTCCCAAACTTTATTTATTTATTTATTTTTAAAGACAACAAGTAAACATTCTCATGTATTAACAAACTCAAGCATTAGAGAATGTATAAATACCTTTTGGAGAAAAATATTACTCAGTATAAGATTAAGCCATGTAAAAGCTGGGTAAAATAGAAGACTAAGGAATGGAATAATCACAGTGAAATTGCATTTTCATACTAGGGAGACAATACGATGTTTACAAATGTGCATCCGGTTTATTTTGCTTGTGAGTATTTTCTCGAGTTGCATCCATTTACCTATAAAAGTTTCCAGTTTATCTTTCTTTATGGCTGAGTAGTACTCCATTGTATAAAAATACCACATCTTTCTTATCCATTCCTCAGTTGATGGGCATTTGGGTTGTTTCCAAGATCTGGCTATTACAAATTGTGTTGCTATAAACATGGGTGCACATATATCGCTGTGGTAGGATGTTTTTAATTCTTCTGGGAAGATACCCAGAAGGGGAATAGCTGGGTTAAATGGGACCTCCAATCCTAGTTTTTTGAGGAGTCTCCACACGGATTTCCACAGTGGCTGCACCAGTTGACACTCCCACCAACAGTGGAGAAGGGTTCCTTTTTCCCCACAGCCCCTCCAGCATTTGTTATTAGTTGACTTCTTGATAACAGCCATTCTTTGTGGGGTGAGATGGAATCTCAGTGTTTTCATTTGCATCTCTAGGATGACTAGTGATGTTGAACATTTTTTCATATATTTATTTGCCATTTGTATTTCTTCATCTGAGAAGTGTTTATTCATCTCAGATGCCCAATTTTGGATTGGGTCTTTAAATTTG
The DNA here is from genome assembly GCA_028451465.1 of Erethizon dorsatum. Taxonomy (NCBI): domain Eukaryota; kingdom Metazoa; phylum Chordata; class Mammalia; order Rodentia; family Erethizontidae; genus Erethizon; species Erethizon dorsatum. The sequence continues at coordinate 58,564,981 of CM051836.1, read as the reverse complement.
GGAGGTCTGATTTTTTTGAGTTCTTTGTATGTTCTCGATAGTAATCCTTTGTCTGAGGAACAGCTGGCAAACATTTTTTCCCACTTTGTGGGTTGTCTCTTCACTCTGTTGGTGGTTTCTCTTGCTGTGCAAAAGATTTTTAATAACATGAGATCCCAGTTGTTGATTCTTTATGATACTTCCTGTGCAATGGGGGTTTTATTCATAAAGTCTTTGCCTACACCAATGTCTTCAAGAGTTTTACCTATTCTATTTTCCAGGAGATTTAATATTTCTGTTTTAATATTTAGTTCTTTGATCCATTTTGAGTTTAGTTTAGTGCACAGTGAAAGATATGGGTCTAATTTTAATCTTCGGCATGTGTAGAGCCAATTTTTCCAGCACCATTTATTAAAGAGGCTATCTTTCTTCCAGTGAATGTGTTTGGCACCTTTGTCAAAGATAAGGTGGCTTAGTATGTCTGGAGTTGTTTCTGCATCTTCTATTCTATTCCATTGATCTTCAGGTCTGTTTTTTTGCCAATACCACGCTGTTTTTATCACAGTAGCTTTATAGTATAATTTCAAATCAGGGATTGTGATGCCCCCTGCCTTGCTTTTGTTGCCCAGAATTGCCTTTGCTATTCTAGGTCTCTTCTGGTTCCAGATGAATTTTAGGATTGTTTTCTCTAATTCTGTGAGATATGCTGTTGGAATTTTGATCGGAATTGCATTAAATCTGTATAACAGTTTTGGAAGTATGGCCATTTTCACTATATTGGTTCTTCCGACCCAAGAGCAAGGGTTATCTTTCCATTTTCTGATATCCTCTTCAATCTCCTTTTTCAGAGTACCGTAGTTTTCAGTGTAGAGGTCTTTTACTTCCTTTGTGAGATTGATTCCTAGGTATTTCATTTTTTTAGATGTGATTGTGAAAGGTGTTGTTTCCCTAACTTCTCTCTCAGTGAGTTTGTTATCGGTGTATAGGAAGGCTATTGATTTTTGAGTGTTCACTTTGTATCCAGCTACACTACTGAATTTGCTTATTAAATCGAGCAATTTTTTAGTGGAGTTTTTGGGGTCTTCTACGTAGAGTATCATGTCATGTGCAAATAATGATAATTTGACTTCTTCCTTTCCAATCATAATTCCTTTTATTTCTTTCTCTTGTCTGATTGCTCGGGCTAAAGTTTCTAGGACTATGTTGAATAAGAGTGGGGACAGTGGACATCCTTGTCTTGTTCCTGATTTTAGAGAGAAGACTTTCACTTTTTGTCCATTTAGTATGATATTGGCTGTTGGTTTGTCATAGATAGCTTTTATCAGATTGAGATAAAGACCATCTATTCCAATTTTCTGAAGAGTTTTTATCATGAATGGGTGCTGGGCTTTGTCAAAAGCTTTTTCTGCATCTATTGAGATGATCATGTGATTTTTGTCCTTGGTTCTGTTAATATGGTGTATTACATTGATTGATTTACGTATGTCGAACCATCCCTGCATCCCTGGGATGAATCCAACTTGGTCATGGTGTATAATCTTCTTGATGATTTGCTGCATTCTGTTTGCCAGTATCTTGTTGAGGATTTTTGCATCTATGTTCATTAGGGAGATTGGTCTGTAGTTCTCTTTCTTAGTTGGGTCCTTCTCTGGTTTTGGTATCAGGGTAATGCTTGCTTCCAGGAATGAATTTGGGAGTATTGCTTCCCTTTCAATTTCATTAAAGAGTTTGAGAAGTAGTGGTGTTAGGTCTTCTCTAAATTTCTTGTAGAATTTGGCAGTGAATCCATCGGGGCCTGGGCTTTTCTTTGTTGGGAGGTTTTTAATTACATCTTCGATTTCATTGATTGTTATTGGTTTATTTAGGATTTTTATATCTTCTTGGTTGAGCTTTGGTAATTCATATGTGTCTAGGAATCTGTCCATTTCTTCTGCATTTTCCATCTTATTAGAATACAGGTTTTCAAAGTAGGTATAGATGATCTTCTGGATTTCTGCAGGGTCCGTTGTGATATCGCCTTTTCATTCTTAATTGCATGGATTTGAGTATTTTCTTTCCTTTTTTTAATAAGGTTGGATAAGGGTTTGTTGATTTTATTTAATCTTTCAAAGAACCAACTCTTTGATTCGTTGATTCTTTGTATTGTTTTTTTAGTCTCCAATATGTTAATTTCTGCTCTGATCTTTACAATTTCCTCTCTTGTATGAGCTTTTGGCTTAGCCTGCTCTTCTTTTTCTAGAAGTTTGAGGTTCACCATTAGGTTGTTTATTTGTGCTTGCTCTATTTTCCTGATATAGGAATTTAATGCTATGAATTTCCCTCTTAGGACTGCTTTCATTGTATCCCATAAGTTCTGGTATGTTGTACTGTCATTATCATTCAGTTGCAGAAACTGTCTAATTGCTTCTTTAATTTCATCTGTGACCCATTGGTTGTTCAGTAGGGTGCTATTTAATTTCCATGTGTTTAGCAAATTCTTGTGGTTTCTTTTGCCATTGATTTCCAATTTCATTGCACTATGGTCTGATAATATACATGGGATAATTTCAATTCCTTTGCATTTACTTAAGCAGGTTCTATGAGCTAGTATGTGGTCTATTTTGGAGAACGTCCCATGTGCAGCTGAGAAGAATGTGTATTCTGATGTTGTGGGGTGGAACACTCTGTAGACATCTACTAAGTCCATTTGTTCCAAAGTTTGGTTCAGTTCTAATATTTCATTGTTGATTTTTTGTCTAGTTGATCTGTCTTTTTGTGACAGTGGAGTATTGAAATCCCCCAATACAATTGTATTAGTGGTTATTTGATTTTTCATGTCCATTAATATTTGTTTTATATAGTTGGGTGCACTGGTATTTGTTGCATATATATTTATGATTGTTATCTCTTCCTCTTGGATTGTTCCCTTTACAAGGATGTAGTGACCTTCTTTATCTCTCTGAATCATTCTTGGTTTGAAATTCACTTTGTCTGTGAAAAGAATAGCTACCCCTGCTTTTTTCTGGGTTTCTTTTTTTTTTTTTTTTTGTGGGTACCAGGGGGACGACCTCAGGACCTCACGCGCCAACAGGCACCCGTGCCACTGAGCAATGTCAGCGGCCCCTTTTTCATATGTGGGTTCCGGGAGTCGAACTCGGGCCCTCGCGCTTGCAAGGCAGGCGCTTACGCCGCTGAGCCATCTCACCGGCCCTTTTTTCTGGGTTTCTGTTGAATGGAGTATTGTTTTCCATCCTTTGACTTTCAGTCTATGAATTTCTTTTTGAATTAAGTGTGTTTCTTGTATACAGCATATTTTTGGATCTTGCTTCTTGATCCAATTCACCATTCTGTGCCTTTTGATTGGTGAATTGAGACCATTAACATTAATGGTTAAAACTGATATGTATTGACTTATCCTTGTCATGTTATTTTCTTGTTGTTGGCTCCCCCTCTTTTAATTTTTGTTTTCCCTCCCTCTCTTTAATCATTTGCTCTGCCTGGTGGATTCCTTCTGTTGGGGTTTCTGGAGTTGTAGTCCTTGTTATCCCTTTCTAGAATGTCCTTCAAAACATTTTGGAGTGCTGGTTTGGTGGTTATAAATTTTCTCAGATGTTCTTTGTCATGGAAGTATTTTACTTCTCCATCAGTTTTGAAGGATAGTTTTGCGGGGTACATCAATCTAGGTTGAAGATTATTTTCCTTTAGAACTTGAAATACATCATTCCAAGCTCTTCTTGACTTGAGGGTTTGTGCTGAAAAGTCTGCTGTGATTCTGATGGGCTTTCCTTTATAGGTGATTTGTTTCTTTTCTCTAACAGCTTTTAAGATTCTACTCTTATGTTGAATTTCTGGAATCTTGACTATGATATGCCTGGCTGAAGATTTTTTTTGATCATGGCTAATTGGAGTTCTATAAGCCTCACTTATCTGAACATCAAATTCTTTTTCTCTACCAGGGAAATTTTCTGTGATAATGTCTGTGAACAGTGTTCTGATGTCATTTATGCTATCTCCTGCTTTTTCATTGACTCCAATCAATCTTGTTATTCTTCTTTGCGTCATCTAGCAGCTGCTGGATTGACTTTTCATTGTCCCTTGCTATTTTTAAGAATTCTTTCTTTTCATGATCACTAATTGCAAGCCTGTCTTCTATATCTGAGATCCTGTCCTCACATTGGCTTAATCTGCTACAAATACTTTCAATGGAATTTTTGTTCTCCTGGATATCTGCTTGAATCTGCTTTATGGAGTCCATTTCTTTCCTATGCTGAGCATTCATGGCTTCCATCATTTTCTTAAGCTCATCTATTTTTTTCTCTGTGTCTGCTCTAGCGTCCTTAAGCATGGTCTTCATTGTGGACATTCTCTCTGCAGTTATCTGAGAAATTATTTCTGATTTAAATTTTTCCAGAGCCTCATTCAACTGCTTTGTTTTTACCACTTCAGAGATGTCAGGTGGGTGGCTTTCGGTTTGTCCCACCTCACTGCCCCCTGGGTTTGCCTTTGGTGAACTGGATGTGTGGGGCTCCCTCTTGTTTAAGTGTCATCTCATTTTCTTTTCTTTCTTTAGTTTAATTCCTGGGATGCTGTTTGTGAATTGCCTATGGTAGGTTGCTTTATTGCTAGTATTTCAAACTCTTAGGAGATTCTTGGAATACCAGGAAGAAAAGCGCCAGTCAGTGTGTCCCTCTCGGCTGGTGCTTCTCTGTACTGCGGCGTCTCGCGTTACTCCGCAGAGGTTCCCACTGGAGCTGTGGATGGAGTGGTGGCCACCCTGAGTTCTCAGCTCAGCTGCTGCCTCCCCCACAATGGCGCCCGGCTAGTCGCTCTCTCGCGCCGGACGGCTGGGCGTCAGCACTCACCGCCAGTCAGTGTGTCCTTCACGGCCGCTGCTTCTCTGTACTGCGGTGTCTCGCATTCCTCCGCAGAGGTCCCCGCTGGAACCGTGGATGGAGTGGCGGCTGCCCTGAGTTCTGAGCTCAGCTGCTGCCCCCCTCACAATGGTGCCCGGCTAGTTGCTCTCTCCTGCGGGACGGCCGGGCGTCAGCACTCACCGCCAGTCAGTGTGTCCTTCACGGCCGCTGCTTCTCTGCACCGCTGCTTCTCGCGTTCCTCCATGGAGGCCCCCGGGGGCGCTGGCAGTCACCGCGTGTCTGTAGATTTGGGCTGCTTGAGTCGCGTCAGGATTCCCAACACAGGGAAAATCTATTGTTTAGTTTCTGTCTACTCCCAGAAGACAAATATTTTGATTGTATGTAAAGCATTACTCTAGCCCCTGAGTATAAAGCACTGAAACAATATTTAAAATATATCACTGCCTGCCTGAGGCTTAGTGGGGGAAGATTGAAAATAAACAAATAGGTGAGCAAATCTGCCATACGATGTATCACCTCCTTCCTTATTTTATTGTCCATCTGTTACTTAATATGAAAAGCAATGCAGCAAAACAGAAGCAGCAAAGGATACAGCAACGGGGGGAAGGTAGAAGTCGCCCTTGGTAAGTAGGGTGTCAAGGGATGATGTTGCTGCTGAAGTCTAAAAGATTCACATGGGTCGGAGGACCCAGCCAATTAGGTATCAAGGGGGAACAAAGTCCAGCCCAATGAAACAGTGAGCACAAGAACATGCACTGACACGGAGAAGACCAAGAGGACAAGGGACTGGAGGTGGGAATCAAGAGTTCAGTGTGGCTGTTTTATGTTGAGATGCCGATGGGGTAGGGATGGCATTAAAAAGTATCAACTGGGGCCGGTGAGATGGCTCAGCAGCTTAAGTGCCTGCCTGGCAAGCACAAGGGCCCGAGTTCAACTCCCGGAACCCACGTACAAAAAAGGGGCCGGTGATATCACTCAGTGGCACGGCTGCCTGCTGGCGCACGAGGTCCTGAGGTCGACCCCCTGGTACCCACACAAAAAAAAGTATCAACTGGTGTCTAACAAACAATGGCCCATGGGAAAGAATTCTCAATGAATCCGAACTGCTATGACTTGTAAACAAAGGGTAAGGCCATTTAGGAGTGCACTGATGAGTCTCAGTTCCGCCTATGGAGACATGCAATTTGGTTGTTCGGGAGCGAGGTCAGGGCTAGAGATGGAATGTGGGAATACTGGCTGTACAGAGGGTAATTTAGGTCTGTGGGACTACTGAGATCACCAGGTGAGTAGTTGTAGAGCTAAATTAGCAGATAGGCAATATTAGGGGTGGGGAGAGGAAGATCGTGTTCATGCTGTTACAAAATGCATGAAAAAAATCAACTGAAAAGGAGGAAAGATATTTTGGCTCATGGTTTCAGAGGTTTTAGTCCATGGTCACTTGGCTCTGTTGTTTTTGAGCCATCATGGTGAGGTGGGAATCATGATGGGGAACATGTGGTGGAGCAAAGCTGGTCACCTCATGGTGGACAGGGGGAAAAAAGAGAGGGCCAGAGTGCTTATATCTCTTTCAAGGACACTCCCCCAATGACATAACTTCCTTCTACAAGGCCCTGCCTCCTAAAGGTTCCACCATCACCCAGAGGCAAAATAAGCCCTCAACACATGGGTCTTTGTGGGATACTGAATATCTAAACCATAGTACAGAAACTGCAAAGGTGAACGGTGCCCTGGATGCCAAGGGAAGAATGTGATTCCAGGAGACTGTGACTGATGGCATCAAATGCTGTGGCAAGACTAAAAATGACCAAGGACTGACCAGTGGATTTAGAAATGTGGAAGTCACTGGCCTGGCAAGGGCAGTTATAGTGGAGTAGCAGGGACACAGGCCTGCTTGGAGTATGTGCAGGACACCAACAGGACCGTGGGAGTCTCAATAACTCTATGAAGACAGTGTGCCTTAAAAGGGAGCAGAGAAATGGGGCTGAAGTGGGAGAAGAACATAGGGGCAGAAAGGTTCATGCAGGGGGCCAGTGAGATGGCTCAGCGGCGTAAGCGCCTGCCTTGCAAGCGCGAGGGCCCGAGTTCGACTCCCAGAACCCACATATGACAAAGGGGCCGGTGATATCGCTCAGCGGCATGGGCACCTGTTGGTGCGCGAGGTCCTGAGGTCGACCCCCCGGTACCCACAAAAAAAAAAAAAAAAGAAAGAAAGGTTCATGCAATCTTTGTTTCTTTGTTCTGGGAAGTTGAACAGTAAAGCATTTGCTTCCTGAAGGAAATGATCTGGCATGGGACAACCACGATAAGAAGTTACTTGCAGACTGAGTCTTCCCGTAGCAAATGGGATGGAGCACAGAGTAATAGGAATGCAGTCAGTTTCTCTTGTGTACTGGAAAGGAAGGCAGAGTTCACAGAAACAGGTGTGTGCTCAGTGGATTTGGCTGGGGGAGAACGTGAGCATTCTCTTCTTCCTGTTCCCATTTGCTCAGTGAAATACAAAGCAAGATTATTAAAGCCAGAAAGAGCAACTCCGAGGTCTCTTATACATGGACTCAGAGGCACTTTAAATAGTTTTCTTTCTGCTTTGGTGTTTTTGATTTTTCTCTAAAAAGTGTATCATCTTGTACATTTTTTCTTAACTAATAGGCAGCATCTGCAAGTGCCCTGTTTTACTGCTGTCCTGCCTCTTAGAATTCAATGTCCTTGAACTGGTTACTTGCATCTCTTTGTGCCTTCATTTTTAATTTGTAAAATGAGGGCAATAATGTCTTTGTTATTCAATTCACTGAGTTAGAAGAATCTTAAATGAGAAAATGCATGTAAAATAATTTGAAAAGAATCAGCATGGCATGGATCTAAAATGTTCTTATTGTGGTTTTTTGTGGTCTGGGTGGGGGAGTATGAGGCAGAGGTGGGATCTAAGAATAGCCTGGAGTCACTGATTCACTGCTCAAAACCTACCAACAAGATTTAAGAGCAAAAACTACTTTTCTGATTCAGATCGTGCTGCATCTTTTATCAAGCCTCTGATTAAGATTAAAAGCTTTCTGCTCAACCCTAGAAAACAAAATATGAAACATGTTTCCTGTGCTCTTACATTAAGTTAACTTTATTATTTGATTCCCCAAGTTAAAATGTTTCCTACTGAGCCAGGTTTTTCTTTTTTGGCTTCGGATACATTAATTGTGAACATTTACCAAAATTTTTGCATCTGTATTCAAAACCACCCGGAGAATATATAGCCATGATTATCCTTTTTTTTATTTTTTCAAATTACTGTGATTGCATTGTTAGATATGCTTCAGCACATGGGCCCTGCTGGTTTGTCATCATTAGATACATTTATAGAAATCTACCAAATAAAAAAAAAATCATAGGATGAAGATAAAACCACTTATTTAAGGCACTTTGTATGAATTAAGTAATGATAGTGGAGTCACATAACTCTTCCTCAAGTATAATTCTGAGCTGCTTTTGTGTTTCCTAGCATTTGAATAGTTCATTGTCAGCCCTGAGGAGCATAAAATGAAAAGACAATGCTGAGCTTTTGCTGTTGTACCATGTGTACACTATGGAAGATGAATGCTCATTAATCTTTGCTTTCAACTTATTTACATTCTCCTCCTGCTCATTGTAAGATAGTGTAACCCCAGCATCAAAGAACATTTTGAAAAATGAGAAGAATACAGCCATCTCATCATCAAAATGTAACTCTGTTCCCTTTTGTGTACTCCTGGCTCATCTTTGTGCTTTCCTGTACTTGTTTTTACATGGTAGCAATTACAGTGTACATACCATCTTGAATGTGGATTTTTTTAAGAGTTGCATTTAAAAGAAGGTGCTTTTCAAGCTATGCAATAATGACCCAAGTTATGTTCATGCCTTTTTGTCAAAACTCGATTATGTCAGAAAAATCTGGATAGCAGGAGACCTTGTTAAAACATCTAAGCAACTACAATGATTTCCCTGATCTATGCTCCTTTGAGAAATAATTGATGACCTTGGTACCTCCTAAGCCCGTCACAAGGCTGCAGGATTTCATTTTGAGGGGACTCCAGACACAGAACCATCTTCCACAGAGTTATCAGGAATCAAGGGAATTTTCTTCCAGAGGGAAAAGGCTTTTTGGGGTGAGGGGTGGATCAGAAACAAGATCTGATGTGGTAGCTGGTGTCTTCTCAGATGGTCCTTAATTACAAAGTTGAGGGTTTTTATTCTGTCTTGATGAGAATCCTATGATTTATACTGTCAGAACAATGACATCCATGAAATGTATTTCATGATTAGTATTGCTCATTTCACATACCATTATTTCTCAAGTTTGTGTTAGGTTGACAGCAAATGCGTCCTCAAATTTTCACCCCTCTTTATAGCCATACCCTTTGCCACATGACTTCATAGCTGTTTCTTATCCACTGAGCCAAGCAATGTTATGCTTTGGCCAGTTGAATGCCATGGAAATGACAGAGCATCAATTCTGAGTTGAGGACTTCGGAGACTGTGTGCACAGCAATTCTCACTCACAGAACACCGTCCAGACACCGTGTGAACCAGGCAGGGGCAGCCTGCTGGAGGAGAGGAGAGCATGTGGATTATGGCCAGGTCAGCCCAGCTGAGGTTCAGCCCCCCAGCCAACCACCAGCTAATCATGGATTTAGGGGTGAGCCCAGTGAAGATCAGCTGAGCCCCACACAGTTAAGCAGAGAAATTATACATTGTTGCTTTCTTAAGTCATCACATTGTGAGGTGTTGCACAGCATTATTTTGGTAACACACAACTAATGAGAGGTTCTATCACATTTTGGACAATTCTAATTTTTCCTCCTTAAGTTTATATAAGTTGCAAAATTGGGAGACAGTGTAGAGAGAGCACATACAACTTCTCCCCATTGCCATTCCCTAGCTTCAGTGAAAAGCCTGAGATTTGTAGACTATGGATTGATTGACGAGGATTTCTATCACCACTGAATTCTTGAGTTCAAACAACCACCTTAGGAAAAAAAATGCTGCCTTCTTCAACCTGGTTACCAGGATGCTGGACTGTCTTTATTTTTTCCTGTTTTAATCCAATCTATCAAGCCCATAATCTCTTCCCAATGGATTTCAGGTGAGCAGGAAACTGGGACAGATAAATGAAAACTTGAGTAGTGTTGTTGCAGGAAATGCAATCGCTACAGCTGCAAAGTAACATGGAATTAACCCCTGATTCAGGTCACAGCCTGGTAATAGGAGTGCCTGATTCATAAGGAATTCACAAAGCCACCTGAAACGTACGAAACTCATCTTAATATAGGCGAGATGCTATTGCTTTTGTTGCTATTTATTTTGACTTTACTTTTAAATGGTTTATGAAGTATATCCACCTTTATCTTGTAAGTACTATAGTATGTGGATAACAAACCTCTCCTACCAAATTCTCTTGCTGCATGGGTGTGGATGTTTCATAGAGGAAGCAAATGCCTCAGTTGAGTACTGACTCTTTAATAAGCAGCGGGTCTAACACCAGCCAGTCTTGGTCCTGTGTGTGGCTCTGAGTTCCTGATTTCTTAATACACTCTGATGAGGAGGTTTTTGCAGTTATTCCAAGAAGAAGGAGAATGGACTACTTTTGTTCGTCTCCCATTTTAAAACATCTATTTTATATATTCCATTGGAAACAAACATATATGCACACAATTAGTTTTAGAATTTGTAAGACAAAGGAAAAATAGAAGAGACACACAGGTGCTCCCTGTCTCTTGCTATGGGATCAGATAATCTACACAGCCTCTGGGCTGCTCCCAGAAGGTGGTCATCAGATGTCGTCTCTAGGCCTGTGCTTCCAGAACCACCCCAGAACAGCTCTTTTCTGGGCTCCCATGGTGAAGTGGGGGTTGGTGTGTGCTAATCTGGATGGTGTGGTCAGACCTGCAGAGAAATGCTGTACAGCTCAATCCACTGTTTTAATGACTACAGGGTTTATTTGGTCACTGTTCTCACTTGTAATTATTCTAAAAAATTGTAGCCAGTTTGCTGTTAATTTCTTCGTCGGGGGAGGCAGAGCCTCTCAGCTCTCTCATATCTGGAGATAAAACCAGTAACTGAAAGCTAAAGCAGCAAATAAGAGTTCCTGATCACTTGAACAATCAAAGCGTGGACGTAATCACTGAGACCTAGCTTACCATTTAATCATTGATCAGGTGATGCTAACCATGCTAAATTTGGAAAGTGCATGTGCACACACACATACATACACACACACACACACACACACATACACACACACAGATCTAGTTATAATTGGCACCTAGTGCTTGGCTCAACCAAAATACAAAGGAAACTTTTAATAACAGGAAAAAAAGTAACCCCAAGGTAGAAGGAAGAAACCCAATCCCTCAAGGTCCTATTACTCTGGACAACCGCTAGGAACAGTTTGGGAGATCAATTTCCAGCACTTAATTTCTTTCCTTTACCTAACTACAAACGCAAATAAGCAAACAAAGCAGACAGCATCCATCTAAACCTAAATAAAGAGCAAAGTCAGAAACTCAGGTGGACTTAAAAGACAAGTAACCCTGTATTCATCCACCCAACAACCCTGCAGATGAGGCCTCTCCAGAGTTCCCGTTTGACCCTTGTGGAAATGAGGCGCAGTCATTAAGTAACTTGCTCAAGCATAAAGCCTGGATTCAAATTCTCACAGTGCGTTTGTGGTGTCCTTGCTCTTCTACGTCATGACTTACTTTATTATTCTCTTTCTTGGGATTAGTAATCTGGACTCCCCAGGGAACTCCATCAGCCACCTTATAGTGTAGAGGTGTCCACTCTGCACAGTTGTGGAGATTTCTCCTCACCACTGCCGTCATTTATTGCCTTAAAACCACAGTCCTTTGAAACTACAACCCAAGTGCCATCCAGCACAATTCATTTGTGTTATTGCCTCTCAGTACCTTTCATCTTTCCACTTTTCTTTCTGAACACAATAAATTATATCCAAATGGCAGTCATGGAGGAAACTTCCCCTCCTTCCTCATCAACAAAGCTGGTGGCTGGCGCAGAAGCCCCGGGGATGCAGCATCTGCTAGCACTGAAGGATCCCTGCCTGCTCAAGCTGAAGATGGAATTAACAGGCAAACAGTAGTTTGCAGCTAAACATTTGTTCAAGTCTGGCACATGCACACATCATTAGCAACTATATTTGAGAGGAAAGATCAAGGAGGTGAGGAGGAGAGTGGATCTGATTAAAGGAATATTCAAGAAAGGAAATTCAGACCATTTAGGTAAAAGTTTCAGAGCTGAAATGAATGAACTGGAGAACAGAGCAAAGGGACAGGTACGTGTGGGAAGGGTCATCAGACAATTCGGATAATTTGCCTCTGCAACTTTCAAAGCGAAGTCATTTGAAGCCGTCAGCTCCCCAGAATCGCGACTCCATGTTCTGTGCTGCCTCCAGGAAAACAAAGCCTCAACGAAGGCACAGACTTTGCTGTGGTCTTGGCTCCAAGTGGCTAGAATTAGATATTCTGGATAAATTGTTGTATATTTGCTCAAAGCTTGCATTGACCTGAGCTAGGTAGATAAAGTCTTAGCTGTTTAGCAGAAATCACAAGCAACATGCATGCATCATCCAACTAAAATTGAATATTAAAGTACAGGATCAGTGGTAAAATGTTAGCAGAGTACCTCTTGTGTACCCACTGTTAATCTAAGTGAGAAGTTGCACTGGAAATAGGATCACAATCATGCCTGTATCTTGTACTCTGAATAACTACTAGGAAGACAACAATACACAATGTATTAACTATTGTAACTGTCCTACTAACCTGTTTTGAAACTCGGTTTCCATTATTATGTTTATCTTTTTTCTCTTTAAAATTAAAAAAAAAAAAAAAGAAATAGAATCACAGTGAACAGTGAAATTGGTGAGGCCTTGATACTGGCCAGGAGCAGGTTCTAAGCTCGGTACTCACATTAATGTGTCCAATTCTCTCATCCCCATCTATAGAGTAGATAGGTATAACTGTGATCACCCACATTTGCCATACAAGGCGACCTGTGCCTGGTTGATTGATAATTTGCCCTGTGTCCTATGCTGGCAAATGGTAGAGTTGGGGTTCAGTGATCTGCTGGGATCTTTAGTGCTATTCTCTGCCATTCTGGCCCTCCAGGAATTTTCTTGAATTTAAGAACACAAAAGGGACATTTATGAAACAGAGAACAATGAAGTATTGGGCTCTGTGTCCCTGAGAACAAAAGGGAGAGGAAACAGCATTGACTGTAGTTTTCTGGATGGAGGAAGTGCTTGAGCTGTCTTGAATTGCATCACTAGTTTGCATATCCATCTCTCCACCCTCCCATCCACTCCTCCTCTTGTGCTCCTGTTTACTTACCTCATGAACAATCAGTAAGCTCCAACTATTAGCCACGCCCTGAACGCTGAAATGCTGGATTTTGTGCCATAATAGTTGTATTTCAGTAGTGTTAGCTTCTCTGCCCAGGAGGGCTAACATTAATGCATGCACACACTCATCACAGGGTCTTCTTTTAGGGAGACCAGTTTGCCACCGTCTATCAAAACCGAGAATGTGGGCTGGTGAGATAGCTCAGTGGCATAAGCGCCTGCCCAGCAAGTGCGAGGTCCTGAGTTCGACTCCTGAAACCTGCATAAAGGAAAAAAAGAGCTGGTGACATCGCTCAGTGGCAAAAGCGTTTGCTGGCAAGAGTGAGGTCCTGAGGTCGACTCCTGGTACCCACATCAAACAAACAAACAAACAAAAAAACCAAGAATGCTTGTACCTCTGATACAACAATCCTCCAGGATTTTACCCACTTCAAAATGACCTGGTACAAGATTATTTGCTGCAAGTACTGTTTTTAACAGCAAAGGATTAGAAATGGCCCACATGTTCATCAAAAGGGAGCTGCTTAAATAAAACAGGATTGTACACCCAAAAAGATTACTAACTACGCTGCTGTCAAGAGAAGGGAAGAAACCGAGAGAGGATATCTTTAAGATATTTAAGAGAAAAAGGCAAAGAGCAGTGCATATAGTATGCTACCATTTGGTAAAGGAGAAGTAAATATAAACATCTTTGATTGACACTTATGAAAATCCTCCGAAATGTTGCACCAATACTGACAAACTTTATGGTTTTCAGTGGAGGGAGCGGGCAGTTGAATGTGAGAAAGACAGGAGGGATTTTTTTTTTTTCTGAATACTGTTTTGTATATTTAGGATTTTGAATTTTGTGAATGTATTATCTATATTCCTTTCAAAAAATTAAAAACAAAATGCTGTCCACACCCAAGCATTAGGGGTATATCTGTGAATGTTGGCATTTTATTTTGGTCCCCTCAATATTCCAGGACAATCATAGGGAATGCTGGTTGACAATTTGGAAGCTACAGCTGCCTGACTCACTCCCGAAATGCTTCGACATTTGATTTCTGTCATTGGCTGAACCAGGCATTCTCCCTGGGGTCCCAGCCCTAAGCCAATGATCCTGTCCCTCCACCTTGCATTTGACATTTGAGAGGAGGTGGCAGGATGGCCTCACCCAGAAGGTGACATTCATGCAAAGCTTCAGGCAGGCCAGGCCAGGAGGTCTCAGAGCATCTGAGGGCACTCAAGAACGTTTCCTCCAGGGTTCTCCTGATAGTTCTCGTGGCCCACCTCTGCCTCTGATGGTTTTTTCTTGCTGATTCCTGATCCTCAACATACCTCTCCCACCTGGCACAGCTCACTCCTCCTCCAGATGAATCATCTGCAGTGTCCTTCCGAGAGGGGCCTCCCCTGACCTCCGATATAAAATAGCCACCTCCAATTCCATCCTCTAGACTCACGTCCACTTCACTTCTTCATGCGTTCGTGGTTTGACATACTTTCTGTCTCTTCCTGCATAAGTACACCTTGGGGAGACCAAGGGCTTGATCTGGAATCCCAGCCCTGCTGACAGTCGGCAGCCCGATGCCTGTCTCAGTGAGTGTCTCGCTCCATATTTTAGTTCTTTGAAGTCAAGCCTGTCCCCTGGAGTACCATCAAGACCACAGTGGGAACAAAAGTCCCAGGAACTACACTGAGATATGCCCTTGTGTGGAATGGCATTATGTCCCAGGGACTCTAGGAACATCAGGCCCCAACCCTGGGTCTCCACCCTAAAGCAGAAGTAAGCAGGGATGAGAAAGGTAGCATCCATCAAGATTTTACAAGAAAAAATACAATGTCCTTTTACCCGCTCAAAATTGTATTTCTTTGGAGTCATTATAGCTTTGAAGTGAATGTAAAGTGCTCACAGTTCTAAGGGTCACAATTGTGTGAGGTGCCCATCTACTTTATTCCTTTTCATTCTTCACTTTTGAGAAGGGCGTTTGACAACAGCTAAGTGGGGCTCGAATTCTGACTCTCACACTGACTCTCACACTGCTGGCTCTGGGTAAATCAACTTTTCTGAGCCCGCTTTTTCACCTCAGATGGGGCAGTGGATATAGGAGGTAATATCTGCCTCCCAACATAGGCAGGATGTAAAGTGAGCAGCAGAGTCTTTGATGTAAGGTCAGAAATACTCAGCCTTTTGGCTTTCCTCAGCCCTCCTCCCTGTCTCCCACCATGAGAGGTCTTTCCACGCACTCTGGCCCGTGAGCTTAACACTTGCCTGTGAACTGTGAGGACTTTGAAAACAAAGCACATAGCCTTTGAGTTCATTCATGATTTATTATATCTCTGATGTTCAGTGTTCAGGTCACAGATCTAATATTTTTAAGAGTTGTTCAATTAAATTTTCCTGGTGTCAGAGTCATACTGTATTTCAGACATTTTTGTAAATACACTGATGTGTCAGTCAGAACGTAGGCTCAACTGCTATAACAAAAACACCCCGGATGTCATAGCATAGATCTGATAGGTGCGTATGTCTTCTTACATCAAAATCTGGACATAGTTGACAAGTCCGGTTTGCAGCAGTTACCTAGAAAGCACCTAGAGACCTACATCCCTTCAGTTTTCTTCTTCTGCTCTCTCCTTGGGTGGTACTTTTGTCTGCCAGATCAAACCTACAGCAACAGCCCTGTACTGACATTCTGGCCTCAGTGAAGGAGGAGAAAGAAGAGTTCAAAACTGGTGGTTTCCTTTCAGGGAAGTAGCATACATGGCTTCAACTCCTATTCCTTTGGCACAAATTTAGTCAGGTGGCCATGCCTAGAGGCAAGGTGCTTGTGAAATTTCATTTCTATGGGTGATCATAGACTCTGCTTAAAGTTGGTAAATGGAAATCTATTACTAGGAGGAAGAAGAGGAGAGTAGATTCAGGAGACAGTGGTCTCTCTTAGAACTCTGTGTCTGAAGGGCACCAGATGAGACCATAGCTGGCTCAGGTGAGTTCATGGCCGCCATAAAAATGCAGCTGCTAACAGGTACCAGAGCCTCCTTTGAACCTACTATATTAATCAACTTTCCCTTTGTTGGACAAAATACCTGACACCCAAAACTTAAAGGAGAGGTTTATTTGGCTCATCATTTCAGGGGCTTCAGTCCAAGACAGGAACTTTATGGTACAAGGGTGTGGCAGAGCAAAACTCTTTAGTTCATGGCGGCTGGGAAGCAAAGCAGGAGAACAGTGCCAGAGAGGAAGGGTCCAGGGATCAGATATGGACCTCAAGGTCACACCTCCATGACCTACCTAGACACAACCAGAAAGGTGCTTTACTAATTACCTAAGTGGCTCCCAAGCGAATCAAGTTGAGAATCCAGTTTAACTGCTAGTAGAGAGTGTTAAGAAAATAGTGATAACACTACTTTCCTTTCATTTAACAAAAATGAGTATTATCCAACAAAGTCAAAGATGAACAATTTCAAACCCATATTATATATTTCATTGTTTCACCACATTATGATACATTCAGGTTGCTATAGAACTCAGCTGAAGTTTGTTTGAAAATCGTAATCAAATTTTTATTTCACCTCATGAGGGTCTATGACCCTTGACCATCTTTAGGGTCAGTGCAGAAACTGAAAGCCAAGTGGCTCATGCATTCCTGTGACAGTGGCTGTGGTATAGGAGAATGCTGTTTGTGACAGAGCCTCTGGACCAGGGTGCCAGACTTTAGGTTTCTATCTTAGTTACTTTTCTCATTGCTGAGACAAAATACCCTAAATACCCAAAGTTAAAGGAGGAAAGGTTTACTGCAGCTCACAGTTTGTAGGGGATTCAGTTCATAGTCGGCTGGCTCCAAGGCAGGGTGGCATGGCAGAGGGGCATCACAGAGGAGAAACAGTTGATGGCAGGCAGACAAGCAACAAGTGACAAGCAACCACACTAGCCCTCTTTCTCTCCCTTGTATTTTATCCAGGCTACGTAGCTCCATTCACGCCCAGGCTGGGGTGCCTTTAATCCTATCCAGAACTACGCTAAACCAATCAGTGAACTAATGTGGTAATCGCACACCCTTGATCCCAGCATCATACACTCCAGATCCAACCACCTCCAAAAATCCCCATCTATGACCACATGAGGCTTTGGGGGGACATCTAGACGTGAGCCATAACAGTTTCCTTGTTGTAGCTCTTTCACTAATGAACTCCGTAACCTCAGCACCTCAGCATTTATGCCTCCATCTCCATTTCCATGAGCAAGGGGCAGACGAAGCAGAATGCCCCTGCACTGTGGGGATAGAGTCACTCTTCATGAGTGTTAGGTTCTCTGCAAAGGTCAGCTGCAGAGTGCTAGGTTTCCCCACTGGAACCTCAGACTGAGCTGAGACATGACTCAGAGTAAAGTCAGCTTGCACTTGTACTATTGATTTTGTTTAAGGAACAGTTTTATAGCCATCCTCTCTGTGAGCCTCTCTTTTGAGTTGGGTTGTTATTGTATTACTGTTACTATTTCCACTTTCCACATTTGCACATTTTACACAAACTGAGAAGCAAAGGAATCATGGGTGTTGTCCAAGGACACAGAGATGGTTTGTGATTATTTCTGCTACATACCACAGTGCTGAGATTGATTTTGAAAATCCCATTAGGGCATATTTATTAAACCAATAGACAAGCGCTGGTGAAATTATGATCACGTATGCAAGCTCTTTGCTCTGTCATAGTCATGAGAACTCTTGTGGGCCATTCAGTTCGCTTCCACCTGCTCCTGCTTTGTGCATCAGGTAGGGGGAGGCACTGGCAACACAGCAGGTATCCTTTGTGTAAATTTTTGTATTTGTGGGCCATGTTCTGCTTGATGAAGCAGGCTGACACATATCAACAGGCCTACATGCTAACCACGGATGAGGCTTGAGTCTCCTTTCTCTTTGCAGTCACTGCAGAACCTTGTCCATAGTAGATGCCTTCTTTGTTTCTGTGGAATGAATGCTCTTGGGGTCCCTGGGACAACTCAGGCAGTTGATATTCCCATGGAAGAAGCCTGGAGAAAGCCTGGGGATGCTGAGCCACAGGCAGCCACAGGGGTAAGAAGCAGCATTTCTAATTTCTAGTTTCCTGCCTGAATGTATCTCCCACTGTCCCACACCCTGCTCAGCCTGTTAGCCACTTTATTTCTGAGTCCAAGTGTAATGGTTGATTGACTGCGTCAACTTGAGAAGTTAAAAGCTTAACTAAGTTGATTCAGCAATTCTACACCCTAGGGTGTTAGAGGACCCACTCTAGGGCGGCTCGTTGCCTGGATGGTATGAAAGGGAAATGAGGAAGGACTGACTGCTTTGGTTCTTCGGAGGAGCTCCAGTCTTCGTTTCAGCTTGGATGTCGTCTCACGGCTTCTAGAGCGGACTCTTCTTTGGCTTCTACCTTGGATCCGTCAGCCTTCCGGCGTAGACTCATCAGCCTTCTGTCGCAGACCCATTGGCCTCCTGATACAGACTTGCACGGGACACTGCAGTGAGCTCCAGACCTTGAATTGAACCCTTCAGCTTCCAGTGTGCAGACGCCCTCTGCACGCGTCCTCATCCAACTCTGTGGCTGACCATTGTAAGCCAATTTTGTAATTTCTTATACATTTGTATATCTTGTGTTGTATCTGTTTCTCTAGTAAACCCTGACTAATACACCAAGGCACTCCCTGCTTGCTCTCTGAGGGCCTGTGTAAATGCTTTTTTTTTTTTTTTTTTTTTCTCAGAACAAGCCTCAGTCTTTTCTCCAGAGAATAAATTTGGGACTTGAAATGATTGGCTGGTTCCTGCTCCCTTTCAGTAAACGTGGAGATGCATCCATGAAGACAGGCAGTCCTGCTCTTGAAAATACAAACATGTCTTCCTTCCCTTCATCTTTCCTAAAGAGATTGGACCACTGGTCTGTTTTATCATTTGATTTTTTTAGCAAATAAAAAGGACCAGGAAAACCACTTCAAAGTTCCCAGAGCCTGCACTCATCCTTTGTCCCCGAAACCTAAGTCTCTCTTTCCAGTTAGACTGAGGTCAATTCTGAACTTGTCTGGAGACAGCCTCCTGCTCTGATTTCTGCTGACTCCAAGATTCACCACTCCCCTCTTGGTTTCTGAAGCCAAATCCTCTTGTTCTTCAATTCATATTTGGATAAACAGCCAGGCTAGAAGTCAAAAATCTCCAGAGTCTTCACATTCTCTGGAGTGTGTGTAGGATCTGTGATTTGCTTCTGACTAATAGAATATAGCAAACATGGCAGATGTCACTGCTGTAGTTACAGTCCATAAGACTGTACCTTCCATCTTGACAGAGCTTCTCTTTCACTGACTTTGATAAAGCAAGCCTCTGCCCAACAGCCAGCAAGGAATTGAGGGCCTCAATCCAACCAAATTCAGCCAAAAATCTAGTGAGCTTGGAAGTGGGTCTGCCCCCAGCAAGACTTCAGAGGGCCCCGAAGCCCAGCTGACAACCAGACTGCAGCCTCATGAGAGACCCCGGAGCTCAGGGCCCTGTGAAGCCATGCCTGGGTTCCTCCCCAGAAGCGAATGTGAGACAATCAATATGCGTTATTTTAAAGCCACTACGCCTGTGGTGATTTGTTACGCAGTGATAGATAACAAATACACTCCACCACGGATAATAAGTCATCAAGTTCTGCTGCTCCTCATCATTGGAGAGCTCTCGAATCTCTATATTTGTCTCTGCACCTGCTTCTGCTCCATGTCAGTCCTTAGCAGCCCTCATTTGACAAAGTTATTGTTCCTGTGTCAGCCAGGGCTCCAGAGGAAGCGAGAACTCCTGCTCACAGGTTTAACTGGAGAATGTGGGCAGGGTTAAGGGCACCGATGTGGTCTGGAGTATTGGAAAATAACCGCGACACCTCCTAATGGAACCTTCTCCCTTTATGTTGCCCAATTCCAATCTGCACAGCCATTGATCCACAGCTACAGCAACATTCTGGTTTCACAGATGTTAGGTATTGCTTCTAGAATAAAGCATGAGACCCTTGGTGTGATATTCAAAACCCTTATCTTTGTGGTTTTCTCTGGGGATATCTCTGCCGTGCCATGAGGACACTCAAACAGCCCTATGCAAAGTTCCATATAGTGAGAAATGACCTTTCCTTCATTTCCTACCAATCCTCAGCTTGCTCATGGGTTACAGTCATGCCAAACCTGCTGTGTGCGACTCTTGCCTTTTCTGACTGCTCTGAGTTTCATGTTTCAGAATTCCCATCCACCCCTTGTCCCACATATTAACGACCCTTTAAGTCCAGCTCCTCTGCGGGGAGACCTTGCTGTCTGCTAGGCTGAGGCATTTTTTCCTAGCTGTGTTCCCACTGCTCTTAAGAATGGCTCCTTCTGTAACCCGAACACCAGCGCATCCTAACTAATTACATTCATAGCATTTCTAAGCCCTGGGGACAAATGGGACCACATTTATGGGAAGAACTCAAATTTCACCTTCACTTACAAAGTGTATTCTCCTCCAGGTCCCACCCTTAGTCTCGCTGATTCTTGACGGATCCTGAGACACAGCAGCAGCCGGGCAGCGGCTGTTTATTGCTCACACCTGTGTCCCCTGGTGGCATAAACGGTTTGCCTGCCTCTTCACCTCTGCAGTGCTCCTGGTGCCCACCGTGACCACTCTGATGTCACCCTGCTGTGTCATTTCTCAGTGTCCTTCCAAAGCTGCATGACCTGTGGAGCCAGCATGGTGCTTACCCCTGCAGACTTGCTTGGGCTGAATGTGCAGCCCTCAGACAAGGTCCCTTCCTTCCTCTGCACCGCACAATGTCACCTGATCACATGGATCTTCCAGACGCCCTGCTGGAAACTGATCTTTTGTCTTAGCCTGCAGCCCTTAGGGCTCAGATAGGAGCTGCTGGGCTGGGCTGGGGCATGGACACATTGCTGTCTTCTCTAGTCTCGTCACCAAGCAGACTTCTTTCTCCATGCCAAATGGTTCATGCACATAGATGCCTTCAGGTTCCTTGGGTCACCAAGCCATCAAGCATGTCTGAAGCCTGTGTTCACATTCCTTCGTGCATCTTCTGATGGAGCTCTGGATGCCTCTGTGTGCCCTGCAGAGCATCTTGTGTGTGGTGAGTAGTAAACATGCGCTGGGCAAAGGGTCTGCCTGTCATCCTTCAGAGAAGTAGACTGAGGGATGCAGAGCAGTGGGCTGGATCTCAGCAGCAATGGTGTGCTCTGTAAACTTCACTACACTGTGTTAAGAAAATGAAAGAAAGGCCACCTGCAGGCTGACTGAGGGACTTTGTCCTAACACTGTGTTTGTTTCAGCCACCTCCTTCTTGTCTTGATAGGAGGGATTTTAGCTTATTTTACTTCTATATCCCCAGAATTTAGTACAAATGGAATCTCAATGGAAGTTGAAAGGAATTTCCTTTGCTATCCAGTGTCTGAGCTTGGATCTCCCCAAAGAAGGCCCCAGACAAGTCTTGGGTGTAGGAAGTTTATTTGTGAGGATCTCAGCAAGCAGACACAGGGAATAAAGAAAGTGAGGGCAGGAAGAGAGGAAAGTCACTGAGGGGCACATTGAGGGGTAAGTTATTGCTGAGGCCGGTGGGGGCTCAGTCTTGCTGGAGGCTCCCGGAAGAAGCACGGAGCCTTCAGCATCACCTACTGGCTCCCAGCAGGGGCGAATCCACCCACTCTCAGTCCTGCTGGCTACTCACTGCCCCCAGGGTGACTTAATCCCTGGCACCAGGATGAGCTCAGTGGTGTGAGAAGCCCTCAGTGGATAGAGAGAGTGGTGGGTGGGAGGTGGGAAGCTGTCAAGGTTGGAAGGGGCACCAGAGAGACACAGGTGGACAGAGGTGGCCCAAGGTATGGTGAGGGAGGTCCAGCAACTCGTCTGCTATCTCCAGCCTCTGGGATTGGGAGAGGACTGGAGCAGGAGATCACTGCTTTTCACTTGAAAACCCCCATTCCTGGGGTGTGGTCTGTTTCTCTGAGGCAGGCTCAGCAAATGTTTTAGGAGGATACAAGAAGGATTTGTGTCTTTAGTCATCAGTTTTCATCATTATTAATGACACCTGCACGCTCTGAAGAGTCCTGCTTCAGGCAATGAATGAATGGATCACAATACTGCTGGATGGCAACTGTGACCACACCCCCACTCCCACCATGAAGAACATGCCGCATGTGGGTTCTGTGTCCACCGCCTCGCTGAGCCATGTGAGCTGGGCTTTTGCCCAGAAGCTCGCTTCATTCCTGTTTGGCAGAAGAGCTGGATGCCCCCAGGCTGGGTGGGGTGGGAGGAGACATTGTTTTCCCACCCAACACACTGTGGCTGCCTCCATCCTCACCCCCAAATAGCGTTTGGCTTGTAGCTGGGATCTGGACCCTCTTATCTTCTTCCAGTCCCTTTCCCCAGGGCTGGACCCAGTTTTCTGATCCTTTCCTGACTTACATTAAATATTGCTGTGGTTTGACTGTCCTCCAAGTCATGTTGAAATCTAACCTCCGTTGCAGGTTTTAAGAGAGTGGAAGATTACTCTGACTAGGGGATGGGGGGCTTTGGAGGTGATTAAAGTTAAATGAGGTCACAAGGGGAAGGCCCTAACCCAACAGGACATTGGCTTTATAAGAAAAAGAGGAGAGACTGAGCTGGGCTGTCGCATCTTGTCCTGCGATGCCCGTGTCACCTCGGGTCTCTGCAGAGACTGCACCAGCAGGAAAGGCTGCAGGAGACACTGCAGCTGCAGCCTCTCAACCTTGAACCTCCCAGCCTTCAGAACTAGAAGCCAAATAAACCTTTATTCTTTTAAATTACTCATTCTGTTATTCAGTCGTAACCACAGAAAATGGACCAAGGCAGATAAGAAGCACTCAGAGTTTTGCTAAGACGCCCACTCCAGGCCCCAGCTGGCCCAGGCATCCACCCGAGTTCATCACGCCTCTGTCCTGGAACTGGGCTGCCAGACCCTCCCTGGCCAGGTTCGTGCTCAGCTGTCTCAGCTGCTTTTCTCTCATTTCTGAATTGAACAGGTCAGAGAATTCCCGGTGTACTCTGCAACCAAAGCCGAGTCTGGATTATAACAAGATCTGGCATCGAGTGTGGTGAAATAAGGAGAAAAACAGAAGGGATAGAAATGAGGTCTGTATGATTCACTCTTTCAGGACAATACTACTGAAATACCTAGCAACCCCGTTCCACATTCACAGTAGGTATTTTGTCTTTGTGGATTTTCTCACACAGAAAAGCAGGTACAGAAGAATGTGTGTGTGTGTGTGTGGGGGGGGAGTCTGACATTCAGGTGGCCAAGAATGGAGATATATCAGCCCCTAGTGGCTCAGAAGGAGGGAGTCAGGCAGGGAAAAGCACATCACATTTATCAACCAGCTACCTGACCCTGGGGATAGTTATGGGTTGAGGAGGTCTCGTGCTTTGGCCTGGAGTGTCCATGAAGCAGGTAATCCTGGCCTCTTTTCTGTCCCTTAGTCACCCCCACCACCTGCTCCTTATCTGCCAGGAAAGACACATTCAGCTCAACCCCAAGGGTCATGGGTCTAGGATTTTGAGGTGACTCTGTGGTAACCCAATGTTTCATGGGCCTGGCTGGGGAGTTTAATTTTGAGCTGAAGCATTGGAAAGCCTAAGGCCCAAGTCATGCTTTCCTTTACTGGTTCTGTTACACTAAGGGACATTTTGATCTCCATTTGGCAAATACCCATGTCTATCTATCAGTGAGTTCTCAGCTCCAGTGTAAAACCGGGATATTGGTTATCAGGCCTTCTCAAAACTCACCATATAGTTCCAATTTTATGGAGTTGGTGTGAGGATAAAGGAATCTCTTGAATAAGGCCTTATAGTTACTGAGAGCTCAAAAATGTTATAAATTGTTATTTTTAGTAGTAATAATAATAACAGTAGCCAGGCATGGTGACATACACCCCAGTACTTGGGAAGCTGAGGCAGGAAGATTACAGAAAGTTTGAGGCTAGCCCGGACTGCACAATGCATTCAAGGCTAGCCAGAACTACACAGTCTAAAAAAAACAGTAATAATAATAACAACAACAACAATAACAACAATTATAATAATAATAGTAACCCAGTTCTTCAATACACCTAGATACTGAGAAAAAAAGAGCACTTGAGTAAGCATTTCAAGCATTCTAATAATGTTTTGTGTAAGAAAAGGAGAAATGAGTGGAATTGCAGCAGGCACAGTGAAAATAGGGAGAAAAAAGGGGTTCCCAGTGGGATCAGTCCCCCTAAACTGCAAGGAGAGGCGCAGATTTCCTCTGAAAAGGGCGTCTGTTGGAGTCTGCAGAGCCTGGGACGGCAGATCTGCTTCTTCCCGCCAAGACTCCTGACGAGGGTCATCCTGCCATTGCTGTGGACAGAGGGCCACACCTAACCTGACAGGCTAGGAATGGGGATCAAGGCAGGTTGGTTGTCTCTTCCCATTTCTTGCTTGGGATGGAAAATGGAGAGGAGAATGTGGGCCAGAGACCTTGAACCCTAAGGCTAGGGCTGCCTGAGGTGGGGGAAGGGGCATAAATAGAGTTTCCTTCATGTATTCACTCGTGATTCGGCTGGAGGGGAGGGTAGTCCTTGTTATTTATAACTGAAGTATTGACTGTATAGCCGCCATGTATCTACTTCATCTCACTTTGCTTAATCTGGGTATTAACTTGCTCAGGGAATATTTCTAAGAAAGATGCCAATAACTCACTGGCAACCTTAAAAGGCTCCTTCCATTTCTTCCAGGTTGTTTTAAAATGCAGGGCTTTGGAGATTTATCAAGCATTTTGAAGTTACCATTGTGTGTCTCTTCTGACTTGCCTGAGGATGGCAACATTTACGGTGATCTTCCTAATTTTCTGATGGCTCCCCCGGTGCACACTATAACTTTTACTTCCATTTTGAAGGAACTCAGACTAATGTAATAATCCTAAGAGGAGGTGTGCACTGTGGGGAGATGGGGAGTATGGAAACGTAATGTTCCACTTTACGTGAT
Organism: Erethizon dorsatum; assembly: GCA_028451465.1. NCBI lineage: Eukaryota > Metazoa > Chordata > Mammalia > Rodentia > Erethizontidae > Erethizon > Erethizon dorsatum. Next base: position 58,539,797 of record CM051836.1, on the reverse strand, counting down.
TAATAAAGACAGCTAAAGAGTGTTGTGGGCAGCAAGCACATCTTTCAGAGTCTCCTTGGTGTGTGTGCCCAGAGCACTGAGTGAGAGGGCAGAGTGGGCCCCTGGCACTTCTAGCTGCCTCTTCCCAGGGCATTCCAGCCTCACACGGGGTCCCCAGTGATCCCGGAAGTAGCACTAGTCACAAAGCCCCTCTCCTTCATTCTTCTTAGCTACTCTAAGCATCTGGTCCTTGTCTTCCCCTGAGCAGATGACCGGGGGTGAGGGTGCCATTGTTGGCGCCAATAGCCAAGTGCCCTGAGTCTCAGATTGGGCTTAGACCCTAGGGATGTGGTAAGGTGGGCTTGCACGAGAGACGCCCCGACAAGCCTGATAGTACCTAATACCAAGCACCCAAGCACTGCTCATTCATGAAGGCCCCCGCCACCCCCAAGGTAGCCTCCTTTACTGGGGTGGACCTCTGAGGCCCCACCACCATTGGCTTCTCTGATTTATTCACACTAGGTGCTTGCTTTTGTTAATACCAGTGTCACACCTTAAAACTCATATTGTTTCTTCACAGCTTTTCACTGAAGCCACTCCCTGTCATATATAAATAACAAAAGACCTAAACATTTGACCTAGTGTTTCTACTTTAAGGTCATAAAGAAGGACGTGGGAAGAGATTATCACTGGATTATTTCAACATTGATAGAAAAATCAGGAGCAACCTAGTTATCCCCCCATAGGGGATTGGCTAGAAAAGATACGATGCGTCCCTAAGATGGAATAGCATGTGGAGCTATTACAAATGCCATAGGCGTATATTTACGCAATATGACTATGTTCAGAAATACTAAGTGGAAAAGGCAAGATGTAAAACAACACATGCTGAGTGATAATAATAAAAAGTACTGTTTATCAAGAAGTGCTTATTGTGCACCTGGCATTAGGCTATGTGCTTTCCTAAATGATCCTTGCAACATCCCAACCAGGCAGGAGGTATATTTCTCCTTCTCCCTTCCCCCCTCCTCTCTCCCGCCCTCTCCCCCATCAGGATTGGGATTGAACCCAAGATCTTTGTCTTGCCTCAGTGCTGCACTTCCATGCCTGCCTTTTTACTTCTCATTTTTGAAATGAGAAAACTGAGGCTCGAGGACAATAAATTACTTGCCCAAGGTCCCATGCATATGGGATTCAAGCTGGGGTTCAAGTTCTGATTCCCAGAGTCTGTGCTTTCCAACTTAAAACAGTCATATACTCGGACAGAAGAATGTCTGGGAAGATACATACTAATGTGTTTAGAGTCATTAACTCTGGCAATGGGAAAAAAAGCATATATCCTATTTGTGTATTCTGCAATGATCAATTCCCTCCCTCCCTCTCCCTCTCTCTGTGCCTCTCTCCCTATCTTTCCTTCATTAATTTGCTAAACAAATGTCTGTTTTACTACAGGAAATAGAGAGGTAACAAAGCACACAAACATCTTTGCTCTCATGGGGCTTACTTTCTAATGGTGTGAGAGAGATGATATACCAAATAAAATAATGCACATGGTAAATTTGAATGTAAAAGTGCAATGGAAAATAAAATCGGGGGGCTGGTGAGATGGCTTAGCAGCATAAGCGCCTGCCTGGCAAGTGCGAGGTCCTGAGTTCGACTCCTGGAACCCACATACGAAAAAAGAGCCAGTGATATCACTCAGCAGCCCGGGCGCCTGCTGGCGCATGAGGTCCTGAGGTCAACCCCCGGTACCCACAAAAAAAAAAAAAAAAAAGAAAAGAAAACTGGGAGGAGAGATTGGGAATGCCAGGGCAGTGAGAGTGATTGCAAATGACAAATAGGTGAGCCAGTGTCGCCTCATTGAGACTGTACCCCTGTAAGCCAAAATTCGAAGTGGAGTAGACGATGCTGAGAGAAGGGAGACTGTGTTCCAAAAGAGGGAACAAGAGCAGAAGCTTTGAGACAAGAATGTAGAATTCAAGGATCCGCGCAGAGGTCAGGCACTAGGCTGGGTCAAGTGAGAGGCAGGGAGAGTGAGAAGGGATGAGATCAGAGAAGAGATGCAGGGTCACTTGTAGGTCATTGGAAAGACTTGGATCTTTGTGAACAAGATGGAAAATAATGCGGATGTTTTTGGCAGAGAAGTGACATGATCTGACTTATTTTAACAGGATAACTCTGGCTGCTATATGAGGAATACTTTGGGGGAGGAGGCAAGAAACAAAGCAGGGAGAACAATTTGGAAGCTACTGAGATAATCCAGGTGAGGGAGATGGTGACTGGGATCAGGACAGAGCTTCTCTACTGGGCGCTACTGATACTGTAGGATGAATAATTCCCTGTGGTGAGGAGCTGTCCTATGCAGTGCAGTGTATTTAGCAGCATCCCTGGCTTCCACTCACTACATGCCAGCAGCACTCTCTCCATGCAACAGCCCAGAGTGTCTTCAGAGGTCTCCAATTGTCTACTGGGAGGTGAAATTGGCAAAAGGGGTTGAGAATCACTAGAAAAAGAACAGAAGTGAAAGTATAAGAAGTGATCCAGAGAGGACCTCAAGATGGCGGATGAGTAAGAAGCAGGCAGTGAAACTCTCTCTAAAAGTTACCATTGGAACACGGGAATATAGCAACCCGGAAAGTGCAGGAGGGGGGGAGATGCCTCCCCGAAACCCAGAGAAGTTCTGAAGCGCAATCTGGGACCCCCAGCACCAGTGACGGGTGACTTCCAACAAAGAAGAAGGAAAGAAGGAGCAGACCGTGCGCGTGCACCTTCTACTATCCCGGGAGTTGCAGCGCCGTGGAAGCTCAAATCTACGGACACACGGTGGCAGCTGGTGCCCAGGGAGCCCCCACGGAGGATCCTGAGACAGCGGCGGGGCAGGGGAGCAGCGGAGAACGGCACAGACCGGCGGTGAGTGTCTCTGAGCCACAGCTGCCCCGCGCCAGAGAGCGACCGGCCGGGCGCCATTGTGGGGGGTGTGGCGAAACTCAGAGCGGCTCGAAAACTGCTCTGGGAACTTGTGCTCTGGACAGGGCAGCACGGGGCCTCTCAGGCCCACGAAAGTGTGTTGAGGTCAGCAGGCGAAGGAGACTGGACTCTCAGCCACACCTGTCCCGCGCCAGAGAGTGACTGGCCCGGCGCCATTGTGGGGGGCGTGGCGAAAAACCAGAGCGGCGGGAACCAGTGCAGGGAACCCGCGCTCCAGACAGCGCGCTGAGCCTCTCAGGCCCAGGGATCGTGAAAGGGCGCTGAGAGCGGAGGCGAGCTAGACTGGTCTCTGCCTGAAAGTACGCGCATCTGCTCACCGCCCGCCAGAGGGCGCTCCTGGCTTACTGGGACGGACCTGCACAGAACAGGACTCTCTCACCACAGGGTAACTGCCTACAGCAGAGTCAACACCTGGAACTGATTCTTTTTATTTTTTTTATTTTTATTTTTTTTATTTTTTTATTATTATTATTTTTTTTTCTCACTGATTCGTTTTTTGTTCTGGCGAAGGGTTTTTTTGTTTTTGTTTTGTTTTGTTTGGTTTTTTGGTGGGGTTTTATTTTTGATCTGTCTGTTTTATTGTTTTTATCTTCGTTTTTGTTTCTGTATGTGTATTTGCTCTTTCCTTCATTATTCTCTCTGGTTTTTTATATGAGTGTAAACAGCGCCTCTAACTTCTTTCTGATTGTGGTTGTGATCTGTTCTTCCTTTTATCCCTTCCTTCTCTTTCTACCACCTGTCCTCTGCACTAGTGTCCCAATTTTAGTGGGATCCCTCTTGGTCCTCTAACCTTACATCTAATTCCTTCCTCTTCTCCCAATACTCTATTTCCTCCTTAACTCATTTTAAATTTAAACTCCTCAGGGGAAAAATTGACATACACAGGACTTGTATACTGCATATAATTTTTCTGGTGTGTTTTAGATTTTGTTATATAACTGCAACTCTATACAGCTAAAAGTGGTAAATAACTGGTTAGCTCAGTCTGTCATTTTCTAGGCTCTGTTTGATGCTTTAGTTAACATTATAGCCAAATGTGAAATAATTGTTCTAAACATCTTTCCTTCCTGATATTTCATGATTGAGATTGACTAAGGGACACAGAAAATACAGTGGCACAGTACCAAAGAATCAAGGACTGGGCCAAACAGGTAGCAACTTCGCATACCCAACAAATTGAAGAGGTAGGATCTGGCAGAAAGCTCAAAACCTAAAAGCAAGCTCCACTTGGAAGATACTGCAGAGAAGTAGTCATCTTCTAAAGATCTTAAACACTAGCAATAAAGTAACCTACTATAGGTAATTTGCAAACATCACCCCAGGAATTAAAGAAAGAAAAAATGAGACGACACTTAAACAAGATGCAACCCCACACATCCAATTCACCAAAGGCAAACCTAGGGAGCAACTAGGTGGGACAATCCGAAAGCCACCCACCTGGCCTATCTGAAGTGGTAACAACAAAGCAACTGAATGAGGTTCTGGAAAAAATTAAAACAGAAATAATCTCACAGATAACTGCAGAGATAATGTCTACAATGAAGACCATGCTTAAGGACACTATAGCTGATACAGACAAAAAAATAGATGAACTTAAGAAAACTATAGAAACCATGAATGCTCAGCATAGGAAAGAAATGGAATCCATAAGGCAGATTCAAGCAGATACCCAAGAGATAAAAAATTCCATTGAAAGTATTTGTAGCAGAATAAGCCAATGCGAGGACAGGATCTCAGATATAGAAGACAGGCTTGCAATTAGTGATCATGAAATGGAAAAATTCTTAAAAATAGCAAGGGACCATGAAAAATCAATTCAGCAGCTGCTAGATGACTCAAAGATAAACAACTTAAGAATAATTGGAATAAATGAAAAAGCAGGAGATAGCATCAACGACATTAAAACCTTGTTCAAAGACATAATCAGGGAGAACTTTCCTGGAAGAGAAAAGGAATTTGACACCCCTATAAGTGAAGCTTTTAGAACACCAACTAGACATGATCAAAAAAAAACTTCAGCCAGACATATTATAATCAAGATCCCAGAAATTCAACAGAAGGGCAGAATCTTAAAAGCTGTTAGGGAGAAGAGACAAATCACTTATGAAGGAAAACCCATCAGAATCACAGCTGACTTTTCAGCACAAACCCTCAATTCAAGAAGAGCTTGGAATGATGTATTGCAAGCTCTAAAGGAAAATAATTTTCAGCCCAGATTGATGTACCCTGCAAAACTATCTTTCAAAATTGATGGAGAAATAAAATACTTTCATGACAAAGAACATCTGAGAAAATTTATGACCACCAAACCAGCACTCCAAAACGTTCTGAAGGACATTCTAGAAAGAGATAGGAACCCCAACAGAAGGAATCCACCAGGCAGGGCAAATAATTAAATAGCCGGAAAGCAGAAAAACAAAGAGTGGGAACCAACAACAGGAAAATATCATGACAAGTCAATACATATCAGTTTTAACCATCAATGTTAACGGTCTCAATTCACCAATCAAAAGGCACAGACTGGCGAAATGGATCAAGAAGCAAGATCCAACAATATGCTGTATACAAGAAACACATTTAATTCAGAAAGAAATTCATAGACTGAAAGTCAAAGGATGGAAAACAATACTCCATGCCACAGGAACCCAGAAAAAAGCAGGGGTAGCTATTCTTTTTGCAGACAAAGTGAACTTCAAGCCAAGAAGGATTCAGAGAGATAAAGATGGTCATTACATCCTTGTAAAGGGAACAATCCAAGAGGAAGAGATAACGATCATAAATATATATGCGTCAAATACCAATGCACCCAGCTATATAAAACAAGTACTAAAGGACATGAAAAATCAAATAAGCACTAATACAATTATATTGGGAGATCTCAATACTCCACTGTCACAAAAAGATAGATCAACTGGACAGAAAATCAATAATGAAATAGTAGAACTGAACCAAACTTTTGAACAAATGGACTTAGTAGATGTCTACAGAGTGTTCCATCCCACAACATCAGAATACACATTTTTATCAGCTGCACATGGGACGTTCTCCAAAATAGACCACATACTAGCTCATAAAACCTGTTTAAGTGAATGCAAAGGAATTGAAATTATCCCATGCATATTATCAGACCATAGTGCAATGAAATTGGAAATCAATGGCAAAAGATCCCACAAAAACTCCCTAAACACATGGAAATTAAACAGCATCCTCCTGAACAACCAATGGGTCACAGATGAAATTAAAGAAGAAATTAGTCACTTTCTACAACTGAATGATAATGACAGTACAACATACCGGAACTTATGGGATACAATGAAAGCAGTCCTAAGAGGGAAATTTATAGCATTAAATACTTATATCAGGAAAATAGAGCAAGCGCAAATAAACAACTTAAGGGTGAACCTCGAGCTTCTAGAAAAAGAAGAACAGGTTAAGCCAAAAGCCCGTACAAGGGAGGAAATTATAAAGATCAGAGCAGAAATTAACGTATTGGAGAATAAAAAAACAATACAAAGAATCAATGAAGCAAAAAGTTGGTTCTTTGAAAGAATAAATAAGATTGACAAACCCTTATCCAACCTTATTAAAAAAAGAAAAGAAAAGACTCAAATCCATGCAATTGAAAATGAAAAGGGTGGGGCCGGTGAGACGGCTCAGCGGCTTAAGCGCCTGCCTTGCAAGCGCGAAGGCCCAAGTTCGACTCCCGGAACCCACATACGAAAAAGGGGCCGGTGATATCGCTCAGTGGCACGGGCGCCTGCTGGCGCACGAGGTCCTGAGGTCGTCCCCCCGGTACCCACAAAAAAAAAAAAAAAAAAAAAAAAAAAAAAAGAAAATGAAAAGGGTGATATCACGACGGACCCTGCAGAAATCCAGAAGATCATCTATACCTATTTTGAAAATTTATATTCTACTAAGATGGAAAATGCAGAAGAAATGGACAGATTCCTAGATTCGTATGAATTACCAAAGCTAAATCAAGAAGATTTAAAAATCCTAAATAAACCAATATCAACCAATGAAATTGAAGATGTAATTAAAAACCTCCCAACAAAGAAAAGTCCAGGCCCTGATGGATTCACTGCCGAATTCTACAAGAAATTTAGAGAAGACCTAACGCCCCTACTTCTCAAACTTTTCAATGAAATTGAAAGGGAAGCAATACTCCCAAATTCATTCCTGGAAGCAAGCATTACCCTGATACCAAAACCAGAGAAGGACCCAACTAAGAAAGAGAACTACAGGCCAATCTCCCTAATGAACATAGATGCAAAAATCCTTAATAAGATACTGGCAAACAGAATCCAACAAATCATCAAGAAGATTATACACCATGACCAAGTTGGATTCATCCCTGGGATGCAGGGATGGTTCAACATACGTAAATCAATAAATGTAATACAGCATATTAACAGAACCAAAGACAAAAATCACATGATCATCTCAATAGATGCAGAAAAAGCTTTTGACAAAGTCCAGCACCTTTTCATGATAAAAACCCTACAGAAAATTGGAATAGAGGGTCTTTATCTCAATCTGGTAAAAGCTATCTATGACAAACCAACAGCCAATATTATACTAAATGGCCAAAAACTGAAAGCCTTCCCTCTAAAATCAGGAACAAGACAAGGATGTCCACTGTCCCCACTCTTATTCAACATAGTTCTGGAAACTTTAGCCAGAGCGATTAGACAAGAGAAAGAAATAAAAGGAATAATGATTGGAAAGGAAGAAGTTAAATTATCATTATTTGCAGATGACATGATACTTTACACAGAAGACCCCAAAAACTCCACTAAAAAACTGCTAGATTTAATAAGCAAATTCAGTAGTGTAGCTGGATACAAAGTCAATACTCAAAAGTCAATAGCCTTCCTGTACACAAATAACAAACTTACTGAAAGAGAAATTAGGGAAACAATACCTTTCACAATAACATCCAAAAAAATGAAATACCTAGGAATCAACCTCACGAAGGATGTAAAAGACCTCTATACTGAAAACTACAGTACTCTGAAAAAGGAGATTGAAGAGGATATCAGAAAATGGAAAGATATCCCTTGCTCCTGGATAGGAAGAACCAATATAGTGAAAATGGCCATACTTCCAAAATTGTTATACAGATTTAATGCAATTCCAATCAAAATTCCAACAGCATATCTCACAGAATTAGAGAAAACAATCCTAAAATTCATTTGGAATCAGAAGAGACCTAGAATAGCAAAGGCAATTCTGGGCAACAAAGGCAAGGCAGGGGGCATCACGATCCCCGACTTGAAATTATACTATAAAGCTACTGTGATAAAAACAGTGTGGTACTGGCAAAAAAACAGACCTGAAGATCAATGGAACAGATTAGAAGATGCTGAAACAACCCCAGACATACTAAGCCACCTTATCTTTGACAAAGGTGCCAAACACATTCGCTGGAAGAAAGATAGCCTCTTTAATAAATGGTGCTGGAAAAACTGGCTCTACACATGCCGAAGATTAAAACTAGATCCATATCTTTCACCATGCACTAAACTAAATTCAAAATGGATCAGAGATCTAAATATTAAAACAGAAACATTAAATCTGCTGGAAGGTAGGATAGGTAAAACCCTTGGAGACATTGGTGTAGGCAAAGACTTTATGAATAAAAACTCAACCGCACGGGAACTATCCCAAAGAATCAATAACTGGGATCTCATCTTATTAAAAAGCTTTTGCACAGCAAGAGAAACCACCAACAGAGTGAAGAGACAACCCACAATGTGGGAAAAAATGTTTGCCAGCTGTTCCTCAGACAAAGGATTACTATCGAGAACATATAAAGAACTCAAAAAAATCAGACCTCCCAAATTTAAAGACCCACTCCAAAAATGGGCATCTGAGATGAATACACATTTCTCAGATGAAGAAATACTAATGGCAAATAAATATACAAAAAAATGTGCAACATCACTAGTCATTCGAGAGATGCAAATTAAAACAACACTGAGATACCATCTCACCCCAGAAAGAATGGCTACTATTAAGAAATCAACTAATAACAAATGCTGGAGGGGCTGTGGGGAAAAAGGAACCCTTCTTCACTGTTGGTGGGAGTGTCGACTGGTACAGCCACTGTGGAAGTCAGTGTGGAGATTCCTCAAAAAACTAGGGTTGGAGGTCCCATTTGACCCAGCTATTCCCCTTCTGGGCATCTTCCCAGAAGAATTAAAAACATCGTACCACAGCGATATATGTGCACCCATGTTTATAGCAGCCCAATTTGTAATAGCCAGATCTTGGAAACAACCCAAATGCCCATCAACTGAGGAATGGATAAGAAAGATGTGGTATTTCTATACAATGGAGTACTATTCAGCCATAAAGAAGGATAAACTGGAGACTTTTATAGGTAAATGGATGCAACTCGAGAAAATACTCATAAGTGAAATAAACCAGAAGCACATGTGTAAGCATCGTATTATCTCTCTAGTATGAGAAACTGAAAGAGTAAATAAGATCCAAAATGTACAATAGATATGGTGAATCAAAAAGAAACTGGTCAAAAGGAAAGAGAGACTGGAATAGGGAAAAGAAAGAAGGGAAAGGGAAAAAAACAATTGTATATATATATATATATAAGATGGTTAAGATAGATACACTACCATTTTTACTTAGTTCATTGAAGAGTAAGGTTTGTGCCAATAATGTTTGGACAATTGAATGCTAATGTCTGGTGTCCTGAATAACTAACTTAAAGATAGTAATACGTAATGTATTAGCCATTGTTACCCTCCTATTATGTTGGTTTGAAAATTTGTTCTTCTTTTGATTTGTTTTGTTTTGTTTCTTCTCTTTAAAAAAAAAAAAAAAAAAAAAAAAAAGAAGTGATCCAATCCAGGATTTGTTGAGTGCATATGTGGGGAAAGAGAGAAGGGAGTCAAGGGTGATTGAGAAGTTTTGGCCTGAGGGACTGGAGGGAAGGAGCCACCACTGATGAGGAGGAGGACCATTTGCTGGACAAGTTTGAGGGTAGGACAACTTGGCGTTAAAGTGAGAGGTGACTTAATGGCCTGGATTTAAATGTATGTCTGTAGAATTGCTTATATAATTTTAGAGCAGAGAGAAAGGAGCTAATGGCTAAAATCATGGGAGTGTAAATGGCATCCCAATGGCCAGAGGGAAAGAAGGCATTGCCAAGGATTCTGACGTCTTTGGGTCATTGATATAGTCTAGGAGGTCAAGCATTTTCAGGCCCAAGTCTTCGGGTCAAGCATATCTTATTTTGATGAGGGTCAGTAGTTACTTTGCACTTTGAGTTCTTTCTATTAGGAGAGGACACCAGGATGTTTCTGGGTTTTAGAACCAAAGCAAGGGACCAAAGCCAAGCCTCTGATACCACAGCCTTGAGTCTATATTGCATTATTTACAATTGCACATGTGCTTTATTAGTCAATGTTTGGTTTCACCCCACAGAGAGGAAGGCACAATTTGGAGAAGAGCCTGGTCGTTGGTTGACTTGCTTTTCTGATTTATCAAACTTAAGAAATTTTCTCCCCCTTTGCAAAAATATCCATTGTGTTTACCACTGTTCTTTGGATATAGCCTGAGCTGAAAAGTATTGTGCTGAAGTGCAGCTATAGATAGAAACTCCTCATCTGCCTGGAGATGTAAACAACTGCAGGAAGTTTGGAATCTGTTGTCAAGCTGTTCTCTTGGTTTCTTCTCACAGATTCGCTTGCCATCCACAGAGGATGTGCTGCTTTCTGTTTGGTGTGTGGCTTCCACTGCTCTTCTTTCCTTCAACTTCCAGCAGTAACTCTTGTTACTTCGCTGTATTTTTCTTTCTCCTTCCTTTTTTTTTTTTTTTTTTTTTTTTTTTTTTTACTGGTGATGATTGAACCTAGGGAATTGGAACAAACTATATCTCTAGCCCTTAATTTTTTTTTTTTTTTTTTGAAACAGGGTCTCACTAAATTACTAAGTTCCCCAGGCTGGGATTAAATTTGCAATCCTCCTACCTCAGCCTCCCAGAGTGCTGGAATTATCGTCACCCTGGCAAAATCAAAATGGTGCCCTGTTTTCTAATTGAGGGGAATTTCAGTGTCTGGGAACACATGGAAATCTCATTTCCATTTTGTCAGAATGGAGGTTGCAACAGTGTAGGATGGAGCCTAGGGATAGAAGGGATCGGAGGAGACATCCCCCACTAAATTAATGAAACTTCTAAACTAAAGTATATTATTTTTACTTTATTTCTTTTAAGTAAATACAACAAGAAGAATTAAACTCATAAAAATTCTTTAAGCAGAGGTCCTTCTGGAATACATTTTAATATGTGTAAAATTATAATGTGTGCACATTATAGCTGACATGCTTTTCAAAAATTGCCTGAAAAGAGAATTTCCTTTAGGGTTTCTACATTATTAACTAATTGAGTGCATTAAAAAAAACTCACCACAATTTCACAGTCCATGTTAATGGATTAAAATCAATGAAGTTTTATGCCTGATGCTCCCTTGCTATTACAGGGCTTGTTAATTTGCCTAACAGATGTGATTCCTGTGGCAGGGTGATGGTATTTCAAACACAGGTTAGGGTTTAGAGTAATAGAAGTAATTAATCATAAGATTTCTTTTCTTTCTCTCTCTCTCTTTTGGTTGCTTTTTTTAGGTTTGTGCTGTAGGTCTATGAAGTCGTAAGATTATTTTACCTTCTTAAATTCAGATAAGCCAACTATATTAGTCACTTTCCCATAACTGGGACAAAAATATCTGATACCCACAACTTAAAGGAGGAGAGGCTTATTGGCTCATGCTTTCAGAGGGTTCAGTCCATGGTCTGCTGGCTCCAAAATGGAATTGGTATGGTGGAAGAACACAAGAGAAGAAAGCTGCTCAACCCACAGTAGCCAGAAAGTAGGGAGAAAGGAGGAGCCAGAGACAAGAATGCACTCTTCCAGGTCCTAACCCCAGTGATCCATCTCTTCCAACAAGACCCCACCTCTTAACAGCACATTCAGCTATGAACTAATCATGGGTTAATCTACTGATGAGTGCAGAACCCCCAATTACCTTCTGAAAGCCCCCTTCTGAACACATGAGACTTTTGGGTTTATTTTATTTTATTTTTTGTGGGTAGTGGGGGTAGAACTCAGGATCTCGTGTGCCAGCAGGCGCCCGTGCCGCTGAGCAATATCTCCGGCCCTATTTTCGTATGTGGGTTCCAGGAGTCAAACTCGGGCCCTCGCGCTTGCCAGGCAGGCGCTTATGCTGCTGAGCCATCTCACCAGCATGGGTTTTATTTTAGACCATAACACCAAATATCTTTCTGCTTGGTTTTTGTTTGCTTTTGTTTTGTTTTTTGACATGTGGTCTTACTATGTAGCTCGGCTGGCCTTGAACTCACTATGTAGCCCAGGCCGGTCTTGAACTCATAGCAATCCTCCTGGTTCAGCCTACTGAGTGCTAGGATTACAGGCCTGGGCCAACATGATTGTATTGTTTGTTTTTACATAGGATCTTTTCAAAGATGAGGTGGAGCATAGTTCAGTGGTAGAACACTTTTCTAGCACGTGCAAAGCCCTGGATTTGATTCCCAGCACCACAAAACAAAAAAAAATCTCCAAAATAAATAAACAACAACAACAACAATAAAAACCAAACTTAGATACTGCTGGGTTATTCACATACTAATATGATCTCAAAGAAATACAAGTAGAACTGCCCCATTATATTCAGAGTCTAACATCAGGGTCTTCATTTTCTCACCACAACTTTAGCAAAACCACTGTCAAATGCCCCCTTCTTCCACCAATATGAAACATTTATGAGTACTTGGGAGTTTCCATGGTCTGTTAAGCACTTTTTGCACTGATGGAACTGTTCCATGTCTGCCTTGTCTCCTATGGCACACACTGACCTCTTATGTTACTGAGTGCATGCAATATGACTGGTACCAATACACTGAATTTTTATTTTAATTAATTTTAACTTTAGTAGCACTTGTGGTTAATAGCTACTATGCTGGACAGCTCAGCTTCTGTACAGAATCTGTGTGAACTTGAGATTGCCCCTTTCCTCCCTCCTCTCCTCTCATCTCTCCCATCATTCTGTCCCTCCTTCCAGAAGCGTGCACTGAGTACCTGCACCTGCACGCTCTGTGCTTGGTACCAGGCAGTAGAGACTCCAGACAGTCTCTGTCCTTGAAGGATTCTGCTGAGGTTGAAATGACAATGATAAGCTGTGTGGTCAGGGCTCATGAGCACACAGGTGTGGTTCTCTGCCTCAAATACATCCATGTGGCAGGCATCCATTTTAGCTAAATCTTATTTTTATTTGACGTTGATAGTCCATCAAAATATCTGTCTAAAGTAGTCCTGTGAAGTTTATCAGGTAGAGTAATGAAAAATGCATGGTTTAAGGATCCCAGGATTGTGAAGTGAGAAAAGCCATGAGGAAACAGAAATGGAAACAAGAGGGACTGGGGGGGTCAATCAGGGAGTGAGGGCTCTGGTTGGACCCAGAATAGGCAGGAAATAGAAGAGAAGGAGACTAGTGACCCCATGGCCAGCCCGACGGAAGGAGGCCTGAGTTCAGTGGTGCCTGTTGCTGGAACACACCACAGGCTCCATTGTGATGGGCTATGCATATAACCCCTGGTTCGGGACTTGCAGAGCTCTCCTTTGCTCCCATGGCTGTCTGAGGGTGATGCTACTAATGAGTTGTTTCTTCAGAGGCTTGTGAACTGTTCTGTCTTGGGCCCATATTTATGGAAAGAGAGTGAACAGAAACAATCCAGATTTCCATGACTAAGTTAAAAATGACACTACTCAGTCCTTGAACAGTGCAATGAAAAGGTGGTGGTGGGGTCTAAGACAACAGATGTCCTGTGGGAGGGCTGCTGGGCACCCAAATTTCTGGTCTCATTTATTCATTTATTTGTCCAGTTGATATCTGTCTAGATCTGTAATATGCCTGACTGCACTGGGTACAGGACACAGGAAGGAAGAGGACCTAGAGTGCAGTGAGGGAAGTGTATGTTTAACAAATAATCATAAAGATATAAAACAATTGATAGAATTTCTGATATAAGTGCTGAAGAGGCGTTATAGGGTGTGTTACAGAGGAATTTGACAATGAGGGAATCATGAAAGTATTCTACGTGGAGATATGTTAGCTGAATAATTGTTCCAGCCAGGCTGGGGGAGAGATTTTTTAGCAGAGGAGAAAAACGTACTGTACTTCCATAGCAATGCTTCCTTTCTGGTCCTTTATGCAACTGGCATGGCATAGACATTTATTTAATTACTTGTTGAGCTTGTATCTCCCCATCCAGACGGTGTGCCCCAAGCAATTAGGGTGTGGATCCATCTTGGTCATTGTTGCAGTCATTTCAGTGGCAGCCCTGTGCCTGATGCATATAAGGTGCTTGGTGAGGATCTATTGCAGGTACTCTGTGTGGAGCTCAGAGGTCAGAAAGAATTTGAAGCACCTGAGAGTTTGAGGGAGGCTGGTGTTGGTGTGCACAGAGAAAGGGGATGAGAGCTTGAACATGGGATGGAGACATCATCGTGGGTCCTGAGAGCCACATGAAGGATTTGGGGCTCTGTCCTAAGAATGATGGCAAACTGCTGGAGGTGTTAAAGAAGAAGTGATGAATAAGATTTTCAGTTTAAAACTATTATTCTGATTGCTATATGAAGAGCAGGTTGGAAGGAAGCAAAAGTGGCCACAGGAAGACCGGAGGGAACACCTTTTTAGTGGTCCAGGGGAAAGATGATGGTATCTTGAATTGGGGAAATGGAGAGAGGTGGGTGGATTCAACAGGTCAAATAAAAAGACAACATACTCAATTGAAAATGGTTGAAGGATCTGCAAGGCATTTCTTTCTAATTTTTAATTTTTTAAAAATATTTAAACTGATACATAAAAACATAAGCATTGTACATGTTAATGGGATACCATGCTGTCTCAATACATGTGTGCATTGTGTAATGTTTAAATCAGGTTAAACACATCTCCCCAAACATTTGTAATTTCTTTACGTTGAAAGCCTTTAAAATGATTTCTTCTAGCTTTTAAAAACAGTGATGTACAGAACGTTACTGTTATTTGTAGTCCCCATACTGTGCAATAGCATACCTGAACTTTTTGTTCCATCCAGCTGCACTCAGTACCCACTGATCAACATTTCCTCTCCCCCTCCCCACTCTCCTGGCATCTGGTAACACTTGTTCTATTTTCTTTTTCTTTTTTTTTTTGTGGGTACCGGGGGTCAACCTCAGGACCTTGCACGCCAGCTGGTGCCCGTGCCGCTGAGCGATATCACCAGCCCCTTTTTTCATATGTGGGTTCCAGGAGTTGAACTTGGGCCCTCGTGCTTGCCAGGCAGGCACGTACGCTGCTGAGCCATCTCACCAGCCCTGTTCTATTTTCAACTTCTATGAGATCAACATTTTTAGATGAATGAGATCATGTAGTACTTGCCTTTCCGTGCCTGGTTTAATTCACTTAATGTAATAATCTGGTCCCATCTACCTAGTTGCAAATGACAGGATTTCACTCTTTTTAATGGCTGAATAGTATTCCTTTGAGTGTATGTATCACATTGTATTTATCCATTTAGCAGGTGATGAACACTCAGGATGTTTCCATATCTTGGCTATCGTGAATAGTGCTGTAATGAATATGGGAGTGCGGATGTTGAATAGACATTTTTCAAAGGAAATATGTAAGTGGCCAGTAAACACAAAGATGCCATTAATGATCAGAGAAATGCAAATCAAAACCATACTGGGATACCACTTCATAGCCACTAGTATTATTAGAATCAGAAGAACAAATAATAACAAATGTTGGTAATCCCGTGGAAATACCGGGACCCTCATACCTGTTGGCAAGAATGGTTCAGACACTTTGGAAAGTAGCCTCAATGTTTTTCAAAATGTTAAAAATAGTGTTACCTCCTGATCCATCAATTCCACTCATAGGTTATGCCCAAGAGAAATGAAAACATGTCCACAGGAAAAGTTGTACATAAAAGCTCATACTATTATTCATAATAGTAAAAAATGGTAGCAACCCAAAAGGTGGTACATCAGTCTCCCCTTATGCATGGTTTCACTTTCCCAGGTTCCAGTTACATATGATCAACTGAGGTCTGAAAAATATTAAATGGAAAATTCCAGAAATTAGCAATTCGTAAGTTTTCAGTTGTCATCCTGAGTCATGTGGTGAAATCTCAAGCAGTCCCACACTCCATTCCACCCAAGACATGAGTCATTCCTTTGTCCAGCGTTTCCATGTTATATACACCACCCACCCATTAGTCTCTTGATAGCCATCTAGGTTATCAGATCAACAATTGCGGAATCACAACACTTGTGTTCAAGTAACTATTATTTTACTTAATAGCTTCAAACTGCAAGAGTAGTGATACTGGTGATTTTATTACAGTATATTATTATAATTGTCTTACGTCAATACTGGTTATTATTGTTAATCTCTTACTGTACTTTTAACATAGAAATGTATTTATAGGAAAACAATATACTATATGAAGGATTCAGGACTATCTGCAGTTTCAAATGTCCACTGGGGGGCTCTTGGAATGTATCCCTCATGGATAAGTGGATTCTAGTATATACATGTATGATAGAATATCAATGAGCAATAAAAAAGAAATGAAGTACTGATACACACTACAATGTTGACTAACTTTCAAAATATACTATGAAAAGAGCCAGACTCAAAAAACCATGTATTGTATCATTCCATTTATATGAAATGTCCAGAATAGGGAAATCTACAGAAAGTAGATTAGTGAAGTCAGAAAAAGAGAAAATGGCAAAAGGTGAGAAGAATACAGTGTATGGAACTGGAAGGCACAGAAGAGAAAATTTAAGCATTAAGAATGAATGCTGGGCCAGGGATATAGCTCAGTGGCACAAGTGCCTGCCTGGCAAGTGCAAGGTCCTGGGTTTGATTCCCGGTACAAAAAAAAAAAAAAAAAAAGACTGAATGCTCTGCAAGCTTGTCTTTAGGACCCTGGTTAAGAGGCTTCCTACACCAAGCCTCTAATTTGGGTACAGAAGGTTGGGGTGGTGAGGAAACCCCCTTAATGGCTACAGCTTTGTTCTTTAAACCACAGCCCAATGAGGTAAACTGAGCTTTCCTGGAAGCAGTTCATTTTTTTTTTTTTTTTTTTTTTTTTTGTGGGTACCGGGGGGACGACCTCAGGACCTCGCGCGCCAACAGGCACCCGTGCCGCTGAGCGATATCACCGGCCCCTTTTTCGTATGTGGGATCCGGGAGTCGAACTCGGGCCTTCGCGCTTGCAAGGCAGGCGCTTATGCCGCTGAGCCATCTCACCGGCCCAGCAGTTCATTTTTAAAGACCCTCTTACTCACCATGTCATTAGGGGGCCAGCATGGTAGCCATTCAATTAAATTGAACAGACTTTTATGTAGCATTTATCAACATCCATACAGTGGCAGTGCCACACAGAAGTGGCAGCACATGTGCAAAGCTCATAATGAGTGGGAGGAGATCAGTGGGAAGCAGAAGAGAGTCGAAGGCTGCTGATACGTGTTCAATAATCATAGCTTCCCCTCAGGCCCCAGTGCCATGGCAAAGGAGAGGGTCTTTAAAGTTTAAGTGCCCCTGCTGGAGAAGATAGGCAGCTTCATCTCTGGGGTGAACAATGAGAGAAGGGGCAAAGCCAGTCTAGGCAGGCATCTGGATTAAAATGTCTTTCTGTGAGTGGCAGATATGATATGTGCATTTTGCTTAATCCTTTTTTGTCCCAAGGCCTGGGGAGGCTCTGTGATGTTTACGTGATCTGAGAAAGGGGATGGTGAGGAGTTGGGGATCCCAGGGTACAGCAGCAATAGTGAGATTTCTGGGACTTCAATTTAAGGGAATATCTGGTCCAAAAGTCCTGATATTTTTAGAAGGAAAAGAAAGCCAGGCAAGAGTTAGCAAAGGTAAGGGGTTTAATTTAGAACGGGAGGGCTAACAGCAGGAGTTAAAGCGGAAAATGCGGGACTTCCTGAATGGAAGCTGGCGGGTTGGGGTCCTTCTGATGGGCTGGGAACAGCTAAGGTTGGAAAATAGTTTGGGCTTGGAGAGCAAAGCAGAAGGGGCCTTACTGCAGCCAGAGGCGTGGGTTCTGAGATCATCTAGTTAAATCTGAGGTCCACAGAAGTGACGTGGACTCCCAGACATTAGTGACAGAAATCCTAGGTTCAGGACTTTACTCCGTTGCTGTCTCTCCTGGGAGAGTGTGAGGCTGCCGATGTCCACTTCAGCCGATGTCCACATGAGCCCAGTTGATTATAGACTATAGGCCACATTCTCAAATGACTTTACTGGTGACAAGGGTGGTATTTTGATCTCCGGCTGCTCAACTGAAGTAATTATCCTAATATGGATATTAATTCCCAAGCTTCCCGAAAACCCTAATAGCTGCTGCATGAACCCCAAGCCATGGGATATCAGCAGGGATGAGTATTTAGAGAGAAAACAACAGGTGGAGTACGTGGCTTCTGGAGCTCTCTTGTGCTTGGGCAACCTCAGGCCTGTGGGCTGATGAATGTGGGGCTCATGGGATTCTGTCAAGACTGGGCATTGCTGTAACTTTATTTACACATTAGCTGGTTTTGTCCCAGCATGGGTTTTAGTAAACACGTATTTCTTCGAAGTACAGCAAGCTGCCACTTGACTTTAAACTTTAGGCCCCGGTCAGCATAGGCACTGGTTTGCAGATATGGCTGAAGCAGAGATGAGATCATTTTAGGCATGAGCAAGCAGAACAATATTTATTGTCTTTATCATGTTTCTCAGCTGTGTCTGCAGGCAAAAGCTTCAAACTGAAAAAAAAAAAAAAAAAGAAAAAGAAAGAAAAGAAAAGGGGGAAAAGAGCTAAGTTTCATACAAGGTACATAACACTGTGTGAGGTTACAGCTTCAAATCATTAATGTCAAACCTAGGAGGCGCTGTGACATAAGACATCCCAATCAAATAGAAGAAAACTAGAGCTGTTATTCATAATTGCCTCGTTTGTCCATTGGCTTTTGTTGCATGGTTTCATATTGACTCTGGATTATGTTCTGCCCAAGCTGGCTTATTCAAGGCTGCTGAGTTTTGTTGATAGACAACAAATGAATAAGATTTTGTATTATAAAAAGAATATGCCATCTTAGATGAGGCAGAAAAACAATAAGATAACATTACTGCATACTCACAGTCCACAAGGACAATTGTCTGGAACTTTGTATCTCTAGAAATCAGATTGCTCTGGAAATCCAAGAAGAACTCAAGGGACATAGAAACTGTGCTTCATTCTCATCACCAGCCTAAGAATACAGGGAAAATGAAAGGGAAATACAGGAGAGGAGGCTGAGAAACCTGGAAGAAAAGAAAGTTTCCTTTCAGTGAAAGGCTGGTATCTTTCAGATACAGAAAAGAAGATAATCTAGGAGCCTGGGTTAGAAAAACAGGAAATGGATGTGCATCCCGGTCTGAAGGTCCTTAAGGAAAGCATTTGGAAAGGGTAAGAAAGTTTAGTTGTCACAAGATCTGAAAAATGAAAGCATGGATGGGGGATTAATTATCTAACAGATGAAGAAAACAGGAGTAACCAGAATGGCTTCCCCAGGAGTCAAAATCTAGAAAAAGAGGGAGAAGCAGATTCTTAGAACTGTTGATAGAGTCCACAGTAAGAGCAATTAGAGGACCATATTTGCAGCCTGAGACAACCGTCCAGCATAACTACATGATATGGGGGCAGATTTGAGAAAGGCTGACTGGAAGGACCAACATGAAACACTTATGATCATTGGAGGTGCATCCATGGCTGAGGTAAGGGAGTACACAGGCTTTGCCTACTTTCCGTGAATCCATAACCAAGAAATTAAGACAATTCCATCATGGGAAGAAATAGCTATCAAAGAGAGCTGGGCAGGTTGGGGTAGGTATTAGTTTGATGGGAGAATATCTCCTGGTTGGGCTTATCCTACTCAGGGACAAGATTTGAACAATGATTGCCTTTGTTGTTCATTGACTATACCTCTCGCTATGGAAGGCCAAACGTGAGAATTAGTTAGAAGGTATCAGTAGGGGCCACAGAAAAGAGAGTGCAAGGAAAATGACTCTTGAATCCCGCAAATGTGCTAGATCTTCACTGGGGAGAGGAAAGGAACATCTCCAGAAACAGATCAAACTGTTGGAAACAGCTGGAGAGGCAGGGCCACAGTAGAGGGATGTGGACAGCCAGCACAAGTCCCTCTGCAGCAGGTGAAGACGGCAGACAGCGACAAACCTTGAAGCCTGGAACCACCAAGCCCCAAGGAAGACGGCATCTGAGGAACATGTGGCAGGGCTGTCCCTGCGCAGTCTCCCAAGGTGCTGGATTAGACACAGCAGCAGTGTGTTGGGTTCAGGCCTCTGCCAAGCGTGGTTCTCGCTGGAAGCAAATGTGGCAGGAAGGAGTCTGCAGGACCAGGCTTTCTGTCTCAGTGATTCTACAGTGAGAGATGGTGGAGGTATCACTGTGGCCCTGCACTAACTGCCTACTCTCAGGTCCAGGAGAAAGTGGGGCCAGTGTGCCTAGGAGCCTGCACTCCATTCCGGACTGGGATGTTGGAAACAGCACTTGAGGGGAAACAGAAGCTCAGGACATGTGGGAAGGAGAAAGAATGCTCTCTTAGAAGAGGTACTCAGTAAGTAAGTTTAAGAGATCTGTTGTGCAACATTGTGGTGGATTAACTAATGGTCAACTTGTAACACCCAGCTGAACTGAGTCAGTGTGGTGCCAGCTGTGGAAGGCCCACCTGAGGATTGTTGCCCATGGCATAAAAGGAGAACTGAAGGGGAAGATGGTGCGCTGTTGATTCTCCTGGAGAAGCTTGTCATTCTGGTTTTTCTGATGTGAACTCAGCTGTTCTCGTTATCGGAGGAGCTCGGGTCCTCACTGTCACTGAGGATGGCTGTGGTTCTCTTGGGGGGAGCTGTGGTCCTTATCTTGAGCATCACTTCCTGGCTCCAGTGCAGGTCCCTCAGCCTGCTGACACAGACCCTTCATCCCACTGGTGCAGACTTTCTAGCTTCCACCACTGACTTTTGGGCCTTCCCAGTGCAGATCCTTGACACAGACTTGCATGAGACATTGTCATGGGCTCTAGGCCTCCAGCTGGACTCGTGCAGGACACTGCCATGGGATTCAGGCCCTCAGCTGGATTCTTTGGGTGTCTAGTGCATGGACAGATCTCTTGCGCTCTTCTGCATTTGACTTTTTGGGTGAATATTACAAAATAATCCTATAAGTTATGTGTCCTGTAGTAAATCTATTCCCTTGCAAACCCTGACTACAACAAACATGATGTTTATGGTTAATAATAATATATCATTATATTCTTGAAGATTGATGACAGTAAATTGTGGTTAATAATATCATTATATTCTTGAAAATTGATGACAGTAAATTTGACATCTCACTACTAAAATATGTGAGCTAATGAATAAGTGAATTAGCTTGATTTAGCCATTCCACAATGAATATATATTTTAAAATGACATATTGTACATGATAAGTATATACATTTTTTTGCCAATTAAAATAAGACTGTACAAATCAATCAAACAACCAACAAAAAGACTTAGTACTTGCGATGACTACTGCCACCCATTTATAATCAGGCAGTATAGAAATTGTGCTACAATTAACCGTGCAAGGAAAAGTCTCCCAACTGAACTTAAATTACAGCTAAGGACACTGCTCACAGATCCATGTTTTCTATTTCCCTCTTCAGATAGCCCCAGTCTCTGCGATGGTCTTTGGCAACACAGGGCACAAATTCTTGGAATCAAATTTGTCCTGGCAAGCTGAGAGGCCTTTTAATTCCTAAATTTTATGCCTATGAAATTAGTGCTATAATAATAAATGCGTCATATTGAAGCTTTGTATTTTCTAAAAAGATGACTTTCATGAGAGTTTGAAGCTGGAAGAAGCTCCATCCATCCCATTGAGAGGAAGGATAAGGGCCAGCTGCAGCAAGAACCTGAGTCCCACTTCCTCTCTTTTTTTGAATTGGAAATAACCTGAATTCAGCTTCAGAATGTTGGACTTTGGACTTACAAAGGAGACATAATTTGCTTTAGAAATTTATTTTCTTTGGACCTTTAATTGGCAAGACAATTTTGTCCATGAAATAGAATTTCTCTATAAAACTGTAATAATAAAGAAATATTTTAATTATTAAAATATCTTTATGTTGTCAATAAACCTGAGGTGTGATTGAAAAATACAGTGATTTTAAAAATTGTATTACAGTAAAAGATACATTATCATCAATCCCCCTTTAAATACTTTTCCTTGCTTCGCACAATTATCTCATCGTTCTTCTCATTTTATAAATCATTCTTGAAGTTCTTTGGTGAATGCCTTTAGTTATGCTGTCATGGCTGCCTGGATGTCTTGAATCCATTCAAAATGTTTACTTTTCATGTCCATTTTTATTTTAGGGACGAGCCAGACATTGCGTGTTGCCAGATCTGGTGAATAAGGTGGCTGAGGACACACAGTAATATTTTTATGTTTGATAGCATGAGGCAGTGGTGCTCATATATATATGATGGCATGAGGCAGTGGTTTTCATATATATACATACATACTGCCATACAATGGGATAAATGTGTTTGAAGCAAGGAGAACATTTTAAGGGGGATGAGTGGTGACATGTCTTTTACTGTAATACATTTTTAAAATTTAAACATTCATCATTTATCTCAATCACACCTTGTAATTTCAGAACTTCCGATGAGCTATACTGGATATATTTTAGTACAGAAATAGAAGAGGGAATAAATTTTCAACCTTGGATCCTTGATTCATCTATGGGAAGATTCATTTGTGAAACTTCTGGTGGCTAAATCTACACTGCCACCTGCAGACCCAGGAGGGTCCCCAAAGCAACAGTGGGGGGCGGTGCTGTGAAAGTGGAACAGCGCTCCCTACAAGTGGCTGCCTTTCCCCCTTCCATGTATCTATGTGGGAAATTTCCACGGAAGAACAGTCCTAGGTCCTCTCTGCCTTCTACAGTGGTGAATTTGGTCTCAGTTCTTCATTCTCTTAGGATCCACCTGCTTGCCGAGTAGGTCATTCTGCCGTGCAGAATCAGATGCAAGGTAGGGGTGGAGAGTGGGTCCTGTCCACACGGGAGACACCATGTTGTGCGGTGCCACCGATGGTTGTGAGTTAAATGCACCCAGGGAAGCTGGTGAGCTGGCCCGTTTGGCCAGACATTGGGGTCACATCCTACGATAGCTTTAGATCAGTGCTTTCCATCTGTGGGACTCACATGTGTATCTCTTGGTCCTCTTTTCTATAGAAAAATCAGAGTGCGTACACTGCATGAATGACCCTCTTGTGTTTGGTTTTGACTTCCCATTAAGAGAAGAATGAAAAGATTAGGGTGGAGGAGATTTATAGAGTAGTTTCGAGTGTGATTCTTTTGGTAGTAGAGAAAATTCAGATGACTAGAAGAAATTCCAGGTTCTCACTCCTGAACTGTCATCTTAAGACTTGTATCCTGGGAAGGCTGCCAGTTGCTACAGGACTTCCCATGGCCACTCTCGCTTTCTGCACACCTAGAACGCAGGATGATGAAGGTAATCCAAGCACAGGTACATTCCACTCTGCTCCCTGCATGGACCAGGAGAAATAGAGGCCTTTTTTCTATCCCAACTTTTCCTTCTGTTTCCTCCTTTATATTCCCTGCTGGTAACTTTCCAACCAGAAATTCTTTGGTGGACCTTGTCACCTTATATATCTTTATTTTTTCTTTCTCCTAATGCCTTTTATTTTAGTTTTGTCTTTGGGTTCCTAGTAGATATATGATTTAAATATAGAAAATATCTAGATTAATTTTTTTACATTAAGTTTCTACATTAAAAATTTTCTAGGGCTCATATGACACCTTTAATAAGGCCTTGCATGCTCTTCTTATATTATATTTTTTTAGGTAAAAATGTGAAAAGCTGTTTATTTGTTTCAACACATTTTTTTCTGCCTACTATGTATGTTTTATTATCTCTGTTAGGTATGAGAGGTGCTGTTACATTCTCTCTTGGGTGTTAGCTATGCGGAATACTGAAATGAAAGTCACAAGCCCAGTTGTTAATAACTTAAGTCTTTTGGAAAAAAAGAACATGTGAAAAAGAACTAGCAAATATTACAAAAAGTGGTAGGGTAGAGGCCTAAAGAGGCTTCAATTTGTGTGTGGAAGGAAATGAGGAGACCCTCAAGCCTGGGGAAGATAAGATGGACCAGCTGGTCCAGTTGGTTGAATTACATGCAAATCATCAAGATTCATGTGCATATTTATTTTTCACATTTCACAATTTCATACTATAGGACTCAGGATCCAATATCTTATGCGTGGATTATGGTAAACATATCCAGACAGGATGTTTCTGGGGGAAGCTCCCTTATGTCCCTTGATTTTCTTCCACGGACACACAGTGACCAGTGCCGCAGGTGGCAGGAGCCCTCATCAGCTCCTAAGAGCAGGGAGGCCCCCTTCAGCTTCCCTCCAGTAATCCCCTCCAGGAGTGAGCGGTGATAGAAATAATTCTGAACACAACCATTGACATCTCAACCAGGGACTGCTCACATCTTAATGTGCCCCAGGAGTTTGTCAAAAGACAGATTCTGATTCCAATAAGTCTGAGTGTCCGCACTTCTGACAAGCTGGGAAGATGCTGATTCTCAGACCACACTTTCAGTAGCAAGGACTTAAATGTGTGTGTGTGTGTGTGTGTGTGTGTGTGTAGTTACCTGTGTTTTTGGATAACTGCGCTTGTGGACCTTTACAATCTGGTTATCAAGAGTCCTCTGAACCTGAGAAGGCTCTCTAGAGCATGCAATATGGGTAATAAGCCTGTACAGGGAATGAGTAAGGATGACCAATCAAGTATCCTTCCCTTTTCCTGAGGCTTACCGCGTTCTCCACGTCACGCCTGCGGTGCCCACAGCAACTGCCATGATAAGTTCTATACACATGAGGAAACTGAGGCACAGGGTGGCAGAGTGTGGTGGTGCATGCCTGGACTGTAATCCCAGCCACTTGGGAGACTACAGGATTGCAAATTTGAGGCCAGCTTGAGAAAATTAGCAAAACTCTATCTCAAAAAAAATTTTTTTTAAATACCTCAGGATGCAGCTCAGTGATATAGTGTCCCTGGGGGCTGGAATCCCTGTACTGCCCCTCCCCCCCACAAAAGCAGACAGTGAGTGTTGCTTGCCCAAGGTCCTACTGTAAAAGCCCAGGATTTGAACTCAGGTAGTCTGGTACAAGAGTCCAATACTGTGGTTTTCTGTCTCTCAACTATATAGTACTCTGACCACAATGACTCACTCGTGGTTGACCCTTGCTTTAAAGAAAAAAGTCATATTGAGCCCCATGGGAAGGGCTATGCCTTTCCTCTGAGACCCAAGTTCTTCTTCCTTTCTCCTTTAAAAAAATCTATATTTAAACCAGTTAAAACAAAAATTATCACAGCCAAATTTGAAGTCCATGTTATATTTATTTTTTCCCATCCCCTAAATAATCCTTTAATCCTTCAAACTAGAAAAAGAGGGTGGAGGGGGCAAACAAATGTACTAGTCTGCCCCAACTGCCATAACAAGTTGCCACACACTGGGTGACTCAACAACAGAAATTTATGTTCTTGTGTTTATGGAGGCTTGAAGTCCATAATCAGATTTCCAGCATGGAAACTTTCCGTGAGATTTTCTAGAAATTTGCCTTTCTGGTGAGGTATCACTTTCTGGCTTGTAGACAGCGGTCTTCTAGCTGCGTATTCTAGCTCTACTTTGTATAGTAGAGACACAGAATATGTTTCTGGTGTCTTTTCTTCTCCTTCTCCTCCTTCTCCTTCTCCTTCTCTTCCTTCTCCTTCTCCTGCTCCTTCTTCTTCCGCTTCCCCTTCTTCTCCTTCCCTCTTCTCCTCTTTTCCTTCTCCTCCTCCTCTTCTTTTCCTTCTTCTGAGGCAGGTCTCACTGTGTAGTTTAGCCTTGGCTTGAACTGACTATGTAGCCCAGGATGGCCTCAAACTTGCTGCAGTCCTGCCTCAGCGACCTGATTGCTGGGATTATAGGCATGCCCCACCACTCCCAGTTGGTGTCACTTTTTGTAAGGGTACTCACTGATCCTGCATGAAGCCTCACCTTCATGGCCTTATCAAATCCTAATTGTCTCCCAAAATTCCCATCTGCAAATATCATTAAGTTGGACATTAGGACTTCACCATATGAATTTGGGGCACACAACTCAGTGCACAGAAACAAGTCAGGGCTGCTGGTGGATTCTCTGTATGTTCTAGGCAAAGAAAACCTTGTCTTCTTCAGAGCAATCACCTTGACACAAAGCAGGATAGAAACGGCATGCAGCAGGAAGCATGGCACATGTGACAAAAGCGTCTTCATAAAACTTGAATAGAATGTCCCAGCTACTCTAAGACCTGATGCAGGGTGGGAAGCATGTATGTGAGTCAGGGGAGAGGATATACTTTCTACGCATTTTACAAGTGAGGAACAATTGTTTGGAGTGGGTACCTGAAGGCATATCTTCCTTCCTCCCAGATTCCATCTTCTCAGTTTAGTCAAAATTAAAATAACCTAGCCTGAGGGAACATGCGTTCTGCAAGACAGCCTGCACAAGAAATGAAGGTTCCCTTAATCAATTTTTGCTGAGAGGAAAAATGGAGATTGGCACAAAAAGCTGGATTTTGTGAGACAATTAGAAAATGAGGACTTTTTGTTTTTCTAAACATATTTTGTACAAAACTGAAGGGTCAGGAAGGGATCCATTCCGTTGCTCTTCCCTGGAAACTTAGCGTTTGGAGATGCCACCAGGGCAGCTTTGATCTCAGCTGGGCCAATGTATCTCTTCCCCAGGACTTTCTGGGCTTGGGCTGAGAAGGTTGCATAGTATTCCTAGCTAGTGAAGCTGAAGAGAGAATAGTCAGAGCACTGGATGCCACATTGTCTGAAAGTCAGCCGACGGATGGAATCGGTGAAGAAGGGTGAGCAGTCAGGAGGGGATGTTCGGATCCACTCCCAACTCATAAGTCAAAGTCTAAAGCCTGGACCTCAACTAGGGTCTTTAAAAAGTTCATCAAGATAAAATGTGGTAATCAGGGCTGGCTTTTATCCAGTATAACTGAATATAAGTACCATATAAAAAGAGATTAGGCCAGAGACACACTCAGAGGAAAGATCATGAGAGAACCCAAGGAGAAGACAGCTGTCCATAAACCAAGGAGAAAAGCCCTTGGGAGACACTAGCCCTGCCAACACCTTGATGTTGGAGTTCAAGCCTCTAGAGTTGGGAGAAAACAACTTTCTGTTGTTTAAGCCACCAGCCTGTGGCACTTTGCTGTGGCAGCCCTAAGAAACTAATAACCCTGACGCAAGCACTTTTAAAGCCCAGGCACATTCTTGTTCTTGGGGTCCACAAGACAGCCCACCTTCCTGATGGTAAATTCTGGATTTATCCCAAGCCACTTTGATTTGTGTTTTTATCGCTTACAACCAAAAAAGTCCTGACTAATGTAATATTGATAAAGAAATGGGGGTGAGCCAGTAAAGGAAGGAGAGAAAACTAAATTCATTCCTACAGCACAAAGGCACAGACCCCAAGAGCAACTGGAGAGGCTGGGGAGCTGCAGAGGAGGTCACAGCGGGCCTTTCATGGGCAGTACAGAAGTAATTTGGAAAGGAAATAAGATGAGTAAGTTGAAATTTTTAAAAAACTGATCAGAGGAGGATGTGGATTGGGATGAATTAAACTAGAATGTGTGATATTGTGATGTATAAGACAGACATGTATATACACATATTTTAAAAATTTTTTATTTTGATTAGTACATGTTTGTAGTACATAAAGATTACATTTGTGGAAAATTGGTACATGTACATAACATGTCTTAATTCTTTTTTCCTTCTCTTTCCCTTCCCTCTCTCCTTTTATTGGTTCCCTATGTAATATACATGTATATACATACACGTAATATATGTATATACACACATACACATATACACATATACATACACACACACATACACATAAACACACACGTACACATATACAGTCTGCATCCTGGTTCTTGACATGTAGGAACAAATCCTTGGAATCTACAGACACATAAGAATGAGTGTCTTTTATACGTTAATGGGATGACCGGTGACTGGCAGTCCCTAGATAGTGTCAGGATAAGGGTTACTCTCTGAAAAGAAGGCACGATTAGTGCATTGGGACTTCTAGTCCCTCCTCTCAACTTTAGCGGGGAAGAGAGGAGCTGAAGTTGAGTTGGTTGCCAATGGCCAGTGATGTAATTAGTCATGTCTGTATAATGAAGCCTCCATGAAAACCTAAAAGGACTGGTTCTGGGAGCTTCTGGATTGCTGAATGTATGGAGATACTTCATACTTCATTCTGTGTACCTGTCTCGGTTTATTTTCCATTGCTCAGAACACCTGAGACCAGCTAATTTATAAAGAAAAGAGGTTTAATTTAGTTCACAGTTCTAGAAGCTGAGAAGTCTAAAATTGAGGACCTCCTGCTGGTCCTTAGCTTGGTGTAAAAATGGAAGGGCAAGCAAAGCAAGTGGAAGAGAGATGACAGGCCCAAACTCTGGTGACAGCCATCATAGTCCTTTGAGAAGAGCATTGATCTACTCATGTGGGCTCTGTCTCCATGACACTAACACCTCCCTCTGGGCCCCACCTTCCAAAACAGCCACAACGAGGAATTAAGTTTCGACACGTGATGCTTATGGGACACACTGAAACCATAGCAACATCTTTCCCATCTGGTTGTTCATCTGTATTCTTTGCAGTGTTCTTTATAATAAACTGGCAAACGTGTTTCCCTGAGTTCTGTAAGATGATCTAAAAAAATAATGAAACCCAAGGAAGGAATAATGGGAACTGTGATTTTAGCTAACTCTTCAGAAGTGCATGTTTCTTTCACCTGGCATCTGAAGCAGGGGGCATGTTGAGGGCTGAGCCCCCCAGTGGTGGATCTGATGCAGATGGTGTCAGAACTGGACAGAATGAGAGGACACCCAACTGCTGGAGAACTTCTTGGTGTGTGGGGAAGCTCCCTCCCACACCTGGTGTCAGAAACATTCTGGCTTGTGGTGAGTGTATGAGAGTAGGAAAAACGCTTGGAAATGTCCTTCTTTCTCAGTAGAATACTGTGCAAGATTCTCCACAAGAAACAGTAAGGCCTGGACTGAGTTTGACCATGAGGAGATGGCCAGGGGCATATTTTAGAAAGTGAAGTTTACATGTCTTGGTGAGAGGGAAGAATGAATGGTGGGCGACTCCTGGGTGCCTTGTTCAATTGGCTGGATGAGTAGGGCCACCCACTGTAGTACAGAAGGTGCAGATGTGGCACACTGAAGAGGTGGATAGGAAGAGCTCAGTTCTGCACAGGTGCACGTAGAAGACCTTGGCAACTGTCATCAAGGAGGGGACAAGCATGAAATATGGGGCCACAGTTGTGGAAAGAAGTCTAGTTCGGAGAAGAAGAGGGAGCACGTATGAGCTGTCTGGAGGGAGGAGGGAGGAGAACAGGAGTGAGGAAGAATAGTCCTATAGGAGTCTGCAAAAGAGTGGCCAGACAGAGGAGGCAAGAGAAGAAATAGAGTTATCAGCGGGGAGACTTTCTTTAGAAGTGTCAAGGACCGCAAGAGAGAAAACCAGGGAAGCGTGGGGGAGGTGCTACTGGCTGTCACAGGAACAGAGCACTTTCAAGAAGCAGTGAGCAGTGAGACAAAAGGGGGGAAATTGTCATGAGTTGAGGACAAACAAGGGAGCAGGTCTTAAGGTGAGACAGAGCCAAGTTGAATGTGACCAGTTCCTTTAAGAAATGTGATTGTCAAGAGAAGGCAAGTGATGGAAGCTGGAATCATGTTCACAGGTTGAAAGAGGCTTTTGGTTGGTTATTTTATTTTATTATTTATTATTTATTTTTTTTTGGATACCGGGAATCGAACTCACGACCTCACGCTTGCCAGGCAGGCACTGTGCCGCTGAGCTATATCCCCGGCCCTGGTTGGTTATTTTAAAAGACAAGACTGGCATATTTTTGTGCCAAAGGAGATAAAATGTGTATAGAAACTAAAGGTGCAAGAGAAATAGATAATTGGTATATTCATTTATATATAATTATTGAGAGCTTACTAAGTGGTAGACACACACTTACTAAGTGGTAGGCACTTAGTGAAAAAAGTGCAAGAGACAGGATACTGGGCCTCCTAGATCTTAGCAGTTCAAGGTCACAGAGGTGGAAGAATGGAGGGCAGAGGTCAGAGATGGTGTCTTAGTTACTTTTCTTTCGTTGCTGAGACAGTATACCTGACGTCCAAAATTAAGGAAGGAAAGGTTTATTTAGCTGACAGTTTGTGGTTTCATTCCGCACTCAGCTGGCTCTAAAGCAGGGTGGCGTGGCAGAGGGGCAACAGTTCATGGCGGCGGAAGACAGCAAAAGCGACAAGAGCAAAATGGGAGGAGCGAGAAGAGAAGACTCCTTCTGTCCCTTGTATTGCATGTAGGCTACCTTCCCTAGGGTGGGTGTTCCACTCACGCATAATCCCAGCGCTAGACAATGAATCAATCACAAACTCTAGAAGCCTGTCCCCCACGATTGCATGAGGCTCTGGGGGGGACATCTAGACACAAACCATAACAGATGGAGAGATGGTGTCTGTATAAGGGGAGGGATCCCCAGGTCATTGTGGCAAAAGGGAAGAGGATGTGATAATGAGAATACAGCCAACTTCGAAGGTGCAGAGAAGGTGCCTCTGCTCTTTGGCTGAAGCCATCTGGTGCATGGAGGGGAGAAGAGGAGGGGTGAAAAGACAGAGACAGACTTGGGGAGTCTTGGTGGGAGAAAAATAAAAAGCTGACTACACAGGTGATCATCAGGCAGCATCCTGGACCTGAATGACAACAAAGGGCAGACATTTGCAAAGTTCCAAATCCATGCTATTGTTTGATTTTTTCCAGCAGAGCCTAACTACCTGGCTTTAAGAAGGTGGATCACAGAATTGCTTCATGCTATGATACTAAGTTCACTTACTTTAATCACTGTTTTTGATGATTCAGTGGCAAAGGCCTAGAATTTTGCATCTCCATCAGTGACAGAGCCAAGCTCTGGGGAAGGGGGAACTATCATGGCTCAGCAATGCCTTCAAAGTGCTGGATTAAAAAGTGGGATCACCCTGCAACATTTATGTTGAGTCTGACCTAAGTTCCCCCCGAAACCTTCTAATGCATGTATTGGGGCCACTGAAGATGATGCCCCATGAGCCTGTCTTCCCCTTTGGATAATATTTGGAGATAATAATCCATGAGTTTGCTATTTTCACTATACTGTCCTCCTTTAGTTTCTCCCCCATCAGATAGGCAGCGAGCACTGTGCTCAATGCCTTAGGGATATATATGCTCCCAAAGGAGAACAAATAGCCAAGAGGGCTTCTTGTCCTGGTTTTCCAAAAACAGAAACCCTTGAGGGGAGTGGATCAGCCCACAGAGAATATCTTGGGCAGAGAAGTGAAAACACTGGATGAGTTAGTTTCTGAGGGCTTCCAGGATCAAACTCCAAAACCTGGTGGCATGTGTTAAAAAAACAGCGATGGATAGTGTCACAGGTCTGCTGTAAGAACCAAGGTGAGGACAGGGCCATGCCCTTTCTGATGGCTCTGGGAGACTCCTTCTTTGCCTCTTCTAGCTTCTGGTATTTGCTAGTAATCTTAGGTATTCCCTGGGTTATAGTTATCTCTCTCGATTCCTGTGGCTGTTTTCTAAGTGTCCTTACATTGTCTTTTTTCTTCATGTCTGTCTGTGTGTCCAAATTTCTCCTTTTTACAGACACTGATCATATCATAGAAAGGTCCACCCTAATGATCTAATTTTAACTTGATCATCTCTATAAAGACCTATTTTTAATAAAGGTTGCTATCTGCAGTACTAGGAGTTAAAACTTCTACATATCTCTTTTGGAGATCACAGTTCAATCCATAACGCTGGATTTCTTTTCCTTTCTGTGTGGACTGGCTTCCTAGCATTGCAGATAAAAAGCAAAGAAAGTTTTGACAAAGGCGCCCCACTTGAAAGACCACAGGACCTGAGTGGCTTTGTCACCAGGGTCATTTTAGGCTAATCTGCACGGACTTCATGAGATGTTCTCTCCACGCACCTCACCCAAAACCCCAGTTGCCGTGACGTCCTGGAGATTGGAGACAGTGGCACAGTCATGGGAGACAGAGGGGCTTTACCTCACAAAGAAGTGAGGTTCATTGCTAAAAGTTATGAGAAGCAATAAAAAAGATATGTCTCTTGTACAATTGGCCCTTTATATCCATGGGGATTCGACCAGCCATGGATAAAAAATATTTTAAAAATAAATTATGTCTGTACTGAGCCCATACAGAATTTTTCTTCTTGTCTTTATTTCTTAACAATACAATTTAGCAACTACAAGTGTCTTTTTGTGGCTTCCTCCATGTCCTGAATTGATTTAAAACATTTAAGGCAATTTCTGTTAAATAAAAATATTACGGCATGTCCTCATGTACTTTACTCATGGATCTGTCGCCATGCAAATTCTGGTTTTCCCAAAGTCAAAATGACCATGAGAGGTAAATGGTTTGACTTGATTCAAGACACTGAGGCAGCCACGACAGCAGGACTAGAGACACTCATGAGAAACCATTTCTAAAACTGCTTCAGAAAGTGGCAAGAACAGGGGATAACTGTGTTTGAAGCAAGGAGTGGGATTCATAGCAATGTGTCTTTTACATTAATAAATTTAAAATTTAAACATTCACTATATTTTTTTATCACACCTCATAAGCAATCTACAAATCATTTAAAGCATATGGGAGAATGTACACAGGTTATATGCAAATACTGCACCATTTTATATAAGGGACTTGAGCATTGCAGATTTTTTTGACTGCCTTTTAAAAAACTTTTTTATTAATACATGTATGCAGTACATAATGATTACATTCATCATAGGGACTTGATACCTGTATATAACACATCTTAATTCTTTCTTTTTCCTTCCCTCCCTTCTCTGTCCCCCTCCCTTTTCCCCTTCCCATTTGAACATTTTCTTCCTACTTCCCAAAATCTACCCTCCGGTTTGGTTCTTAATTGGAGCATCCGCGGAGTTTGGTATCATTAGTGGGTCCTGGGCCCAGTCCTCTAAGGATATCGAAGGGCAGTGGTACACCTGTGTGTGTGAGCCAGCACTGACGTGACTGCGCCTCTCTTCGACATCCCTCTTTGGAGTTGCTGGTAGCTTCTACACCTTTCCTTTTGCCAGGCTCTGAACAAGACCAGTACTGATGTTTCCCAGGACTTGTTTATCACCAGCTCCTGCTTTTTCTTTCCCTATGGTTCTTTTAGTTCAATACAACCAGTATCGATATTGATCAATGTTATATTAAAGAAGCTGATTGTGTGTTTGAAAGGTACAAATGGTGAACTCTTGTAAATAACTTGCCTGGTCACTTTATCTCCTTCTTTGTATTCTTCTCCCTCTCTTTCTCTGTTTTTTTTTTTTTTTTTTTTTTTTTTTGCTGTATATATCACAGGAAAAAACAACATAGAGAAAAGAATATTATTTCATAATCATAGAAGGAATTGTGTTCTGGGAAAGAGAACATGCAGTAATTTTCTATGGTGAAAAGCAATTTCCTTTTAACATAAATCATAACTTTTTATCTTGTTCATAATTCTGCTATTTTCGCATGTCCCCATGAAAATACGCCCCAATTTCCTGACTTTGCTTAAAAAATTCAACTTGGGAAACCAGTCACTCAGCTTGTCCCCTGTCACTGGTTTGTGGGAAGAAGCCTGACCTTGGGGCAAATCACCAGGAAGAGGAAGAGGAGCCTGGGCCGGCCTCACCCACTTCGTTCTAATCGGCTCTGTGACCTCAGAGGGGAAGTACACTTAGGGCTTCAGCTTTGCTCATCTCATCAGAAGACATTTTTTTAAAAATCAGGTGTTCACTCTTTGCTTTGGTTTGTCCTTTATCAAATATCGAGTGCCTACTACGTAAAACCATGGGGTTAGGTGCTGGGGATATAGTGTAGAGCATGGAATTTGCGTTATAGCTTATCTAGGAATATAGGCATACCTATTAAATCGCAACCTAGATAAGTGCCTAACAAGAGGTGTTACGTGAATGCATAAAAGGAAAATGTAAGCTAGCCAGTGATTCAGGGAAGTGTTCCCTGAGTCAGGACTCTTCATGCTGTCATTCAAAAGTCTAACCACTGGGGTATAGAGTGATATGCCATGAGGTGGAAGGTTGCCTTCCCCCTGGTGGACACGTGCTGAGCCATCCAGATCATGATAAATCCTGGGTGAGGGCCCACTTTCTGGTTTGTAGATTGTTGCCTTATCTCAGAGCAATGATAGGGAAACCATGTTGCGTGTGTGTGTGTGTGTGTGTGTGTGTGTGTGTGTGTGTACATATATGCGATCATCCATCCACTTGAACCTGCTGGTGACAGGAGTCGTGATCAAAAGTGTGCCTAAAATCCTTTGAGAGTCTGATGTTAAAGACAGTTTCTGAGGTATGAGATCCTTAGGTGTATCATTGGTTCGTGGCATCAATCTGCAGAGAACTGAAACTGAACTGTAATCGGATAGGAGCCGTCTGCAAGATTGTCCCTAGAGGAAATATGGTTTTTATTAAAAATATAGATAGATAAGTATGTAGTTACATAGATTAGCTGGAAGCATGCACATCAAAATATTATTTATGGGTTATGGGATTTGTTGTTGACTTTTTTCTTTTTTGCTATGTTTTATAATTACTCATGATTTCTAGGAGTTATTTTTTAAGAGCTCCCTAAAAGTCCAACTGAGAGTAGAGGTGTGGCAGGGTCATATTGAAGTCACCAGGTGTGCACACCCTTCGGGTTTCGGAAATGAGTAGTGTGGGACCAGGTAAATATGAGACCTGGAGCTTCAGGGAATACAAAGTGGGGGCTGAGAGGTTTCTCCCCCAAATTCCTGTGTTGAAGCCCTAACCCCTAGTGTGGTTATATTTGGAGAGAAGGAGTAATTAAGGCTAAGGTTAATTAACCGTAGTATGCTTATATTTGGAGTAAAGCAGTAATGAAATGAAGTCCTAAGGGTAGAGTGCTGATCTGTTAGTGTCAGTGTTCAGGCAGCAGAGAAACATCGGAGAGATTTCCTTCTCTGGTGTGTGAGGATATAGCAAGTAGGCAGCCATCTGCAAACCAAAAAGCAAGGATTCCCCAGAAACTGATGGCCAGCAGCACCTGATCTTGACTTTCCAGACTCCCATAACCGTGAGAAATCATTACCTATTGTTCCAGTCCCAAGCCTATGGTTTTTGGTTGTAGAAGCTCGTGTTACATAAGAAAGGTGATTACATTTCATGGTGGCAGTCTCACTGGGAAAACACAGAGAAAGAAATTTAAACTGCACCTTGTTCGATTTCCTTACGTTTCAAGTTATCTATGTCCCCTTTATGAAAGAAAATCATATTACCATCTTTCATCTACCAAAAAAACAATAGATTCTACGAGAAATATTTAAAGCATACGAGCATGTCAAATGTACATCTGTGTGCAGGTAATGCTTGGAGGGACAAAAACAGTGGCCCAAATAAGATTCGAGCCAGGATGGATACACTGAGAGGAAAGCAGGAAATTTTCACTGTGTCCTGTGTGTAAGGACAGTGCTCAGACTTGCGAAAGGTGAAGAACTTCTTTGTTTCATGAAGAGAGAGACATTATAAGGGTGTATTAGTCAGCTTTGCATCACTGGAACAAAGTACCTGATATGGACTACTTATGAAGTAAGAAAGGTTTATTTTGACTCATGCTTCTGGAGGCTTAAGTTCAAGACCAGGTGGCCCACCGGTCTAGTGGCCTTTGGAGAGGGTGGCACATTATGGTGGGAGTGGACGTCAGCTTGAGTGTACATGTCACAAGCCAAGGAAGCCTTTTGAGGGCACAGAGGCACTGACCTAAGGACCTAGGACTAGGTTCCACTTCTTAAAGTCCATAGCAAGTCCCAGTACCATCACTCTGGGGACCAAGCCTATCCATGTGGACATTTATCTATGCTCATCTAAACCTAAGCTAAGGGTAGCACAGAGATGGGAGGGGAGCTCTTGCCCAGGCACAAGCAGAGAATGTTTCATCAGGGAGAGAGACAGCAAGAGTGAGGGAGGGAGAGAGGGAGAGAGAGAGAGAAACAGAGACAGAGACAGAGAGACAGAGAGAGACAGAAACAGAGAGACAGAGAGACAGGCAGAGACAGGCAGAAAGAGAAACTACTGGTCACTCCTGAGAGCAGGAACTGTGTCATGTGTCATCTTTTTCTCTGTGCCTGGTACCTCACTGCTGCTCAAAAACAGTTTGTGGAAAGGATGGATGGAGGGCATGCAGGACAGAGGGGACAGTATTACAAAGGCACAGGAGCTAGCAGCAGCACGAGATGTTTGGAAAATTCCAAGTTGTCTGACATTGTTGGAGCCAGGAGCATATGTGTGTGGTGTGGGCCAGGGATGGGTCAGCGAGGAGGTGTGGGAGCCTGGCTGGAGTAGAGGAGAGAGGAGCAGAGCCGAGATGAGGCTGAGAGGTAAACAGGAGCTGACTCGTGCAAGGCCTCTTGTGCTGCCTTTGCAAGTCTGGGCTTGGTTCCACGGCAGTGCTGTCATAGATTTGGTGGCAGAGTCAGATGGTCACCCAGGTCTCCGGGTCCTGGCCTGTTTCCTCCATCTTCAACCAACAGCTCTTCCCGTGTCCATCTTTACCTGTGACATCACAGGGAGGTGCTAGGCCTCAAAGGTCTGGGACAGGGTCAGGCATGGAGATCTATCAGCGTAAGTGTTCCAGTGCCCAGTCTGCAAAGGGGTGAGCTGCCTTCTCTGCTTTTTCCCTTTGTTATTTGCTGTGGCCCACAGAGTCCCCACTGCTCGCTGCTCCTGAAACCGGAGTGCAACTGCTCTCTGAGAGGCACACGTCAGGCGAGGACGGAGAAGCACTGTGGGAGACTCACCTTCTTCCGTCTTTGGGGAGACGGTGTGGAGAGCAGTCTGGAAGAGAGGGGAATGCTCACCTCTGTGGAGCGAGTAGAGGCGATGAAGAGCATGCGCACCCTGGCCAAGGACGTGGGGGGCCCATGAGAGGCTCGTGAGCCCTGTGCTTCCGAGAAGAGCAGCACAGAGATGGTCATTTGCATATTGGATGTTGGGAACTGGGGCGGGCCAGGTGCTCTGAAGAGGGGTGGCACTGTGCTCAGACTCCTCAAGCACGCTGGATATGTTGTTGTCACTTCCTGGCCCTGTGCCACCCACACCTAATCCCCTCCCCTGATGCATCTGAGCCATCGTCTCCTTGTCGGCTTCCATCTTCATCTTTGGTCTCAGACTGTCAGACATGGCAATGGGGGCGTCCCGCCCTAAGTACTCCATGGAGCATGAAATGCCCCAGCCCCATTGCTAGGCCTTACAGGGATTTGTGAAGTCACAGAAATACACCCCTTCTTTGAGACACTTGCCTCACCCAGTGGCCTGCCTCCCGCCAAGACTCCTTGCCTGTGTCAGCCTTGTCTTCCAGCAAGTTCCCTGTCCAAAGAGACTCTCTGAGGATGATCCTGTGGACAGAGAGATGCATGAGTAAAACACAGGCAGGCACACTTCTGAGACAGCACAGGGAGAAACTGCATGTGAAATAGAAAGATCCCAAATCAAAGCTGCCACTCTCTCTCCATCTCCGTCACGAGTCACCTAGGTACCAGACCCTTAGAATGAGCTGCTGTGGGGCTCACTGTCTGTGTGCCATGGATGGCTCTCACTTTATACATATTTCATCGGAGTGTATGTGGTTTGGGGCAAATAAAAACAAAGTGATTTTTATGTCTCCACTTCTGTCTTCAAAATTTAGAGATCGCATTTCTGCCAGTGCCTCTGAGATGTAAGTAAATGCAAACAGTCCCTGCCAATGCTCGTTCGAGCTCTCGGCAAAGAGGGGGGACACAGGGTTGTCGGTTCCCATTAGCAAATTGGCACCTTATCCTCTCTTCTCCCCAGTGGGCCCTCATATGGAGTTGAAATGCCAAGTTACTTCCCCAGAGAAATGTTACCCTCGCATAGTTCATTTCCATCAGATGTGTCACATGTCCCCAACTGTAACTGACTATCTCTGCCAGCCCAGTCTATGGTAACTGACATCAGATGGGCTCATCACATGCACAAGTGCTGGGGCCATAAATCTCACAAGATTAAAGGGAGGTGGAGAAGCAGACACCAAAGTGGGGATTAGAAAACAGGGTGAATGACAAAGACAAAGGCTGTTCAGATTCCTCACAAGATTAAGAAACTATCAGAAATGGCCAGAAGTCCTATAATCGGCCCTAGGCACTGTCTCATTCAGATCTGCTGACAGTGCCTATCAGTCCCTTCCGGTCTCCTTAGGCGATTTAAAAAAGGGTAGTTGAATAGAAACAGTCATTTCAAATACCTTTATTTCCAAATATATCTCCTCTGAAGAAGCCAGATCTCATCATGTCATCTCACTGCTTAAAAACTTCTGATGGCTCCCAGCACCCACAGGAAATAGCACAAATGTCACGGTGTGCAAACCCCTTGCTGATCAATCTCATCGCGCTGTCCCTGTCCCCTTGGGGACTGCTCACTTGTGCTTGCATTGTATTTGACTCCTTGAGACCCGTGCATTTCACAGCACACATCTTTGTTGATGCTGTTCCTTCGCTGCAATGCCATTCCATGTATTCTGGGCCTGGCCTCCTTCCACTGTCCTCCCTCGGGAATTAACGCCTGCTTATCTGTGCCCCCGAAGTCTTTGTGAACGCCTGTGAGTGGTTTACTCACATGCGTGGTCCTTCGCTGAACCCTGAGCGTCAGTCTTGATATCTGAGCATCGTCTTTGAAGCCCTGGCACATACTAGGGACTCAGTGAATCTTTGCTGTATTGAATGAAATACAATGGGTTTACTTTTTAAAAATTTTTTTAATTTTGCAGTATTGGGGATTGCATC
Source organism: Erethizon dorsatum (assembly GCA_028451465.1). Lineage (NCBI taxonomy): Eukaryota > Metazoa > Chordata > Mammalia > Rodentia > Erethizontidae > Erethizon > Erethizon dorsatum. The sequence continues at coordinate 58,500,728 of CM051836.1, read as the reverse complement.
AGGGCCTTCACACTGAGGTACATCCCCAGGCCTTTTTAAATTTATTAATTATTTATTGGACAGAGTCTCACTAAGTCATTAAATTACCCAGGCTGAGCTCAAACTTAAGACCCTCCTGCCTTAGCCTCTGGAGTGCTGGGATTCAGACGTGTGCTCCACCACATCTAGCATGCAGTTTCGTTTTAAAGAAGAGATGTAGTAAGAAATCCACCAGTGACTGATGGGAACCAGTGGTGTGTTTTGGCAGGTTTACATAGTTTTAAGAAACTCCAACGATGCCACTGTAGATTTGTGTGTGTGCTAGGAACTAAACCCAACGCTTCCTGCATGCTAGGGAAGTGCTCTACCATTGAACTACATCACTAGCCCAGAAAACTGTGGAAATTTAAAGGGAGCAAACCTACAATATTTTAATTATTGTTTAATTCTTTCATTCAACAATTGCTTAAGGACCTCTATGTCCTAGGCATTGTTTTTAACACTCAGCAGCAGCAAAAGCAAAACAACAACAACAAAACCCCCAGAACTTTCATCTTATGTTTTAGAATGTACATCTTAGAGCTCAGAGCATATGGTCGGTGTGGGCCCTGAGTTCACTTCCTACTTTCATCATTTACTAAACTGTGTGAGCTTGGGAAAATAACTTACCCTTCCTGTGCCTTAGTTTCCACACCTTCAAAATAGATATAAATAGTAGTACTTGCTTTATAAAATGCTGTTGTAAAGATGAATAAACACATGTGAAGCAGATAATATAATTCCACAAACTTTATATACTATTATCCAATAGTTCATTACCACTGAAGTACACACTGTGCATTTGGCTGTTATTCTAATATCTCACTGATGTTGCCCTCAGATCTCAGTGACCTATAAATACCTGTGTGCACTCATCTCTGCCTTCGTGTACGTGCTCAGCCCGGCTCTCTACTCTGCACTCTACCTCTGCGCCTCCTCCTGCTCCTTTTCCTTGGTTAACATTTGCTGGTCCTTAAATGTTTTAGCTTGGAATCTTTCTGCCCAGGAAGCCCATGGACATAGAAGTCATAAAGACACAAAGGTGGGGTTTGCTATGGATTGCTTATTGGGGTAAATTTATCAACACCATATTTACAGCTAAATTATTCAAGTTGAGTTCTTCACCTTGCATCAACCTCACTGCTCAGCTCCCTGTCCTTGGCTGGGGACACATTGTGGGTATTTTCAGCAAGAATGGAAATCTTGCATGTCCTGGAGCAAGTGATTTGGTTTCTCTCCTTCTGAGTCAATGTCTGCAGAATGGGAGCTGGTTGCAAACACTAAGTCATGTAGAGATTAAATAAGGAAACTGCAACACATCTAGTACAGTGGTTAGTATAGAGTGAGTCCTCAGTAAACAACAACAATCGGTATTAATTATTATTTGATGTTTATTACTCAGAGACTAGTTGTTTAACTACTTGACTTTGTGGTATGGCTATTTTCTTTCTTTTTTTATTAGTACATGTTTGCAGTACATAATGATTACATTCAGTGGGGGAAGCTGGTGTGGTATTTTAGTATCAGCTCTGGAAGGGTGTGGGGACATACACCTGTAATCTTAGCACTCTAGGAGGGTGGGGAAGGAGGATTGCAAGTTTGAGTTCAGTCTAGCCAACTTAGTAAGACCCTGTCTCCAAATAAAAAATAAAAATGGTCTGGGGTTGTAGCTCAGTGTAAAGGCCATGGGTTCAATCCCCAGTACTGAAAAACAACATCAACAAAAAAAAACCAGCTTTGAAAAGAAGCAAGCATGGAAGCAAATATCCTCCTTAATATTGTCTCCTAAAATATTAAAGAAGACTTTAAAACAAGTAACCTTCTGTGTTTTGTGTTCTGTCTTCCTCCATTCAATAAGCACTTAGGAGGAGATCAGTGGAGGTAAGTCAGGTTAGACCAAAATTACAAATGACGTCCCAATATCAGTAGCTTGAGACATCAAAGGTTTATTTTGTTCATGTTATGTTCCTAGCAAGGGTTGGCAAGAGGGCTCTGTTCCTTAAGGTTCCTCAGTGACTTGGGAGTGATGGGGCAGCCATCTTCTGAACTGCTGTCCATGGGCAGAGGGTAGAGAGAGCTGTCAGTGGTTTCATTTTAGCGATTAGGTCCCTCTCGTTCTGGAGGTAGCAGCAGTGACTCTGCCCCCCACTTGCTAAGCACACTAGTCACCTGACACATTCATGTCCATTGCAGTTGACATTGCAGTTCCAGGAAAGCAGAGAACTGACCACATTTGTCTAGGATGACAACCACAGGACACTAGTGGTGAAAGGATGATCCAGAAGCTCTGACCTTGGTCCTCAAGTTACAATCTGGTGGGAGAGCTAAAGGACAGCAGAAGACAGTAGATACAACAGATATTATTTCTGAGCTTCCAACAGAGTTCCATCATGCCTGGAAGAGGAACAGAGCTGATTAACTCCCACAGTGTGGCTTTGGACACTGAAGAAATTCATTACATGTGGTCTGGCAGGGACTGTAAAGATGTTATTTGAGAGATGAGAACCAGGGAAGTAATAGCTCATCATCTGTAATGTCCTAGTGAAGCCTGTCATCATCAACCCATCATTTATTTAAATATCTATCTGTCTGTGTGGTGGACCAAGTAAGCAGCGGACATAATCCTGCTCTCAAGGAGAACTTGGAGAGCAGGGAGACATGTGCAGATCAGCACGGCTGACAGGAGAGAGACACACCTCAGGCACAGGTCCTTGCACTTGATAAGATTCGTGTTGAGCAAGATTCAGCCTTTCAACCACAGATACTTATTGGGCACTAATTCAGTGTAAGAAAACAGGGAGCGCAACCCTGGGAACACTGAAAGGAGGGCTGGGGCATGCCCTCAAAGTGCTCATAAAATATTTAGAGAGCTTAGACAGAAATGCAGGGAAAAATACTAAATTCAAAATATAGATGACTTTGGGTTCAATTCCCAGTACAGAAAAAAAAAAAAAAAAAAGCAATGATTAGTGGCTACAGGGTGAATTCAGATACATCCTATGGCATCTGAGGGGGAAAAGAAAACTCTCCTGGCCAGAGAAGTCCAGGAGTGGAAAAAGGGGAGGTGGATGCTCAGGTTTTGGTTGGTGGAAAAAAAAGATGGCATGAGAAAAAGTGCTTAGGAAAGAAGATGAAAGGCCCAAGTAGAGTTTAGTAAGAAGAGGGGCTTGCTGCAGTTGAATGCTAGTTAGAAAGTAAGGTAGGTGGGAAAAGTATTGCAGAAAAATACAGCTCTCGGCGTAGAATTTATCCAGGGAGCAGTGAGGTCCTGGAAAATATGGTAAGCAATATTTTTATGAAGGAATAACCACTTAAGGGTCAAGGCTGTATCAGATTCCTGATGTATATTATCTTCGTACCAACTCTTGGAGGTGAGGAAGAACAGCCCTATTTCTAAGTGAGGACACTGAGCATCAGAGTTTGCCTGGAAATGACAGGCAGAGCTGCAGGTCAGACCCAGGGCTGTCTGGAGTTAAGCCTATGCCTGTCCTATTGCTTACTGACTGTGTGAGGTGATGGTTTTGTGGGAACAGGATATAGTTATACATGTTGCGAAGATCAAACACACTCTGGCTTAGGGAGGAGAGCCCAGTGATAAGAATACTGACAAGTAGCTGACTGCAAAAATTCAGATTTATTTTTTTACATTTTTTTTATTTTAAAGAGAAAAAACAATACAAACAATGATACAGAATTTCAAAACAAGATAATAGGAGATTAACAATGGTTAGTATATTGTGTATTGTCATCTTTAAAATAGCTGCTCAGATTGTAATATATAGGCATGCAAAATTATCAAACAATATAAGCACAAACCATTCTTTTCAATGAACTAATAGAAATTAGTAGTATAATTATCGTAGCTATCTTGTATATATATATTTTTTTCTTTTGCTTTTCCTTTCCTTCTCCTTTCTTCTTTCCCCATTCCAGTTCTTTCCTTTTGAGCAGATTCTTTCCCTTTCACAGTATCTATTGTAGGTTTTGTATCTTATTTACTCTTTCAGTTTCTTACACTAGGGAGACAATACAATGTTTACACATATAAGTCTGATATATTTCACTTATGAGTATGGTCTCTAGTTGCATCCATTTACCTATAAAAGCCTTGAGTTCATCCTTCTTTACAGCTGAGTAGTACTCCATTGTATAAAAATACCACATCTTTTTTATCCATTCCTTGGTTGATGGGCATTTGGGTTGTTTCCAACATTTAGCTATTACAAATTGTGCTGCTATAAACATATATTGCTGTGGTATGATGTTTTTAATTCTTCTGGGAAAATACCCAAAAAGGGAATAGCTGGATCGAATGAGACCTCTAATCCTAGTTTTTTGAGGAATCTCCACACTGATTTCCACAGTGGTTGCACCAGTCTACACTCCCACCAACAGTGGAGAAGTGTTCCTTTTTCCCCACAGCCCTTCCAGCATTTGGTATTGGTTGATTTCTTGATGACAGCCATTCTTTCTCTGGTGAGTTGGAATCTCTGTGTTGTTTTAATTTGCATCTCTCTAATGACCAATGATGTTGAACATTTTTTCATATATTTATTTGCCATTTGTATTTCTTCATCTGAGAATTGTGTATTCATCTCAGAGGCCCATTTTTGGATTGGGTCTTTGACTTTGGGGGGCCTGATTTTTTTCAGTTCTTTATATGTTCTAGATAGAAGTCCTTTGTCTGAGGGACAGTTTGCTAAAATTTTTTCCCACTCTGTGGGTTTTCTTTTCACTCTGCTGGTGATTTCTTTTGATGTGCAAAAACTTTTTAATAAGATGAGATTCCAGTTGTTGATTCTTTGAAGTACTTCCCGTGCAGTTTGTGTTTTGTTCATGAACTCTCTGCCTACCCCTACGTCTTCAAGATTTCTACCTACTTTCTCTTCCAGTAGATTTAGTGTTTCTGTTTTAATATTTAGATCTTTGATCCATTTTGACTTTAATTTAGTGCATGGTGATAGACATGGGTCTGGTTTTAGACTTTGGCATGTGGAAAGCCAGTTTTTCCAGCACCCTTTATTAAAGAGGCTATCTTTCTTCCAGTGAACATGTTTGGCCCCTTTGTCAAAGATAAGGTGGCTGAGTGTGTTTGCAGTTGTGTCTGCATCTTCTAATCTGTTCCACTGATCCTCAGGTCTGTTTTTTTGTCAGTACCATGCTGATTTTATCACAGTAACTTTCCAGTATAATATCAAGTCAGGGATTGTGATGCCTCCTGCCTCGCCTCTGTTGCCCAGGATTGTCTTTGCTATTCTAGGTCTCTTCTGTTTCCAAATGAGTTTTAGGAATAAGAAATCCAGATTTTAGTAATCTGGATTCAGGTGATGATGGGGGAAATGGTTGTCCCCATGAGCCACAGGAAAGTCATGAAAAATTGCCAAACTGAGAGGAAAGAGTGATTTTGATTATAGACACCATGAGCTGGAAGAGGACACAGAGCTAGGTTATTATTTGGCATTATAAGAGCAGGTTAGTGAAGAGTTAATTATGAGCACTAGTGCTGTACCACCTTAATAAAGCTATGTAACCCCTACAAGCCGCAGTTTCCCCCTCCATAAAGATTTCTGTCAGGGTTAGATAAGGTAATGTGGGCAGAGCACGGAACACAAAGCTGGAGGAACAGTGAGAGTGTTAGATTAGTAGTAGTTGGTATTTTATTAGAGGGACTAAAGCTTAGGACAAAACTTCACCAAAGTTGTTTCTTGGCTGGGAATTTCTGCACTTGTTGCCTTGTGGGCTCTGGAAACGCTTTTGACAGCTTCCATCACAAGACTCTGTCAGATCCTTTTGGGTTTGCCCATTTGGACAATGCCCTGCGCTACTGCATCCCACCTGTATGGTGCAGAGAGGAGAAAGGCTTTCCTTTGGGGTGTGGTGACATGGGATTTCTGGGTTTCCTGAAAGAGAAAGACACCAGCACCCTCCTTTTTAGTTCACTGGGCTTATGAAGCTGCTAAGCCTCTTCTGTACATCACCAGATTACACTATCTTTTCATAGAGTAATTAAATGTCTTATAGACATACAGAGCTCAAGAGAAGAGACCCTCGAACCATGATCGTCATCACCACAAGGTCACATAAACATTCCCTGTTCTTATCATACAGCAATATTATCTGATGCTGCAGGATTTCATAAACAAATGTGGATGTTCAAAAGAAAAAAAATGTCCACACGCTAGACAGGCAATCAAATTTCTACATCTTAAGGGCCTCAATGAATTACATACATAGTAACCAGGCTTGTCCTCATAAAAGTTATTCTGCCATCCTCAAACTCATCATAAAAAGATCTATATTAAAAATCAACATCATGATGTCCATATAAGATTGAAGCAAAAAAAGAAAAAAAGGAAATATAATGTTGAGTCTCATCCTCCCAGGGCCCAGGGCAACCCTTACTACAGGCAAGACCCCCATGAATGTGTGGGTAATGGAAGGTTCCTATCTTCTGGGCATTTAATCAAGCCTGGGAGTCCCTGAAACCATCCACTAATGTACACACAGTCGCCTTTTGGGGTGGAAAATGATCAGAAAACATAGATGAAGTTTTTCCAGTTATGTTAACAGTCTCTTCCCTGACCTCTCTAGCTCCAAACATATCTTAGAGGACCAAAATATTATCAGCTTTTGTGTTTATTTTAACCACACATTCTTGAATTATTTTTTTCAAAATCTGATATAAATATTTGTGGACACTTCTGGTTGCCACAGTCGCCTTTCTCTCTTTCTTTCTTTGCTCATCCTTTTCCTTAAAGTCAGAGGGTTTGCACCTCTGTCCCCTTGCCCGAGAGACAGCTTGTGAACTGATAAAGTGACATTGAGCATCAAGGAAGTGGAGGTTCCCAGCTTGGCCTCAGAAGAGGCCCACCGGGAGAAAAAGTTCTGGGGAGCCGAACTGGGGCTCACTTGTCAGGGGCAGCAGAAGGTGGACTCACGGGGTATCATTTCTAGGGTTACGCCAACAAATGTGATGGAGATAAGGATAACATGTGGTCTGAGTGAGTCCTGCTTTCTGAAACATTCCCCATGGGATAGAGGCCAGCCTGTGTCAGAGAGCCACTTAATGTCAGTTGGAGAAGAGGGGCCTACAGCATCGTGGAAATTTGTCAAACACTGGAAGCTCAACTGTGTAATGCCTTACTTCCCAATCCATAAAATGGGAGTATGAAAATAAGGATGAAAGGAGATAACTTGGAAACCTGTAAAGCACTGAGGAAAACAAGGGCTTCTCTTCACATCCAAGCACTGCCTGCATCTGCCTGTCTCCCAGAGCAGCGGTGAGGGCATATTTCTGTCCCCACACCCATAACCTCTCCTGTACCTCCTTGACCTCCTCTGTGAAGATCGAGGTAGACAAGATGTCTGTGGAGGCAGCTCGAGTGGAGACCCATTGCTCTGGGGCAAGCAGGCCTGGACTACACCCTCTTGCCCCCTGGGACCTATATTTCTTTACTGCTCAGAGGTGGCCAGAGGGGAGACAGGGGGCCTGACAGCACCCTAGGGCTTGCTCGCAGGGATGGAGGGGAAGGCCTCCTCAGGAACCCTTCTTATTACCTACCTTGTTTGCTTATATACCTTCAAATCAAAAGACATCCTCTTTCTTCTTTAAAGTGGGAGTGTGGGCTTGGCATGGGTAAGAACGAGGCTCTGAGCTGAGAGAATCTGAGTGTTTTATTCCTTCCACTTTGGGGGTTGACATTTTCAAGAGGATGGAGGCCTGTATGTCAAAGACATTGGAAAGGTTACTTATATGAACTTGGGTGCCCACATGAAGTTTCTGGGGGTGGTTTAGGCGTGCCGCAGACCAGACCTCACGCATGTTTCCTCACTTCCTGGATGTTCTCTGACCCCTGGTTTGCAAGCTGGGACTGACTGTACTTCCCCTCACCAGAAGTAGGGACAAGGTCACTCCCTGAAGCCCGGGCTCCCACACTTAAGACTCATCTCCAGCCCTGATGGACAGGATAGGGAGGTTTTTCTGGGTTGAGACCCCCCACACACCCTAAGTCAAGGGGACAAGGACAGAGACACCTCTTTGAAGTTCCATCTTAGTTTGATTATTCAGACCAAGAGGGAGGAACAGACTTTACAAGGATTTTACTCACCCTGGCATGGGGCAACAATGCCTGCAGTGTCCAGTGCTGGGTCCCAGGTGTGCCCAGCCCTGTCCCAGTAGTGTGGATCCTCATAGTGCAACAGCCAGATCATCAGCCCGGAGCAGCCCCCACCCACGTCTATCACAGTGCCACCCACTATCTGAAAGGGACTGATAGGAGGACTTCCTGCCCTCCGGCCTGCTCACTGGCTAGGGGCATCTCCATCCTGCTCAGATAGGACACTAAGTGGCGGTGAGGGAAGCAGATGAAATTTGGATTTGAGATTACCACAGAAAATCTATGACCCACGTCTATCACAGTGCCACCCACTATCTGAAAGGGACTGGTAGGAGGACTTCCTGCCCTCCGGCCTGCTCACTGGCTAGGGGCATCTCCATCCTGCTCAGATAGGACACTGAGTGGGGGTGAGGGAAGCAGACGAAATATTTGGATTTGAGATTACCACAGAAAATCTATGACCTGGAGCTGCTAAATCTTTTTTTCCCACCATAACTACTCTCCCAGACCATCTTCCTGAATGTTATTAGAGAGACTTCAGATTCCAGAACAGCTCATATTTTTTTGGTCATCTTTGCCCATAGTTATTGTCACCCAGACATACTGAAATGAGGAGAGATGCCAAGTCAAGGAGACAAAATTGGTGAGGGCCATGAGGCCTGCAGGGCTCCATTGCTCCTTGGGGACAGATGGGACCATCCTCCTCTCCTTTCAAGATCCCCACTACAGTTTTATCTTCATTCTATGAATTCTGATCACTGCAACCTCCCAAGGCATGCCCTAAAATAAGAAAATAAGGGAAAGAGAGATGAGAAGAAAATTTTACACCAATCTTAAAAGAAATGTAGTTCTGAAATCTGAAGAGAATATGCCAAGACATGCCTGTTTATTATACTTATTTTGATAAATAGCTTATTTATTCATTCACTTCATAAGCTGTTTATTGGCAGCTTCTAACAAAAGATGGAGATGTAAGAAAGCAAAAATTAAGTGAACTCTCATATGTGCAAGCAACTGGGGTTGGGATGAGTTCAGGTTTGGGAAGACAGCCAGGAATTTGGAAAAGCCTTTAGCTGGTAACAAGTTATTTCATATCTTTGAAAATCAGTTTCTTCTATTGTAAAATTCAGGTAACAATTAGAGGACTTCTCTTACAGAATCATTTTAGGGGTTTAATAATATATGTAAAATGCTTAATACAGTCTCTGGTCAATAAATGAGCACTTTATATACTTAGTACACAGTGATGGTTACTGTAATTATTTCTCAGCAAAGATAAAGATTGTAGGAGACACAGAGGTAGGGAAGGTCTTGGTGCCTAGGAAGAAGTACGTAGGGGGCTGAGCAATCAGGGTAGAGCAGCTGGAGGAAGAACGCCACGCTGTATTAGGCTGCACAATGTGTTTGTCCTGTCTCATGGGCAATGAGATGCCAGTGAAGCTTGAGCCACTTGGCAATTTAGAAAGATCACTCTTGTCCTAAAGTGAAGGATGAACTGAATCAGCAGGAAGAGACAGGAAAAAGGAAGCACTATGGGTCTGTTGTGAGACGTAGAGATGAAAATAACTTTCATAAGGACCTTGACGGTAGAGGGACAGAGGTGGGGACAGATTCCAAGGCTTCTGGCTTGTGCTACTTGAATTGCTCCACTAGAATGTCAGCTTCACGAGGGCAGGGAGCTTGGCTTTGTATGTTGGTAGATCCCAAGCACCTAGCAGGGTGACTGGCATGTTGTAAGTGCTCAATAAGAGCACTTGTCAGATGATTGAATGCATGGTGGTGATATTAACCAAGGAAGAAAATTTATAGGGAAAGTCTATTTTGGGGTGGAGATAACAATTTTATTGTAGCTGTGCTAAATTTGAGTAGCCAGGGGTCATTTACATGGACATGTGTCATGTGAAGCATAGAAGTTTGGACCTATAGTCAAAGGAAAAATCTGGGCAGAGGTAGAGTTTTGGAAATGTTGGCCTGTAAGAGAGGTTCAAGTCATGAGATGGTTGAGATCAAACTAAGACGGGGGTAAATCAAGAAGGGGAAGAGGTTGAGAACGGAAACTGGGAGGATGATTTGTCTTTGAGGTGGATGGGAGGGATATAAGAAGAGTCAAGGGATAGAAAGTAAAGACCAGTTTAAAATACCAAGGGTCAGGCTGGGCATGGTGGCGCACACCTGTAATCCCAGCACTCAGGAGGCTGAAGCAGGAGGATTGCTGAGGCCAGCCCGGGCTACATAGTGAGTTCAAGTCCAGCCTGAACTACATGGTGGGACCTTTTCTCAAAAGACAACAAACAAACAAATATATGTATATATATCAAGGGCTGGGATGTATCTCAGTGGTGGACACTTACCCAACACCTGTGAGGTCCTGAGTTCCATCCCCAATCTAGCGGGGAAGGGGAGCAGACAGTCAAGGGAATTGTGTTGTAGACTCTGAAAAGTAACTTCAGGAGTAGAATAGTAGTGCCAGCTGCTCCAGAGGGTTGTTCTAGAAAGAAACGCGCGGAGGGCTACTTAATATGGAAGCTGGGTGTCACAGTGAGTCTGATCAGCAGTAGGGGTGGAAGTTTGCTTGTAGCCCCACCCCAGAATGGTTTTCTGGATGTTTTCCACTTCCCTTTCCTCAACAGTTAGCAAATAATCCCAAACACTTTTTAATGAAGTGCAAAACCAAATAGGCACATTCACTTAACACCAAGGAATAATTTCCTTCCCAATCTATAATGATCTTGCTCAGCAATGTTACCAATTTAAAAATCAAGTAAAATAAATAAAATTATTCAAGTTTTAATAATGTTCATTTTCCCACTTTGCTACCGTGTGATATTTTAGGCTGTTTCTGTAGTTATTTAGAGTCCTGTAATCTACACAATTTGGAAGCAAGTTATCACCTCAGAGGACTTTAAATTAGGTATATTCTGGCCTCTATGTCTGTGAAAATTTGATGTTTATGAAATGTCACCTTCTGAACTTTAGACATGCAAACTTAGAGTGAAATTTCAAGATGCAATGATTACTTTTTACAGCCCTGATTAGATTTGTCTAAATCACTGGGTCAGCTCAGACAGTTGTATTAAAATCTTTTTTAAAAATGATAGAAACCAGAGCAGGCTATCTAAAATATACATCCTTCTCTGTTGTTTTGGAAAGCTGATGGCACACACTTCACATGCAGAACCCTCTTTCTTGGGACCCTTACATATGGATCATCAAGTGCTAGCCGTGCATTTTTATATAAACTTCATCTTCCATACTCAGCTGCTCTACTGAGGGACAGCCCCAAGGAAGGCTGCTGGATTTGCAGCTTAGCAAAGCATTTGATTGATGTAGCACAGTATTCCTGTTCATATAAATATTTTAAGTTGAAAAAGCCCTCTTTGTTATTTTTTCTCACTGCCTAAGAAATACTTCCATGAGCTTTTCCTATAACAGAGTAGTTCTGACTTCAGTCACCCTGTGCAGGGTGACAAGGAAATGGCTTCTTGGCACTGTTGGTTTTCCACAACTATTTTAAAAACTGAAAAATATACAGAACCACACCACTTTCAGGCAAAGAGAAAAGTGTCTTGTTTCCTATAAACTGTTGATGCTTTCTCCTTCCCAGTTCCGGATGTGGGAAAAATGAACTCTGGCATTAATAAAGAAGCAAGTATGCTCATCACACTATTAACCTCACAGAGCCTAACTTCTTGGAAAGTTTAGAATTTTCTTCCCATTGTGGTCAGGAGCTGGATTTTCATCCAAGTACTTCTATGAAGACTTTTGTGACTAATTCTATCCTGAAAGTGCCTTCCTTTGTCTCCCTTCCCGCAGGGTCTGTGGGTGGGTGAGTGGAGCTGAGATTTACCCTTTTTCCTTTATACTTCGGCATTGCTTCTACAGTATTTGCTTGTTCATATATTTGTCTCCCCACATCCCTCCCATTAACTTATAAAATCCTCCAGAACAAGAATCATATCTTTGTTTTGTTTTCCATTTCATATTATCTAGCCCAGGATAGAATACTTGGGCATTAAATAAGTGTTTAATCAGCACTCGTGGGTGAACTTATGTTAGGACAAAAAACTGAATGCCAGATCTGGGGTTGTTCCCCTTCAACTCGACTAATACATTTTGCTTTGCAATTCCAGGCTTCAATTGGTGATCCATAAACTCACCAGTAGTAGCATGCGTGCACACACAGTCTTTCGCTTTCATCAAATTCAGAGGTCCAAGGTCCTCAAAAGCTTGGGGAACGAGCTCCCGCCTTCCCCTTGGCGCTGGCAGATAGATGATGCAGATTCAACACTTGTTTGGAACCAGGCAAGGGTCTTGCAAATATGAACACTTTTACCACTGAAAGCCTTAAGGATGGGAATGGGGTGGGAGGAGGAGGACTCTGAGTTGCCCAGGAATCACAGTCCAATTTGGATCAGAGACTCTGGGGTCCCAGTATGCATGGATCCCCTTCTGCGGTTCTCCAACAGAACCTAAACATCTAGTGTACTTGTTGTTGGCTTTCCCAAGGATTTCCTGTCTTGGCTTTCAGGAGTATTCCAGTTATGTATCCTGATAACAATGACTTCTTTTCATATTCTGGGCATTTATGCTCTCATGGAGGCAAACAGTAATCAACGTATAGAGAAGGAAAAAGAGAAGAATGAGAAATATATAGTAGCATAAAGATAGAATATGAAGCCAGTCCCCCGATATGTAATATAGTATGACAACTCCATGGAGAGTCTCCTATGTTGCTTCAAGGGAAAAGAGTTCACTAAACTAAAAACAGAAAGAAGAGCGATTTTTAAGAGCAAGTTTCAAATAAATTATCTTAGTTCATTAGTGTCAATATTTTTAATGAACACTTAGGGCTGGTACGAGTCACTTCTCTGCTGGCTCCATTAGGAAACTTACTGAGTGTGTGACTGGAGTGGGATTACAGAGAGAGACGTTGAGGGACCTGTGATTTGGAAGGTGGCAGCTGCCCTCCGACAGGTTCGAGTGTCCTCAAACTCCACGGAGAGAAGGACTCACAGGCTCAGCTGCCAAGACAGCCCTTGGTTAAGAGAGGGAGTTGGGTCCTTCACCGAGAGGCTGGCTCATAGGAAATTTGCACTGGTGATTCACTCGTTGCCATGGAAACCACTCGAATGCAGAGAAGTACATTTGTTCACTTTTACAATTATTCTATTATTTGTACTGAGGCATCTTTGAGAGGATGATAAATTTCTGGGGAGGGACTAGAAAAGCTATCGTTTTGACAAAAGGGACAATTAACTACAAGAGACCCCAAACTGCAAACACATGTTTACTAATCACTGAGAGCGTGGTCTCTTCTCACCTAGCCTTGAGGGAAATTTTCAATACCAGCTGGGATTTTCTGCTAGCCATCAAATAGGGAATTTGCAGCGCTCACTTGTCAAACCCAGTTCTCAGTAGCTGCAGACATTTCTTTGCCAGATCTCATTCTTCATTGATTCAGGGTTCTCTCACAGTGCATGGATCATTATACTTAATTACCTAGAATATGCCACCATGTGCAAATGTGAGGGAGCTTTTTACAAACTCACCTGAGAAAACTTCTTGTTTGGCCTTGAAAACGTAATGCAAAAAGCCAGGCTAAAAAAATGTAATGAAATTTGTTCTCAGAAATCTAGCAAAGTAAATAAGTAAGGGCACACACAAGTGCAAATAAACAAACAAATCCCCAAAATCTTTAATAGACAGTATGGATAATTTGGGATGCTTTTAACTTTTTTTGACTTCATTCCAGGGATTTAGAGTAAATGGTGTATGAATCGAGGAATTTCCTGGGGGAGAAACAGAAAGTAAGAGAAGGTTCCAATCAAGTGAGAAGAGATACAAAGTCAAGGATCTTTCTCTAAAAAATTGCTTATGACAAAATTATATGTAATCAATATACATCACTGCATAAGTAATAACATAACACGTATATAAATATATTGCATATGTAATGCTTATATATGATAACACACACGCACACACGCACCCCATTGGCACTAACTTTAAAGTTCAAAACTGAGGAGTTGTTTTATTATGGTTCATACAAACAGTGGGGTCCCTGCAGTCATTAGCCACTAAGAATGATGATGAGGGATGAGGGAAAACATGTTGACATGTATTGCAGATTTGAAAAGCAAGAGTGGATTACAAATAATACGTATTTTATAATCATGTTTTGCTTAAAATATGTTCTATCTATCTATCTATCTATCTATCTATCTATCTGTAATGTCTTTTTATATTTGTACTTATGGAGAAGAAAATCTAAATACAGAGTCACCAAGGTTGAATACTCATTATATCTGGTGATGAGATTGTGTATAATTATTCTTCTTTTCTTTCCTTCACAGACTGTGAGCAGAATAATGATATGATCCTAGTTGCATTCTCTCTATGATTTACTGGTAATCCATTATGTCAGGTACTGTATGGTGTGCTGGGGATACAATGGTGAATGACAGACACGGACCCTGTTCTTGTGGAAATGCGTTTTATGTTTATCAAGCAGCATTCCTATTTGCAAATGAGAGAAACCATTCTGCCTAGTTTAAGCAGAAATAGGATTTTTAGAAGAATATTCTCAGAATTTTCCCCCAGAACTTTGGGGAATGTTGGAGAAACAAATTCTTTCATGAGCAATGCCTCAAATCCCATCACAATTGCAGAACCGACCTGGTGGTGTAGCTACATTTGCTGTTGTTGCTGCTGCCGAATAGGAAATGAAAGGAACTTGACCTTAGCACAGCTCCTATGGCCCCAGCCCAATCCTACTTCTGGGCCAAGAACTTGTCTTTGTAATGCCTGCAATTTGTGGAAGCTGGACACTGGCTGCCACTTGCAGCAGCAAAGGTAGAAGCCACCTGCATATGTGGCATCTGGTATAGACAGTTGGGTAGTTGCCAAACATGGCTCACATGCCTACATCATGGTTGGCTAAGAATTTGGATTCTGAATTCCATATTGATGAGGCTGAATTCACGAAGGGGGAGTTTCTTGTGGGAGTTTCCTTCATTAGAGAAAGGCCATTAAAATGGCTACTTGCAAGGAGGAATCTAACAGCAGGGCTTATAGCTTATCAAGAATAGTCAGAACTTTTTTTGAATACATGGAAAGGAAACCTAACTCAAACCAGGTTAAGGAAAAGAAATTGACAAGCTCACAAAGCTAAAACATCCAGCTTCATACTGCTGTTGCTTATCCAGGGACTCAAATGATGTCACCAGGCATGCATATTTTTATACCTTGTCAGTTTCTTCTATTTGAAGAGATACTGGCCCCTGGCAGCCTATGACTCACAAACATCATCTGAGAATCTTTACCAGAAGTAGATCGTTTCTCCAGGGCTTGGACGGAAGAGTTTCACAAACTTTGATTGGTCCTGTTTAGGTCGTATGCCTATCCTTGAACCAATCATGTGCCAGGATGCCATGGGGTGGCGTTGTAATGGTGTGAACTCCATTCCCAAAATATGGAACAGGTTCCCCACAGACAAAAAGGATATCCTGGATCCACCACTTACTATGGTAGTTGTATCATCTTGAATAAATCCCTTAAGTTCTCTGAGCCTTAGGTTTCTCAACTATAAAATGGGAATAATAAGTGTCTACTCTGTAGGATTGTTTAAATAAGGTTAGTTTTAAGTTTAAAAGAATTCCTATTTGTAAAGTAAAAGAACATGCCTGTCATGCAATTAATTGGATATGTGTTTATATTATTATTTTATTCTATCAGTCAGAAGAAGGAAGAGGAAATGACAGGTAGAAGAAACTTACACCTTTCTACTGCATCCTAAACCAGGTGGTTGAAAACGTAAGTATGGAATTTAGAAAGAGGCGGAGGCTATAGTCTGAGGAATGCAGTTCTCTCAATTACCCAAAGAAGAGAGGACTGTGTGACTCTGCAAGGGAAAAAGCGTGGACAGGGAGAAAGATAGCTGGGGTGGAAATCACTCCATAACCGGATGAAACTTAATACTGATGTTTTCACCTCATGGCCCATTCAACAGAAATGCAGTCGCCAGTACTAGATATACTGTTTCATACTTTTTTTTTTTTACTACTTGTTTCAAAGTCCTTTCTTGAGATTTTTCTGAACTCTGTACACTTCGAGAATTTTAAAAAGATATAGATAATCTGGCTACATTAAAATTAAAGATTTTCTTTCAAATAAAGATTAAGTTAACAGATGGATGACAGACTTTGGAAGTAAATGTAGTATCTGAAACTGATCAGGATTAATATCCAAAATACAAACAACTCCTCTGATCAAAAAAGTAAAGAATGTGAATAGGAAGTCATAGTCGTCTTACCTTATCCCAGAGAGTCTACGCAAGGATATTCCTAAAAGTGATGTTTTGATAGCAGGAATTTGTAGGCAACCTAGATATCCATAAGTAGGGTTATAGATAATGTAGAGTACTGCACAGTGAACAACACAGATTGGCTAGTGGTACAAATACCAAGATGAATAGATTCTAAAAACACAGTATGGAGTTAAAAAAAAAAAAGAAAGAAAATGAGATCTTGAAGTCAACACCTCTTGATAAATTAGAAATGCATTAGACATTAACAATTTAGATAGGTTATAAGCATGCTTAAAGACATAAGTATATTAGCATGGATGGTTTTTGGAAGAGAGGTGAGAATTGAAAAGAAAAATAAATGAAAAAAACATCTTCCTTTCCATTCTTTCCTCAAAGAGAAAGGTTATGTATGAGAATTTGTCAAATTCTAACCAATCTGAAGGTTGGAAATTTGGGTGAAGCAATTATTTTCTGAGTACATAATAGTTGCATATGTGTGAATCCCAGAAAGTCACATTTTATCTCTAGTTACTTAATATATCCATCTGTCTCTTTTCCAAGGAGGTAGGAAGTTATCTCCTTTCACCTCTAGCACTACCATCTTGATACAGTTCATGGTTTTCTGTTGCCACAAATAATGCAATCATTTCCAAGCACGTTTCCCCGCCTACATTTACCCCCAGCTTTCTACCCTTAATCCGATCTCTGAACAGAAGCAAAGTAGTTTTTAAACACTTAGTTCAGGTTCTATCACTATTCAGCTAAAAGCCCACCAATGGTTTGCCATCTAATAGAATAAAGCCCTTGTAGATGTAGGTCTAGAAGGCGTTGCATACCCTGGCACTGCCTCTGCCTCCCAGCACACCTACCAGGTCTTAAATCCTACTTTAGGGCCTTCGCTCTTGGCATTTCTTCTGCCTGGAGCTCTAATCCCTCTTCTGGTGGTTTGTCATCAGAAAGACCCTCCCTCACCACTCACTCAAAAATAAGAAAGGAGTTCAGGAAACAGCACCCAGCAGTGTGCCGCTTTGGACTTCAGACTGAAGGAACTTGGGAACAGCAAATACAGGGAGGGGACGTCTCTGAACTTTCTTTTTCTGCCTAAAGAAAGATCCTCCAAGAGGAACTCAATTGCCCTAAGTGCTCTCCTTGGGAATCTCATCAACCAAGGAAAATTAAACTCCCATGTAGACAGACTTTGTCACAGGCTGTCATCTGCTCTTTTGGCAGCCCAATGATTTCCCCCCAAATCAATTATCTACCTTTGGTTGTTTATATCTCTGCTCACCAATGAAGTGGGTATGTAAGTTTCTAGATCCTGCTATGTATGTGGGTATTCACGTTTCTTTCCTCTGATGCCCCCATGCACCTGTTAAATTTGTATGCCTTTTCTCTGGTTAAATCTGTCTACTCACCCATTTTTTACTTCACGGACTCAATTATCCAACCCCAAAGGATAGAGCCAAAGTTTTCCCCCTTCTACAATAGCAAATTCTTGCTTCCTTATCCAGAGCTACCCTTCTTTATTCTGTGGTATTATTTTTTGTGTGTGTGACATTTATCACCTTTGAACAGAGAATTTGTTTCCATACAGCCCCGTCTCCCTGGAAAGTGAGTGCTTGAGGTTAGGGAGGTCTTTTAGTGTCCACGTATTTTCAGTGAACTCAATAAATACTAGTTGAGAGAATAAACCAATGAATGAATGAAAGAAACTGAGAGAGAGACGCAGGTAGACAGAAAAAGAAAGGTAGGGAAAAGAGACCCATGCTCTTTTAGTGTTACCATGCTTAAGCCTTTGAAATATGAATGATTCTTTGGACTATAACACACCCCCACACCCCCCTTTTCCTTTCTTTCAGGTATGGGGATAGACCAAGGGCAGCTCTAACATGGGGTGGAGACATCCTTTGATCAGGAGGGCCACTTCCCTTGAACATGGGTGACCTACGCATACTTCCTGATTCTTTTTTAGCAACCCTGAGAAGACCTTGTACATTTGAAGAAGCTAACCACACTTTTTATACCTGTGTGGATAGACTCAAAAACAGACATTAATTGTTTTTCTAGTTTAAAACACATGTGTATTGCAGAACATTAAGAAAACACAGATCAAACACAGTAAACACAGAAAGCACAAATAGTAACTTCGCTATCCTGAGATAGATCCTGAAATTTGTCTGTATATATTGACACCTACACGCTCATAGTTATTTTAAGAAAAAAAACGAGATTTTAAAACAATGAGACTTAATGAAAATGAAATTTTCCTTTGTGATCATCTTCCCCAAGTCACACAACTCCAGTTTAACTGTGAGAAAAACCGTTAAACAAATTCCAGTTGAGAGACAGCCTATAATACATTTAATTGGTGAACCTCAAAACTTTCAAGGTATGAAAAGCAAGGAAAATCTGAGTAACCATCACTATCAAGAGAAACTCAAGGCAATATGACTGTAGTATGGGATGCTGGATGGGACCCTTGAGCAGAAAAAAGATATGAAAGGAAAAATGAAGACATCTGAATAAAGTATGGACTTCAGTAATAGATCAGTTTTGGTTCCTTAATTGTAATAAATGTGTCACACTAATGTAAGATAGTAATAATAGGGGCAGCTGTGTGAAAGTCTATGAATATTCTGCTATCTTCGTTATTTTTTCTGCAAATCTAACTGTATTCTAAAATAAAAAGTTGATTTTAAAAAGTGCCACTTGATATGCTATACCTCAAATATCTTAGTGCCCTACATAGGGGGAGAAAAAAGATTGCCTCTGGTAATATGTCATGTTTAGTAGAATATTTCATCAAAATTCAATATCGCCCTTTCCTCCTCCATTACTGTTGAGTGAAGCAGGTAGAAAGAGCTCATTTTTCCTTGTGAAGGAAAAACCAGAGTTGTTTAATTAGCTTTCTGTCAGATATAGCCCGAGGATTTACATATTTTGCCGTGTTCAAGTTTCAGCTTGGCGCTTAGTTATGTTATTTTACAATCCTTGGCCTTTGCTGCAATGGAGTAGCATGGAAAATACATCAGTGTTTGTAAAACTATGCATCTAACCAAATTATTTACATGGGAGGAAGCAAATAGACAAGCCTTGGAAGTCAGAGAGATGTCTGCATGGAATTTCTTTATTTCAAGAAAATCTTTTAACACAGTTTGTGAGAAGAAGGATTTTCTCTTCTGTAAAATGATTTACTTGAGGCCTGGATCAGGTCTATTTCTAAAGTGCTACTATAGGACAAATAAAGAGTACCGAAAGGGACAAATTCCTTTGGCTCTCTGTTATGGGTTCCCCTCCCTCAAGTTTTTAGCCTGTGCACCCAGTAGTAGATAAATTCTACAGAGGTTCCCAGACATCCTCTATTTAAAAAGACAATTACCTTTTCTTAATAAATTTTAGTAAGTAATTTGAAAGTGTTTACATTCTGGATACTAATACTTTATGGATTATTTGTATGAGAAAGCATTTTATCCCAGTTTGTAGCTTACGTTACAGATTTCTTTATAGTCTCAAAAAACAGGCTTTTGATTTTAATTTAATCAAAACTATTAAAATTTTTCTTTATAGTTTGTGTTTTTTGCATCTTGTTTAAGAAATCTTTACTTGCTTGATTCAACTAGATTCCACTTTTGTGTTAAATGAGAAACAATGTCCAATTTCATTTTTCCTGATGGAGATAAGCACTATTTATCGGATATCATTATCAAATTCCAAAGCTTTAAAATAAAACTTAGAACTGAGTATGGTGGCACATATCCATAAGCCCAGCACTCTTGAAGACTGAGCTAGGAGAATCAAAGTTCAGGCTTAGCCTTGGCAACTTAACTAGTTAATGAGACCCTGTCTCAAAATAAAAAATAAAGAGCTAAGGATATGTAGCTTGGTGCAAAAGCCCTGAGTTCAATCCCCAGTACTGTGCACACACGTACAACACACAGACACACAAAAACAAAAAACACAAAATTTGGTAGAAAAGACTTGTACTGATATTCTTCATGAAGGTCTTTTTTATTTATATTTTCACATTTGCTTGTCTATATAGATTTTATTTATTTATTTATTTATTTATTTATTTATTTATTTATTTATTTATTTATTTGTGACAGGGTCTCACTATGTAGTCCAGGCTGGCCTCGAACTCACGGTGATCCTCCTGCCTCAGCCTCTAGAGTGCTGGGATTATAGGCATGTGCCACCATATGCAGCCTAGTTTTAGAATCAGCTCATAATATTCTCTGAAACATTCCATTGATATTTCAGTTAAAATAGTGTGAATTTATCTATACCTTAGTAAAGAATAGGCATCTTATGATGGGGTTTTATTATCTATGAAGAGTATATACTTCTTATTTTGCCTGTTCTTTATTTTCAATAATGTTGTATAATTTTCTTCATAAAAATTTTGAACATTGTAATGAGATGTATCCTTGATTAATATTTCTGTGGTTAATTAATTAATATTCCCATAGTTATTAAAATTGTACTCTTTTATTGTTACTGGTAAATAAAAATGCAATTGTCTGTTGTATATTGATTTATATCCAGCCACTTTGCTGAACTGTCTTAGTTATGTAAATCCTTTTTGTTTGCAAAGTAAAAAATGATGAGTTTTGTATTCTCTTTTCTATTTCATGTATCTTTTGTAAATTGTTTTTATCTTATTACACGGATATGATTTCTAATAAAATGTTTAATAGGTATAGTGTTATTGAACATTTTTATTTTATTTCTGACTTTAAAGGGAATGCATTTAGTGTTCCGATCTTAAATGTGGTGTTTGCTACAAATTGTGTGTATGTGGGTATATATGTTAAACCCTTTATCATCCTAAGGAACTTCTTTTTGTTCCTACTTTACTAAAATTGTTTTTTGTAACCATAATTTGTGATCAATTTTACAGAGGCATTTCTAATAATTATATGATTGTGATACTATCATTTTTCCCTCTGTACATGTGATCAATTATGTTATTGGATTTTCTAGTATTAAGATTCACTTGCATTAAAGGGATAAGTTGAACTTGGTCATGGTAATTTTTTCCCTTTCTGGATTTGGTTTGCCAATTGTTTGGTAGTATTGTGCTTAGATTTATTCAGAGACTAGCCTATAGTTTTTTGTTCTAGTTTTATCTTTGACAGGTACTTGTACCAAGGAGTTTGGAAATTATCAATCATTTTCTATCCCTATAGTAATATGTATAACCTTGATATATTCTTTGAGTGTTTTGTACACTACGTATATAAAACCATCAGCCCAGAGCAAAAGAGCTTCCTCCCTTTTTCCCTTTCTCACTTTTTCTCTTTTAAATTATTTGAAAATTTCCACTATGTCTTCTTCTTTGACCTTTGATGTATTTAGGAAGATGTTGTAAAATATCCACTTAAAAATGGACTTGTTATGACTTTAAAAAGGATCTTGTTATCAATTTCATATTTAGTTACTTAGTAATTGAAGCAGATCTGTATGATCCTGTTTTCAAAATTTTTTGAGATTTACTTTATACTCTTTTGGAGTTAATTTATATATATGGTTTCTGGGAGCATAACTATTGAATGCAGTGATATATATATATATATATCTCCATTAGATAGTGTTTGTTAATTATGTTATGCAAATGTTGTACATATTTTATAAACTTTTTATCTGTTTCATCTGTCCACTGTTGAAAGAGATATGTAAAAATTTTCCAATATGAAAGTAGATTTACTTCTTTCAGTAATGTTATTAATTTTTTGCTTTTGAAATTGTGTTATAGGGCTCATGTACATTTAGGACTTCATTAAATTATACTTTATTATCACATAATGGCTTATTTTGTCTCCAGTAATAAATTTTGCTTTAAGTTCTACTTTATGTGATATTAATATAACTAAGTCAAATTTGCTTTCATTAGTGTTTGGATAGATTATTTTTCGATGTTTATACTTTCAACACTTCTGTTTTCTTATGTTAGGTATGCTCTATGAACACCTTAAGGTATATTTTCTTTTTAAATTCAATCTGACAATCTTTGCTCTTTAGCTGTAAAGTCTGATTTACTAATATTTAATATAATTTATTTTTAGATGTATTGCTCCATTTCATTGCATGCAATCTGATTTTCCTCTCTTCTTCTTTCCTCTCCTGTCCTCTTTTGACTTAATTGAATTGCCCTTTGTCTTTCACTCAATTTTCCACTACATTAGTTGGAAAATACACATCTTGCTTGTATTATATTAGGGTTTGCTATAGTTTGAATATGTTCCCTCAAAAAGCATGTATTGGAAACTTAATCCTAAATGCAATAGCGTTGGGAGATGGGTCAAATAAGAGGTGATTAGGTCATTTGGGCTTTCCCCTGTGAATGGATTTAATGTCATTGTTGCAGGAGTGGGCGAGCTATTCTGAGCGTAGATTTGTATAAAAGTGAAAATGTATTCACCTGCATGCCCTTGCTCTTTCTTGCCTTTCCACCTTCTCTCATGTGATGATGCAGCAGGAAGGCTCTTGCCAGAGGTTGGTGCTTTCTCCTGAGCTCCCTAGATTTTAGAACTATGATCCAAAATTAATTTCTGTTAATTATCAACCACCCAGTCTCAGGTGTTCTATTTTTTTTTTTTTTTTTTTTTTTTTTTGTGAGTACTGGGGGTCAACCTCAGGACCTGCGTGCCAGCAGGCACCTGTGCCGCTGAGCAATATCACCGGTCCATGTTTCGTATGTGGGTTTCGGGAGTCAAATTCGGGCCCTCGTGCTTGCCAGGCAGGTGCTTATGCTGCTGAGCCATCTCACCAGGCCTCAGGTGTTCTATTGTAGTAGCAAATTAAGAGCTTGACAGGGCCGGTGAGATGGCTCAGCGGCGTAAGCGCCTGCCTTGCAAGCGCGAGGGCCCGAGTTCGACTCCCGGAACCCACATACGAAAAAGGGGCCGGTGATATCGCTCAGCGGCACGGGTGCCTGTTGGCGCGCGAGGTCCTGAGGTCGTCTCCCTGGTACCCACAAAAAAAAAAAATAAAATAAAATAAAAAAGAGCTTGACAGGGTCATTCTAAAGTTTGTGTTAATTGATTTAACAATTTTGAAACAATCAGTATCTTTACCTCTTTAAAAAAAAAAACAAATAAAAAGACCGAAAGACCATAGAATGTTTAAGTAAATTTGGCCTTGTTAATATATGGTATATGACACAGATTTCTCCAGATAAAAAGGCCTAATAGGACATAGATTTAGCTAGAGAGATAGATGAGAAAAGATTTACTACAGGAACTGATGTAGTGATTATGGAGGCTGAGAAATCCCACAGTCTGCAATGTGAGGTCAGCAGCATGGTTTGGTTCAAGTTTGAAGGCCCAAGAACCTTGGGCCTCCATGCAAGTTTTGAGTCTGAAGACTGGAAAGCACGGATTCCACTGTCTTAGGACAGCAGGAGGTGGGAGATCCAGTTCCAAGTGAGATCAAATTTGCCTTACTCCTGCCTTTTATTTTCTCTGGACCCTCGAAGGATTACGGTGCTTGCCAACATTGCACGAGGGTGGATCTTCTTTACTTGGTCCACTGATACGATTGCTTATGTCTTTTGAAAACTCCTCACAGACATGCCCCAAAATATTGCAATCAGTTAAGTTGACCCCTAAAATTAACCATTACATATGGCATTCATAATCAATGTTTTAATTGTACATTTTATACAATTAATACATCATTTCTGAAATTATGTATTATTATTATTAATATTATTTTACTTTTTATACTTTACATTAGAACTGGAATACATAAAGATAATTCAAAATTTTAAAAATAACCTGAAAATTCTATCTCAGCTACTCGATTCCCTTATGTGGAGGGCACAAATGTTAGTTTTCTATCCATAACTACTGAGATTTCTTGGGCATTGACTATGTCTTCATAAAAATTTACACTGTTCTTTCTTACTTTCCTGATTTTTCAAGATCCTTTAATTATTATTTCTACTTAGAGGGCTTCCTGTAGTTATTTTATAGTAGGTCTGCTGTAACATTCTCTTGGTTTCATTTGAAAATATCATGATTTGGTAATGGGAGATTGACAGTTCTTTTCTTTCAATCTTTGAAAAATATTGTACTATTTCCTTTTATCCCCCATTACTCCCTCGTCCCTCCCTCCTCCTCATCCTACTCTATCTGCCTCTCTGTCTCTCTCTGTCTCTGTCTCTCTGTCTGTCTCTTTCTGTCTCTCTATCTCTCTGTCTCTCTCCTCTCTCTTTTCTTTTGCAGTATTAGGGATTACACCCAGGACCTTTCGCATGCTAGCCAAGTGCTGTATCACTGAGCTGTGTTCCCAGCTCTTTTCATTTTATTTTATTAAGAGACAGTCCCACTAAGTTGCCCAGGTTGTTCTCAAACTTGTGATCCTCCTGCCTTAGCTTCCCAGCTAGCTGGGATTATAGGTGTTATGGGTATGGATCACTTTGCCTCTATATTTCTAATGAGAAAGCTGCTGTAATTCAAATTATTTTTCCCTATAGTAAAATATAATTTCTCTCTGGTAATTTTAAGAATTGTCTTGTTTTTCATAATTTTAACTTTGGTGTGTCTTGGAGTGATTTCTTTGAGTTTAATCTTATTTGGATATTGAATATGCAGGTTTATGGGGTATTGTTTATTTTTTGAGTTTTTTTAAAACACATTGGAAGAAATTTCAGTCATTATTTCTTTGAATACCCTTCAAATCCACATTCTTTCTCTTCTGGGATTTCTGTGGCACAAGTTATATCTTTTACTATAATCCCACATGCCCTATGGCTCTGTTCCCCCCCTTTTTTTTTTAATCTCTCAGTCTGTTTTTGTTTTCTTGTTCAAGCTAAGTAACTTCTACTTTTCTTTCTTTGAGTTCATTTTCTTTATTGTCTGCACCTATTGGCATTTCGCCGCTTTCTCCGGCACCCATTTTGGAATAGTGGAGACCAAAAGGAGAGAACTCGCCACTGTGCGGTTCTCATGAGGTCACTAGCTGACCTTCTTTCTTCACCCCGCTTACGTTTTTTTTTTTTTTTTCTATGCAGTGTAATTGGTTTCACTTGTATTTAACAGGAAGAATGGCTCAGCGTCATTATTTTACATAGCTAGTGTTTCTTTGTACTGATTCACATGGCTTCTCTGCTCACCATTCCTTCTCCTGTGTCATATCTCTAGGATCATTATTTGAAGTACACTCTCTCAGAAGATCCTGTAATTGTGGTAGTTAACTTACTAGTTTTGATTGTATGAAAATGACTTTCCACTTTCTATTCTTTTGACAAATCTTTTTGTTTGCTACACACTTTTATATAGATAGTCATTGTTCTCAGCTCTTTGAAAATATTTTCCTGCTATCTCCTGGTTTTCAGTGTTGTTATGGAGATCTCAACTTTCAGTCTAACCACTAGCTTTCCATATAATCCATCCTTTCTCAGAGGAAAAAGATTCTTTCTTTATGATCTGCATTTTACCGTGATATATCCAAATTTTAGTTTGGCTTCTTCACTTTTCTGAATACGAGCATGCGTGTGCTTCATAAATACTGGAGAATTCTTGGTGGCATCTCTTCAGTATTGTATCTTGCTCATTTTATCTATATTTCCCTCTGGTACTCTTACTAGATGCACTTTGATCTTCTGAGTCTATCTTCCAGCTATGTCACACTCTCAGATAGTCCATCTCTTTTTGTGTGTGTGTTCTTTATTCTTGCTAATTACTTCATGTCTACTTTCCAGTTCACTAATACTCTTGCTAATTGTGTCTGCTATAATGCATAATATAGCTACTGAATATTTGATTTTACTTAGAATACTTTAAAGTTCTATTTGGATTTTCTTAGTACTTCCCTGACCATTAAAAAGGCTTTTTTTTTTTTTTAAGATTAAAAACTGCTAACACACCAAAGCAAAAAGAATAGCTCAGTAAGTCCCTATGCATTCACTATCTATCATCAACAGTGAACAGTTCATGGCTAATTTGTTTCCTCTGTATCTCTATACACTTTCTCTCCTACTCCTGATAATGCTGAAGTAAATCCCAAGTATCATATCATTTATATATTATAGTTCAATATTTATCTCTAGTAGACAAGGATTCCTCTTTAAACAAACAGCACTATCTTTTTCTTTCTTCTTTTTTTTTTTTTTTTTTTTTGAGACAGGCTCTTGCTATGTGGTTTAGGCTGGACTTGAACTCACTATGTAGTTTTGTCTGGCCTCAAACTTACGTTGATCTCCCTGCCTCAACCTTCTTAGTGCTAGAATTACTGGTGCATACTGCCACACCTGACCACTACCTTTTTTTTCCCCTGAAAAACCCACCATAGTTTCTTAATATCAAATATTCTTAGTTTTAAAAAAATTTCTTTATAGTTCCTTGGTCATACTTTTAGTATCCCCTTTCATTTCTTTGAACACCTGAATACACTTAATTTATACTTTATATCTAGTTGTTTAAATGTATGTACTCCTTGTGGGTCTGGTCTGTTATTTGTTATTTCTGCTGGCTCTTACTCATGGTGTTTCACTTCCTCGTGTTTGTGGATTTTTAATCAGGCGTTTATATCCATTAAAATTTTATCTGTAGGAATTCTTTAAGACTTGAGTGAAGGGTAATTTCCCTAGTGATTAATACTTGCTTTTTCCAGGCATCTTGGGTCATTGTTACCTTGTAATTAATATAGGAAAAATATAATTCCTGATCTATTATATGTCAGATGTGCTGAATTCGTGGTCTCACAACATCCAGGAATGAACTTGCAAACCAAAGGAAGAAGTCAGGAGACTTTTATTAAAAAGAAGAAGGAGGAGGGGGGGGGGGAGGAGGAGGTGGTCCTAGATTTCCAAGAGGGGTCCCAAGTGGGTGGCCATTGAGGCTCTTTGTCAGGGGTAACATACAGCAAAGTCACAATGTGGGTACAATGTGGGTCAAACTACAATCAATCTATAGGATTACAAGTATCGTCATTTAGCTAATATTGATCCAATAGGGAAATGTGTCAGAAGTCACATAGCAAGGACACATGGAAAGAACAACAGCATTCTTAGAAAGGGAGGGAGTATGGGTCCGGATGCTCTGGTCACCAACCTATGTATCTAATGGCTATCTGGGCCCACTGGACAAGGTGGTGCTAATTATAGTATAACCTCAAATTGATGCTTATCTCTTGGGAGGCAGGCAAACTCAGCTATTGAGGCCTGGCTCTCTTCAGATTTGCCTCCAACCACAATAATGACATCTTTATTTTTTGTGCTGACTTCCTTGAGGGCCCAATTCCTCTCTGACTACAGATTAATTTCTATCTAACTTAGCTTCCTATAATATAACCATTTACATTCAATTCTCACATTGGCCTTTTCAGGCTACTCAAGTAGTATAAATTTCATACCAATCCTATGTGGTCACCTTATGATTAGTGACTCTCAGGAGAGCCTTTTTTTCTCCTAATCTGACAGAGGCAACAGTTTTACTATCTGTTGTAGTGATGTTGTTGTCGATTCATGACTTTTTACTACTTTTATCCTATGAGGAATTGTTTCACAGTCTTCAGCTCAGGTGAGCATTTAAAATTATTTCATCCCCCTCAAAACTAAAATAAATAATTTCATTCAGCATTTTAAGATGTCTTATACTTGGATTCAGACTATCTTTAGTACTGCCAGATTCTCAGAAAGAGGAATCCAAGTTATTTGCCTTACACCCACTCAGATTTACTGCCAGAAGTCAGCCTCCTTCAAAATACCTCCTGGCCATTCTGGAGAGCTTCATATACCGGAGACTAGCTGTGTTTTTGTCCATTTGGGCTGGTCTAAGAAAACGCCATAAACTGAGTAAGCTTATAAACAACAGAAATTTATTTTTCAGAGTTCTGGAGTCTGAGAAGTCCTAAGATCAGGTCCAGGGTCTGGTGAGAGCCCACTCTTTGGCTCATAGATGCTGACTTCTAACTGGGCCCTCACCTGGTGGCAGAGGCAAGATAGTGACTCAGGTCCTCCTTCAAAGAGGCACCAATCTCGTTCTCCAGGGTTGTGCCTTCATGAGCCAGTCACTCTCCCAAAGTCTCCCAGCCCAATATCATCACACTGAGGATTAGATTTCACATATAAATGGGAGAGGGGGGACACAAACACTCAGACCCCACCAGATTTGTTCCTAGGTTTAGATCCTCTATACTCTGGCCTGGTCTCCTCATCTGACCATCACACCTCCTATCCTGTGAGCCTAGTGAGTTTACCATCCTGCTTGGAGAAGATGTCCTCTGCTGGGGACCACTGTTGTCACTACTATTTTTGGCCTTGGCAAGTGGCACAGTTCTTTTCTTTCTCACTTTATCCCATACGTTGGATAGGCCCCTTTCCTCCATTATGTAAAGAACAGAAGGCCCGAGAGGGAATATTCGAACATAGACATGAGCTTACCAATGTTTCTCAGGGTTAGACCCAGCCTTAGGACATCTCCTGGGTGACCTCAGCCACGGCACTGCCACGTGTCAATGGCCAGTTTACTTTTCAACACTCACGGCTGTCTGCTGATTGATGGGCTTTGGAGACCCGGCTAAAACTCACAGTCCCAGAGACAGCAATTCCATGCTCTTCTTCCCAGTCCCAGTTTTTTCCTGGCAAATATGACTGCCACCCAGGGTCATTGCCAGGGGGAATGTTTTGTTTTTGTTTTTGTTTCCAGAAAAGTCCAGGGAGATAAGTCCCCATCCTACAGATCCCCACCTCCAAGACACCATTATACACTAATCTAACATTAGTGCATTTTTCTTGTAGTCTTGAGCTTTTTGGTGTCATGTGTAGGACTTCACCATTTCATTTCAGTTTAGACTGTATCCAGTTGAGTCCATTTTTGTTTTGGAAGTGCTGTGGATAACGACTTAGACAATAAACACACACAAACTTCCCCAAGAAACTCATAATATTGAAGAGGCACAGAGCACTGGAAAGCTGTGTTTAGAAGAATAATTGCTCTCTAAGGAACAAATAATCTAGATATACAACTTCCTTTTAAACATCTACCCAAATTTACCTAACTAAACAGGACATTAAATATTTGAGCTCAGCTTATTTCACCGCATTTGAGTTTTTTTCCCCAGGAACAAGGGGTGATAACTGGCCTTAGATTTGCATAACTGAGTGTCCCAAAGTGGTGGTTGTTTTTGAGAAAACAAACAAAAACAGTGATCTGCTGCCACAATAAACCTGAATCTCCACCTGGGACTCCCTCCCCCATATACAAGGTTAAAGCTATAACTTCTTAAATGCCAGTTTCCCCAGCTTCTGCGTGCATATATTTTCTAATAAAAGTATTTATTTCATAGTTTCATACCCCTTTGCACATCTTTCTTAATATATCACAAAGCACAGTGTCTTACTCTTGGTGCCTACTTCCTTCTGAAGTGTGTGTTGATGTCACATTAGCAGGAATTATTTAGTGTGAATGCGTTGACTCACACTCTTCTCTCCCTCCCGTGCAATGGAAGCAAGGGCACTAATGAAGGGCGGAGGTGTTTATTGGAATATGCGGCACCTGAGACCTTTAAATTCCTGCTCTGCCAAATGTTGCACAACCTCGAGTAACTTATTTTCTCTAAGCTTCAATTTCCTTGTGAAAATACTGATACTTTAAAGAACTTAATAAAATGTCTCTATGCATATGAACACGCTCCTCTCTTTGTTTCCACCAGTTCTTAGCTTCAGGACGCCAGGGACCACCTTGTGTCCCAGAACTCTCAGAACCACGTTTCTGGGTTCTAGGGATTACTCACAGTTGGACTGTGACATTCTCATTTTGGACTTCCTACTTGATTTCTTTGGTTCTTCCAGATATTTATGGATTAATTGAAAACAAGAAAGGGATCAAGGAAGATTGAAACCCCACAAATCAGTATTTTTCAAACTGGGCTCATTAATGAATGCTAAAATTAATTATAGACAACCAGCCAGGTGTGGTGGTGCATGCCTGTCACCCCAGTTGTCAGGAGGTTGAAGCAGGAGTATCACTTCGAGTTCCTGGCCATCCTGGGCTCCATAGTCAGTTCAAGGCCAGCTTGGAATACATGGAGAGACCCTGTCTCAACACAACAAACAAATAAAAATTTCCGGACAATCAGAATTTTGAAAAATTAAATTTTGTTGTTTTGTGAAACATTTGTAGGCAGTGAGTCACCCAGGGTTCATTTGATATAGTTCTTACTGTAAGTTGCAGTCAAAAATGTTTGAGAAATACTACTTGAAAGGGTTTTGATAAAATTAAAATTTATTTTAATTCTATAAAAATAAAGTAACATAAATAAGTGTTCTCAAACAAAGATAGCATGCCTCATGTGGTAGACTGATAGTTCTGTTGACCTCAATTTTTCATTCCTCTGTATCTACCTCCCTCGCCATATAATGTGTAGTGTGTTCCCATTCTATCCCTGCCCTCCTCCTGTGACTTGCTATGGCCAATGGGAAGTTAGCAGATAAGATGCAAGCAGTCTTGGAAAGAGCTTGTAAAATTGGGCTTGCTCTTGTCCTTGTTGTTAACATAAGCACAAGTCCAGGTTAGTCTGCTGGAGGATAAGAATCACATATAAAGAAGAGAACAATCACTTTAGTCTCCCAGTAAGGTCGTTTGAGACCTGGTTACACTCACCCATTTTTTTTTTTTTTTTTTTTTTGGTACCGGGAATCAAACTCAGGACCTTGCACTTGCCAGGCAGGCGCTTGTGCTGCTGAGCTATATCCCCGGCTACACTCACCCATTTCAACTGTGCAAAATCCTAGAAAAGACCAGAATTCTGTCCCTCTGGGCCCAGACCAAGTTGCTCAACCTATCTACTCATGAGTTAAAAAGAAGTCTATTTTTGTGGGCACTGGAGTTTTATAGTTGGTTGCCATGGAGCATTATTGTGCCAATGGATAACTGATACATCAGCTAGGAGATCTTACTCATTAATGACATTCATAATAATAATCATTACGATAAAATATGCATCCATTTTTCAAAGATATCTCATTTGTTAATCTTGAAAACACTTTTCATCTTCATATTTTACCTTGTATTGAGGGCTACAAAAGGGACATTGACTTAAGAAACGAGTTACTTCATTAATTTGTAGATGGCGAGCTATCAGAGGAAGTAGGTTACTTCCTAGGTTACTCAGCAAATTCTGTTTGCAAGAGGCTTGGATTCACCACTCAAGACTGTCAGTTATCAGAATTGTCTGCAGGTTGCTGACCTCTCCCGTCTTCCAAAATGAGTGCCCTGCTTCCTGCCTATTCTTTTGGATCTACCTTGATTTTCATAAATGTTCCTGTAGGATGTCAGTTTGAATAATTAGAATTGACATTTTGATTGCAAGCAAAATAGAGGCTCTTTCCTCAGGAAACCACAAGGATATTAATATCCTCTGAGTACATATCGTCCTCCAAATAACCCGATTTGTTTTCCCTATATTTGCATTTTAATTTGATCATTAAAGATGAATTTTTCATTGTAACAGGAAGATCATGGTTTTTCTTAATTGGTTAAATTTGGCCTGTTGGTTATGACAGCAAGTTCCTTTTGCTGTTGGGCATTCAGTTTCCAGGGCTACCAGTTATTTAACAAAAACCTGCTCCTAAGAATGAGCGCTCACGTCAATGAAGTCGTAGGGAATGGCAAAGCGGGAACAGGGGTGCAAGTGGGGGAACATAGAGGTTGTTGTTTCAGTCTGTGTGAACAGGTTAAGAAAACAGCCTTTGTCCATATGGATGTATGATGTGGAGTGGGGAGAGAATGCAGCACAGAGCAAAGTCCTTGAAAGTCACCCCTTGGCCCAGCAAGCCTTCATCAGATAGACCTGATAGGTTCCCCGAGTCCATATGTCTCACTTATGCACTAGTGTCCAGCCGTGTGGCCCTGAATGAAGGCAGGTTTATAAGGGCATCTGCTATCTGCTGGACAGTATTCTGGATGCTGGAGAGACACAGACAACTGTCACTCAATTCTTGCCATCACAAAGGACCTAGGCTGCAACTGTTCAATGTATTCTTGTCTGCGACCCTAGGGAGGGGTTCAGTGTTTTAATTCTCTGAAGACTTGATTTCAGTAGCTCAGTGGAACTTCTTAAATCTTAAACCTAAAGATTTTTCTGATTCCTTTATAGCATGTTTGCTATTTATGTCTTTTGATGCTTTTACTTTGAATTGTTCAGGGGTTTGCATTTGGCACTGATGGATATTCAATTTAAAAAGACTTATTAAATGAAGATAGAAACAACGGCATTTTTAAAATGCCTCAAAATGAGTGATGAGTTGGTTTGACAGAATCCTCAAAAGCGAATGCAAGTGTTTGTGTGCATACCGAAATACTTAACAAGAATCTGATCTAATACGTTTAAGAATATAATTACTTTTCAGTTAAGGACGTTAGGTTTAGCTGCACCAAAATTTAACTTTCAATTCCTCTAGTGCTAGAGGCTTGGTTTGAAGCTTAAATACTTGGGTTCAAAGTACTTTGGCTTATAATAAAATCCCTTGGATTCCATCAAAATAGTAGATTAAGGATGCTTCCTTCAATCCTCTGCCTCACAAAATAGGGCTGCAAATCTAGTTTAACGAATGTTTCAAATCAGACTTTTCTTGAGAGATGATTAGTAGAAAAGTTTAGGATAATCTGTTTTATTTAGAAAAACAAAACATTTCTGAGTGCATTTAAAATAAGATTTATTTTTATTAAGAATTTGTTGTGATTTACCTTAAGATCATATAAATGACAGAGAAATTTTTTAAAAAGTACTTTTGCCCTCTTGGTGCACTTAGGTGGTTTTATATATGTGGGCTGTTGTATGTCTTTACATGTTATAAATTTGCTTTTGTGAGATAAGATCAACTCATGATAAGATACGTTGCATTCTCACTAATGTTTGTAGTCACTGAGTGACACATACGGGTATCACTGACATTTTTGTTTAGGGTTAGACTTTTCCTACTGTAAGTGTCTAGAATCTATTCAGTCTAATAGAATCTATAGGGAATGTTAAAATAATCAATATAAACATTTCCTTAACACAGTTATAACTCACTACTGTGCATTCTAAGATTGTCTTCTATTTTCAAAACCACTGGGTTGGGTAATCATGTAGAATAATATAATTATAGTAGAGCTGGAAAGAATACATATAATCCAGGTCCTTTGTTTCACACAGGAGATGATCTGACTCATAAAGGTTAAGCGATCTGTCCATCGTTCTAATTTTATGGAGATACTAAGACAATTTCATAAATGTCGAGCATGGAGTTGGCAGTTGGAGTAACTTACACTAATCATCCCAGGTGAGTCTTTTGCCAACTAGCTACGCTCTTTCCAAAGTACAGTAAAAGGACGATATAGCAGGCTGCCTGTGCAGCTAGGGCTGGGGAGCATGACGGGTGTGAAACTATGGTGTGTTCTCCATCACTCATGTTACTCAGATGCCAAGGGCTTACACCAGACAACAAACCAACAGGAGGGAGAGGCCTGGAAAAGAATAACAAACAACTCCACGAGGGATAACTTTTACTACTGCAGATGCAGTTGGTCCTCCATATCTGTGGATTCCACATCTGTGGATTTAACCAACCATGGATCAACAATATTTGAAAAAATTTGTCTGCGTGAAACATGTACAGACTGTTTTTTCTTATAATTTCCCCTTAAACTACATAACAATTTACATTGCATTTACATTATATTAGGTATTATAAGTAATCTAGAAAGTATGCATGGAGGTTGTTTGCAAATACTATGTCATTTTATATTATTATAATAGAGTTGGGAAAAGCCAAGCATAATCCAAATCCTTCATTGTACACAGGAGATGACTTGATTCATAAAGGCTAAGTGATTTGTGCACCATTCCAACCATTAATAAGGGATTTGAGAATCAAGGATTTTGGTATCCAGGGATAGGAGATTGGAGAGGTTCTGGAATCAACCCTCTGTGCATACCAAGGGAGAACTGTACTGAATTAAGAATTTTTTTGTTGTTAGAACTGATAGATAGTCATTTCTCAGTGTCAGAATTTCATAGTCATGTGACACCCAAGACCAGATGTACACAATGACCCGACGAGTGTAAGATTTGTGGGTGTCATTACTGAGATGTCGAGGTACTATCACGGGCTCGTGATCAATTGCAATAACATTGTAAAAGTTGCCTTTAAAGTGGCTAGGAAGCAGAAAAAGCTTCTTCCAGAGGAAATTCCCATATTGAAAATTGCCAGCATTCATACACATTGAATCTGTTTCTTAGGTGTGAGGAAGAAAAGTACCAGGCTTGAGAGGGAAATAAACCAGCATTCAAAATTCAGCTCTACTGCACATAACCATGTGGCTCATCTGTGAAATACAGACCATGGTGCTGCTCTTGCAGCCTGATTTTAAGAATTAGATGCTGGTATAGACGAAGGTACATGTGTATAATGTGTGCTAATGAATGGTCGTTATTAAATTTCCTCTGTCCATTTGAAGAATGATAATGGTACAATGCTTTTCATTCCTACACCCTTACAAATGCCAGGCAAAAACTAATAAAGTATCTTCTTGAATCTTCACAGTAACCCTATGGACCAAGTATTAGTGTCATCATTTTTCATACACAGGAAACAGACTCAGTAAGATTGAGCACCACACCAAGGCCAAGGCCACTTGGAAAGTCAGGGTCCCAACTCAGGTCTGTCCTGTTTTCCCACTATTCCGCTCTCTCTTCCCACATCCTTTGGAATCAAGAGGCTGATTCCACTCCATAGATGGTCTTTTTTCCATCTCTGTTTAGGTGAAAGGGAACTGTGGATTAACTAGAGAGGATGATTAAAAATCTCAGAACTAACTCTTTAAAATGCATATGGGGGGAAGAACTCCAAATTCCTGTGGTTTTTAGTTGAGACCCTCAAGAACCAAGGTGAAACTAGAAGGCAGTGAGACAAATGTTTGACTTTTAGCTTAAACAGTGGAAATTTTAGTGCTCTATGTTTGTTTTAGGACATATTTTATGGCAGTTGCTGTTAAAATGATGGGAAGATAGAAATCTCAGCATTTGGAAGCACTTCTTTTCATTTTCATTTGAGCTACAATGTTACAATTGGCTTCAGAAGATGAAGGTTTTAAGACATTTATGCTAACTTCCGATGTCAGCTGATTTCCTTTAGCTCTGGTGTAGTAAAATTCAGGTAAACACAATTTTATTCCATGTCTTCCGCTAACAAGGTTGATAGATTAAAACACGCAAGGTCAGTGTTCTTTTCGGTCTGACAAAGCATTAGCTGGGATTACACTATTGCTTGGGACTTTCTTGTTTTTTGAAGATTGTTCTGATTTCTTCAGGTTAAGCTGTCTAATGAGCCTTTGTTACCTGGGCCTGAAGCTGGACATGATATATACTCCTGTCCCTGTGTCCTAGGCTCGTGCTGGTGCTGGGTACTAAAACTCAGGAAAATGACCTCAGAGCCAAACTACTTATAGCCTAATTTCTAGAACTGATTTGTCATTTTCTCAGTATTGTTCTATCTGGAAAGACAAATTAGAATCAGTTAATCCACCAACAAGGATTTTAGGGACATTTAAGTATCTACCATGCTGTAGATCCTGCCAGTCATGAGGAAGCCCAGCATGGTGGAATAATGAGTTCCTGGAAGGAAGTTCTAGTCTGATGATGATGATATGATGTTGGTGGTGACCATGACTATGACCATGTTGATATTGAGGAAGTACCAATCAGGGGCATCTTTCATATATCAGGATCAAGATTCATCTGATTAAACTCACATTCTTTGTCATATGATCCTCTCCCTTGTAACTGCTACAGTGTCGATAGCATGGTAGAAGAGCTGAGGATGCGGCTGAGCGGTAGAGTGCTTATCTAGCATATACAAGGCCCTGGGTTCAATCCCCAACCACCACCCCCTCAAAAAATCACATAGCAAGGTACTCTTAGGTAGCTTACTTTAGTGTCATATGGCTAGGAATTAAGAGGGCCAGGGACACCTGAGCTGTGACAGATATGTAAACTAAGTCCCCTCACTTGTCTAAGCTGCATTCTCCTGGGGATAATACGTCCTAGGAGGTATCATTGGATAGTTGCAAGGATCAAGTAAAAGGCCTATGCAAAGCACTAGGTATGTGGACGATGGTTCATAATGAGCAGTAGTTATTATTATTCCTATGTTGGACTAGCCTTGATCCCTTAGAAGTTTCAGTGACTTGGCCGAGAATTTTAAGAAGAAGTTCAAGTACCAGAATGAAGCCAGAAACTAAGTAGAATAAGGCAAGTAGTGCTCTGTTACCACAGAGTCCTTGGAAAAGGAAACCAGGTAGTTCCTGAGGCGGGGTCCAAGGAAGTGTCTGGAAAGTCATGCCCCTTGTCCCTGTGCATACAGAGCACGACACAAGGTTTTGCAATGAAGTCTCTTTACTAGTACTCCATTTACTAGTTCCTCTAGGACTGTGCTCAAACTGATTTCCTAAGCCTCATCTCCCCAGCCCTGGGGTGGCTACATTAATGCTCTTGGGACAGACTCAGATTCACTGTTCTCTTTGTCAGTCCTGCTGATGCCGGCTGCGGTGGCTTCTCTTCACAGAAGAGAGGCTGATTATGGTCCCAGGGATGCTATCCTCAGTCTTAGCCTCAGGATTTATGAACAGAAGATACCACACAGTTATAGTCTATTGAAGGCTGCACAAAAACATTTAACTGATGAAAACTCTGTCCTCTGTCATTTGCTCAACTGTAATTGTCATTAGCTTAGCTTGTTAAAAGCAGACAGAGAGGCAATAAAATGCTGCTTCATTTTGCAGAGGCAATTATTCTATCAAATCTCACTACTTTCTTTGGTCTTTGTTAGTTTGAGATAAATTTATATCACATAAACAAATCCTGCTCTTTCCAGCAAACAGCTTCTTTATCCCTCCCTTTCCTCTTCTTCCTGCCTGCTCTAAATCTGCACTGGGCATTGGAACAAATCCCTTTATAGAAACATCTCAACTAACTGCTGAAAAGCATCTTGCAGGAAGTGTTTATATATTTGTCAAATAGGGTTTAGAAAATGGAAAATTCATGTTTATGGTAAAGTTTTCAAATGGGAGGAAAGGGTAAATAATGAAAACTAAGTCTCCTTGTCTGGTTTTCCTTACTATTCTTTTTCATAGCAGGTTAGTGGAATGATACAATCCAACATGAACCTAGGTGAAATGGGAAGTTTCATGTTATGAAAACAGAAATGTTTTCTATGTATTTTTTAAATGCTGCCAGTTTACACCTGAGTGATATCTAAATACTGTCAAGGGACAACTTTATAACAATTTAGTTTAAAGGCCTTAATTGCCTTTATTTTCAATTCAAGAATCAGGAAACATTTCATTTCATAAAATACAATAAGTGTTCTAATGAGAAGAGCAGAACAGATTGATTTTATGAACAGAAAAGGGCTTGAAGAAAGCACAAACAAAAACCAAAGTGCATTGGTCATTTCAAAGTCACCTTCCTTATAAGGTGGGCGCATACAGGCAGAACAGTAGAAAAACATCTGATTGGTTAGCATCAGTTTACTTTAGGTTATCTATTTTTTGTGTGCATAAAGATTAAGGCAGAAGAAATTTCACTATTAGGCCAATTGAAACTGGCATGTTTGGGAAATTTGGCTGATATCTTTCTAATCCTGATTTAAGAAGATCACATAAACAGCTTTGTTTCAGCTTGGTGACTTGGCAGTGGAGCATGAGTGACTCCATTTTGACTTTTAGCCTGGTCTGTTGGGGTGGGGTGGGGACCACTGAAAGAGACCGATCCAAAACAATGGCCTCCTATACCGTACTTTGTCTTCAAGGATGCACAGAAATAGAAAAGGAGAGCAGAAAGAGAATAAAGGGAAAGCATTAAAAATGTGTGAAACAGGACACCCAACTCTTTGCCCTGGCTCCTCAGAACACTTTCCCCGTTTCAAAGGTATCATGGATCAGCTTGGGAAAGGACTGATTGGGGAACTTCAGGGTGAAAAAAGTTAGACTCTACCTCCACAGAACTGTTCAGGAAACTGCCTCCAGTGACCTTCAGAAAACTTCTCAAGGACACTCAAAGTCCTCTGCTCTGCTTTGCAAAATAATTTCAAAACTTATTTAGGGGCAAACATAAAGTCTGGAATTTCAAGAAACCTCTTACCTTTCCCTAGCCATCTTGACACTCATTACTTAACAACATGCAACCAAGAAAAAAGGATCTGTTTATAATGCTTATCCTTAGGTATTTCTTCCAAATAGCTATTTTTGTTTTTTGAAAAAGCACTAAAAACAAACAAAAGAATGAAAACTCCAAAAGTCCAAAGAAAGCCTCAATGGTCCTCCCGTGGCCCCAGGCTGCTTGCCATTTCTTCATAAGCCTGACTCCCCTGGGTCAGCTCTGTTAGGGCCAGGGTGAGTACAGACCAGCTGTTTTCTTCACTTTTTTTTCTTTTCCTTTTTGTTGTGCTGGGGTTTGGGATTGAAGCCAGAGCCTCTTTCATGCTAGGCAAGTTCTCTATCACTGAGTTGCATCTCTAGGTTCCTTTTTTATTTTTTCATTCACTTGCTGAACAGTATTTGGATCAGGATGGGTAGCTGACGTTATACTGAGCACCTCTTAATTGTCAAAGATAGTCAGTCCTTCATTTCTTCATCTGAGAATTATATATTCATCTCAGATGCCCATTTTTGGACTGGGTCTTTGAATTTGGGGGGCCTGATTTTTTTCAATTCTTTGTATGTTCTAGATATAAGTCCTTAGTGTGAGGAAGAACTGGCTATAATTTTTTCCCACTCTGTGGGTTGTCTTTTCACTTTGTTGGTGATTTCCTTTGTTGTACAAAAGCTTTTTAATAAGGTGAGATCCCATTTATTGATTCTTTATTGTATTTCTCATGCAGTCTGGGTTTTGTTCATGAAGTGCCTGCCTACCCCTGTGTCTTCAAGATTTCTACCTATTTCTCTTCCAGTAGATTGAGTGTTTCTGTTTTAATATTTAGATCTTTGATCCATTTTGACTTAAGTTTAGTGCATGGTGATAGACATGGGTCTAGTTTTAGTCTTCGGCATGTAGAAAGCCAGTGTTCGTTGTGTTTGTGGTCTTCGTTATCTCTTTCTAATATATCCTTCAGAGCATTCTGTAGTGCTCATTTTGTGGTTATGAATTTCTTCAGTTGTTCTTTGTCATAAAATATCTTATTTCTCCACTGAAATTGAAAGATAGTTTTGTGGGGCACATCAATCTGGGTTGAAGATTATTTGTTTTAGGGCTTGAAATACCTCATTCCAGGCTCTCCTTGATTTGAGGGTTTGTGTTGAGAAGTCTGCTGTGATTCCAATGGGCTTCTCTTTGTAGGTTATTTGTTTCTTTTCTCTTGCTGCTTTTAATATTTTGTTCTTGTGTTGAATTTCTGGAATTTTGATTATTATATGCCTTGGTATAGATTTATTTTGGTCATAGCTATTTGGAAGTCTATATGCTTCATTTATTTGTATGTCAAATTCTTTATCCATGTTTGGGAAGTTTTTTGCCATTATTTCTGTGAAGAGGTTTTTAATGGCATTTGCACTGTCTCCAGGTTTCTCACTGACTCCAGTCAATCTTACATTGTTCTTCTTTGCTTCATCTTCTACCTATTGGATTGATTTTACATGGTCCCTTGCTATTTTTAAGATATCTTTCTTTTCCTGGTTGCTAGTCACATTCCTGTCTTCTAGGTCTGATATTCTATCCTTGCCTTCATTCAGTCTGTTGCGTGTACCTTCAATGCAGTTTTTAATCTCCTAGATTTCTGTTTGGATCTGTTTCACTGATTCTATTTCTTGTTTATGTTGGGCATCCATGGTTTCCATCATTTTCCAAACCTCCTCTATTATTTTATATGTGCCTGTTTTAATTTTTTTCATTTTGATTGTCATTTCTTTTTGTACCTTAGATATTATTTCATCTATAGCCTCTTCCATTTGTTTTTTTCACTTCTGCTGCTGTCATTTCAGAGAGTTCCAGTGGTTGGCTTCTGATTTCCTCTATCTCTTTGTGCTCTGGACTTGTCCTGGGTGGGCTGGGTGTTTGGGGTTGCATTTCGATTCTTCTTCTTGTCATTTTCTATTTTTTATTTAATTTTGTTTTTCATGTCTTGATGCTTGTAGAATTCTTACATTAGATAACTTTATCCCTGGTGTTGAGGCTTTCTAGGTGATGTCTGTTGCTCAGGATGTGTTCTAGATATAGGTGTTTCTTGGTCTTTCTGTCTATCCCAAGAACCTACCTTCCCAGTACATTAAGAATATGGAGTTGCTATCTTTTTAACTCAAGGCCTGTTCCTTTGGTACTGGACTATGGTGATGGTTATAGCCCCTTGCAATCTCAATGTTGTCATACAGGGGAGAAAAAACTGATTATAGTGGGTATGGCATCCTCATTAAAGTAGTACAGTTAGCAATAGCAATAGACTCAAGCACAGCCTGGCTACTGACAAACTGTGATAACTATTAGCCTGATATCTTTAACCACAGGAGCAAGTTCTATTGTTATATAATATAATCCAACTTATACCAGCAACTTGTATGCAACATTTTTCCACTTAGTAGAGTGATATTGCCCTATTGTGGGGTGGTTTTAAGATGGGTAGTGGGTAGGATGGAGAGGTGGATGGGGTTAAATATAGTAGGAGCAAATTTGGTGGGCAAAGAATAATCATCCAAGTTTTGGGCAATTGTAAGATACAAGAGGGATGGATTGAAAGAGAAAGCCTAGGAGTATTGAAGTGAACCAGAAAGGGAAGAGACAGTGTTTACTCGCATGAAAGTCTCATAAAATCAAGTGAGATAGTTGATGAAAGAGATGAAGAGGACTAGTGGAATAATACAAAGGGAAAGTTTACAGATCTAAATCATGAATGAGAGGGAAAAGAAGGTAGAAAAGAAGGAAGAAAAAGAGAGAGGAGGAAAAAAACAAAAAAAACCCAGGAAACAAAAATAATCAAACACACACACACACACACACAAACATTCAGAAAAAAAAAAAAAAAAAAAAAAAAAACAGGGCAAAACAGAACAGTGAAAAAGAGAAAAGGGACAAAACACAAACAAAAAGCAGCAACAACAATAAAATAAAAATAAACAGCAAAACAAAACACACTAACCCAGCGGACTGCCAAGAGGAAAACCCATCAGACAGAGAAAAATGAAAGCAGTGAGCCTCCCCCAGTGTCTCCAGCTCTGTGCTGGGTCCGAGTCTGACCCCAGAACGTGTTCTCCAGCCAAGACTGCAGGTGGACTTGTGCTGGGTTTGGGTCTGATCTTTGTCTCTGGATTTGGGGGATGGGATCAGTTTTCTGTGGTTGGAGTTCTCCCCAGCCATTTAAAAAGGAAAAAAGAAAGAGAGAAGAAGAAAAAAAAACAGGGAAAAGAAAAGATAAGATAAGAAAACAAAAGAAAAGAAAAGAAAAAAAAGGTGGCACTGTCCACCCACTTCTATTCTGCGTGTCTTGTCCCCAAGCACAAGGCTGGTTCACCTAACTTACCACCTTCTGGCTCCTATTGTTACTGTTGCTTCACACTTTTCCATACCACTAGTCCCCTCTGTCCACCGTGTGCATTCTAGCTGGGGTCCTACTGTGTCGCTGGTGTTCCCACTGGTTTCCGGTCCCTGAGTCCCATCAATGGAGGGAGCAGCAGCCCATCTTGGGCTTGCTTCCTACCAGTTGCTGTGGCTGCAGGTCAATGGTGGGGACAAGAGCCTCTCCCAGACCCGCTTCCTCTGT
The DNA here is from genome assembly GCA_028451465.1 of Erethizon dorsatum. Lineage (NCBI taxonomy): Eukaryota > Metazoa > Chordata > Mammalia > Rodentia > Erethizontidae > Erethizon > Erethizon dorsatum. The sequence continues at coordinate 58,458,553 of CM051836.1, read as the reverse complement.
GCTGCATTAATTCGTCACATCAGTCAGGTTTTTTTTTCACCCCACTCTTTGTAACCTACTTCTCTTTTCCTCCCTATTGAATTTCTAAATTTACTTAAAAATTATGTACCTCCCAATTTACAGTGAATGACTTGTCCTGGGAGAATCTTTCTTTCCAGCAATGTGCCATTCTTAGGATGTACATTTCATTTCATGATTGATTCTAAGTTCCTTGAGGCCAGGGCCTGTGTCTTACTTTGCCCAACATTTGTGGTCCCTCAAATGCTGTTAATGATACCTGAAAGAGTAGGTAGATGGATGAGTGGGTGGGCAGATGAGAAAAGTACTGTGAAAACTTGAACCTGACACATGAAATAAGCGTTTCAAAAATTTAGGAAGATGAGGGGAACATGACAGACCTCACAGATAATCGTAAAAGATTAAAGCAGCAGCTGAGAAATAATGTAAGCAGATTTCTTAGAAAGGCAAAGATCATCACAAATCACTCAAAGTTTCCAATACTTTCTTTTTGAAGGTAGAGGACTAAAACTGTAGCGTGCTCTTTCCCAAAGTTTTCAGTTGGGAAAATTGTTCTACTTTCCAAACATGTTTGTAATATATGAATTCTCCATCTGTTGCCTTTGCTATTTATTGAGAAGGATTTTGCTCAGGGTCATTAGAAAAGTAATTCTCTCTTGATTTTTCAAGAAAATCCCAGATGTGACCTCCACGTTGATAACAGAGAATCTAGTTTCCTAGCAAGAGCTGAATTGGATTTTAGTTGCATTTTTAAAGTAAAGTTGTTACCCTTTTTTCCTTTTTCAAGGACAAATTCAAATATCTTCTTTCTTCCTCCCTGTGACAGTTACTGTGATGGGAAACTCCACTGGAATAGCAAATTTTGAGGTGGTAAAAAAATCCAATTGACAAATATTTTTTAAGAATCCAGTTGTGAGGTGAAAGTATTCAGTTCAACTCAGGAACCTTCTACCTGGGGACACAGTGTCAATCCCCTACTTTTCCACTCAAGGGTATGCAGGAGAGGGGCTGAGTGATTATGCAAATCAGATGCTATCAATTAAATCACTCTGTTAAATGACCAGTCCTTTAGTGCAATTTAATCCCTTGAACCCTGACCTTATTTAAACCATAGACAGCATGATCCAACAGTACAAACTGTCAATCATGTAGCATAGCACATCTATTAATGTCACCTGGATGACACTTGGCTCTGAAGTAACTACAATAAATTTCAATTTGTTAGCACAAATGATGGGTCTTATGTATTAAAATAATTTGGAATTGAAAGAAGGAAATTACTATGAAATATATGTTGTCACACAAATTTGCATTTTGCCCAAACACTGGCCTCCATGTAGGACTCGAGGACAGTATTAATAGGTTCTCTTTGAGTACAACTTGTGAAGCAAAACTATGGCCCAGGAGATGAAGTTCTGATATAACTTCAAAAGTAAATATAGGGCCGGTGAGATGGCTCAGCGGCTTAAGCGCCTGCCCGGCAAGCGCGAGGGCCCGAGTTCGACTCCCGGATCCCACATACGAAAAAGGGGCCGGTGATATCGCTCAGCGGCACGGGCGCCTGCTGGCGTGCGAGGTCCTGAGGTCGACCCCCCGGTACCCACAAAAAAAAAAAAAAAAAAAGTAAATATAACATGACCACCACAGAAAAAAGAATGTGATGGTATTTAAACTTCTCTTCTTCTGCAATTCTCGGTACAGTTCAAAGAAAGTGGCTATAATCTCAGCATTTGGGAGGCCGAGGCAGGGGGATCGCCAACCTGGGTTACACTGTGAGTTCAAGGCCTGCCTGAACTACAAAGCAAAACCCTGTCTTAAGAAACAAACTAACAAAAATGAAAGAAGAGAAAGAAAAGAGAGGAGAGGGGAGGGGAGGAGAGGAGAGGAGAGGAGAGGAGAGGAGAGGAGAGGAGAGGAGAGGAGAGGAGAGGAAAAACTGGAAAGAATTTGAGCAAGTGGAAATAGTCATGTTGGGCTGGTGGGACCATGGATGGGTCCCCTCCCCTGCGCAACTTTATGAATTGCTGTAATAAAACTAAAATGGCTCAGTTGTGCTCTCAGTCTAGGGTTTGACTGATCAGGTTGGGAGTGCTCCAGCCACTGCTTTCCCCCTGGGATAGTCTACTATTTGCAGAAGCTGTTTTGAGTTTTTATTAAGACCTGGAGGAAAAGAAGAAGGGGTGTGTGTGTGTGTGTGCGCGTGTGTCTGTTTTGTGTGAAGATGTTCAGTTATTTTTTTTTTAAGCTGCCTTTTTGCTGCATGAAAAAAATATTTTCTTTGTACACATTCTTTCTCCCGTTGGCCCACTTCCTAGGACAACTTGCTGGAAAAAGTTTCAAGTCAATAAAAGATCTTCATGTTACAAGTAAATATGATTTCCTGTTCTAGCTCATCATTTCTACATTCATAAAAGCAATGTCCTATTCTGAAGAAATGGATGATTACTGCGTCGTTCAGCAAGACTTCTAATGCCTGTTAGCAGGTTAAGGTAATGCTTGAGTGCCTTGTAAAAAGCAATAAAAATATAGCACTTTGTATAAGTAGTCTTACACAGATAGTCATTCTAGGATAATGAATTATGGGTTTGAATTTAAAAATAAAATCGGGGGATCAGAGGAAATATTTTGAACATTGGGTGAAGTAGAAGAGTATGTGTTCAAGTTCTGACTTTTCTACTCTGGGTCTTTCAGCAGGTCTTATCTGAAGTCCCCCCTCTGTGCAACGGCTACAATGTCCTCAGTCTGTCTGCCCAGCTGATCGATGTGAAAATGCCCTACAAAGACTGGCTCTTGCGGATAGCTTGTGCAGGTCACTGTGAGTCTCTGCAGATCACAAAGAACTTCGGCTCTTTTCCTCAACAGCAGGTCCTGCTCACCAAGCCAAGCTCCTGTTGGATGCAGCTCACTCCAGCACTTTTCCTAGCTGGGAAAACAAAATGTTACATCCTCTCTAGTTCTAGCTTTCACAGATGTGAACCTATAGGCCATTAAAGACCCTTCAAGCTGCCCAGAAACGTCTTCTCAGTGATACATGGTGCTTGTTGAAACCGGAGAAACCATCCAAAGCCTTCTTGCACTCTAAGTCTTTATAACAAGAACTCATCACTGGCACCACGCTGGACCACTCTCATGCGATCGTATCTCATCCACCAGAGCATCCCTGGAGGACCTTTAGTTTACTGTCCACAAGACAGAAAGCCTGCATGAATCATTCTAAATCTTTAATGCATTTGGCAGGATTTCGAAGCAAGTCATGGCAAAGGTCAGAAATAGCAGAAAATGAACCTGGGCTGACTTATGGAATGTGTGAACTTGCAGTCGCCTTGCTATCAAGCTTCTTTATGGTCCGTCTTTTTTAATTCACCATTTTTCCCTGAAGCATTACGATATGATTTTGCAGCAGTTGTTCACAATAAAAGGTAAGCATTTCAGGGTATGGCTTCTTTCCTTCAAGAACATGGGAATAGATGGAGGAAAAATTGTTGTGGCCTCTGAAATATTAGGTGAGAAGATGGAAGCAGGCTTTTCAAGATGGAAAGTGTGGGTGTTGGATGAGGGGAAATGAACATGGTGCAGACTGGATTAGACACCTTCAGGAAGGGTTGTAAACAGACACAAAAGAACTGTTTAATTTTTTTTGTTTTGTTTTGGTTTTTTTGAGACAGGGTCTCGCTATGTAGGTCAGGCTGGCCGTGAACTTATGGCAATCCTTCTGCCTCAGCCTCCCTAGTGCTGGGATTACAGGCACATGCCACCACACTTGGCAAACTGTTTAATTTTAAAAACTGAAATGAGAAGAAACAGGAAAGAAAGCAATACAATTCAATGAACATTTGGTTGAGGACTTGGACTGAGTTTTCCTGCGTTTGGGCTAGCATTATCTCCATGATAGGGTTTGTTAGGTTGGGAGAGAGGTTCTAACATTCCGTATTATCTCCATTAAATATGAGCAAGAGAGATCAATTTTCTGACTATGTGAAGTACATATTAATCATACAATCACCCAGGTTGGCTGTAATCATAAAATGTGAGAAGAGAATAAGAGAAAATCTCTGGGAGCTAAAGAATACGTATCTGTTTTGCCACTGTTCTAGCTGGAATCAGTAAAAGGTTTTCTTGAGATAGAGACTTTTGCACTGAGGTCTGTGGGATTGTCTGAGTTCAGGAGAATGAGAAACCTCTCTGTGGGCTGTCGAAAAAGCCAGAGTCCCAAGGAGGTGGCCTCAGAGAAGCCATTCTGTAATTAAAACAGTTAGTTACAGATTTCACTTGTCAGTGGATTCCAGGGGACAGGGAGGAGGAAGGGCCCAGCATGGCATGGGCGGGTGACTGAAAGCGTCTGCCACACCCTTCCATTGCCCCTTAGTGAGGATTTAAGTCACCCAGTCTTGGATTTGCTGCACTGTTTCCAGATTGCATTTGGGATTTCTCAGCTCTTGACCCTACCCTGAGTGGCCTTTCATCAGAAAAGAATGGAAAATTCTTGAAAGTAGCTGTTATGGCTTATATCTAGATATCTCCCCCAAAGTCTCATGTGCTTATAGGTGGGGCTTTTGGGAGTAACTGACTGGATCATGGGTGTGTGATAGTGGATTAGTCCACTGATTGGCTTAGCATAGTTCTAGGTGTGAATTATAGATTTACTGAAGAGGGAAGACTCACCCTAGCTGTGAATGGTACCAACCAATAGGCTTGTAGCCTGGATGGAATAAAAAGGGAAAGAAGAAGGAAGGCTGCTGCTTCCTGCCTGCCCTGCCATGAACTGTTTCTCCTCTGTTATGTCCTTCTGCCATGCTGCCCTGACTTGGAGCCAGCTGACTATGGACTGAAATCTCTACATACTGTTAACTGAAATAAACCTTTGCTCCTATAACTTGTGGGTGTTGAGTATTTTGTCCCAACAATGACAAAGTAACTATGACAGCTGTGGCTGCCTGGAGAAGCCTTAATGCTGAAATCATTGGCAATTTTAGAAATGGAAAGAAAATACCCAAAAAGGTATTTTGTAGTTGAGGCTAAGAATCAAGGGTTTGAAATCAGAGTGACCACTGCCTCCTGCTGCCAGAAGAGAGAGCAGGTGACACTCATCACTTTGGAAATGAAAAGCTTGCAACTTGGAAGATGAATTTCAAATTATCCCTACTCACTCAAATGGAAGGTCTGGCAATCTGGAAGTTTCTGCTTTATTTTACCTTTCAAACAAGGATAAAGTCTTGCTCTGTCCAAAATTAATAGCTTCTAGGCACATATGGCTTTTGAGCACTTTAAATGGGCCACGTCCAATTGTGATGTGCTCTAGGTGTGAAACACTTACTGAATCTCAAGGGCTAAATATGAAAAGAAATGAATGTAAAAGATCTTATTAATAATTTTTGGGGGCACCGGGAATTGAACTCAGGACCTCACGCTTGCCAGGCAGGTTCTGTGCTACTGAGCTATATCCTCAGCCCTCATAATTTTAAAAAATTAATACCTGGTGAAATGATGGTATCCTGGCTACACTGGGCTACAGTGTGGTGCTCACTAAAGTTAATTACTCTTTCTTTTTTATATTCTTAGATGGGTTTGCTAGAAAGTTTAAAATGACACCGTCACATTTGTGCCTCCCAATCTATTTCTACTGGGCAACCTTGGCCCTGGTCTAGGTGACAGAATGTCACCTTCTCCACGTCATCTGTTCTCTTGCAGATAGCGATCGTACCTACCTCAGCAACATGACAATGGTACCAGGATGGAAGGGAGGTACCGTATACTTCGGTTTTCACTTCTGTAAGCTGTGTCCTCTGCAATTCAGCAATGTAAGAGTAAAAAGGACATTTTGTGGCTTGTACGGAACTTAGGCTTCCATAGTGGTTTTCTTGAAGTTCCTGTTGACAGAGGGATTTGCTGCTCTTCTCCCTGCTCCCTTGAGCTCCTTCTCGGCCTGGCTTCCTGGGCTCTTGTGCATTGAGAATTGCTCCTGCCAGCTCTGCCTTTCACAGATGGAGCTACCGGAGGGACCTGCAACGTTCTCAGGGCACCAAGGAAAAAGGCGGCAACGGGCCAGGATTTTTTTTCCTTCCAAATACAGTATTTACAAAGGCAGCTGCGAAGTGCCACACACTTGCCACCTCTGTTCTCCTTGAAATGGGAAGAGGCCTCTCCCAGGAGAATCTGCATTTTTAGTTGGATTTCTTCAAAGCCCTCAAAGCCCACAGTAGGAAGAAAAACAAAAAAGCCACTAATGAGGTAATTTCAAACCTGATGGCAGACACTAAGGACAATTTTATGCCTGCTCCCTCTCTTAGCCAGTCAGCCCTTGGAAAGATCTAGAGTTTATCTTAAAAGTAGCTAATGTGGAGGGATTCAGAGCAGACTTCTAAAGATACAGAGGGAGAAATGAATGAGATTATTAGAGCAATTTTCATTTATTAACCCTTTTGGGCCCTGCCCTAAGTATTAGCTTACTTTACCTTCTTAACATCTCTATGGGGTGAGGACAATTGTCATTTCCATTTTGTGGCAGGGTAAACTGAGGCAAGGGTCTGTTCTATCAGCTGCTTAAAGTCCTGAGCTAAGACATAGCAAAGGCCACACCCAGCCTGACTCCAGAGCAGTGTGCGGAACTTCTCTACACCACCGCACTCCTCTCCCCTACAGGGGAAGGGTGGCAGGAGAAACGAGCCCCCTGGCCTCTCCCGTGTGTCCACACCAGCAGATTCAACCTTCCTGCACGACTTCTAGAAGCAGACACATTTACAAGCCTGCAGACATTTTTTTTTTTTTTTTAATGTGGATACCGGGAGTCAAACTCAGGACTTCGTGCTTGCCAGGCAGGCGCTTATGCCACTGAGCTATCTCACCGGCCCAAGCCTGCAGACATTTTTGTAGCCTCTGAAATATTCGTGACCCCTCCTATACTTACGCAAGGGCTCAATGTACTTGCCTTTCCTCAGTGCTGACGAATGGCGTATCTCCATAGCAAATCACTTTCTAAATGTAATGTGCTAAATTCCCACATTGTGGCCCTCTAAAATATAAGATTCTTTCTTCCTCTCTTTTTCTTTTGTTCTTTCTTTTTTTTTTTTTTTTTTTTTTTTTTTTGGTGGTACTAGGGATTGAATCAAGGACCTCATGCATATTAGGCAAGTACTGTTCTACCACTAAGCTACATCCCAGCCATTTTTAACTTTTATTTGGAGACAGGCTGTCTCTAAATTGATCAGGCTGATCTTGAACTTGTCATGCACCTGCCTCAGCCTCCCGAGTAGCTGAGATTAAGGGTGTGTGCCATAACACCTGATGAACATGTTTCTTGAAGGAGGGGGATTTCTTACTTGTCTTTGAGTTCTGAGTTCCCCTGACAGTGTCTAGCATGTACTTGGAGTTCATGTACTACAAATTAGCCATTTCTTCTAAATCACACTTCGTAGATTGAATTCAAAACTCAAGGTGGAAAAGTTAATATTATTCCCTTTCCAAAAAATGAAGGGAACAGTTACTCACTCAAAGTAATATTATTTATTATCTCATACAATCTTTTAATTCTTTTCACCCGAAACTTTAATTACCAATGGGCAAATGCTTCTCTAATTATTTGGACATAATTCTCATGTCACAGTCAAATAATTGGACTTGTGAATTTTAACAAGAATAACTACAAGCAGTAAACAAACTAAATAAAGCAAACATTCCTATTTAATAGGCCTTCTTGGATTAAAGAGAAATATTTTTGGTAACTGATAATTTCAGAGAAACTATTATATTCTATTCATCACATTTTTTCCTCCTCAAAAAAGTACAAAACAAATGTTCATGTTTTATGAGTCCAAATTGCAGCATGTATAAATAATTGGTTTTCAATGATGCATGCAAATAATATCAGAATTTGTTTTAAATGTGGAAGCAATTGTGGATATAATTACAGAGTGTTCAGTTCAGCACCCTCTTGCTCATTAATATATATGGACCCTCTAATGGATGTTCATCATTCCTTGGGAATCAAATCTGGCAGGTCAGATCCAAAAAAAATCATTTCCTCTGGTTGTCAGATAGATAATAGTCTCAAAAGAAAATCAATAGTCACACGAATCAATTGTAACATTGAGAACAGCAGAGTCCATTCAAAACTCACACTCCGATTTGATTAAGAGTGAGAAAGAAATGTTAAATATAGGGATATAAAATCTGCCATCTAAAGCTCACCTCCTCCCTTTTGACTCTCTCTTTTGTATGTTGGTAGGTGGCAGGAAAAAGGGTCATACTGGCTCTCGTTTTAGTGGTCAGGGATGGGTGAGAAGAGGGACTTGCTATATTTATGTACACTAACTCGTGATGTTTGGGTGAACCTACTCATAACCATTTTTGGCATCATGACAAAATTCATAGTGATTTCTGTTTTGCAAATTTTGCAAACTTTGGCTTACTCACATTTGTAATTCTAAACTGCAATTAAAATTTTGTGGCTTTGTGCCAGTAGTAGAGCATTCCTTTTTGGGTGATCTGCAATGAACAGCTCCTTATCAACTCTGTGAAGCTGGCTAGAGGACTCCCAGAGGAAGTGTTGGAACTGAAGGTGCATGGGCTCAAAGGCACTGGGAGGCCCTCTACCATCGTCCACTGCTGTGACCATCTCTGTCCCCACTCCTAAATTCATTCGATACATAATCCGATCTTGGAGTTTGAAGAGGAAGGGCAGGGAGGAGATGCTGTTGTAGAGAGATGCTGTGCAAATGCACCAAGGCCAGTCAGAGGTGGTATTTAGGAAGTGCTGAAAGTAGCTGGAAATGCTGGAGCACTGCTCGGGTGTGAAGATGAGGCTCCAGCAGCCATCTAGGATGAGACCCCCGGAGTTGGGCCTGATCCGCACAGTCATAAGCAAATCAATGGCAGCATTTAGGACAGCAAGGCCCAATCAGCACTTAAGCCCTAATCTGATTAGTACTCAGAAATGTTAATTGTAGGTATATAAAATAGATTATGTTGGGCCGGTGAGATGGCTCAGTGGCGTAAGCGCCTGCCTGGCAAGCGTGAGGGCCCGAGTTGGACTCCCGGAACCCACATACGAAAAAAGGGCCGGTGATATCGCTCAGCGGCATGGGCACCTGCTGGCGTGCGAGGTCCTGAGGTCGAGCCCCGGTACCCACCAAGAAAAAAAAAAAAATAGATTATGCAAAGCTTACCTCATTGCATCTGTTTCTCTCCCTTTCTATTTTAGTAGGTTGAGCAGGCAAAAGGGGCATACCAACTTTGAGTTACATTTTATTTCGAAAGGCTACATTAAATTTTTTTGAGATGAGAGCAATGTAATTAAACTTTAATGTTAGAAAAGACCAAAACTCATCCTAAAGATGCGCTATTGGAGAGAGGGAGTAGGGATTGTTCTGAGAGACACACGATTACAGATCTTTAAAATGTAGAGTTAAAAGTATTTGGGGGCTGGAGGTGGGAATGAGTTTAGGGCCTAGGGTGACAGGCAAGTTTCTGGGTCAGGTAACTTGAAATACAATGGTGCTATTGATCAAAATAGGTTTCATTATGTATTATTTTTCATTGGGGACAAATTTGGTAGGGGAGTGGAATTTTTCTAAGAAAAAGAACAAGATAATGTAGTTTATATAAATTTTCCTGTGGCATGCAGCTCTCTAATATGCACCACCGAAATAGGAAAAACAGGTTCAAAACCAGCCAACTGGTGTCCAGGCTCAACTCCAGAAAGTCTAATTTAATTGGAGAGGGTGGGGCCAGACATTAAGATGTTTTCATCATTTTTTTATTGCAGTAAAAAAATACACGTAATGAAATCTACACTCCTAAATTGTCAACTTTACAGCACAGTATTTTAGCTATACGCACACTGCTATACTTGTCTGTTATGTAGCTTGGTAGAACTTTTTTCTATCCTGTATGATTGGAACTCTGTCCCCCCAAACAGCAGCTCACTGTTTCTCCCTCCGCGACAACCGTCGTTCAATTTTCCGCTTCTGTGAGTCCTTTGCGTGCCTCATACACGTGGAATCATGCAGCATTTGTCCTGTGCCTGGCTTATTTTACTCAGCAGTATGTCTTCCGGATACATCCGTGCTGCAGCGCGTGTCAGGACTTCTTTCTTCCCGAAGGCTGAATAACAGTCCATTCTGCGCAGATACCACATTTTCTTTATTATTAGAACATGTTTGGATACATAATAATTACCGTCCTCTTGGGGAACTGGTGCATGTACATAGTATCTTGATTGCTTTTTCTCCCACTCTCCCTCCCACCTCCTCTCTCCCTCCTTCCTCAGATACCCTGCCCATCTCCACAGGGTCTACCTCGGTGTTTCCCACCATCTTTTTTATTTCGCTCTTTTTTTTTTGGTGGGTACCAGGGATCGAACTCAGGACCTCGGGCTTGCCAGGCAGGCGCTTATGTGCTGAGTTATCTCACCGGCCTCCTATTTTGCTCTTTAAATTATTTATAATTTTTCTAATACTATAGAAACTACATGATATTTAACCTTCTGTGCCTGGTTTATTTTTCTCAGCATTATAGACTCAAGATCCATCCATTTTCTTACAAATGACTTAAATGTATCCTTCTCTATGGCTGAATAGTACTCCATTATGTATATATACCACACTTTCTTTATCCATTCATTCACTGACGGCATTTAGGTTGTTTTTACCTATTAGGTAGTGTGAATAATTCAATAATGAACATGGGAATATTTTTTTTTTCTTTTGGGATACCAGGAATTGAACTCTCGACCTTGCGCTTACTGCAGGCTCTGTGCTGCTGAGCTATATGCCCCGCCCCAAACATGGGAATTTAAATAACGATCCTGATTTCAGTATTGTGGGGTAAATACCCAGAAGCAGGATTGCTGTATCACATGGTGGCTTCTTTTCACTGTTTTTGAGGAATCCCACATTGTTTTCCATAGTTGCGGCTCCATTTTTATTTCCCACTGATAGTGAGCAGGGGCTCCACTTCTCTCCGTTCTCACCAACGCTTGTTATTTTCTATTTTGTTTTGACTGTGACCACCTCTCTGGTCATTATCAGTGATCTCTAATTGTGCTTTTATTTGCATTCCCTTGTGATTAGTGGTGCCGGACATCTTTTCATATACCTGTTGCCTCCTTGTATGTATTCTTTGGAGAAATGTCTACTCAAGTCCTTCGTCTGTTTTTTAATTAGGTTGTTTTTTGCCATTACATTGTATTTAGATATTGACCCCTTATCACATGAGATTTGCAAACATTTGCTTCCACTCCATAGACAGCCTTCACACTCTATAGTCTTCTTTGCTGCGAAGCTTTTAGTTTCATGCAAGTTTAGTTTCAAGCGAACTCCTCTTGTCTTTTTTTGCTATTGTTGTCTGTGCTTTTGGTGTCCTACCCAAGGAATCACAGGCATTGGGTGTATTTATAAGACTCTCCCCAGTGACCCTAATGTGCAGGCAGGACCAAGAACCGTAATTATACATTGCTGTGACATAAAGCCAGAGGTTCCATCTGGATATGAAAATTTTCTTGGTCAAATAGATCAGTAATAAATTATATTTATTAAGAGTCAATTTGGCAGGCTGGGGATATAGCACAGCACCTGTCTGGCAAGCTCAAGGTCCTGAGTTCTATTCCCAGTACCAAAAAAAAAAACCAAAAAAAAAAAAAAAAAAAAAAAACCCAAAAAAAGAGTCAATTTGGCATAGTGACCCCTAGGGAGAGGGATCTGTTGGGATTTCTAGGTAGGATAGGAATGAAGTAAGCAGAGACTATTAAATACTGTTATAAAAACATTTCTGAACCCTGCAAATTTTGTTTCATAATTTAAACTAGAAAAAGTAAAATTCACCAAAATCTTGAGTCCTGAGATAAGCATTCCAAAGTAAAGACCTGCCTGGTTGGGTGTGTGTGTGTTTGTGTGTGCAATCGTTAAATATCAAGAGATGGTTTCTATGATTTAATTTTGTTAAATGGGTTTGAAAGTTTAGGAAACCACGTGTAGAAAGTTAGTTTCTAATTTGGTGGGATACTGTATTCCTTCATTCATGAAATATTTATGAGTGTCTTCTAAGTGTCAGCGCCTTTGCTAAGCCCTCAAGCTATATTATTTCCAAGCTACTAGGCCTGTGAAGTAGGCATTATTCTATAGAAGAAAAAGTGGCAAAGTAAGGTACACTGAAGGAGCAGGTGGGATGTCAGTCTGTGACAGCTGGGAACTTTGTCCTGTCTCCCACTATGTGCCCAGTCCCAGGACAGTATCTGACCCATCTTAAGCACCCAGAATGCATTTGGGCAGGGGTCGAGCTGGAGATTGGGTGCAGTTCTGTCCGCCATGTCTGGAACTGCTGTTTCCCTCGTAGCTAGAGACTCTCAGATCATCTTCTTCTTCTTGTCAGCCCAGTGCTAGGCTGTGTCTTCATTCTATGAGACAGCAAGGGCTGTCTCTGACTGGGTCCTGAGTACGCTTGTGTGGGAGGTTGGGTGGAGGACTTAATCATCCAGGAAACATCCATTCACACACCAGCCTCTGGTTGATCTGGAAGAGTAGATGGGGACGATCACTACAGGACCCACAGGCCAGGAAACGTAACATAAGCTAAACCCAACAGCAATATTAACAAAGGATTATGTCACAGAAGTGAAAGAGCAGCAATCATAAAAGTGTTCAAATGAACATATGCAGTATGCCCTATACCAAGCTGTTCCATTATCTTTTATCTTAAATTATTTTCACTTGTATTTTAACAATCCACCCATTATTTGATGACACTGTTTCCAAAATATGCCTAATAAAACAAAAAACAATATTGACTTGTTTCTACAGCTCAAATATGAAGACTTCCAGGGGGAAAAAAAAGAAGAAACAGATCCATTACTAGTTTCCATAATTTTTATTTTATCATTTTACAGTATTCAGATGAGGATTTGGGAACTCTTCAGGTCTTAATGAAGCCACAGTGAGCACTTAATGCCGCTTCCATTTCCCACACACAAACTTTCTAATTATAAAAGGACCTTTTCAGACTTATTCAGGGCATATAATCTTATTTGCAGCTCCTAATTGGAGGACTGTGTTTGTTGAAAAGAACAGAAGTGTTCAGTCATTTAGAATAAAGCTGGCTCATCAACCCCTGTGGGAAGAAAAGAACTATTTATTTTATCCGTTAATCCCAAATACAAACACAATAAAGCTGTCTTTTCTAATAGTGACCTATTTCATGTTAAAATGGGATAAAGCTAGCTTTGCTCAATAGGACTATTGTGGTTAGGAAAAAAAAGTCAATCTTATTAGGATTCCCATTGAATGCCTTCCAATAACTTATCTTTTAAAGCAGTGAACCCAGACCTCGGTTGAATTCTTTCTGTTGTGTGACATAAAATGCAAATCTGGAAGGGAAATAACCTCAATTAGTGAGCCCCATCTAGTGGCAGGGAGGTAAACTGCTGGTCAAACACCTGGTCCATAATTACCCCCTATCTTTTATCTAATTTTAAAAATTCTTCTATTTGTGCCCAAAACCCTATGTTCTAGTTTTTTTCCTATGCTTTTATTTATAACATAGCTTCTTATACCATGCAAATTTCCTTCTGATAACTTAAATTTTAGACTTTAAAAAACAAAACCAAAAAATATTGCTTAAAATTAGCCAGATTTCCTCATTTATAGTTGAATTTTAAAATATGTGTAGTTGATCAGGTGTAGTGGCACATCCCTGTAATCCCAGCATTTTGGGATCACAACTGGGCAACTTAGTGACTTAGTAAGACCCTATCTCAAAATAAAAATAGAAAGGGCCAGGATGTAGTTCAGTGTAAAGGCCCTGAGTTCAACCCCCAGTACCACAATAAATAAATAAATAAATAAATAAATAAATAAATAAATAAATAAGATGTGAATAGTCATATCCCATAAGTGGCATGACATAGGACTTGTAAATTAAACTATATTTGATGTAAATAACATTATTTAAGCATAGATTTTGTTTTGCCAAAGACTCCAAAGTTTCCTTTCTTCTTTCCTTCCTTCCCTTTTTTCTCTTTCTTTCTTCTTTCTTTCTTTCTTTCTTTCTTTCTTTCTTTCTTTCTTTCTTTCTTTCTTTCTTTCTCCTTCCTCCTTCCTTCCTTCCTTCCTTCCTTCCTTCCTTCCTTCCTTCCTTCCTTCCTGTGTGTGTAGTATTGGGAATTGAACATAGGGTCTTCACACAGAGGTACATCCCTATTCCTTTCTTACTTTTAATTTTTTTTTAAAATTTCAGACAGGGTTTCACTAAGTTGTTAAATTGTCCAGGCTGGGCCCAAACTTGTGATCCTTCTGCCTCAGCCTCTGGAATAGCTGGGATTACAACTGTGCACCACAGTACCAGCTCAAAGATTTTTATTCATAAGGGCTTTGTAGGAACAAGACTGGACCTTAGAAAAATCCAATGATGTGTGTAAGGGCATGAAAGATCTCTTAGCCTGTTTTCTTGGGCAATGTCTACATTTGTTGATTGTGCTGGTCAGAGGCAGGTTTCCTTTAGCTGACTACATTAGAAGTTCAGTGTGGCACATCTGCTTTCCACATTCCTGCATTTCTTCATTTCTTGACTTTTACTCTCACAATAATGAACATGTCAAAAACAGAATAAGGCAACAGCAGGAATCAACTCCAGTCATACATGGGAAATGTTTTTGCTAATGAGTCTGCCTTATAAATGCAAACTTTCTTTGTTTTCACACAAAACAAATTGCTAATAGCCATGCATCATTTTAAAATGAAGTAGAACATATTCTTCAATCTATCTACACTCAAAGCACTTTCAAAATATCTTTCCACCAACCTATGCACCCAAATCCCAAAAACACACACACAGACTTTTAGAGGTATCTGGGTTATGGAGGAAAGAATGAAGACTTGAATTCAAGTCCTAACATTGCCCTTTGCCAGGTGCATGGCTTTGAGAAGTCAGACTCCTACCAAGTGCCCTGAGCTCAGGCTAAGGAGTAGACAATCCCTATTTGTCTGCCTCTTCTCTACTGCATGACTTCTACCATCAAGGTATTTACTTCATGGGGTTCTTATGAGGATTGATTGAGTAAAGAACAGTATGTGAAGTACTGGCTCAGGGCTCTACCATACGACAGTGTTCAGTAACCATTATTATCACTAGGAAATGAAGGGACTGGCACCACTTCTTAAGATTGTAGGGGATGCTGACAAGGTGACGTGTGGGAAAATGTTGGTTGCCTCTAATGCACTTTACGAATGTTATGAATTGGAACAATCATAGTAAGAGCTTCAAAGAAGGCCTGAAAGAAGTAAAGAAGGTCTTTGAAATTAGAAAACATGGGGCTTTCACAGGTCAGCACAACCCTATGGGTTGAGCAGAATTTTTGTATGTCTAATGATTCGTATTGTCCCATTACAGTTGATTTCAGATTGTAAATTCCTGAAAGGAATGACAGAGTGAGAAGGGAGATTCTATAATTTATCTATCTCATTTTGTTGAGGAAAAAACCTAACGCCCTTTGCTTCTTTAGAGCTCTTTGCACACTTGAGATTATTTGAGAATTTTAAATTATTTGTTTAATGCCTGCCTTACTTCTGGACTGTAAGTACCCTGTAGCCAGAGGCCATGTCTCTTTGGTCCACACTGTAGCCACAGATGTCACCGGAAGTACCTAGAATGTCTAGCACATTGTCTACACATGATAATTGCTGATGAGCTAATCAATGCCATATAATAGCAAAGTGGATGAGAATATGAACTCTTCAGGGAAGAAAGGCTGGATACATATTGTTCCTCTCTGGGTTACTTACTGTGTGACTTTAGGCAAGTTACTTAGCCTCTCTGAGCCTCAGTTTCCTTATCTGTAATACTAGACTAGTAATGGCAGAACTTAGGATTGCAGCAGAGATTGATGAGCTAATTCAGGGAAAGTGCCCAGAGCAATGCAATTCTATAAATGTACCTAAATAATCCAAATTCCAAAGCCAATTATAGAGTGTTCTAAAACTAAACCCTACTTAGGTTTTGCTCTTTTTCTTCTTTCTTTTTTTTTTATGTGGGTGCCGGAGTTGAACTCAGGACCTCGCGCTTGCCAGGCAGGTGCTTATGTCGCTGAGCTATCTCACCAGCCCTTTTTCTTCTTTCACATTGTCCAGCCTTTCTACCCAGACCACTTTCCCAAACCATTACATCTAGTCAGATAAAAATGACAACACAAAATCAAATACTGGGTGATTCAATTGGAGGTACTACAATCCTTCAAAGTCTAGCAGCAAGTCTCAGGAACTCACTGAAATTATCAGGGGCTTATTACTGTTAATAACCTCCCAATGTCTAAAGCAAAGAGTTGAATATAGTATTTCACAGTGTGCTGCAACAGCTGGCCCTTAAGGAGTTGACTATCAGATGCAGGCTCCCTGGATTATAAAAATGGCATATTTAAAAATAGCTCTGCAGCTCACTCTAGATGACTTTTAACAGTTGAACTAACTGTTAGCCTCTTGGAAGATTAGATGTCAGGATAATTAGCTCCCTACCACACGGACTATCTATTTTTTCAAATCTCATTCTCCTTTCTTTCCTATGTCTCTTAGTTGACACAATTCATTATTACTTCATGCCCGAGTTCTTCAATTTATTTTCAGCACACTCCTCAACCATCTGCTGTTCATGACTTATCACACCTAACACTCGATTCATACGATTAACTTTGATGTTTTATTTCATAATCCCGTTTGTATCCATAGATCAGAGAAAACAAAGAGTAAGTTAGACAGGTAAAGCAGATACTGGAGTATTATCTGTAATAACCCATATTCCCGTCTCTCCTGGGCCTTGACAATCCCATGTGCCATAGAGGCAGTGAAAGGCACACTTCTCCATTTCGTTTCCTGACCTCAGGTCTGTGAATTTCTCCTTCCATTGTCTAACCGTAGGGTCTGGGAGCTTTCCATTTCACTATTCTATGTGAATAGAATATTCAATATTTTCTATCATAAATGGACCCAATGAAAAACTAGACTAGAGAAGAGTAAGATAGGGTGGGAAATTAACCAGAGGAACCGTACAGTTATAAAAATTTCTGCCTGGTAAAACTTTGAAAAGTTATCTTTCCACCACCCTGCACTTTGGCCTGACCCCACACCAATCCAACAGGTAATTATGGCTCTGATTTCAAAAGAATCCACAGAATAGCATATATCTGCCATTTAAGAAAACTCTTTATAACCCAACATGGTATTATATGCCTATAATCCCAAAACTCTGGGAGGCTGAAGTGGGAGGATCACAAATTCAAGCTCAGCCTGGGTGAATTGGAGAGATCCTATCTCAAAATTTAAGAAAAAAAAAAAAGTTTAAGGGGTAGGGGTATGCCCAGGGCACAAGTTCAATCCCCAGTACTGAAAAAAGAAAAATAAAAAGAAAACTCTTCATTTATGTAGCTCCATACCTTTTCTTTGCTTTCAGCTGTTGGGAAAAGGAGTTGGTTGGCTTCATGTCACCTAGAAATACAGATATCCAAGAAGCAGGAGGGTGAGATGACTTCCCCTCCCAGCCTTCTTCTTTTCCTGTGACTTGTAGAGTTTTCTCTCCAGCTTCACTGGGTATTGCTACAATTTGATTAATTGTGGAAATTCCAGGATTTCCTGAAAGTAGTCTTGAACTATTTCAAACCAGTGTTTGAAGTAGAAGAAACGAGGATGAGGAGTGTCTTCCTTCCTGTGTCTTTCCTTTGCCAGCATCATTGTGTCATTCCTCAGAGGCTGACTACTTCCTCCCCTATTCTACCTTCACAACACAGAAAATGTGGAGCAAAACTGAAGACCTAACTGCCCTTGGCTACTTGCTGGGCTCCATCCCAAACCCAGCTCCTTTAAAAAATGCTAAGGAGGGGCCTGGGGTCCTGAGAGCCAGGAGTTGTCTAAGGCTTACTCACATCCAGGAATTATTACCTGGAGATTTACAACTAGCAGGAAATTCCATCTACCCATTCCCACTTGCGGTCTTGTTTATAGGTCCTAAAAATTTTTAATGCTAAGTATGACTTGATACTAACTCATTGAATTATTTTGCAAGCACGTTCATCTTAGTTCTTGGATACCAGCAATCAGTCTACTCAGCTTCAAGTAGTCTGGCAACATATTTAATGAAAACAGCACAAATTCAGAGGTCAGGCTGACTTTGGCCTAATGTCCCACTATTTCATTTACTGTTGAATGTAAGTTGCATTATCTCTAAGTTTCAGGTTCTTTGTATGTAGAAATGGAGCCACTACAGACTTCAGGGATTAAAAGAAGAATTACGTTTTGTAAAGCACCCAGCACAGGGCTTGGCATGAACTGATTATTTCCAATCCATTCGTCTCTCTCCCCTAGTGGCTGAAAGGCAAGAGCTATAGCATGGTGAGCAACCTTTAACCTTTAGCTCCACCAGCTGGGTGGAACTGCCTCCACAGCAGCTCATGGGAACTGTTAATAACAATAGTGAGTACAACCACACAGGTCTCTGTTGTATTCCTCCTTTGCCTAGGAGCATGCTGGTTACTGAGAATGGAAAAGAAGTAAGACACAGGGTCCCTGCTCGTGGGGCCCCTTCACGAACCCCTAAGCCCAGAGTCATCTCAGGGTCGGATTAGGATTTTAGAGGCTAAGTACTAAGAAGATTACAGCACTGCCATCCTCATGTATAATTAAAAATAAATACTAAGCCATAATTAGCTGTAAAGAAACAGAACAATGTTCAGATATTTTCCCCACTGTGATGACAGTTTCAGTACTTCTTTTGAAATATTAATTTTCAAATTGTTTTTTTTTTTTTCTTCTAGAAGATTTGGGTGGGGGTGTCCTCATTTCTTAGGTAACCAGTCTGCTTTTAGGATTACCCTTCCCTGGCCCTACAACATGACTCATGTTCAGTGAATGGGTCAGAAGGGTGGCAAGAGCAGAGAAGCTGGAGGGCTTGGTAATTCCCAAACTGGGTAAATCCCACAAAGAATGGGAAACTGATCTGTATCTATATCATCTCTCTCTATTTTTTCTGGTGCTAGGGATAGAATCCAGGGCCAGGCAAATGTTTTACCACGGAGTCACATCTCCCAGTCCCTAATTGTATGTTTAAAGTAAGAGCAAATCACTAAGAAATGGAAATGGAAATTCTTTCTAAATATATGGCATGTTTTTCTCTGGGATCGACTTTTAATATACTTTTCAGAAATGGGACAAAAGAGAAGTCATATGTGATGAGCAAATTCTGGAACCCATTAAATGGTTTGTCTCAAAGGGCTCCTCACTGCTGAGCTGGTAACTCCACCTCTCTGGTTGCAATGGAGACAAACAGCCAGGAATGATGGCGTGAGGCATCGCCAGAATGCAGAGGCACATTTTTTGTCTTCTGGGTTCTTCCCTTTCTTTCATGGAGGACACAGTCCAGCTCTGAGACAGGGTTAGCAGAACCTGATGAGGCTTGTCTGGGGATCTCACTGGCAGCCACTCGCATTGGCAGCCCACGCACCTTTCCACTGCAAATCAGAAAGATAAGCACCAGGGAAGGCCAGGCACTCTGACAGGGAACTTTCTCAAGCACAGATGAAAACAATTTACACAGCCACTGTAAATAGTTAATAAAATCCATTTTACAGTCCATCTACTTAGATTTCCATTATATCCTGTTCTGTTTCAAACAAGCATTTTTCTTTCAGATTGTGAGGCAATAAAGAGTCCAGCCATTTATCAAGCAATGTCTTCGTATTCTTTTAAAATGTTTTACCATTGTCAGGAAACACCGTGGCTTCTATAATTAATCTCCCAGCCGAAGCTATTTGAGAAAGACTCCAGAACGGCGGAAAGGAACGCCTTCTCTTCACGGGAGTCTTTGGTTCTTGTCAGTGGCAATGTTCAGAGGCAGATGCCGGGGGTATTATCACATACTGCAAAATGTTCATTTCAGATAGCAAGGGGAAAGACAATGCAGCGTAGTCTCACTTTTGCAAAATTGTCCTGTAACAAAGCTGTTGTTAAGTGAGACCCACAGCAACACCATGTTGTTCTATAACTAGGGTAACTTGTGCGGTGCAACACTAGGTTTCCGAAGTTCTTATACCTGGGATAAAAATGAAAATATCTGGCAAAAATAACATGCAGGGCTCCCACTCCCACCCTCAACCCCTTTACGTTAGCAGTACTAGTTACCACTTAGTACTTCCCAATGTATTGACTCATTAAATCCTCACAAGAACTCTCTGGGGAAGGTGCTGGTATTTTCTCAATTTTCAGATTAGGAAACTGATGCAGAAAATTAGTGGAAGACTTGGCAAGGGCAGACTTTGCAAGGCGGGGGCAGAAGCAAAGCCCAGGCAGTCTGGTTCCCAAAAGCATAGAGATACTAAGTGGCTCTTGCCAAAAGTCAAACACAAGGCAAGAGCTCAGGTTGCCGAATGTGTAGAGCAACAAAATAAACAAAACCGAAACTCTAGCTTTACCTCTTCCTAGGACTTGTCCTCCGTGGTCTTGGGCAAAGGCAGAAACTTTTTCCTTCAGTGCCAAGGCTCTAGCCCAGGTTATAATGAGGGCTCAGGAAGCGTTTGTGGGCCGATCCAATCTCCAGAGTAACCTCGGTGTGAAACCGGTTAGGCATCATTTCATTTGCATGAGAACCTCATGCACTCATTTGAATATCTTCTTCCCAAATGAGGGGGAAGCTGGTTGTGATGAAGCCACAGGCAATGCAGTGCACAGGTAGGACTTAATCTTTCACAGTGTCACTTGATTCAGCAGGCAATTGTTTTCACTGCAGTGCCTGTGAGGAAAGTCTTGAGGCCCGCCAATGCCCCTCTATATGCATCAGAGTGCAAGAAGCAGGAAATGATGGTTGATGCAAAGTGGCTCTTTGGGAGGGTTTAATAAGAGGGCCAATTAAAAAAGATGGAGGCAGGGCTTAGGGACACACACACACACAGACAAGAGACTGGTGGGATGGTAGAGTACCCCAGGGCTAACCCCAGCAGGGACCCGTCATCTGCAGACTTAAAGAGAAAAATCATAGGAACCCGAGAGACAGCTGCATGGAGAAAGCCACATGACAGGAGCTGTGGCTTCACAGAGGAACCCAGACAGCCACAGGGACCCCACTCAGAGAAAGGTACCCCAGCTTCAGTCCTTCCTACTGGCCACACCCAACCAGAGGACAAGGTGGGCAGCGTACAGACACAGGCCATGGGGACCGTGCAGGGTAAAGGAGCGGCGGGAAGACACTCAGCACACCGTCTCACTGTGCGTTTCTTTCTTCTGAGGTGCAGTAACATCAGCATCCCCTCCTACTGTGACATGAGTCGTTTAATAAAGAAGTAATTAGTAGAAAAAAATGCAACGCGGAATTAGGTGGCTAATTTTATGCCTCTGGCAGAAATCAGAGTTGCAAATTCCTCATTGTGTTTTATGAGTTAGAACTGGATGTACCCAAAGGCTCTCAGGAATCGTGCAGCTTCAAAATCAGCAAAGGAGAACCGCGGAAATCAGTTACTCCCAAGACAACGCGCACTATCAAAAGTAAACTGCACCTAGATGCAAGAAGGAGGGTTATGGGGGTTTGAAATTATTGGCGTACAACCTGTACAGGTACCCATCATGTTGAAAGGCCTATGTTTTAGTTGAATAACTGAGGACTGGCTTTGTTTTGTTCTACATTTCCTTTAGGAGATTAGATAAAAGCCCAACCACAAGGAGAAGATGTGGGGAAATCTGAAGAGGTGTCCCATGGAAAGTATAGAGATGGCAATGATGCTCACAGTCAGCTGGGATGTAAAGAGATCATAGTAGAGGCTGGAGATAAAGCTCAGTGGTAGAACAGTTATCAGGTAGTCTCCTTCTAGAAATGGGTTGCCGAGTAAAGTTATCAGGTTTTGGGGCTGCTTGCTTCTTTGTTTCAGGTCTTTCTCATCTTGAACAAAGAATTGAACAAGACAAGCCAAAAACAGTGACAAAGTTGATTTTAAAAAGTGAAGACAGCTTCATTATAGACAGCTAAGCTAGGCAGGAATATTGCAGGTAGTCAGATAGGGCTAGGCCCTCTAGACAGCCAGGACGAAGGTGAAACACATCTCAGCTGTGGCTGGAGACTCATCTGTTGGAGACCAGGCCTCAAGATAAAGACAAGATGAGCAGGCCTGTATACGTCCTCGAAGGGTAAACACCAGGCCTAATGAAGCCTAGATGGACATCTCACCATGATGGGTGACCAAGACCTCCGGACCCATCATTTCCTAGAAAAAGTCTTTGTTCTTTCCATGCACCCTTATTACATGACTTGTTTCCCCATTGGATCACTCTTACCTAAGCAATTATACTTATATCCTTATTGGTTAATCACAGTTGTAACCCAAGTAATATCCATGTGCATATTTCTTTATAAAATTTTCCCGTAAAGTGGGGTCCCCAGGGTAACCCATTTGGGCCCCCCCTGTTCCTCTAACAGGAGCTTTCTACGTCTCAATAAATATTTCCTGCTCTTAACCTCTGTTCATCCTAAAATTCATTTTTTTTAGAGAACATGAACTCAGCATGTAAGACATCTAACAGGTTGGGAGATACAATATTCCTCTCATATCATATTTGGAGGTTCCGATATCACCCCTGGAACAGAGGGTAAGGAAGGAACTGCCTCTGCAGAGTGAACTTGGACCAAACAAAAGAGAAAAGAAATTAAAAGCAAAAATAAAAGTACACCCTGGAGGACACAGGGCAGGCCATCGTGAAGAGGCTTGTTAGGGAGCTCCTCAAGGCTTCCCGTCTCTTCATTTCTTCCAAGCATTGTGGGAACCCATGAGAAGTCCATATACAGGAATTTAGGAATTATTTGGCATGTCCTGGAATCTGGTCACGCTTACTTCACCAACCATCTTTGCCACAGCCTACCTTCCTTCCTGCCTCGGAACACTTGCTTAGCGTGTGCGAGGCCCTGGGTTTTTTTGTTTGTTTGTTTGTTTAAAGAGAAGAAAAAACAAAACAAGTCAAAAAAGAACAAATTTTCAAAACAACATAATAGGAGGGTAACAATGGTTAATGCATTACATATTATTATCTTTAAGTTAGTTATTCAGGATACCAGATATTAGCCTTCAATTGTCTAAACCTTATTGGCACAAACCTTACTCTTCAATGAACTAAGTAAAATTGGTAGTGTATCTATCTTAACCATCTTATATATATATACAATTTTTTTTCCTTTCCCTTCTTTCTTTTCCCTATTCCCCTATTCCAGTCTCTCTTTCCTTTTGACCAGTTTCTTTTTGGTTCACCATGTCTATTGTACATTTTGGATTTTATTTACTCTTTCAGTTTCTCATACTAGAGAGACAATACGATTCTTACACATGTGCGTCCGGTTTATTTCACTTATGAGTATTTTCTCGAGTTGCATCCATTTACCTATAAAAGTCTCCAGTTTATCCTTCTTTATGGCTGAATAGTACTCCATTGTATAAAAAGACCACATCTTTCTTATCCATTCCTCAGTTGATGGGCATTTGGGTTGTTTCCAAGATCTGGCTATTACAAATTGTGCTGCTATAAACATGGGTGCACATATATCATTGTGGTACAATGTTTTTAATTCTTCTGGGAAGATACCCAGAAGGGGAATAGCTGGGTCAAGTGGGACCTCCAACTCTAGTTTTTTGAGGAATCTCCACACTGACTTCCACAGTGGCTGTACCAGTCAACACTTCCACCAACAGTGAAGAAGGGTTCCTTTTTCCCCACAGCCCTTCCAGCATTTGTTACTAGTTGATTTCTTAATAATAGCCATTCTTTCTGGGGTGAGATGGTATCTCAGTGTTGTTTTAATTTGCATCTCTCGAATGACTAGTGACGTTGCACATTTTTTTGTATATTTATTTGCCATTTGTATTTCTTCATCTGAGAAATGTGTATTCATCTCAGATACCCATTTTTGGAGTGGGTCTTTAAATTTGGGAGGTCTGATTTTTTTGAGTTCTTTATATGTTCTCGATAGTAATCCTTTGTCTGAGGAACAGCTGGCAAACATTTTTTCCCACATTGTGGGTTGTCTCTTCACTCTGTTGGTGGTTTCTCTTGCTGTGCAAAAGCTTTTTAATAAGATGAGATCCCAGTTGTTTTTTCTTTGTGATAGTTCCCGTGCAGTTGAGGTTTTATTCATAAAGTCTTTGTCTACACCAATGTCTTCAAGGGTTTTACCTATCCTACCTTCTAGCAGATTTAATGTTTCTGTTTTAATATTTAGATCTCTGATCCATTTTGAATTTAGTTTAGTGCATGGTGAAAGATATGGGTCTAGTTTTAATCTTCGGCATGTGTAGAGCCAGTTTTTCCAGCATCATTTATTAAAGAGGATATCTTTCTTCCAGTGAATGTGTTTGGCACCTTTGTCAAAGATAAGGTGGCTTAGTATGTCTGGGGTTGTTTCAGCATCTTCTAATCTGTTCCATTGATCTTCAGGTCTGTTTTTTTTGCCAGTACCACACTGTTTTTATCACAGTAGCTTTATAGTATAATTTCAAGTTGGGGATTGTGATGCCCCCTGCCTTGCCTTTGTTGCCCAGAATTGCCTTTGCTATTCTAAGTCTCTTCTGATTCCAAATGAATTTTAGGATTGTTTTCTCTAATTCTGTGAGATATGCTATTGGAATTTTGATTGGAATTGCATTAAATCTGTATAACAATTTTGGAAGTATGGCCATTTTCACTATATTGGTTCTTCCTATCCAGGAGCAAGGGATATCTTTCCATTTTCTGATATCCTCTTCAATCTCCTTTTTCAGAGTACCATAGTTTTCAGTGTACAGGTCTTTTACATCCTTTGTGAGGTTGATTCCTAGGTATTTCATTTTTTTGGATGTTATTGTGAAAGGTATTGTTTCCCTAATTTCTCTTTCAGTAAGTTTGTTATTTGTGTACAGAAAGGCTATTGATTTTTGAGTATTGACTTTGTATCCAGCTACACTGCAGAATTTGCTTATTAAATCTAGCAGTTTTTTAGTGGAGTTTTTGGGATCTTCTGTGTAGAGTATCATGTCATCTGCAAATAATGATAATTTAACTTCTTCCTTTCCAATCATTATTCCTTTTATTTCTTTCTCTTGTCTAATTGCTCTGGCTAAAGTTTCCAGAACTGTGGGGGACCACCTGGATGGCTGTCCTTGAAAGAAGAGCAACTATCTTCATCTTGGCTGAACCTGGCCCTAATTCCACCTATTGATATGTACAGAGCTGGCTAGGACTTTTCCTTATCTCTTTAATTGGCTTTAGGCAATGCAAATAGGTCCAGCCGAGGTCCTGATGTGTAGTCTTTGAAGCAAAGCGACAGGCCTGTGTTTCCCCACCCTTTGCTCCCAATACATGGTTGAGCCTGGCGGGATGGAGAGCCATCCTCCACGCTGTCGTCTGGGATCGAGCCTCGAGAAAGAAGCTATGACTTCCCAGGGCATAAAAGATTATACATCAGAGCTGAAGCACTGACCCCAAAACATTAGATACTATCTTGAATTGTGTTATGCAGATTACTTCTTCTGCATATACTTCCCTCTGCATTTGCAAAGGTGATTTTCAGGCCTAGCCCAGCTCACCAGACTCACATACTTCCCGAAACTCACGTAATTCCTGCCACTCTCACAGTCACTCATCCCCCGAGCCACTCCCCTCCTTCAGAATTAATAAAACCCAGGTTCGGCCCTGGGTCGTGGCCTTTGTCCCAGTAGCCACCATCTTGGCTGGACTTAGGACCCCTTGGCTCCACACAACTATAAATATGCCTTAGTGTCTTTATTCTCGCCA
The DNA here is from genome assembly GCA_028451465.1 of Erethizon dorsatum. Taxonomy (NCBI): domain Eukaryota; kingdom Metazoa; phylum Chordata; class Mammalia; order Rodentia; family Erethizontidae; genus Erethizon; species Erethizon dorsatum. The sequence continues at coordinate 58,432,772 of CM051836.1, read as the reverse complement.
TGGGTTGCATTGGATGTGGTAGATTGGAATTAACTCGGTAGAATTCCAATAACTTCTTTTTGGGTTTACAAATCTAACTTCCTGGACCGTGACGAGGACCAGGAAGGACACTCTATACAGAACTATGCTGAATAAGAGTGGGGACAGTGGACATCCTTGTCTTGTTCCTGATTTTAGAGGGAAGGCTTTCAGTTTTTGTCCATTTAGTATAATATTGGCTGTTGGTTTGTCATAGATAGCTTTTACCAGATTGAGATAAAGACCATCTATTCCAATTTTCTGTAGGGTTTTTATCATGAATGGGTGCTGGAGTTTGTCAAAAGCTTTTTCTGCATCTATTGAGATGATCATGTGGTTTTTGTCTTTGGTTCTGTTAATATGGTGTATTACATTGATTGATTTACGTATGTTGAACCATCCCTGCATCCCTGGGATGAATCCAACTTGGTCATGGTGTATAATCTTCTTGATGATTTATTGGATTCTGTTTGCCAGTATCTTGTTAAGGATTTTTGCATCTATGTTCATTAGGGAGATTGGTCTGTAGTTCTCTTTCTTAGTTGGGTCCTTCTCTGGTTTTGGTATCAGGGTAATGCTTGCTTCCAGGAATGAATTTGGGAGCATTGCTTCCCTTTCAATTTTATTAAAAAGTTTGAGAAGTAGTGGTGTTAGGTCTTCTCTAAATTTCTTGTAGAATTCGGCAGTGAATCCATCAGGGCCTGGGCTTTTCTTTGTTGGGAGGTTTTTAATTACATCTTCGATTTCATTGATTGTTATTGGTTTATTTAGGATTTTTATATCTTCTTGGTTGAGCTTTGGTAATTCATATGTATCTAGGAATCTGTTCATTTCTTCTGCATTTTCCATCTTAGTAGAATATAAGTTTTCAAAATAGGTATAGATGATCTTCTGGATTTCTGCAGGGTCCGTCGTGATATCACCCTTTTCATTTTCAATTGCATGGATTTGAGTCTTTTCTTTTCTTTTTTTTTTTTTGTGGGTACCAGGGGGTCGACCTCAGGACCTTGTGTGCCAGCAGGCGCCCGTGCCGCTGAGTAATATCACCAGCCCCTTTTTCGTATGTGGGTTCCGGGAGTCGAACTCGGGCCCTCGCGCTTGCCGGGCAGGTGCTTAAGCCGCTGAGCCATCTCACCGGCCCTTCTTTTCTTTTTTTAATAAGGTTGGATAAGGGTTTGTTGATCTTATTTATTTTTTCAAAGAACCAACTCTTTGCTTCATTGATTCTTTTTGTATTTTTTTTTAGTCTCCAATACGTTAATTTCTGCTCTGATCTTTATAATTTCCTCCCTTGTATGGGCTTTTGGCTTAGCCTGCTCTTCTTTTTCTAGAAGTTCGAGGTTTGCCATTAAGTTGTTTATTTGCACTTGCTCTATTTTTCTGATATAGGTATTTAATGCTATAAATTTCCCTCTAAGGACTGCTTTCATTGTATCCCATAAGTTCCGGTATGTTGAATTGTCATTATCATTGAGTTGTAGAAAGTTTCTAATTTCTTCTTTAATTTCTTCTGTGACTCATTGGTTGTTCAGGAGGGTGCTGTTTAATTTCCATGTGTTTAGGGAGTTTTTGTAATTTCTTTTGCCATTGATTTCCAATTTCATTGCACTATGGTCTGATAATATGCATGGGATAATTTCAATTCCTTTGCATTTACTTAAGCAGGTTTTATGAACTAGTATGTGGTCTATTTTGGAGAAGGTCCCATGTGCAGCTGAGAAGAATGTGTATTTTGATGTGGGGTGGAACACTCTATAGACATCTACTAAGTCCATTTGTTCCAAAGTTTGGTTCAGTTCTACTATTTCATTATTGATTTTTTGTCTAGTTGATCTCTTTTTTGTGACAGTGGAGTATTGAGATCCCCCAACATAATTGTATTAGTGCTTATTTGATTTTTCATGTCCTTTAGTACTTGTTTTATATAGCTGGGTGCACTGGTATTTGACGCATATATATTTATGATCGTTATCTCTTCCTCTTGGATTGTTCCCTTTACAAGGATGTAATGACTGTCTTTATCTCTCTGAATCATTTTTGGCTTGAAATTCACTTTGTCTGCAAAAAGAATAGCTACCCCTGCTTTTTTCTGGGTTGCTGTTGCATGGAGTATTGTTTTCCATCCTTTGACTTTCAGTCTATGAATTTCTTTCTGAATTAAATGTGTTTCTTGTATACAGCATATTGTTGGATCTTGCTTCTTGATCGATTTTGCCAGTCTGTGCCTTTTGATTGGTGAATTGAGACCATTAACATTGATGGTTAAAACTGATATGTATTGACTTATACTTGTCATGATATTTTCCTGTTGGTGGTTCCCACTCTTTGTTTGTTTTTCCCCTTTCCCTCTATTTAATTATCTGCCCTGCCTGGTGGATTCCTTCTGTTGGGGTTCCTGGAGTTGTAGTCCTTGTTATCTCTTTCTAGAATGTTCTTCAGAACATTCTGGAGTGCTGGTTTGGTGGTCATAAATTTCTCAGATGTTCTTTGTCATGAAAGTATTTTATTTCTCCATCAATTTTGAAAGATAATTTTGTGGGGTACATCAATCTGGGTTGAAAATTATTTTCCTTTAGAGCTTGAAATGCGTCATGCCAAGCTCTTCTTGACTTGAGGGTTTGTGCTGAAAAGTCAGCTGTGCTTCTGATGGGTTTTCCTTTATAGGTGATTTGTCTCTTCTCCCTAACAGCTTTTAAGATTCTGCCCTTCTGTTGAATTTCTGGGATCTTGACTATGATATGTCTGGCTGAAGTTTTTTTTTTTTTTTTTTGATCATGTCTAGTTGAAGTTCTAAAAGCCTCTATTATATGGGGGTCAAATTCTTTTTCTCTTCCAGGGAAGTTCTCCCTGATAATGTCTGTGAACAGTGTTTTAATGTCATTGATGCTATCTCCTGCTTTTTCATTTATTCCAATTATTCTTAAGTTGTTTATCTTTGAGTCATCTAGCAGCTGCTGAATTGATTTTTCATGGTCCCTTGCTGTTTTTAAGAATTCTTCCTTTTCATGATCACTAATTGCAAGCTTATCTTCTGTGTATCTGAGATCCTGTCCTCACATTGGCTTAATCTGCTACAAATACTTTCAATGGAATTTTTGTTCTCCTGGATATCTGCTTGAATCTGCCTTATGGATTCCATTTCTTTCCTATGCTGAGCATTCATGTTTTCTGTAATTTTCTTAAGCTCATCTATTTTTTTGTCTGTATCAGCTATTGTGTCCTTAAGCATTGTCTTCATTGTGGACATTCTCTCTGCAGTTATCTGAGAAATTATTTCTGTTTTAATTTTTTCCAGAGCCTCATTCAGTTGCTTTGTTGTTACCACTTCAGATAGGCCAGATGGGTGGCTTTCAGATTGTCCCACCTCATTGCCCCCTAGGTTTGCCTTTGGTGGATTGGATGTGTGGGGTTGCATCTTGTTTAAGTGTTGTCTCATTTTCTTTTCTTTCTTTAGCTTAATTCCTGGGGTGATGTTTGTAAATTATCTATGGTAGGTTACTTTATTGCTAGTGTTCAAGATCCTTAGGAGATGACTACTTCTCTGCAGTATCTTCTAAGTGGAGCTTGTTTTTGGGTTTTGAGCTTTCTGCCAGATCCTACCTCTTCAATTTGTTGGATATGTGAAGTTGCTACCTGTTTGGCCCAGTCCTTGGTTCTTTGGTACTGTGTCACTGTATTTTCTGTGTCCCTTAGTCAATTTCAATCATGAAATATCAGGAAGGAAAGCTGTTTAGAACAATTATTTCACATTTGGCTATAATGGTACCTAAAGCATCAAACACAGCCTAGAAAATGACAGACTGAGCTAACCAGTTATTTGCCACTTTTAACCGTATAGAGTTGTGATTATATAACAAAATCTAAAACACACCAGAAAAATTATATGCAGTATAAAAGTCCTTAATATGTCTATTTTCCCCTCAGGAGTTTAAATTTAAAATTAGTTAAGGAGGAAATAGAGTATTGGTAGAAGAGGAAGGAATTAGATGTAAGGTTAGAGGACCAAGAGAGATCCCACTAACATCGGGACACTGGTGCAGAGGACTGGTGGGAAAAAGAGAAGGAAGGGATAAAAGGAAGAACAGATCACAACCACAATCACAAAGAGGCTAGAGGCTCTGTTTACACTCATATAGATACCAGAGAGAATAATGAAGGAAAGACAAACAGAAACAAAAATGAAGAAAAAAACAACAAAACAAACAAAACAAAAATAACCCCACACACACAAAAACCCTTCACCAGAACAAAAAACAAATGAGAGAGAAAAAAATAAAAAAATAAAAAATAAAAAAAATAAAAAGAATCAGTTCCAGGTGTTGACTCTGCTGTAGGCAGGCACCGTGTGGTGACAGAGTCCTGTTCCGTGCAGTTCAGTCCCAGTAAGCCAGGAGGCCCTTTGGCGGGGTGGTGAGCAGAAGCGTGTACACTCAGGCAGAGAGTGGTCTCCTTGGCCTGCCGCCCTCAGCTCACTTTCTGCAGGCCTGAGAGCCAGGTGCGCGCTGCCCTGTCCCGAGTGCTGCGTTCCGAGCGCTGCGTTCTGAGCGCTGTGTTTTCGCGCTGCGCTGAGTTTCGTCGCACCCCCCACAATGGCGCCCGGCCAGTCGCTCTCCGGCGCGGGACAGCCGGTGTCCTCTGCCGCTCCCCTGTCCTGCCGCTGTCTCGTGATCCTCCGCGGGGGCTCAGGGGGCGCCAGCTATCACAGTGTGTCCGCAGAATTAAGCTTCTGTCGCGCCGCGGTTCCGAGGACAGAGAGAAGGTGCGCGTGGTCTGCTCCTTCTTCTTTGTTGCAAAGTACCCTTCACTGTCGCTGGGCGTCCCAAGCTGCACTTCAGAACTTTCCTGGGTCCAAGGGAGGCATCTCCCTCCCTCCTGGAGGCCCTGGGTTTGACCCCCAATATGGAGAGCAAGAGGGAGAGAAAAAGAGAGAGATCCTAATTCCCTGCCATGTGGTTAGAGCAATTCCAATCAAAGACCTTAGGCTTTTAATAAGAGTATAATGTGATGTTTAAAGCAAAAGATTTGCAGTCCCAGATATACCACCTGTTAGCTGGGTCACATTGAGCAAGTTAGATAATATCTATAAGCCTCACTATCTGCTTAATGAAATGGGGACAATATCTGTATCTCCTCAGGTTGTTTTGTGAATTAAATGTGATCGTATGTTTAAATGCGTATTACAGTATCTAACACATAATGTTCAATAAATAGTGTATGTGTGTACACAAACTTACACACACACACACACACTATATATGAGGGAATGAGTGGTCACAGCTGACCCTTGAGGTCTTTAGCAACATGAATGCAGAGTGTGACATGAGACTCTTCTTTTTTCTTTCTTTTTTCTCTACTCTCCTTCAAAAATTTATATATTTAAGCTGGTTCTCTTTCTAGCTATGTCTCCAAAATCTTCTTGAGCCAATATGTTACTGGCTCAAGTCTGTGAGGTCTGCGGTGCTATGGGCTCCTTCTGGAAATTTGTTCCAAGTTATCATTGCCCTGAACAAAGAATTGGACAAGACAAACACAGGAGATAGTGAGGTTTTATATTTATTTATTTATTTTATTTATTATTTTTTTTTGTGGGTACCAGGGGTCGACCTCAGGACCTCGCGCGCCAACAGGCACCCGTGCCGCTGAGCGATATCACCGGCCCCTTTTTCGTATGTGGGTTCCGGGAGTCGAACTCGGGCCCTCGTGCTTGCAAGGCAGGTGCTTATGCCACTGAGCCATCTCACTAGCCCTATATATATTAAAGGTAAGAAAAGAAGTATGCTCTGCAGAGTGAGTGCAGAATCAAAGGTAGAGAAAGAAATGAGCTCTGCAGAGTGAGAGCAGGCCTCCGCGGAAGAGAGAGCACAGTGGCTAGAGGTTTACAGCCACCATCTTTTTGTGTCCCACTCCTCAGATCTAAGCTTCGGATCTAGCTCTCCTATCAAAAACCTGCTTGATCTTGTGCCAGAAGAATTGAAGATAGTATTTTATGATTGGTCCCAGGTACAGGGCTTGGAAACATTTTTCTACATTTGTATCTTGGATCTCTGTGATTGACAGGTCATGCCCATTTGCCTAGCCAGCTGGCCACACCCTAATCTCTTGCCTCAGATGTTCTTGCATACACATATATGTATGTAGGCACTTTAGAGGAGATTTTATTTTATTTATTTTTTATTTATTTTATTTTTTTGTGGGTACCGGAGGTCGACCTCAGGACCTCACATGCCAGCAGGCGCCTGTGCCACTGAGCGATGTCACCAGCCCTTTTCTTCGTATGTGGGTTCCAGGAGTCGAACTCAGGACCTCGCACTTGCCAGGCAGGCACTTACGCTGCTGAGCCATCTCACCGGCCCCTAGAGGAGATTTTATTACTTAAAAAAAAAATTCTACTTGAACAATGAATGTATACTTATTAACTTAATTTTTATTTATTTATTTATTTATTTGTGTGTGTGTGGGTACTGGGAGTTGAACTCAGGACCTCACGCCTGCCAGCAGGTGCTTGTGCCACTGAGCAATATCACAGGCCCTTTTTTTTGCTTTATGTGGGTTCCGGGAGTCAAACTCAGGACCTTGCACTTGCCAGGCAGGCGTTTATGCCGCTGAGCTGTCTTACCAGTCCCTAACTTAATTTTTTACAAAATTTTTGTTTTGTTTTTGAGACAGGGTCTTGCTATGTAGTTTAGGCTGGTCTTGAACTCACTATGTAGCCCAGGATGATCTAGAACTTGAGGCGATACTTCTGCCTCAGCCTCCCAAGTGCTGGGATTACATGTGTGTGACACTGTGCCTGATTAATTTAAAATTTTTTGAACTCAAATCATACTAAAGTCTCAGGTGGCCCATTGTTCTTCTATCCTCTCATCTCTTCTCACAAATTGCTTTATTGTGAAAGTGACAGTTTTTTTTTCCCCAAAGGTCTGACATGATTTGAAAGGACAGAGGTCAGAAATGTGTGCTTTATTTTATTTGTTGCACTTTAATGTAGCCAGAATGGAGCTAAAGATTTCAATTTAGCTATTATATTTGTTTCTTTCACTTATTACTGACTAGACAATGAGCCTTAGTCTATTCATGACTGTTGGTTTAAAGATGTTATTACTTATTTTTAAAATGTTTAAGGGGTTTTTAAAATGTGTTAGCCTTAGATGATTAAAGCAAATGCAAAAAGGTTCAATAATTCTGCCAGCTTCTTAGAAATTTCACTCTCGGGCCCATACCCTTGAAAGGTATTGACCCCTCTAAACGGCTAATGATGTAAAAGTTGACAGGACACTTTGACCTCCTAATTGTATTCTGTGCCTCATGCATTCGACCTTTTGCAGACAACTTGATGTGTTTCTGCCATATTAATTACTCCACAGTTTCCCAGCCATCCTTCAACAATTCAAACTTAGCAAATGCAGGCACAAGCCTTTCTGAGCTCTAAGGAAGAATCAGAAATTTAAAAGCACCCCACATAATTTTTTCCTCCATGCTTGTTTTCTTTTTCTAAAATGGCAAACAAAGACCTCTAAACTGATGTTGTGGTTTTGATTTTGCATATACTTCTTTCTAAAATATCTTTGTAACTCCTGGTCTGAGGTACCTTCTATTTCCTCCAATTGTTATGCATTCTGTAATCAGTATGTATATTACTAGGCAATAGTGATATAGGAGATAGGGCATGGCAAAGCTGGCTGGGGCAATGAGCGGGACCTGTCAAACACAAGATCCCAGGGCAACATCCATATACAGAACTCACAAGCTCCCACAAGATTTGGAGGGCATAAAAAAAGTGTCCATCATGAAAGACACTATCTCATGTGAGTTTGCATGGTAGCCAGTGCCACGTTTTTTAGACGTGGTGTGTACTTTTATTTTTGCTTTTGCCATATTTTTCTCTTTGTTTGGCCCAGGTTGGCTCTGTAGAGCTGGTTTCTCCCATACCTACTTACCCTGCACTTTTTGAATAAATTTTTGGCACCATTATTGGCTTGCCTTGTCCAATTCTCTGTTTGAGGCAAGAAGAATCTGGAATACTTTTGACTGGCGAGCCATTTTTAAAGAAACCACCCTATAACAAGAGTATCTTTGATGCCTGAGTTTTCTGAATTGTCTTGAGTCATTAAAGATATCTAATGAGCAGAAGTTCATTTAAATTTCCAAATATTCTTTGTCTGGGCTTGAGCTTTGTTTTCCTAATGAACTAGACAACAATCGTGCTGCAGACAGATCGCTCACCCCACCCCAGTTTGTTAGACTGCCTAGTTTAAGCTTTCCCTCTCCTTCCCAGTGGTTTGGGGAAAGAAGTCACCTTTGTGGGTCATTTTCATGTGGCCACGCAGGCTCCTGTAGGAGACATTTTGAGCCATTTGGGAATTACACCAGCACATTCCAAGGGCCTTATTTCAAAGCCATCTATGGCTCAGCCCATTCTCAGACATGACATGAGGTTATTAAATAGAGTGCCTCATGGGCCAAAGTTAGATTCTAGAAGCCAACACTCCCCGCTCCCTGTTTCACCCTTCGCTGCTCAGGTCTGTTGATTCAGCACCAGTCTCTGTAGCTGTACATTCTTTAATGGCAAAATGTGATCAGATAGGAGTCAGAGAATCCAGATGGCATCTCAGCTGTCCCATTTACATCCCTGGTGCCTCGTGTGTGTGTCTGTGTGTGTGTGTGTATGTACTGAGTATGTGCTTTGTGCTAGGTGTGGTGCAAAATAATTTACACTTAATCTGCATAGCAATCCTGCAAAAGAGATACTGGATGGAGCCTTCACAGATGAAAGATGGCTCAGAGGGTGTAAATAATTCACTGAACCAGGTTTAAATAATTTAACTGAGTTGGTACTAGTGGACCTGAAATTAAAACACAGCCTTACCTGTGTGTATGTGCTCAACCCCTGCATCTTATCAAGTTAACCAAGACACTTGGTTTTTTGATGCCTGTACTGGGTACATTGAGAATTAGTGGTTGAAAATTCAGGCTCTGGAACTAAGCTGTCCAGATTTTGAATCAGTCTCCTTTACTTCCTAGTTGTGTGATAAAGGACAAGTCACTTTACCTTCCCGTGTTCTAGTTTCTTCATCTGTAAAATGGGGGTGATCATGACAGTAACATAAAACTCTTTGGGTCCCATGGAGTATTACTTTTTTTTTTTTAGTTTTTTGAAACAGGGTCTCACTGTGAAGTACAGGCTGGCCTTGAACTCACTATGTGACCTCAAACTCACAGTGATCCTCCTGCCTCAGCCTCCCGAGTGCTGGGATTACAGACATGTAGCACCACACCCAGCTTGGAGTATTACCTTTATGACACATATTTAGTACTCTGTAAGAGCAACAATAATAAAAACAGCTCCATAAATGTTGGGAAATATTGTCTTTATTTCCTTATTTGCCAAAAGAAGGAGTTGATGAGAGCTTTATGTCGACTCTAAGTGATTGCTGTGGGGATGTTGGCTGAGCCCTTGAAAGTCTGAGGTTCTCTGTGGTTGAATATTGTTGATCAGTGGTTTATTTCTCGGTCTAGGCTAAAATGGCAAAAGAGGGCTTAGGGAAGGTTGGCTGGCCATAGACACTGGGCATGGTATCTAAACAGCAGCAGTGCCATCTTGCCCTTCTCCCTCTGCAAAAATGTGTGGTTAAGTGGGTAAGACCGAGAGAAGGAATTAAGACATTTGGCTTCCATTAACCTGTGCCAGGGGCTATTTATCCAAAATCAGGTCATTAACATACCCAAAGCTCAAGCTCCTTATCACTTCTACAAGAGGAGGATACCCTATCTATGCAATCTAATTTCAGAGAGATTAGGAAGCAGCAAACAAAGTTAAACATTGAAAGGATGATAATAGTTTTTTATCATTTAGTAGACACTTCTTTAGGCCACATAATGAACAGGGTGAAGCTAGACGCTGAGTTACTGGTGAATAATTAAACAGACATCCTTAGGATGCCTACTATGGGGTAGGGGTCCTGCTTGACATATCGAGATGTCCAAGAAAGAAAATCCTGCCTTAACAAGGAACGCAATGCACTTGGAAAGCAAGATATAAAATGATAACTCAAAGCAGAGTTTATTATTAGATGCGTAGTGCAAACTAGAAGCCCACAGGGCAAATTTTTCCATTATAAACATAGGCTGCATCATTTAATTATTGGCAGCTAATATATTACAGGACATGGTTGGACAAATTTGCTCTTAATCTTCAACAGTGGAAACATTTGAGTAGAATTCTTAAGATTTAACCTAGGTTTATTGGCAAAAAGTTTATTTAACACACGGGATCACAGCTCCCTCTGAGAACCTATCAAAAGCTTTGAACCGTCTCTGTGGAAGCTGCGCGGAGACCTCAAAGTTCACAAATTACTTCAGGAAGCTGACAACTCCTCGAATCCATCGATGGAGCCCTAAATTAAAAACCCCCACTCTAAGAACCTGGGAGCAGCACTATTATGGAAATTAAGGTATTTGTAACTGCCCATGTCCTACCAGATCTCAGTTACTTATTCTGGTTGTCTTTTCTGTTTTAACTAATACTATAGTTATGATTCTTGGAATGAAAATATCTTTAAAAACAAACTTCAAGCCACTTTCATACTCAGTATGTCAGAAATTACTATTCATCCTTCGGTAGTTATAGAAAAGAAGTTTTTAACTAGGCAGATGGCTCCTAAAATGAAGCCCGCTTTTCCCATCTTCTCTAGGTATAGCCATGTCTCTAGGCTTTCCCCTAAATTTTAATACAAATATATAGTATATGTAATTATTATTATTATTATTATTATTATTATTATTATTATTTGTGGTACTGGAGATGAGCCCAAAGAGCACTGAGCTACATCCTCAGAACTTTTTATTTTTTATTTTGGGACAAGGTCTCACTTAGTTGTTTATGAGGGCCTTAAACTTGAGATCCTCCTGCCTCAGCCTCCCAAGTAGTAGGGGTTATAAATACGTGCCACTAAACTTGGCTTATGTTAACTTTTTTTTTTAAATTTTGGTGCAAGAGATACAACCCAGGACCTGACACATGCTAAGCATCAGTTCTACCAATGAGCTATGTTCCCCAGCTAGTTGGTATATTTGTGTCATTTATTTTTAAAGTAGATACTGATATAATTGAGTTGATAGCTACTATGTTTGTAACATTTTAATTATTGCATCTGTTCATTTCCTTTGTTTTCTTCTCTTTTTCTCATATCTGTAGTATGTTAAGAAGTTTATAAGATTCCATTATATTCTCTTTTAACGTATCAAGAGTCTTTTTAAAAGGTTTCTAGTGGTTATCCTCGAGTTTGCAGCACAAAATTTAAACTAATCTGAGCCCACCTTCAAATAACACAATATTGCACCACATGCAGTGTGAGAATCCTATACAGGGTCTCCTCAATTCCTCCTGCCATCCCTTATGATAAAGCTCGTCATTCATTTCACTTATCCATATGCTGTACTCACTCAACACACAGTATAATTATTACTTTAAACAATTGTCTTTGGGATCAACTAAGTATTATATAAGTGAAATAAAGTATTTTATCTTTACTTACTCCTTCCTTTCTTCCTTATAGATACATACTTCTGCCTCATATAATTTCCATCCATTAGAAATTCTTTTTTTTGATACAGGGACTCAATATGCAGTTCAGGTTGGCCTTGAACTCACTATGTCACTCAAATTTGCAGTGATCCTCCTGCCTCAGTCTCCCAAGTGCTGGGATTGCAGGCATGGGCCACCATCCCTGGTCCTTTTAACATTTCTTGCAGGGCGGGTCTACTGGCAACAAATTCCCTCAGTTTTTGTTTGCCTGTGAATCTTTTCTTTCTTTCACTGTTGAAAGATAATTTCACTGGCTAAAGAATTCTAAGTTGATGGTTTTTTGGGTTTTTTTTTTCTTTAAACACTTTAAATACAATTGTGTGCCACTTAACAATGGAGATGCAGTCTGGCAACACATTCTAGGTGGTTTTGTTGTGCAAATACCACAGAGTGTCCCCATAGAAACCTAGAAGGTACAGCCCACTACGCAACTCATTTAACCTTAATCGGCTCCTCACAGTCTCTATCTGCAAATACAGTCACCTTGGGGCTTCAATTTACAAATGTGGGGAGGCACCATTCAATCCAGAACAGCTTCTGAGGGGGAGGCTGGAGCAATTCCTATTTTGCTTCTCTTTAAGTAATGTGTTTCTTCTTCCTCTGGTTTTTTTCAAGATTTTCTCTTTGTCTTTGCTCTTCTACAGCTTAAATATGCTATGCCTAAGTGTTGAATTTTTGGCACTTTTCCTGTTTGGTATCCTTTGAGCTTTTTAGATATATGGTTTGGTGCTATTAATTTTAGAAAGTTCTTGTCCACTATTACATCAAATATTTCTTCTTCTCCATTCTCTTGTTCTTCGTTTTTTAATATTCCAATTATGCATGGGTTGCACCTTTTTCCCACAGTGCTCTACTGTATTCTGTGTCTCATCTTCCTTCTTTTTTCTCTTTTAATTTCAGTTTGGGGAATTTCTATTAGCCTACCTTCGAGATCACTGGTTCTTCCCTTGGTCTTGTCAAATCTCTGGATGACCCCGTCAGAGGGATTTGTGTTACAATGCTTTTGATTTCTGTTTTTTTATTTGTACATCTTACATGTACATAGTGACAACATTCACTATAGGAAATTTGTACATGTACATGATATATCTTCCTTTTTTTCCCATTCCCCTCCCCTCCCTTCAATGCCTCTTCCACTCCTTATTTACAAAAGCCTTGTTTCCATTTTTTCTTCTATTTTCTTTTTTTTTCTTATCTCTTCCTTCCTTTCCACTCCTCCTTCCCTTGTTTCCCTTCTCAGCTGAACATTTTCTTTCCATTTCCCAATATCTATTACACATTTTGGTTCTTAGCTACCATTTAGATTTCTCACACCAGAGAAACAATGCAGTATTTAAATATGTGTGTCTGCTTTATTTCACTTAAGAGTATGGTCTCAGGTGCATCCATTTAGCTAGAAATATCTCAGGCTTATCCTTCTTTATGGCACAGCAGTACCCCACTGTGCAAAAAAAGCACATCTTCTTTATCCATCAATCAGTTGATGAGCATTTGAGTTTTTCCCAAGATTCATCTATTACACACTGTGCCCCTATAAACATGGGTGCATATATATTACTGTGGTATGATGTTTTTAATTCTTCTGGGAAGATACCAAGAAGGGGAATAGCTGGTCAAATGGAACCTCTAGTTTTAGTTTTTTGAGGAATTGCCACACTGATTTCCACAGTGGTTGCTCTAGTCTACACTCCCACCAACAGTGGAGAAGGGTTCCTTTTTCCCCACAGCCCCTACAGCAGTTGGTATCGGTTGATTTCTTGAGTGAGATTCTTTCTGGAGTGAGATGGAATCTCAGTGTTTTCATTTGCATCTCTCTAATGACCAGTGATGTTAAACATTTTTTCATGTATTTATTTGCCATTTTGACTTCGTCATCTGGGAATTTCAGATGCCCATTTTTGGATTGGATCTTTAAATTTGGGGGGGGTCTTTTTTTTTTTAGTTCTTTGTATACTCTAGATATTAGTCCTTTGTTTGAGGAAAAGCTGGCAAAATTTTTTTCCCACTCTGTGGGTTGTCACTTCACTCTGTTGGTGGTTTCTTTTGCTGTACAAAAGCTTTTTAATAAGATGAGATCCCAGTTGTTGATTTTTGTTATATTTCCTGTGGAATCGGGATTTGGCTCATAAATACTTTGCCTACACTAATGTCTTCAAGAGTTCTACCTATTCTATCTTCCAGCAGATTTAGTGTTTCAGTTTTAGTATTTAGACCTTTTATCCATTTTGATTTTAGTCTAGTGCATGGTGAAAGTTATGGGTCTAGTTTTAGTCTTCAGCATGTGGAAAGCCAGGTTTTCCAGCACCATTTATTAAAGTGGCTATCTTCCAGTGAAGGTGTTTGGCTCCTTTGTCAAAGATAAGGAGGCTTTGAGAGTATTTGGAGCCGTTTCTGCATCTTCTGTTCCACTGATCCTCAGGTCTGTTTTATTTATTTATTTATTTATTTATTTTGCCAATACAATGCTGTTTTTATCACAGGACCTTTGTAGTATAATTTGAAGTCAAGGATTGTGATACCCTCTGCCTTTCTTTTGTTGTCCAGAATTGTCTTTGCTATTGTAGTTCTCATCTAGTTCCAAATGAATTTTAGGACTGTTTTCTCTAATTCTGTGAGATATGCTATTGGTATTTTGATCCTGATTGCATTAAATCTGTGTCACGATTTTGGAAGTATGGCCATTTTCACTATTTTGGTTCTACCTACCCAAGAATAAGTGATATATTTCCATTTTCTGATATCCTCTTCAATCTCCTTTTTCAGAGTACTGTAGTTTTCAATGTAAAGGTTTTTTACTCCATTCATTAGATTGATTCCTAAGCATTTCTTTTTTTTTTTTTTTTTGGATGCTATTGTGAAAGGTGTCATTTACATAATTTCTCTCTCAGTTTGTTTGTTATTTGTGTACAGGAAGGCTATTGATTTTTGAGTGTTGACTTTGTATCCAGCTGTATGAGTGAATTTGGTTATTAAATCTAGAAATATTTTGGTGGAGCTTTTGGGATCTTCTATGTAGATTATCATGTCATCTGCCAAAAATGATAATTTAACTTCTTTCTTTGCTATCCTTATTCATTTTATTATTTTTATTTTTATTACATTTTTTTTTGTGGGTACCGGGGGTCACCTCAGGACCTCAGGTGCCAGCAGGCGCCCATGCCACTGAGTGATATCACCGGCCCCTTTTTTGTATGTGGGTTCCGGGAGTCGAACTCAGGACCTTGTGCTTGCCAGGCAGGTGCTTATGCTGCTGAGCCATCTCACCGGCACTCATTTTATTTCTTTCTCTTGTCTAATTGCCCTGGATGTTTCCAGAGCTATACTGAAGGGTGGTGACAGTGGGCATCCTTGTCTTGTTCCTGATTTTAGAGTGAAAGCTTTCAGTTTTTGTCCATTTAATATGATGTTGCTATAGGTTTGTCATAGATGGCTTTTATCAGATTGAGATAAAGACCATCTATTCCAACTTTCTGTAGGGTTTTTATCATGAATGGGTGTTGGACTTTGTCAAAAGCTTTTTCTGCATCTATTGAGATGATCAGTTTTTGTCCTTGGCTCAGTTAATATGGTGTATTACATTTATTGATTTGAGTATGTTGAACCATCCTTGCATCTTGGGATGAATCCTACTTCTTCAGTCATGGTGTATAATCTTAATGATTTGCTGCATTCTGGTTGCCAGTATCTTATTGAGGATTTTTGCATTTATGTTCATTAGGGAGATTAGCCTATAGTTCTCTTTCTTTTTTTTTTTTTTCTTTTTTTTTGTGGGTAACGGGGGGTCGACCTCAGGACCTCACGCACCAGCAGGGGCCTGTGCCGCTGAGCGATATCACCGGCCCCTTTTTTGTATGTGGGTTCCAGGAGTCGAACTCAGGCCCTTGCACTTGCCGGGCTGGCGCTTAAGCCGCTGAGCCATCTCACCGGCCCTAGTTCTCTTTCTTAGTTGGGTCCTTCTCTGGTTTTGGTATCAGGATAATGCTTGCTTCCAGGAATGAATTTTGGAGGGGTTTTTTTGTTTGTGCATTTTTTTTTTTTTTGTACTGGGAGTTGAACTCAGGGCCTCGCGCTTGCCAGGCTGGCACTGTGCCGCTGAGCCACATCCTTACCCCAAATTTTGGAGTATTGTTTCCCTTTCAATTTAATTAAAGAGTTTGAGAAGTAGTGGTATTATATCTTCTCTAAATTTCTTGTAGAATTCAACAAGGAATCCATAAGGGCCTGGGCTTTTCTTTGTTGGTAGGTTTTTAATTACATTTTGAATTTCATTGACCGATATTGGTTTATTTAGAATTTTTGTATCTTTTTGATTTAGTTTGATAATGCATATGTATCTAGGAATCTGTCCATTTCTTCTGTGTTTTCCATTTTATTAGAATAATCCAAAAGATCATCAATATCTACTTCAAAAACCTGAAGTAGGTATTGATGATCTTTTGTTTTTTTGCAGGATCTGTTGTAATTTCACCCTTTTCATTCCTAATTTCATGGATTTGAGTCTTCTTTCCTTTTTTTGATAAGTGTGGCTAAGGGTTTTTTGGTTTTATTTGATCTTTCAAAGAATCAACTCTTTGATTCATTGACTCTTTGTATTGTTTTCTTATTCTCCATTGCATTAATTTCTGCTCTGATATTTATAATTTCCTCCCTTGTATGAGCTTTGGGCTTGACTTGCTCCTCTTTTTCTAGAAGCCTGAGGTTCAACATTAGGTTGTTTATTAGAGCTTGCTCTTTTTCTGATATGGGAATTTACTGCTATAAATTTCCCTCGTAAGACTGCTTTCATTGCATCTCATAAGTTCTGGTATGTTGTATTGGCATTAGCATTTAATTGTAGAAATTATCTAATTTATTCTTTAATTTCATCTTGACTCATTGGTTGTTCAAGAGGGTGTTATTTAATTTCCATGTGTTAATGAAGTTTCTGTGTTTTTTTTTCCATTGATTTTTAATTTCATTGCACTATGGTCTAATAATATGCATGGGATGATTTCATTTCTTTTGCATTTACTTAAGCATGTTCTATAAGCTAGTATGTTGTGTATTTTGGAGAACAACCTGGGAACAGCTGAGAAGAATGTGTATTTTGATGTTGTGGGGTAGAACACTTGATAGACATCTACTAAGTCCATTTGTTCAAAAGTTTGGTTCAGTTCTGATATTTCTTTGTTGAGTTTTGTCTAGTTGATCTATCTATTTGGAACACTGGGGTATTTTTTTTTTTTTTTTGGTGGGTACTGGGGGGTCGACCTCAGGACCTCGTGCGCCAGCAGGCACCTGTGCCGCTGAGCGATATCACCGGCCCCTTTTTCGTATGTGGGTTCCGGGAGTCGAACTCGGGCCCTCGCGCTTGCCGGGCAGGCGCTTAAGCCGCTGAGCCATCTCACCGGCCCCAACACTGGGGTATTGAGGTCCCTCACTACAATTGTATTAGTGCTCACTGATTTTTCATGTCCATTAATATTTGTTTTATGTATTTGGGTATGCTGGTATTTGTTGCATATATATTTATGATCGTTATCTCTTCCTCTTGGATTGTTCTCTTTACAAGGATGTAGTGACTATCTTTGTCTCTCTTGATCAATCTTGACTTGAAATCCACTTTGTCTGCAAATAGAATAGCTACCTCTGCTTGTTTCTGGGTTTCTGTTGCATATAGTATTGTTTTCCATCCTTTGACTTTCAGTGTTTGAATTTCTTTTTGAATTAAATCTATTTCTTGTATGCAGTATGTTGTTTGATCTTGCTTGTTGATCCATTCTGCCAGTCTGTTTCTTTTGATTGGTGAGTTGAGACCATTTACATTGATGCTTATAACTGATATGTATTGATTTATCCTTGTCATGTTATCTTCCTGTTGTTTCCCTTTTTCCCCCCTCTGTGTAATTATTTGCCTTGCCTTGTGGATTCCTTTTGTTGGGGTTTATGGAGTTGTAGTCTTCACTATCTCTCTCCAGAATGTCCTTCAGAACATTTCGGGGTGCTGGTTCAGTGGTCATGAATTTCCTCAGGTGTTCATTGTCACAGAAGTATCTTATTTCTCCATCAATTTTGAAAGATAGTTTTGTGGGGTACATCAATCTGAGTTGGAGGTTGTTTTCTTTTAGGGCTTGAAGTATCTTACTCCAAGCTCTCCTTGACTTGAGTGTTTGTGTTGAGAAGTCTGCCATGATTCTGATGGGCTTTTCTTTATAGGTGATTTGTTTCTTTTCTCTAACAGCTTTTAATATTCTGTTCTTGTATTAAATTTCTGGAATACTGACTATTATATGCCTTGATATAGGGTTTTTTGTTTGTTTGTTTGCTTTTTGTTGTTGTTTTGTCATGGCTAGTTGGAGTTCTATATACCTCACTTATCTGTATGTCAAATTATTTTTCTATGCTTGGGAAATTTTCTGCCTTCTTTTTACATGCTTGGGAAGTTTTCTGCCATGACTTCTGTGAACAGGTTTTTTATGTCATTTAATCTATCTCTTTCTTTTTCATTTACTCTGATTAATCATATGTTAGTCTTCTTTGTATCATCTAGTAGCTGTTGGATTGAGTTTTCATGGTTCCTTGCTATTTTTAAGCAATCTTTCTTTTCATGATCACTAACTGCAATCCTGTCTTCTAGAGCTTATATTCTGTCCTCACATTGGCTCATTCTACTGTGTATACTTTCAGTGGAATTTTTAATCTCCTGGATATCTGTTTGAATGTGTTTTATCAATTCCATTTCTTTCCTATATCAGCCATTCATGGTTTCCATCATTTTCCTAAGCTCCTCTATTTTTTTTTTTTATCTGTATCTGCTCTAGAGTCACTAACCATGTCTTTCATCATGGTCACCATCGCTGTCGTTATCTCAGAGATTATTTCTTATTTGATTTCTTTTCTGGAACCTCATTCATCTCCTTTGTTACTTCCACTGTTACTACTTCAGAGAGTCCAGGTGAGTGACTTTTGAATTATTCCACCTCATTGTCCCCTGGCTTTGCCTTTGGTGAGCTGGATATCTGGGTTTGCATCTTGCTTAAGTGTCTTCTCATTTTCTATTTTATTTTTTAGTTTAATTCCTGGGTTGATGCTTGTAAATTGTTTATGGCAGGTAGCTTTATTGCTAGTATTTGGAACCCTTAAGAAATGACTACTTTTTAGAGATGTCTTCCAGGTGTAGCTGACTTTTGGGTTTTAAGTCTCTTGCAAGATCCTACCACTTCAGTTTATTGGTGATGAGCAGTTGCTATGTATTTGGCCTAGCCCCTGGTTCTTTGGCACTGCCCTATAGTACTGATTATGATCCTTAAGAAATCTCAGTCTTGGCCTACCAACAAGAACAACTAATTAGAACAATTAGGTCACCTTGGTTAAAGTAGCATCAAACACAGCCTAGAAAATTACAAACTGTGGTAACTATTAATTTGCCACCTTTAACCATATGAACTATATTTGTAGTTATATGACAAAATCTGAAACAAACCAAAAAATTATATACAGTAAATATGCCCTCAATATGGAGATTTTTACCCTATGGTGGTAGGGGAATTTAAAAGGGAAGGGGAAAATAGAGAAATAGAAGAAGGGTAAGATATTAGAAGTAAGGCTGGAGGACAAGGGACTATTACATAACCTTTAGGAAACTAGCAAAGAAGACAGGAAGGAAAAAAGAGAAGGAAGAAATAAAAATAAGAATAGAATAGAAAATCAACAACGGAAACTATAAACAGTGTTCATACTCATATAGAAATAAGAAGAAACAAGAAAAAAACAAAACAAAGACAAGAATAAAAGGAAGAAAAGAAGAAGAAAAACATATCCACTTCAGGGCAAGTCTCCTCTGTCACTGGTAGACAGAATGGGCAGATGGAGCCCAGATCCATGCTTATTAATCCCAACCAGCCAGCCATAGATTTACAGCAGGGTAGTGGACAATCCCAGCAAGCCTGCCCCTTTAGTTCCACCGGAGTTCTGTCTTGTTTCTGGCCATAAGACTGGAACCAGTTTGTTCAGCCTGCAACACTCCTTGACCACCTGATGACTTGAACTGGATTCTGCCTCACCCTGACACTGGGTGCCACTAGATGGAGCCAGCCTGCAGCTGCTCTGAGTTCTGAGCTCAGTTGGCCTTTCTCTAAAATGGCCACCAGCCAATTGCCCTCTCCTAGGGGACACCTGCATCCAAATAACTCACTAGTCACTGCAGACTGCTGTGTCTACTGCTCTGTTCCACTGGTGCGTTTCTCCATGGAGGCTTCTGAGGTTGCTAGTAGTCACCGTGTGTCTGCATGTTTGAACTGCCTCTCCCAAGAAGTGAGTCAGGGCTTAGGAAGAAACCACCACTTGCCACCTCCTTCTTCTGTGTTGAAACTTCTCTCTTTGCTCTCCCCATGGGCTTCAATTCTTGCTTTACCTCCTTGCTGGGTCCTGGGGACCCACTTTCCTCCCTCTTCTCTTCCTCACATTGCTATAATCCAGTGTCCAGACACCAAATCTTGGAGAGATTATCTCTGCTGTTCACCACTTTGCCATATTCCCAGAAACAATGCTTTTGATTTCTAACATTTCCTTTTGATCTTAGAGTTCACATCTGTCTGCTCACATATGTTCTTCGATGCTGTCTACTGTTTTCATTACAGCATTTAACATGTCAATCATGGTTATTTTAAATCATCTGTCTGATAATACCAATTTCCACTGTCATATCCATGTCTGGTTCTGATGATTTCTTTTCCTTCTTCAGGCTATGTTTTCACTTGCTGTTAGTATGTCTTGGAATTTTTTGTTGCAAGATCAACCCTGTATCAGGTAATAGGTGTGGAGGACCACCTGGGTGGCTCTCCTAATTGCAACAAGGATTAAAATGTCACTATAATATGATTTGCTTTTGTATCACCCCTTTACCATATAATAAAAGCCTAAATCCTTGGGGAATATAAAAAAAAACACATACAAGGAGCAATCCATCAAAATATTACTATGAATATAGATGCTTTTCAGAGGAAAGTGCTATCCATGTCACAACAGACAGCCACATTTGATGCCCAAATTAAAGAATGGGATAAGTTTGCTGGTGCTATAGAACAATTGAATCCATTTGCATATCTCAAGGCTCACTTCTGGTTTTATATTAGAATTAGTGTTCTCATTCTCTTGTTTATAATTTTTCTCATTAAAGTGTGTCACAGATGTTTCACAACCAGGAGACAACTAGAGGCCATATAGCCATGACTGATCCTGCTCCAGCTTCTTCAAAACAAAGAAGGGGGAACTGTGGAGGACCACCTAGACGCTCTCCTTGAAAGAAGAGCAATTATCTCCATTTTGGCTGAACCTGGCTCTGTTTCCACGTACTGATATGAACAGAGCTGGCTAGGACTTTTCCTTATCCCTTCAACAGGCTTTAAGCAATACAAATCGGTCCAGCTTAGGTCCTGATGTGTAGTCTTTGAAGCAAGGTGACGGGTCAGTGTTTCCCCACCTCTGTAGCTCCCAAAACACATGTGTGAGCCAGGCAGGATGGAGAGCTGTGCTCCATGCTGTTGGCTGGGATCGAGCCTTAAGTAAGAGGCTATGACTTCCTGGGGCATAGAAGATTACACATCAGAGCTGAAGCACTGATCCCAACACATTAGATACTACCTTGAATTGTGTTATGCAGATTACTCCTTCTGCATATCCTTCCCTCTGCATATTGCAAATGTGATTTCAGGCCTCCTACCTAGCCCAGCTCACGGTACTCACGGACTTCCTGCCATTCTCACAGTCACTCATCCACAAGCCACTCCCCTCCTTGAGAATTAATAAAACCTGGGTTCAGCCCTGGGTGGAGGCCTTTGTTCCAGTAACCACCACCCTGGCTGGACTTAGGACCCCTTTGGCTCTCCACAACTATAAATATGCCTTAGTGTCTTTATTCTCACTGTGGGTTGTACCAGAAGTGGTAGATTTGAATTAACTCATTAGAATTCCAATAACTTTTACATGGGATACAAATATAAACTTCCCAGAGTGCAATGGGGGCCGGGAAGGGCTCACTATAATAGGAACTAAGATAAATAGGCCTTTAGTATGACATTTATATTAATCTGACTAAGACTGGTCTATGGCAAATGTCTGTAGCTATAGGTGGCTACAGAGGGTAGAATGATTCCAGTATTCTTGTTTTTATCTTCCCTCTTGACTTTAGGTTTTCCTAAGTATTTCTCAGAAAGAATGTGTACCATGTACCTCTCTCAGCTGTAATCCATGTTATTATCATGGTGAGTATGATAGAAAAGTAGAGTGGTGCCTTAGTTCATGAACTTAATTTGTTCCATGATTTTGGAAAAGATGACCATGTTTATGTTTGTGTGGGAAAGATGGTCACAGTCGTGTTTGTGGCCCGATGTAGAGTTTACAAACAAAAACAAAATTTTGCTAAATGCTTTTTTTTTTTTTTAGAACCAAATAAAACTGTTCCTGAACTGAGGTACCACGGTATTCTATATTCTCATGGTTAAATCTCACTCTCTTAGTGGGCTTGTGTCCCTGGCTGAGATCTTCACAAGGGTCCTCAGTATTTTCCCCCTCTTAGGTATAACACAAGGGCTAGAAAACACTGAAGTGGAGAAATATACCTGCCCCAAACTGGAGCAGACTCCAGAAAGTAGGCCTTTGCTGTGGAAAAGGTCTGGAGTATCTCAAAGGGGTTACTCTTCCCCTGCCCCTGCCAGAACCACAGGACATCTTTTTGGGACCATGATCTTGAGAACTTGGTACCGTTCTTGGAGACAAAACCCATGAAAGTGTAGGGGCTTCCTGAGACTGGACTCCAAAGCCTTTTACTAGTTTCTCTTGCTAGTCCACATTGGGTCTCTAGCAATTCATCAAAATCACCATTTAAATGTCCCATCTGGTTGTAGGTATGGCACCTTCCACTCCATATAATAAGATTCCCAAATTCACCCACCTTCAGTTCTCTGATAGATTTAGGAAAGGTTGACTCAAGTTTGTTTAACTTTTTCCTGTTGCAAAAGCAGGAGAGATGATTTCCAAGCTTTATCAGGCTACTCCTGAAAGTCCTGTCTGGGATTTCTAATTGATTTTTAAAAATTCATGTTTCTCTTCCATCTCATCCTCCTGTTCCCCTTTTTCTTATTTCTTCCTGTGTATGTCTTATTCTCTTGCCTTTTTTTTTTTTTTTTTTTGAGATAAGATCTCTCTATGGTGTCCTTGCTGGCCTGAAACTCACTATGTAGTCCAACCTGGACTTGAGATCTTCCTGCCTCGGCCTCCAGAGTACAAGGATTACATGTATGTGTTACCATATCCTGCTCCTGCTCATTTTTATAGTCAGTCTTTTCTCTATTTCTTAGAATTTCTTAAACATACCATAATTACATAGTCACTTTCAGGTTGGTTCATTTAAATAAGAAATGCCTGTGAAATAACAGTTAATAGTTACAAAAAGTACTACTATAATACTTAATCTTAATTATAACAAGTTAATATTTATTTCCAAGAATAAATTGATTTCCTGAATTTTATGTTATAAGCTAACTTCCTTAAATTTAATTTTTCTATGTTTTAGAATTTGGATTTGTAGGTACATCTTGCACAAAGGAGTTATTTTGTTTTGCTTCCTCTGTGATATTGTCCTCCTGCTCTATGTGAATATATCAAGGAGGCCCACTGGATTCTTAATCCACAGCCCTTCCTGCTGCTGGACTCTTGGGGCGCCCATCACTTGGTGATGTGGAGAGTGGTGACTATGGTATCCACTCACTGTGGTGGGCAGTAGCAGGGGGTGTCTGCCTTCTTCTTCAAAGCCTCATGAGTTTTTTATTTGTTTTCATATATATTTTTCAGATATACTTTTTTATACTCCCTACTTTATGTTTCTGAAGTTTATTTCATTTGGAGAGAAGACTGTGTCTATTTTTCTCTTTGGAGACTGATATGGTGTTTATTTGGAGTAGATTAGGTCCTAAAGCCATTAATTCATAATGTCCTGTGGCCTAGAAGACAGGTTTCATTTATTTTGGCAACATTACTAAGAAATATGCAGTCAGTCCTTGTGTACCCATTTTATAAATGCAAGGAAAGTCTTCTGTGATTTAGATCAGTGTCTCCCAATGGCCCATGTGTGAAAGAATTGGTGTCCAGGCCGTGTCACTACTGGGAGGCGCTGGAACACTTAGAAAAAGCCTAGTGGAAGGAGGTTAGGTCATTAAGGGCTTGCTCTTCAATAGATGTTAGTATTCTGAACCTTCTGGTCTCTCTTTCACTTCTCTTCCCCAGTGAGATTAGCATCCTCTTTAGCCACATGTTCCCACCATGATGTGTTTCCTTACCACAGGCACAAAAGCAATGGACCCAAAGGACCATGGACTGAGACCTCCGTAACTATGAGCCAAAACAAACCTTTTTTTCCTTTTTTTTTTGGGACAGAGTCTCACCGTGTAGTTCAGGCTGGCCTTGATCTCACTTATGTAGCCCAGGCTGGCCTAGAACACACAGCAATCCTCCTGCCTCAGCCTCCTGAGTGCTGGGACTACAGGCGTGCACCACCACACCTGGCCCCCTTTCTTTTCTCTTAAGTGCATTATTTCAGGTATTTCATCACAGTAGTAGACATAGAGACAACTGGAGATCAGAGCAGAACAAAGATTGGTATGTAAACTGTGCAATAGTAAGTGATATTCACAATCATGTCAAGGTTGTGATGTTCGTAACTCAGCCTCTAACATTTTTTCTTGCTCACAACATTTAGAATCAGGGGTGTGATGGAAAAGCTTTATGGTGAGTAGTTCCATCCATGACTTGTCACAAGGATTTTCTTGAAAACTTTGAGTTAGTTGTTTCTGCCTATAATTTCAGGCCATGGGCTAAGTTTTGTGACTCATTCTGACACTGTGTTGGCTTGTTCAGATGCTCTGTGAAGAAAAATGTATGGCGAATTCATTTCCTTCTCTTCAATCTTCAATCACACATACACATTTCTAGTGAATTCAAGTACACTCCTCTGGGGTTCTTCCACTCCCTTTCCTCTGACTTCTTTCTTGGATTTCATCACCTAGAGACTAGAGCCCCTGTGTACTGGGAGGGCTGTAGTAGGGGTGTTTATGTTTATACTTTCCTTGAATTTTATGGCCTTCATTACCCAACACTGCATGAAACTGAGGAAAACACAGTTGTCCTGAACCCTGGAGCCATCTGTTCAACCTGCTCAAGATATTGGTGGTTGACTGTTTACTAAACAGACTTCCCTGAGTGGCAGCCCGGAAGGCTGAAGCTGGGGCTTCTGTTAATCATTAGACATTTAACAAACAGTTGGGGCCCTTGCTGGATTTGCTATCTTTGCTTTCAGAAGCAACTGTTCTGTACCCTGCCACCAGCCACAAAACAAAACAGGGCCTCTGTATTTTGTTTAGTCTGAGGATTTTAGCAGGGTGGGATAGCCACACCCGAGTTGCAGTCATTCTGCAGGATAGGTGACATGTGTGCTTTTGTTGTTGACTTTATCTTTGCCAGCACACGTGGGTGTCCAACATTGGCTGGGAAGCCAGGCTCAGGGTGGAGCAAAGGTTTACTTTGTTGACAGTTTAATGCTTGGAGAGACATGTGCTTTGGTGAGCTCTCTCCCTTGGGACTTTGCCCTTTCTCTAATCCTTTGCATAAACATTGCTTTGAAAACAGTTTATGAAGTATCAGCAAAGGCATGTGAAACTGTTGGTAAACAGTCATTAGGAATAACATTTACTCATGGTCAGATTTCTGAGCCCATGTTTCTTTTCGGTGGGATTTACTGTGTGATGCAAAGTTCTGTGAAGCTGCACACACAGGTTGGATTCCTGTGCCTGATTCTTGTGGCAGAGTAGAGATCGTGAGAGAAATGCCAAATTAACCTAGGGAATGTTTCCTTCTTCCAAATAGCAATATCTACTACTTGAAAGTATTTAAGAATAGAAACATGACCATGAATTGTAGAAAGTTGGACAGAAGTCAGGGCAATCATATTTTTGATTTAGGAAAGGAAAGAAAACCTTGCAGGCAAATCTCCCTGAGACAGAGTGAAGTGATGGAACCAACTGGGATGGTTTTCAGACCAAGCTGGTGTGTATCTCCTCCCAGCTCTGTTTCAGATTGCTAGCTTGTAATGGACTGGGCTCAGGGTATTTACTCTATGGAAACTGTCTGGTGCTACCAATCAGGGCTTTTCCCCTGGAGAGCCAGTTGGAGAATCTTTATCATTGTACCACTAGGTAGATGAGGCAGACTAGCTCTTAATTTCATTTCCAAGGAGTGAGAGAAGTTATATTATTTCAGAAATAAAGATGTGGCAGAATTGAAGACCTAGTCTTAGAAAAGTAATCAGAGTTTGATTCCATGCTATGTCTAAATCAAGAAATAGATCTTTAATTTAAACTGAGCTCTTCTGTCTTGAGGAAAACATATTATATGTGAAATGAAGAAAAACTGATGAAAAAAATGTACCAGATAAGTAATCCATCTTATTCTTTGTATTCTGCTTGCATTTATTGGTGTGGTTGATTGTATTAACTTATTATTTGCAATATTTATTGAGTATCTCTTGTATGCTATGTTCTTTCATGAACAAAAACATGGGTCTTGTCTTCATGGAGCTTAAGTCTGGTCAAAAAGATAGATAACAACCAAATAGTCACAAGTAAATGTATAATTACAAACTGTAGTAAATTTTATAATGACAGAGTATGGACTATCAAGAGTACATATAAGCCAGGTGTGGTGGCACATGCCTGTATTCCCAGCACTCAGGAGGCTGAGGCAGGAGGATTGCTGTGAGTTCAAGGCCAGTTTGCACTATATAGTATGACCCTGTCTCAAAAAAAAGAAAGTACTTATAACTCGGTGTCTACCCTGAAGAGGTGGGTTTCCATGAGGAAGTGTGGATTGGCCCAAAACCTGAAGGGCTGTTAGTATTTTTACCAGGTGTATGGAAGTAAGTGATGGAGGAGATTTAAGTAGAGAACAAATGTGCAATTGCTCTGTGGTTAGAAGAAATGTGCACTTTCAAGAAAGTTAAAGAACAGAGGGCAAGAGTACAGGGGTTGTGACATGCAATAAGTTATGATCATACTTTTATATTAGGGTAAATATAAATTGATTTAAATTGTTTGATAGATTGCTTTTTTGTTGTTAATTTCACTTTAGCTGCAAAATGGAGAAAAAGAAGAGAATGGACCAGGATATAAGCTAGAGGCTATTAGCACTTGCTTAGGTGAGAAACAATAGAATCCTGGACCAGGTTAAGAGCAGTGGTGATCAGTGGAGCCTCACTTATGAGATGTTTTGGATGTTAAAAAAAAAAATAGAAGAGACCTGGTAATAGATTAATTGTAGGGATGGCAAAAGAGGGGCTCTTGTCAAGGACAATGCCAAGGTTTTTGGCTCTGGAGATAGAATTGATAATTGTTCCACTTACTAGGATTAAGAACCAGAACTGGGGTGGAAGCCATGAGTTTGGTTTGGGTCATGTTTCAACATCTATAATTGAAAGATCTAAGAGGTTTTTTGGATGTATCGATCTGGAGCCACATGGAGAGCTGCCCGCTTCTAGGTGGTAACTGAAGCCAGTCATAAGGAGGTCTTCTAAGAGATGACTATGGGGTGAGTGGAGGAAAGGGTCCTTATAGAACCCTTAGAAGTTTAAACAGGTAATGGCTTAGTAGAGGAGAATGGACCTGAAAGGAATTGAGGAAGTAGGCAGTAAAGTAAGAAGAAAACCAGGAGGCATGGGGCATGAGTGAGAGAGGGGATTCACTGCAAATGGGTATGAGGGATATTTTTGGGAGGCTAAAAAAGTTTGAAAACTGATTTATCATGATGGTTACACCACTTGGTAAAGTTACTAACAAAGCATTGAATTGGACACTTGAATAGGGAAATTTTATGATATGTAAATTATGCCTCAATAAGCTACAAAACAAACAAACAAAAACAAAACCATGACAGTATGAATGAAAGCAAATAAAGGATGGACTCTTTCAAATAGGGAAGGAATGGTCATGGGTGTTTTCTTTTTTTCTTTTTAATAGTACATATTTGAAGACTGTAATGTTTACATTCCTTGTGTGGAGTTGGCACATGTACATACCACATAACATCGTAATTCTTTTTTTCATTCCCTTTCCCTCCCCTTCCTTTTCCCTCCCACCATCTCTTGGTCCCCCTCCCATTTGAGAAAGATCTATCTCCCTACTTCCTATTATCTATCTTTTACTTTGCTCTTTATTTGTAATTCGGGCTTCTCATATAAAAGAAATCATGCAATATTTAAGCTTGTGTATTAGATCTAATTTATTTCACTTAACATGGTCTCAAGGTGCATCCACTTTTTCTACAAATAAGTAGTACGCCATTGTGTATAAATATCACATTTTCTTTATCTGTTCATCTGTTTATGAACATATATGTCACTTCCGAGATTTAGCTATTATGAGTTGTGCTGCTATAAACGTGGATATGCATGTGGCTATTCCCCTTGTAGGCATCACCCTGAAAGAGCTAAAAACATCATATTACAGTGGTCATGTGCTTTGAATGTTAATAAGTGAAATCTGAAGGTGACTAACAAATTGAGAGTGCGAACAGATATTTAATGCAAAAACAATGGTCCAAATATTAAATAATGTAATACTATAAAAATATTGATGTATATTTAAAATTATATTTTCATAGTTATAAGAAGGTGCTTATGATTTGGTCCCTCCTATATGAAATCAAACGGTGTACTTACTCTAGAATATAAGTAAAACTATTGATCTTTCTTTAAATGATATAATGGTTATCATTATCATTTAAATGATATAATGGTTATATTTATATAATGATATAAATGACATAATGGTTCTTTAAATGATATAATGATGTAATGGTTTTATATAATATAAAATTACTTCATATTTATGTATGAAATAATCATCTTTATAAACATATGTTTAGCACTTTACCCAGGAATCAGAATGTTCAATAAATATTTATTGATGACATAAATCAAGAAAAGTGAGAACATTCATTTATCATTATTTAGATCTACAATGGAGATTACTAGAGTAGCAAGATTAGAAGAGCACAATATTATAGCAAAAGAAAAGATCAACTCTATATGAGTAATTTAAAATCTTTGTCCTTTTAGAAAGAGGCCACTAATTCTTCATTAGTTCTTATTTATTTTTCACTTGATTACCCAAATCAGTTCAAACTAGTCAGTCCAAAATCTGCACATAAGTAAATGATTCTTATACTTTAGTTATCTTTTGGAATTTATTTTTGTTATACATTTTGTCTTATATCACCTATCTTTTGACTATTGATCTAAAAAATAATATTTTTTTCCCTTTATTCCCTATTTTAACTGGTAGATTTTGACTTCTAGGTTAGGTTACACTCAAGAAAGCATATACATAAGTTTGTTCAACCAACCTTTTTACTCTAGGTACCTATAAAAGATTATTAACATTTGATTTCCAATGCAATTTTTCAGTGAAACATTTCAAGTAAGTTTTTTTAAAAATTGAGTTTATTAGTACAATTTAGATATACATAAAGATCATATTCATCATAAAGAATTTGTACCTGTACATGATATATTTGATTCCTCTTTTTTTGCCAATCCCCTCCCCTCCTTTCAACCCCTCTTCTCCTCCCTATTTACAACTTTGTTTCCATTTTATCCTTTTCTCATTTTTTCTTTTCCCTTCCTTCCTTTCCTCCTCCCCTCTCTCTAGTTCTTCTCTCCTTTTGAACAATTTTTTCCTATTTCACAATATCTATTGTACATTCTGGTCCTTATTTACTCTTTCATTTTCTCACACTAGGGAGACAATGCAATGTTTATACATGTGTGTCCAATTTATTTCACTTAAGCATATGGTCTCAAAGTGCATCCATTTACCTATAAAAGTCTCAAATTTATCCTTCTTTATGGCTGAGTAGCACTCCATTGTATAAAAATACCACATCTTTTTTATCCATTCTTCGGTTGATGGGCATTTGGGTTGTTTCCAAGATTTTGCTACTACAAACTGTGCTATAAACATGGGTGTGCATGTATCACTGTGGTATGATATTTTTGATTCTTCTGGAAGATACCCAGAAGGGGAATAGCTGGGTCAAATAGGACCTCTAATCCTAGTTTTTTGAAGAATCTCCACACTGATTTCCACAGTAGTTGCACCAGTCTACATTCCCACCAACAGTGGAGAAGAGTTCCTTTTTCCCCACAGTCCCTCCAGCATTTGGTATTGGTTGATTTCTTGATGATAGCCATTCTTTCTGGAGTGAGATGGAATCACAGCATTGTTTTAACTTGCATCTCTTGAATGACCAGTGTTACTGAACATTTTTTCATATATTTATTTGCTGTTTCTCTTTTTTCCTCTGAGAAGTGTGTATTCATTTCATATGCCCATTTTTGGATTGGGTCTTTAAATTTGGTGGTCTGATTTTTTTCAGTTCTTTGTATGTTTTAGATATAAGTCCTTTGTCTGAGGGACAACTGGCTAAAATTTTTTTCCCACTCTGTGGGTTGTCTTTGCACTCTGTTGGTGATTTCTTTTTCAGTGCAAAATCTTTTTAAGAGGATGAAATCCCAGTTGTTGATTCTTTGTATTATTTCCCATGTGATTGATTTTGTTCATGAAATTTTTGCCTACACCTATTCTTCAAGAGTTCTGCCTAATCTTTCTTCCAGCAGATTTAGTGTTTCTGTTTTAATATTTAGATCTTTGATCTGTTAAGTAAGTTTAAATGAGTTTTCCAAATTGGTGTTTAAATATTTAACTCATGTCATCTGATCTACACTGAATTTCCTGAGCTTATCTTAGAGTAACAGTAGCAACGCAATGTTATTCTCTGAAAACAAGACATTAAGGACTTAGAGCAGAACTAGTTGATGGAGATGTCTCTGAAAGAGGAAGTTGATGAGAATACAGATGACCTAGATATGACCAGTTCTTGACAGAATTAGATAAGCATCAACCTCTGTAGAATATCTGTGGTATTCTGTTAGAGCTAACTGAGACGGAAGAGAAGCACCTGACTGTCATTTTTCCCTGTGCTAGCTGGAGAGGAGACATGGCTTGGCTGGTGGCCAGTGTGCTCCTCATCCTCCCCTCCCTTTCCTCCTCCTGACCCACAGCCCCCCACGCGGACACACACAAGGGACTGGGACATCTTGCTTCAGTGTTCTTCCTGGCTTTCTAGTTGTGTCCTCCCTGGCTCTCAAACCACCATTCTCCACTCCAACAAGAGTGCAGCCAGGAAGGGAACATGGTGCCCCTCCATCACTCCCATCATTTCAGACCACGTGTTGCCTTTTTGAAGAAGGGAGGGGGCACCCTGTAGTGGCTAATATCAGGAAAAGGGTATCCGGGCCCCTTAATTGCATACCCAACATTCATAGCGAGCTTTCACCCCCGCCCCTCTCTGAAACAGGCCTGCAGCTGCTATAGAAGCAGCACTCCCTGCCCCTCCTTGAGTTTTAGTATAGGAGGATTCCGTCTTGTGTGCTGACCCCTGTGCTGCAGTGCAGGCCTTGTTGTGATGAAGAGTCACTTTGGCATCCCTGTAAACCTCCACATGCCTTACTTCTTAGGTAATGTGGATTCCAAAATTCCTGTAAATCTATTTGGAATCTTCATCCTGAGTAGTGTGAACAGAGTGGTTGTTTACAAAGAAAGAGCAATGAATACTAAGAGTGGTTAACACTGAAAAACTCCAGAGGCTAGCTGCCGACAAATCAGAAGGTGACAGTTGGCAGCAGCAGTGACCAGCACCTGACTATGTCAACTGTTGGCATCCAGCATTATCTGGTGACATGAGGATGACTAGCAGAGTTGCATTTTGCCAAATTCATGATTTCCATCTGAATCAAGCAAAAGAACCTAAGTTGATTGGCAACATAACTACTTTAGTATGTCTTCCCTACTGACATTTTCTGTTTTCTACCTGGGAAATTAATTCATGATCTTAGGATAATTGTTCTGGGATAGACAATTTTGGGAAGATCTTTTGGTCCATGCAGCAGTCATACAAGATTAGGATTTTGCTCTTAACCCTATTGGGCTTTCCATTCCCTTTGTAAACACGCTGACCGAAGCTCATAACATACTGAGCACTTGAGAGGGTGGCTGTCTTCTAGGCCCTCATACTTCTGCTCTCACCAGTCAGTTATATGCTTTTCAAAAGGCTATTACTTTTGTCACTGTCACTGTCATTATGCATTTAATTTATATAATATTACATAAGGATATGCCAAAGCAAAGAGAAAACAGAGTTCCTAGAAATACTGGGTTGACTCAGCATGCTTTGGAAAGGCTCAGTAAGATGAAATGTGCCCCAGATACTGTTGTACAGTGTTAGGTGTAAACGAGACAATTGTGAAGACTGAGCGAGGACATTATGAAAGTATAGTTCTTAATTCAGTTTGCTTTATAAGTGTTCTTCACATCTCATTTCACATAAAAACTCAAAACTGAAAGTACACCATGCAATATGGATCCATTTATGTAAGAAATTCAACACAGAACACTAACTAATCAGAAAGCCATACTCCAAGAAAAGGTCCAGGCTGTAAATCCAAAAGTCAGTGAAGAATTCCCATTTATATGATTTAAATTCGAACAAAGTATTTAAAGCGTGTATTGATAATTCTCTATAATTTTTCACTTCAACAGATATTTTTCATGAACCAATTAAAATAAGATAAGAGGTCTTCACTTGATCTTGTGGTTTTCCAAGGCAACCTCTGCCATTTGGTGTTAGTTCAATGTGGATGTGGCAGAATATCTAACAAAACAACTTAAAGGAAGAAAAGATTTATTTTGGCTTCTGGTTTCAGTCCATGGTTGGTTGGCTCCATTACATTGGGCCTGAAGTAAGGCAGAACATCATGGAAGAAATCTGCTCACCTCATGGAGGGCAGGATGGAGAAAGGAAGAGGGGAGAGAGAGAGAGAGAGAGATTTCTCCCTTTTCCTCTTTTGTTCCATCTGGGTTCCCATCCTTTTAGATGGTGCTGCCCACATGCAAGATGGGTCTCCACATGCCAGTATCTCTAGAAATACCCTCACAGACACACCCAGAAGTGTGCCCCATGAATCTTCTAGGCATCGCTTAATCCGATCAAGTCGACAATCAAGATTAAGTGTCATATACTCCTTCTTTCTAAAATATCCTCCCTAAAGGGAAAGATGGATCTTTTGCAAAAAGGAAGAGGACCAAGACAAGGAAGGAAGG
Organism: Erethizon dorsatum; assembly: GCA_028451465.1. Classification (NCBI taxonomy): domain Eukaryota; kingdom Metazoa; phylum Chordata; class Mammalia; order Rodentia; family Erethizontidae; genus Erethizon; species Erethizon dorsatum. The sequence goes on along the minus strand of CM051836.1, from coordinate 58,399,928 downwards.
AAGGGGGAGGGAGGTGAAAAATAGTCCAGATGTGTTATGTACGTGTACCAGCTCCCCACAAGGAATGTAATCATTATGTACTGCAAACATGTACTAACATAAACAAAAATAAAGTTTCCTCCTTAACTCTCTAGATGCACTTCCTCACAGTGCTTTCTCTTTCTTTCTCCCTCTCTTGCCTCTCTGTCTCTCTCTAACTTATCCAGTAAGCTCTTATTTATTCTTCAAGTCCTAAGACTCCAGCACAAGTGCTACCTCCTCCAAGGAGCTTTCCGAGACACAGGCAGGGACTGTCCTGTATACCACCTTTGCGTTGAGTAATTAACTGCAAATTTGCATATGGCATTATTTGTATTATATTCTAGTGATTTATCTAATACTTTTCTCTTTGGTCCCTTTGGAGTCAGTTTCCAATGATTGTCATTTTGTTTTTGAGAATGGGTTTTATTTTCCTGTTTCTTTATATGCTGAGTAATTTTGTTGATTATATCCTGGACATTGTAAATGTTACGTTGTGGTGACTCTGGATTATGTGATTATTATGGCTTGTATCTAGATGTCCCCCAACAAAGCCTCATGAGGTCATAGGTGAGGCTTTTTCAGAGATGGCTGGATCTAGAGCATGTGATGACGGGAACAAGGGTGTGTGATTACTAAATTAGTCCACTGATTGGTTTGGCATAGCTCTGGGTAGGACTAAGTGTGCCCCACCCTGGGTGTGAGTGCTACATGACATAAGGGCAGGTAGGTGGATAAAATATAAGGGACAGAAAAAGGGTCACTGCTTATTGCTTGTTGTTCATTGCTTGCCATTTATCGCTTGTAGCTTGCTGCCTTCTGCCTACCACAAACTGTTTCTCCTCAGCACAGTCCCTCTGCCATGCCACTGTGCCTTTGAGCCAGCCACTTATGAACTGAATCCTCTACAAACTGCAAGCTAAATAAACCTCTCCTCCTTTAACTTTTGCTGTTGAGTATTGTCTCAGGAACGAGCTAAGTAACTAAGACAGTTATATTCTTCCGAAGTGTGTTTATTTTATTGGATTCAGCAGATAATTTACTTACCTAGATTCAAGTACAAACCATCTTTTGTAAATAGTAATGGAAATCTCAGTTCATTTTATTCTTTGTTAGCTTGGTCTGACTCTAATTTGTCCAACATATGCATTGCTCAAGGATCAGACAGAGATTTATGCAAAACATACACAGAATTTGGGTTCTTTCTTTGTATTATTTTCCCCCTCATTCACTGATGAATTTTATGTAGAATTTCTGCTGTTTTATGCCTCATGACATTCAACTGTAAAAGCCATACAGAGAGGGAACTCGTCCAGGGCTGTTTCCTTCTTCTAAGGGTCAGATCCTCTCTAGAATCATCTTACCCTTGTTCACACTCTGTTTTAGTCTGTTCAGCATCTGTAACAAAATACCATAAATGGAGTAGTTTATAAACAATAGAACTTTATCCCTTACACTTCTGGACTCTGGAAGTCCAAGAAGCTCAAGGAGTTGGCAGATTAATATCTGGTGAGGGTCTGCTTCCTTGTTCACTGATGGCTCTCGCAGCTATCTCCTCACTTGTTAGAAGGAGAAGAGAGCTCTTCTGGGCCTTTTTTATAAGGACACCAATGCTATGCATGAAGATCCTGCCTCCATGACCTGAGCACATCCCACAGGCCTTACTCCCCTAATATCATCAAATTTGTGATTAGGTTTCAACATATAAATGGGGGGGGCACACATTCAGACAGGAGCACTTCAGTTTCTTCAAGTACTCAGTATTTCTGTTTTGTTTTTCAACTTTATCCGGAGTTTATACTTGGTATCTGCAAGAGGACTGCTCTGCTAAGAGATTGCACATCTTATGGGGAGCAGAAGCATCTTGTTATCTTTGTATCTCTGTGTCCAAACAATGTCTGACACGCTGTGTTAGCCCACAGGAAACATTTGATTTCTGATGGAATTAAATAGAAGGGCATTGTTAAAATGAACAAATAAATTAAAGGAAAGGGAAGAGGAAAGCTTATTCTCATAGTTCATATTGATTTTTTGTAATAAGAAACACTTTAGAAGGCATAAAGAACATAATAAAGAGGACTTCAGAATAAAAACAGTAGCTCCTCTGGATGGCAGAACTGGTATGAACCAGGAAGCAGGCCATGAAGGGGGACTCAGGATGGCAGTGTCCATGGAGTCAAGAAGCATCTGGGGTAGTTTCGGCTTGTCCTGAAGTATACATTTCCCCAGAGCCAATCCTGGATACAGATTCCACCCACTAAGCGGGTTTTCCTAGTTCGGCATTAAGCTCAGAGAAGATACCTGGTTCATGAGAAATTCCCTTGAAAAATATGTCAGTTTAGAGCCAAGCAGTCAAATTGGCTAAAAGACAATAAACGGAGCAGCATGATAAATAACAATTATCCACCAGGAGGCATCTGCAAGGGTGGAGGGGCTCATGCGGGACCTCCTCTCATTTGCTATCTCTACTAACTACCAGAAAGTGGCATAAACAGCTTGCTAATGAAGCGCCAGCCAGGCCTGCTGTGGGAGACACCTTGATTTGGAAGGAGGAGACTATAAACTGAGTGAACATAACAAGGTTAAGACACTAGACAGAAAAATCAAAGGGATGAGATTCAGCAGGGAAGGAATATTGTAACTGCCAAGAGAAGAATAATCAGAAGTATAGCGTTCCGATGGCAGGGAGCAGAGAAAACATGAAAGGAAACACACACCTGGAAAGAATCTAAAAATGTAAGCCGAGAAGGCAATCACCAGGGGCAGGCCTGGTATGATATTCCTGAACCTTGATTCCCCAACTTTTCTCACTTTTCAGACAATAAATGTCACCGAGATTGGTGACCAGGAGATTCCTCCAGGGCCCCAGAAGACAGACAGCTCTGCTCCCTGTTATACCCCATACCTTCCCATACCTTCAAAGTGCTGGTGGCTTTCCAATTCAGGATCGGCTTGCTGAGGCTCCTTCATGAATGAATGATGTCATAGGCAGGTGGGCAGGTGGGCAGGAGAGCAAGATACCACTACCCCATTGAAAAAATTATCTTTCACCGTAGAGAGTATAGGCTAATGGTAAAGTACATGACTAGTAAGCACAACGTTGGGGCTTCCATCCCCAGCATGCACACGCACGTGCACACACCCACACACAACACACACACACTACTTTGCAACCAGTCATACATGCATTCAATTCCCTTCACAGCTCTTAGGTCCATCAAAGGTGATCTTGTGGACCTATTAATTTATTTATTGTCTGTCTTCCCACAAGAATACAGTATGAGGTCCCACTGGGCGTGGGGGTTAACACCTGTAATCCCAGCTGAGTAGGAGGCTGAGACTAGATGATCACAAGTTTGAGGCCAGCCTGGGCCACTTAGTGAGACCCTGTCTCAAAATATTTTTTTTTTATACTGAGGATTGAACCCAGAGAGCACTGAACTATACCCTCAGCCCTCTTTTTATTTTGAGACAAATCACTCTTGCTTTGTGCCTTTGTTTTCTTTTCTGTTGAGGGAACACCTAGGACAGGATTTGTTTCTGCAATTGTTCTTCCAGCAAATATTTATTTTCTAATTACTATGAGCCAGGCACTTGTAGTATATTGGACAAGGATGGATATTGCTAAGGTGAACATGACAGATGAGGCCCCATCCTCACAGCACCTCAGGTTCTCATGGGGAAGACAACCAAAAAACATAAATAAACAAGTCAGCCAGATCATCTCTGTTAAACCCAAGCGTTCCAAATGGAACTGAGCACACGGAAGGACTCCAGGTGCAAGGGGGTTTCTCCAAGGAGCTGTGCAGGTACCCTACTGTCCCGCATTCAGGATCCCATTGCCCACCTGCTTGTGACGTCTCCTCAGTTCTTCTCTGTCAGGCAATGCGGTCCTCACAGCAAGAGAAAATACTCAACAGCTAACATGTCCCAATCACCCACGGACAGGAAACACAATTTGGAGCTTCATTCCCAAAGAAAGAACTTGAACTTATATGTTGTAGTCAGGCTTTACAAGGGAAAAGATTCAATACAAGACACATGATTTGTAGGATTATGTTATAATATTCACCCAAAGAGTCAAATGCAAAAGAGTGCCGGAGATCTGTCCACGCACTTGAGACCCAAAGAATCCAGCTGAGGGCCTGGATCTCTTGGCAACGTCCTGTAGGAGTCCAGCTAAAGACCTAGAGCCCATGGCAATGTCCTCACAAGTCCAACTGGAGGCCTAGAATCCATGACAATGTCTCAGGCAAGTCTGTGTCAAGGATCTGCACTGGGAAGGCCCAAAGGTCAGTGGTGGAAGCTAGAAAGTCTGCACCAGTGGGATGAAGGATCTGTGCCAGCAGGCTGAGGGATCCACACTGGAGCCAGGAAGGGAGGCTCAGGTAAGGACCACAGCTCCCCCAAAGAGAACCACAGCCATCCTCAGTGACAGCAAGGACCTGAGCTCCTCCAACAATGAAAACAGCTGAGTTCATATCAGGAAAACCAGCGTGACAAGCCCCTCCAGGAGAATCAATAGCACACCATCTTCCTCTCCAGTTCTTCTTTTATGCTGTTGGCAACAATCCTCAGGTGGCCTTCCACACCCAGCACCATGATGATTCAGTGCAGCTGGGTGTTCCAAGTTGATCATTAGTTAATCCACCACATTGTACTTGGCTGGGAGCTGGTGGACTCTGCCCTCAGCCAGCCGGCAGGTGCACAGTGTACCTCAGAAGTCTGAGAAGGTGCAGCTCCCAGGAAAGCAAGCTGCAGCTTGCAGGAGGGTTTAGGCTTCCACTTTCCACCCCTCCTACCTTTGCAAACAAGTTATTAGCAGTTTTACATTTTCCCTTAAGGGAATCAGTGTTAATTCACCTTGGCGCCTTTCTGGCACCAAGCCATCTAGACTGGTCACAGATCCTTAAGAAGAGCAGCAAAGAAAGAGGGGAAAGGGAGGGAGGATGGGAGGGAAAAGAAGGAAAGAAAGAAGAAAAGGAGGAAGGGAGGGATGGAGGGAAAGAAGAAGAGGGAAGGAGAGGGAGAGAGATAGATGCTATGTTAAATACTTGCTACAGAACAGATAGAAACTCACCCCGGTGACCACTGATGAACAGTGGGTTCTTAGGTCCCATGTACCCAAAGGCATCCAATACACTTTCTGACACTTACTCGTTCTTTTAGACATCTGAAGGGAAAATGCTGGGGTGCATTAGTGTGTTAGGGAAGGGCTCTGCCTTCTTCACTGTAATAGCCTGCACTTTTCTCCCACCTCTTCTGGGGTTAATGGGAATCGAGGTTCAAGGGATTGAAGGCCTTCTGTGTCAGAGGTGGGGACACTTTCTCAGCCTGGAGAATAAAGGCAGGTCATACGGATTGTATGTTGCTCTCCACACCCAGACCCCTCACTTTAACTTGACAAGCGTAGTTTCTTAATATTGGCAATGGTAGCTCCTAGAAGTTGAGGCAGAGATCTGTGCCCTCAGAGGCAGCATCTCTTTCCACTTGCATAGCCTTCCTCCCTGCAGGGCCTCACCATCCCAGCAAGGAGTGTGACTGTGTGGGTTGGTTTGTCCCGTTCTGGAACTCAGTATCAAGAAGACTGGCAAGGTGTCATTCTTCCCTATCAGTGTTGTCAATAAATAAGGGCAATGTGCAGTTCCCAGGTTGTATTGCTCTTTTATCTTACATATTATTTGGTTCACATACATGTCACATGTCCATATATACCACCCCTGTCTCTTCTCTCCACCTGCTTCCTTCATCCTCCCTATTTTTCGGTCAGTTAATATTTGTTCAATACCTAATCTGTGATCGACAACGTTCCAAAACACTGGGAATACAGCAGTGAGCAAACAGAAAAGTCTAGCCCTCGCGGTACCTGTATTCAACAAATGATGTGTCTCCCGTGTGTTTTGATCTTACTCAGTGTTTTGATGGCCTCCTCTGTCCTTTTCCTGAATCTAGACCTGGGCACTGTCCCATCACTGCAGCGTCACACCCAGGAGGCTACAGTGGGAAGAACAGAGAGGAGGCTTTAGCCTCACTGGTGAGTCTCGAAGGTGATGCTGGGGCTTGGGCTCAGCTCTCTGCTGCGGTCTGGATCTTTGTTTCCCCTTCATTTGTTGAAATCCTCAACCTCATAGCGATGAAATTAGGAATAGAGATTAATGGAGGTAATTAGGTCCTGAGGGCAGAACCCTCCTGAATGGGATTAGTGACTTTATTAAAGGCTGGACACTTCTCTCTCCCCTTTGTACCATGTGAGGACACAGTGAGAAAGTGCCATCTATAAGCCAAAAGTGGGCCTTTACCAGATGAATCTCTCTTGATCTTGGTTTTCCAGCTTGCAGAACTATGAGAGATAAATTTTTATTGTTTACAAGCTCCCCATAAAATGTTTATGACATTTTACTGTACCCCGAATAAACCAAGAGACTCCTCTCTCTGTGGCCCTTTCTGCTGTAGGTTTTAGGTCTGTATTAGGTAAGCTGTCTTGCCTACTTCTGGGGTTCAGTGTTAAGAAACCCATCTGCTTTCCCATAAAAGTCACACTCTCCACTACCAACTTTATTAGTGAAGAAAGGTGATTTCGATTCCTGTCTTTTTTGGTGTGATTTCTCTTGTGGCTCAGAAGTTGATCACGCGTGAGGAGTACTGTTTACTGGGCTCTCTCAAATCCAGAAGAAGCTTATCTTGTACTGCTCCATTCTGTACACACAGCAGACAATATGTAATACATGGCTAATGTGTAACTTTATATCCATCATCAGTCAAGGGCTGACTAATAACCATTATGAAACAAATGACAAGAAATCTCCCTCCTCTAGAGAACACTAAAGCATTTGATTTACTGAGACAGGCATAGAAGTTTGAATCTGGAAATCAAAGGCATGTTTAACAACTTGAGTGGGCGTTTTCTGTTGCCTGTTTACACTGGATGATGATCATTACTCAACAGATAATGGTGGACATTAAATTGTAATTATCCATTATTTACATGTATACTTCTCTTATACATGAACACACAGCTTACAGTCATTGTCAGTTTCGGTTTTGGGACACCCAGTGGATCCTCGGTGAGTTCAAGGGACATCGCCAAGGTTTTCACTTTTTAAAACTCAATGAATCCCAATTCACTTTGTTTTGAAAAAGACAAGATATTCCACAGGGCGTCTTGGGGGTATGGTGGTGGTGTAGACTAGGAAAATGGACATTATGTCCCCAAATGAAAGGGAAACATTTTCTAATCTATAAAATTAGGTTTGACTGCTTCACCTGATCATCATGATCCAGTCCCACCCATATTTCTACAAATAGCTAAGCTTCCCTCTTGTGTTTTTGGCCAAATCACACAAGGTAAATTTTTCTTAGAAGCCAGCTGCTCTCACTCAGCACATAAGCACACCTTCATAGGTAGTGAAACTGGGTACTACCAAGCCCAGGCTGGCACTGAACTCCTGGGCTTCAGTGATCCTTTTGTTTCACCCTCTTAAGTAGCTGGGGCTATGGGCTCATGCCACCATACCCAGACTTAACCATATCATTCCTAAGTTCTTTATAGTTACATGAATACTTTCATATTTGTGCTTGCCCAATACATTTTTTTTTTTACTGGTTTAGAGCATAAAATATTCCTTTATTTAACTCAAAGAATTAAGCATAGTTTCTTTGGTAATAATGTAACTTATAGGTTGTCAGACTTCAGTTCGTGGCCTCAGATTTTCCTATTAATATCACCTCTGTCCCTTCTCCCCATGTGCTCATGTTCTCCTCCTCTATTCCTCCCAGTGTCACCTTTCTGTGTAGCCCGAGACCCCTTCTTTTGTTTGAGGTACCTGCCAAAACCTTCTGTTCTAACTCCAAAGCTCTTTGGGCAGCTCTGTCTGGTGAAATTTTTCTAGAAAACAATAATTTCCTTCAACCTGAATGAGATAATGGTAATGATAGACACGATAGGTTCATTTGTTTGTGTCTACCTTATTCAACAGACATTGTCTGACTACTTGATACATCATAGAAACTATGCTAGGGACAGGCAATGTAAGGGTGATCAAGGCACTTTCCTGGGCCTGAAGGAGAAATGAGAAATCAGATAATGATCAGCAGTGTCTGGGAAAATTGCTACCACTTATGCCGTGCTCATGGCAGACACTGATAATCAACCACAGCACTTTTCCACAATTCAACATAGACTCAATGTCACAATTTATTTTGACCCAGTGCTCTAAACAGCTACTATCAGTGGGTTGGATCCAACATGTGAGATGAAATGTATTTGCCATGCTCCAAGTCAGACATAGAGAGAAGATGGAAATAGAGTGATGTATTATCCTAGGCAGACTCTTTTTGGCAAATTTTGGTTATAGTACACTTCTCGATTAGTGGAACCTGAAGTGTGAGGATCATTATAGCCAGCGCTCATCATGCCAGACACCATGCTAACAGAGTTCACACAGTGACTCATAATCCTCATGACAAATCTATTGGGTCAGTACTGCCTTTTGCCTGTGTTTGAAGAAGAGGAAATCTATGCACAGCAATAATATATTTATACACATACACATACACATACACATACGTATACATACATACCTGTATATACATACATATGTATATACACATATACAGAATCTACCAAAAAATGTATACATCAGGAAAAGAAAAACTTGTGTAAATATTTTAATACTAAATTTATTGAGACATCATGAGTTCAATACAAGTTGCCTTTGGCCTCTATAATTACAAGATGTGCTCATAGTGGTGGCCATTAGCTTCCAGACATTTACTAGTAAGGTGAACTGCTGAAGTGTGTATGTATTTTTTGGTGGACTCCGTATATATACATATATATTTATATATGCATACATGTGCAAGTTAAGTCTCACCACTGGTAAAATTACAACCAACACTAAAGTGGAGTGTGAGCTATTGGGACATTTCAAGCTTCTCTACATTTATTTTTCATCCAAAAGCAAAACAAAAATATATTATGTGGATTGTCACTGGTGCCCTCAATCTGAATATCAAATGGTCCCTTGTCACACAAAGCAGGAGGACATCCTGCAGGCAGGTGACTGTCCCCTGAGGCAGAGGGTTGGCAACAGGGTCTCTCTCTTCCATTCTCTTCAGATATCATGCAGGCCTGGTTATGTGGCTTGAAGGGCTGTATTATTTCAGACAGCAGAATCATGGATTTTCTTTTTCTTTTGAGATGAAGAGCGACCATGGAAATATTTTGAACTACCTAGAGTTTCACTGGTTGCCTTATGGAAAAGTTGTGAGCAGATTTGTCGAACTTAAAGAATTCCACATTTTTCTTTTACAAGAAGGAAGTGCTTTTTATTTTCAGGCCTCCACTATGATGAGAAATGTTACCAAGCAGATATTTTTGAACAAATAAACACACTTCATCTGTCCCCTTGAGGTAAAAGTGACATTTTAACATGTAAGAAAGTCTTTCTGAAGAACAGGTATATAAAAAAAGCATTTTAGAAATGGTTTGAATTTTTCATCTGTTGGTACAAACTGTATAAATGTGCCACATGTCAGCACTCTGTAAGAAGTTGGCAACATAATTTTCTAACCTGCTTAAAGGCTTTCCAAGCAAGAAATTCAGTGAGCTTTGAGCCCATTTGTTAAGAGTACAAACAGTCTAAGAACAGTGCAAGATTACTTGGTAAGAACAACTGATAGACATCAAGGAAGTTAAAGATTTCCTAGCCAAATTTCAACAAAATTTGCATAATATGTAAACAAGACTGAAAAATAAGCGATCATGATTTACTGATTTCAGCCAGTGATGTATTCTTCTTTCATCTTTGTGGACCCTGGCAAAGGGAACTTTTCAGTTCTGACAACCTTCAGACTAAGACTTGAACTATTCCGCCTTAGAATCAGAATTGCATTTGTCTTGATAGATTCAACAAAGATTTACTGAACCCTTCTTCTTGTTAAAGCATGTTAATTCTCTTTGATGAAAGTAAAATACTTTTGTATTGTTAGAAAACATAATTAAGATCCATTGATGAGTTAGTGTCCCCATGATCCAACCACCTTCTGAAAGCCACATCTCTGAACACATGAGATTTTTTGGGGAAATTTTAGATCCACATGTATATCAAGGAAAGTTTCATTTTATAAACTGAATCTAATTACATTCATCCACCACACTAGAAACCAAAACCTTAAGTCTGTCCACAGGTATCAGAAGCCCTAAAATTTGGCCCAGGTCAATGTCATAGATTGTACCCATGACCTGCCCTTACATCAAAGGGGGCCAACCTTCAGAAGAAAAATGAATGAAGGTCGCTCTATTTCTGGATGGACTCTTTCAATGGCTCCATGAGCTGGCTGAAGTGACCCTAACCTCCATTGTCCCACCCACTTTAGCACAGTCTCTGGCGACATTCTTCCTTTGCCAGTAGGCTGAGAAGTTGCCTACTACTTTTCTTCCCTTCTATTCACACAGATAATACAAAAGGTCAACAGAGGAGTCATGAATAATTAATGTAATCCCCCCAAAGCTTAAGACTTTAGAGGAAAGTTTATCTGGAAGCTCAAGGATTTCACCAGAGCTCTGAGAACATGAAAGTCATGTCAGCTTTCCATTACTGTAGCAAAATGTCTGAGATAATCAACTCAAAAAGAGGAAAGATTATTTTGACCCAGTTTCAAAGGTTTTGGTTCTGATGGATTGGCCTTGTCACTGTGGCAAGGCAGTATATATCATGACCAGAGCACATGGTGAAATCATTCACCTCATGGCTGGAATGCAAAAGAAAGAATGAAGAAGAGATTGTGGTTCCACAACACCCTTCAAGGGCGTGCCCCACAATGGCATATGACTCCCCCATGAGGCTCACCTCTCAAAGGTTCTACCACCCCTGACAGTGCCATGTCAGAAACCAAGCCTTTAAGAGATGGGCCATTGGGGGACATCCCAGATCCAAACTATAGCAAAAGGAATTAGCAATATCATCTGGAATCATCCCGAAGACCAAGCCCTTGTGTCTTGTGATCAGGCCTGATAAGAGCAGGTGTTCATCTCAAGACATTTGGTGATACTGACCCTCTACCCTGAAGACTTTCGCATCCATTCCCTCCAAAGTTGGTTTAGACGGTCTTTGAGTCTCTCCTTGTAGTTATTGACTACAGTTCCTGTGCACTCAGGACTCCTTAGAGGAGTTTAAACACCTCCTCTGTCAATGACTTGTGTCCCCACTTGCTATAAGGTTCTTCCTCCCATTGCACGTTCTTCCTCCCAAGGCTTGGCCTGCTTTACCCCCACATTGCTCACCATTCAGATTCATGTCATCCACCCCATTTCTTTCTCTAAACTCAGAAGAACATTAGGCTGAAATGAAATTTTTGTTGGTGATGGTGGCCGGTGATTTTATTTTTATTTTATTTTATTTTATTTTTCAAACTTTATTTTTTTTTAAAGACAACAAGTAAACATTCTCATGTATTAACAAACTCAAGCATTAGAGAGTGTACAAATACCTTTTGGAGAAAAATATTACTCAGTATAAGATTAAGCCATGTAAAAGCTAGGTAAAAATAGAAGACTAAAGAATGGAATAGTCACAGTGAAATTGCATTTTCATACTAGGGAGACAATACGATGTTTACAAATGTGCATCCAGTTTATTTCGCTTGTGAGTATTTTCTCGAGTTGCATCTATTTACCTATAAAAGTTTCCAATTTACCTTTCTTTATGGCTGAGTAGTACTCCATTGTATAGAAATATTACATCTTTTTTATCCATTCCTCGGTTAATGGGCATTTGGGTTGTTTCCACGATCTAGCTATTACAAATTGTGTTGCTATAAACATGGGTGCACATATATCGCTGTGGTAGGATGTTTTTAATTCTTCTGGGAAGATACCCAGAAGGGGAATAGCTGGGTCAAATGGGACCTCCAATCCCAGTTTTTCGAGGAGTCTCCACATGGATTTCCACAGTGGTTGCACCAGTCAACACTCCCACCAACAGTGGAGAAGGGTTCCTTTTTCCCCACAGCCCTTCCAGCATTTGTTATTAGTTGACTTCTTGATAACAGCCATTCTTTCTGGGGTGAGATGGGATCTCAGTGTTGTTTTAATTTGCATCTCTCGAATGACTAGTGATATTGAACATTTTTTCATATATTTATTTGCCATTTGTATTTCTTCATCTGAGAAGTGTTTATTCATCTCAGATGCCCATTTTTGGATTGGGTCTTTAAATTTGGGAGGTCTGATTTTTTTGAGTTCTTTGTATGTTCTTGATAGTAATCCTTTGTCTGAGGAATAGCTGGCAAACATTTTTTCCCACGTTGTGGGTTGTCTCTTCACTCTGTTGGTGGTTTCTCTTGCTGTGCAAAAGCTTTTTAATAACATGAGATCCCAGTTGTTGATTCTTTGTGATACTTCCTGTGAGATGGGGGTTTTATTCATAAAGTCTTTGCCTACACCAATGTCTTCAAGAGTTTTACCTATTCTATTTTCCAGGAGATTTAATGTTTCTGTTTTAATATTTAGTTCTTTGATCCATTTTGAATTTAGTTTAGTGCATGGTGAAAGATATGAGTCTAATTTTAATCTTCAGCATGTGTAGAGCCAATTTCTCCAGCACCATTTATTAAAGAGGCTATCTTTCTTCCAGTGAATGTGTTTGGCACCTTTGTCAAAGATAAGGTGGCTTAGTATGTCTGGAGTTGTTTCTGCATCTTCTATTCTATTCCATTGATCTTCAGGTCTGTTTTTTTGCCAATACCACGCTGTTTTTATCACAGTAGCTTTATAGTATAATTTCAAATCAGGGATTGTGATGCCCCCTGCCTTGCTTTTGTTGCCCAGAATTGCCTTTGCTATTCTAAGTCTCTTCTGGTTCCAGATGAATTTTAGGATTGTTTTCTCTAATTCTGTGAGATATGTTGTTGGAATTTTGATTGGAATTGCATTAAATCTGTATAACAGTTTTGGAAGTATGGCCATTTTCACTATATTGGTTCTTCCTATCCAGGAGCAAGGGATGTCTTTCCATTTTCTGATATCCTCTTCAATCTCCTTTTTCAGAGTACTGCAGTTTTCAGTGTAGAGGTCTTTTACTTCCTTTGTGAGACTGATTCCTAGGTATTTCATTTTTTTAGATGTGATTGTGAAAGGTGTTGTTTCCTTAATTTCTCTCTCAGTGAGTTTGTTATTCGTGTACAGGAAGGCTATTTTTTTTGAGTGTTGACTTTGTATCCAGCTACACTACTGAATTTGCTTATTAAATCTAGCAATTTTTTAGTGGAGTTTTTGGGGTCTTCTATGTAGAGTCTCATGTCATCTGCAAATAATGATAATTTAACTTCTTCCTTTCCAATCATAATTCCTTTTCTTTCTTTCTCTTGTCTAATTGCTCTGGCTAAAGTTTCCAGGACTATGTTGAATAAGAGTGGGGACAGTGGACATCCTTGTCTGGTTCCTGATTTTAGAGAGAAGGCTTTCAGTTTTTGTCCATTTAGTATGATATTGGCTGTTGGTTTGTCATAGATAGCTTTTATCAGATTGAGATAAAGACCATCTATTCCAGTTTTCTGTAGGGTTTTTATCATGAATGGGTGCTGGACTTTGTCAAAAGCTTTTTCTGCATCTATTGAGATGACCATATGATTTTTGTCCTTGGTTCTGTTAATATGGTGTATTACATTGATTGATTGACGTATGTTGAACCATCCCTGCATCCCTGGGATGAATCCAACTTGGTCATGGTGTATAATCTTCTTGATGACTTGCTGCATTCTGTTTGCCAGTATCTTATTGAGGATTTTTGCATCTATGTTCATTAGGGAGATTGGTCTGTAGTTCTCTTTCTTAGTTGGGTCCTTCTCTGGTTTTGGTATCAGGGTAATGCTTGCTTCCAGCAATGAATTTGGGAGTATTGCTTCCCTTTCAGTTTCATTAAAGAGTTTGAGAAGTAGTGGTGTTAGGTCTTCTCTAAATTTCTTGTAGAATTCAGCAGTGAATCCATCAGGGCCTGGGCTTTTCTTTGTTGGGAAGTTTTTAATTACATCTTTGATTTCATTGATTGTTATTGGTTTATTTAGGGTTTTTATATCTTCTTGGTTGAGCTTTGGTAATTCATATGTATCTAGGAATCTGTCCATTTCTTCTGCATTTTCCATCTTATTAGAATACAGGTTTTCAAAGTAGGTATAGATGATCTTCTGGATTTCTGCAGGGTCCGTTGTGATATCACCCTTTTCATTCTTAATTGTATGGATTTGAGTACTTTCTTTCCTTTTTTAAATAAGGTTGGATAAGGGTTTGTCATTTTTATTTAATCTTTCAAAGAACCAACTCTTCAATTCGTTGATTCTTTGTATTGTTTTTTTAGTCTCCAATACGTTAATTTCTGCTCTGATCTTTATAATTTCCTCTCTTGTACGAGCTTTTGGCTTAGCCTGCTCTTCTTTTTCTAGAAGTTTAAGGTTCACCATTAGGTTGTTTATTTGTTCTTGCTCTGTTTTCCTGATATAGGAATTTAATGCTATGAATTTCCCTCTTAGGACTGCTCTCATTGTATCCCATAAGTTCCGGTATGTTGTACTGTCATTATCATTCAGTTGCAGAAACTGTCCAATTGCTTCTTTAATTTCATCTGTGACCCATTGGTTGTTCAGTAGGGTGCTATTTAATTTCCATGTGTTTAGCAAATTCTTGTGGTTTCTTTTGCCATTGATTTCCAATTTCGTTGCACTATGGTCTGATAATATACATGGGATAATTTCAATTCCTTTGCATTTACTTAAGCAGGTTCTATGAGCTAGTATGTGGTCTATTTTGGAGAATGTCCCATGTGCAGCTGAGAAGAATGTGTATTCTGATGTTGTGGGGTGGAACACTCTGTAGATATCTACTAAGTCCATTTGTTCCAAAGTTTGGTTCAGTTGTAATATATCATTGTTGATTTTTTGTCTAGTTGATCTGTCTTTTTGTGACAGTGGAGTATTGAGTTCCCCCTATACAATTGTATCAGTGGTTGTTTGATTTTTCATGTCCATTAATATTTGTTTTATATAGTTGGGTGCACTGGTATTTGTTGCATATATATTTATGATTGTTATCTCTTCCTCTTGGATTGTTCCCTTTACAAGGATGTAGTGACCTTCTTTATCTCTATGAATCATTCTAGGCTTGAAATTCACTTTGTCTGAGAAAAGAATAGCTACCCCAGCTTTTTTCTGGGTTCCTGTCTCATGGAATATTGTTTTCCATTCTTTGACTTTCAGTCTATGAATTTCTTTTTGAATTAAATGTGTTTCTTGTATACAGCATATTGTTGGATCTTGCTTCTTGATCCAATTCGGTGGCCGGTGATTTTAAAGCTTAAAAAATTTCTTTTCTCTTTTAGGGCTGGGGATATAGCTTGCCTACCATGCATAAGGCTTTGGGTTTGTTCCCCAGCACCGCAATGAACAAATAATTGAATAAATAAATAAGTGAACAACTGAGTGAATAAATAGCGAGTTCATGGAGCATGAGCAAACCAAATCTAAGGGTACAGAAGTCAGAGGCGTAGTTAGCTCTGGGGGTAGTGAGGTACTTTCTACAGCGGGCAGTGGGAGGAACATCCAGGATAAGGAAGAGAAAGATGAAAAGATTCACTGAGCTGAACAAAAGATTTGTGTATCTCATAATAGGAAAACTGTATGTCAAACATAACAGGACAGTAAAAATGTGATAAGGTACATTTTTCAGGGTTTGCGGGTTCAAAAGCTGGTAAGGTACTCAGACTGGAAGGGTCCCAAACTCACTGGAGTGGTCAGCAGCCAAGCAGACACACTTTGCCTCCTACTGGACACAGCCCCTAATCAGGTTTGTTGAGCTCCATGGAATCACGGGGCAGACTGAGCCAGGACTGGCCCTGAGAAGAGCCTGAAAATTTAAAAATCCATGTCAAATGCTACTATAGGCTGGCTACGATGCTGAGAACTTTAAGTACATTATCTCATTTGATCCCCCAAATAACCCTGTAGTGGTGGATCATCACCCCATTTATGCAGAAAAGGAACCTGAGTTGCTGAGGCCTGGGGGGTGGTCCAGGTCACAGAGCTCATCCCGTAGCAAGCCCTGTCCTCTCTTCACAATCCTGCTTCTCGGCTTCTCAAGTAGAATTTCCTTGTGGGCAATTCTATCCCCCCCACCCCAACATGTAACTTTTTCTTTGTTAGTAGGGTTTTCATTCCGTACTCCATGTCATGACAACAGAGAAGTGACACTGATTGACTGAGAGCATAACTGAGAACTTGGCTCTGCTTCTCACCAGTAAGGAAAATGGAATAAAGATGATTCTCTACTTACATGCCTAAAAGGGGGGCCTTTCTACCTGTGCCTTTGTGGCTTCGCTCCAGGTCTGTCCATGAGCCATGAGGCTGGTATGGAGGCATCGCCTACTCAGCACTTCTGGCCTCTAGGAAGTGCTACTTTGACTACAAAGGCCTCTGTGAGGAGGAAGGATTGACATTTATTTCCCAGGGCATTCCACACTGGTGACTTTAGGTGGTTTCTCTTTCAGACACAGGTCACACTGTTCTTTGTAGTCCAGCACAAGCCTTGGCAACACACATATGGTTCTCCCAGGGAATAACTAGAATGCTTCGATTGTTGGGGGCCTGGGGCTTAATGGCATGTTCTGGGTTCCATATGTTTTTGGCATCTGAGTCCCTATTCTGTATCCTACCTCTTGATAGACTCAAGTGATTGTATAGTTACTTCACCTTCCAAGCCTCTTTGTCCCATTTGTAAAATTAAGATGATGACTACCACAATAACAAAAATACCAATTAGGCTCCTTTTTTGTACCAGGCACTGTGCTGAGCACATAGCATACTTGGATTCAATTTAATCCTTATGACAGCCCTACAAAGTCAGAACTGTTGTTATTCCCTATTCATGGATTAATAAACTGAGACACAGGCCCATGATCCATTGCAAGTACGGATTTAATTAAGTTTGTCTGATCCAGAGCCTAAACTCTTCACTTCCGTGCCTCTTCTATTCCCACTTCAAGATGTTGCTACGAGGCATTTATAATCTCTGCATGACAGCACTTTGTAAATAGAAAAGCAAAAATAAAATATTAATCCTATTATTCCTATTATTCTAACTACATGAAAGGAGAATTAAAAATAAGAGCTACGGCTCATGTCTTTAGACATTTATAATCTAGAGGACTATATGGGAAAAAAAAAAACTTCTTAAAAATATAAACAATAAAAGCCCAACCATGTCAAGCATATAACAAAATAAATAGCAGAGAGAAATATCCATGTGCCCAGAGAACGATGGATTCTAGAATTCAGAGCCTGATGACAATGGTATGGGAAGACCTCACAGGAGTATTCTGCTGTCAGACTAGGGCGGTAGAAGCATTTCAGATAGGGGAACCTCCAATTCAGTTTCAGGGGTACCTGAGGTTGGAGCTGAGGCTACAGGAGGCCAGAGCTAAGGAAGAACATAACTCTAAGACACAAGAGAGGGAGAGAAAGACATTTGCCTCTGAGGCCCTAATTGGATTTGCAACACTATAATGAGCCACTGAAGGTATCTGACAAGTGCCGTGATACGTGATACGATTCAAACGATTCAAAATACATCAGAGGAAGACACACCAAAAAGCCTGGTGAAGAAAACAGCCTAGGGTAAGGAGTTTGTTGCAAATAGCTCAGGCACAAGACGCAGAGAAAGATGACTATCAGAACAAGAAAAGTTCCCCACTGGAACCAGGCCCTTGAGTGCAAGGGCGGAGTCCGGAGAGCTCACCACAGCACTCTTGGAGCCTGGAGCTTCATGCACATACCATAAATATTTGCTGCTCAGCTGGACTTAATGAGGACAGAATGGGGACAAAGTAGGAAAGCAAAAGAAGTCAAAGGTTAGATTCAGAGGGAGCTAATTGCTACTGAAATAGAAGAGCATCCATGTACCATTGATGATTGTATGAAATTGAGGAGTTGACATTCAGTAACAAAATTAATTTTCTGGTGTTGATATGGAGGTGGCAGGTGTAAGTGAGATGCTTGGCTAGAAAGATTAGGTTCAGAATATATGAGAAGTCAAGACTAGGATGCAGATTTAGAAATCCTTTGGGCACAAGTAGTTTTCAGTTAGCATTCTTATTTGGCAGCAATAGCTGGGAGGTTAGAGTACCAGGCAAAGAGATTATGTAGCCAGAACCTCAGTCAAATGCACTCAAAACTAACCAGTAAGGAGATCTCTGTTGCCACCACTGAGTGCCAGGTGGCATCATTTGGATCCTATGGATGTAGGGCATTGGGCACCTTCACTTGTACCTCTGGTACTGCTGCTTCTGGGGATAGGTTGTTACTATCTCTCTGCCACCAAGGAGAATCTTGTACTATATTTGACTTTTGTGCAGGCAGCACTAAACTTGGGACAGAACCTGGGCTACTCCCACACCCAAGGAACAGGAGAAGCCCAGAGAGGCATGTGGGGGCCTCATTAGCAGAATGAGATTTCATTTCTCTCAAGACGAATATGGGATGAAGGTGGTTCAGATATTGCAGGCTAAATCGCACATTTTTATTTCAGAGAGGAGAAAGGCGAATTCAGAGCAGGCACTGCCAGAGGTTCACTAGGCCTAGCTTCACCCATCAAGAGAGGAGTGGGTACGGAGGTGGGAGACCAGCTCCTTAATACCTGCAAACTGTCTGCCAATCAAGCCCAATTTAATACCTGCAATTAATTGTCTGTTTAGGGTAAGAGACTCTTCCAAGTTAAAATGTAACTATTCCTGGAAGAAAACACACTTCAATTTATGATCACCATTAACCCTTTGTGTCTCAACTTTCAGGGCAGGAGAGTTGGACGGTGGTGTGAACTCCCAGGCTCAACTGTTTGGAAAGGGGCCAGAGCCAATCACAGATCCCTTGTAAGAACTTTTAGCCAATATGACCTTGCTTGTTGACCTTCAGTTTGCTGCTTGATCAGTTTGTCACAGCACTGTCCAATATGGCTCTTGATGAGGGGAGAAGTGAGAGGGCAGAAAGAAAATGAGACTTGTTTTCTGTATCGCTCATACTATGTGCAGTGCTGTGAGGAGGGCTCATGTCCCCATCAGAAAGATGCTGAAACTGAAGCTTAGGGTACAGTGCCTTTCAGAGCTATCTCCGTCTGACTCCAAACCCTGACTGTGTCCCTACACTATGTTGTCTGTCCATGAGAGGAGGGCCCTGAGTACCACAGAGCAGGGGAAATCTGCACTTTCATAGTCCAAGATGTTAAAGGAAGGGAAGAGTTTGGTGGGACATCCCAGACTCGCCTTGGTATAAGTATGTTGGGCTTATTCAGAAGAAGGTGTGCAGCAGTGGCAGAGATGGCAGCCAGAGTTCTAGACTCAGGTCTCACCCACTTAGGGCATCATCACCTGCTGAAAATAGTGGTCCTTTCCTCTGGTTGTAATGGTTAACTCACTGGTGAACATGGGGCTGCAGCCCTGATCCTACATGCTTTGAATTTGTACCTGCTCTGCACACCAAGGGCTCCACCAGCCTCAGCTCCATCACAGAGCCTGAGAAAGGCTCCCTGAGGGACACTAAAGGGCTGGCATTAGAGGAAGGGGTGCTGGAGGGAAGAAAGCCGCAGAGATCCACTAGAATGCAAGCACTGTAAAGAAAGGAGTTGGTTTTTGGTCTCACTTGATTTTATTAAAATGCATCTTAAATTTTTTTTGCTGCTGTATTCTCAGGATTAGAAGAGGGCTGAGGAGCACATGTTAGGCACAGTCAAGAAACACTTGTTGAATGACCGATGGAATGAGCCAATAAATGTCCAAGCAGACGCTGATGCCCAGGATGCCACCAAGTGGGAAATTGGGCATATAGCAGGAAGACCCTTATGTAGGGGACAGAATCTCTTGTTCTTCAGATGAGTCAAGTGTTATTTGCTCAATGACACCAGATCACTGACGTGTTGGCACATGTTGCATGTCAATCACAGAGTTAAATAGAGCACTAGAGTGCTAGTCTCCAACAAGGGCAGGGCCGTCACACTCCAGTTGATCCTAAATCCTCTGAATAAAGGATGATGTGTCCTTTTATTTTTTACAGGCTCATGTCTACAATACAGCTATGTCTCATGCACTGCTGCCCTTTTCCCCCATTGTGAAATGGAAAGTCAGTGTGGTGATACCTACTCACTTGGAATTTATGGCTCTGGTCTGGCAGGATCCTGGGAGGTGGCAATTACACACTAATTACTCAGTTAGTTCATGGGGTCTTACATTCTCTTGCATCAACATTCTACTAACCCAGTGCCCATAGGGTCACTGGAAAGAACCCCCAAGTTATCTGCCACTCTCATTCCCACCATTGGTTCATCCCTGGCACACTGGAACAACCAGACATTTTGCATTAACAAGTAAGAGAATATGCTCAGATGACTGTCTCAGACAAACTTGGATTTCTCAAAAAAAAAAAAAAAAAAAATGCTGCAGGGATGCTGGATCTGGAAACACTTTTAGAGACAAAATCAAAAACAACCCTCAGAAAAGTCTCCACAGTAAACTGGTTAATATGCACCCAGTGTATTTTGCCATTATGGAAACTGAACTTAATTTGTTGCAACATGATGCAGCTATTTAGCATTTCCTCCTCCTTCTCCTCCTTCTTCTAGTTAACTTTGAGTGGAGATAAATCTTGAAAACCGAATTGGAAGGCACAGCAGGAGGCCCTGCAAAGTCATTTGGGTTGCAGCTTCCACAGTGCCCCTTTGCTATTTTCTGAGCAATTAAAAGTTACGCAGGGAAATAAAGTGTTGCTAATGTCACTCATGAACATTATAGAGCCTGGGTGCATGGAATAATTTGCTTCTGACAAGGGGTTCCTTGGGTACCCATGGGCATTCAGAAAATATCTCTGCTGCCCCAGGAAGTGTTCTGAATACTAGAAGTGCAGCTAAAGGACCTAACTCGATGGGTTGTCAACTCTTTACATCTTAGAGCATTCCAGAGCAGTAGGCAAGCTACTGAACTGTCAGTTCTTAATCCGGGGAATAAAGGCTCTGGGAGTTGAATGATTTTCCTCAGGCAACTTGTCTGAGTCAGTGACAGAAGCTCAGGTTCTCTATCTGCAAAAACAAAATGGTCAAAGCTCCGTTTCCCCCCTTGGTAATGAGGTTTTGAACTCTGGTATTCTTTTGTTCAATCAAAGTGGTCATAACTTTGGCTGGTATGATCTACTATTATTATTTTCTCTCTTTTGACCCTCACATGCTTTCAGATATAGCACATTTCACTTAATCTAAGATACTATTGATCATAGGAATCACTATTTTATGTACTGTTGGAAAAGGAGACCAATTAAACTATGACAGGACATTGAACATGACTTAAGAGATGTTAAAATGGATGTTAAACTAAGACTCTAGTTTCCACCAAACATAGCGTGTGATTTCTCTCCAGATTCAGAACTCTTTGTCTTCAAAAAGCAGACATGGGCAAGTATTATTTCCTCCCTTTCAACTTTGTGGTCCCACCAAAGTGCTCTGCTCCTCAGGCTGTAGGACATGGCATTTAACCCAAACCTGGTGGAGTTGTGCACCTGGGATTATTATGAGAGAGAGAGAGAGAGAGAGAGAGCCCTCTCTAAAGAGAAGGCAAACATGGGACTGTGGAGCCCTGGACAGCGAATGTTCCAGTCTAAGGGTTTGAGAAAAGTCTGAGAAAAGGAGCCACCCATAGGACCAGTGGCTGGGATAGAAATGGAAGGCCTCCAATGGGTTGAACTCTTCGTTGCATTTGTCCTCAAGGTCAATACAGCAGCACCAATACGCTACCCCTTTGGCTACACCCTAGAGTCAATGAGTCAGTTTTTTCAGCCCTTACCATAAGAATCCTCATTTTTGCAGACACCAATAGAGGAACTAAGCCAGAAAGATCCCTCCCTCTCTCTTCTGTGCTCCCCTGCGGGAGACTCTTCCATGTGGAAATGATGAACACCCTGGTTTTACCTGGCAAATTTAGCCACTGTCTTCCATTATCAAGGACTTGCGGACATAGGTTCCTGTCTGTTTCTTTACTAAGGTAACATAGTTGTATTTTCAACAGTGCATTTCAGTTTTTTAAAGAAAGAGAAAAATCAAAGTGCTTCTCATGGGAGTGGAAGCAGAAAGGTCAAAGATGAGAGCAAATATACATAACAAAAGGCAAAAAAAAAAAAGAACTAAGAACAGCAATGGGCATTTCTCTCCTCAAATTCTTTCTGTTGCTAATGTGTTCTTGAACCTTTCTTCAAACTCTTGTTTGTGGCAAGCATAGGTAGGGCTTGAAAATTGAGGGTAAACTTCTTTAAAAATTGCAGAAATAAAGAAGTGGTCACACAATGCCTAACTGAACCTACAGTTGCCCTCAGAGTGCGAGATATTTTGCATTTCTGAGATTTGTTAGTGAATACTTCCCCAAAACTTTTCTCTCTAAAAACTTCATAAACCATCAGGGGATTATACTAATCCAATTACCCTGTTTTAACTCTTCAATCATTCCCACAGCCTCTGGTTTTCTATTGAAGGGAAAGGTAAGTGGAAAATTGCTTTTGAGGTTTCTTTTGTACGGTAATATTCTTGGGCAGGACCCACCTTGCTGTGTCCTCGTGTACACCTGGTAAATTGATTCCATACAGCTCCCTTATTCAAAAACCCAATTTCCTTGGAAACCAGGAAGAAAATGAATAACTGAAGAAGCCTATTTCACCAGCATCAAAATCAAAACTTCATTGCACAAATTTATTTGTCCTTCGATCCCTTTTAGGCCACAAATATCCATTATGAATTGGTGTTAATCTCACATTTCGACAATATTTTTCACCTAGATGGAGCCCAAGCTTTAGAGTTATCTAACTATTTTTGATTAAAAAAAATTACTTCCTCCTGCACTCAAGCATATTATTACGTTCTGTGTGCCTGTGTGTAGTAACACTCCTTTCTAGTGTTTTCTGAAGGTTTATTAACTCTTTACATGGAAAGTGTTGAAAAGAGATGATATTATTACCTTATGGATTTTTTGATCAGAGCTTTTCCTCCAAAGAATGCCTTTTGTGGGAAAATAGGGAGTGAAAGAAATGTAGAGCCTGGCATAGAGCAATCACTTAAGTATTATGTTTACATGGAGCCTGTTGGGAAATACTGTGTGGCCTCTTCTCTCTATAAGAGAAAAAGAAGTTTGAAACATAGTCATGCAGAATACAATGTTACCAGCTTTTGAAGATATCCCAAAGATAACTGATATTAATGACTCATTAGCAAAAACATACCCTCTGTGAGGACATGAGCAAGCAATGCTCCAGTGCCTTTGGGTTGAGTCTGAGAACCAGCAGTGTCGGCCTCCTCCTCTATCTGGATCCTCTCCAAGCCACCACAATCTCTCCTACCTCTGAGCTAATTCCCAGAGAGTCCATCAGCCCTGTCCCTTCCTGTTCTTTTTTGTGGAAGTCAGTCTGGGAGAGAATTTCCATTGTTAACTGGTCCAGTAGCTGGAATACTCCAAGGTGATCCCTGATTATCAGAGAACCCCCCTGGCCTCCCCTTTTGGAGTGGGCCAGAGGACCAGCCTGCCTCCATTTCCCAGCTCCTACTGGGACTTTAACCCTCATCTATTTGACTCTGTTTCTTAGCTGTTTCCTCTCCCAAGGGTGATCTCTTGAACACCCATTTTCGTTTTAGGTTTATTTACTTGTTCATTTATTTTTAGTCAGCTCATCATCTTTCCCCCTTCCTGTCGCATCAGACTTTGAATTTTGGCAAACCGTCCACTGCCAGGTACACAGTTCATCTGTTTTGGGTAGATGCTAGCCATTAACACATGGCCCAAACCTAGTCAGTCAGTGTACTGATACATTGAACACTTGGGCCACAGTGACACTTGGTCCCATGAGACTCAATCCTGGGATTTAGCTTAAAACTCTTGTATAGAAGAAACTCTTTCCACTGTGCCATTTCTCAATTATGATACTATTGATATTAATGTACCCAAAGGCCCAGAGAACCCTTCACTGTGGGAACCATCCTGTATACTGTGGAATGTTTAGCATCATTTCTGTCTTTTCCTACTAGTTACTAACAGAACCCTTCCCCTTTTCCCAGTTTTGACAGTCAAATAAGTCTCTTGATACTGCTAACACCCATAGGAGTTGGGGTGACATGGGGAAAATTGCCCATGGTTGTAAAACACTGCACTAAACTGAAAACAGAGTTGTGTTCCTGGAACTGTTTTCTGTGGGTGAGAGGAGGTGTTCAGCGGAAACATTTTCCCTGAGAATGATGCCAACACAGACAAAAGTAGAGCCAAGAGAAGACACAGACCAAGCCCTGATGATATTCTTTATCCTCCTAATTTTTAATTTTCCTAAGCATTACACCACTTCCATCCAAGTGAGAATGCCCACTCTCATTAATTTTATTTGCCATTGTACCTGTAGGGCCTAACCAGGACCAAAGTACAAAAATCTCATTTATCTAAAATTGTACCCAAAATTAATTCAGAATACATCATAGATCTGTAGGTAAGACATAGGACTATGAAATTCTAGAAGAAAACCTAAAGAAAAACATAATGATCTGGGGTTAGATAAACAAAATTTTAAATAGGAAACTCAGAAGCACAAAATATAAGAGAAAAACTACTAAACTGGACTTCATTAAATAAAAATGTTTGCTCTTCCAAAAGCAACATTAAGAAAATGAAGAAGACAAGATATGCATTCCAATAAAATATGTGCAAAAATCTATCAGCTAAAGCCCTTATATTCAAAATATGTGTATAATTCTTTCAACTCAGCAATCAGAAGACAAATCAACCAAGTAAAAAATTGGCATAACAGTTAAAGATACTTCAGCAAGAAAGATCCAGCCTTGCACCATTAACAATGCTTCAGGGAAATAGTAGTCCCATGGATTATATTGCCTAATGACATCATGGACATCTTAGTGGTTGTCAATACACTCTGTGACATTCACATAACAATGAAATGATCCAAAAGCACATTTGTCAGAACATATCCCTGTCAGTAAGCCTCACATGACTACATGTGAGAGGCAGACAAACACAAAATAAGTTAAAAATCGTTAGTTATTAGTGAACTGTGGCTCCAAATCACAATGATATATACCACCATATACTCGCTAGAATAACTAAAACTAAAAGGACTGATAATACTAAGTATTGGCAAAGGTGTGGAACAATTGTAACTCTCATATGTTGTAGCTAGGAATTCAAAATAGTACAGTCAACTTGAAAAAGAAGTTAGCAAATTTTAAAATTCTGAAACATACTCTTATTCTGTAACCTAGCAGTTCCATTCCTAAGTATCTGCCCAGGAGAAGTGAAAACATGTATCCACACAATGACTTATACCTGATGTTCAGTTCAGTTTTATTAATGAGATCCCCAAACTAAAAATAACTAAAATGTACACCAACACATGAACGGATAAGCAAATTGTGCTATTCCATACAGTGCTATAAAAAGGAATGAGCTAATGATACACAGTCTAATATTGCATCCTGCTAAGTTAAACAGGCTGGACACAAAAGACTATACTGTATAATGCTATTATTATATTCATACAACTCTATTATATTCCAGTATTCTGTACATTATGTCAATGTAATATTCTAATATTCTTTTGGTGGTTATTATATGTCTGTCACATTTGCCAAGCTAAAACAGATGCTTTTTGCATTGTATATATATTCTTTCTCATAAAATAAAGCTGCTTCCAAAAGGGAAGGGTAGTAGAATGCGTAGGGCATCCACATCTGTAATGTGTGAAAGTGGGCGGGTTGCTCTGAGCAAAAGTCAGCAGGCAGTAGCTATGTTAGGGATGTGGGCCATGCAGTGTCTTACAACTACTCAAGTTTGCATTTGTACCATTAAAGCAGCCATAGACCACAGCAAATAAATGGGAGTGGCTAAGTTCCAATTAAACGCTAAGGACGCTGAAATCTGAATTTCATAAAATTTCCATAACATGAAATATCACTCTTTTTCTAATTTTTTTCTCCAATCACTTCAAAATGTAAAATCATTCTTAGCTAGCAGGCAATACAAAAACAGATGGTGGGCCAGATTTGGCCCACAGGCTGTGGTTTACCAATCCCATTTACAAACATGTATTAGTAAAATACAGTTACCATGACCATATCAAAGAGGTGACGCTGCAGGTAAAGTTTCTAATATTCCATTCATATTTGCAAGTTAGAGATCTGTGTAGTAGAATGTTTTACTTTTACTTGCTTTACAACAGTGCATGCTTATTTGCCATATTGATATTACTTTTAGACTAGTGAGCATTAAAAGTCAAGATTTACTTCATTAAATAAGTTCAACTTTTAAAACTTGGCACACCCATATTCACTTTCCCTTGTAAAAAGACATTTTGAATCCTTTCAAATGGTTTTTTTAAAGTTTTAATATACATTATGTATGGACTCCATGCTACCCTGAATTATCGTTTTTAATTCATGGGTTACATGAGGGGCTTTGCATTTGTTGTACCTGTGGGAAAGTTCTCCCACATCTCATCATTTCCTTTAGATCTCTGCTTGAAACCTTGCATTAATGAAGTCTCTGACCAAGCCCCTTCTGCAGCCGCCCCCTAAGATAGGAAGCCACTCTGCTAGCTCTCTTACCCTGCTTTCTTTTTTTTTTCTCCAAAACTCTTATTACCATGTGTTATATTGGATCTTTACTGGTTTATTTGCATATGTTCTGTCTCTTTTTCTCACTAGGAAAAGTCCCAAGAGGGTGAAAATTTGCATTTTTCTATTCTGCATAATCCTAGTGCCTAGAAGTGTGTCTAGCAAATAGTAGCTGGTCAATATGTTACTTGCTGAACAAATAACCTGGGGATGCACAAAGCATATGTCTTTTTTGGGGACATCATCCAACAACTGCCACATAGTCAGCAGAATTCTTCACTAACAAGAATTCTGCTGAGGACCATTAACCTAGCACACCCACGAATGGTAAGAAAAAACATGAATTCACATGAAGTAGTCAAGAAGGTGATGGTGCAGACCCTTGAGGGCCCCCAATGGGAAGCTCTTTCCTTTGCGAAGTACAGGTATTGAGGTTTTGAGCAACTGCCATGTTGGAGAACTTTCAGTAACTACATCTTCTGCCAAGAAGTAACAGTCATTTTCTTGCCTTTCTTTTCCCTTAGTTTAACTTAACCAAACTTCCTTCTAACATTTTCTTGTCAGAATGTTTGTAAGTAAAACAGCAGACTATTTCCCAGGAGAGTATTTCCCAGGCGGGTGGAGAGCGGCACGTGAGATCCCCAGAAGAGGGCCAAGGCCCTGAGTCAGAGATGCCCGTAGAACAAGGTGATAGGTGCCTCCTTCTTTATGAAGCACATACTGCTATCTCCAA
Source organism: Erethizon dorsatum (assembly GCA_028451465.1). Lineage (NCBI taxonomy): Eukaryota > Metazoa > Chordata > Mammalia > Rodentia > Erethizontidae > Erethizon > Erethizon dorsatum. Next base: position 58,372,506 of record CM051836.1, on the reverse strand, counting down.
ACTGCAGTGTCAAACTGTTGAAATCTGTGCCTTTGAAGTTCTTGACATATAATGTTGACATTTCAGACTTTCAGAGCTAGGACGGGAGATTAGAATGATGGCGGTGAACAAAAATGACCCATAGAAACAGCCATTTCTGAAGTGGTAAAAACAGTTTTCATTTTTTTTTTTTTTTTTTTTTTGTGAGTACTGGCGATCAACCTCTGGTCCTGGCGCGCCAGCAGGTGCCCGTGCCGCTGAGCGATATCACCGGCCCCTTTTTCGTATGTGGGTTCCGGGAATCGAACTTGGGTCCTTGCGCTTGCCAGGCAGGCGCTTATGCCACTGAGCCATCTCACTGGCCCCCAGTTTTTGTTTTTAAATGAAGACTTTTTGTTTTAAACCACAAGTTAACCATGAGGAGAAAAAGAAAGGAGGAAGAGACAAAAGAAATGTACAAATTTGTTTTAAGTTTCTTTACAAAATTTTACAGGAACTAACACATACAAACTTTGAGCGGATTTGTATTTGAAACATTTTTGTTTTGTGCCACACAGTTGAAAACGTAGTTGAAAATAATTTCAATGGAAAAATATGGTCCATATTTCCTTCATACATAAGAATTGTGTCAAAATGAATCTGATGTTGACATGTAGAAATTAGAGGTTGGGGCCGGTGAGATGGCTCAGCGGCATAAGCGCCCGCCTGGCAAGCGCAAGGTCCTGAGGTTGACTCCTGGTACCCACATAAAAAAGAAATTAGAGGTTGATTAAATTTAACTCAGACTGTTATCTAAATACTTGCTCTGGTGTTTGGCCTTGAATGAGAACATTAATAAGTGTTTCTCATATATCTATGATTTATTTTTATTTTTGCTGCTGGGGCTTGAACCCCGGGCCTTGTGCATTCGAACTCCATGATTTTGCACTGAGCTACACCCCAGGCCCATGTTTATGTGATCTGAAGACACATTTTTTCCCCCATTTTAATACCTGTGAAATCAAACTGGCATCTCCAACTATACTTCCCTGTATTTTTTCTCTTTTTTGTGATATATAAAATAATATCAACTATCACAGCTTATATCGTTATCATTTTAGATTCTGTGAAATAAGGTATATACGAAGCACATTTTACAATTATAATTTTATTCTCTTCCCCACCAGAGACCATTCCCACCCTACTTCCTTATGAACCTTGTAGAAAGGCCGAATGCAAAAGAAACACTTCATGTTATTGGTTCACTGTCTCCATCGGAGGTCCAAAACTTTAAGTGGATAAGTTTTTCTTATATATTCAGAACCTAAGCTTTTTAACTCACATGAGAAAAGATAATTAGAGAACACCTATTTAACTAAGCCTTGATACTATTTCTTCCCTTTTTTTTTTTCTTTCTGTAGCCAGATTCCTCACCTGTTTGTTGCTCTGATAATAAATCTGAATTTAATCCAGGACTTATCTTAGAAAATTACATAACATTTATGTTCTATCCTATACATATTCAACAATTTATTATCCTAGCAAGGCATGTCAGAAGCTACTAAACATTCAGGGGGGGCAGTTCTTGCAGTACCTTCAGGGACCAGACCCTAAAAGTACAGGTCAGACCTCTTGGAAAGGGCACAGGCTATGGCCAGAGAGACCTTTATTTGAAACCCATCTGTCCTCTGTGACTTTGCCTATGACACTGGAACAGTAACACCCACTTTGCAGTGTTATGGCAAACACTGAATGTGTGTGAAGTGGCTGACGATGAGAGGACCCTGAGAGTCTTGTTCAAGATCACGTGAAAGAGATGGTGAATACCAGAGAAATTCAAGGAGTTGCTGAACCTTTTAGTCTCTTTCTGTGTCCTTGTTTGTTCAATTTAGTCTCAGCATTCTGATATTTATGCCTTTGCCCTGCCACAATCTACAATCATACAAGTTGAGAATCGCTCTCAGTTGGATATCTGTTGTCACCTACTCACGTACATTCCGGCTTGAATTTAAAGTGAGTAGACAGTCCTGGGTTGGAATTTTGGCCCTGTTGCTCACGAGCTGTGCCATCCTTGGCATTTGAATGACCTGTGTCTCAGTCAGGGGTGTCTGGGGAAACAGAGGCAGAAGGATGCGTTGAGGGGGATATGAATGTAGATACAGGTATAGGTGTAAGTACAGATACAGGTACCAGTACCAATGCGGGTACAGGTAGAGGTTTGGGTACAGGTATAGATATAGATACTTAATCTTTGGAGGCTGACAAGTCCCCAAGATATGCAGGGCAAGTTGAGAATCTGGAGACCAAGGAAAGCCAGTGGCTTAGTGCCACTCCAAACTTTAAGGTCTGGAAGAGAATAATCGGTGTTGTAAATTCCAGTCTGAAGGCTGGCTGGAACGCTTTAGTTCCAGTGTCAAGGCAGGAAAAAGCTGATGTTCAGAGGCAGGCAGGCAGGCAGGAAGAATCTTCTGTAAGTGGGGCAGGGCCAGTCATTTTGTTCTATTCAGATCTTCAACTGACTGGGTGGGGAGGGCTGGCCTCACTGCGGAGGAGTCTGCACTGCCAAGTAGGCCGCGTCACCTGTCCATTCCGTCTGAAACAGCCTCACAGAAACACCAGGAATATGCTTGACTAACATTGTGGGCACCCTGTGGCCCAGCGTGTTGACAAAGTCACCCACCGTGCTCTTCCTGGCTTTATCGTCCCATTTGCGAAGAGGGGATTATAGCTGTCATCCTGGATGGCTGCCAGGATCAAACGAGGCCATGCATCAAAACTTATTGGCATTCAACAAAGGTTCGTTTTCCTTCTGTATTCTGTGTTTTAGGCATCCACGAGTAGGTCAGGGGATACCTTGATCTTTTGTCCTTTGTTTTGTTCCTCCTAGCTCAATTCTACCCTTTAAACAAAAACGTCAGTATGTCATCTTCACAATTAAAGCAATCCTTCTTCCATAAACGTCCATCAGCCCCACCCCCCCACCCGCATCATCTGGTGAGGACAGCAGAACTGATGTTACCCTGGGGATGAGTTCTGCCCCATGAACTGATGATCTGTGTCCCTCACAAACTATTTGCTTCCTGGTCGAAGTGCTCCTTCCAAGGCAGGGCCAATCAGATGGCCAGAGAAGTCCAAGTTTCGCCAACCTAGAGTAGATCCCAAGCAGTCCAGCTGCCCCTCCCTGCCGGTCCCCTCCTTGCAAAGCACATTGCTTGGTCAGCAGGATGCGCTGGTTGATTCCCCCGCTCAGTGCTGGGGAACTGTGGTCATACATCATTGCAAAATTGCCCTGCATTTTCTTCCTCAATATTCCACCCGGGTCTCCTGTTTATGTGATTACCACATTGTCTTTCCAAATTGCACCCTAACTCCCATTCAGTGTTTCTTTCCACGTTACAATTTCCAGATTATAGCGATTTCTTTCCACTGTGTTTAATCTTGAGTAAATCAATATAATACCCTATTTCCCATCAATCTAATTTTAAGTGAATTGAATCTTATTTTCACTTGAGTTGAGAAAGGGTTGGGTGAGGCTGCAGAAAGACCAACAATGATGACATCATTCTTGCCTGTGTTTTCTTCAGTGCCACCATATGTTTTCATGTTAACCTTTCCTGGAGTCATTTCAGACCCAATTCCTAATGATCTCACTTTGAGGCCCAGCAACCTATCCATGTCACCAACACTGAAAGAAAAGGAATAGTGAGTAACTAAATATTTGACTTTTCTTAGAGGCATTGAAATAAGCACAGTCCGTGGAAGAACATATCTCTGTTCTTATTTCAATGTGAAGTGATTACAGACCTTGAATTTAAACCTAAGTTATCCTGACTCAAATAATATATCCAATCCAAGTGTATACATGTTTTTCCCTTAGGTCTAAGCTTAACAACCATTGTCAGAGTAGCAGCTGACAATGACAAAGTTTGCACTTTCCGAACACTGCTGGTATTCAACTTCTTGCCCTTCTGATATTTAAAATCTATATATAATGACTGTAAGTAATTTTGATTAAAAATCATAACAAAAATAGTCTTTTGGAAATGAGTCACTCCTTGGCTGAATTAAACGGCCCTGTTCCTGCAGCCAGCGTTTTCTGCCTTTTGTGGAAGCCTGGCCACGCAGCAGGGTTGTGGCCTCAGTTTTCTGGCCTTGTGACTAGGACTATTGGTGCCAGTATAGAGGATGGAAGTCAAGACTATCAGCCAGGCCACATCTTTCTCTCTGCCTCTCTCTGAACAGATGATTTTCACTAATAAGACTTTGCTACTGACAAAATTGTTCTCTGAAAAAGACTTGAATCTCTACCTGGGTATTTGTCTATTTTACTTCAAGAAAAGGCCTTATGGTGTTTTCATTTACAAAAATTATTTGCTGTTTCCAGATTTACACAGGTTTAGAAAGTGAACCTCCTTATTGCAAGTGCAAAGGTCAAGTTTTAGAATGCTGCTTAGCAACTCCTGAATAATGAACTTGATGCCAAGGAGGAAAAAGGCATCTGGATTGGATGAAAAGCTGGCTAACAGGAAGTGGGGGCAAATGAAGAACATGGACACCAGGCACAAATGCTTCCTTTGATTGTAATCTGGGAGGCAGCTTCCCTACCCGTGACATTTATCCTAAGAATAAATACTCTGAAGAACCTACGTACCTAAAACCTGCCAGACAATTTTCTGGCCTCATACGTGCATACACACCTGATGCCTCCTATGCTGGACCAAATGCTTATCCCTAGGTGCCCTAATATGTCACTGGCCATTTTTCCCCGAATGCCAACTCGCAAGGCCCTGCACCTGAGAATCCTTCCTGTCTCGGTTCTGGCTTCCTCATTTTCATTGATAATTCCAAACCCACTACTATCCATAGTCTGCCTGTGTTTTATTCAATGAGATTCATGTTTCAGTTTGCAAAACCCTACTCTTTTTCTAACAGGGAAGAAAATTAGGTATTAAAAAAATGAGAGATCGTGCTTTCATAGATGAGTCATTCAAAGCTGAAATTAAGTGCAAGAAGGATCGAGCCGTTTACTAACATCATGGTTCTTATCTCTCAAGAAGTGGGTCACCCATATCTCATCTGCTTAGGCAACAGAAAACCTCCATTAACATCTGGCTGAAGGTAAAGGAAGTATAGTTTGTAAGACTCAAGAAAGGACAGAGGGTCGGGAGGATTCTCCCCTGTGGATGTCCCAAAAGAGAACTAATGGGGAATAGAGGAGAGGACGGCACTATCAAAAAGAAACTATGAGGAAGGCTGTCCCTCAACAAGGACTGCTTAGGCCTCACAAAAGGCCACAGTGCCTTCTACGTGGAGAAGATAGAGGTGGGTGGAGGAGGCAGTTCACTCCTTACAGCACTCAGTGAGCTAGAGCTTGACACAGAGGTGGAAGGGCTCAGCTAGTGGAGGGTAGGACCCCTAGGGTGGCAGTAAGTCCCTTGACTCTATGGAAGAGACAAGAAGGGACCTGTGCCATACATGGGCTCTTGCTCTGTGGCCTGAGCAGCTCTTGACAAAGGGTCAGGTAGTCAGGGGTGATGTAACACCCCTTTGGGGCTTGATGTAACAGTAAGGCAAACCCAAGGGTCATTGTGAGCATGGACTCTGGGGTCATTTAATTTGTGTGCTGTCTTGATGAGCTGTTAGTCTTTTCCCATAACATACATTCTGAGCCTTTCAAAAAGTTAGTTTCCTCAGCTGTGATAGGGGCTTGTAGAACTGGATGAGATGGGGCATGTGAAGCATCGAGCACAGAGGAGGAGCTTGGTAGACATCCCTTCCTCTTGCCTCTAGGAAGGGAGAATTCTTACCATTTCAAAAATTAGATTTTAGTTTGTATCATGCTAATAGAGCTATTAGTAGAGCTCCTGAGATTAAGATTGAAAGATCAAATACAAGACAGCCAGTTAAGCTTGAATTTCAAATAGACAATGAATACTTCCTTAGTATGAGTGTATTTCAAACATTAAACAGGACATACTTATGCTAAAAATTATCTGTTGTTTTCTTTGACATTCATATTTAACTAGACATCCTGTTTTTTTAGTTGCTAAGTCTACTTGAAACATAATTTATTTCAGACAGGTTCTGGAGCAGTGGTGCCCAGGTGGATTCATTATCATCATTCCTCTGTACCTCAGCAGGATGTGGCCAAGAACTGGACAGCTTATCAAGCAGACTGACCAGTGTTCCCAGAATCCAAGGCATTAACCTTCTGTCCAGATCTTCCTGGAAACGCGCCTTCTCTCTGGAACCTTCCTCGCCCCTATCATGCCCTTCGCCAGTGGATGATCCTTGTCTCATCCTGCTGTGTAAGCAAACATTTTCCAAGTTTATCCCTTCCTTTCCTCCCCTCACCCCTCCTCTCCTTCACTCTTCCCTCATTCCAGTTTTCTTTTTTTTACTAGTCCACAACCAGTTTCTTTGTTGTCTAATGCTTTTTTCTCTAGATCTGAAAAGAATATCGAACACCTTTCACTCAAGTGTCTTGCCCCTTGCTTGTAGTATGCATAGAAGCAGGGCTAGTCAGAGCCCATCCCTGTGATGCCCCTTTCTCTCTAACAGATGGACTTGACTGACTTCTAAATGTGCTGCACTTGCCAGGCGATGGTGAGTTATTATCATCACTGAGTACTAAGGACCAGGAACAGATAAGCAATGTTTGCATTTTACCTCACTAATATCTTTGAGGTAAGTATTCTGACTGTCCCTTCTTTGTAAATGGGGAAAACAAGGCTCCCGCTATGGTTTATCTTCACCAAAGTTCTTATTAAGGTTTGCTCCTCCATGCAGCAGTGTTGGGAGGCAGGGCTTACTGGGAGGTCTTTGGGTCATGGGGACAGAGCCAGGATGAGTAGATCAATACTTTTCTTGTGCAAATGAGTGAGCTATCCTGGGCTCCAGCCCCTTTTTCTCTCCTACACGTGTCCACTTCCTCTTTCACTTCGTGCCAGGAGTTGAAGCAACACATGCCTTTCCTGAATGGCATTGCCCAATCTTGCACTTTCAAGCTGCCAGAACTATGAATGAGAATAGATCTTTTTTTCTTTATTAGTCAACCTGCATCAGGTACATTCTGATAACAGAACAGAAAACAGACTAAGACAGCTTAGACAAGCTAACGAAATTGTTCAACAGAGTACACTAGAAGAGACAGAGGTGAGGTTTAAACCCAGGATTCGGACAGCAAAAGCCATATTGCAACATCTGGGTTGCCCAGCAGAGCCGTGTCAGAACAGTAGAGGAGCCTTCTCATGTATTATGCTTTTGCACTGCCATATTTCATCAAGATCCATGTCAAGTTTCATTTCTATTATTTTTGTTTGCATTCTCCCTCCTAAATTGCTTTAATCTCTAAATCCCTGTTGTTACATTTATTCCTCTTACAACTCTGGCTTTTCTAAATATGCCTAATATCGTGCCATGATTAAGGTCCTAACCTCAGCTCTCATGCCCACTTCCTAAAAGCATCAAAACAAAGTTGTCCAAGGCAAAGAGACGAAAAATAGAAATGCGGTATTAGCATTACAGGCATGTGTTTGGAGCCCCACAAAGAACCAGTTGCTGTGGGGTACATACAAAGACACCACCCTGCTCTCCAGATAGGGTCTGCTGATGACCCCTCTTTTAAGAGGAGAGGCTGTGTTCTCATTGTGAATTTATCCAGAGATGGCTGCTGTCAAATTACTATTGTTGCAGATGGTTGCTGCCTCCTAGCATCCTAGGGTGGGATGTCAGGAGCTGTTTTAAGCTCAGAGGGAGAGGAGGTTTTTCTCCACAGCACCGTAGGCCTTGCCCCAGTGACAGCTCTGAGTGTCCTTAGGAAAAGGTCACTCATTATCATGTCTTCTGCTGGCAAGTCTGGAAGAAAGAAGAAGCCTTGAAGTTCTTTCCAAAGGTCACCCAGCTTTGGACCTGGCTAGTTCCCCTGCATCTGGGGGCCTCAGGCTGAGGACTTCCAGAGCTTTGGGGAACATCTGCAACACCTTTCGTAAAGGGCCAGGCTCAGCTGCTGTGGGAGCCCAGGGAGGGAGACTGGGGAGGAGCCAGCCCCATGGGCAGGATGACCTGTGTCGCCTTGGAACATCCTGTCCGAGGATGTTTGTTAACCATCTCAAACAGCTCAGCTATATCTTTGTTATGTGAGCATAATTGTATCTGGGTACTTATGGGACACCAGCCACCATAATCATTCATTCTTCCTTCCTGACTTGTAGCAATTAATTTCTTTTAACAAATATTTATTGACTGCCTACTATAGACAAGCACTGGGCTAGGAATATAGGCCATGCATGATGCAAACAGTACTGTGGTTTCAGCCCTAGCATGGGAGAAAAATGATAAACAAGTGAACACCTAAGGAGTTCATTATAATTAGAAGAATATTTACTATGAAGTTAATGAAACACGAGCTTTGGGGTCTTCGGCTTGCATAGCCTGCTCTAAGGTCCTGAGGGGCTGTGTTGTACATATGGGTTGGGGGAAAGGGAGGGAGGCTAGCAATTTATGCACAAGTCACATGTGTTATAATGTTGGCAAAAAGCAATACATTTTTTGCGTTCTCCTTCTTAAAGACTGTTCCCTGAATGTATAACCTTCAGCCTGATGACGATGTAAGGAGCCATGCATAGATTACCACCTACAAACAGGAGTGTAAACTGTATTTTGGCCTTTTGTGGAAGGTAAATGTGAGCTATGTCTGCAGTTGTTGTAAACAAACCCGTTCTCATTTGCCTGTTTTCTTTCACAATTGCTCCAGGTTTTCTTATATGCAAATAAAAGATAACACTCAGTCTGGGATAGCAGGGAAACTTCTCCATCATTCGAAAGCTGAATTTAAAAGTAACCTTAAGAACAATACATTGTTCACTGAAAATGTGCCTGTTCAGCTTCCCTTCCTTCTTTGCCACAGAAAAAAAGAAGAGGAGGGAGGAAGAATGATTTGCAAGACAGCATCAGTATTCTTGTGAGGCTGGGAGAGTTAGGACTTGAGATCTAGTCTAAAGTTCATTTGGAAGATAATGAAAAAAAGTTATCATCCAGGGCCACTGAGCAAGCAGGGTTGGCTACAGGGTAACAGGCTGGAGGGAATCTTGGGAGATTACAGCAGAACCACCAGGCCGGCAGCAGCAACCACCATGGCAAAGATGGAGGCGTCAGCCTTGACTACTGTACAGAAACCTTGTGTGGTTGGGAAACTTGGGGTTGGAGATTTTAAATCCATTTAGTTAAAGACTTCCTGAAGGGGGTTGGGTGACTTTGAGTAAAGAGCTATTTTCTACTATACTGCCACTGTCTCTGCAAGGGGAAAATGTGGCTACAATATACAGAGAGCAGTGTAAGAGGATGAATCCTGGACCTCCAGATCCATGTTCTGAAGCACTGATCCCCAGGACTTCAGAATGTGACTGTAACTGGAGACAGGTCTTTACAGAAGGCGTTAAAGTGAGATCATGAAAGTGGATTAAGGGGGAGGTCCTCATCTGATGTAGCTAATGTCCCATAGGTAAAGAGTAGGACACAGACACTGAGGGAAGACTGTGTGTAGATACAGAGAGAAGGTGGCCATTTACAAAGCAAAGAGCAGCCTCAGGAGTAACAGACTCTCCCAACACCCAGATCTCAGACTGTTAGCCCCAGCAATGCAAATACGTTTGTGTTGTTTAGAGCACCGTACCTGAAGTATTTGTTCCAGCAACCCTGGCAGACCAGTGCAAGCAGTTTCTCAGGACAACATTGACTTCATCCATCCAGAGACTGTGGAGCTCAAGCCCAGAAGACCATACAGAAGAGGAGCCCTGGATCATCCTGGAAAGAGAGGTGCTCACCACCCTTCCTAGTACCTCTACTCTGTGCACAATGGATGCTACAGTTTTGCCTTAGTATAGCAAAACTCCACAATTTACCAATCTTAATTTTGTAACAGTGAAATATCCTCTCAGAGGAAATATTTCATTCCAACAATATAGATTTCCTGGTTATAAAAAATAATTTGAAGACAAGGTGTTTTAGTCCACTTATTGCTATTAAAAACAAAAAAAACCACTTGGGGTTGAGTAACCTGTGAAGAAAAGACGTTTATTTAGTTCATCACTTCAGAGGCTCAAGAGCATGGTGCCAGATTCTGCTTGACTTTGTGAGGCCTTATGGTTGGTGGCATCACAATGGCATAAAGTGTGTGCAGAGGTCACATGGCAAGACAGGAAGTCAGAGATGTTCAGAGGCCAGGATCACTTGTGTGTGTGTGTGTGTGTGTTGCAAGTAATTGAACATAAGGCCTTGCATATGGTAGGTAAATGTTCTACCACTGAGCTACATCCCCAGAACGATTGAGTTAGAATCACTATTACCTTAGGTTAGGAAAAGATTTCTTACATAGGAGAAAATAAATACAAACTATAAAAGAAATGATTAGTAAATTAAAAACAATTGTGCTTCAAAAGAAACTTTTAAAAAGTAGAAATACAAGCAATAGACTGAAAGATGGTATTTAAAAATAGATGTTTGATAAAGGACTAGTATCTATGATATATAAAGAATACTTATGACAATAAGACAATTTTAAAAGGGCAAAATTTTCAAGACATCACTAAAAAAGATTTGTTTCATATATATATATATATATATATATATATATATATATATAAACATAAAATACTCAATATCAATCATTATGGAAGTGAAACAAGATAAAAATGAGATAATGTTGCACACCTGAGAGAATGGCTAAAATTAACAATAGTGAATGTTTAGTAAGGATGAGGACAAATGAGAATTCTCATACATCACTGCTCAGAATGTAAAATAGTATAGGCACTTTATGAAGTAAAGTGTCATTTTCTTATAAGGTAAAGTATAAGCTTACCAAATGACCCAGTGATTCTTTCCTAAGTATTTACTCAAGAGAAATTAAAACATGTTGTAGAAAGATTTTTACACAAATTATGATAGCAGCTTTATTCATAATAGCTCAAACTGAATATAATCTAGATGTCAATCACTGGGAGAAAAAAATAAATTGTGATATATCACTAAAACAAAATATTATTCAGCAATAAAAACCAGTAAACTATGGATACACACAACAACACGGGTGAATGTGAAGAGCATTCTGCTAAGTGAAAGAAGCCAGACACAAAAAGTTACAACTATGATAATATTTATATGAAATTCTACAAGAGGAAAACAATAGTGACATAAAGCAGATCATGGTCCTTAGGGACCAAGAGTGAGGGGAAAGAGACTATTAACTGCAAAGAAACGAGAAGTTTTTTTTCTGTTTGCTTTTGTTTTGTTTTTGCTAGGAATATTCAGTAATGATTGTGGTTACATGCATTTTATATACATATTTGTGGTGCCTTATATTCTGTAGTGTCTACACATACATGTGGTATGTATGCTATACATATTTGCCAAAACTCATTAAACTGAATACTTTAAATGGGTGAAAGTCATTTTATGAATATTGTACTTCAGTGAAGCTGATTTGACAGTGATAAGAAATGAGAAGGAAAAGGGGATAGTAGAAGCAAATATATTTAATTGCTTTCAGTAATCAGACTTGGTGGTGGTAATGTTCCTATTATTCAGAAATAGTCATGTGTGCAGTGTGGGAATAAACCTTAGTAACTGTAAAATATTCTTATTCTAGTATCCACTGTGTCCTTGAGAAACAACACAAGACTATTAATATAGAACAAAAAGACAGACATGTAATGTAGAAGAGGTTAAATAAAACCCCTGAATCCAAAATCAATACAGATGTGCTAGTAGGAGCTGATGAAGTATTTTGTCAACTAAAATGCTATGGAAGCAACAGCCACAGAGGATCAATGAGCACGCCTAGTGCCCAATTTCTCATCTTGAAATTCTATTTCTCACTAATAGAAATTTAGATTTTTTTAGATGAATATTGGTACTAGGTCTGGGGCAGAAAATGTATAAGATGAGCCTGGAGCATCTTGTCACCCAAATAATGAAAAAGCTATCAAAGACTACTGGGATTATGTCAACAATATTCAAGGACCAATGTAAAGAGATTCCCGTTGACCTAGGAAAAGAAAAATGAATTTTGTATAAAAATAATAATTACATTGGATTGAAAGCTTTCAAATATATTTAAATGCATGTGTTTATAGCAATGTTTAACTTTAAAAAAATTAATTGATGGCTTGAAGATGATAGGGAACAAATTTATTGCTTTGAAAACTCAGTAAATAACAGGAAAATAAGTATTTATCCACCTTTGCTACATAAACTTACTTTGGCAACTGTATTAATCACTTTCCTTTTGCTGGGACAAAATATTCAATAACTGCATCTTAAAGGAGGTTTATTTTTGGCTCACAGTTTTCAGAAGATTCAGTCCATGGTTGGCTGGCACCAAGGCAGAAATGGCATGGTAAAAGGACATGGAAGAGGAAAGCTGCTCAACCTATGGCAGCCAGGAAGCAGAGAGAGAGACAGAGAGACAGAGACAGGGACAGAGACAGAGACAGGGACAGAGACAGAGAAGAACACATCAGGTCCCACCTGGAAGCAACAGTCAGCTCTGAACTCATCAATGACTAATGCTCTGATAAGTACAGCACCCCCACGGTGCAGTCACCTTCCAAAACCTCCACTTACAATCATGAAACTTTTGGGGGACATTCTAGATCTAAACCACAACAGCAACCAAAAAGAAGAATCTCTTTCTTTTTCTTTGTATGGGAAATCGAACTCAGGACCTTGTACTTGCCAGGCAGGCGCTGTACTGCTGAGCTATATTCCCAGCCCAAGAAGAGGGAAATGAAAACAAAATCACAACTAGAATATTATCAAAATAGGACAAAAACGAGACATTTTGCTCCTCTTGATAAAAGAACATAGTGTTCCTTATAGTCTTGCCAAAGGTATAAATATCAAGTGCATCAAGTCTCTGGATCCAGCTGCGGAGTTTTAGGAGATGCAGAGGACAGAAGAACAGGCGGAGCTGCACCATGGGCACTCAATCAGCCACATTCGGACCCTGGGAACATCTGGGCAACTTGTCAGCCAGCCCAGGTTCCTCAGTAGATAAATTCTAAGGAAAATAATGGAGAGAGGCTTTGAAGAGACTTGGTGACATTTCAAGCTGTAAAAATTTGGGAAGACTTAACTCTGGTGATTTGGTTGATAAAACCACAAAGAAACACAGAAAAGTGATTGCTATTAGAACGGTACAGTGATTATGTTTGGAGGTGATACGGGCTGAACTGGATCCCTCTGAATTCATCTGATGAAGTCTTAGTATTTAGTACCTCAGAATGTATTAAGATCTGTGTAGATAAGGTCTTTAAAATGTCTTTAAGGTGAAATAAATTCATTAAGGTGTGTCATGATCCTATATGACTTGTAACCTTATCAGAAGAGGACATTGGGATACAGACACAGGGACAGTCATATGAGGAAAACAGCAAGAAATTGGCCATCTGCAAGCCAAACAGAAAGGCTATGGAAGAAACCAAACCTGCTGGCAACTTATCTCAGACTTCCACCCTCCAAAGCTGTGAAAAATAAGTTTCTGTTGTTTAAGCCACCCAGTTACAGAAACCATAAGCAAACGAATTCAGAGGCAGATGGGGTTTATGAGCACACCAGCCACAGCTGGGGCACATTGGGGAGGCTGACAAAGCCTCATCTCTTGTCAGGTGGTAGGGACAGAGTGTTTCTCCTTTATATGAATTCCTAATCTTTATAGTGTTGTGTGGTCTTCTGTATCTGCATTATGTTTTATGATAAAAGGTTAAAAACAAGAATAGAAACAAAAATTATCTATGCAGCTTAAGGAGGTGACTTGGACTGGGGTGAAAGTAGAGAATTTGGGAAGATGAGCAGAATTCTGATATATTTTCTAGATAGGAGAGATGTGGGAGAGAAAAGAGCTAAAGTGCTTGTCTTAGGTGGTGGAGAATAGGTGAAGGTTTTGCTGAAACCAGATTGACTTGAAAATTATTGAAGCTGGGTGATGAGAATGTGGAAGTTATACTACAGTATTATACTTTTTATATGTTCTTAAAAGTTTTCAAGTTAAAAAGTAATAAAATGAAGGAAAATGACAGTGGAAAACTAAAATAAAGTTGCTTTATTATTATTTTCCATGAGTTGCATCTGTTTAATATTTAAATTGTCGGGCTGGTGAGATGGCTCAGTGGCGTAAGCGCCTGCCTGGCAAGCGCGAGGGCCCGAGTTTGACTCCTGGAACCCACATACGAAAAAAGGGCCGGTGATATCGCTCAGCAGCATGGGCGCCTGCTGGCGCATGAGGTCCTGAGGTCGACCCCCGGTACCCACACACACACACAAAAAAATTTTAATTGTCACTTTTAATCTTAGCTTGTTTTTTTCCATATGCCTTTCTGCTCTTTTTTCATAGAAATCCTTTGCATTTTATTGAGATTGCTCAATGAGTTTGTGAAATGTTCCTCTGATTCATGTACTAAATCAAAGATTTTCTATTCCTTTGAATCTTTAAATAATTTTAATTTATTTCTTTAGTGATTTATTTTCACAGGCATTATGTGGGTTTTTCCTCCTAAGATTTCATCTTAGGGGACATCTATTTGGACCCAGTGTTTCCAAAAGAACAGGGAAAGGAGAGAGTCTTTGGGGCCATTTTCTGCCTACCTGGATACTAAATTTTTTTTTTTTTGTGGGTACCAGGGGTCGACCTCAGGATCTCACGCTTGCCAGACAGGCTCTTATGCCGCTGAGCTATCTCACTGGCCCCCTGGATACTAAATCTTATAAGCTACTATGCAGTTCAGGCTGGGCTTGAACTTTGTAGCCCAGGCCTCAAACTCATAGCGATCCTCCTGCCTTAGCATCCCAAGTGCTGGGATTATAGGCACGTGCCACCATGCCCAGCTGTCCATAATGATTTTAAAATAACAACAAAAATCCCCAGAAAATAACAAGCATTGGTGAGCATGTGACACTGGAACACTTGTGGATAGCTGGTGAAAATGTAAAATGGTACAGCTGCTGTGGAAATCAGTTTGGTGATTCCTTACAAAGTTAAACATAAAATTGCCATTTGATCCAGAAAAATGCCCTGAAACATACTAGGGGCTATAATTTTCACCCACTACACCTCTCAGCCTCTTAGAGTAGTCAGAAACTAAGAAGAAATCCCATTTCTGCTTTATGAAAGCTCTGAAAATAAGAGTAGAGTGATGTTAATAAAATGTTTAGGAAATGTATGGCATGTTCTCGGGCCATGCAAAAGAGATACCTAGCAGAACCCTACCAATAAGCACTACTTGTGGTTTACATCTCCCTTGACACTCGCACTGGACGAGGAGATGTATTCTAGTTGAAGTTCACAGCAACTTGGTGGATGAGACTTTGGTGCAAGTTACCTAAGTGCCTATATTTCAGTCCTTGTCCCATGCCTATAGCTTGTCCCAGTGCTTCTTTCCTTAGAGTGCCAGAGACAGCTTGTTAGCACCATACAATCTTAGCATCCCCCTCTCTTGGATGGTGTAGGGGCACTGAAGTTGGGAATCAAGTCACCCAGCTAAAGACGCCATATCCCAGCCCCCCTTGCAGCTATGTGTGGCTCTGTAATAGGTCATCACTAATCAAACATGAGTCGAAATCATGATCTTATAAGTGGTGGAACATGCTCTCTTGCTTCCTACTTTTACAGCCTCTCTAGCTGGAATGTGGAGATGGCAGCGAAAGCCAAGACAGCCATCTTGCCCATGAGAAGGGATCCTACTGTTGAGAATTACACAGCAACTATAGAGGTGACTTTGTTGTCTGAGATTGTGGAGCAGTGACATCCTTCTCTAAGGATTCCCCTCCTCCCCGTAAAACATCATTACATCATCAACTTGTCAGCTCTCTATAAGAGTAGTGAAAGACACTCAGATATAAACTCTACACAGATGAGGCAGACAGGCATTCCGCACTCATTTGAAAAAGATGAGCCTTAATGTGCATATGAAATGCAGTGTCTTGTTGAAATTCAGAGTCTGTTTCAGCAGGTCTGGGTTGGGGGCCGAAATCTGCCATTTCTAACAAGCTGTGACTCATAATGCTGATTAGACCACACCCTGAGCAATAAGGATGCAAACTAAAGAGCTTGGCTTCTGAAAGTTCCTTGCCATCACTCTATTTTTGTTGTGCAGGTCCTCTGGGGTCTACGAAGCTCAGTGTATCTTCCCCTCCTTCTCTCCTCTGTCAAAGAGCTATCAAAGACTGTGGTCCTTCCTGGTTCAGTTCCTGGCCGCCTTTTCATGTCTGCTGCTGACTCAGTGTGCTTTGGGTCTAAGGCCAGGCTCTCAGGGAAAAAGGTGTGAACAGATGTGCACACCAGACAGTGAGCAGTTAGAGTGGTTAGTGATGAGGAGTTACTCCCGGGCTGCAGTCTGTATCCAAATGATTCTTCTGCAGTACAGCCTTTCTAGGCCATTTTCTCAAAAATTACAACACCAGGGCCGGTGAGATGGCTCAGCAGCATAAGCACCTGCCCGGCAAGCGTGAGGGCCTGAGTTCGACTCCCGGAACCCACATACGAAAAAAGGGCCGGTGATATCGCTCAGCAGCACGGGCGCCTGCTGGCATGCGAGGTCCTGAGGTCGACCCATGGTACCCACAAAAAAAAAAAAAAAAAAAAAATTACAACACCAGTCTGACACTTCCCTGACTTCTTCCCTTCCCTTGCCCCATGGGGAACTTAGTACCTCTAACACACCATGTATTTTACATGTTTATTTCATTTATTGTCTGTCTCCTTCCACTGGAACTTCAGCTACAGTCTGTATTTATTCAGTGGAAGAATAAAGGCAGGTGAAATAGAATAGAGGCTCTGCAAAGATGCCACGGGCAGCAGGTGATCCACCTTGTAAACATCAGGGGGAGCAGGGAGCAGAGATCTAAATGGCTGCTTTCTAGGGCACAGGTTATAACAGCGGGTACTCCAGCCCCCCAAAAATACTAAGATCTTGAAAGTAAGACTACATATCAAAACATTCTGCTGCTATTTTCCTTCCACTATTGGAATTCTGAACAACTTGTGACAGCCACTGTCCTCCCAGCGAGTCTGTGGGGTTCACATTATTATTCCCATTTGACAGATGAAGATATTGAGGCTTAGAGAATGTAGACCTTTACCCAAGAAGCAGAGTCTGGACCTAAACACATCCTACTTACGTCCAAAGACATAAGCACTTTGCTATGGGAGTCCCAGAGAGGAGTGGTCTGCGAGTGGAGGTCAAATAGTCCCGGTTATCCGGAGAGAAAAGTTAAAGATAGAACAGGTAATGTGTGTATCTTCCTGGATGGGTTCTGTAACCCAAGGCTCAGTCCTTCTCTGAGGACTTGCCTTAGGCCCCTCTTCCAAGCATCTCCTCCAGGAAGGGCTTCAGCTCACCTGGTCTCTGTCTCGGCCACTCTTCCTTATGTGGCACAGATTATTCTAAGGATGCCGACCTCTGACCTCCCTTCTGCTTTTCACAACTGTCTCCCAGCAGTGGCAGCCGACTGGATCCACCCGACACGGGACCCTGGCCTTTATGCAGGATGACAGGAAAGAATCGTGACTAAGAGGAGTCCCTTCACGGCCACCTCTCACACTGCCCGATACATAGGGGTCAGTTTTTAATCCATAAAGGCTCCAGGTGTCAGTAAACATTTTAACACAGGCAAGGCTTCTGAGAGAATCTGAGTTTGACATTGAAGAGAATTCTGTGGACATTCACCTGCATGTAGCTACATGAGTGAGCATTCATAGGGAGCCTGCCAGCTGCCACCTGAGGATGTGTGTGTGTGTGTGTGTGTGTGTGTGTGTTGGGGGCACTGGGAGGAGGTTGTCCTTTGCACTGAGGGAAGGATTCTGGGTTTTGCTCAGCTCCCTGCCACAGGCTGTCATTAAAGCTCACACACGTCCTCAGCTGGAATCCTGCACCTGAGGCCTGCAACTCCTGACCAGCAAGCGTGCTACATCTGTTATTAAAGTGTCTCTGCAATTACAGTGCCATGTGGAGAGTGCCTGGGTGCACTGGCTCTCCTCTTTGAGTGACATAGGATCATGCCCCATATTTAGAGCTTGCTCTTTTCTAAGGGACTCAAAGGGCCTTCTAGACATAATCTTATTCCTCTCCAATCACCTCCTGACACTGGCCATACACAAGGCTCCCCGCTGACCCACCAGTCCCATTCTAGAGCAGAGAACGGAGGCCCTAAGAAATGAAAGTCACTGTGAGACCATGTGAGAGCAATCCTAACATCCAAGCCTCCTAAATCTGTCCCTCAGGCCTCCCCTTCCTGACAGCCTCAGCAGAAAGAAGAGGGGAGGTTATGTTTCTATACACAAGGACTTAAAAAGGGTTAACTTTGTAAATATGTGCCACTTCACAGGGTAAGATGTGTGAACTAGCCTGTTTAAAAGGCAGAGAATTTAGGTTTAAAATACATGAGAAGGCCAACAGAGGGCAGAAAGGAGGGACAGAAAGGGCTAGTGGTCCCCAAGCATGGAATGGTTGAGGTCTCAGCTAATGATAACATCTGAAAGATAGGCATGCGTTCTACCTTAGGCGTGAAACGCAATAATGTTCCATGATTGATACAGGAGGACTGATGCCTCACTTGGTCTTGAGGATTCACTGGCTTTTGGAACATTCAAAACCCCAGGCGATGGTATGGTTGGTTCCCGGTTCTGCTTGCTCATACCTGGCTGCTCAGGTATCCAGGTTGTTGGTAAATAAGGAATAAGGGATGCCATTTGTCTTAGTCCATTTTCTGTTGCTAATTACACGACACCACAAGGTGGGTAAAGTACCATATAAAGAGGTTTATTTTGGTACATGGTTCTGGTGCAAGGTCAAGGGGTAGCATCTGATGATGGCCTTCTTGTTGCCAAAGTCCTAGAGTGCTTGTGGTGTCACATGGTGAGAGACATGAATGCTTGAGAGACCTGGCCGAGCCAGCTTTATAGCAGACCCATTGACCATTATCCTGCAAAATCCATTCATGAGGGCAGAGCCCTAATCACCTCCTAAATGTCCCACCTGTTCTAAGCTCTTAATATCACATAGTAGAAAATAAATTTCAACGTTAGTTTCAGATGTGACAAACCACGATCAAACCATAGTAGCAGTGAATAATGTTAGTGATAATAGATAAAATTTTTTGTCCACTTGCTCTGACACATGCATAACTATTGTTTAATATTCTCAACAATAGTATGAGATCATGTTATTGTCTTCATTTCACTTTTGAGAAAACCGAAGCTTAATGAATATATCTGACAGGTCTAATATTCTTTGCCTGACTTTTCCTCTAATATTCACAGGGTTATTTAAGTGCTTCTGCAAGGAAAGACTGATCGCTGGTACAGCAGAGAGTTTCCTGATGGTCACTGAATTATTTTATTCCCAAGAAACAAAATGCTAGGAATTGTAGTACTGGGAAGCATATTCCAATACTGGGACGCATACTATACTCTGTAAAATTTAACGACAGCTTCTTATCACGAAAGCTACAACTTCCTTTTGAAAACAATCACCTGAATGAAAAACTCAAGACTTAGATACATTCTGCAGAAGTCTAGAATAAGCAGACTTTTCTTCAGTATCTTGGAAAATGAGCTTTTAACCAAAAGATTCAGACAGTAATTTAGAAAGAAATTTTCAGTAGCTAGGCTGTACGCCTGCTGATGTTAGGGACTGCATCTTTTACACTCCTCAGGACAGGTACTCAGCACCTGGAAGGCTTTATGAACATTTGGTACAACTCAAGGCAACTTGAGGGAATGGGTAGATAATTAGATCAGGAGCCTGGAGCCCTTGGGTGTGTCATTTTGTTTCTGTATCGTTCAGTTTCTTCATCTGTAAAATGGGGCCAATTTAGCAACTTAGTGAGACTTTGTCTCAAAAATTTTAAAAATGTTTAAAAAGAGCTGGGGATGCAGCTCAATGTGAAGGCCTTGAGTTGAGTCTTTGGTTCCAAGAAAAAAAGGAGAGGGGTGGGGGATTCTTAAAATCTCTTAGTACATGACGCCAAGAGCCTACTCTGGGCTCAGAAAATGTTTGTTGCTTTTGCTAATCCTCAAAGGAAAAAGTGACGCATTGCTTTTACATCGCCCTTCTACTGCTCTCACTTCAAGAGCATCACAGCATCCCTCTGCAGCTCTACTACCCATTAATGAGGTCAGAGACAAAGAAATGGACTTCTTTAGGGTCACTTTTCCTTGACAAACCTGAAGCTTCATGAGGACAAGGATTCCATCTGTTTTGCTCAGCAGTATCTCCAGTGCTTAGCACATAGCAGCCACTTCACAAAGATTTGTGAAGGAAGAATGAGTATTTGTGAAAGAATAAGTGAATACAGGGACAACTGTGTTAGTCAGCATTCCATTACTATAACAAACACCTGTGACGATAGACTTATGAAGAGAAAAGGTTTGTTTTGGCTCATGGGTTTGGGAGGTTTAGGCCTCTAGGGGTAGGGAGGAGCACATCAAGGTGGGCGTATGCATGTGGCAGAATAAAATTGTTCACCTCACAGTCAGGACATGGAAAAGAGAGAGGAAGAGACTGGGCTCCCACAGTCTTCTCTAAGGGCACATTCCCATGACCTGAGGACCTCCAATTATGCTCCGAAAGTTTCCATTTCCCCAGTGCGCCACATGGGGACCGAGATTTTAACACATGGGCATTCGGGGACAATCCAGATTCAGACTACAGCAGGTGTCTTTGGGAAGTCAAGAGGGAAAGGTAGCTTTGATTACATAAAATCCACCCTTTTCCTCAAGACATTCAAAGATCTTTTAACATTTGTTTTAATTTAAAAAGCAAATTGAAAAATAGGGACTACAAATGGCCAGTGAGAATATGAAAAGCTATTTAACTTATAATCAGAGAATTGCAAGTTGAAACAATAACAAAACTCATTTTTTTCTTCATCAAATTGGCGGGGGGGAAGACAATATCCAATGGGCAGGGAGATGGGTAAAGACCACAGAGGACAATTTGATATTTCTCTTAAAATGAAATGTGAATAACATATGGTTCCTCTTCTGGGTATCCAACCGATTGAAATATCCACTCTTGTAATTTTTATTTAACTTCTGATTAATTCTTGTTAACTAGAAGTTAAATAAAATTACAGTTTTTATTAGCTACAGGTTTTGTTAAGTACCAAGGAGAGCTCCAGCTTCAGGAGGGGACCAGGGCTGTTCAGCAAGAGCACCTCCGTCGTCACAACCCCAGCCTTGTGTTGCTGGTGGTGGCTGGACAAGAAGCGTCCTACAGACTGACATGGTGAGCAGGAATCTGGGTCAAAGATGCATATTAAGTATGATCATTGTAGCATTTTTTTTGTGTGCATGTGGTACAAGGGATTGAACTAAGGGCCTTCAATACCCACAACCATTTCTAAACTTTTTATTTTGAGACACCGTCTCACCAAGACACTGAGTTCCCCAAGCTGGGCTTGAACTTGGAATCCTCCTGCTTTAGCCTCCATAGTGCTGGAATTACAGGTGGGCGCCCCCGGGCTCAGCTCAGCACTCTAGTAGTGAAAATTAGGAACAACCTAAATGCCCAGTAGTGAAGTAGTGGCTTTGTTAGGATGTACTGGTTGTGCCAAATTAAAAAAAAAAAAAAAAAAATCAGTGCCTCAGCATGGCTAAGCGTAAGTTCTCACTCTCCTCGAGAGCTACTCTTTATCCAGACAAGCAGAGGGCAGTTTGTTTCCAGTCAACTTTTAGGGATCCAGGCTGTCTTGGTCTCGAGGGTTCTCCATCTCACAGGAGGCCTTCCTAATTGTGGTGGGGGACAGATTAATACTCTCACCCCAGTTGATACAGGTGGTTTTTACTCTCAACTCACTGGCCAGAGTGGGCCATGTGTCTCCACATAACTGCAGTGAAACAGGAAGTGTAATCAGCCTGGATGATTACAGGAAGAAAAGCTGGGTACTGTATGGGTGCAGGAAGTCTTGAGCCCAGGAATGGCTATCTGGAATCTCCATGCTCTGGAATTCGGTACAGCCTCAAAAAGCATTAGGTAGTTCTATGTTTAGTGATTTGTTTTTAAAAAACAGATCCTTAAGCTTCAAGACTTTAGTAAGTGCCTTAAAACAAGTTGACCTCACTTATGTTAAAAATTGTGTTTCTTCCTATACATTTACATATGTACAAACGCGTAGTGACAGGTATATTTAGAAGAATATACCCAAATGGTAGTTATCTCTGAGAAAGAAGCAGACTGAAGAAAGGACCCAGACTAAAGGGGTCTTTCAAAGCTCACGGTGTATTCTCCTGAATCGTTTACCTCTTTTTAAATGAGGTTATATTCACATAGATATCATGGATTGAATTTATATTTTATACTTTTTTTCTAAAGTAAATAAAGACACCTGGGGACTTCTCCCTAATTAGCAGCTCTTAAAAAGGTTTTGAGGAAACTTTTTTCCAAAAATAGAAACATAGTACAGGCTCAGCTATAATCTACTATGAACAATCATGGTATTTTATTTGGCTTTTAAATAATTTTGTGATGGAAATTACCATTAAAGTAAATGTAATGTGATTTTATTGTATTATTGAGCATTGAGGTGAAAATAATAAAAATTTTCAATAAAGAAAAAAAAAAGAACCAGAAATACAATACAATCAGCTCTCCATATGCAAGGGTTCCACATCTGTGGGTATAACCAACCACTGATTGAAAATATTCCAAAAACACCCATATCGTTGTTGACGAGTGCTTTGTAGATTTACCTATGGTTGTGTCTGTACTAGACATGTATGAATTTTGTTTCTTGTCATTTACTCCCTAAAAATACAGAATAACAACTATGCACATAGAGCTTACCTATATTAGATATTATAAACAATCTAGGTGGGATTAAACTTAATATATGGGAGGATGTGCATAGGTTACATGCAAACATGGCACGACTTTGTGTAAGGGACTTCAGCACCTGCAGAAGAAACAATGGGCTAGCTATATATTAATCTGAGAAAATCTGTCATCTGTAGTTTGTTGCCGTACCCAGAGGCTCTTAGACATAGGCAATACTTAGAAAAATATCATTGTCTTGTTAAATATAAATTACTGGAGGCCAGTGTTTTGGACTAGGCTTCTGCACAGGATTTAAAACACCAGACTTTAAAATTGAAACGGAGTCACTCACCCTAAAGTTGTACATCATTAAGCCACAACCAAGTTATTATCTAGCCGTCTGAAAAATCAGGAGAGATAACTAGGTCCCCACCCCCCGCCACAAAGGCATTTCAATCAGCATGACAACAAAGTCCCCTCACTCTAATCCTTAGAAAAAAGTAACCTGCACTAACCCAGTGTTAGCCACTCAGTTATATTTCTACGGTTCCATTTCCCTGTCCCTGCCTTTTAAGGAAAGTAACTCTGAAATGACCAATCTGCTCTTAATCTTTGTTTCTGCTTTCTTTAGCCCCTCTCTATCTATAAAACCAACCTTATCTGACCACCTCCTGGGAATATACTCTATTTTACAGAATGAAGTGTTGCCTGATTCTAGAATTGAAAGTAAAGACAATATCTTTAAACTAAATGTGTTGTGATATCATCTTTTGACTGTGTGTTCCCTGAACATAGAGTCTTAGTTGGAACTATTGGCAAGTATTTGTTAGGGAGTGCATTTAGCCAGGAACAATACACAGGAGGGGTGACAAAAGCTAGACTGGGCATTGAGGAAGGTTGGCTTGGTCTGCAGTTATAGGCGAGCCCTCATGGGTGGTACTGGCAATGCTGGCCTTTTAGAATTGCTCCAGCGGGTACCCCCTCTCCATCCGACAGGATGGCCTGGGGATGGCCCCAGGATGAGGGTGTGACCAAGGGCATCCCAGTGAGGGATCAAGCTGAGAACTAACTGCCAGCACTTCGACAACTGGAGCAACCAGAGGTCCAACTTGGGGACCAGGATGTCTGGGTCATTCACCAAGGATCCCTCTGCTATCCCATCCCTAGCTTACCTGGAAGGTGACAGCTGACCTAAAGGTACACAGCAAGAGCATGACCTGGGGTGCAGCAATCTGGGTACTACCCAGCACATAATAGATGTTCAACAAGTAAATGAAGGAATAAATGGTTCCGTCTAGGCCCAGGCCCATAGAACCCTGAGGACCTGGGAAAGTGAGTCAGTATATGAGATCCCTAAGGCTGAATCTCCGAACAAGGCGGAAGCCAACAAAGTTGAATCTGGGCCTCATCCGTTGGTTCCCATTTACCCGGGGCGGGAGGGACAGGACTTACTGGTTGCAGGGCAGGGGAAAGTAGGGCTGTGGATCCTCCAGACTTTCATGTTCTTCTTCTCTCCTTCCTTGCATCTTCCCCATGTGCTCGGTTCTCCAGCCCTCAGCACTCTCTTCTGAGGCCACCGGGGAAGGGGAAGGAGATACAGCCTCAGCCCATGCTGGGCTGCTGGAGCTTAACCTGGAGAGAATGTTACAGCCAGTGAAGGGGGGGCATGGATGCGCCTCATAAATACATGCGCAGAGTGACTTCTAAGACACCAGCTAGTTGTTACTTATAAAGGGTTGAAGCTCTTGGAATGTTCTAGGCCAGTGCTTCTCAAGTTGCAGTGTGAACACCAGTCAGCTGGGTCTTGCTAAACGCTGATTCTCTACTCGGAAGATTTGGAGCAAAGCCCTGCGTTCTGTTTCCAACAGGCTCCCACCCAGTGTCCCCAAGGGCCACACTTCCGGCGGCTGGGGCTTCAGAGAAAGATAAGGATGGCTGCTTCGAGTCAAAATTACACATCGCCTTCGCCACAGTCACCACTTACAGCCTGCAGTGCGCGGGGCTAAGCGCTTCCAACCCTTTCCCTCGATTTTCCCAAAAGCCCTCCAAACACCTATTGTCGTTCCTATTTTACAGGAGGAACCGAGGCCTGCGGAGATTCAATAACCAGGCGGGGTTGAGGAAGCCTGCGGCCCAACCCAGGTCCGTGGGCTCCCGGGTCTTCACCACTGCAGAGAAGGGCGAAGCTTTGAAGCTCTCTGCTGTGACTGTGTCCTGGAAGTCAGCTGGGCCCAAGCTGGCTGAGGAGAGGCCGGCTGCAGCCGGGAACACAGGCCGCGTGCATCCGCTGGAGGCTGCCGCCCCCCCCCCCCGGGGCGCTCTGGGGCCCTGGGCCGCCTGTACCCCGGGCGCCCCCAGCTCAGCTGCGCGCCCACTGCGCCGCCCGCGCTCCCGGAGCTCAGCTGAAAGATTGCTTAGCTCAGCCTTGAAACTCAACCTAAATTCACCCCCTGGGCCTGCAGACACTCGCGCCAGATGCTCTTCCCAACTAGAGCTCGGGTAATGGGAGGCGACAGGCTGAGCACAGGGACCAGGGGCGCAGGGCTGAGCGGCTGACAGCCGAGAGCGCGGCTCAGGGAAAGAAACTCAACAGCGGAGGGGCTGAGCTGCGGCCTGGGTCTTGAGGGGCCCAGGGATGCACGGGTGGGGTCAGGGTCCACTGTATTCAGAGGTGCGGGGTTTCCTTGCTAGGATCGCTCCTACGCTTTGGAGGAGGGGCCCCTCAGCAAAACTTGACAAAGTTATGGGGAATTTCCGGTGTCGTAAACAATCTGGGGTCATATTGGTAACAAGGAAAAATTCACATTTCGTACACAAAATGTTTTCCAATCAGCCTCTACCCCACCCCCAGCCCATATGGAACTTTGTGAGAAGTAGGAAAAGTGCTTCTTTGGGGGCAAGGCAGCAGATGGGGTCAGCGCAGACAAGTAGGAGATGGACACGGCCAGACATAGAGCTCTTGGCTTTGTGAGCAGAGCAGGACCCAGCGTTCAGCACTCGTCTGCCCCCTCAGCTGGTGATCTTGTGCAGTGAACAACAGGTACAACCTACCAGGTGAGGGACCAGGGAACCTAAGGGCTTCATAGCAGGAACAACAGCCTTGGAACATTACCTCCTCCACTACCAGTGCACAGGGGTGGAAGCCCTAGGAGGGGAGCTGGAAAACGTTTGCTGTCTCGGGTCCTGACTTCCCCAAAAGGAAATGGACAGTGTGAATGGAGAAGAGACGTCGGCTCTCGCAGCGCCCAGTGGCTTACAATAGCACACTTGGGAGAAGGCCGACTTTCTTGAGAGAAAGAATTTTAAATGCGGGAGAGGAGCATTGAGAGTGGGGGAACAGAATAATAGGGTTTTGCATAGAAGAAAGTTTGGGGAAAGGTCCCCATGGAAGATGAATTTTAAGTTATGTCTGCTATCAGAGTGTTATTATAATCTTTACTCTGTAACACTCCTCACTACCCTCTCCCCATATCTACTTATAAACTTGAACTGCCTAGGGAATGGAGAGAAGACTGAGGGAAAATCCGGAGCCTTTTAAGTTGTCATGGGTCAAAATCATAGGCACTAGAGGCAGAGGAAACCCTGAGAATGTAATCCAGGATCATTCACACGATTTCTGGGGAAGAGGCTGGGTTGTTCAGGCCGTGGAGTTGAGGATTCACGGCTATTTCAGGCAGCTCTTGAGAAGCAGGGAGTCTCCTGCTGCTATGTAGGCTGGAGCAATAGGGCCTGTGAAGTTGTGAGTTGTGTTTCTGGCGCAGGGTCACGTTCAGCGGGGGACAGCAGCCAGGCAGGTAAGGGAGTGAAGCGGGCTGGGTATGAGGCGGAGGGGGTGGTGGGGACTGAGGGGGGTGGTGGGGACTGAGGCAAGCTGCAGCCTGCGGGCTCCATCCCAGGGCTGCCTTCCGCAAGGGCAGCCCTGGCCTGATGTTGCCAGATAGTGCACACTTTAAGAGAAACCAGAAATGCAGATGTGTGAAAAAAACTTCTCTATGAAAAAAATACTGATTCAGAAAACATTTTTGAGCTTCAGATGTCATATAAAAGATATCTCAAGCTGGGTAAGGTTTCTAATTTAGAAGACAGGACAAAGTCAGGGACAAGATCCATTTGCAAAGCAAGTAATGAAACAACTGTCACTGGAGAGAGATATGGCAGGAAAGCTGTCACCCATGGGTCCTGGTCCAGAGTTCTGGCCTCTGCCCTGCTATTCATATTAACTGTCTGTGTGGCTTCCAGGGAGAAATTTATACTCTCTAGCCTTTGCTTATCCTTAAAATGAAGTCATTAAGTCATGTACTTTTTAAAAGTTAGAAGTCCCACTATTGAGGGGACAGAAAGAAAATTTAAACAGTGGAAAAATAAGCCCTATGTGTGTTTAAAAAAATATTGAATTCATTGACATTTATTGTGTGCCTGCAAGGTATATTGAATTGATTATGGGAATTCTTGCTTACTCTGAGAAAGTAAACATAAACTCAAAAGGCCCTTAATTATTTTGCCCACCCGGGAACAATGCTTTCAAAGAAGCAAGAGAAGCGCCCCCACCGCAGGGAGCCGTGTTATGACACTATCAGCAGGTGAGTTACGGAGCCTGTCAGCGATGATAAGAGTGCTGGCATATTTCCTATTCAGGCTGACACTGCTTCAAGACAGGAACCTCACTGATGTTTGTTCAATAATATCCAGATATGTCACAGAATCTGGGGGAGGGGGGCCTTGTATCTTTTGTCAGCTTAGAGTCAAACCCTGGGGAAAATATGCTGCAGGCTGTTGCAGATGTTCTGAGATTAAATGATGTTTCCCTGAAAATGCATGAGGCATGGTCCACTGGTTCGCCTATTGGCAAAATGCCCTTCACCCCCACCCCCTTCCTCCCCCTGGCCATTCAGTAAGCAGAGTCACTTCCAGGCCTTCGGGCTTTGGCTTGAGCCCCAGCACAGCTCTGTATTCTTTGGGGATTTGGGGGTGCTAGGCAAGTCTAATGATCCCAGAAAGTTGGGAGAGGGGAGAGATGGGGGTGAGTAGGAGACTGGTGAGTAGCAGTAAAGAATGGGTAGGCAAGAGACAATCCAAACAGAGTGCTGAGATTGAGTAATTCTAGGAGGCAGCACTGTTTATGGAACATTTCATTCTTGATAGCTACTGTCACATTCTAGTCATTAGACTGCATTTACTCGTGGGTTGTAGAAATTACTTCCCATGGGAAATGAAAGCAATTCCTTTTTCAAAGGATGCTTTGTTTTCTAGGAGAAGAAAGGAAAGCATATGACAGTATGCCTACATTCCCCGCTGAGCCAATCTTCGTTCAACTTCACTACTTAGCACGACCACAAACAGAAGTAGCGGAGAACTGATGACAATGATGACGGTGATGGTGGGTGGTGGTGACAGCAGCTAACATTTACTGAGCACCATCCATATGCCAAGGCCTGAACTGAACCTTTATATATGTGTCTCGGTGAATCTCTACAGATCCCCTGGGTTGGCCCCATTTTACAGATGAGGAAACTGCGCTTTACAGAAGCTAAATATATTCGCTCAAGATAACCCAGCCAGGCACTTGCACCTGCTCTGATCACCTCTGAAGCCCATTCTTGGACCCACCAACCTCAGAATGTACTATATTTGGTGAAGAAGTCCTTTGCTGGTCCTGCTATAAAATGTCTCCTACTACATACTGCAGAAATAAGGAGTGAATGAGACAAACAGGACACAAAACAGACAGCAGTGTTTCTGAAACAGGAGAAATCCTTGAGGATTTCAGCTTTAATCTGTGATATCTTTTAGGCGATAGCTACTTCCCTTCTTCCCTCCACATGGTGGTACCTAGAGCTTAAAAGAGTGGGGCGAACCCATGACACCCATGCCACAGTGGGCATGCAGAGCCTGTCTGTGGGCACCCAGGTCCTGTCACCCCAGCCAAGGTTTGACATGATATGCACTGCATGCATACGACAGCAAAAATCACATTGATTGCGCCAAAGCACACCAAATGCAAACTTTCATCTTTCATTAAAAAGCTGTTTGTATTATTGAAAGTTGTGTTATTGTGTTTTTCTTTTAAGACAAAACATGTTAATGTATGTGTTGTGTTTTCTAAACTAAAACCTCAGTATTCAGGTTTAATTGCAGTGTTGGCCCTTTGGAATAAATGAGTGGGTTTGGGGTTGCAGTTTGGGCACTTGGTCTCTAAAAGATTCACTATCCCTAGCTTAAAACATCTGGAAATTAAAGAGAGACCATACTGTTGTCTGAGGTGACAAGAGTGGCAGCCCTGCTCTCTTGCCACCTGGACCAGCCAGGTCCCATCCTCGCCTTGTTAGCATTTATATGAGCCCCTTTCCCTGCACTGCCCTGGCAGCATTCTCTCTGTGACTAGTTACAGTGCAGCTGTAATAACTGGCCTCATGGGGCCGGTGAGATGGCTCAGTGGCTTAAGCGCCTGCCCGGCAAGCGCGAGGGCCCGAGTTCGACTCCCAGAACCCACATACGAAAAAGGGGCCGGTGATATCGCTCAGCGGCACGGGCGCCTGCTGGCGCGCGAGGTCCTGAGGTCAACCCCCCGGTACCCACAAAAAAAAAATAAATAAATAAAAATAAATAAATAAATAACTGGCCTCGTTTCTTCCCTTCACACCTGATAGCATGCAGGAGCTCCCCAAGCCCTTGCTGCATCCAGAATCAGCCTCGGCTCAATCCCACCTGTGTGATAATGATTAATGAAATCCATCCATCCTTCTTTCCCATTTTTTAGGTTTTGGAGCTTCCAAACACATTTTCTTGTTTGCAGTGACATAGTCAATGAGGACCCAGTGAGAAACCAAATGTGCCCTGCCCACATCACACAAAGTGCTCCTCTGTTTTCTCCTGAGAATGGGGCAGTGGCTGCAGAAGGAGTTAGTTTTGGGCTATCATGCTGGAGGGAGGGAGTAGGTAAGTCCTGCTCCCCAGCTCTTCTGGTATTAGGAGAGAGCTTATAGAAGAACAGAGGCAAGAGTCTTGGAAACTGGGTCATATGGCATCCTAACCTTGGGCGCCTCCATTGGGATGTGCCCTACCTTCAAGTGGCCAAGGAGCTAAGTTGATTCCTTTGGAGCACCAGCAGCTGTCCCTCTGGCAGGCACAGAGCAGGGGCCTCTCGGCCACATAATGGCTGCCATGTCTCCTCTGGATCCTGGGCCCCTCTCAGTTTGTGGGGACCTCTGAGGGCCTGATTGCTGTTGGCCTGCAATCTCTCCTCAGGCTCAACACATGATGCTTTCTCAGCCCATAGATCCCAGCCCACTTCCTAAGTTGGACTCTGTTCCATCCTTACATAAAAGAAGACTTCTTATTTAAAAGTACACAGAGTATGGCATATTGTTTAGAAAAGAGCATTCATGAGCCTTTGGAGACATCAAGGGAAGCCAGAGTTGAGTTTGGGAATAGGAAATGGAGAGGCTGAATTGCTCTGCAAAATGATTTTCAGAAGGAATTTTCCATGCTGCTGACAGCCCAGCAGAAGGAGGGGGTGCAAGACATGACTGATACCAAGAGCAGATGCCTGGGCGGGAGAGGTGGGCAAGGTGGTTCTCAAGTGAAAGCCCAATATTTAACTACTAGTCGTTTGCAGTGTGGTGACAGGAAGTCCTTCTGTTTCCCCAAAGTCCGACTTATTAATATATGTGCAATGTGGGTTGTTATGTGCAAAAATGAAGGAAAAGAGACTTTCACAACTGGAAGCAGTGGAAGATAACAACCCCTGGAGTGAGATGAAGGGAGACACAGTGTGGGTGGAGATACAGTATCCAGGGGAGCAAAATCCCAAGATTTTGCAGGATTCTTCTTCGTATAGGATTGCAGGAGAGTGGATGAGAGATAGCAGACTAATGGTGACCATTGTGGGGGATCCTCATCAATCATCCTGTGGTAGAAGAGGAAAGAGGAGCATAACCCCCTTTACAGATGAGGAAACTGGAACTCAGACAGGTGGCCACACATGCCCAGTGTTATATAGCTGGCAAGTAGGGATTAGAATGCAGAACCACATTCCATTCCCAGCCCCAAAGTTCCTCACCTTTATTTACCACCTAAAGGCAACCAGAAAAAGATAATCAAAGGTAAGAGCTCCTGCTCTACCCCATTGGCAGCCTTCTCCTCACTGTGTCACTCTGCTGTGAACTTCACCATTAGTGAGGCTTCCAGCAGAAGAGGGAAGGGTCATTTGATGCAAGAGACATTCCCGGAACAGAAAAATCAAGTAGAACCCTGCAGGATAAAACACTGCGTGGGTGAGTAAAGGGGAGGATATTTAATGAAGTGAGGGGATACGCTGCCTCAATGAGGCCCGAGCTAAGTAAGCCCTATAGGATCAGGGACCTGACAGACAGGCCCTGCCGTATCCTGTGTTGGAAGGAGGTAGGGAGAGAGAACCTCACTTCTCCACCATTTCTATTTCCTCTGCAGAAATCCTACCAGATTTCTCCTAATATGGCAGAATCCTTCACCGAACAACCTGCCTGGAGAACATACCCTTCCTTTCAGCCTGTGACCTTCCTCCATGGACTTTCCTCCATCCTGAAGGCCTGAGGTTTGGGCTGTTTTGCTTAATGTTTTGCCACCAATACGCACATCCTGGGCTGGGTTCCTTGCGGGCATTTGCTTGCTGGGTGATTGCTGGTTAATTCACTAATGTTTTCACCATGTAACTTGTGATGCTCACATGATTCACAACAACACCAGGCTGAACTTGTGCCATCTGTCATTTGCAGGTGGCCTCCTGGGTGCATTTCTCCCAGCTACAAACTCATGGTGCTGTCTCCTGATGGCTTCTGTCCCTGGAGCTGTTCCTGATGACCCTGAGGCTATCACCTAATGACTTTGTCCCCTGAGGCTGTCCTCAATTGCTGCTGTCCCTGGGGCTGCTCCCAGAATTCTGGGTTATACTGTACTAAGGAGGATTAGGCAGTCAAACCACAGAATTATAGGATAGAAAGGGAAGGAAACTGAGTGCGAAGAGGACTGGGTACTGGGATGACAATGCATCTCTGTTGTTGGAGACAGCCTCACTTGTCTATCATTCCAGTATAATTATAACAATATCCTTTTTGACCTCAAAAACTGCCTCAGTGTGGTTGATAAATTACATATGATCACTCTACTTTAGTGGTCACCTAAAGTGGTTTTAGCTCAACCTTGACAACCTTTTCTTCACACAGATATTCTTGATGCCTGATGTGCAAAACAGAAAAAAAAAAAAAGAGATATTCTAGAACAGGGGATGGAAGAGGCCAAAGCTCCACCTCATTATCACTCCTGGCCCCACCCACCTGCTGTGACAGCCTCTCCACCAGCCAGTGGAAGCCTTAGAGCTCAATGCATCACCTCAGAGACCTACTATTTTGACAGATATAGAAACTGGGGTTAAGGGACTAATAAATGTCATACCACTAAGTTAGTATAGAAGCGCCTGAGCTAGAACTCAGACATGCACATCCCACAGTGAATTCTCCATCATACCAAAACTCCTTCCAACTTGCCAAAAGGTTTTAAAACTAAGTAGTCAAATGCTGTGCTAGCTAGCCATATGCGTGTGTGTATAATTTTTTCTTAGAAGATGCATCTCTTTTCTTTGTGTGACTTGTTTCACTTACCGTAACGACCTGCAATTCCATCCATGTTACTGCAAATGACAGGATTTTATCTTTCTATGGCTGAATAGTATTCCATTGTGTAAATATAAAACATTTGCTTCATTTGTCCACCGAAGATCACCTGGGTTGATTCCATATTTTAGCTATTGTGAATAGTGCCGTGATAAACATGGAAGTGCAAATATCTCCTTAGTAGGGTTTTCATCTCCTTTAGAGATGAAATTCCAGTAGTGGAATTGCTGGATCATGTGTTCTCACTCACGTGTGCAAACCAGTAATTCAACTTTGCAGATGAACGGAGTGGAGTAGTGGTCAGTAGAGACGGGGAAGGGCAGGGCAGGAGGGAAAGGTAACAGAAAGCAGTTCAATGAGGAGCACCAAAAACACAGAGTAGAGGGATCTCCTGCTTTGTCTTTAGCATGGTGGGGTAACTGTTGATCAAAGCAGACTCTGATAGATTTCAAAATGACTAGAAGAGTATGAAATTCTCAACACAAAAATGATTAATTTTTGAAGAGATGGAAATGCTTATTACCCTGATTTGACTAATACACATTGTATACATGTATTGAATCACCCTAATATACCCCATAGAGATGTACAAATTTAAAAATAAATAACTGAAAAAATACCATCCCCCTCAAAAGATGCATCTTTTGTGGAATTTATGTGTAATTCCCATCATGGGGAAAAAAGCATTAAAAGGCATCAGGTTCGCACTTGAGAAGCCCCTGTCCACAGAGCAGCTCACATGGCGTGAATCGTGTGCGCATTATTAAAGGAAACAGGGCTTAGGAACAAATGCCTTTTCTAGAGTTTGTGTCCTTGAAATGTTTGGATGGTCTTCATTAGTCCTGACAAGCAGGCCTCAGAAAGCCAAACGGAAGCAAAACTTGGGCTGTCGTGTAGAATAAACACTTGTCCCTCGCAGGGTCTCCCGGATGAGCATAGAACATAGCGTCCTCCCTTTGTCTCAGGTCTTCACCTGGACTCTGATCCAGACTGACCCGAGGCCCTATCTCCGTCCTTTAAATAACCGCCCACTTTCCCTCCACCTTCTCTGCCTCCTCTGCCCTCCCCAGGACTAGGTAGCATTACCTTGACCCCTGGGCAGGAAAAGAAGGCACTAAATGCAAACCAGACAGCCTTGCAGCCACTGTGTGGCCCAAGGAAGGCCAACAGAAGGCAAGGTCAGGTCCAAGGCAGCCTGCTTCTGGGTGAAAGCAGAGTTTTTGTTTGTTTTTCTGAAATGTTAACCTTGTTTCAATGTGATCCAAAACACTGACTGTTTCTCAGGGAAACAAGTGCCTGTAACTGGGGCCCACACAAACCGATTTGTCCCCAATCAGAAAGCAATTGCCCTGTCCTGGTGTGGTGAGGAAGCCAGCTGACAGGTGGGGCCTCCTCACCTGCTGATTCACAGCATTTGCATAGCTGGGGTTCTCAGGAAACACCCAAGGCCATCTGTGCAGAAGCTCTGGGCATCTATGCAAAGCATGTTCCCCTGCTCCGCGGCAGAGAGCTGAGGGCTGTACGTGAAAAGCAGTGTGGCAGAAAGGAAGTCTCACATTCATGGAGCCCTCGCCGAGGCTGGTTGATCTAACTCAAGCCCCGTGAAACCCCCGTGCTGTGAAAACTATGCTCACCCTCATGTCAGAGATGAGGAAACAGGACTTGATGAGATGAAGGACAACCCCAGGCGCTCAGGAGCGGGTAGAAAGAAGATGCCAATCCACACTTCTGGTCCCAGAGTCAGCCCCTTAGCAACCAATCCAGCTGTGCCAGGAGACCCCCAGGCGAGAAACTTCCTTGTTCACTTGGGTCTCCAGGGGCTCCCGTCAGAGTGCGTGTTTGGATTCAGAAGTGCTGGGGGTGCACCGGAAACTGCATTTCCAGGAAGCTCCCAAGATGTGCCAGTGTTGCTGCTGGTCAGTAAAGGATCCTGGGCAGCAGTCCACAAACCCTGCTCTGGCAAGTTTCGTACAGTAAATATTTTAGGCTTTATGGACCATATGCAGCTTCTACTGCATATGCTATCTATCTATCTGCCTCTATATATCATCTATCTATCTATCTATCATCTTCATCGTCATCATCATCATCATCATCATCTATTTATCCATCTCACAGCCCGTTAGACTGTCAAACCACTCTTAGCTATTGGCTCTTGAGCTGCCTTCGGTCTGAGGAGTGGTTTGCTGTTCCCAGACCTGGGGCACTGGAATCACTTCCCATCAGCATTTGGGCTTCACTCCTTCCTTCCTGTTTCTCTTCAATGAGATGGTGTCTTTAGGAGAGTAAGAATCCAAATGGGGGCAGGGGCTGGACTTGGAGGCATGCGAAAGTGCACTGTAGGAAGCCTGGGGCAGGCAGGAGTGGAAAGGAGGGGGAATGGGAATTCTCTCAAGCTATGAGCTCTTTGCCTCTGCAGAAGGTTGTTGCAGAGGCTCTTCTAACAGATGGGGGATCAATTTCAGAGACTTTCGACTAGGAGTCTGAGATGCTGTGATCCTAACATGCAAGGCTAATCTGATATTGTCATGAGATAATCTGCACACACAGGATCCCGCCCTGCTCGAGCTGATCAGCAACCTCATCTCAGAGCAGCTGCCTCATTATCTCTTGGTGCAGCCAGAGAAGGGGAGGCGACATCACTACTCTGGGGTAAAGGGAAACAGCCCCAAGCTCAGAAATAAGTGAGGGTCTTCGTCTGAAGGGCCTTCTCCAACCAATGGGGCACACTGCTGTTTCTCCATCTTCATAATTTGAGATGTAAGGAAATCATCTTACTTCCAGGAATTCAATCTATATGTTATGGCTTGTGTCTAGATATCCCCCCAAAGCCTCATACAGTCATAGGTGGGGCTTTTCAGAGGTGGCTGGATCTAAACTGAGTGATTCTTGGATTAAGTTTGTGATGCCGGGATCAAAGGTGTGCAATTATTAAATCAGTCCACTGATTGGTCTGGCATAGTTCTGGGAGTGGATAATGGGAAGGCCCACCCTGGGTATGAGAGCTACACAGAATATAAGGGACACAATATTAGGGACAGAAGGAGGGCTGCTGTTTCTGTTCATTGCTTGCTGCTTCACTACTTTGCTGCTTGCTGCCTTGCTGCCTTCTGCTTTCTGCCTGCCATGGACTGTTTCTCCTCTGCCAAGCCCCTCTGCCATCCCACCCTGCCTTGGAACCAGCCAACTATGAACTGAGACCTCTACAAACTGTGAGCTACAATAAACCTTTCCTACTTTAACTTTGGGTGTCAGGTATTTTATCTCACCAATGAGAAAAGTAACTAAGACACTATAGATATAATTATACAGTGGTACCTTGGTTCACAAACTTAATTCTTTTCACAATTCTGGTTGCAAACCAAATTGAATGAGAATCAAATCCTAGTTTGTGACCAGAATGATGGAAAGAATTAAGTTCGTGGACTGAGGTACCACTGTAGATGTAAATAAAGACCCCCTCCACACACACCTCCAGGTACAAAGGGCCTTCTTTGCCTGAGTAGACCATCAAGGTTCCTCTCCTGTTTGTTATCCTCCATCCCTTCTCTTTTCATTGTTCTTTCTTGGCTGTAGGCAATCTTGCTATTGCATCTAAAGTGCATCTTTTTGTGTGCATGAGCTCCTGCAAAAATTGCTTAATGGTATTGTATATATATCTTATTCTAGTTTTTGCTTCTTCACCCTCCACCATGTTTTTAAGATCCAGTTCCATAGCTATATGTAGCAAAATCCATTTCTTCTAGCTGATGTACAAACTCTACATCCAACAAATTTTTACTTTCCATTTTTCCAAAGATGCTCACACAGGCAATCTCCAATTTCTAAGCATTGTATACAACACTGTGATGAAAATACTCACCCATGTTCCTTTAGAGACACAGGTAGGACATTCCTGGTGATGTCTATCCAGCGGGGTGGTGTTGGGCTGCAGGAGACTTACACATTTAATCTGACTCAATCTTCCCGTATGACACCCAACAACAGCACTGGTTCGAGGCCAGCTTGAGCTACAGAGTGAATTCAAAGCTAGCCTGAACTACATAGTGAGACCCAGCCTCAAAAACTAAAAAAATAAAAATAAGAAA
This sequence comes from Erethizon dorsatum, assembly GCA_028451465.1. Taxonomy (NCBI): domain Eukaryota; kingdom Metazoa; phylum Chordata; class Mammalia; order Rodentia; family Erethizontidae; genus Erethizon; species Erethizon dorsatum. The sequence continues at coordinate 58,336,002 of CM051836.1, read as the reverse complement.
ATAAATAAATAAAAGGCACCTGACGAGACCTTCGCCAGTCCACATGCCCCCAGAGTGGACCAGGGTTCCTATCACATCTTCCTTACACTTAATATCAACCATATTTTAATTATTGTTGCCTAAAAGGGCTACAGTGACCACCCATTGCTTTAGTTTGTCTTTCTTTGATTACTGAGTTGAAACATTTTTGTCTATGCTTTTGAGACTTTTGGTTTTCTCTTTCTGGCTAGTTGCCTATCACTATCCTATGCTATTGCTGATTTTTGTTTTGATCTTTTAAAAACAACTTTTGATTGGCAGGAGTTTCTTTCTTTTTTTTTTTTTTTTTGTGGGTACCGGGGGTCGACCTCAGGACCTCGCGTGCCAGCAGGTGCCCGTGCCGCTGAGCGGTATCACCAGCCCTTTTCTCGTATGTAGGTTCTGGGAGTCGAACTCAGGCCCTCGCGCTTGCCAGGCAGGCGCTTATGCCACTGAGCCATCTCACCGGCCCAGGAGTTTCTTGAATATACTAGAATATAGCTATTGGTCCTTGGTAAGTTTTAGACATTACTAGTATCTTCTAGTCTGTGCAGTATTTGTGATATCTTTTATTAAATAAAACACTTAAATGTATATAATTAAGTATATCAATTTTAAACTTGTTTGTCCAGTTTGTACAAGAAGTTTATATACAATTACATGTCACGAAATAGTCCTCCACATTTTGTGTTATTTGTGACTTGATATGTCACATGTAAGCCATCTTATCACACTTGAGTACTGTCATAGTCTCTTAGTCCATTTTTGTTGTTATAATGAAATACCTGAGGGTAGGTAATTTATAAAGAAAACAGATTTATTTGGGCTCATAGTCCTGTCTAAGATTGGTTTACTACATCTGGTCAGCTTCTGGTGAGGGCCTCATGCCGCGTCATATCATGGTGGAGAAGCAGAGAGAGGAAGTGGGCATGTGTGGAAGGAGCATGTGTGTAAAAGAGGTGGAGAGTGGTGCCAGGCTTGCTGCATAACAACCTGCTCTGGGAAAACTAATCCAGTCCTGGGAGATCCACCTCCCTCCTGGGAGACCTAATCCTGGCTTGAAACAGGAAACCCAGTGTCTGGAGAAAAACATTAACCCATTCATGAGGGCAGTGCCCCATGACCTAACCACATACTAGAGGCCCCACCACCTGACACTATCACACCCTCAACGTGAGTTTTGGTGGGGCTGAACCACCAAATCATAATACACAGAAAATGTTCTAATAGCCAGGGTGGTGCAGGTCTCAATCTCAGCTAGTCGGGAGGCTGCGGCAGGAGAAGAGCAAGTTTGAGGCTAGCTGGTCAACTTAACAAGAGTCAGTCTCCAAGAAAAAAGGGCTGGAGATGTATAGCTCAGTGCAAGGTACTGGGTTCAATCCCCACTACTGAAAAAGAAAGAATTCTCATCTTTCTTCCCAGTTTTTCCAACACCATCTATCTAAAGAGGTGGCACCATTTTGTCACATATGTTAAGTTCCCAATTGATAGCAAACATTCAGTGTGATATGCATTGTCATATTACTTACCATAATAAAATAACATAATTTTTATGAAAAACTAAAAGTAATCTAAAAATTCTGATATGGAATTTAAAAACTTTAAATTTAAAACTTTTCATAAAAAATAACTCTGGTGTACAACAGTTGAGAACTAATTAAATACATTTTACTGCCTCTATACAAATAAAATTCCATGAACAGATTACAAATGATATGATAAAAGAATGGGCAATGGAACAAATAGTTGTGTCTTATTGCTTAGTGAAATAGTAGATTCAAAACTAGTATATAAAATGATCCTATGTACAAGGCTATGTACAAATATCTACATAATAACTAAACACCCAAGCAGTTTTAGAGGCTCTTTATGGACTTTAGGATAATGACTGTGACTGTCAAATAAAAAAGCAACCCAATGGATAACATTTGAAAAACCTGGCTTGCCAGTGAGAAGCATTCTAAACTGCAAAGTCTTACAAAGATCTAAAACCTTTGGTGTGTTAGTCTGTTTCTGGTGCTGTAACAAAATACCTGAGGCTGGGTAACATAAACAAAATAGGTTTATTTACCTCACAGTTTTGGATACTGAAAATATAAACACCAAGCAGTGCAATGCCAGCTTTGGAGAACATCCCTGCCCCTGGCTACATTATATTACTATAGATGCCATCAGGGGACTAGTATGTATGCAGAGTTCACTAGTATATATGAGGGATTGAAACTCAGAGACTGGAGAGGGGCCAATCTTGGTCTTTTATAACAACCCTCTCTTGAGAACTAACCAGGGTCCCATGAGAACTAAATTAAATGCTTCCAAGGACAGAGCCCCCAAAGACCAAAGGAGCTCCCACCTCCTAAAGATCTCACAACTTTTCATATTGCCTCCCTGAGGACTAAGCCTCTATCACATGAGCCCTTGGGGACAACACTCAACCCACATCTGAGCTATAGCTATCAGTGATAAGGGAAGGACCAGCAAGGTGCTGTAGAACAGAACGTTTTAGACTTTAAGGTTCCTGCTCAGAACCGTGGGTCTGCTTGAATTACAGATTCAGACCCATGGTGCAGGGGACCCTGGGATTCTGCAACTCTAACAACTTCCTGAGGTTGCCGATGCAGCTGGCCCAGGACTCACTGTGCATCAAGATTTGGCTCTGTCGCTGTTGTCCTCATAGAAGCAAGAACTGAAAAAAGTATCTAGTGGCCTTGAAAGCTTTACGAGACCAGATGAGCGAGGGAGGACCGTTTAGTTCACACATGTGGGAATGTTGTTTTGGGATTGCTGTTTTTCGAGGGGCCAGAGCATGGAGATATATATATATATAGAAAAACTGCAATATCACCTTTACCAATAATAAATACAGACTAGAGGGTATTCTGCCTTTTTCCTCTTCTTCTCCCCACAATTGGATTATGTCACCCCATTCCCTTAGAGCAGTAAGTCCTGAACCAAGGCAGGAAAGAGGGTCAGAGCTATATGGCCTCAGGTACTCAGCTGGCTCCACAGACAGGGTTCTCCTCAGCCCTCCACCACCATCTCCAGATGGTGAGTTTGACCCATAGCGGTCTAAGTCAAGGTTGCTGTCCTCCCTGAGAAAGCATGAGTGACTGGGATCCACCCCAGCTGTTTAGAAGCCCCTCCAGGCCACAGCCCAATGACAGCAGTGAGCCCTGCCCCATTTTGTCACAGCCCTCAGCCCTGATGACCTGATTTGAATGAAGGTGAACACAGTTATCTCTCACTTACGTGACTGCTTGAAATTACCAGTGCAAGAATATTCCTTTCAATGGGCCCAAGAAATTTCAAATGACATCATAGACCAAGAGAATCCAAACAATAAAAAGAATTTGTAACAGATTTACTATATGGACTCTGAAAGCCCCCAAAACATTCCCACATGTGGACATTCAGAGCCCAGTCATCCGCGTACACAAAGCCCTGTTATTGTTGCTATTTAACCATTTACTTCACATGTTCTCAGGCCAGGCACTTTCACACTTGTTATACCATTTTAACCCTAAAACAACTTTGGAAGGTGGATGTTGGAAATATTCATCAATGAAAATGTTGACCTTTCAGAGAAGTCAAGTAATTTGCCAGGGTAACACTTGCTTGTACATGATAAACCCCCAATAAAAGGAAGGAAGAAAAGGAAATGACAAGTGAGCTGTGGGGATATGATGGAGTCTGAGTTTATCCTGAGTACAGTGTGTCCCCTACACCTGACTAGGACAGACCTCAAGCCAGGCTTTCTAGGATGGGATAGAAGGGTCATTGCCCACTTCTTCCCATTTTGTTCAAGTGGCAATTAGCCTGGCCCCAAGAGGTGACTCACAAGTGATCATCCAGACCTGGTAATCTCCTTCCTCTCTGCCAGTACTTGATTTGGTTGTGGTCATCTGTTCAGCATGAAAGGAAAAAGATCTCGTACGGTTTTCCAAACCATCCTGCCTTCCCTCCTGCTTAGGCTGCTGTGGTGCAAAGATGTGACCTGTCCCATTTAGGCGGCCATCTTGTGACCACGAGCTTTATGCTACAGATGGCAGAGCTAAAGATGGAAAGAGCGTGGGTCCTGGAAGGTCTTATTGAACACTAAAAAGCCCTGGAGCATCCACCTCTAGACTTCCTTAAATGTAGGATAGTTAAGTACCTTTACAACTTAGCCTAGCATTAGTGAGATATTCTGTTGCTTGCCAACAAAAGCACCATCCCGATACCACAGACCTTCCCTCAACTCCCTCCTGCCAGAAGCTAAGCATCCCCACACGATTCTCTCAGTCCCAGACTTACGTCTTGTCTACACTGTTCTTTACCTGTTCTCTATAGCTTCTTCCCTGGGCCTCCTTGTGTCCATAATTGTTCAGTGTAGCACGAGCACAAGTCAGGGAAAGTTTCCATTATTCTGCAAGGCAATTTTTCTATTCATCTACATTGCTTTTATCTTGCAAAACTCAGTTTGCCTCCTCACAGAAGCCCCCTGATAGAGCAGGCCTTAACTGTGGTGTGCAGAACAAGCGTGTCCACATCCTGCTCCCCGGAGCCCCATTGCTATAGTTTGGATTGAAAATGTCCCCTCAGAGCCCATGTATTAAAGGCTTTGTCAGCACATGTGCTATTGTGAGGTAGTTGACTGCTTAGGAGATGAGCCTAGCGGGAGGTCTTCAGGTCCTTGAGGAAGCTGGGGGGCCCTCCAAGTGGGTTATTGGACCCAGTCTCTGCCTCTTTCTCGCTTTGGTTGACCTGGCAATGAAGCAAGTGGCTTTGCTCTGCTCCTGCCAGTATGTGCAAAGGGGCCAACAAGTTGTGGACTGGAACCTCTGAAACATGAGCCAAAATAAACCTTTCCTCTTTATAAGCTGATTATCTCAGGTATTTGTTACAGTAATGGAAAGCTGACTACACACCTGTTGAAGGTATTGCCTTGTACAGCACAAAGAACTTCACAGATGTAATTGAAGTTAGAGACCCTGAGATAAGAAAATTATGGTGAATTTTCTGGATGGCCCAATCAAATCACAAGAATCCTTCGAAGTAGAAAAACTCTGCATAATGTGGTAAGAGAGAGAGGATGATAGAAGAAGGTCAAGGTGATATGACACTGGTTTATAAGACAGAATGTGGGCAGCCTTTAGGAGCTAGAGAAGACAAAGAAAACAGATTCTCCCAGAGGGCTTACAGAAAGGAACACAACTCTGCCAGTTCCTTGATTTTAGCCCAGAAACCGTGTCAGGTTTCTGACATATGGAACTATAAGACAGTAAGTTTGCATTGTTTAAGCCACTAAGCTTGTAGTGATTCAGTACAGCAGCAAAAGAAACTAAAACTAGGTCATGAATGTGTCTGTCACTCCTTTTTCCACTATGGTCCATGGTATAGTAGGTGAGAATCTGGGTGGGAGATCCACAAAGATTTGTGCACAAATCCTGGCTCTATCCAGGCATGGTGGCACATGTCTGAAATCCTAGCATGGAAGAGGCTGAGGCGGGAGGATTGCCATGAGTTAAAGGCCAGCCTGGGCTACATAGTGAGTTCAAGACCAGCTTAAACTACACAAAAGACCTCATCTCACAAAAACAAAAACAAAAACAAACAAACAAAAAAATTCCTGGCTTTGTCTCCATGTGACCTTGGGCAACTCACTTAAATTCTCTGAGCTGAGTTCTAACATCTAGAAGCAGATTAATGAGTATCGCTTGCTTGTAGACCTGTTGTGATATTTGAATGAGGTTGTACAAGTAACCTACTTCACACAAGTTTGGGCAAATGAAAGTCACTGGATAAATGGTAGCCATTATCTTATTTATTGAAGGAAAGATCACAGGCCTTGGGAATTCCCCTGTGGTGAGGAATGCCCTTAAAGCAGGCATGTACACATTCAGTTTGAAGTCGAGAGACCGTGTGATGGAGTGGGACAGATCACAGGCTCCACAGCTGTCTCCCTGGGTTTGAATCCAGGGAGCTGTGTGACCTTGGGCACATGATTCAGCATCTTGGTTTAACTTTGCCCAGAAGCAGGCCCTAAAACTACCATTTGAGTGCAATTTGGTAGTGATTCCAGGAAATATGGACAGGGGAGTGGGACAGTGAGGCAGAAAAGGGAAGGGTCCAATAAGTGTATGCTGCTAAGCACGTTACTATTGGGGGCAGCTAGAGTGAAAGCCATCCAAGGGAAATTTGGGGACATGTGTAGAGCATATGCCTCTGAGTTGTCATCCTCAAGAGGTGAGGGTCCTGGGGGGCTTCTGTACCAATTCCAGTCAACCGTTGGGTGAGAGCTGTTTCCAGGGGACAGTAATTCCCCAGCAACCCGGCCTGCCACATGTGATCAGAGAGAGCTCTCGGGCAGAGAAAGAGGGCAGTGGGAACTTGGCTGGTGTGTCCAGACATGGGAAGGACTAGAGGAGGTGGGGAGGATCCCACAGTGTCTGCTACATTCAGCTTTCTCGTCTTTAAAATGGAGCGCTGGTAGTACCTGATTCTAGGCTTATCGGGAGATGTATGCAGGTTAAGCGCTTCCATTATAACCCGGCACAGAATAAACACCATCATTTGAAGTTCTTTGCCATTCTGTGATATAAAATTTTCGTTGTTCTCTCCATAATATTTAATGAAGTTGTTTAAACTCGCAAATGCTTTGGAGAAGGGAGGCTTTGGGGAAAAAGAGAAAGGGGCTAACATTCAACCCTGGCTCTTGTCAGAAAGACAGGGTTGGTCCACACAGATGCTGGAGTCATAGGGACAGCGAACCAAAGCTGTGAATCCACAGCTGGTAGTTTGCACACAGTCTAGAGGGCTCTGTGCGGCATGGATCCAGGAATTTGGGCCCCACGCTTTTATATTACGAGGGACATGGAAGCCACAGCTGCCATTGGGGTCGTGTACTGACTTGTAGGCTTTCTGAGAGCAGGAACTGTGCTCATGGCTGGCCTCCCTCTATTTGCATCCTGGCACATGATAGCCATTCAGTGGTTGGCTACTGAGGAGATGAGCACAAAAAGAGCCTGGAAATCCAGAAAGTGATTGTTTTTGAGTAAAGTCAGGGGTGACTGACACTTTCCCAGGTGCAGCCCCTCAGCCAGTGGCCTCTTGTTTTCCCCACCTGTCAGCCACTCGTCAGGAAGCAAGAAGTTACCTGAGCTTGACCCCTGCTGACATTGGCAACCTGGAAGGCTCACTCCGAGCAGCACCTTGTAGAATACAAAGAACAAGCTGTGAGTATTTATACCAACACATATATCTTAAATGGGCCCTCATTTCTCCCTGAAAGGAATCCAAAAGCTCTGTTGGAACTGAAAACATTTTATATTTATGTATCACTAGTTATGAGGGAACACAGTGCTCAGCAAATATGCTCTCATTAGCCCTCACAACAGCCCCAGGGACGAAGTTGGCAAGAATTCTCAGCCTCCTGGGAGAGGTGAGAGTGTGGAGGCTCGGGAGGCCAGGTGACTCGAGACAGAGCCACGGACCATGTGCTCTAGGGAGTCCGGATAATGGCAAGGGATTATCGAGCTCGAGAGAGGTGTCGTGACAGTGGGGCCTGCACACTTACTGCATGTTGTAGGGATGAGCAAAAACCTGGAAATAACCCCGGGACTCTCATCATGGGATCTGATAGATACAGTGTGGTACAAACAATGCAGTACTACCTCAGCATTTGAAAGGATCCCTATGCAAGTGTTTGGCATGAAAAGATGTCTAGGACTTCAGGTGAGAAATGCAAGTTGCAGGAGGGTAAATATAACTTACCCACTCATTACTGTAAAAGACATGTTGCAATATTAAGGGAAAAATCTGAAAGAATGTGTGCCAAATTATATATGAAATTATACATGTTTTGGTGTGTTAGTGTTTTCAAGGGAAAGGTCTAGAAGAATGTATATCCAATTATACATTTTGTATTAGTATTTTCAAGGAAACAATCTCAAATACTTTATAACAGTGGTTGTCTTATAGGTCAGATTAATGGTACTTATATTTCCTTAAGCATAATTTGTTAATTGCTTACATTTTTTTCCAATGTGCATAGTTTTACTTTATAATCACATTAAATTTTTCTAAAAACCTGGAAAAGGGAAATTCTGTGTGTCACCTAGAAAGCATTAGAAGGAAAAAATAAAAGCATTAAAATATGCTCAGATTGTTTTCTTTCATTAAAACAAGAACACCAGGAGTGTTTTCCTTGATTGGAAGAATTTGGAAAAATTCCACCAGATTTACTATTTAGTTCCTCCTGCACAGTGAAGTTTGGCTCCCATACTCTATTTTGTAAACATATGGTTCAGTGTCTGCAAAACCAAAATACAAAATGAGATCTTTCTGCTTTTTTTCCTTGATGTTTTTAAATATGGAACATGCCTGACTGTTTAGGCTTCTTACCTATTAAACTGTAGTACAGAGAAAACAACCAGACCCTGAAGGGATTTAAGATGTTGATGATGCAACATTTTCATGAGCTGTTGGGTGATAGATATACATTGTGTTGTGTCATTGAACTTTAAAAGCCCAGATCACTGTGGTTCACAACAATGAGAATATTCTTGACTGAATTGTACATGTAAAAATAGTTAAGATGGTAAATTTTTATATTGTGTTTCTTACCATAAAAAACAAAATGCAAAAATTCCAAAGAAAAACAAAAATGTGTAGAACTCAGATCCTTGAAGTCAGAGATATAGCATAGTGTAAAGAAAGGAGAGGGTGGTGTCAAAGGGAGCTGGATTCAAAGTTCAGTGCTCTGCAGGTAGGAGGGTTCGACACTCTGCTCTCTCCCCCAGTCTGAGTAGCTCTCACGGGCCAGGTGTTGGTGAGGTAGAGCGACCAACAGGGTAGGAAGGGCCTTGCCATGGTGGAGTGACCTAACTTCTCTTACCCACAAGTGTCCCTCTGAAAACAGGGAGTAATTAATGCCTACACTACTTATGCTTCATGAACAGGTGGGACTTTACTACCAATACTACAACTTGCATGTGGAGGGGTCAAAAAATATCATTTTAGTGTGGTAGTAAATGTTTGTACTTTGGGAGGCTAAGGCAGCAGAATTGCAAGTTCAAGCCCAGCCTGGACAACTTAGCAAGAACCTGTCTCAATCAATCAATCAGTCATCAAAAGGGCTGGGGAATGTAGCTCAGTGGGAAGACCATGGATTCAATCCCTAGTATCACAAACAAACAAAATTCCAGATTCATCCCCTGGGAGATATACTCCTGGAGCAAAATCTGAATTCAGATCTACTTCCCAGGCCAGAGCAAGTCCATCCCTGGTCATCTGACCATCCAGCAGCTCAGCCTCTTGGTAGGAAGCAGGAGAGGGAAAGTTAAGGTCCCCGGCTTCCCCTACCAACTGCAATGGGCAAAGCACTGGTTTCAGATGAAAACAGTAAAGATCCCATGGAAACCCTGAGTGAATTCACAGAGGAGGGCAGCTGGGTGAAGTCATCAGAAAGAGGCATTTTTGAGGAAGCTGCAGTGTGTCAGACCATGTATGACATGCGTCCTCTCCTCAGCTGTCCTCACGGCTGCCCTTGGGGACAATGGTAATACAGATGATGCTGGCCGCTTGGGGCACAGTTTAAGAGCTCTGTGTGTTCTGACTTATTTAAGGCTCATGACACCTCTGTGAGGGAAATACTTTTATTATTCCCTTCTTACAAGTGAGGATGCCAAAGTGCAGAGAGTTAGCTAGCTGGAGAGCGGTGAGGTTGGGATTATTCCGGGCAATTCAAATGTAGCGCCCACGATCTTAACCATCGCATCTTATTATTCTTCGCACGTTTTGGATAAGGAAATGGAAGCTCGGAGAGGTTAAGTGTCTTGTCTGAGGTCTCTGTGGAGAGCTGGTGGTGACCCTACCCCTTGCGAACTCAAAGCCTGCATTCTGTAAAACACAACCCTCTCCTCAACATTCAGTGAAAATCTCCAAGACCAGCCCACCTCAGATCTGTGGCTGATGGGCAGAGCCACCGTCACCAGCCCATTCTGTGTCTGGATCCCCTGGCTGACATCAGAGCTGGAGAAGGGTACTGCTGGCTTGGCGTTCTGCCCATGGCAGACGGGACAACTTCACTACCATCTGCGAATGCCCTCTCTCCCAGTCCCAGCCATTTAGTGCTGATCTGGCTATTCATTCACTCATTCAACAAACATGATGAATTCCCTGCCAGGCCCTGTTCTAGATGCTGGAGATTAAGTAGTGAGCCAGAGTCAAATATGATTGTGCAGTTGGGACCCAGGGTCTGAGTTCTTGTCCTTCTCCTTACCCATCGTTATCTACACTTTATTTCTTCCTGGAAATGGGTCTTTTTGTCCTGCAAGTCATTGACATGCTCCATGTGCAGAGCTCTGCCAGCCTACATGGTGCCTTTGTGCAAATCAGAGAAATTGGCCCCTCTGGGATGGTGGGGAGAGGGCTGGATTTGAGACCCCATCCACCCACAAGGCAGGCACAGTCTCCATCGTGGGTGGCATCTACCACATCTGCCCTTTCCAGAGGTTGAAGATGTGCTCTTGGAGTCCAAGTCCAGTGCCTTTGTTACCAGATGGAGGGTCCGGTGGGGCTTCTCTCCAGGTTCTTGGTGTCCTGAACAAATTGGATGAGACACAAAATAGATGGTGAAGGTGTGTATTTATTGAAGGTGGAAAAGAGGCACACTCCACAAGGCAAAAGCAGGCTGGTGAAAAGGCTCACAGTGGCCCCAAAGATAAAGGAAAAGTGGTCCTTTGTATGCAAAATTCCCAGGTTATCTCCCTCTGATGTAAAAAAGGCAGTGGGACAGTTGTGCTATCAAATACTCCCCTGGCATTAGGCTATGTGTAAACTGCCCTATTGAAAAGCTTGTTTGGCTTCCTGCTGTATGAAAGTGAAGGATCAGGAACAGTGTCTTTTCATTAGTTGTGCCAATATGCAAATGAAGGATTGAAAACAGCATCTTCTGATTGGTCCTGTGAATAGCACCAGATTCAAATGAAGGATTGAACATGGCACTTTTGTGATTGATTCTGTGTACAGTGATGATGATGTCACTGTATTGGGAGTGTCCCTCACTCTTTGGCCCTGTCTTACCTTCAGATCCTACCTGCCCCACTTCTTACCTGCTTAACCAGGTCTCGCATCTACACCAACCCCCATAGCCTGGGCCTTGCAGGCTCTAATTCTTTCTCCATCACCCATTGCTACACTAGTCAGACATACCCTGCCCACCTCCCTGGACCCTGTGCTAGTCCGTTTTCTCTTACTGTGAAAAATACCTGAGATAATCAGCTTATAAAGAGAAAAGATTATTCTTTTGGCTCACAGTTTCAGAGGTTTAGGTCCATGATTGGTTGGCCCCACTGCCTTTGGGTCCGTGGCTAGGAAGCACATCACGGGAGCAGTGTGTGGCAAAACCAGAACCAAAGAATCCCTGGATGTGGTTATCACACTCACTTCCATTCTGACTTGGTGTCTTTGGGAAGCTGTACCAACATCTGGCCTTTGTTAAGGGGAAGGCACTCAAGACCCAGTCAGTGGCTGCCTGGTGTGGTATTAAACCCATAGTTATGTGGATGACCTCACTCCTATATCAGCTAGAGATGCCATTAAATTACCAGGAAGTTGTTTTAAAGCAGCAATCAAAATACAGAGCATACATATTCTTTCACAAAGGTGACAAATTGTGGTTTTAAGAATCTACTATCTCTTTTTTAACTGATGGTTGGATAATTTACCTGTTCAACTCTACTTATCTTCAAGCCACCTCTTCTAAGAAGCTGTCTGAGATTGCCTTTCCTCTGCTACCGACCTCTTCCTGTCAAGGAACCTCCAGACTCCCCCGCTGTACATTCTTCATGCTGAATCGCTATTGCCTGCTAAGCTCTGTCCTGTCCCCCAAAGTTGTAAGCTGTGTGAGAATAGAAACTAAGTCTAGTTTACTTCTATATCCTCAGCATCTAATACAGAATCTAGCACCCAGCAAGGACTTGTTAAATGTGAATGGGAAAAAAATTGGCATTGGTACCAAGCTGGAGTTTTCCCAGTGACGGATACCCTGCCCTTGGCTGGGAAGAAGCAGGGTTATAAGAATCTGTAGCCACTCTCAGATGCTCCAGAGAAACCTTCACAAATCGGAAATTGGTGTATCATATATAAGTTTCATTCATTCATTCATTCGTTCATTGTAGCCATTTTTTGAGCATTTCTCTGTGTCTAGGCACTATACATTCCAAAGTGAAAAGCTAGTCAAAGTCCCTGCCTGCATACAGCTTTTACGCCAGTTGGAGCAGGAGAGCTTGGAGCAGAGAAGGGGAAGAAGCAGGGCAGGGAAGGGCAGGGAAGGGGGGAAGATGGACAATAATACATTCCCTAATTGGTAACTTATGCTACAGTGAAAGGTCATCAACACTTCACCCCATCTACTTCTCAGAATAGTGTAATGATTAACTTGTCCAGCACTAGAGTCTGATAGCTTGGAAACAAGTTCTTAATCTGTGACTTACTAGTTAAATTATCTTTGGGAAAACCACTCATCCTGTCCAAGGCTCAGTTTCCTCAGAGGCTGGGGTGATAATAATAGCACTTGATTGTCTGGCTGAGAGAAGGGCCGATGAAGGCTAGTAATGATTAATCCTCACCACTGAAGGAGTTGGGGATGGTCTCCAGGCATCGATTCATATGCACTATACTGATATGAAGGCATTGTTCTGATTCCTTACTTTCATGGCTCGATGCTAAGTTTTGCTAGGGTGTAACTGGCTTAATGTAGTCCTCCAGCTTGTGCAATATTTGCATATGATCTTTGAGTCCAGCCTCAGTTCCCTGGAGCTCTGGCAGTAAATACAGCCATGTTGCACAGGCTTCAATCCGAAACACAGGGTGGGCAGCCATGGGGACTCCAGCATGAAAGATTTCGCTTGGGTTCTAGCCATCAACTCTCATGGAATCTGGGAGTTAATTTCCCCTTATTATTGAACTTGAAACAGCTATGGTAAATAGAGCGGATTTTAATCAACTGCAATATAAACAAAAGGCACAGATGGCAGGGCAAGATTGACTGACAACAGCGAAGTCCCCGAGGCTTTCTTGAACGCCCTTTGAGGGGGTGTCTAAAGACTGGCCCCCCTGCTTTGTTTTTGTTACTGGCATTTATGAATTCCAGGAACTCGTTTCTTGAATATATAGCTGCCATCAACAGGATGTTAAGTAGTGAATGCTCTTCGAAGTTCTAGAGAAAGACTGTCCCTTAGGATGTGAATAGATCAAGGGGAGCCCCTGGCTGTCCCAAGAGTGTTGCAGCAGGAAGAGAGAGCAGGGTTCTCATGAATGAGGGGACAACAGTCCTTACTGAATTAGGAAAAATGGAATAACACTGGAAGAAATATTAAACAACTATTAGGGAAATGTAACCATCTTTACCAGGAGATTGTAGCTCCACCAGGCCACTCTTAATCCTTCTCTCATGCCAAGGACCTACGTCCACACGCACTCCAAACACACACATGCCAGCCTTAGGACTCTGGTCTCAAATGACTCCCACATATTCCACATTAAATTATGATTGAATACGGCCTTAACACTGTGGCCAGTGCTGTTCGGTCTGGCGGGATCACCTGATTCAGACAAGGCCCATCCTGCTCCTGAATTCTGATCCCGCTCTTTAGCCACAGGGGAATGGTCAAAGGTGAGCCAACCCCAATCCTCTCCCAGAACTTCAGAAGTAGCACAAAGAAAGTGAGTCATTTGCATGCTATAAGCCCAAGTACTTGAGAGTACACTTAACTCTGAGATTTCCAAATTACACAGGTGGAGGAGAGGTGGGCCTTGGTGGAAAAGAGCTCTGAGGGGGAAGGGAACTGAATAGAATGCTAAATTGGACCCTCTGTGCTATCCAAAATGGGTGGGCCAATAATATCAAATTTCCCAAAGGGCTTGCTTCCTGTAACTCTTGTGTGTGTAAGAGAAAGGAGAGTATATGGTAAAGCATTAGTTCTCAAAGCATGGCCCTGGTACCCTGTGGGGTTTTGGGGGGGGGGGGGTCACCAAGACCTTTCCAAGGGTCTGCAGAGTCAAAGTTCTTTTCATAATAATACCAGGCATTCTGTGCCTTTTTCAGTCTTAACTTTCTTATATGCATACGGTGTTTTCCAGAGGCTACATGACAAGTGATATCACAACAGACTGAATGAAGAAGCAAATGCAAGAATCCAGCTGGCTTCTATTAAAGAGATATTCAAAAAAATGTAGGGCAATGTGACTCTTCTGATTTTAGGATTTTTTTGCTTTTGCAGATAGTTATTTTCTTGGAAATTTTATTTATATAAACATGTTCATTATGGTTATTCCCACATAAATAAATATTTAAATTTTTCTCATGTTAAATTTCTAAAATAGCAAGGACTCATAGATTCATGCATATCAACAAAAGCCCTTTGGAGACATGTCAGGAAACTGAAAGAGAATTTGGAGAAGGGGAAGAGGATTAGGTGGAAGGGGGAGGAAAGAGAAATAGGTAATGGGATTGAAGATGATTAAGATATATTAAGCACATGTATCAATTTCCTACAATGAATCCACCATTCTGTATTACTAACATGCTCAAAGAAGAAAAAGAAAAAATAAAGTTGTTTGGTGTCTGAAAACCACAGCATTCAAGGGTTTGAAAAGCATGAAGCATTTTTTCAATATTAGAAATGATACAAAATAAGTCCAAATAGTCTCTGTAACCCCTGTCAGCCAGACATGGCATAAAAAGATGTTTAGAAGGGAAAAAGAAAAAGACCAGGGCAAAAGGCCCCATGTCAGGCCATGACGATGCAAGCCTTCATGGCTAACACATCCCTTGAACTCAAGTAAAAGATTTGCCCTGGATTACAAGAGATGGTCTTGAGGAAAGCCCAATTTCTGATGGTTGCTATGGGGTTGAAGATGACACTGCATCAGGGTGCTGGCTTATGGCCATCTCCTGCCTGACCAAGTCTTTCTGTGTCCAGAGAAAGACACACTGCTGAGTATGGAAACAGAAGTCTCTCCTACAGGCTGTGGGAAAGATGAGCAAATTCCAGGCCTAACCTAACTAACTTCTAATGTAGCAGCATTGGCCGGCGCTGAACACAAGGCAAAAATTTATGTGCTGTTTAGAAAGTAACAGTAAGTGCTCTGGCGTAGCTCACATGTCTAGAGGCGAGCTCTCTCACCTGTGGAGAGGCAACACCCAGTTGACTGATGAGGTTATGCAGAAACTGTGTGCCTTGTTGTCCAGGGGAAGGCTGAGCTCATGGCTCATTCCTGCATGCCTTGTCTGGTGCCAGGTGTGTGGCTCTGCCCTTTGCACACTGGGGTGGATGCTGGGCCAGCCAGTGGCCTCTGCTTCCAGCTAAGTGAGCTAGAGGGTCCAAAGCCCTTTGGTACTCTGCTCTAGCCTTGGCCCTTCCAAGGGAAGAAAATGCTAGAAAAATAAAGCAAGTATCGACTGAGATCTCAGAAAACCCCTTAGAGACATAAAAAGGATCAACAGCCTAGATTTTATGGGGCTTTTCATTTACGTGATGGTTACAAACTATTTACTTGAACAGCTCAGAAGAGTGAAATGAAGGTGTTTTCCTGGCACTGTGCACATTTGCTCATAGATTAGCCAAGCTAGGCAATGATAGAGGGGAGCTGGCAAATGGAGTCAGGGCTCATTCTTTCTGTTAATGAAGTAATTAGTTGCTGTATTTATATTCTACCCTCTCAAAAGAATTTAAGTTCATTTATAAGAACACACAACAGAATAATTGAAACTGAAGAAGTTAACCAGCTGATTTTTCAAATATCCTGAACTCCTGTGATGAAAATAAAGGACAAAGGAAAACTCAGGTGTTTCCAATAGGAGAAAGGCACTCAGCCCTGCAGCAATCGCTGACACCTCTGTAGAATCACAAAGTTGGATCAGAAAACTCTGGTTAAAATGGAAAAGAGTTAATCCACTGTATGTGAACATATTGACACATATGTTGAAGCCTTAATAGTAGATTCTGGTTGAAAGGAAAAACAAATACTTTAACTCCTAATTTAAAATAAAATTTTGAAAAGGATTTATCTCAAATAAATAATTAGATGAGACAATCAAGGCCATGGGTCAATAATGTTAGAAAATGAGAGTGTTGTGGCTTGTGTTTAGATGTCCCCCCAAAGCCTCATGTGGTCATAGGTGGGGCTTTTTCAGAGGTGGCTGGATCTAGAGTGTGTGATTGACTCATGCTGCAATGCTGGGATTAAGGGTGTGTGATTACTAAATCGATCCACTGATTGGTTTAGCACTGCCCTAATCCGGGTAGTCTGGATATGATAAAAGGGGCAGAAAGACACTGTTAAGGCCTTTCGTTGCTTTTGCTACCTTGTGGGCACCATGAACTGTTCTCCTCTACTGTGCTCCTCTGCCATGTGACACTCTGCCTTGGGGCCAGCCAACTATGGACTGAAACCTCTACAAACTGTGAGACAAATAAACCTTTCTCCCTTTAACTTTGGGTGTCTGGGTATTTTGTCTCAGCAACAAGAAATGTAACTGAGACCAAGAGGAACTCAGAGTAAGGTGAGTACACAAATCTGAAATGGTAAACATTTCACCTTGAGTTTTTAGCTACCAGCACAAGGAAGCCAAAAACAGTATTTCTTGAGGTACATTAGATAAAAACAGACCAGCATGCAGACCCTGCTGTCATATGGCCAAGCCTCAAGGCAAGGAAGTCGAAGGTTCAGCTGTCTGATTCAAGGACATTTTTCTCTTCTTTTGCCTGAAATGATTGAATGTGCTTTGTTTCTGATTGCATGCAGGTGACTTTAACAACTTAGTACACCTAATAAAATATGAAAATCATTATCCAGTTAGTCATCATCAGATTTAAATGCTGGTTTTCCCTCTTCTTTCTCCCTGATAATATTACTAACACTAATCTACACTTAAATGGAAGCCGGTAAAAAAGAAACACCTATGGGAAAAATAAAATGAACTATTCAAATGTAAGGTATCATAGGTAACAATATCGAGGACTTCAGAGCAGAGTTCAATTTCTGCTTCTGGCCGTGCTATCACAGGCGATCTACCTCAGCTCTTGGAGCTTTTGCTTCCTCATATGTAACCATAATGGTAGTTACCTCCTTGTGCTGCTATGAGGATTACTAATGTATGTACTACGTTCAGCTGATTCTTTGTCTGTAATAGCTGTGCTAGCTTTCTATTATTGTAATAGGCCCCAGAGACAAATAAACTTAAAAAGAGGAAAGGTCCCTTTTAGCTCAAGGTTTCAGTCCAAGGTCAGTTGGGTCTGTTGCTTTGGGCCTGTGCTCATGGCAGGAATGTGACAGAGGCCTGTTTACTTCATTTTGGCTGGGAAGCAAAGACATAGTCAGGAAAGGGCGGGGTCCCGGTATCCACTTCCAGGTCAGAGCCCCAATGACCTACTTCTTCCAAGTAGGTCCCATCTTGTACAGATTCTGCCATCTCCCAAAACTACCACAGGCTGGGGACCAGCCCTTTAATACGTGAGCCACTGGGAGACATTTTGGATCCAAACTGCAGCAAAAGGCACTCATTAAAGATCAGATTATGATCCAAGCAGCATCTAATACTACACGTACTCATTCAATCCTCAACCATATCCTTGCTAATTAAGAGGACATTTATTTTATTTATTTACTTATTTTTTTGTGGGTACCAGGGGTCGACCTCAGGACCTCGTGCGCCAGCAGGTGCCCATGCCGCTGAGCGATATCACCGGCCCTTTTTCGTATATGGGATCCGGGAGTCGAACTCGGGCCCTCGCGCTTGCCAGGCAGGCGCTTATGCTGCTGAGCCATCTCACCAGCCCCAAGAGGACATTTATTATTACCTTATTCTGCAGACTGAGATAGAGATGTGATTTGCCTGACACAAATGTCCTTTGGTGAAGAGAAGGGTTAGTTGAGTGATCTAAATAAATGAACTGCTCTGAAGAACCTATAATTCTACCACTAGAGATTCATACCTTTGCTTTATTCTCTCTTTAAATGTAAATAATGACCCAAGGGAGGTATTGCATTAAGCGTTTATGGGGGAGGGGGAATGGGTACCACAAACCATAATATACAACCAGAATGCAGTAATCTTCTTTTGCTTTCATTGTACTTACTTTTATAGTTAACGTCTAAGGAATATTAGTTGATTATTTACAGCAGTGATATATAATTTATTTTTTAAATACGTGTACTTGAGTTTTAAAGTCGGTTGACTTAAATCATAACATTAAGTGTTAAAAAGGCAGTCGATGATTGGATATGGCAAAAATCCTCGTGGTCATGTCGGAATACCTACAGTCTGGAAATGGCTCCTCTGTGGAGTTAGGTACTCTTGGACCCGTGTGATAAGGTTTGCTCTGATGTGGCTTCTGTACAAGTTTCCAGTGTCTTCCTCCAACATTTCCTATACCTAGTCACATAGTAGCACTTGTTTCCCCTTCTGGGTTGTTTTTTTCAGTTTTTTTTTATTTATTGGTACATGTTTGTAGTATAAAATGATTACATTCATTGTGGGGAGTTGGCACGTGTACATGGCATTTCTTAATTATTTTTTTAACTCCTTCCCTCCATTCCCTCCCCCTCCCTGCATCTGTTGAACCCCTTTTGTACATGTTTGTAGTACATTATAATCACATTCCTCATAGGGACTTGGTGCAGGTACACAGCACTTCACAACCCCCCACTTTTTAATCTCATTTCCTTCCCCTTCCTTTCTGCTCCCTCCATCTCGGTTTCCTTCCCATACGCCAAAGATCCATCCTCTTCTGGGATTTTTGTTTTGTTTTTATTTATGTCTCTTATATAGTTCCACTAATTGGAATGCTTGTCCCTTCCTCATCTCCTTGGCAAATGAATTCCTTTAAGTCTACTCTGCAAAGCTTTTCCAGACACCCCACCGACAGCCCCTTGCAGCCATTCTCGCCACTCTAAGCAGGGTGGATCCCTCCTCCATAGTCTTGCAGCACCTACAACTTCTAGGGACCCTGCTCCGTGTGAGCTTATAAATAAAGTAGAGCTTCACTTGTTAAGTGCATGATTTTATGAATATTTATATTATCAAGCTTGTAATTTTGGTTTTCAAGTCTTACATATCTTTCGCAGTTTGTGCACTCTTTTTTTTTTTTTTTTGTGGGTACCGGGGGTCGACCTCAGGACCTCGCGCGCCAGCAGGCGCCCGTGCCGCTGAGCGATATCACCGGCCCCTTTTTCTTATGTGGGTTCCGGGAGTCAAACTCAGGCCCTCGCACTTGCCGCGCAGGCGCTTAAGACACTGAGCCATCTCACTGGCCCCAGTTTGTGCACTCTTAATCTGCTAGTATATAAAAAAATCTATAATTCTTATCAGGAATTTGTAAATTCCTTCTTATAATTTTACATGGTTTTGATTTCTGTGTTTTCATAGAACATTATTCAGTGCTTACAAGTTCACCATTCATTGTAACATCTTTTTGTTTGCTGGTTACCATGTCCCAGCTATCTCTATATCTAGCAGGTAGCTGGATGTTGAATCAAAGGCAAAATTTGACAGAATATAAGTTCTACCCAAAAGGTTCAGAGCCTTGTATTCACAGAAGAAGGAGAACACTTCTGCAGGTCCCAGGCTCTGTCCTCTTTTTCAGTTAAGGGACAGCATCCAGGGCCACCAGCTCTCCTAGGTTCCATGGAGAGAGGGAACCATGAAGAGAAAAGAAAGTACTGTCTCCCTCAATATGTAAAGAAAAACTGAAAAATCAAAATGAATAACACTTATTGTCCCTAGTAAAAGCTAAATTTAATATTCATAACTTTTTATTTATACTCAAAAACAATTTATATATAGATTATCTTATCTTACTTGAATTCCCAGGATAAGCAATGATTTGCCAAAACTCATGGCCAGTTGTAAACTAAATAAGTTTCTCAAGTAATCAATAACTGGATTACCAAAGTTAACTTGAAATTTTTATAGCAAAAATATTAAATATTATACTTGAAATGTATTTTAACATCTTTGATGGGGGGGTGAAGTATGTGGGACTAAGAGTCTGAAAGTGGCCCAGGCTAAGAGGGTCTTAGAGACACCTGCAGGATATGACCTTTGAACTGGGCTCTACAGATGGCGTAAATCTGACGAGGGCAGTGGAGGGGGAAGAGGGGCTTCTACACACATGACGGCAACAATGCAGAGGCCAAGCGCACACTGAGCTTTAGAGGATAGAGAGGAATTAGCAGGGCAGAGGGGGCCAGAGCTGAAACCTTTCACCCCGAAAGGCCTTGAGTGCCGTGGCTGAGGTAAAAAACGCACATTTTGAAATGTGAGGCATGGAGAACAGCTCCGGAATCTGAATATGACTGCCGGGCCATCTTTCACAGAAGTGTGTTCTATGGTTTCTCTTTCCCAGGTGGATCTGTTTTCACTTCAGTCTGGGCCATCTGGTTCCAAGAATGCATGGGGGAGTGAAAAAGAAAGATGCCAGGAGGCCTGAGTACCGGTGGGCCACTGCTCCCTAGCCACTCCCCTGCTACACCCCTTCCTCCACCCATTAACACACAGTTGATCCCCTGGCTTTTCCAAAGCCTCACACCCACCCATGGCAATTAAATCCCTGCCAGTTAAAAGGCCGGAGAGGACAGGTGTGTTTCACAGTGGGTTTCACTTCCCGCGAGGTGCCAGACTGGCAGCCCCAAAGACCGCAGGCTTCTTTGTTCATTTAACGGCGTCAGTTAGCAGCCAGAGCTCTCTGCCTGCTGATAGCCTCAGGTGCGACCAGGAAAGACAAGGAGCCTCACTGCTCTTATTAATCCCTCTACTGCAAGGCTTGGCACATGGCATTGAGATGAGAACCCCGCCCCCCAGCCACCAGAAGGTATCACTCTGAGATGCTGCTCTGCCCCAGGACTCCATTCATTCATTCTTTCAGTCAACGCCATCCATTGAGCCTGGGCAACTCAACCACCCTGCCACAACCTCGAAATTCAGTATAGGTAAGGAATAGCCCAACCTCTAGGAGATTAGTGACAAAGTCTAGTATAATGTAGGAAGTATAGCAAGAAAGACATTTATTTGCAGTTTGTTTGTATAGTGATTGACATATAGAGTTATAAACCTATATATAAATGTACATAGTATAGTGCTTATTGAGTAGTACCATACTGGTGCCAGGAACTGTTGGAAACCCTGAACAAATATTAACTTACTGAACCCTTATAAAAACCCTATTAGGCACAGAAGTATTCTCATTATCCTTATTTTATAAATGTGGAAACAGGTGCTGAATGTTTAAGTAATTTGCCCAAGTTGACCCAACCAGTAAGTCAGGGCACCAGGATTTGAAGCTGGGCAGTTCAGCTCCCAAATTCACAAACTTGATCACTTTTTTTCTTTTGACAGTACTGGGGCCTTTGCAATGACTACATTACCAGTCTTTTTATTTTATTTTTAATATTTTTAGAGGAAGTCTCACTAAATCACGTGATAGTTAACTATTGGGTCAACTTAGTAAGAAATGCACAACTGATTGGTTTAGCACAGTTCTGGGTGTGACTGAATGGATTTATTGAAGATGGAAGACCCACACTTTGAGTGAGTAGATCAACCATAGGCTTGTAGCCTGGATGGAATAAAAAGGGGGAAAAAGAAGGAAGTCTCCCTGGTTTCTTTGGAGGAGCTCCAGTCTTCACCTTCATCTTGGACCTCTGTCTCCTGGCTTCCAGCGCAGACTCTTCAGCCATCCATCACAGACCGTTTGGCCCCCCTGGTATGGTCTCGCACAGGACTACTCTACAGTGAGCTCCAGGCTTTTGACTTTTAACTGGATCCTTCTGATCTCCAGCACACAGTCAGCCCTTTTGCACTCTTCCACACCTAACCCTGCAGGCAGCCATTGTAAGCCTACCTTGTCAATATTAAATATTTTATATTAAATATTTTTATATTAAATCTGTCTTTCTAGTGAGTACTGACTGATACAGTCACTAAGTTTGCAAAGTTGTGGGCTGCACTTAAATTTGGCATCCTCCTGTCTCAGCTTCCCAGAGTACTGGGATTATAGGCATGTGCTATCATGCCTGGGTCAATCATGTTTCTATGCTACAGAACGTACTTTGCTGTTTAATCCAGAAAAGTGATTTCAAAAGTAGAAATCTCACAGCAGTTGATAAGAGAAACTATCATCTACTGAATTACATCACCATAGGTTATTTCACTTCATTCTCATGATAATTCTATGAAGATCTGTTATCTACCCTTTTTAAAGACCAGAAGAGAGAGGCTTTGGCAAGATCAGGAATTTGCTCCTAGTTACAGAGATACTAGGTGATAGAACTGGTCTTTGGATCAGACAATGTGACTCCAGAATCCAGTTTTAACCAACATGGAGGCCTGACGTTCGAAGCTGTTTGGGTCCCCTTACACAGCACTGGGAGCGTGTCTGTTTTCCTGATCCAGTAGCACCCAGTGAGCTCTAGTCTGAAAGTACACAGAGGTTCCCAGGATCTCTGAAGCTTAAATAAAAAAGAGCTCAGAGTCTTTAACTCTCTAGCTGCCAGGCCTCAGGTAGCAACTGTGTCTCTCAGCCCAACCCCAGTGGTCATCTTCCATCCAAAGTGAGCCAAGGCCTGGGTCAGGGCTGCCCGGCTGCCAGAGTGAGGGGAGTTGAGCCCTCCAGGCTCCCACCAGGCCTCAGCCACATTCACTCAGGTAGGAGCAACTTTCTAGTCTCCGCCTGTTTTGAAGGGCTCCATTTCTAATTCACACACAGTCTCCTCATGCACCAGCCCCTGCGCCGGGTGCAGATGCACCTTTGATTATGAAACCAGGGTCTACGGCCGTACCACCATGAACACGCCCGATCTCGTCTGATTGTGAAACCAGGTTGTGACCAAAAGCTGCTCTAGGGAGTTGAGATAATAAACTGTGTTTTCTGACAACTTCTCTGCCCTTATTTGACCTTCTCTGCCTCTCCAGCTTATCCAGTTTCATAGCTGGGTGCGGGTTTCATTGTTCATCTGAAAGAAGAGCAATTTTCCAAAGGTGGACAAGGGCCGGAAGAGGGGCTTTGCCAGGGGTCTCCTCAGGCGCACATCCAAGGAAACAGCTCCCCTGGGGCCAGCAAATGGAAAGCACCAAAGTAGGGTGGGTAGGACTGCTTGGAAACCAGAGGGAGGCAAGGCTTTTTGGGATGGTAGTCAAGACTCACCACAGTTCTTTGAAGTTTGAGACCAAAAATCAGGTTGTAAAAGCAGCAACCATATAGAAGAATAGTTCCCAACTCTCTCAGACTGCAAGTCTGATTTTAATATAAATATCACGTAACTCCTTCACTATCTTGAAATGAAATATGTGGCTAATATAACCACCATCTCACATAATTTTAAGAAAATCAATATAATAGGCTAACTATAATATAAAAGAGAGAAATCAAGCTTGTAATAAAGCAGTAAGGGTTTCAGTCCACCAGAGCTCAAGCACAGCACACAGAGCTGCAGAAAACAGTCAGGTGCTGGGTCTGTTAGCAGACTCTCCTTGAGGGCCCGCTCAACAGTGCAGCGGGTCCAGTGCATCTTATGGGCGGCTCCAACACCATGAGGGATGTTGTCCTCCTGAAGTACTTTTTCCAAAACAATTTGTTAAAATTCCAAGGCAATCAAAGTATAATCATACCTTGCTTGACTTCAATGTCACATCCCAGGAACAATTAAGATACAATAAAAATGATACAAAAATGTTCTGTGTTTGTTTCTTAGTTACTTTTCTCATTGCTGAGACAAAATACCCGACACCCAAAGTTAAAGGAGGAAAAGTTTGTTTAGCTCACCCTTTGTAAAGTTTTCAGTCCATAATCGGCTGGCTCCAAGGCAGGGTGGCATGGTAGACAGGCATTGAAGAGGAGAAACAGTTCATGGCAGGCAGAAGGTAGCAAAGCAACAAGGGGCAAC
This sequence comes from Erethizon dorsatum, assembly GCA_028451465.1. Taxonomy (NCBI): domain Eukaryota; kingdom Metazoa; phylum Chordata; class Mammalia; order Rodentia; family Erethizontidae; genus Erethizon; species Erethizon dorsatum. The sequence continues at coordinate 58,312,056 of CM051836.1, read as the reverse complement.
CACAGCTCTTTCTATCTGTTATGTCTTATCCAGGCTACTCATGGCGGACAGCACTCACACCCTTAATCCTAGTGCCCTTGAGCCTAGCACTGCACCTTAAATCAATTCCATCATCACACACTCTAGAACCAGCTGCCTCTGAAAAAGCCCCACCTGTGACACATGAGGCTTTGGGAGGACATGTAGACACAAGCCATAATCAGGTACAACCAAGTTAGTTTCTGAACTCATAATATAAAGAGGTGTTTTTGTTGTTGTTGTTGTTGTTTTTTACTACGTGCATGTCTGGAGTGAGGTCTGGGTGTGACTGTTCTGTGCATCGCCCATAGTGCTTCCTCCACCACTGTGACAACTAAAGACATTCCCAGTGCCTCCTACGGCTGGCACCACATTTGCAGCCAGATAGTAGTGTAGCATTTACTACTGTAACCAAATAAAACTTACAAAAAGATCAACCCACATGGTATTCATTCGCTCACTTAACAAGCACCTATTTTGTTGAGAAAGTTATTGACTTACTTACCAAACATTCTTTGGGTGTATGTCAAGTGAGAGAGGTTAGTACAAGCTATACAAGGCATGGACTTTCCTCTTAAGAACCTTATGGTCTAAGGTCCAAAATAAGTTCCAGATACAAAAAAAAAAATTACTGTAAGAAGCTGAAAGAGATGAAAGCACAAGATGAATCAAGAAAAGTATATCTGATTTGCCTTTGCTCTTGGTATATGGAGAATAGTAGGGATCGTAATCACCAATGGTGAGGATTCCCAACTCTCCCTCCAAGTCTCAGGGACCGAGATTTCTGGTGCTTTATCACACTGACACCCAGGCAACACACTCGTGTATGGACTCGGGTATCCTCCAGGCACTTGAGGACTGCCACAGTCTGTGTCCAGAGGAAGTTCAAACCTCCTGGGCTGCAAAGTTGTGACCTAGCTGCCCTGGAGGGACAGAACAGCAGAAACACAACTCTTAGTGTAGCCGCAAGATGGATCAGGAGGAAGAAAGGTATTCTGGCTTCTTTGCATCTTGGGAGATTTGAGATTGTAAAGGAAGATTGGGGATTAATTGTATATTTTTGTGGGGGGAGAGGGGATCCACTCCCCAAGAAGCCTTCTCAGGCATCCTCTCCACTTCAGGTAGAACTGACCATCTTGTCACATCCAGAACAATCTCTAAATACTTGGGAATATTTCTTTTTTTACTTTGTCTGCTGCCTACCAAATTATGGCGTATGTGGGGTAGAGGTTATGGTTTTTTATTTTAACCGGAGAACCTGGCCAAGAACATAAAATGAGCCAGCAAGTACTCAACAGATTTTTGTTGAATGGATAGAAGAAAGAAAAAGGAGGGAAGGAGGATGGGAGACCAAAGACCTTTCTCTGTAGCCCTTCTGTCTCAGGCTCACCAAGTATTCTAACATAGGAAAAATGGTCTCTCTGAGCAAACAGTCAGGCTAGTGAGCTCAAAGGATGGAAGGAAGGAAGGAAGGGAGGAAGGGAGGAAAGTAGGAAGGAAGAAAGGAAGGAAATAAGGAGGGAAGTAAGGATGATGATAGATAGATAGATAGCCCATTCATCTGCTATTGCTTGAAGTTCTCTTCACAGTGAACAAAGTGTCTCATTCTACAGTCAGAAGTAAAAAAGGCTTAAAATGCAAATTCCTCAGAGAAACACTTCACAAGGTAGAAATGAGGATGGTGGATTCTCTCTTGAGTTGCAAGGCAAGGGAGGTAGAAGGTGGTGGGACCATCTACTTCTGGGTGATGATGCTTCTGAACAGACAGGTGTTCTTACAAAGGGGACCCAGGAGCACAGCGTTAAGCTGGCTGCCCCCCAGGCTGGCTGCATGGTGCTGCCCCACATGAGCTGCACTGGGCTCACCTCCTCAGGTCTCAGCTCCCTGCAGATAATAAGCTGGTCATGAGGTATTTTTAAGCAGTTACTTAAAAGACAGCATTGCCTGACCGTGACCCTGGGAAGGCTGCATAAGCCAGAGCATGTAGGAATCTTGAGATAAGCTTTCCATTTTACTGAGCGCTGCTCAAGAGCTTCCTAGAATATTGTGTTTGAGCCTTGTAATTAAAAGAGGGAAGAGGAGGCTCGGGAGAGGTTCTGAGAAGAACTGTGAGGATATTAAAGGGTTGGAAACAATAAAGCTTATGAAAAAAATAAAAAGGTTAAAAGAACTGGGATTATTTATACTGAAGGACAGAAGGTCAAGGAGCAGACATAAAATAATCCTCAAATACACTCGTTCTGGTGTCAGAAACATGGCTAATTCTTCCTTGATAAAAATAAGCATTTGGGGCCAAGCGGCTACTCTCTCTGTACGGATTTGTTGGAAAATTATACAGAATTCAGCAACAGGAAAGAGCCAAGCCACAGTCCTCCTAGATGGCTGGGATCTTGGCCATGCCCCTTCTGTGGCGCCAGGGGGACCCAGGTAAGCATGAAGCTGGGGAGGGTACAGTTCTTTCTAGACACTGTTAGCTCTCAGGATAGTGAACACTTTTGTAGGAGCCTAACAAATAACACCTACCAGGTCTATTTACCTATTAAACAAGTTTATTGTTTTTCCCATTGTAAAAGTAATATTCTCTCTATAAGGAAGCACGCTGCTTTCTAAATAAAAGCAAATTCGGGTCCTCCCAGAGTTGCCAATGGAGGGATCATTCTATGTGTGCATATGGAGTAGGGGATAATGAAGGGGAGGGAGGAGGGTCAGGGTGGCTAGGAGCTCAAAATGAATTTTACAGTACAATCCAGGTTTATAAGGCACCGCTTCCTGATCTTCAGCCTGAGGCCCCCTGCAGTGCTACCCTCCTGGCTGGATCCACTGCAGCAGTGGAAGGAGGGAAACCCGCCACCTCCTGCGTAAAGCCAAGCCTTCGTCCTGCAGCCATGGGAGATCTCAGGATAGAAATTGGCTATCTATCCCTTCCCAAATCTCTGTTTCAATAGTGCCACCATTTCCAACTTTCAAGAACCTGGTATCAAATCTATTAAGGGAACTGACAAATGTCAAAACTACTCGAGGAATGAGGACTGAGGACTGAGGGTGGTGTACCTTCCTCAGCACACCATACAGAGGCATTCATAAGAGTTTATTTCCTTATACTATTTTTCTATATTTCTGCTTGTTCAATATACTTAATCTGATGACCTATTTATGATATAGACATTTTTCACCTGTTTTAATTAAGCTAAATTAATCAAATGGCATGTGTAAGTATAAACCAATTTTCATAAAGTATGCATATATACGCATACTTAAATTTAAAAGGCTGGGAGGAATCAAACCAAAATACAACTATGCTTATCTCTAGATGTGGAATTATAAATTATTTTATTTTTTTTATTGCTTATATTCTCCACAATGAATATAGTTTCACTTTTGTGAACAGAAGGCATTATTGCACAATTTTAAATGGCTATCTGGTCAAAGGTGTAGTTGATAGTTCATTTAATTATTTCTCCCCACATTGCTGAAGTTGCCTCAGGTAGAAAGACATGTTCTCAGTGGGATCAATCTAATTCAATAGGAATCTAAGGCAGATTCCCAGAGAAGCAGCTAGCTCAGTTAAAGGATATGAACACTTCTACCTTCCCCAGCAAGTTTCTAATAGCCTGTTCTCTCTCACAACAAACGTGCTCAGCTTCTGATACACTTCCCTTTAGTTCTTATTCCTCTCTCTCTCCCTCTCCCTCTCTCTCTCTCTCTCTCTCCTTGCTAGATTTCAGACTCCCTGATTTCATTGTCCCTACTTTCCTACACTGGTCACTGTGGTACTTCCTGTCCCATTTCTCCCTCTACTTCCCTTGTGGATGCCTCGAGACACCAGTGCTGCAGCTTTTCCATGGGCATACTTCCTCCCAGCTCCTGCCAATGTCACAGAACTATTATTAGCCTCCAAGCCTCCATTTCTGAAATTTAGGATGTTAAGAGAGCAGTAACAAGCATGCTAAAGTGTCAGGACCATGGCATCTGCCCTGAGGGGTTGTCACAAACAATAAATGCTTACTCTGCTGACACTATGAATAGCCTTAACAAAAATTCATAAACCTAAGGTCATTTCCACACTTTTGATGATATTTCTTTGATGTTTTAAATATAGCCTAGTGTTTTCCATGCCTATCTAGATAGGCAGCCATACAAGATGGTGGGTTATTTTTAAGTTTTATCTAATGCATGTGATTTACAGACTGTTATAGATGTAAAGACTCTACTCCTTGCCTTCACTGACTGCCTGAAGACATTAGCCAAGCTGTCCCAATGAGAACATTAGCTTTGGGCTTTACTTAGGCAGATTTCCTACTGTTAAATGTTGGCAACCTGAGCTAGGAGTCCCTTGCTTTTAGAGTTATGCTCTTGTTTGTTTTATGTAACAACCCCTATTCTTTACATATCCTTTTATGATCTATTTGAGGCTCTATTACTTTAGTCACATTCATAGAATTTCACCTGTCAAAGAGCTTTTTTTAAAAAGTTGAAGTGAAATTCACATAACATAATATTACCCATCCTATGGGCCGGTGAGATGGCTCAGCGGCATAAGCGCCTGCCTTGCAAGCGCGAGGGCCCGAGTTCGACTCCCGGATCCCACATACGAAAAAGGGGCCGGTGATATCGCTCAGCGGCACGGGTGCCTGTTGGCGCGCGAGGTCCTGAGGTCGACCCCCCGGTACCCACAAAAAAAAAAAAAAAAAAAAAATTACCCATCCTAAAGTGAATATTTCAGTGGTATTTTATGCATTCACAATGTCATACAATGACTACCTCTATCTAGTTCCAAAACAATTTCATCACTCCAAAAAGAAACCCAGTACTCACTAAGTAGTTAATTCTCTTTTACCCTTCTCTAAGTCCCTGGCAACCATCAGTCTATTTTCTGTCTCTTATGGATTGGTCTTTTGTGGATGTTTTACATAAGTGGAATTACACAACATGTGACTTGTTATGTCTGGCATCTTTCAGATAGCATAATGTTTTGAGTTCATCCCTGTTATGGCATTCATCACTTCGTTCCTTACTATGGCTGGATAATATTCTATCGAATGTACATACTACAGTGTGTTCATTCACTCATTCCTTAGCAGGCAGTGGTCTCTAGAAGAATACTGGTGGATGAAGTTAATGACTACAATGGGGAATGGTAGCAAACTGGGCATATATACTACTAAGCATGGGATGAGATGAGAGGCAAGAAGCAACTCAGCTGCAGTTGGTTTCCTAGAGGGAATGCCAGTCTTTTGATTTTTTAAGAAGTCCAAAAATTCAGATTTTATATGTAGTCTTTTAATTTAAGACTGTTGGTTAATTCATATTTAATTACTCTGTACAAGTCAAGCCAAATAGATTTACCCCTGTAGAAACCAAATTTACAAGGTCTCCTTAGCTATTTTGGAACTTAGAATTTTGAGTTTCATCTTTTTGTAAAATATAGGATCACTATCACAAAGAATATCTTTTGTATTCTCTAGCTTTGCAGTAAGATAAAATTGGTCAGGAAGAGTTATCTAATAGGATCCTTTTAGTTGTCGTAAATCACCTAGAGCAATTATTTATAATAGAACCAGCCAATTGGATATTGCATTTTGATAGACTATTTGGTCACAGAGATTGATACTGGCTTATAAATGCACAAGTTCTTTGTAATGGAATCAAGATGAAGTATTTTACGGTAGTTGTAAATCTTCATGGTGTTTACATGGTGTCGCTGGACAAAACACTGTACATTCTGTAATGTGGTATTTTATTTGATTGAAAAACAACAGTACATTATGTTCATTTTAGAAATGTGAAAAATTCAAAGAAGATTAAGAATATGATAATCATTCATAATCCTTCTGCTCAAAGATAATATCAACATTTGGGTATATTTTCTTCTAGACTTTTTCTCCAGACATAGATTAATTTTTATAGATATGTCTCATCTCAAAATAATTTGAGATTTTTAAAGAACTTGATTATAGTGCTAATATAGATTCAAATTGTGAAAGTTCAATTCAGCTCTGTTCAAAGCTGTTTAAAATGATTTTCATGTTTTCAAATTAGTATAGTGAAAGCATTTTTAAATTTCTTGAAGTGGCATCTCCCCCTTTTTCTTTTCCTTTTTAACCATATAAAATCAATCTCTACATTGTTTAAAAATAGATACATATAATACAATCAATAAATAACAAAGGCTAGATTTATCAAAATTTAGGATGCTGATTACCTCTGGGGATAACAACTAAAATGCTTCAAATATATTAGTAAATTCTTTTTCTTGGTGACCTGGAGAGCAAATATGCATGATTCTTTAAATTGTCTGTATACAAAATATTTTTATGTGTAATAGGTATCACAATAAATAGAAGTTCAAGGAAGTTCACCCATTTGTCTGTTGTTCATAACACAAGCCATTTCTAACAGTTCTTTTTTTTTCCCTAACGACAATTCTAAATAATATTCCTCTTCCACTAGACTGTGACCTGTATGAGGACAGAGGCCTGTTTTGGCCACCATTTTGCTCACTCTGGTTCCTTCCCATGTCCATTGCTTAACATGGGATGTGGCACCAACCAAACCTCAATGCCTAGGTCCCAACAACAAGCAGTGTAGTCTGCTGGCCCTACCTGCAGTGAGTTTGAGCCAGGTGGAGTACAAGATGTAGATCAGCCCTGACCCACTAAATCTAAGATGGGAAGGACCTGGTGCCCAGGTGGGAACAAAAGGGGCTTTCAGTACCACAGACCTCAGTCCCTGAAGCCATTGGTTAGGTCACAAGTGAGCCTTTCATGGCCTTTTAAAAAAACACTTCTACCATGAGTTTGGGCAAAGGTCATCTAGCTGCTAACCCCAGGTCTGCTGTGGCCACTATCCCTTTCTTCTTTGCTTCCAGTTTTCTAATATTGCTTTTTAGCATTAAATAAATTTTTTCATATGTATTTTTAAATTAAAATAAGTTTTGAGATTCTTTTTGAGACTATCTTGAAAGCCATAAGCTTTACTTGTAGTTCTACAAAAGAAAAATAACTCAGAAATGGTCCAGGACTTGGGCTTGGCTCATGGCATGCAATACGAAGTTTGAAGGAGGGCTTTTTCCAGTGTGCAAGCAAGCGCCACTGAAAGTACGGTGTTTTGTAGAGCCCCATTAGTTCTCTCAGGCCACTTGAGGGTTACAAGGATTGATGAAACAACATAATAAGCCCTAAGCAGCCTAAGTTTCCATACAGCCCTGACATCTGTTTTTGTTTCTCTCATTCATTCCCCTGTTTCTCCAAACAGGATACTGTTTTCATTCAGGTGTAGCCCTGATGTTATTTTATTTAGTCCAAGCAATCTCCAGGTAACTATCATTTGTCCAGAAGAGGGTATCAGACCTATGGCCCATTCAGATGGATGAGGACATTTTATTCCATGGTTGAGTAGATTTCTGTCACTTCTTCTTCACTCAAGCAAAGGTACAGTAACCCAAACTGCCTCCAGCAACCACATTGCAGTCAATGGCAAATTTGTCTTAAGTGAAGCTGAAGCAGAAGACAGCAGAAGAAACAGGTGCAGAGCCTGGGTCCTTGTGTTGCCATGAGCCTCAAAACATACTGCTTCTGGGGCCTGCCCAGCTATGGACTCCCACACCTTCCCTTGTTGCATCAGTCAATGTGTACTGGTATTTTTCGTTACTTTCAGCCAAAAGCATTCTAACTGGTACAAGCTCTGCAGCATAATTTCCTCCTAACCCCCTAGATGCTATAACTAGTTCTTTTTTAGTCAGAATGTAAATGGGAAGAAACGATACTTTTGCTATTGGTATAGAAAAGGTTTATTATGATAAAAGCAGACTAGAAATTCAGTTTAAAGAACTTCACCAACAGGGTGAAGATTAGTATATGTAACTTACAGTTTAATAAACCTGACTTTAAAAACAAGTTTTAAAATATCACTACCAATAAAACATGTCTGTGTATAGTTAGGATCATGTTTAATTGCTTGATAATGTCATCAAAGACCCAGGATCTTTTCTATCAAAGTTGTGCCTTCCTTAGTGTGCTTGATTCAGCCTATGCAGCTGGGACAAGATCTACACTCTCAGGAACAAAGGACATCAAACAAACGAAGATTCTGTTAGCTGGAATGAAGAGCGAGAGGGGTTTGGCTTTTACAGAGGAGAGAGACGGCATCTACACATTCAGTCCTTACTCCAGTCGCCGAAATCTGTGTACGTATCTCCAGTAACGCTGCATATCCAAGTAACATGGCCACTATTACCATCATACAAAGATCTCAAATCACATGAAGAAACTAAGAAGTAATACACTTAGAAGAGAAAAGAGCTAACTATCACAGAATCCTGGAAAATAAAGTCAAAAATTTTTGTTACACACTGAGGAGTTGACTTACACACCAAGCTCAGAGTCACCTAAAACTTTTTAAACAAAAATTTCAACTGACAACTCCCCTCAAATCTTTATTTCAGTATTTCAAAGGCCCAACCTTCTCTTGATGAAATCAGTTGCCTCCTGTAAACATGTGTAACTCCCTAAAATACCCACAGCACAGATACAATCTCATTTATTTAGGTTACTTATACAAATTAAGACTAAACATGCGAGCCACAAGAACATGGGAGAGGCCGTGAACAAACTTAAAACTATGAACAATCTCAAAAAATGCTTTGCTGAGTGAAAGAAGCCCAACACATGAAAAAAGTACACACTGTATGAATCCTGTCTGAAACCCAAGAACAGACAAAATTAATTCACGATAATAGTAACCGGAACGGTTGATAAGGTGGCTGGACTGCAAAGGACAAAGGAACTTCTGGGGAGATGGACATATTCTGTGCTTTTTTCTGGTTGCTTGGCACATGGGTGAATACAATAGTCAAAAATTCATCAAACTGAACTTGACAACATGCAAGAGCCCTGCATTTAAAATGATGTTAATTTTGTCAATAAACACACTAAAAATAAAGAATATATTTGCACACTCAGAAACAACTTAAACGGCTATCAAGAGATGATGCAAATTATGGTACATTTATACACCGAAATGCTACACAGCTTTAAAAAGATAGAGGGTCGGGTGTGGTGGTGGACACCTGTAATCCCAGCTACTCAGGAGAGCACAACTTGGAGCCCAGCCTTGGTAATTTATGGTAGCAATTTATCGAGATCCTGTCTAAAAATAATAAAAGGGCTGGGATATAGCTCAGCATTCCCTGTGTTCAATCCCCAGTACTACCAAAAAAGAAAAGAAAAGAAGAGAAGAGAAAGAAAAAGAAAAAGAAAGAAAAGAAAAGCAAGGAAAAAGGCAGAGCTCTTCGTAGTGAAATAGGATGGTCTTCAACATAAGCCTTTAAACTTAAAAAGTAAGGTGTGGAATAGTCTGAAGAATCTGCTGTCACATGTTTAGAAAATAATAAAAAGGGGTAAATACAATACACAAAGATGTGTATGTCTGTACATTTACAAATCTACTCTGGACGTTATACAAGCAAGGTTTTGGGGCAAGTAGTTGTCTCTGGGGGCAGAAACATTAAGCTGGAAGAGGCGTATGTGAAATAAAAAGGTGGAGGGAGACTGCTTTTTTCAATATACCTTTTTTTTTTTTTTTTTTTTTTTTTTTTGAGACCAGGTCTCGCTGTGTAGTCCAGGCTGACCTCGAACTCACGGTGATCCTCCTGCCTCAGTCTTCTGAGTGCTGGGATTACAAGCATGCACCATTTCCACACCCAACTTCGGTATACTTTTTGAAAGAAAAATCAATGTTAGTTTGTTATTTTGGAGTACAGTGTAGCCATAATTACAGGTTCCTAACTTATTGACGCAGATAATTGGATACCATAATGACCCTTCAGGAGTGGCAGCCAGGTGCAAGACAGATCCCCTGAAATTGTCTACTTGGTTGGACCCATGACAACTCTGCCGTGATAAATTTGATTAACACTATGTCCAGAGCAGCAGAAAGTTATTCTTCACCATTTGCCAAGTGGTATAATATTATTCCAGATAAAAGTTACTGGCCTTTGTCTACCTCTGGTTTGATATTTTGAAGAATTTCAGTCCTTAGTTTACAAGTTGGAAAGGCAGCTGGAGGAAAGGAACATCTAATATGTGTTTGAGCAAACATAAGGCTTATAAAAGAACCACGTCGTGGGTCTTTGGGGTTTGTTTTGTTCAAAGCACACTTATTTGATAAAAGTTAGATTTTCTTTCTCTGGAGTGACAAATCCTCTTCATTCTGGATTAAAAGGTCTCTTTCATCTCAAAACCAACTTTTGGTGACTAATGGAAGCAACGGATAGAAACAACTACCAATTAGGGGCTATCAGGCAATTGCTTGTTTTCCATGGAGCACGCATGACCTTTGGTGTTGCTGTTGGGTTAGGGTATTGACAAAGATCCATTTCTTTGTATGTTTCTGGACTATTTGAATATGTTACCATAGACATATATACTACCTGTTTAAATAAATGACTTAAATTGGAAAGAGTTAAAAGCACAGAGCAAACAGAGTTGAGGCAAAAGCTGTTTGCAGTAATTCAGATGGTCCAGACGCTAACCTGGAGTCAGTCGGCCCTGTCCGGGCAGGTACGCCACCTGTTCACTGCCACTTCTCAGTTGGTACTGACTGTATCCCACATGAGAGCTTGATTAACTTTCACCACGCACACGGTTTATCCTCCTGGCTAGACTCTCAGTGATCTTGAGAGTAGGCACCTGGTCTTACACATTTTTTAAAACCTATCTCCCACAAATAATTGGAAGCTGGATAAATATTTGATCATGAAAGTAAGTAATTAATAAGTGTGAAGGTTCTGTTTATCTCCATACTTAAGATAACGGCTAATTATCATGTAAGATAATGGCAGCCCCAAACAGGTTTCAACCAATTCAGATTTTTAAAACTTTTGCTTTTGTGTTTCTATATTATATTGATGTTACTCACTTAAAAATGTATCGTCTCAAAAATTTGTAAGTAAAATAAGCATAAATCAAATCCTATTTAAAGTATCCCGGGATGGTGAGATGGCTCAGTGGCGTAAGCACCTGCCTGGCAAGCACGAGGTCCTGAGTTCGACTCCCGGATCCCACATACAAGAAAAGGGCCAGTGATATCGCTCAGTGGCACAGGCGCCTGCTGGCGCATGAGGTCCTGAGGTCGACTCCCGGTACCCACAAAAAAAAAAAAAAAAAAAAAAAAAAACCTCAAGTGTTCATTATTTAAAAGTGTACCTCACTAGTTCTTTTCTTTAAATTGATACAGTACTTTCATGAGTAATAGTACAATAGTTTGATGATAAGAATAGTCAGAGCATAATTAATCTGTTTCCTAAATTCAAAAGTCTAGGTCATATATTTCCTAAGCAAGCCTCAACTTTCTTTCTTTTTTTTTTTTTTTTCTGGATTTACATATAAATCCTAACTTTCTCTTTTTATTTTTGTTATTAGATAAGGGTGAATGCAATCATTAAAGGGGACAGGGGACAGGATTATAAAAGACAAAAGCATAATCCTAGGATACTGGAGAAAATGAGCTCTGTGTAACAATGAGAGGAAGAGAAAGACTGCTCCTGGGAGGAGAGAGGTCATTCATCCAGGAAGCAGAGGCTGGGTGGGCTGGGGAGGGAGGAAGGAGAGAACTGAAGTTAAACAAGCTTTGCATCTTCCGGGGGTTGAAATAAGGAGGTCGTGAGGAGCTGTTTGTGAGGCAGGCTCTGTCCGGGCTAATTGTACAGTTCTGAACCCTGAAGGGAATCCTGAATCTTCGCCTAGGCACTGGTGGATGACAGTGGTCTCGTGGAGGTGGCGAGCCACACTGCAGTTATATCCGCCCAGAACAGATATGTTTCTGTAAAGTTCACCACGTAAGAGTTCACTCTTTGATGACTTTTTTTAGGCAGGTTTTGTTGTTATTGTTTTATTTTGCTTGTTTCTTGCTTTGTCGTTTGGTTACCGCACAAGGGCATGGAAGAGTTGGTCTGAAGCACCCTGGCTCCCTGCCTGTATCCGCTTATACAGAAAGCACTTCCCCCAACGGCTGCCGATCCCCTTTGCAAAGCTGGTCCCACCGTCATCTTGCCCTCTGGTAGGTTTGGGATGGGGGAAGCAACCACCAGTTACTTCTCCTGTTTATTGTCTCTGTCTCTTCACTGGAAAGTGAGTTCTGTGTGGGCAGAGATAGCTGTTTTGTTCATTCCTGCATATACCCCTAGCAACCAACACAGTGCCTGGCACATAGTAGGTACTCATTAAATACCTGTGGGATGAATGAATGCATTGGCTGTGAGCCTGTTTTGCTCTCTTGTAGGAATGGCAGGATTTAGGGGAGCAGGAGGACAAGAGTGACAAGTGGTGTGCCAGACTCTTTACATAAGACAGCTCATTGGTAAGAACTGACAGCTCATTACTGAGAACTGACCCAAGCCAATTTGGTCTTTCAACAGTCCCGACTTCTTCTAGAAGTATGAGTCACCTCTGGGTATTTAGGTGGATAAAAGCCATAAGTTGCTCCTCTTCCCATCTCCACAAAATACCACCCTCCACCTAGTAAGGTGGCATGTTACAAAGAAAGCATTCCTGCACCAATCCTTTCAAGTATGAACATTTATTAGCAGGTAGACATACAATCAATCACGCAGACTGTTCTTGTAAGCTTGGAAAAGCCCACTCATTCTCCTTAAGCCTTCTGACTGCACCTCGTGTGAGTAATTCCCTCTGAGGCTTTCCCTAGTGTCCTGACTGGTGGAGCAGCCAATGTTCCCAGTGTGTCATGGGGCCAGACCCCTCCATGAAGCGAGAGGGCACCACAAGACCAAACAGCTCGGGGTGGAGATGCAGCTCTGAGGCACCAGACATTCACCCCTCCCAGCAGGGGCACTGGCCTGCTCAAACTTTCTAGCCAATGAGGTATCTTGGATAACACTGACATCACCAGTGGAAACACTCTATTTTATATTCCTTTCACCAATTAATGGACCTTCCTCTGTGTCATATGTTAACGGTATTTGAAATGCTTAAACAGCTACTTTTGGAGTGTGGATTCCTGGGCAGGTTCTTTAAATACTGAATAACCACCTCTGTTGTCTAACCCTCCTCAAATAAGGACAAAGTCAATTTATACACGTACACAGATCTATTCTGAGGGACTGTAGATTACTACATAGACGTGTGAGCAGTTCTCACCACCTTTCTGGAGTGAGAGGAAAAAGAGAACACGTGTCTTTTAAAGCATTATGACATGCTCAGCCTTGCTCAAGAGCGGCTTATTCACTTAACCTTTGCAACAACTCCACTGTTATTATCCTGATTTTACGGATGTGGAAGCTAAAGCCCAGAGAAGTGAGGTAATGCATTCAAGGTCATGCTGTGGGGAAGGCGTCAGGACCAAGATTCAAACCTGCTGCTGGGTTTTGACTCCAGTCTCTAAACTACTGTATCCAGCCACATTTGCTTCTGAAAATAAGAATCATTGAAATACTACAGGTATCCAGAGCCCACAACCCTCCTCTATCCTGTGTATGCTTTGAAGGCTGATGTTCAGGGAGGGAGACAGTCACCATGGAAGTTTAAGGCACTGAGCAACAGTGAGAACATCTATGCATGGGTGACAATTCAGGAATTATAACATTTCTCTATAGGTCATATCATCCTTTTCATCTCAAAAAGAAATTTGATTTTTTGAGCCTTGGAGGAAGAAATAACTTTCTTTATTCCTTCACCATGTTCCAGAATGGAAAAATAATCATATAAAACTTCAGGTTGGCTAAATGTATGCTAAAATGTTAATATTTGGTATATATTGGGAAAGTATATATATTTGGAAAGTAGCAGCTAACTCAGGGACAGCTTTCTACCCTTTCTGGCTGAAATGAGCTACCAGGAAGCATGACTAAGACTCAAATGACTCAGTCCCGGTGAGAAGAGAATGTGGGCTTTGGATTCTGCAAGTCTGGGTTGGAACCAGCTCTGCCACTAAACGTGTGTCTTTGAGCAAAACCTTTCCTCTCCCTAAGCCCCAGTTCTTCATTTATGAAATGGAAATGATGGGAATCGTGCATGCGTAGTGCACACAGACCATAATATATAGCAGCAATTACTATAATGTTAATTATTCTAGGACCACTTGAATTTATTCAAGGTTCCTGAGGACAAACAGCCCAAACAGTCACAAAAGAAAGATTTCCCTGACTTTTCAAATTGTGTTTCTTAGAAACCCACTTTGACTCCTCTTCTAGTATACATGTTTTTGAGAACCCTGCGTACTGGTATATTACCACTCAACTTGGCTGGATTGGAAGGTGGTTTGTGTCCCAGGCCAAGTCCTGTGTGACCTGCTTTATGTAATCAAACAGAAATGAAAGTCAGATCGTTCTCTTTGACTGACCCCTCTTCTCAGGTGAAGATGTCACTATAAATAAAGGGCTGCTTCTTGGATATCAGAGGTGGACTTCCAATTCAGGAGGAAGAACTAAGAACAGCAGGTGGGGATTTTCCAGGGATAGATAAGGACTCATGAAATAGAAAGTAATGCTCTCTCTGTCACTAGAACCATTCAACGAAACTTAGGAATAATAGACCAAAATAGATGGACAGGATATTCTTTCTTTAGGTGGTATATGAGACTGGATAATAATGATGATGTTAATTATAATAATAATAATGATGATAGTGGCTTCCATTTATTGAAGCCATATGGGCTAGATATTTTAGTTTATTTAATCCTTGCAGGAAATTGTCCAATTTTATAATGTTTTCCCTTTTATACACTACTAAGCCAAAGCTCAGAGAAGTTATATAATTTAGCAAGTCTCACACAGCTGGAATAATATGGAGTATAAGCTGTTATGCCCCCTCCCAAAGTGATCAGTTCCATAATTTTCAGACCTTTTTGGTTTTTTTTGGTAACAGACCCTTTTATTAAATAGAGTTTTAAACTATGCACCAATTTATAAACTGTCAAATTATTATATTAATAAACATTAGTTTATAATTTTGAATGTATAATTTTTCTCATTATAAAGTCATTCATGAGAACAATGATGCTGTTTATTAAAGATAAAATTGCTATCTAAAGTTATGAATGACAGATATCATCTAACATCAGCTTCAGCATCTGTAATGGTTGACACACTGTGTTAACTTGAGAAGTGTAGAAGTTTAACTAAGTGACTTAGCAGGGGGTCAGGTCCCTCGCTTTGTAAACATCCTGAGCCTATGCAAGAGGAGGGCACAGAGATGGTGTGAGTGCTACATCCACCTGAGGGCAAGGGCGAGTAGCCTGCTTACCATATAAAGGAGGAAAAGAGGCTTGTTCTCCCGCCTTTTGCTCATGCTGCTTCTGCTGTCTTCTGTTGCCTTGAAGTGTTGCCCCTCACCATGCCACCTTGCCTTGGAGCCAGCTGAGTATGGATTGAAACCTCCACAAACTGTGAGCTAAATAAACCTTTCCTTCCTTAATTTTGGGTGTCGGGTATTTTGTCTCAGCAATGAGAGAACAGTAACTAGGACAGCATCCAAATGATACTTTTAGTCTGATTTGGCTGACAGGAGTGCCGATTTCCATTGGTAGCATGTTTCCACCGTCCTCTTTGAGATCTCTGGACACTGTTCAGTTGGACAAATTCAGAGGCTGCAGACCTCAGCAGAACATTCTGTGTGAATCATTAACAATATCTGACAACCACATGCCTGCCTTATCATAATACAAAAGTCAAACTTGAAGCGCTCACAGCTCACAGAAACGGCAAAAACAATCTATGATATGATATTATCACCCCACAGAGGTCACTCACCAATAAATTCTCTTCCTGGGAGGCGGATGAACACGTTGCTTAGGGACATGAGTTTGACATGAAGCAGTTCAGCTCCACGGTCGCCAGAAAATTGACTCTAAGCAAAGTTTGTAACTTCTTTCAGCCTTAGTTTCCTCATTTGTAAAATAAGGATCATCCTGAACAATTAGTAAGTTCTTTTGGGTGGACAGTAGTAACCTCCCATGGAGAGAAGCAAGTCTCTGCCGTACTATCCTGGACATAGGAAGTATGTTTCAAGAACCGGGTTCCATAAGCACTTATTGAACAGTCATTAAGTCTTGTTTTATGGAGAATGGGTGAATTGCCAACTCTCTATCCTTCTCAACACTTTGAAAGCACCTTGCATGGAAGTTTTACCTCAGTTAATTGTTACAAATATCTGGCAGAAGAATTCACCTTACTTTCTAGTTGGGCCGATAACATAATCCCCCATTAAAGTCTTACATCCACAAGGATTACAGTCCTAAGCACAGGTTACCATTTGAAGGGTGTAGGCTATAAGGCTGGCTAGGTTCTTAATTCCTACACATTCAAAGACAAAAATGTCATTCAAGGCGGGTATAGTGGCCAGCACTCTGGGAGGCTGAGGTAGGAAGATCCTAAGTTCTGGCCCTGCCAGATGTGAGTGACTTAGTGAGACCCTGACTTAAAATAAAAAATGGCTGGTGGTGTAGCTCAGTGTGAAGGCCCTGGGTTCAGTCCTCAGTATTGAGGATTGCCTATTCAATATTTCTAGTCAATTCACTTCTTCTTGAATACTATTCATTTCTCTGATAAAATGTCATTCCTACATCCATACTACTGGAGTAACTTCTGCTGTTGATCTGAAATAAAGATAGTAGAATTTGACTTGTGAAGTAGTCCTTTAAAATGCTAACTGATCCCCTGGACTGTATACAGTATTTTCACTTAACAAATTACAAATATTATCTACTAGCTGCTAGAATAGTGATTAAAGTTAACGCACACTACACTGCAGGACAAGGTAAATTACTGATAGTATAACAAGGGTTAAAAATACCCCCCAGGAATGTTTGTGAGAATTAACAATTGCTAATACACATCAAATGCTTCCTATGCCCCACATACTGTAGTCAGCAGTTCATGTGCTTCTTCTCATTTAACCACTGTAAAAACACCATGAAGGAGATAAAATTAATGTCTTCTGATTAAATAACCGAATAACTAGTCAATATTTAATTAGGATTGTTTCCAGGGCATAATAAATGTGGAATAATTGGTAACGACTCTTCTTTTGCAGGTCTGATGATAATAGTCTCTAAGCAGCAGCTGAGCCCCATCTGACACTTACATGGGCGCCATACCGTAACTTGTTGGAAATGTTCACTTTTACAATTTAGGTGAATGTGGGAGAGCCCAAATCTCATAAAGACCAGCTCAGACCTTTTTAATAAGTGACATGTCTCTGTGATATCCAAATACACTCAGACATGGCAGATGTTTCATTCCAATGTCCACGCAAACTGAGTGGACCCACCGCCCGTGTTTCATGTCTTATGTGTTAAATTTGACCGCTGCACAATTAGATGTATGCATAATTTTGAAAAGGCTCAGAATAATTTCATTTTAAAAAATATTTGAAAAACGAAATTTGAATCAGTTATCCAGGGACTCCGAGAAGCATATCCCTTCATGCGCCCCACTCTGCAGAGTAGCTGACATCCAGGGTTCACCCATGTGTTAACATCCCATGATTTTATTATGATAAAAAGTAAAAATCTAAAATCGGCAGAAGCCCATCCTTTCAATCAGTGAACAAAATCCAGCTGATATTGACTTTAAATTTCAATCAATGTAGAATAAGATGCGTAAAATGAATCCTTATAGTTGTCACTCACTTTGTTTTTCTCATTGAATTAACATGAATATTTGCAGTTTGCTAGTTACTCATTGCCCTCTCTTTTTTATGCGCTGTGGGTTCCTGGCTTGAGACATGAGAGCAATTTGATAAAGTTTCCTGGTCTATACTTTTCAAAAAGTCATATGCTCTGCCCTCACAAGACTAGCTACAGTGTCACCATGGGAAGGACACCCTTTGCCACAGGGCTTCTAACGGCACAGCCGGAGCTGCAGATTTGAAGCCCCCTCCGGTGGGCTGGCTTGTCTTTTTCCTGCTTTTCCCCTCTGAAACTTGAAGTTATAATTCTCCCCTTCCTGAATCAGAGTAGGCCACTGGAGTAACAGGAATGAGTGAAGCCACGAGAAATACTTTCCTTCAGGAGCTTGCAAACAAGCTGAAAAACTGAAAGGAAAAGGGAGATAGCTGCAAAACAAAGCAAAAGGATAAAGAAAAAGCCTCTCCCCTGAATGTATGCTTTTTCAAAAGCAGAAGCATGTGACAATATTTTTAAAGGGTCGGCCTTTGCAGTTGGGTCTCTGGAGGAAATTAAAAGCTAAAAGGCCGGGACATCATGACAGATTGTAAGTAAATACAGAAGACACAGACTAAAGTACCATTGGCAGCCAGTGCCTCCGAAAAGAAAAGCTAATTCGAAACCTGAGATATAATTACCTAGATTAAAAGAGCAAGTACCCTTCTTAAGTTTTCAGTGGAAGGTTATAAAAATCACTTGCTTTAAAACAAAGCATACCTTTTGGTGTGAAAACACACAAGCCCTGAAGCAAAGGAAGGCAATGTAATTAATTTTGAGACCAAATTTTGAATGAAGGAGAATTTTTGCATTTATTTGTCAAACTTGCACACATTAACAAGCGATTAATGACTCCTAAATTCAACAAAGTCATTACCAAACTAATAAAGGCAATCATAGCCAAGATCCATGGTTAGTCAAGCCAAAGATAGAAAAGACTAAATTAGCTAAATGAAGTCAGATGATAGATTAAAAAGCAAAAAATTAAAAAATAAAAACAACTACCACTCTCATTAATGGAGAAATTAAGGAAACTGCTACCAACTCCTGTGACTTTCTGTCACCTCGGGCCATCTCTGCTTTCCCTTCTTGTCTGTTGATTGTCTTACTCCGCTGACAAGGCTCTGAGGCAGGAAACATCTCATAGCTTCATTCCATGTCAAGCATTTCCTTGGCATTAAGTGGAATATATTCTGTGGTTCATTAGCTCATTCATCCAGCAAATGATTACTAAATGCATATTGAGAGCCAAGCATTGATTTGAGTTTGCTAGTTCTACAAAGATGAAAATATATGAACCTTGCTCTTGGGGGAGTTAACAGTCCATAGAGGGACAAACATAAATAGAATTACAATATAATATTCATAAAAGTAATATACATAAAAGTAATTACAATGCAGAAGATCATTGCTAAAGGTGCAATGGCAGCACAGAGAAAGAGTCTGAAAGTTTCCTAGGAAGGAGGTCCAGTGTTAGCAGAGAGTCAAAGGCTGAGAAGAGGTTGGCTAGGAGTAGGGTGCCGTGAATTCACTGAAGCCCATTAAGCCATGTAGGACTCTAAAGTTCAATTTGCTAAACAGTCCCTGCTGAAGAAGTTGGAGGCAGGTGAGGGCAACTGCCCCACTCTGACTACTCCAATAAAAACAGGTCTTGGGAAAAAAATCTGTGAAACATAAAGCATTTATGAAAGAAATGTCCATTAATAAGAAAGCACAAACAGATCCTGTTCTGTCCGTTAGGCAAAGTAGCAGCTCTTTGTCCTTTTGGGTGCTGCCCTGCCAGGCCAACAGAATCACATCCTACAGACAAGACTATATTAACCTTGAAGATGGCATGAGGCTATTACAAATCCTCTGTATTAGTGCACTTTCTATTGTTATAATCCTACTGGAGGCTGGGTTATTTATTTATTTGCATAAGTAAGGATTGAATCCAGGGCCTTTGCACTGAGCTACATCTCCAGCACTTTTTTTTTAAATTTTAAGCTTTGCGACAGCTTCTCGCTAAATCACCAAGTTGCCCAAGCTAGGCTTGAACTTGCAATCCTCTGTCCTCAGCCTCCCAGAGTGCTAGGATTATAGGCGATGCACCACCACACTTGATTTGGGTAACACATTTAAGTGAGGGGGTTTAGATAGCTCACAGTTTTGGAAGCTGATAGTCTGAATAGCGTGATGCTGGCCTGGTGGGAGCCCCTGGCCGAGTCTCATCTAGGTGGATAGCATCATGATGGGAAAGTATGTGAGAAGGAGAATATTACATGATGAGACAAGAAGCAAAGACATACCAAGGTCCCGAGAGCACTACCTTACACGCTTCTGAGGACATGTTCCCAGTGACCTAAAAATCTCCCACTACGCTCCACTCCTTAAAGATCCCACCATCTCTTGACATTGCCTCAATGAGGACCAAGCTTCCAACATGGGAACCTTTGGAGAACACACTGAGACCATATCCAAACCACAGCATCCTTGAAAAACAATGGCTGGAAACCCAGGGCACCATGTAGGGATTCAGCTTCAAGCATCATACCTAAGTGTGTCAGCCTCCTAATTCTTTTTTTTTTTTTTTTGTGGTACCGGGGGTCAACCTCAGGACCTCGCGCGACAGCAGGCACCTGTGCCGCTGAGCGATATCACCGGCCCTTGTCTCGTATGTGGGTTCCAGGAGTCGAACTCAGGCCCTCACGCTTGCCAGGCAGGTGCTTATGCCGCTGAGCCATCTCACCGGCCCAGCCTCCTAATTCTTATGCTTTGTGCACAATCCACATTTCTTCAGTATCTCTAATTTCATTTATGAGAGCCCATTTTAAATATTCAAGCTATTCCAGAAGCCAGCCTTTCACCAGTGAAAGGAACTGTCACACATTTGGTATGCTAATTTGTACAACCTCAAGTGTGGATCAAGCCATAGGTAACAGCAGCCCCTCTAAAATTGCACTCACCAATATGGTAGTCACTAGCCATCTGTGACTCTTGATCTTAGTTTCAACTAAGTCAAATTAAGGTGTTCTATGAGTATAAGGGGAAAACCAGTATTCAAAGACAATTCGAGGCAATGCCAAGAATTGCAAAATATCGCATTAATAATTTTACATTGGTTATATGTCAAAATAACATTGCGTATATATTGAGTTAAATAAAATATATTAGAAAACTAATTTCACCTGTTTCTTTTAAATGGCTGCTAGCAAATTTAATATTAAAAGTATGGCTTACATTATATTTCTATTGGGCACCGCCGCTCTAGGGTCTAGCATACGGAATTCCCAATGAGAGTGAGAGTCCTTACTAGTGTCCTCTTGACCTTGCATTCCTGCTGAAAATGCTGTAGCCTTAGGTGTGAGTGCAGATAGCTTCATCTAAGTAGTGTATCCAGGACATCAAACTGTATCCACATGCCAAAGTGTTTTAAAGTGAAATTTATGTTTTTGCTAATTTATTACCCATTAAGACAAATAACATCTGTACTGTCATGGGTAGGCAGAAAGAAAAATATATGACCTTCCCCTCCCAAAATCAGAAAATTGTAAGTGGTATGCAAAAAATTATGTTAAAGAGTGGGAAGCTACTTTAAATTGGAAGTCAGAGGAGGCCTGTCTGAGGAGGTGACATTTAAGGTGATACATGAATGACACACAGGAACCTGATGTGCAAAGATGGGGATGGGGGAGTGAGGGGGTGGCCTGGGCTAGGAAAACAACGAATGCACAGGCTCCAACGTGAGAATGAGCTTGGACTGAAGAGAAAGTTATTGTGCATAAAAGCGTTAAGACCAGAATATTCCCTGGGATCTAGGGAAAGAATATAGATGGAGAAGAAGGGTCCCAGCTGCAATTTAGAGGTTGAGTGGAGAAGGCATCTGCAAAAGGAAGAAGAATCAGAGATGCAGAAGAAAAACTGTAAGCCTGGTGTTCCAGAACCAGGAGCTGATGCATTTCTAGAGGAGGCACAGTCCCAGTGAAAGTGTGGGGTAAGATGAGACTGTTACTACTGAACTCAGACGACATAGGGGAGGGTGGGGGGGGTCATGGATACTGAGCCAAAACCATCTCAATAGGACAAGGGGGACAGAATTTTAATACGAATAGGTTGGGAAGAGGACAAGAGGCAATAAGTGCAGACAAAGGTTCCTGTCAGGCCTTTGGAGTAGTTTTTATAATGGAAGGAGCCATGCTGAGTTTGAGGAACCATGAAGGAGGCCGAAAATAGGTAACAGCAAGTATATTATTGCTGGTCAGGGACTATTTCAGCATGATTCCTAGCTGCTGGAGGACCAAGTTCTGTATATCAGAATGGGGATCTGAAAGCTATGCAAATATAGGTCGAACATAGGCTTTATTTAAAAATTTTGCCCAGGCACAGTGGTGCACACTTGTAACCCCAGCTTTCTGAGAGGCAGAGGCAGGAGGGTAGCGAGTCTCAGCCCAGCCTGGGCAACTTAGCAGCTTACCAAGGCCTTGTCTCAAACTAAAATATAAAAAAAGGGCTGAGGATGTAGCTCTACGTAAAGGCCCAAGGTTCAATCCCTAGTATAGAAAAAAAAAATTGAGGTGTAACTGACATACAAAAACATGGCACACAATTAATGTGTGCAATTTGGTGAGTCTGGACGTATGTCTACACTCATGTTACCATCACTATAATAAAAGTAATAGGGGCCGGTGAGATGGCTCAGTGGCATAAGTGTCTGCCTGGCAAGTGCGAGGGCCCGAGTTCAACTCCTGGAACCCACATACAAAAAAGGGCCAGTGATATCGCTCAGCGGCACGGGCGCCTGCTGGTGTGAGAGGTCCTGAGGTCGACACCTGGTACCCACAAAAAAAAAAAAAAAAAAAATTGATTCAAAGAATCCATGATGAACAAAATATCAAAACTTTAAATAAAGAGAGAAAAACTCAACAACGAAGGAACACAGGAAACTTTTGTCTATTACTTTTATTTTATTTTATTTTATTTATTTATTTTTTTTGGTATGTGGGTTTTTTCGTATGTGGGTTCCGGGAGTCGAACTCGGGCCCTCGCGCTTGCCAGGCAGGCGCTTACGCCTCTGAGCCATCTCACTGGCCCCCTTTGAATTAATTTTAATTTTAAAAATTATTGCACTAAAATATTATTTACTTTTACTAGTAAGTCTATTGACTCTCTTTAAAATTTTGCCTCATTCCCTTCATCCTAATTGCAACCTAGTGATTGTGTAAATTGGTTAACCATCAGAAACAAGATGGGAGTACTTAGTGATATTACATGTATACGTGCCCTGTGATATAGCAGTCCACCTCCTGGATGTACCCTCCCTAGGAATTTCTCATACCTCTACAAGGGGACACATTCGAGGATGTCCATCTGGAGATAATTTATGGTAGAGGAGAAAAGGAGAGCTGGAGACAACCTAGCAGTTTATTGCCAAGGAATGGATACCTAAAATTGGCTGGATGCATCCTACGCAAAACTAAGAAACAGTCCAGGGTGAGGGGCTAAATGTACAAACCTTAACATGGATAGGCCTGTAACGCATAGGCTAAGAAACAAGAAGATTTATGGAGCATTTCAGCACTGCTGAAAGAGCGCATGCACTTTAAGGACACACAGCAAACACACTAAAGTGAGTCCCCATGAAGGCAGGGGATGGGAGTGGAGATTGGGACGAAGAGGGATATATAAAATAAAATGAAACATGGGAAGATCCTTGTCTGGGTCAATGATAACAATATTTTATGAAGTAGAGGCATGATTGACTCAATTCTTTCTACAGCAAGGACCAAAATTTAAAAATGCAATTAATTTAAAACATTTATTAGCAGCTATGTTATATAAAATTGTTTCGAATGTTTTTAAGAATTGGCTACTATTAGAGTTCAGCTTTAGGTATTAGCTGTGCAGCAGCTGGTTTACCCACATTTGTCAATCCAATTCAGCTGAATTTCCATTTTGCATGTGCCTCACATTTCAGACACTAATCCTTTCTTGGGTGCTTGAAATTCAAAGAAATATGTATTTGAACTAGCTGATTAGCAAATCTGTGAATAAAGAGATATACGAAGGGCAATGAACTAGAATGAAATATATTGGAAAAGAGAAACTTGCTCTATCATTCATGGATATTTTGCCTTCCTAAATACATGCATTTTAATTTGAAATACCAATGAAAGTCTCATTCCTCTAAGTCACTGACCCAAAATAGAGAAAAATCTAAAATTACTGAACATAGGCTGATTGCAAGAAATAGCTAGACGCTGTGAAAACTAAGTTAAAACTAGAGCTAGACCAAAGTAAAATTCAAAAGTTATTAACTAATATTTCATGAAAATCTGTAAGATCTGCTAAAAATAATTCCACCCCAAACAATCGATATAAACATTATGAACAGTTCAAAGAAACAGGTAAATTGATAAACAAGGCAAATTTATTTGAAAATTTGACCATTTAGAGAATTGACCTTCAATGAGTTGACCTGGCATTGACTAGTCATTTCCTTTTCCCTCTTTTAATATTGCCTTTGATATTCACCAGAATTACAGGCACCTGGACCAAAATGCTGGGGGGTGAGACAGGCAGAGGGGCAGTGAGCTTGGCCCCAAATCTGTTCATCTCCAAGGACAGTCCCAATTACCAAGTGGCAGAATTTCAACACGGCCCCATCTTCCTGAACCTGATTGCAGGAAACCAAGTGGAAAAAATTAACCTTGGGCTGAATCCAGCCCACTTGCAGCTGCAGCCCAAGTGGCCTTTTTAAAGCACACATTTGATCATGCTACTCCCCCATTTAAACCATCTGAAGGACTCGGGATCGAGTTCCAACGGAATCTTGCGGCTTACAAGTCCCTTCAATATCAACCTGCCTCTCTGACCTCAGCCAAAGGCCCATGGTCCCCAGGCTCCTGATCTCTCTGCTTCCCCTGTACTATACACTGAGCATTTCCTAGGCTCTCCACAGTCCCTGGACCTTTTTTATCCATGCTGTTCTCTCTACCTGGAATACTCTCCTGATATACCTTCCAACTCCAAATGCCTGCTAGCTAACTTTTATGGATCCCTTAGATATAAATTCCACCAGGAAGCCTGGAATTAAGAAAACTGTTACCAGTACTGTGGTACTGAGAAACAGTGATCCATGGGTTTCTCTCCTTTATGCACATCTCACAAACTAAGGCACTCACCGCCCTCTGTTCCAGGCTAGCTTTGAAAGGAAGGCATGGATAGCAACCACCCTTGAAAGCTAGAGACAGAGTCTCCTTGGAGCAGAGGGCAAGTTGGCTTTTAGACTTAGAAGATAGAGATAATGTCCCCCTCTGACTAGACCAAAGGGCAGGGTATGCTAACCCTCCACTGTAAGACACAGGGTCCTCAGCTCAGGGTTCCGCTCCCGTATGGCAAACCACTATGAGCCCTTCACTATGTGCAGATCCGCATCCTTTCTTGTTTCCCTAATGGGACATAGAGGTGAGGGGAACTGCTATGATTAGAATATGGTTTGTCGTCTCCAAAACTCATGTTGAAATTTGAATCCCAGTGTAACAGGGTTGAGAGATGGTGGGGCTTTTGAGAGATAATTATGTCATCGAGAGAGATTACTGCATTTATTATGAGAGTGGGGTGTTACAAGCAAGGCCACCACTGTGCTTTGTCTCTTCCAATACACCTGCTTGCTCTTTTGCTTTCTACCATGGGTCGAAGCAGCACAAGGCACCAATGTCTCTGCCTTGCCTGCTTCCAGATCTTTGAGCCAACATAACCTTCTCTCCTTTATAAGTAACCAGTCTCGGATATTCTGTTATAGCAACAGAAAACAGACAAAGCCAGGAACTGACATGGACATGCTGTTCAAGCCTCCTGCTGTGCAGTGAGTAATAAAGTCCTTGTTCTCTGACCCAGGAGGCTTATGATTTCCACATGTGTCAATAAAACTCTGACAGGTTAACTTACTGGTCTGCAAGTAGAGAAAAACTCAGACCTTTCTCAGCTCTTGACAGCAATAAATAAATGCTAATTTCCTGGCTTTGATGATTGTATTTTAGCTTAATAGAATTTTGTTGTTTGTAGGAAATACATACTAAAGTGCTTAGGAATAATGAGGCATCATGGGGGCCAATTAATCTTAAAGAGCAAAAAATGTTATTATATTGAACTTACAACTTTTCTGCATGTTTGAGATTGTTTCAATTTTTTAAAAATATAATCTTTAGGCTCAGTTTTTTTTAACCTGATCCAAGCAAGATAAAGTCCCCTATTAACATTTTACCTTATGGTTTCAGCATCCATCAACAGATGATTATTGCCTAGATCCATTATTAGAGATTCCAACATGATGATTTTCTAATTCAGTTATTCCTTTTGAATTTAGTAGCAGTAATTCTTCTATTTAAAAGAAAAGAGCTTTGTCTTGTCAACAGTTTGGTTGCCCTGAACTGAGGTTCATACAAGAAAAGTAGAAAAAAATAAAATAAGTTCATTCTGTACCTTTATTTTCAAAATAATGATTTGTTGCCCTAGGGCGTTACCAAAGAAATTTGTTTTTGATTGTTTGCCTCATGCGAGCTTGTAATTTTATATGTTTAATGTTTGCAGTCTGTGGCAGTCATTATTCCCTTTGATGCTTAAATTGCATATCGCAAGCCAGCAGAAAGCCCTTCAAGTGTCTTTTTGTCATGACTTTGTTGGTCTTTGATTGCTTCCTTGCTTTGAGAACAGTAAGATATTCCAGGGTCATCTTGCACATTTCTTGCCCCAGATAGGAAAGAATCCATTTCTCTAAGGAGCTTTGAATTTTTAAAAGGGAACAGATATTTAGAGAGGACAATTTAAGAGCTAGAGGTGTTCACTGCTATCGAGGCGCCTTAATTCCAGTCGTAGCAGTGGGTGCAGGTAAGGCGCAGACATCGACTCACGATTTTATGCTGATATTTACAAGGTTCCATAATTTCCTGGACTTTATCTTTTTTTTTTCTCATATAATGAAACCTTGGTTCCTAAACACCTTAATGTGATTACTTATTTCTCTTAGATTGTACTTATACCATATGTATACTCAAATGGTTTCAACATAACAATGCCTCCAATAAAGCACTGCAGAATGTGGTTAAATATTCCAAAAATCAGAATTTGACAAAAAAACGTATACACACTCCAGCAGTTCAGCATGCTAGGAAATGTCTG
The DNA here is from genome assembly GCA_028451465.1 of Erethizon dorsatum. Lineage (NCBI taxonomy): Eukaryota > Metazoa > Chordata > Mammalia > Rodentia > Erethizontidae > Erethizon > Erethizon dorsatum. The sequence goes on along the minus strand of CM051836.1, from coordinate 58,285,206 downwards.
GAAGCTCATGGCCACCACTTTGAGCACGTCTTATAATTGTAGAGAACAAAGGTAACTTATATTAATCTCATGATGTCTCAATAAATTTAGTATTAAAATATTTATACAAGTTTTTCTTTTCCTGATGTATATATTTTTTGGCAGACTCTATTTATTTGAGGTTATTATTTGCCCTTAGACTATATCACTAGGGAAATACAGTCCAAATGTGGATTTATCTGTGCGTGTGTGTGTGCACACACATCTGTTAGTAGGAATTCAACCCAGGGATGCTGCACGCTGAGCTATACCTCCAGCTCTTTTCATTTTTTGTTTTGAGATGGGGATCTTCCTAAACTGCTCTGGCAGAATTTGAGCTTGCAATCCTCCTGCCTCAGCCTTCTTCACTGCCAGAATTATGGGGGTGCATTATTACACCCAGCTCCAAATGTGGATTTGATAATCACTTGTTAGAATGATGAACTGACCTGTTTCGCTCAGGACTGAGCATTTGTCCAGATCAAAGCTAAAAACTGGCCAGTCTCAGGCAAACCAAGTGGGCTGGTCAACCTACTTGGAGCAATTCCCTACTTAGTGGGATTAGCCTTTAACTTAGCATACAGTTAGGTTCACTTGTTTTCATTTTATTTTTTTCTTAGAAATTTCTTTTTAAAAAATGTTGAAAAATCTAAGACATTTACATGGTTCTAAAGCCAAAACTATATGATAAAGCACATTCAGAAAAGTCTGGTTTCCAGCTCTCTCTCTTTCTCTGTCTTATACCCTCTGTTCCTGTGAGCAATAATTTTTCTCAGCTTTTTGTGTATTTACTCTAGCATTGTTTCTTTTTTACAAATATAGGCAAATACATACATATATTGATATCTCCCTTTCTCAAACAAAAATATAACATTCTATAAACACTGTTTTCATGCACTGTTTTTTAAAGCATTTCCAGATTGGCATTTAATCTACAACTGCAAAGCCACCTGAATAATCATACTTGTCATCCTCAGAATGGCCCTAAACCAAGACTCCAGAATTGGAGGAAACAGAGTAATATGAATGAATCAGGTTAACTGCGAGAGAAAATTCCAAATTTTCCTCCATACCTCAACCCTTACATTACCCACTCAGTCCCAAATAGCTGTAAAAAATTGTTGCTGGGCTCAGATGCAGGACATTTAGAGATTTAATATAAAGATGAGTCTAGGCTGGTAAGAGAAATTGCTTTCCACTCCCAGCCATGGAGGACGGCTGGGGCGAGGGCAGCAGCAAAGGCCCCCTGTCTAGTTCAATGCTGCAGTAGCAGTGTGCAAAGTGACATGTGCCTAGCGACTCAGCCTTCCACATGAAGAGCACATGGAAAGGGTGAGAGCATCGGGCACTGCACGCTGGGCTGTGTGGGACTCTACGCACGCACACCGTGTATGCTCAGTAGCCTCACAGGAGAAAGATTTGGGGGGCAAGAAGAGCACTCGCTTAAGAGAGCCAATAATTTCTTTAAGACCAAGGGAAGAATAGTCTCCCGTTTTTTATCTGGAGGAGCTACACTCACCCATTGGCAAATTTGGCTCTGCAACCTGCAAACTGAGCCCAGGCCATCTGTGGCTGCCAGAATGTTCTATGAGAGCTGCCGTAAATTATGGGTCAAACTGGTGGTTGGCTTCCTGCTGTAACGTGAGGCCAGCCCCAAGCTCCCCCTGCCCTCTCACTCTTCCTTTCAGGGACTACTCCTCTGTCCCTATCCCCTTCCATTTGGGGAAGATGCATCATCCTGGCTGACAACCAAGGGAAGGCGGGCACTAGCTCTGGAAGACCAGCCTTTCCTATTTATTTAGCAGTGCCAGAGGTGAAACAGGGCTTTGTGCCTGCTAGGCAAGGGTGGTACCACTATGCTGCGCTCCCAGCCCTGAAGACTGCCCCTGCACATCAGCCAGCAGGGCAGGGAGAAGAAGATGAAGACGCTCTGGCCAAATGCATTAGCCAACCCAGACTTGCACGTGGAAGTAGAAGAGCAAAGCAGTTAGAGCAAGTCCTTGGAGGCTGACCGCATGATTCTGAATCCTGGCTCTGCTATCCTCTCTAGGAGCCCTGGGCATATTCCTCATCTTTTCTGTGCCTCAGTTTCTCACTTGCAAATTAGAAGAAACTTGGCTCTACTTATGTCATGGAGTTGATGTAAGCTTATAGTGGGTTGACTTGTAGCTCTCAAAAGAGAGCTACACACAGAACTTCAGAATACAACCTTGTTTAGAATAAGGGTCTTTGCAGATGTAATTAGGGATCTTGAGATGGGATCACGCTGACTTTAGGGTAAGCCCTCAATATAATGATTGGGGTTCTTACCAGAGGAAAGAGAGAAAGAGATTTGAGACACAGAAAAACTACATGAAGGACCGGAGAGCTGAGTGATGTGTCTATAAGCCAAGGGATGCCAGATGCCAGCACAGGCTAGTCAAGGCATGGAACGGACTCTCTCACAGCTTCAGGATGAAACCAGCCCTACTGACACCTTGATTACAGACTGCTGACCTCCGGAACTGGGGGAGAATAAATTTCTGTCATTTTAAGCGTCTTTCAAAGATATGGCAACTTATTACAGCAGCCCTAGGAAATTAATACAGAGCCTTCAGAGCACAAGTTTGTAAAGCACAAGACAGTAAGAGCTTGGTAATACTAGTACAGATTAATTAACTCAGAACTAAGTGAGCCTGGCTAGAAGAGAGCATGTGAACTCCATGATGGCAATGAGAGAAAAGCAAGAACCAGCCAGGGAAGACAAACCTCCCCAGGTTTTCAAGTTACATGACCAATTGCTACTCGGTGATACAAAGAATACAAGCTGACCCTTGTTTCCAAGGAACTTACTATCTAATGGACAAAAGGCTCATAAGCAGAAAATCTCACCACGGTATGACCATCATGCATGTATTAATGATTCTCAAGTAATTATCTTTAGGTTTGATTTTGTAACTACCATAACTCCAGTATTCTGGAGTTATATGAAGCTTGGCTAGACTTTCCCATTGTTGCCTTCCTAGCTGGTAACCTTGGGTGAATTACTCAACATCCATGCAACCCACATTCCTTGCTTGGGAAATAAGCTATGGGATGTCTACGCTATAGGAATTTCACCCAGGTGAACTTGTAAGCCTTTCTCTCTCCACAACATGGGCTCTCCCTTAATTTCCTCTCAGTCAATGGCACTGCCATCCTGTGCAGGCACTCAAGTCCAAACCTAGAAACTGTCCTAGATGCCTCCCTCTTCCTAGCCTTGGAAACCAGAAAATTACAAGGTCCTGATGATTTTACCTTTCAAAGGGTTCTCAGATATGTCACTTTCTTGACATCCTTTCTGTCACTATTGTCTTTTGGACAGGCATTTCTCACTTAACTTGTTGTAATGTCCTTCCAGAGATTTGCTGTTCTTCCTATCAAATTTGCCTCAGCCCCCAGCCCCCCAGCCCTTTGCCCTTCCTCTGAATGACCACTAGAGCTACATTCTTCCAGTCTGGTCTTGCTCTTCTGAAGCTATAAATCTCCCAATTGTTCCCAATGATGTAGATGGAGCTTTGATCAGGACCAGCATACACTTGCAGAAGCCTGCAAGTGTGTAAAGCTCATGCGCTTAAAGCCTAGACATCCACACGCCCCATCTGCACGCCTAGACACCCGCGTGAGACGAAGGATGAAAGGTGAACCACGCAGCTGGGATCTGGCAGAGAGACTCCTGTCTTCTGCCTTTGGCCTGAGTCTTGAATTACTTGTATGAATGGTACTGTAGAAAAGTTCAAATAAGATTACCCTTCTCTAAATCCAGAACCTAGAGTTAGGATTAAATAAGATGAGAAGGGGAGTTTTCTAAAGGTAGAAGCCTGCTGCAAGCTTCCCAATTTCCTGAGGTCTTAAGTATTTATGAGTTGTCAACTGTAATAGTTGCACATATAGTAAGAGGTAAGAAAATACCTCCTTCCTGCCATCTTCCACATTCCCTGTGACAATTCTTGCAGTTCTTACAACACAGCACACTTTTTTATGCCTCAGGACCTTTGTATAGGCTATGCCATATTTATTTATTTATTTATTATTTTTTTTGTGTGTGGGTACCGGGGGTCGACCTCAGGACCTCACACGCCAGCAGGTGCCCGTGCCGCTGAGCAATATCACCGGCCCTTTTTTTGTATGTGGGTTCCGGGAGTCGAACTCAGGCCCTTGCGCTTGCCAGGCAGGCACTTACACCACTGAGCCATCTCACCGGCCCCATATTTATTTTTTTAATTTGTGATTATTTGTCTTTCTCTACTAGAACCTGAGCTCCAATGACAGAGGCTTAGCATGATACCTGGTGCATAGTAGATTCTCCGTAAATGTGCACTGAAATTGTGATGGTGATAGTTTTGTTTAGAACACACTTTCCTCCCTGCCTGCCTAGAGAACTCCTAGCTGTCCTTCAAGACTCGGTTTCTATATTGCCTGAAAATTCCTCTGATCCAGTCTCACCCTCCCCTGTCCAAGTTCACTTCCTCTGGTGAATCCTTAGGGTTTTTCCAAGGGTCCTGCATGATGTCGCTTGTCCCTCCATTGTCCATTGGTGTCTTTACACGCTCATGTCTTAGGAGCCCAGGCATCACACAGGGCAGGGCCACATCTTACTGACCCAGGTTCCCCAGTTCTGAGGGTACTGTCCTGACACCAGGATAGCTAGCCACTGACCTTCATTCATAATAAATGTCTGGGAAGCAGAAAGTGGAGCAGCCCATTGGAAAGGAGCTCCAGAGGGGACAGAAGGACATTCCGAAAAAGAAAAGGATATGCCAAGTTCTGCCCTAGAGAGTCCTTTGAGAAAAAGTGCTACTAAGGACTACTGGGCTAGGCAACCTGAACCCAAGATAAGGAGGCACAGAGGGCAATCTCCCCAGCGAAGGAGTCCTATGCACCCTGCACCAGGAGATGGGGACAGTCCTCTCTTCAAAGCTGGGTCGGGAGGGAGGAATGAGAACATGCAAATCGCCATTCCAGTGGCAGTTTTGCCTGCAAGCAATTTCTGAGACTACACAATAGATGTTTTCTAATAGATGGTTTCGAGTATCCACAGTGTAATGAGATCAAGGCTCGGGACTGCCAGCCTGAAGCCCAACAGGAAAAATATCACTTATGGCAGGCTCACGAGTTCTATTTACATTAAACTGATGAACCTGAAAGCACATATTGCCTTGGCAGTAAAAATCATAAAGACTTCTGATTTTTGTTTTTTTGGGATGGTGGCAGCCTAGCAGGTGAATGGCCTGCATGATGAGAGATTTCTCTAAGGGTACCATGCATAATGGATTCCTATATATATGAAGCATTCGTTCAGATGGCAATGTTATAGGAGATGAAGTCTTTTGACTTTAACTGTTTCCCAGCCCTAAAATACCTGCAGACTCAGTGATGCACTGTCTACACCCCACTTTTACATCCATGGACCCAGGCACAAAGCATGCACATGTGTGTGTGCTCACACACATGTACGCACTCACACATGTGCATGCAGAGTTACTTGTGTGCATTTACAGAGGCCTGGCCATGGCCCTGCAGGTTTTCTAAAGCACATGTGCTCCCTGGCTGATCTTCAAGCTCTCAAGGGCACAACCCCTTGGCGGATTTACAAGGGGTAAGCACTCCTACCAGAGTCAGGGGAATTTTATCCTAGGCAAATGAAGGGAATTAAATTATGTGCTGGTTGAAGTCCCTCTAATGTTTTGGATTTCTCAGTATCCTTTTTTATCTCCCTTATACCTTAGCCTTACAGCAGGACATTGAATTTAGCAAAGACTAGGTGTGCAAGATTTATGATGTCAGAGCCTTCCCGTGACTGAGGGAATACAAGCTGTCTTCCAGAGCCCTCTATACCTTGATTTCCACTGGTTGCAGTTGCTGGTGAAATCAGAATTCAACAGAGTTACATATACGAATGGAATTGAAATCCACACACACTTTGGATAATGCCATTCTTGGGTGCTCTAGAGGTAAGTGTCATGGAAGCCCCTTGGTTTGACTCATGGTGAGGACTGGAAGCATCCAATTGGCAGGTGGGGCAACATTTCCGGACATGGGATGTGGTTAGAACCTCAGCAAACTGCATGGCTTTGGCAGAAGAATGAGAGATAAAGGGGGCTCACCTTGCAGAAGGTGAGAGGGTCTGCAGACGGAACAGGGAAGAGGGAGCTGGAGCAGAGAGTTGCATGAGGTCTCACACAGAGGATCCTCCTATTCTAGGGGGCACATATCCCTGCTCTAGAATGGCAGCATGGTTTAAAGATCTCCAGCCTGCCAGGGGCCAGAGCAGAGGTTGCAGATCCCAAAGCCTACTATGACAGGGCATCACTGGGTGGCAAGGGAGCAGCAAAGAAAGGGGACTATTTAGAGAGGCAGCCGGCTCCGGCCATGGTGGGTTGTCATTCTGAGGGACTCAACACGGCAAGCTCTGCAATTTTACTTGAAACCTGCACATTTGAAATATTAGCAACTAAATCCAAATACAGTACCTCCATGGGCTGCATTTGGAGCTCCAGTGGGACTTGAGCACAGTGCCAGGGTAAGCAGAGACATGCATGAGTGGTGGGACTTGAGACTGTGACATGGGCAAAAGATGTGGGGACCCTTAGCGATCCGTGAAAGGAAAACAGGTATAAACCTCAAGATACCTCTAGGTGAGGAAAACTAAGACGATTTAGAATAATGGGAAGGCTTGGCTTCTTCAGGACAATTATATGGTCAGACCCAGGGACCGTGTCCCAGGATATACACCTCCCTGCGGTGAAACTGGTACACCACGAGACACTTGGGGAGAAAAACCTCCCTTGCTCACAAATACATGAGACTTAAAAGAAATTGCTTCTAGCCCGTACCACAAGAGGGAAATGAGGTCAGAAAAAGGTGAGAATAAATAAAAATCCCAGGTTATAGAAAGAGTGAGCTCAGGTGCTTCAGGATTTCAAGACACTAAGCAATACTTTCAGGAGGCCAGGCTGAATACACGAGGCTGCTGTGCCACAACCTGACTGCCTGCATTTCATTTTTCCAAAAGCTTTGTCACTGTCACTGAACACTCGTGTCATCTACATGGAGGCATATCCTCAAGAGTGGGGAAGGATATTAGAAAATAGGATCATGGGAATCAGTATATTTTGAGCACCTGTGTGCCAAGCCTGTGTGTGTGCTGTACGTATGATGCTGCCTTCGCTACTCCCAACATCCTTAGAAGCCAACTTCTCTTTGTTCTTATTTTACAAATGAGAGGCACAGAGTAATACCATGATTTATCCAATGGCAGTGTAAATAATATGTGGAAGAGCTGGAATTTAAACTGATTCAGTAGAAAAATAATAGCAATAAACACTTCTTTCCTCCATCCAGGGATCGCTGCGACCTCTGAGCTGCGGCTTTCCATTATTAACTCCGGCTGTCTTGAAAGGATTGTGTGGGATTAAATAAGAGGGCGCATGAAAGCTTGACACACTGACCTGCCCAATCAATACAATTAATAGGAGTTGTCATTAATAGTAGTAACTGGATCTGGCACCTGGAAGGCTCTGGTGACTGTCAGGATGACAGACAGGAAGAGGGACAGTGACAAATTGCAGTGGACTGAGAGGTGACTGGCAGATAAAAAAGAGGAGGCGGGGAGCATAGACTATTATTTGGCAACATTCTATTTTTGAAGTTTGTCCTTTTTGTAGACCCAGGTAGAGTAATTTTTAATTTACTTTTTTTTTGTTAGAACATGCGCAATGCATAATGTTTACATTCATCTCAGGACATAGGTACACGTACTTCACACACTCTGATTCTTTTTATTCCCCTTCCAATTCCCCTCCTCCTCCCTCCCCAATCTAGACCTCTTACCTCTTTTTCTTTCCTTTTTAAATTCATGTTTCCAACACATAATGATCACATTCATTGTGAGTAGCTGGTACATGTACATGCCATGTAATTCCTTTTACATCAAACCCTTCCCCTCCCCACTACCCCTATCCTCCATCTCTTGGTCCCCTTCTTATTTGCAAAAGACCTGTTTCCTTTATCTTCTATTTTGTTCTTTACTTTAAATATACTTTGGATTTCTCATATGAAAGAAACCATACAGTATTTAAGCTTGTGTGTGTCTGATTTATTTCACTTAATATTATATTTTCAATGTATATCCATTTTCCTTCAAACGATTCAGATTTATTCTTTATAGCAGAGTAGTATTCCATTATATATAGATACCATATTTTCTTTATCCATTTGTCTGTTGATGGATATATAGGCTGCTTCCAAGATTTAGCTATTATGAATTATACATATATGCATATATTGCTGTAATATGATGTCTTTAACTCCTTCGAGAAAATGCCTAGTAGGGGAATAGCTGGGTCAGATGGAATTTCCATTTTTAATTTTTTTGAGGAATCTCCATATTTATTGCCACAATGCTTATACTAGTTGACATTCCCACTAGCAGTGTAGGAGGGTTCCTTTTTCACCACTCTCACCAGTATTTGTTATTATTTGATTTCTTGAGGATTGTTATTCTTTCTGGTGTAAGATGAAATCTCAATGTTGTTTTAATTTGCATTTTCAAATGGCCAGTGATGTGGAACATTTTTTATGTATCTATTGGCCATTTGTTTTTCTTCTTCTGAGAAGTGTCTATTCATTTCAGTTGTCCCCAATCCCCCATCTTTTTTTTTTTTTTTTTTTTTTTTTGAGTTTTTTGAGACAGAATCCCACTATGCAGTTCAGGCTGGCCTTGACTTGAACTTACTAGGTAGCCCAGGCTGGCTTTGAACTTGCAACGATCCTCCTGCCTCAGCCTCCTAAGTGCTGGGTGTGTGCTGCCATGCTCAGCTACTCAGTTGTCCATTTTTTGATTGGGTCTTTTTTTTTTTTTTTCGGTACCAGGAATCGAACTCAGGACCTTGCTCTTGCCAGGCAGGCGCTGTGCCGCTGAGCTATATCCCTGGCCCTGACTGGGTCTTTTATTTGAAGGAGTCTAATTTTTCTTTTTCTTTTTTTTAGCTCTTTGTGTTCTAGATATTTGTCCTCTATCAGACTTGTAGCTGGCAAAAACTTTTCCCATTCTGTAGGTTGTCTCTTCACTCTGTTAGTTGTGTCCTTTGCTGTGCAGATGCTTTTTAATATGATATGATTCCATTTGTTGACTCTTGCTGCTATTTCTATTACAACTGAAGTTCAGTTGAGACAGTCCTACTCCTGACTTTGGGTCTTTCCTATTTTATCTTCCAGCAGATTAAGTGTTTCTGTTTTAATATTTAGATCTTGGCTCCATTTTGATTCTAGTTTAGTACATGGTGAGAGATATGGAGCCAAGTTCAAGTTGAGTATCGGTCCTACGAAATCCTGCTGCCTTCCTATATCTAATTCTGGCACTGGGGGCCGGTGAGATGGCTCAGCGGCTTAAGCGCCTGCCCGGCAAGCGCGAGGGCCCGAGTTCGACTCCCGGAAGCCACATACGAAAAAGGGGCCGGTGATATCGCTCAGCGGCACGGGCGCCTGCTGGCGCGCGAGGTCCTGAGGTCGACCCTCCGGTACCCACAAAAAAAAAATAAATAAAATAAATAAAAAAAATAAAATAAAAAAAAATAATTCTGGCACTGGAATTAGACTCATTTCTTAGAACCTCAAGGGACCTTGTACACGTTGTTCTTCAGCTTCCCTTTTGTACAAAAGAAGAGAGGAAAGGTTAGTAGGTGGCATGAATTCCAACTATGGGGTGGGGCACTATGGTTACTCTGTGAAATTCAGTGAATAAATCACTGCCAAAGAGCCAAGACCAGAATCCTCAAATCCTCCTTGTTCCTCTATTCATCTACCATCAGTTTGGCATCTAAAGCTATGCATAAACACTACACTTAAGAACAAGACCACAGTACTGGAGCAGAGTTCTAGTATGGGAGAAGGAACTCTGGACTTATGTTAGGCAGGAGAGGCTAGGACAGACAGCGCTAAAAATAGAGTTAAATAGGTTATGGCTCAACATGATAGAAAATTATTTCTTGCTCACTTGACACTCCAGAGTAGTTCCAGACCTAGGAATTGAGAGCAAGGGACTCTTGGTTATTCAAGAACCTGGGCAGATAGCAGTTCTGCACTTTAACCGTGTAGCCTCTGAGGCCATTCACAAAATTGGAAGAAGCAACATTTCTTCTGCTCCTCTCCCATTGGTTAGAACTCAGTGACACGCCCACAAGACAGGATGGGAAATGTTCACTTGCATCCCAAGGAAGGAGAAGAAAGGCATTTTAGTGAACAGCTAATAGTCTCTGCCACAGATCCTTTGACTCTTATTTTCCCACAAACTTCTGAAACATGGAGATTCATGACATTAGCTTTCCCCATCTGTATCTGTGGGAATTGGGTTCTTCTTGTCTTTTTGCCTATTTCACTTCTTAATGCGTCTGTTAACCTGGTTTGTATTTAGGATCAAACTTGTTAAATGCAGATAGCAAATATAGAGGTCTTCTCAAAATTCCACTTCCAATAAGCCCATTTCCAATAATCCCACTCTGAGTGAAAGGTAAGTGCCACATGATGGAAAACCCATAATCTAGAAGACAGCACTTACTAGCTGTGTGACCTAGGGCAAATCAATTAACTTCTGGAGCCTCAGTATTCTTACTTATAAATTAAAAATGCATGCACCAGGTCCACCACCAAGACATCTGGTCCTGGATAGTATAAGCATCTCCATCATTTTCCATGTACATTCATGTTAGGATTCTTCTTTGGAGGATTCATTTCATGGAAGAATTGACCTCATTCAGATAGGTTGGACAAGGCTCTCTTGTGGGGCTTGGGTTGAAGGGAAATGAAACTTAAACACTCCATCAAAACTTCACACTTGAGGGCCGGTGAGATGGCTCAGCGGCATAAGCTACTGCCTGGCAAGCGCAAGGGCCCGAGTTCAACTCCCAGATCCCACATACGAGAAAAGGGCCGGTGATATCGCTCAGCAGCACGGGCACCTGCTGGTGCATGAGGTCCTGAAGTCGACCCCAGGTACCCACAAAAAAAAAAAAAAAACTTCACACTTGAATAAGGCCATTTCAGTGAGCCATCTATCTCTCCTTGAAAGTCAATAGAAAGGCCAATTTTTCTATAAATTTAGTATTTTTTGTCATGTTCAAGCCTCTGGTAACCTATTTAAATTTATACTCATTTTGTGTCTGAGTTAGTTCTTGCACTAAGGTACAACGCAGGGCATAGATTCAGAGACCCACGTTATACACAGAAAAATCAGTGAAATCAGTGATGTCTCACAAGCTAAGGGTATATTTTTATTTTTCCAGGATATACCAAGGCTCAGTAAAATTCACTTGCTCTTGTTTAGAGTCAGTGGTGCTTTTTTTGCATGAAGGATATAGTACTAGATAGAAATATAAATGAATATTTGAAATACTGTTTCTAGGTCCTCACCATCCTCATGGGAACTGAGAGGGAAGGTTATGGTAAAACTGTTACACTCCTATAGTTCTTTTCTTTCAAGAAATTCTAAGTATTGTGGTAATAATGCAATTTGTTGTAGCCAAAGTGAAGCAGTACCCAAAATGTCTCAATGTAATAATTGGAAAAATAGGTTAGAAGAAGTATATTCACCGGTTGTCAAATAGTGTGCACAAAAAGCTATACTATAGGCTCAGATTTTTCAGATGTCCACCCCATAGTTTCTGATTTCTTTGCTCATTCACACCTACATTTATTCATTCACTTCTTCAATCAATTATTGCACACCGTGCACATAGCAGTAATAGGGACTCTGAAGGGAACTAAAGAAACACATGGGAATTATCAAAGTCAAAGATCATAATGTAGTTGATGAGATAAAAACAACATAGCAAAACAAGATGCAACAAAACACAGCCAGAATGATTCCTGACTTGATTCTGTGGTTGGAAAAGTGTTTGAAGAGTTCAGAGAGGGTCTGCTGTCAGTGTTGGAAGAGCAGATAGAAACTGATCAGGGAAATGATGAGAGGAGAGTTTTGGGAGACAAGCTGGCTTAGGCTTGTCAAAGAGGATGCTTTCATATGTTGAAAAGCTAACCGTTAAGGTGATCATTTTAGGAGAGGAGGACTTTGAGAGGGGACTAGGTCTCAAGGGATCAGTGTCCTTTAAAAGAAATCCTTCATCCTTTCTGCCAGGTGAGGCAACAGTGAGAAGACAGTGTCGATGAGAAATAGGTCTTCACCAGGCGCTGAGCCTGCTGGCCCCTGGATCTTGGACTTTCCAGCCTCCAGAACCATGAGAAGTATCCTGTGGCTTTTAAGTAAAGCAGTCTGTGGCATTTTGTTACAGCAGTCCAAATGAAACTAGACAGAGGAAATTTACAAGCAAAGTAGTGGGAAGGCAGAAAGAAATATAGTTTATTAGATTGGTTTGAAGGAAACATTCCTTTTAGAAAGAGTAGACAAAAAAAGGAACAAAGACCAAGAGATGGACAGAAGACCTCAAAAAGGAAGGGACAGTGGAGCTCGGCATGAGCAGAGCAGATGCTTACATGCGCACTATGTGTGCCCACTGCTATTCCTTGCTGCCCTCCCCATATGGTCTCAGGAGTGCCCCACAAGCACAGAGTCCACGGTGCACAGAGTAGAGCAAGGATGAAACTAGGAAGGAGTTAAGTGTACTACAGGTACAACCGAACATGCAGGCTGTCCCCAGTCCCAAGAAACCACTTTCCATCTGAGACAGCAGCTACTTGGAACACAGAAAGGAAGCGAAGGTATTCTAAGGAGCACAAGCACCCATACCCTTGTCATGTCTTTTCTTATTTCCATATTTCTTCTCTGTCTCAGCCACCAGCTGCTTATGCTCAGTATGACATGAAATGAAAAAAATGGAAGAGAAAGATGAGCAATCCATAATTCCTTTTCTTTTCTATCCTTCCTTCCTCATTAGTAAAGCGAAAGGTAGAGAAAACTGGTGGGATGTGTGTGTCAATCAATCAGTAAAAACAATTGAGTTGGGCCGGTGATGTAGCTCAGCGGCATAAGCACCTGCCTGGCAAGCGCAAAGTCCTGAGTTCGACTCCCAGTACTCGCATATAAAAAAAAAAATTGAGCTAGTTTTGTGCAGTGTTTGCCTTGTTCAGTAAGCACAAAATACATATGCATGCAAGGTTCAAAAGACGAATCGTAAGATTTCGGTGATTCTACGTGTAAGTTAAACTATGCTCCTTGAAGAACAATGGGGTTATGCTCTGATAAGCCCAACTTGAAAATATCCTCAGTAGTAAATGTGGTTAGCGCCCCTCATCCACCTAACGTCACAGCTGAGCTGCACACCGTAGAGTACAGGGTGCGTCCCCTTGGGGGGCACATGGGCAAATGGGACCTGCAGAATCCTACTTCATATCATGAGCCTGGGAAAAGCTCAAAACTCCAAATTTGAAATATGCTTTCTTGTAAATGCGGATCACTTTTGCAACACCATAAATTCAAAAATCTAAGTGGAGTCATTGTAAGTCAGAGGCTATCTGTATATTCAAAGCCTTTGAAACTGGCTTTGCACATGGAAAAATGAATGGCAAAATTCATGTTAATAATTAGGCTTGTTTGTTTGTTTGTTTCACTTAGAAGGATATTAATAGAAAATAAGAAACACTGCACCAAGTCATGAGAAAGACCACAGAAGAAAGAAGAAAACCCTATGTCTTAGTACCTTTCGTGGGAGCTTTCCTCACCCGTTTTGAAGAAAGGGCCTCGCCTGTTTTGTGGCAAACCTTGTCCACAGTCTGTTTTCTTTGTGTGAGCCCTGGAAGGAAGCAATGCTGGGGATGCTGCTGTCACTTTTCATGCTCACTGCCGAGGTGACCATGCTGGATGGGTTAAGCTAGTTTCATCACAAGAGGGACCAATGCAAATCCTAGCAGGTTAAGTTAAATGGGTTTAAATCAAATGTGGGGTGCCTTTACCCATTTCAGAAATATTTTTGGTTTTGGGTTTAGTACAATATTAGCTAATTTTTCTTTTTATTGAGGCAATACTTTCATGTAATTTAACACTTCAAATGGTATATAATTTTTTAAATTGAGATATAATTCTCATACCCTAATATTCACCTTCTCAAAACATACAATACAGTAGTTTTTTGTATACTCACAAGGTTGTATAACCATCACCACTATTCCAAATACCAGGGGTTTTTTGTTTTTTGTTTTTTTTTGTTTTTTTGAGACAGGGTCTCACCATGCAATTCAGGCTGGCCTTGAACTCAATATGTAGCCCAGGCTGGCTTTGAACTTGTGGCGATCTTCCTGCTTCAGTCTCCCGAGTCCTGGGATTACAGGTGTGCTCCACCACATCTGGCTTCAAATTTCAGAATTTTATCATCACCCAAAAAAGACATTCTGGGCCTTCCATTCCTCCTTCCTCCAATCCCTGACAACTATTAGTCTATTTTGTCTCTGTGGTTTTGCTTTTACTGAAAATCTCACGTAAATGAAATCATTCAAAATGTGATCTTTTGTGTCTGGCTTCTTTCACTTAGCATAATGTTCATGCTTGCAGACATGCTTGTGGTCAAGACATCGACACTTCATTACTTTTTATGACTGAATAATATCAACACTTTATTCCTTTTTATGACTGAATAATATTTCATTGCATGGATATGCCAAATTTTGTTTGTCCATTCATCCACTGAAGTATAAAATTTTAATGAAAAAGTAGTTTCAGGTTCCACTCTTTTCTGTTCTTCATCCTTACTCCCCAAAGGAAGACATTTTCTATTCTTTTAGCTCTTCTTCTTTTTTTTTTTTTAATATGCTGGTACCAGGAGTTGAACTCAGGACCTCGCACTTGCCAGGCAGGCGCTTATGCTGCTGAGCTATATCACCGGACCCCTCTCTTAGCTCCTTTTCCTGGTTTTATTTCTATATTTCTCTATGTCATCATTATACTGCTACTTTATTTACATTTTTAGATATTACTTATTAGAGTCCTAATTTGCAAGATGATCATGTGTCATTTCATACCTCCACACACACCTATTCTTTTTTCTCTTGGTATAATAACATGGAATATTTGTTTAAATTACTATTTAGCAGTTATTGTGATCATGTACAATAGTGTTCATTGCTGAGCCAAGAATTCTGTTCTTACATTTTTGCTTTTCAGAGCCCAGAATCGATCTTCTGCGGATCTCCACCTGCTCCACTGCGCCCAAGTTCTCAGGCTTGGGCCACTTCTCTTTCTGTCCACTCTCACACCCTGGCCACCCCCAGGGCTTTACGTACTGACCCTGTGCTTGGAACTCCGCAGTGTTTGCAGTCAGCCTGGTCCTCACCTGAATTCCAGCTAGCACTAGTGTCGTGTGCTGCTGACTTGACATTTGCACTTGGACATCTAACCAGCGCCACATACGTAACTTGTCCAAAACAGCGCCCCTACTTCCTGTCCTCTGGAGCCACAAGCTTCCCCCTCTCAGTAAATGGCATTTTCATTCTTCCAGTTGGTTGGTTAGGCCTACCTGGCTTTGAATTTCTCTCTCTCTCCTCCTCTTTTCATACCCAATATCTATTATCAAAATATATCCACTTCTCACTACCTCCACTCCTACCATCCCAAGTCTAGACAGCATCGTCTATCACCTACGTTCCTGCAGTTTCCCCCTGACGGGTCTACCCCTGCCACCCTCACCCCCTGACAGTTAATTCTCCACCCAGCAGCAAGAGTTGTCCTTTTAATCCATGAGTCATATCTTGTCATTCCTCTGCTCAAATTTCTTCAATGCTCTCCTGTCTCACTCATTAAAAAAAAAAAAAAAAAAATACAGTAAGATCTGGCTCTGCTATATCTGTGACCTCATCTTCTACTTTTTCTGTCTTCACTCTGGTCCTGTAGTACTGGATTCCTGGTATACCTGAAACCCTATACATTCATTCTAGCCTCAGGGCCTTTGCACTTGCTATTTTCGGCCTGGGCATGGTTTGCTCCTATGCAACAGAACGGCTTGCTCCTTCTCAAATATCTTACTTCCTCAAAAGTCACCTTATTGGAGTGCCTGTCCTTGATTAACCTGTATAAATCAATACTCTATTATGACTCTATACTGCTTATCTTGCTTTATTTCTCCTCTTAATATTTATCACCATGTAACACATTACATATTTACTTTCTGTCCTCTTTCTTTCCTGGGAGGGCAGGGAGCTTGTCTGCTATGTGTGCTACTATATCTCCAGAGTTTAGAATGTGCCTGGATTACACTAAGCACTCAGTCAATATTTGATAACTAAAGGAATTAATGAGAAATGGCAATAAATACGTGTATTCAATCTACAGGTTGAATTTGAAAGCCGAATTTCGTATTCCACATTAAATTCAATGTAGCATCCTCTCATAAATGCCTTAGTCAGTGGGACTCCATGTTCAAGTATCTTTCTCTTCCACTAAAGCCCCTCGGGGGAATTCTCAGTGCCTGGCACAAGGCTGTCCTCAATAAAGCATTTGTAGGATTGTAACACCTTAGGGCTTTTAAGAATTAATGGGCATAGCTGCTTACCAAGGTCACGTATTTTTCATCCTTTAGCTATGGGAAGGATTTGGGAGGGAACCTATGTAGTATATATCTAAGACCGAAAATTCCATCCATCCATCCATCCATCAGAACATTTATTGATCTGGTATGTACTGAGCATCTGCCTCTGTGAAAGTTTCTATTCTGGTGTCTAAATTACCACTCTACTCACCCTCTCCTACCAATGTAGACATCCTTGCTCATTCTGACCTCCGTGGAGCTGGGAACCAGCTGGGTACCAGCATCTGTCTAATCACCCCTCATCCCTTGGCAACTGTTAGGACATGCCAGAATGCTCTTTGCTGATGCCTCTCAAATTTCAAATGGGAACACTGGGTATTCGAAGGAGAGGGCCTTGACCTTTAGAATACCTGCTGCTCCATTTTCAGGCTGAGAGAAATGCCTGGTGGTTGAGCGTGAGGGTCCATCCAGCCCAGCCGAGCAAGCTCTCCTCTCTTAGTTGGGTTGAGTGGGTTGCGTGCTTAGACAATGGGCATATTTTCCTAAGTCATCACAGGAGGAAGGGGCACATTCTTGGAAGCACAGTGTAGTATCGTGACTAAAGAGGGCAAGATTCTATGTATGAAACTTGAGGTCTGTTCAGTTGGAACAGAGCAATTTAAAACCATGTGGGTAGAGGAAGGAGGCCAAGTTGGCAACAAAGATCCAAAGTCAGAGAGGAGGGCTGATCTGTAGTCAGGCTTATTGCAATTTCTCTACCTGGTCACTAGGCTCCTCCTGCTTCCTTCCAAATTCCTTGCTTTAGCTGCAATGAAAAGGTGCCCTTGGAGGAGTTTCCTTGAAACTCTCCCCCCTGTGTTATGTAAATAAACCTGTTTTATAAGAAAGTCCCTTGGGGCCCTTTCCAGGAGGGACTTGTTTCTAGGTCAGAGGCCAAGAAATGAGGTCAATTACCAACTGATATTGTTTTGCAACAATTAGTCACTGTTTTCGTTCATATCATTTTTTTAAAGCTGAGCACTTGCAGGTGACATTTATGCTTCACTTCAAGAAACAAAAGGCAAAAGTTCATTCTCTCAAAAATAAAACAGCAGCAACAACAACAAAACCTGAGAACCTAACTCATTTACCGCAGGAGGGAACCTTTCAACAAGCACGACCCCCTGTTACGTTTAAGGCAATCCAGTTTGCACACACATTTAAATCACACAATTTGATTTAAACCCAGCTTTTTGTTTTGGTTTTTCTGCTTCAGAGCTATTACATTCAAGGAAGTGCTAGCTTTCAGTTTGCCTCTGAACATCCATTAGCAGGGGAAATGGGCTCATCTGTCTGGAAAAGTGAGCCAGAATTTCAGGATGTAAAGGAACTCCAAACTGATTCCTATCAGATGCATTTGCCTGTTCAGTGACCTGTCAGCTCTAACGAGGTGGCATCAATGCAGGGGTACCGATGCCAGCCAGCTCTCTGGGGTCTCAGGGACCTGCAGTTAAGGTGGGCCCTGTGCTGATTTCTGCTATAGCTCTGTGTTGGGCTACAGCATCTTTTGTTTTTCCTGTTCCAACCTTCAGACACTTGCATGTGGCTGGTGCCCCTGCTCAGCGACTGTGCTTGGAAGGTGCAGGCTGTGAGCACAGGGACAGAACAGTTAGGACACACAGTTTTTTTGTTTGATTGTTTGGTTTGGGTTTGTGTTTTGTTTCGCTAATACTGTATTTCTCCAGATAGGCATGGCCTGTGTTTAAAGTCACTTTCTCCCCTTAGACCTCTTTTCCCAGGAGTCACTGTCTTCTGCTCTCTTGAAGGTATTTCCAGAATCCTGTGTTCTTCATCCTAACTTCCTGGGTTTTCCTCAGATCCTCTTCTGACCCTAACGTTCCAGATCAGCATGGTCCACCCACCTTCTGGTCTCATTTTCCACTTCAACCAAATGTCCTTTCGGTAAGGAGACGGCAGGTATAGGGAGCTTCTGGACTGAGGCTTCTCAAGGAACTTATGCAGTCAGATCCCCCACTGATACCCAACAAGCACCATTTGTTTTTGATGAAAAAAAATGATCAAGTATAGATAGAAAAGAAGCAAGTCTCAGGAAGCTAAGCCACAGAAACTGGTGACTCCAAATTCCTTTTTTAAGTCTACCATCAACTCCCTGTGTGACATTGAGTTTCTAAGACTTATCAAAAAATACAGAGAACCTCAGATAACTTCCCAGGGCAATTTTGAGCAATAAATATCAATTGCTTAAATCATGCAGTGATTACAAATCCTTTTATAAATTCAAAGCTGTGTATATGCTAAGTAGTTCTACATGACTTCCTAAATACCTGCCCTAATGGAGGGATGTCACATTGTTTTTTCTGCATGAATAAGAGTTAGCCAGTGTTAAATCTTTGTTATAAACCAGATGCTTGGCTTAGATGATCCCATTTCATTTTCTCAACAACTCTAAGTTGTCAACACTCTCATTTCCCCCTTTTTAGAGATGAAGACATGGACATCAAAGAAGTTAAATAACTTCCCAAAGTCTTGCAGCTGGAAGGAGCCTGAACCCTGACTCTGTTCCATTTTCAGAGTTGCTGGGATCCACATGATGCCCACCCATGTCCAGAAGTCTCTCAAGACACTGCAGAAAAGTTCTAATCCATTCAAATATTTGGAATATTTGGATAAAAAAAAAATGTACAACTAATTGTTGTTGAACTATGTATAACTACACATATTTAAAAACCATTTAATTCTGATTTTAATCCTATGAAACTGACCCTAGTATTCCTAGTTTACAGATGAGGAACAAAGATGTTAAGAAATTTGTCCAAGTTTATACAGCTAGCAGAAGACAGCTTTGAACCCTGGGCAGTCTGATTATCAAGAAATCAAGAAATATGCCCAATCAATACGGACACTCCTCAATTTAGGATGGGGTTATAGCTCACCAAGCCCACTGTAAGATGGAAATATCATAAGCCAAAAATATATTTAATACACCTAACCCACTGAACATCACAGCCTAGCCTTGCCTACCTTACACATTTGGAACCCTTACTTTAGCCTACAGTTGGGCAAAAGCATCTAATGCAAAGCCTATTTTATAGTAAAGTGTTGACTATGTCATGACATTTACTGAATATGGTACTGACAGTACAGTAAGACCCTGACTTATGAACGAGTTCCATTCCGGAGCATTCGTAAGTCAGATTCGTTCCTAAATCCAATAAATTGAGTCTTATATAGTACATCTGTGAAAGTTTGCAGCTCAAATGTTCATAAACCCAGGACTTACTGTACAAACCAGAACAGTGTTATGGGTACTTACCAATAACATACTGCTATGGTTTGGGTCTAGATGTCCCCCCAAAGCCTCATACCGTTTTAGATGGGTTTTTTTTCAGAGGTAGCTGAATCTAGAGTGTGTGATTGATTCCTAGTGCAATGCTGGGATTAAGGGTGTGAATGCTACACCTGCCCTTGGGTGGGTAGCCTGCATACAATATAAGGGACAGAAAGAGTCTTGTCCCCTCTCTCTCCTCACTTGTTGCTTTTGCTGTCTTCCACTGCCATGAACGGTTGCCCCTCTGCCATGTGCCACCTTGCCTTAGAGCCAACCGATTATGGACTGAAACCTCTACAAACTGTGAGCTAAATAAACCTTTCCTCCTTTATCCTTGGGTGTTGGTTATTTTGTCTCAACAATGAGAAAAGTAACTAAGACACATACGATTAGTGTTCACTAAAGTACATTTCTACCGAATACATATCACTTTTTTTTTTTTTTTTTTTTTTTTTTTTTAAATATCACTTTTGTACCACCAGAAAGTCAAACAATCCTAAGGCAAGCCATCACAAGTCATGGACTATTACTAAAAATATAGCACTTTGAATTCTCTTACAGACTCAAAGAGTAGACCTTGGACCTCAATTTCTTCATCTGTAAACTGGGCCTTCTCCACTGACCCTGCCAAACTGTAATTTAACATGTCCACATTTCCTAATCAAAGCAGAAAGAACAGTCATTGTAGTTTCAGAAATAAGTGAGGAGCAAAGACCATGGTTTCAGGAACTTGAAAAGAGTTAAGGTTACTAACCACACAGGTTTGGAATTACATTCATGACCCTGGAGAAGCTTGAATCCAGAAGTGCTACTGAGACTTTGGGAGACAGACATAGAGAAGAGAACAGTGTTTGTGTTTTTGGGAGTGAGAGCTGGCCCGGAGTACAGGAGGTGGCACAGAGGGCCCTGTTAAGAGCCATTCTGTATAATTTTGGGGGAAAAATCATTTCACAATTGTGGTTAGAGCTTGTCCGAGGACTAGTATCTTGCCCCACGATCCAGCTATGGTATGAGGAAACGTAAGTCCGCATGCCTCCGGTCACAGTTGAGGCCTCAATGGTCCCATGATGCTGTGATGACCCCAGGGCAAGATTATATCAGCTGAAGACATCCTGGTTCCCTGAGAACTGAGTAGTAACAAAAAAGGGCTTTTCCTGGGGAAAGGACAAACTCCTTATTAACTTGCTATCGCATCCCGCCATCCTCACCAACATGAGATCCTCAGCATAAGATCAGCGACACTCTCTGAGTCACCCGATAATCCCTCCGATTACGGTGTGCACCCGGTAAATAGTGACTCGCTCAGAGTGTCTTTGTCTTTACCCATCCTGAGGCACTGACCTCCCAGCCCCTCTGTCATGCATTACTAAATTTGTCTCTGTCTCTTATTTCATTGTTTCACCATACTCATCATACAGGCACTTGGGGATCTTGGCCAGGTCCCGGATAGAGACCCGGATGGAGAATATCCCTAGAGCAGGAGGTCAGTCTGCAGTGCAGCTTACTGGGCACTGTTGGCACAGTCATTTGTGACTTTGGACCTGATGTTGGGAGGAGGGTAGTCACAATTCCATCATCCTTATAATCCAAGCATCCTGATTCTTGGTAACGCCAGTCTATAAAGAGTATGTGTGGGCTTTTGTGTGGGACAGACATGGGTCCAATCATTTCTGCCACATTTTACCTTGAGATCCTGCATCAGGGCCTGAGTTTTCTCCTTGGTAAAATAGGTATCACGTAGACATCAGTCAGGTACTCAGTAAATGCTATTTTTCATTCCAACTGGACTGAGTTTCTTCTCTTCCCACCCCATCTCAAACCCGAGAAAACCAAACTCCAAGTAACTCTTAGCAGTGACGAAAGTCTTTGACCTTTGAAGAGGAATGATGTCTCCATGTTTGCCCTTGTAGTTCCTTTCTAGTTGCTGTAGACTCCCAAAATGCTTCATCCTGACGTCAGGGAAGAAGGTTGGGACACAATGACCAGCAACAAAACAATCAGCACATATTAGACTTGCTCCCAAAGTGAACGGAGGAAGGTTCCACTGAAACCATCATAGTTGGTGGTATGGTTTGGATCTGGAATGTCCCCCAAAGGTGTATGTGTCAAATACTGGTCCCTACTTGGTTCTATTGAGGCGATGGGTGGGGGAGACTGAGGTCATTGAGTGCCTGCCTTCAAAGACAACTTTGAGATGCTGGTTTCTTCCTCTCTCTTTCATTCCTGGCCATGAGGTGAGCAGTTCTATTCCACCATATGTACCTCACCTTGAAGTGTTGCCTCACCACAGGCTCAAAAGCCACATGGCCAATGGCTGAACTGAAACCTCCAAAACTATGAGCCAAAATTAACTTTCCATTTTTTAAATTGACTTATTTCAGGTATTTGCTATAGTAGCTGAAAGCTGACTAACACACAAGGGTTCCCCTTCCTCAATCCTGTTTCCTTTCCTCTGTCTTGGACAAGAACAGATAGGCAAATGCTGGCCAAAGGATGCACGACTTCCCAGAAGACAGGGCAGTTCAGGGGAGGAAACTCCATTACAAAGCGTTTCGGTTCTCCCAAGTGGAGGGAAGAGCACTTTAACCATTACTCCAAGAGAAAAGTAGAAACAGACAAGAGTGCTATATCCATAGATGCAAAAGGGCTAGTTGGAGAAGGTAGAAAAAACTGACTTGTATTAGGTTCCTATTGTTCTTATAACAAATGACTACCAATAATAGCTTAAAGCGACATAGTCTCACAGCTTTGGAAGACGGAAAACTGAGAGGAGTTAGCAGGGAACCATTCCTTATGGAGGCTCTAGGGGAGTATCTGTTTCTTTACCTTTGCTAATGTGTTGGTCTCTCTTCAGATCATATAAATCATTTGCCTTTTTTTTTTTTTTTTTTTAATGTGGGTACTGGGAGTCAAACTCAGAACCTTGTGCTTGCCAGGCAGGCGCTTATGCCACTGAGCCATCTCACCGGCTCATCATTTGCCAATTTTTAAAAAAAATTTTCTAGCTTCTGGAGCCTGCCTGTCTCCCTTGGCAGATGGATTTAAACCACCCTTACATTGACCTCCGTCTTCTCTGCTCTGAGCAACCCTCTTTCTCCCTCTTCTGAGGACCCCTGTGATTATATTGGACCCAACTGAATAGTGCAGGTTCTTTCCAATCTCAAGATCCTTAATTAAAACACATCTGCAAAGTCTCTTTGGCCATGTTAACATATTCTTAGGTTCCAACGTTAAGGACATAGGCATCTTTAAGGAACCATTATTCAGCCCACCACACTAAGTTTTGGTATCTAGATGTTTGATTCATCTTTTTATTAAGTTTGAGATCTCAAACAACTCACTTTTCTCAAGGCCATGACACCTATACCTGTGAAATGGGAGTAGCAGTATTTTCCTTGATTTCTTTATGCAAGGTTTTGTAGGGGTGACCTATATAAATAATTGTGTACATGATGAATTGACAGCAAGGGAGTAGGGGATGGGAGAGGGCACTGGGACTCTTGGTAGCTTTTGAATATTGAGTTCTTGAGAAAACAGACTTGGAGCTGGAGATTCGTGCACAGGAAATCTTTGGGAGTGGTCCTAGGATGAACCTGTGTGGCACGTGAGGGAACCAAGACTAGGCAGAGGGAGAAATGGAGCTCTGTGAAAGTGCAACAAAGGTCCATAAACTCAGAGTTGGCCCCAGTTAGGGTGAGAGGCCAGACTTTTATATCCCTGCATCAACCTGTCATTATATGTGAGTTTCCCTGGGGAAATAACTTAGAGGAAATAATAGTATTTACCTCTAAGCATTATTGTAAGAATGAAAAGAATATAGAAATTTTAGTACCATGTACAGCAAGTCTCATGATGTTAGTTTTTGCAGTTAATACTACTCTCACAATTTCTTCTTATTTTTTGGAACCAAATACAGATGTTTAAGACAGGAGCTGGAGAGGAAAGAGAAGAATCCTATGAGAACATGAACCAGGATTTAAGAGACACATGAGCAAAGTCAGGGATTGAGGATTTAAAGATGGGAGGAGGAGAATAAGAACATAAACCTGGAGCCACACTGCCCAGGTGAGGCCGCCAGGTATGCCATTGACTAAGGGGATGACCTCCCAGGCTCATTGTGAGAACTAAGTGAAAGAATGCAAATAAATCTCCTAGCACACTGCCGGACACATACTAGGTCTCAAACGTGTTGTTATAGTATTCTTATAGCACATTGCATCCACAGAGGAAACGCTGAGGGAAGAGGCTCCCCAAGAAGTATACAATGCTTCAGATACACAAACCAAATTCCTAAAGTTGTACAAAAACTCTGTTTTTATCTGTTCCTAGGTTAATCCTTCACTAGCAGTGACTCCCTGGATCAAGTATTTAATCATTTACAATTATAACAGGGTGGTCAGAAAGGGTGACACTTTCTTTACTATGAGATGGGATTGGATGAGAAGAGAGATTCGGGAAAAGATGATTGTAGGGATTAGCTGAAAGAATTGGTGTTCATTAAGAATCCTGGGGCTCCATTCATGGTAAAATAAGGTACAGTGAGGGAGGTTGAACTCTTTAGCACTGTGTGATTTTTTGACAATTTTTTTTTTGCATGGAAAGTTAAAACCTAAGGAATTTCCAACCACCCCAACCCTTACGAATCTGCTGCTTGTTGTGTATTACCTGTGTCCAATTTCTTTTTCCTCAGTCTGTCCCAGAGGCAAACCCATGCTAAAAAAGGGTTGGAGAAGATATGAATCTTCAGTGTAAAGCTGGGCCCATGTTGTTTGAACTGGGAGACGTGAAGAGTGGATTTAGGAGAACATTCTCTCTGCGGAGAGCCCGGGCTCCAGGCGAGAGCTCTTGCCTTAATTCTTTCTCTGCATCAAGTTGAAAAACACCAGATGTTTACTTTGATTTTCATTTTCAAAAGTGCTAAACTTCCAGGCCCAGCTCACTGGGGACACTGTTTCTGTGGGCCCAGGATGGCTCTGCAGGGCTGGCGGTTTTACCACACAGGGTGAAACAACGAACAACCTGTAGTAAGACCAGGTCATAGAGCAAGTCAGTTGTCTGAACTCATTTAAACTTTCTCCCAAGACTGACTTCTCATTGGTTTTTTGGGATGAAGGGTCACAGTTAAGTTTCTTCTCCATCTGTCGTGTCAGCGTTTCTTTTTTTGTTTTTGCAAGCGAGCAACAGAACAAACACAAAATATTTTGATAAGAAGGGCAATCGTGCTGTTCGTATCTTTCAGAACGCAAAGAACTCCTGGTGACTCAACTTTTTGGCACTAAGGGAGATACTCAGCAGACAGGATCATGCCCCTGACTTTTATCTTTGTGGACTTAAGTGTAATGCAAGTCAGTTCATAGAGATGCTGTTACTCGGCTGGAGTTGACTATCCATTTCCTGCACGAACTTTTCATATCAGAAAGCCGAGTTGACTCTCAACCTTGTGATTTTTGTTTCCCAGAAAAAAGTTAAGAAGAATGAGCAAACAGACAGCCATGGGACTTAAGGGAAAATCCCCTAAACAAAACGTGTCTGAAATCTATGCCCTGTCCTGCTTATCATCTCTAATGCTACCACCCTAGGGCAGTTAACCATTATCCTTTACTGAGGTTCCTATTTACAACAGCCTTTTTTTTTTTTTTTTTTACTGGGGTTTGAGCCCAGGGTCTTTGCACTGAGCTACAACCTTTTTTTTTCCTTTGAAACAGGGTCTCACTAAGTTGCTACATTGTTCATTTGCTGGGCACAAACTAGCCATCCTCCTGCCCCAGCCTCCCAGAGTGCTGTGATTGCAGGCATAGCCCACCACACCCAGCTCCAATGGCCTCTTAATCAATCTGCTTGAGTCAATGCTGGCAGAACCCTTGTTTGCATTCTGTATACTCAACAGCCAGGGTGCTTTTCAAAAAGTGTAAAATAAATCGAGGCACTCCTCTGACTAAACCTCCACAGTAACTTCCCTTGTGCATAGGGAAAGCCCCACATTCTTGTGATGCATGTGTGGTGGCCTGCACGGTTCGTCTCCTGCTTGTTCCTCTAGGCGTAACCTACGAGCCTTCAGCCACACTAGACTTCTGGCCTTTAAAAATACTCTTTCAAGTCTGAGACCTTTGGACATGCAATTCTATTTAGAAATCTTCTCTGTCACCCACCTCCTTTATTCCAGTGACTTTTTTTCCAATTCTTTAGCCTAAGATTTTTGTTTGTTTGGTTGGTTTTGGGGGGTTTTGTTGTTGTTGTTGTTTTGTTTTTTGAGACAAGGTCTTGCTATGTAGTTTAGGCTGGCCTTGAACTCACTATGTAGCCCAGTCTGGCCTTGCCTCAGCCTCCCGAGTGCTGGGATTACAGTCCAGGTGTGAGCCACCATGCCTGACCTTAGCCTTAATTAATTAATTAATTAATTTATTTATTTATTTATTTATTGGTACCAGGAATTGAACTCAGGACCACATGCTTACCAGGCAGGCACTTGTGCCACTGAGCTATATCCCCAGCCCTTAGCCTAAATTTAAATACCACTTTCTATGTGAGAACTTCCTTGACTATCCTAGTTAAATGAGAATTCTTGTTCTTATCGTTAATCTGTATTTTAGTCTTGTTCATAATTTTTCTTTCTTACTGCTGTATCCCTTGCATTTAACAATGCATGTAGCACAAAGCTAGGGACTCAACACATGCTGGTTAAATGAAGGACCACTTCTACTTTTTCTTGATGCATGTTTGCAGTACATAACGATAACATTCATCATGGGGAGTTGGTATGTGTACGTAACACATCTTAATTCTTTTTTAAATCCCCTTTCCCTCCCAAAAAACACTTTCTTCTACTGGGGGTTTTAAATATGGCTATATTTCCCATGAAGTAGCCTGCTTATAAAGTTTTAATTGTATTAAACTCTGTGTGACATGCCAACCTGCCATGATCAACTACTTGTAAAAACTACTTTGAGATTTTTTTCTCATCCAGTACCTTAGGTTTTGTTATCTTGTTTTTGGGAGTTCCATGACTGTGAATGTAAGTTTCATTTTGTCTGTTTTGTCAACAGCTTTATCTCCTGTATCTACAGCAGGGCTTGGTGCACTCATCACATATGCATTGCTGTTACATAGAAGCTACCCAGGGTGAAACATCTAAGTTGATTTAGCACTAAGACTACAAACATACGGGGCGACGGGTCTGAGTTTTGAGGCTGGCATCATATCCACGAGGCATGTCCCATCACATTGTTTTGTTTGACCTAAGTAATATTTTAAATTGTTTTAAAACAGTTGCTAGTACTTAAAACCAGGGAGATTTCATATAAAAATCTCAATGCCAACTTTTCCTGAAAAGTGAGAACTCTCTGTATCAGGGTTTCCTTGCCACTCACACAGTGGACCAAAGGGGATAACAGCTGCCCCTTTGGAGGTGCGAGGCATATGGCCATCTCTCTCTCTCTCTCTCTCTCTCCCTCCCTCCCTCCCTCCCTCCCTCTGTGCTGAGGAGCAAAGCCATGGCCTTGCGTATACTAAGCGCACACTCTACCACTGAGCGACACCCCAGGCTCTATTTGCTTTTTATAACAGATTGTATTGACAGAAGATCTTGCTCCGTTACAATCATTCCGAAAATAATAGTGGGGGGTTTTTAAGCTAGGCAAATAAAGAGTTCCTTCTGGGGCCGGTGAGATGGCTCAGCGGCGTAAGCGCCTGCCTGGCAAGCGCGAGGTCCTGAGTTCGACTCCTGGAACCCACATACGAGAAAAGGGCCGGTGATATCGCTCAGTGGCACAGGCGCCTGCTGGCGCGTGAGGTCCTGAGGTCGACCCCCGGTACCCACGAAAAAAAAGAATTCCTTCTGAAAATTCACCCAAATTAAGGACTAATTCAGAAGGTATTTGTGCAAGACTGAGATGGCGTCAAGCCTGATGAGTCCTTGGGAGATTTGTTCAAAGCTCTCTGCAAGTGGCACAGTAGGTAGTGTCTGGAACAGAAATCATTCACCCTTGAGATCTTCTATGTTGTTGAATTCTGGTAATGCAATAAGAAGCTATGCTGATTTCTTCCTCTCAGGACCAAGCTAACTCAACTCATTGTCATTCAAAACCACCACACGCAGATTTCCAGCGAAAAGAGAGAACGATATAAAGGTAGTACTTATACCTATTCCTGAGCCGTATGCCTTGCAAGTTGACAACAACCAATGCCTCGAGGAGACAAGTCAAGTGCATGTGCTACAAGCTGAGGGTGAGTAAGTAGCAACCCGTCATCATCATCACCATCATCGTCAGTATGGGAATCTGAGTTTTAATAGGGATGTTGGAAAGCAAGTTAACCCTGGAACAACATAAACACCTGTTTGTGTCCACTTGCTAAAAAGGATTCCAGTTACATTTAACCGGGAAATACTCTGGCTGTGTGAGTAACACAGTCGACATAAGAAATGATTTATGAGACCTACCAACAAGTTTTGGCCCAAGTGAATCTGGGCCAATTTCAAAATGATACTTAGCTTTATTGTAAGCATTTGCTTTTAGAATTTTTTTATTTTTATTTTTTATTTTTTGCCTCCATTGACTTGTTTTGGTCACTGTGGGCAAAAAATAGGCCTGAGGAGGGGAAAAACATCCAGTACTGCTGAGTTTGATTTAGCCTAGCAATTAGATACACTTTTATAAGGCTACTAATTGCCTCTTAAAATAAATTGGAATGCTATGAAAATGGATGTCACAGTCTAAAATTACTCATCTATTTTGAAATCTAACTCATAGTTCCACTTAAATGTTTACAGAGTACGGTAAAAAATAAGAACTATCAAAATTATAAAATGTTTAAGTATAATTTATGAGGAATTTATCATTCATGATTTAATTAAGTAGTTCTTTGCAGCTGTTCTGGTTCATTCCTGAATAAAAATATCTTGCTCTAGCAGTAGTATTAAAAACCAGGAGTTTTACCACAGAGTTTGCTCTCTTTTTTTCCTTGTTTTTCCTATTAAAAGTGTGAGAAAACAAGAACGTAAGAAATTTAAAAAGGGTGATTTTTAAAACATGGAAAATTTAACACATAGTCATTCACTGGACAGCAGTACTGTTCTATGTTGAACCTTCGATTGGAATTAATCTGGACTTTCTGGTCTATATTGACTACCCAGCCTACCCTTGCCAAACTTTAGAATCATTGATGGGAATTCATTCATTCATTCATTCTGAAATGAGGATATCACTGTATTGCCCAGTCTGGTTCTGAATTCCTGGGCTCAAGTGATCCTCCTGCCTCAGCCTCCCAAGTAGCTGGGCCTACAGGCACTCTGCCTAGGAGCTTACTAAAAATACAAATGTCTCTGGAGCTTCTGATTGCTTACTTCAAGGTTGAAACCGAGACATTTATATTTTGTAATAGAAATGATTGGCCATGTTAGGGAGGTAACGTCAAGTTGCAGAGGACTTCAGAGATACTAGAGGGACCTGAAATGGATCCATTCTCCTGGTGTCTTCAAACTGGAAAGAGCCTGGAATCCATGATTTGAACCAGGCAAGACCCCTCCAGGCTGACTCGGTACTGTACTTACATCCCAGTGTCTCAGATTCAAATGCCTAATCTGGGCTATGTGACTGTAAAGGGATTGGCAATCGGGGGACTTGGGTTCTAGGCATCTTGCTTCCAACTCGCTGTGAGAAACCAATTTCATTTGGGGATTACGTCCATACAATGAAAGAGGTGGGATAAATGGATTAAGATAAGGATTGCAAACTGATGACCCTAGACCATATCCAAGCTGCAGATTGATTTTTACCTGAATCTACATAGTGCTTGAAAATGAATTCCAATTAGATTCAAAATAATGATATTTCATCAAAGAAAAAATTCTAGATTCTCATTTTCCCTTGGAAAGTTGGAAATTCTGGACAACAGTGGGGCTTTCATTCCTGTCCAGTAATTGTTGCTAGGTAGAACAGTGTTCGTTCTTTTAAAAGGATCATGGGTCCTTATATTCTGACAGGAGTCACCCTTGTCACTCACTGGCCTGCTTCTGCATTTATGTTTCCTGCTTGGCTCCTGCAGATGTTGGAGCTGTTGACTCTTGTTCCAAGGTCAATTCCAGTAATAACATTCCTTGATTCTCTAGATTGCATCTGAGGGCTGGGACCTTGAAGCCTACCTGTGCATGACTGACCCTCAGCGGCTGCTGGTCCCTCCTTAATTTTTGAGTCAGAAGAACCATTTCTTTGGTGCTTTCTGTGAGTGCAGGGAGTCTGTAAGGAAGAAACCAAAGACTACAGTAGGCGACTGAAAGAATGTGGTGGCTGCTTCTTCAAAAATGACTCCAAGACCTGAAATTGCTGTGTTTAGAAATTCCTGAGCACAGTACACCCAAGTGGGTCTTATTTAGGCTGAATGTTTGCACCACCAGTTACATGCAATTCCAGCAAGAGAAGGACATTACTAAATTACCAGGTTTACGAAAGTTATAATGACAGTTGTATAGCACTGAGTCCAAAATCCTTGTACCAATATAATAACTATTGGGTGACTGGAATTATTAAATAGAAGTTGTTTTTCAGGGAAAATCAACATAGGAAAATTTGTTCAACTTTTTCACAGTAACATCTTAAGTCTCAGGGTGGGGCAGTGAAGGCTGGGAGACTCGTGTTTAGGACACTCTGGAACTGATACTGACCTACTCATGGGTTCATCCAACCTCACAGTTAACAGAGGAATTCACGTAGTCAGAACATAGTTTCATACCATTGCCGCCTTCGAAATATACCACATCCCAAGACAGGCCAGTGTAGATATTATTCTCATCTTCTCAAGACAAGTTAAGGTCAAAAACACACTCCTTATGATCACTTAATTCAAACCAAACATTCTTGATCCCCAATGATGGGCATAATTCTCTGTTACATGGATAGATAACATTTGGGCCCAGAAACTAGTGTGTGCTTTAGATACCTTGCAAGTGACAAAAATATCCCTTGGATTTTTTCTTCTTTTGCAATGCTAAGGATTGAGCACAGGGCCTTGCTCATGCTAAGCATGTGCTCTACCACTAAGCTATATTTCCCAGCCCTTTTTAAAATTTTATTTTAAAATACGGTCTTGCTAAGTTATGCAGGTTGGCCTCAAACTTGAGATCCTCCTGCCTCAGTCTCCAGAGTCACTGGGATTACAGTCACATGCCACCATGCCTGGTTCTCTTTGAATGTTCTAAAGTTGTCTATGGTGGAGAAATAAACAACATGCGATGGAAATGGCTGAGGCTATCACTTAGGTTGGGCCTGGAAGGATGGGTTGCTTTGGGTGGTGAGATGGCAAAGAGCTTTGGGGCAAAGACTCTGATGATACTGACACATGTTTGGAGTCTACTATGGCAGGAGTTAGAGCTTCTTGGGTAATGAGAAAAATAAAAAGGGTGGAGAATTAGAAGACATACTGTTAGAATGCTAAGCTATGGCTAAGTCAAGAGAGTCTTGAATGCCATGCTAAGGCAATGAACGTTATTTATTACTGAGGCCTCAGAAAAATCATATTTTTGGTTTAGAAAAATAATCCTGCTGTTGCAACATGGATTAGAGAAGGAGGTATAATGGAATAGGAAGGGCGGGAAGAATTACATGTATTTTGAAGTTTCTAACTTGGATTTGTCATTATCTTCTTTCTTTCTTTCTTTCTTTCTTTCTTTCTTTTTTTTTTTTTTTTTTTTTTTTGGTACCAGGAATCAAACTCATGACCTTGCGCTTGCCAGGCAAGCACTGTGCTGCTGAGCTATATCCCCGGACCCATTATCTTCTTTCTTGAATCTAAAAAATAAATATCTATTAATTTATATTTTGTTCATGTACATGGTTTAGTGTTAATTTAGGGTTAGATTTGAGTAACAGCCATCCAAGTAAACTGATTTGATGTTTTTGTACATTTGTTTTGTTTTCTTTTGGTGTTGGAGATTGAACTCAGACACCAGGCATTCTAAGCAAGCACTCTGTCACTCAGCTCAGCTCTACTTCCAACCCCTGAATTATTTCTTTTAAATAAATAACACACACGCACTATATTCTAAACACTAACTCATTAAAATGTATAACCAAAAACCTCCCCACAGTTCAATTATTTAAGGATCTCCCAATTTTATGAATTAATAGAACTTCTTCCTTTACTTTTCTTTCTGAATTTCCTGGGGCCTTTTGCTTCTCTTCTCTTTCCCTCTTTCATGGTAATCTAATTTTGCAGTATTTTATGAGCTGTACAGCAGAGTTCAAGCACTGAAGCAGAAATGTGAGTTTTAGACACAGTTTGGGGGCCGAATGGTCCTCTGTGCGCTATTCACTTTTGTTGCAGAAAGCTGAGGCTGTTTTGAGGCGTGTGGAATGGAAACTTAAGTCACATAACAAGCCAATAAGCAAGAAATTTGATTATGACAAGAAGTAGGAATGTAAAAGAAGCACAACCCAATGGGGAGACAAAACACACCCACATACCATGTTGCCAGTATGTGTTGCACTGGGCCATTATATACAGAACCCGTTCAGTCTCCTGGAAGATGCATGATTTTTAGTAAAGTCTACCAATGACAGTCCTTTGGGGACTTGAAGGGGAAAGGAGCCCTTCTGTCTAAAACAGAATTATGACCATGTGAAATGTCTTATTGCTGGGTCTGGTGTTACTGCCCTGCTCTGGTAGAGACATACTTAAACATCCAATTTCTATGAATATGGAAAATGACAGCCGATAAGGAATATAAGGCTGTTTCATGAATTTCACATAACTTGGGATACTCTGCCACCAGCATGCATGGATGAAGTAAAATTCAATGACAAGAAAAGGCTGAACTTAATAATTCATTATTTTGCCAATACTTTTATTATTTTGGAGAACTACTCACAAACTCTTTTATGAATATTTTTATTAAACATTAATATTTCTAATTATAAATCAATATTAATAAAAATATTACAATCTTAGACTGCTGCAGTTGGAGAGATGGCAAAGAGCGGGTAGTATACTCACAGAACTCACATTTTTAATTTTAATGCAAAATTTTCATTTTTTTCCCCCAGAAGAACTCGCATTTTGAGTCAAGAGAGGAGGTGTAGTTGAAGCCACCTCCCTCCAAGTGCCTGAAAAGTGTCAGTGATGGATAGTAGGACACTGTGGCAGCAGTCCTGGGCTATTTAATCACAAAAGCTACAGCACAGTCCAAGATTACCTATCTTGTTCCCCATGCTCCATAAACCGTAGTCAAGGTGGAGACCTCTTGAGAAGTGAACAGCTGCTTACTAGTTGCGAGTCTGTAAAATGGAGACAATAATTTTCAAGGATTGTTTTGAGTTTTAAATGAGATAGTTCATCAAAAACAAGATTTGTGACCTGGCTGCAGTGACACATGCCTGTAATCCTAGCTCCTCAAGAGACAGCGCAGGAGGATTGCAAGTCTCAGGCCAGCCCGGGCTATTTAGCAAGATCTTGTCTCAAAGTGAAACACTTGAAAGGGTGGGGTGGGGTGTAGCTCAGTGGTAGAGCACTTGCCTAGCATCACGAGGCCCTGAATTTAATCCTCAGTGCTACTGGAAAAAAAATCTAGGATTTATCAACTTTGGCACAGTTGACACTTTGAGCTGGATAATTCTTTGTTGTGGGAGGTAGTGTTCACTGTAGGATCCTCATCGGCGTCCCGAACTCCATCCACTAAATGCCAGTATCTCCTCCTCACACTCCCTTCTTCCCTGGTCCTCACAATTAAGCATGTTCCTGGCACTGTCAACCATTCCCTTACCCAACCATGTATGAATGTATCTGGCACATAATAAGTGCTCAGAAAAGATTAGCTATTATTCTATTATTTTGTACTGTTAAGGAGCAGCAGTTTTTCTTTTCAGTGCTGGGGTTGAACCCAGAGAGCACTAAGTTACATCCCCAGGCCTTTTTACCCTTTATTTTAAGACAGGGTCTTACTAAGTTCCCCAGGCTGGCCTGGAACTCATGATCCCCCTGCCTCGGGCTCCCTGAGCAGTGATATTACAGGTGTGCATCACCATGCTTGGCCAAGTAATAGCAATCTTGTACTCACAAAATCTTTGTTCCATTTCTGCCCCTCATGTGAATGTACAGAATGGTTAAATGCAAGGAGCAGGAAAGGGTGAGCCATAAGCTCTAATCAGTTCCTGAACAGTTTCATTAAATGGAGTCATTTGATTTCTTTGACTATGCAGACAAAGGTGACCCAACATGCAACCCTTGGATGTGTCCTGATATTTACCAAATTTTACCAGTCCCTGGAGATGCCCAAGTAAAGACAATGGGATCACTACCAAGCTTGCCGCAGGAGCAAAGGGAAAAAGAACACGGTTCAGTCACTACGATGCTATTATCCAAGTTGCACTCTGGTGAGCCAAGTGTCGCCCAATGTAATTCCCACGTATCTCTTCACCTCCCACCTTGCACCACAGCTATTACTTAACCCACTGACCCAGATAGCTGCTTATTAACATTTAATACATGCTGAAGTGTTAGTGGGCTTTGAACAAAAACATGAAGAAGTTTCCGATTTGCTTTTAGCTCACTGCCCTTGAACTATTACATGAGTACTTCTTTAAAGCTCTAGTCTGTCATTGCTATAACTGCAGCATGTAATTTTTTTTAAAGAAAAAATGGACAGTTTGTGAAAGAGAGCCCTCCCCTCCCCCATGCACATAAGCATCCATTCATGTAACAAATGCTGATGAGCTCCTATTGTCCTGAACATGCTGTGCTAGGGAGGCGTAAGACATAGATACACTCTTCATTTTCCAGTTGCTTGTAGTGCGGGGGAGGCAGGGAGACACAGACAAGTCAATGAGTGGCTACAGCACAGTGTGAGAAGTGGTCAGACATGGACGGTATGTCAGTGGGCACATGGGACAATGAAAACACATCTGAGGCCCCCTACCCCATTCTTTAGGGGTTAGCAATATTGTGACACTACTCACAATAGCTGCAGTGTGGAATCAGTCTAGGTGCCTGTCAATGGATAAAGGAAATGTGGTACATATACACAAGGGAGTATTATTCAGCCATAAAGAAGAATGAAATCCTGTCATTTGCAACAAAATGGATGGAACTGAAAGACATTATGGTAGATAAAATAAGCTAGCACCAAAAGACAAGTACTGCACATTCTCTCACGTATGTGGAAGCTTAAAAAAAGTTGACCTGAAAGTAGAATAGTTTTTGCTATTGGGGTTGTGGGGTTGGGGAAAGTGGAAGAAGGGTGGATATATACAATTAATGCATCCCGTGTACATGTATGGAAACATCACGGTGAATCTCATTAATATGCACAATTAATATGTGTTAATAAAAAAAAGAAAAACCCCAAAGGAACCACTCAAAAAACAAAGGAAAAAGAGAGCAATCCTTATTACTTTCTCTTTCTAAATAAATAGTCACACTGAGAAAAACACATACTTCTATTAGGTGGGAACCTGGAGGTTTGTGACATTTGCAGTGTGTAGTCCTCACATATGCAAACTGCAACAGCATTTGAGGATGAGAATGTTTAATTTACATAAATATTTATTAATTCCTATGTTTATTCCAGAAAATATTTGATGTAACTAAATTTGGCAAATAGCAACTCATTTTATTTTTAAATCATAAAAGTAATACATGACTGTATTTTAATACAAGTTCAAATATACAAAGAGAAGTGAACTTTCCTACCCACTCTCCCCAACTCCTGATTTCATCCTTTCAGCCAAAGATGAACAAGGAACAGTTGGGTACCTGTCCTTTCAAAGATTCATATATTAGGTAGAGCCACACAACACAGTCAAATGATCCATCCCTTTGTAGGATTCAACCTAATATTTAACCTTATTTGAATCATCCTACACGGATCACTCTGTAACCTTCTCTTTGCCTTTAACAACGCATGTTTGGGCTGGTGAGATGGCTCAGCGGCTTAAGCGCCTGCCCGGCAAGCGCGAGGGCCCGAGTTCGACTCCCGGATCCCACATACGAAAAAGGGGCCGGTGATATCGCTCAGCGGCACGGGCGCCTGCTGGCGCGCGAGGTCCTGAGGTCGACCCCCCGGTACCCACAAAAAAAAAAAAAAAAAAAAAAAAAAACAAAAAACAACGCATGTTTAACATCATGTGAATGGAGATCAGTCTCACTTCTCTAACACAAAACATCTCTAAAAGGCATAATAAAAATCTCGAGAGGACAGACTAAGGCTACAGAGGAGATGCTGATGCTGGTAGAACCGCTGGAAAAATTACTCATCATGAAGTTCGTTTTGAAAAATAATTCCTGGTCACCTAAGGTCAGAGTGCTTGGAAGACCCAATTCTTTCAAGGGACCCACTGTGCATGGTTGCAAAGCTTTTCAGTGTGCAAACAAAAGAACGGCCCTGTCCCCTTCTCTGGGCCGGGCTGGCTCTGGCTGGCTGGTGTAATTTTCCTTCCAGCGACCCAGCACTCTGTGCTGGGCTCCAGGCTGTCTGGGAGAAAGACCGGCTGGCTCCAAGACCCAGAGGCGACTCAGACTAAGTTTTTGTGTTAACAACAAATGTTAACTTATTTTCTGATGACTGCTGGAGTCATTGGCTACTACCTGATCCTCCTAGATTGTTGTCTAACATAATCTTTCATCATTTGCTATTTTTCATAATAATGCCCTTGGAGGGCAATTTAAATGGAAGCAACACTGGATTTATGGTCAGAAACTTGCACTTAAATAAATGTCTGCTCCACTGTTTATTAAAACAGATAGACTTTGGCTAAATCATGCATCCTCGCTGAGACACAGTTAGTTCTAATAGCTACCATATGCGGATAGTAAAAGATGTATGGTCCTATCAGGTGCTGACTGTAGTTGGGCATCCCTTGAACACTTTACACCTATCAACTCCTGTAATTGCCAACACAGCCCTAGGAGGTGGGCAGGACCTATTCTCACTCCATTTTACAGCTGAGGAAACTGAGGTGTGAAGAGGTTCAGTAAGTGTGCACACAGCCAGGAAGAGGAATGAAGCCAGAGATACAGTGCATATTGGGGAATAAAGACAGTTCTTTGGGCCAGAGCTCAGCAGGGTGGAGCTGGTGGGCAATTTTTTCCTTTAACTATTTTTCCTAGATCAAAGAAACATAGGGCCAGGGATATAGCTCAGCGGCATAGCGCCTGCCTGGCAAGCGCGAGGTTGTGAGTTTGATTCCTGGTACAAAAAAACAAAAAAACAAACAAAAAAAAAAACATAAAATTTTAGAGCTGGATGGACCCTCAGAGACTATCAGGGACAAACCTCTCATTTTCAAACAGGAAGACTCGGGGCCCAGAGCACTTCAGGCCACTCAGGTTGGGTTTGAGCTTGCTGATTGGAGCCCTGAGTATGAGGTGCTGCCTATGGCAGGGCCATTCCCACAGTTTTCTCCATTTTACTAAGTTCAACAAACAATTTTGTTTACTGTAGAAAAAGTTAAACATCTACAGCAGTATGATGCCACTCGGGTTCAACAACCACTTTGCCAATCTTGCTTCATCTGTATTTCTACCCACTCCCTGCCCCACTTCTGTCTCTCTCCTACTTCCCAACAGAAAAGCTGGAAGTGACTCTGAGACACCCCACCATTTATCAAAAACACAGTATATATCTCTCAATTGTCTCTCAACTGTAAGGACTCTTTAAATATTAGTGCAGTGCTATTATCATATCTTACAAATAACAATCTTGTTGAAAACCATCAAATATCCTGCCAGGGTTCAAATTGTTCCATTTACTACACACTTTTTTAAAATTTTTATTGGTCCATGTTTGTAGGACATAATGACTACACTCATCATAAGGAGTTGGTACATGTATGTAACACATCTTAATTCTTTTTATTTCCCTTTCTCCTCTCTCCCACATTTAATTATTTAATAGTTGGTTTGTTAGAGGCAAATTCCAAACT
The DNA here is from genome assembly GCA_028451465.1 of Erethizon dorsatum. Lineage (NCBI taxonomy): Eukaryota > Metazoa > Chordata > Mammalia > Rodentia > Erethizontidae > Erethizon > Erethizon dorsatum. Next base: position 58,247,467 of record CM051836.1, on the reverse strand, counting down.
TTCATCTGGTGTAAGACACTGTGGAGGATGCAGGGATAGTTTAAAAAAATAATTCCTATGCTTTGGTTCTGAACAATCAAGTATGAAGTTGGAAACAAGGAATGGCAGTGCACCGTGGCACTGAGCCGGTGACACGCTCTAGAGGTTCACTCAGGGTCCTTGGGTTCCCAGCCTGCTGTCACTGCTTGCTAGCTGGGTGACATTAAGTAAATTATCTGACCAATCACTGCCTTCCTTTGCTTATCTGTAAGATGGGGATAATAACAGACCTATCTCCAAGGATTGTCTGAAGGAAATACAGACACTTGGATCAGTACATGAGACATAATTACTCAAGGCCGTAAACATGAGCCACTGGGAGTATTATATCCTGATGTAGTTATGACCCATTAATAAGTCCTAGAGGCATTTGTACAGTAGTAGAAAGGTGGGTAGTTCTGGTTATTATGCCATAAATAATAATATATAATTATAATTACATTATGATGGTGATGATGATGATGATAATGACTTTGGCCAGGGGCTGTTTTTTTAATGTAATCATGAGTGCTGTTGGCAGCTTTACACTCCCTGAGCTTTTACAAACTCTCTCCTCACACCTTCCTCCAAGCTGAGGTTAGAAGCACTCAGCTCCTGTGGCCACAGCTCCAGGGTATTTCTTCCCTAAGGGGCCCCAGGGCTGGAAGGGAGCTCGCTCCTAACTGAAATGGTAGCAGCGGAGGTGTCATTACGCCCAGTAATGCCTGTTTGCCCTTTCACACCCAGGAGTGTCCCATCATGGATGATAAATTATATGATCACCTTACAATACCCTGCTGGAAACATCAGCTGTGTCTCTCAAAGCATACATTTTAGATTCATCCTTCACAAATTTATCTCCTTCTCCTGCCCCCCCCCCCACAGGGCCATAAATACCCTCATCTCTAGAGTCCTTTAACCACTGGAGTCCTGGGGACCATCAATGATCAGAGCTCCTTCTGTGACCGGGAATGCTTTATGCTACAGCCAGGTGTAAAAAGGACCCTGATCATATTGCTGTCTTGTCCACTCTGGGACTAGTTTCTATCAATCAGGATTAGCTCCTAATCTGAGATCATTTGGTTGCAAATTTTAAGAACTGCACAAACATAATAAACAACTCTGCCTCCTGATCCCCCATAAACCAGGAAACCTTACTTATCTGTACTCTCTTGTGTTAAACACATATTTACTCCTTGTATTTACTCAGTTCTTTTAGATTTAGGAGTTTTAATGCATTTCTTATTTCTGTAGCAATGCAAGATGACTTCTTTATCAGAAGGAATATGTAAAAAAGATGAAAAAGTCATGATGTTCACTACAAGAGTAACACAAATTTATAATAATAATAATAATACAAGATATTGGATTTCCTGGGGGCTAAAACAAATCCTGATGAAATTTAAAAAAATCTAAAAGTACTGAGATGCATAACTTGTCGGTAATTCAGTTTTGCAAACACGCAGTGCAATCATGGCTTCGTTTTGGGCAGGCCCCTTGGTGAGACCTGTAGTTGAGTTACAGTGCAGTTTCCTCAAAGAATTTATTATTTTGTGGAGAGACTGACAAGGTTACAAATAATTCTGATGTAAGGTAAAGAAAGATGCATGACTTAAGAGAGGTCTGAACCATGTGCTAAGGGGATTTATGGAAATGTGAACGTGACTGTAAAAGTTTAGAAATGCTTCTCATTCTGGGAGGCAAGAAAGATTTAGATTGGAGACTTTTTTGTTACTGATTGATTGATTTTTGAATACTGCTCCTGTTCTCTCTCTCTATATATATAGTGTGTATATGTGTATGTGTGTGTGTGTGTATGATTTTTTTTCCCCAGGATTTTAAACACTGACCCCATTTGTTACTGGACTTATTCCTCTGTTTTTCTTTTTTCTTTCTTCTCTCTCTTTTTTTTTTTTTTTTTTTTTTGCAGTGCTGGGGATGGAATTCAGGGCCCTAGGCCCTGCACATACTAGGCAAGCACTTTAGCACCGAGCTACACCCCCAGTGTTCATTCTTTTATTTGTTCCTCGATTTTGCTTCCATCTCTCTTTTTAAATCACCATCCCTCCTCCCCCCAGATCTTCAAGCTCCTTTCTTCATCACAGGGCCACTCAGGATTCCCTAGTCTTCCCTGGATCTCTTGCCTCATCCTCTCCTTGAAAACTTCTCAAAAAATAAATCCTTGGGTCCGCTTTTTCCACTTTAATGTACTGCTCAACCCACTGCAGCCTGAAATCTGGCTCCACAGACTGTTCATGGTGGGGAGGGTGTGAGAGTGTGTACTTAAACCCGCCAAAGACTTCCAGGCTCACCGGGGACATGAGACATTACACTAGCTAAGCGCAAGGGCTACGCAGTCAGGATTCCTGTGCTGATTCAAATTTTGTGGAAGTTACTTAATTTCCTTGTGCCTCAGTTTCCTCACCTGTAACAGGAGGAGAACAAGGGTACCTATCTCATAGTGATATTGTGAGAATTAAGTGACTTAGGGTATATAAAGAATTTAGAACAGTTTTAGGCTTGTCAGTCCTTATAATTACAAACTGATATTCTTCTGTTCTTATCTTGTTTGACCCTCCTAAGAGGTATGATAATTTGTACACTCCTACTTTCCTGAAAATCTCTCTTTTTTTTTTTTTTTTTGTGGGTACCGGGGGTCAACCTCAGGACCTCACGCGCCAGGAGGCGCCCGTGCCGCTGAGCGATATCACCGGCCCCTTTTTCGTATGTGGGTTCCGGGAGTCGAACTTGGGCCCTTGCGCTTGCCAGGCAGGCACTTATGCCGCTGAGCCATCTCACCGGCCCCTGAAAATCTCTTTTTTGCCACAGCTCCATTTTTGCCTCTCTGATCCTTGCTGATTTGGATTCTCTTTTTCTGTCAAGGGACAAAATTACAACAATGTAATGATTTTCCCTTCCCTCCTTCTTTCAAGGCTAGGGATCAAACCTAGGGCCTCGTGCCAGTTTAAAGATTTTAATTGGCTTTACTTTTGATTCTAGAATCGAGCAACATCTAAGTCCATAAAATATAATAAAGATTCCAAAAAGCCAAACAGAGGAGTTTGGTTTTATAGACTGAAAAAAGGCTGAAGAAACAAAAAGCAGATGGGTCATTTCAAAGTTACTTTCTTTACAAAGGAGGGACAGGAAGGCAGAATAGAAAAATAATTGATTGGTTAACACTGGGTTGCTTCAAGTTACCTTTCCATGTAAGGATTACGGCAGAGGGAGCTTCATTATCATGTTGAACGGAAGTGGCTTGTATTGGAAATTTGGCTGTCAACTCTACAATCTTTTTTGTAGGGTGGTCGCTTTAATGGCTTAGTTTTAGCATACTGACATGCAACTTTAGCCTGAATCACTCCATTTTGATTTTTGGCCTGGTCTGTTGGGGTCTAGTGCCAAAGCCTAGGCCACCACAATGGTTTCTTGTGATTTTTTATTTAACATGTTTGTCCCTTCCATGTGGGTATTCCCCAAGGAGATGACATCTGCCTCTGCTTTCCATGTCATGAACTCTCTCTGGAGTGACCTCATCCAAACCTGAGGCTACTGCTGCCTCTCCACAGCCTGGTTCCGGGCTGAGCCCCAGGCCTGCATATCTGGCTTTTAGAAATCCATGAGCATCGCAGATCCAACAGGTTCAACTCCAAAGTCTTTCACCCAATCTACCTCCATGTCTTGCTTAGAGGGACACAGGTAGCTCAGACCAGGTAAGGCTACCATCCTGGAGCCCCTCTCCCACTTACCTTCCACAACACTAGCAATAGGAAGTCCACCTACCATCTTCATGCTCCTCCCCACCCCACTCTCACCTTCACAGACTTACCTCAGTTTCCCCTTTCTTCCATGGATTACTGCATTAGCTCCTCGCCATTTTCTTTCTGCCTGAGTTTTGCACTTTCAACTCATCCTTCACTGAGTCATCTTTCCAAAGCATAAACTCACACTATCTGACCCCTGCTCGATCTCCCTTAGTGACTCTTTGTCTCCAGAGGTCCAGAGGATGAAGGTCACGTTCTGTAGCATATACAAGTTCATTTTTTTCCAGTACTGGGGATTGAACCCAAAGGATTTCACACTGAACTACACCCCCAGCTCTTTTTCTCCTTTTCTTAATTTTGAGACAGGGTCTTGCTAAGTTGCCCAGGCTGGCCTTGAACTTGTGAGCCTCTTGCCTCAGCCTCCCAGAGTGCTGGAATTACAGGTGTGCGCCCCCACACCCGGCCTACACAGCTCTTGTCCACCTCTGTGGTCTCAGCCCTGTCCTCCAAGGCCGCCTCCTCACCTGTACCACACCGCGTGCTCTTCACGTCACTCACACTGCTTCCGGTCTCCCTGCCCTCCCCCTCCCCCTTCCCTTCCAGCCCTTTCCAGGGAAGGCTGAGGTCACACACAGATATCTGGGTGCTCTTTCTGGCTCCCACCTGGCCATGTGTGGAGCTGTCAGAGAACAGCTGTGCAGTCTCGGCCCCCTCCTGTGTCCTGTTTCCCCAGGAGGGCAGTGTCTGTGTCTCCTCTGACTTTCTACTCGCAGCCCGCATAGAGCACATCGGGCACATAGAAGGTGTTCAGTAAATACTGAACGAAGACTGGAAGGAAGACCACACTTTGTCTCCTTTCATCTGCACAAACCACGAGGCAGTTATTGTTAGCATGGTGCCTTACAATGGGGCTCACAGACTCGTTTCTTTAGCTTTATGGAGAAAAGACTGTCAGATGATTACTGAAAAAAAGACTATTGAATAGCAAAGGTGAATATTATAACCTCAGTGATTCCTTTTCTAGGAATCTAAATAAAGGCAGGCAAGTTTTATTCACCAAGATATTCATTGCCATGTAAGTTGGGGTTGGTTGGTTGTTTATTTATTTATTTATTTATTTATTTATTTATTTATTTATTTATTTTGAGACAGGGTCTCGCTATATAGTTCAGGCTGGTCTTGAACTCACTGTGTAGCCCAGGCTGGACTTGAAGTCATGATGATCCTCCTGCCTCAGCCTCCCAAGTGCTGGGATTACAGGTGTGCGTCACTATGCCCAGCTTTTTTTTTTTTTTTTTTACATAGTGTCTTACTTTGTAGCTCAGGCTAGCCTTCCAGTCCTCTAGCCTCAGCCTCCCAAGTGCTAGGATTTAGGCATGTGCCACCATGCCCAGGACCAGGTAATTTGTGAACATTAAAAAAGTGCAGAAAAACCAGCTATGGTGGCACATGGCTGTAATTCCAGCGTTGGGGAGGCTAAGGAAGATGGATCACCATGAGTTCGAGATCAGTCTGAACCACATAGTGAGACTTAGCCCCTTCCCCCCAAAAAGTGAGTTCGAGACTGGCCTGAAATACCCAGTGAAACAATGTCAAAAAGCCCCCCATCTGCATGCAATTCAGATTAAATTTAGTTTTGTTCTGTGAAAAAAAAAGCAGAAAAAAGTAGAAAAATTATTAAAATCCAGAATTATGGCACATTTATTCAATTAAACATTGTACCACCATTGTACCTTATGTGACATAGCACATTTTGCTTTGTTTTGTTTTGGTTCCTCGAGACAGGGTCTTGCTATGTAGCCCAGGCTTGCTATGTAGCCCTTGAACTCACTATGTAGCCAGGGTTGGCCTTGAGGTCGCGGAGATCCTCCTGTCTCAGGCTCCCAAGTGCTGGGATCACAGGCACACGCCACCATGCCCTGCAATTGTAGAACTTCTCTAGGAGGTGTTCGTGAGGGCAAGGAAGCTCTGCTTCCACTGGCACTAATAAGCTGTAAGCCCAGAGTTGCCGGAATGCACATGAGGACAGCAAAGCAGCACAGGAAAGAAAATATTGGAGAAGGACAGAGATGGAGAAAAGGTCCTATCACACACAGACACGCACACACCCTGTGCCACATCCCACCCTTTAAGTCCTGATGACTTTGAGTCCTTGCATCCAGGAAAGGCTGAAACACATCATTCCCAGCTTTCCAGTTATAAGAGCCTATAAACTCTAGGTTTCTTTGCTGGCTTAGGTCAGTTTGAGCTGTGTTACTACATGTTGCATAATTGTTTTCACTAAAATTATGAAAACAATAAAATATATAAAGCACAATTTATGAGTCAAGAGGTTATCACAGAACACAGTACAGAAGTCATCCCTACATCCTACCTGAGATATAAAATATCTCCATCATTGCAAATGTTGTGTTGGACAGTGCTGATCCGTAATATGATTCATTTCCAGAGCCCTTCACTAATAGCACTTTATATGTACCTTCTTTCACTACAAACAAGGCAGGGGTTGTTATTAAAAATTGCTAACAACTTGAAAAGCCCAGGTACTGCAGGCTGTCTGCTGTCCTTGGCATTGAATCAGTAATTGCTGGATCTAAGGAGACTTCAGGTGTCTCGAGAGTGGGTTAGGGTGGAGGGGACTTAAGAGGTATTTAGGGGATGGTTTTTTAAAAATCAGTACTGAAGGATTTCAATATTTTACCAGCAAATATGGGTGAGTTCATGCTCATTGGCCGAATGTGAGCTCTGTTAGCAGATATGCTAGTTTCTTATTTGGCTGTTTTTGCCATTGTGTTGTGAATTCCCCTAGGCAGGGGCTTTGTCTTATTTTGTTGGTCTTGGTGCCTACTAGGATGCTCAATAAATGTGGAATAACAAACAGGAACGACAGTCCAGCATTGCATAACTCTCCATTCTTTTTTTCCTTTTTTCCTGATAGAAGTTTCTTGCCTGGAATCAAATTGCAATATGGTCTCTTTTCATCCACTCTTCTGAATACGCTATCCTCTCCAATATCAGTTGATTGAAGAAGAAAATTGTAATTTTTCTCTCTGGCATAATGTTGATATTTTAACTCATAGTGACTTTTTCTTCACTACAAAATGGATTTTAGAAATAAATAAAGATCCCAGAAACCTGTGATTGCTTTGAGTCATATCTTTTACTCTGTTATCCAAGAAACAAGAATGACAGCCAAGCCTGTGAGGTAGGAGGATCGCAAGTTTCAGCCCAGCCCAGATGACTTAGTGAGACCCTGTCCGAAAATTTAAAGAGGGAGGAATGTGGCTCAGTTTGAAGGTCCTGGGTTCAATCCCCAGTACCACACACACACACACACACACACACACACACACACACACTGGAATAAGCCTTGTCCGATAAGACCCTCCCGCATAGCTGTACAACTTCAACCATTTGCTAGCACATTTCAGGGTGGGCTCCCATAAGGCCTGTGAGGGCAAGGTCCACATCTGTGTATTAATAACAGCACCCAGGCTAAAGCTCCTCCTTGCTGCACAGAGGACCCTTTGAAAATGGTTGTTGAATGAACAAATTTAATGAACAAATTTAAAGATAGGCAGTAAAACACAATGATCATTTGACCATCCTCTAGTACCGACAACTTTTAGTGGTTATCATTACAAATTATTTTTCTTAAACCTGCTTAGGAGACTTAGGGTTCAATATTGAACGGAGCAGGAGAGCTGGGAAATTGCAAATTTTGGATGATACTTAGAAATTATTCTATGTTCTGTTTTTCCTAATGGATATTTCCCTTGTAGTTTCCATTCTCAAGCTCTCTGGAGGTAAGTTTTATTAGTCTATCAGAACGTATGGAGAACACTGAACATACTAGGAGTAGGTCTTAAAATAAGGGCTCAAACCCTGGGTCTCCTCACTGTTAACTCTGCGGTGTTTGTCAGGCCACTTCTAGAACAAACACGGATGCTCTGCATACTTACAAAGCTGCCATTGTGAAGATGCAATAGTAGGATAAGAAGAACTACAACACCCTACACAGACACTATTGGTAGGGTGAGTCAAGGACGGCCACCACGAGCAAGTGCAGGGAGCGCGTCCTAGGCTGCGGAGTCTGGCTGAAAAGAAACATTTCACTTTTATTTTGCTCCTGGCCTAAGTAGCCTAAAGGACCTCGGGGACCCCCAGCTCCATAACTGCAGTGTGAATCGAAGGCAGAGAAACAGGAAAGAAAAAAAAGAAAGAAAGAAAGAAAAGAAAAAAAAGAAAGAAACAAAGGAAGGAAGGAGCAAAGGAAGTAAAAAATGAAAGGGTCCCAGAAGCAAATGGGCTTAAACCAGGGCACCCGGAGCAAACTTTACAAGGCGCCCCTCCTCACTGCCGCCCGGCTCTCCAGAAGTCTCAGCAGGAGCTTGGTGGGCGAAGGCCACCTGAATCAGGAAAATCAATTGTGTTCTACAGGTTTACGGAGCAGGTGGAGAAACTGAACATAAAGAATTACCGGCCCACCCTTTTGCCGCGGTGCAAGGCGCCAACCTTGGCGCCCCTCGACTAACAGGAATGGAGAAGAATGTTGGGACCCAGTTTCCTAACCCCCGCGCCCTCCAATTCCCGTCCCCGAACCACCTCCTCCTCCCGAGGCGTCCAGCCTCCTCCCGTCCGAAAGCGGTCCAGGAGCGGGCGGCCAAGCTTTGTTATCTGGGGAGCACCTGCCAGGTGGCGGGCCGGTGCCCTACTGCGCGCGTGGTGGCCGGCTTCACAAAGCGCGCGGGCAGCACCACCCTCGGCCGGGAGCCGCCTGGGGCGGGCGGACCACATCACCCGGGAGGAGACGTGGAGAGATGAAGGGGCTCCGGGGTCGAGAGAGGGCGGAGAGGGCCCGCGGGTCCAGCCCCCTCCGGCGGGCACAGCCCCGCGGGATAAACACGTCCGAGGGCAGGGGCGAGACGAGCCTGGGAGGGAGCGAGGGAGGGCAGCCGAGGAGGGGCGCCGGGGAGAGGCGTGGCCGGCGCGCAAGGGGAGGGAGCTGGAGGAGGGGCCGCCGCTCGGCGCTCGCGCTCTGGGGGCTCGGCTTTGCCGCGCTCGGCGCACTTGGGCTAGAGCTGGAACGTGGAACGGAGCTCCGAAGCCAGTGCAGCCACCGCGATGAGAGGCGCTCGCGGCGCCTGGGATTTTCTCTGCGTCCTGCACCTCCTGCTCCGCGTCCAACCAGGTGAGAGAGAGCGACGGGTACCTGGGCCGCGCCCGCAGGCGCAGCCTTTGCCGGGGAAGGATTGAACCCGCCGGGGTGCGTCTCGAGAAGGACTGCTGGCCGTTCAGCGCCAGTGCACTCCAGCCTCTAGGAATATTCCAGGCGGCCCCGAGACTCTCCTGCGCCTTACCTCGCTCACCTACGCTCAGACCCCAGCCGCTGGTGGCAGGGGGCGCAGAGCCTGGGGTATTCCGGGAATAGGGGCAGCGAGGGGACTTTAGGCGCAGTCGAGGCTGCAGGCTGTGGGGGAGTTTGGTGTTGCTTTTGTGCCGAAGGTGCGCGGCTGGCCGAGGCGGGCGGCTCGGGGTTCGCACCGAGCGCATTATCTAGCCGAGCGAGGCGCGGCCGCAGCTTCCTTTTGTTAAAAGTTGCGTGTGTGTGACCGGCGCATGGGAGGACCAGCCAGCAGGTCCTCGGAGGCGCCGAGGGCAAAGTTGGAGAGCCTTTTCCTCGCTCTGCGGCGGTTGCTTTCCAACCGCGGGCGGTCTTTGTGCGCGGAGCTTGGGGACCGAGCCGCTGCCGCCCCTGCCCGCGTGCGGCGCCACCCGTGGAGACGAGTCCGAGGCGACCGCACTTCCCAGCGCCGGGTGGTGCTTTTGCACCGGTAGCGCGCGGCGTGCGGCTCTGGGGCGGGACCCCGCGAGCTTGGAGGTGGCGGCGGCACGGGCAACTTGAGCAGGGCGTGTAACAAGCAGCCGCTAGGTTGCAGACTTTGTGTTTTTTGTAAATCCAGTGCTGGAGGCTCGCCCCTTTCTGCAGCCATGCCGTTTGCTTGCTGCCAAGCGCCGGGGAGCGGCTGGAGGCTGCGCTGGCCGCCTGCTCCGCGGAAGCAGGGACAGCAGCGCTGGACGCTGCGGTCCCCGACCCTACCACCTCGCGCGCCCGACCGGAGTGCCCGGCCAGCCTGACAGGGCTCTGGAAGCCCGCGTCCTGGGGTCTGCGACCTGTAATCGCAGGTGTCTCTTTTCGTCTGGAATTTTGGGATTCTCGAGCCTCCTCCCACGTGGTATCTACACTGGGGGCTGCCTGAGGTTGAGGGGTGGGAGATGGAGTGGAACTTCCTGCAGCTCTCATTAGGTTCTTTTAGCTGTTAGGAAAATCCAGTTATATGGGCGCGGGAACAAGGGTCTCAAAGAGGAGAGGAATCTGCAGGCTTGTGGAGCCCCTGAGTCAGATTCCTGCCTCTCTTCCCTTTTGTCCAGGTGTCGCTGGTGTGCGTGCCTGGCTAGTCCCCAAGCCCTGTTCTTTCTCAGGTCATTCAAAAACAAAAAACGTTTGGATTACCCCGATGGTGTAACGATAGAAAGTGAGTCTACAGAGAAATCCAGCGCTGGAAGGCGAGCGTCATAGTGAATTGTTGTGAGACCACTGGTCAGTTTCTCAGTGAAGTCTCAAGACCCAGCACCCCACCCCGCTATTAAGGGGCATGGAGATGGGTTTCCTCCCGGGAAGAGGCTTCGTATCTGGACCCCTGCGCCCGAGGAAGGGTCACAGGGGTCACCAGCGAGTGTTCGGAAGCCTTAGCTTAAAATGACCCCTATGGTCTTTATCTTTTCTGTCTTGCTTTTTAAAATTTCATTAAAGGTATGTGAACTAGATCCATGTGAAACACAGATCACACTGAATAGTCCCCGTGTCCTCATGATGAGCCTGCTCTCTCCGATAGCTTATGGGCGAAAGGAATTTAAGATCTGTCTTAGTGATGCAGTGACAGAGCCTTCTTCTGCCCCTGGGTTCTTGATTCCTTTCCTCTGCCAGGCACTGGTTGTGTGCCCTTGGGCAGGTCATGCCAATTCCGGGGAGTCCAGTTTCCTGAAGAGTGAACTGCAGGACATCGAAGTCAGGAAGGACCTTTCCTGTCCAGAACGCTCCTCCAGAGTTCTGGGTGGAGGCTCAGCTCTCTTTCTCAGTGCCTTTCCTGACCCCTATCAGGTGGTGCCTGCGGGTATCCTACTGCCCGGCCCCTTGCTAAGCATTGCTCTAAGGGGTAGGAGGTTTCAGTTCTGTCATCACCTCCTCCTGGCACCCTCAGCAGTTACAGCGGGGACCAACAGGATGAACCTGCCGCGAACAGTGAATCATCCTTCTTCCCCCTGTTCCTGCAGGTGTGAGGCTGAAGGCCTCCCCAGCACCTGGTGCAGGGCTTTCTGGATTATTATTCTGCTGGGAATAACATGATCCTTTTGTAAGGATTCCCAGATAATTCTGGTTTTTTTCTCACCCATGCACACATTTTTTTTTCTTATGACTATAAATCATGTATGCTAGGCTTTTTGCAATGAGCTTTCTAAAGTGCCTTACATTTCATATATATTACATGTGGGTTGTACTTGGTCCTGGCTCATAATTGGAAACTGTGTTTCACCCAGGCCCCGTGTTGAGACTTTTACCTGTTATTTCCTATACTTCTAAGCCCAGGAATTAGTATTATTACTACAGCTGCTATTGTACAAAGGGAGAAAGTGGCTAAGTCACTTGCCCAGAATAATCTGTGGAGGAGACTGAGCTCAGCTCCATTTGCCCAATGGCATATCCATTTATATGGCTCAAAATTGTAAAGTGAGGCTCACTCAGAAATGTTGAATGTGTGCCTACAGGATGGCCAGTTGTCATGAAAAGGGCCTAGGATTGCTTGTTTTATGGCATTTGAATGAGAGTGTCCTCAACTTAGGGAAATAGTCGCTGAGGAAGCGTTCATTACTTGATAGCTGGGGAGGCGGGCATCTGGCCTGTGGTATGAGGGTTTTAGGTGTTAGGGTCCCTAGAGAGGGAGATAAGCTATCTCCACAATAGTGGAGCAAGTCAGTTGAAATCCATCCCCCACTCTGCAAAATAAAAACTGCCTTAGCATCATAGACTCGTGCATACTTGTGAAAAACAAAGCCCCCAGTAGTGGCAGATACCACTGGCTGTTGACACTGGATAAGCATGATGAGACAAAATGACAATTTCCCACCTGCCTTTCCCAAAAGAAATTCTCATCAGAAAAGTGCCAAGTATTCTGTGGGCTTCCCTTGTAGCACATTTATGTACAGATGTTGTGGTGATGAATTTTGCTGCTGTTGTTGACAGCCGTTAGAAGTTACCCATAGAATTTTGACTCATTTCCTCAAGTCTTCTGATTAAAGGGGGACACGAGGAAATGAGCCTAGTGAGCCACGGCGTCCTGAAGGGCAGCTCAGGAACCCTTAGAAGTGGTCAGGGCTGCTGCTGCAGTATTTTCTCCGGAATGAATTTAGTGTAAGAGTTGGCAGGCTAGGATGTAGGAAGTGCTTTATTTTGCTGCATTCATGTATGGTAACTTTTCCAAAGTGGGATTAAAAGACATTTGCAGGAATCCAAATATGCAGAATTTCATATGCAGTTTCAGTAACTCAAATAGATATTTTTCACGGCTGCAAGTCCAAAAGGAGGAGGGCTTAGTAGGAAGTTAACAGAGGTAAATGTTTCAATCAAGGGCAAATTCAGTGTAAATCTTGGTTGATTGTAGAGGACTTGTGAATAAGCCTGGCCTAAAGACTCTGATTTCTGACATTTTTAGATGTGATCATGTAGATCATATTTTGACTTACGATTCTAATAAGTAAAAATGGTTTTAAGCCAATAGCCTGTAGGCTTGTTTGTTGCTCACAGGCTGCTTTTTCAGAAAACAGTGAGGCAGTACTTCAAGATGTAGAGAGTTTTTATTAAGGTCTCAATTTCTTCTTTTGAAGAATTGAAGCCTGGCCCCTTAAGATGCTCCTGGGTGGCTTTGGCTTCTGCGCTGCATCCGCCCCAGTGAATGAATGTGGATCCGGCAGGTGCCTGCAGTGGAAGGTGCATCAGCAGGCCACCTGTGGTAGGCTGATGGCTCATGGCTGACAGCTGACAGCTGACAGCTCTGTGGCTTTGGAGCAAGTTGCTTAACCTTCTGACCTTCAGTGTTTCATCCTGGTTTTGCCACTTATTTCCTGTGTGATTTTGGATAAATTACTTAACCTCTCTGTGCCAATAAATGTGTTGCTGGGCATAAAACTTTTGAATGGGGCCTCATGGTGGTACTCAAAATGTTAGCCAGAATTCTTAATTGTAAAATAAGTTGTGATCCCTAAAAGGGGAATGACACCTACTTTTTTTTTTTTTCTATGAGAGTACCGGGAGTCGAATTCAGGACCTCGCGCTTGCCAGGCAGGTGCTTATGCCGCTGAGCTATATCACCGGCCCTGACACCTACTCTTAATATGGTTACCCTAAAGATTAGAAGGATTCTTGTAAAGGTGCTTGTGATAGGATAGGCATCCAATAAATGAGTGAATTCCTCCAGTAGGGAAAATTTGACTGTGTTCCTTTATAATCTTTGCACATGGATATCAGTAAATATTAACTTAACAGCTTTGAAAATGAAGTGAACTTCTAATTTTTGTCTTGAGTTTTATGTAATTTTGATGTAACAGTTGAGTTTCATATAGCTTTTGATGTAACAGTTGGGAATTACTGGTCTTAGAAAGTGAACAGATCTTAGACTTTTTTTCCCTAGAAAAACCCCCCACATCTCAGAGTATTTCTCCAACAAAACTATTCATACCTGATAATTTTCCCATTCATCTTGTGCTTTTGCTTCATGCTTACATTTTGGTCATGGCACTTTCCTTAGATAGCTTCCATTGACAGCTAGGATTTCAACAGTTCCTGCAGAATTTAAGGTTTAAGCTAAATTATTATTCAGGGCATGTGGCAGCTGAGTAAAAAGCCTGGTTTCTGAAAGTGGCAACCTGAGTTTTTAAATCAGTTCTGCCACCTGCAACTGTGAGGTCTAGGATAGATGCTTACTGGCTCTGGAGGCTTCATTTTCTCATCTGTGAAGTGGGGCTGATGGCAGAGGGCTCCCGAGGCGATTAAAATGCGAGTTCTGCATGTGACATGCTCACACAGGGCTCCTCAGAGGAAATGGTGGGTTTTCTTAGGTTCCTTTTTTAGCTTTGTCTCTGAGAAAAATAAATGGAAATGGTATGAAACCAGATCATGTAGGTTGTTTTTTTATTTACTTTTTGCATTAAGGTAAGTTTGTACATTTAATGGCTAGTTTTCAAAAAGTCCAGCTAGTTAGGTAATGCATACTGGTCCCCCTGGTTCTTTATGTAACCTGTTTTTCTTAGCTGACTTTCTTCCAAAGGGGATAAAGAGTTTGGAATAAAAGTTTGGAGGGCAAATCTCTAAATGGCCATTTTCTTTAGGTAAGTGGCTCATCTAGGGCTTAGGAGCTGCTACCTCATTATATAAAGTAGCTTTGAAACCACTGTGAGAGTGACGAGTGGAGCTTTTCCTTGATTTTATTTTATTTTATTTTATTTTATTTTATTTTATTTTATTTTATGTTATGTTATGTTATGTTATGTTATGTTATGTTATTGTTCAGGAACCAAGCTGAACTTGCCCATTGCTCTGGGCCAGACACAGTGGTGCTCAGCAACACTTGCTTTAACGGGTCTCCCATTCTCTAGCACTTGGATGGAGCGAACATTGTGGATTCAGTTTAACAAAGGTTTATCAGTCCTGAGCCTGGATCTTTGCAGGGCCTGCAGATAGGGGCTAGGGGCTGGGAGAGATGGAAGAAGTTCACAGCCGTAGAACTCCATAGCACAGATGCAAAGTGCTCTAGGCAGCATGTTAGTTTGCTTTTTTTTTTTTTTTTTAAGATAGGGTCTTGTTTATGTAGTTTAGGCTGGCCTTGAACTTGCAGGGCAATCCTCTTGCCTCAGCCTCCCAAATGCTGGGATTACAGGCATGTGCCACCACACCTGACACTAGGCAGGATTTTAAAGGAGAGGAGCCCAGATCTTGGTAAGCTGGTGATAATAGAGGTCAGGGATCAGTAAAAGTGTCTATGTGGGGGATACTATTTGAGATTATTTCTGCACCCTAAGGAGCACAGTAGAGTGTCTGCAATTGAAGCTTCACTTGGGAAGAGCAGCAGGAACACGGAGCCAGATGTTACGGTCTGATTTTAGGACTATCAGAGCTTCCATGTGGAGAGATGGCTCTGGTAAGGAGTTGAGGGCGAAGAGCCCAGAAAGTGGACTCCTGATTAGCCCAAGCAGTGCTGGACGAGAGTGTGTGGAGCGTCGAGTTGGCCCAGACTATGAGGAAGTCCTTGAAGTCCGGGCTAAGGTGGATCTGACCCAGGAGCAGGGTCACCTGCTCACCCTTCTGTCAGTCAAGCACACACTGCGCCCTGCCGCACAGTCTGGGAAGCGCAGTGCCGCGTCCTGCAGCAAGACTCCAGTTTCCTTTCCTGGGGGCAGCCAAGACTGAGGGGATTCTTTTTATTATTATTTTAGTAAAATATACACAATATGAAATGAACCATTTTAACTATAGCATTACCTACATTCACATTGCTCTGCAGCTGATCTCCAGCACACTTCCATCTTGCAAAACTGAAACTCTACCCATTTAGGAACAACTTCCCCTGCCCTGTGGCCCGCGCCACTAGTACTTTCTGTCACGAATTTGACTATTGCAGGTACTTTCTATGAGTGGAACCACACAGTATTTGACTTTTTCTGACTGGCTTATTTTACTTAGCATAATGTCCTCAGGGTTCATTCGCGTTGTAGCACAGGTCAAAACTTCCTTCTTTTTAACGCTTGAACCCAATGACTGACCCATCTGGCAGCTCCTACCACTAGTGGTAGAAATGGTACAGTTACGCATGAGATAATCGTGCATGTACCACTGGGGGTTTAGGTCACCCAGCAGCTGTGAATTAGGGCCCGTTTATAGCCCTGTTGTGAATGTGTTAAAGGCTGAATAATATTCCACTGTATGTAGATACCACGTTGTGTTATCCAGCCTTCCATCTACTGATGGTCTTTTGGTTTGCTTTCGGCTTTTGGTGAGGGTGCAGGATGCTACTATGGACCTGCGCATTCGGGTGTCTGACGGCAAGTTTTGGAGGGGACTCAGGATGCCTAATGCTGTGGCTCACAGCAGTGTGTTGGTGGGAGAAAGACATTCAGTCAGGCTCTTTAGAGTATGTCTGGTGGCAGGACAGGTGAGGGCCTGGGTGATAAGTTGCCTGCTCAGGACAGAAGGGAGAGGGCCTGGGAGGCATGAGGAGGATGATAATCTTCATCCACTTGGCAGGCTGTTTCTGGGTACCTTCTCTGTGTCAGGCACTGGTGAGGCAGAGGGGAAGGTGAGCAGGCGGTCCCATGGGAGGAGGTGACTGGGGGGAATGGTGGTGCTGTGGAATCCATGGAGATAAAGCCGGGGGAGAGGCAGGTTCTTGGAGGGAGGGAAGTGATGATGGACTCTGCTAGGTTTGTTCATTGATTATTTACAGGCTGCATTTACTTGAAACTCACTTTCACAGACATGATGGTAATCATGTAAGTGAAATTCCTCTGAGGGTCACATCCATACAAAAAAATAAAACAAAACTACAAAGTCACAGAAGCTGGCTCTATGATATTATGGCAGGATTTAGGGATTGTAAAGAATTGTGTGTCAAGTGCATAGCACTCATAGTGAAAAGGAAGTTTTCATGAAAAAGAACGATGTGGTGGGAAGATAATGTATTTCTTAGCATGAGGCCAATTTGAAGGCATGGTTTTTGTTTTTTTCAGAGTGAAGTGGACCATTTGGGTGTAGAGGAGGATGCAGTTGATGGCTTTGGGAGACAGGCCCTTTGAAGGCAACTTAAAAGAAATTGGATTTATGAAGCCTGGAGAAGATAAAGTGAGGGAAGGGTTAGTGAATGACAGTTTTCAAATATTTGTTCTGTGTGAGTGAAGAATGGGACAAAATGTACATAGTTCAAATTGCCCCAGAATGAAATTGAGGATTTTTGTTTTTGTTTTTGTTTTTTTGTATTTTGTATAGGAAAAATTCTCTAATAGGAAGAGTTGGAAAATACTTCATTGTCTTACTAGAGCTGATTATGAGGTCTTGGCTGGAGATATGAAGAAAACAAAATAATTGTATTTTGAAATGGTTAGGCCCTACCCAACTCACTTGCCTTGATGACCCTTTAAAGGCTTGTCTGAAATCCTCTCTAAATAATTAGAAAATGGCAAAATAAGCAGCTGTTTTTCTTGCCTTACTCCCTTACCTGCGGGGTAGAGCATTTTCTCATAAATACTGGATAGAGTCACAGTTTTTGGCTATATTGAAAACAGCCAGTAAAGGGCCCATAGCTTTAAAATATGTTATTGATCTGTTGGGGTGGAGAATCTAACCACAGAACAAGTTGTGCAGTGCCGTAGCTTAAAGTGAATGTCAAAATAAGAGAGATAAAGGGAAGGTTGATGTCCGGAGAAATCTATAGTCAGTTGTTTAGCGCTAACCTAGGTGGTCATGCTGTGTGATATATCCCACCCTGCATCCAGGTGGAGAGATCTGAACGGACGAGGGATGGACCACCTCAGTCCTTTTCCCTTGATTACTCAGGGCAGATTGTTCCCTCTGGTTTACTTCCTTCCCATCTGCCCTTTACCACTGGTCATTTCATGGTCATGGTTTAATTGCACACATTAAATCAGCCAATGATCCAGTGGGGGAAAGTGGTAGAAACGAAATTGCGATTCAGTAGCTTCTGGTTGATAACATCATTTTCCCCTGTCATATTGAAATGTTTGATGTTTAGATGGGATCCCTGCCTTGATCAATGCTGGGTAGACGCTAATTTCATGCCATTTGTAATAATATTTAAATAACGGTCTGGTCATAATCATTATGATTGGGTTGGAAGATGTAGGCATCACGTCTACGTAGAATGAATGGCTCATTCAAAGGGAATTATGAGACCCGAAATAAATCTTGAAGAGTGGGATGGGATTTGGTGAAAGTGTGAACACAAGGTAGAGGGTGAGCATTCGCCAAAAAGCTCTCATAGAAAATCCCTGGAGGGAGTAGTACAAGGTGAGACGGGATAATTTTTAGGGCACTTGGATTTTTATTTTTCAGAATTTGAAGTATTGCCTACAGTGCCATATGTGATAAGATTTTTGTAAATGTAATCTGGTCAAGTGGTTGGTTCTTCAGAGAAATAACTTAAAAAAATGGAAAAGTATGCATCTGACTTCTGCATGTAATTACATAGGTTGTATGTACAATGGAAATCTAGCATGAGTTGTTTTTAAGTTCAAAACTAATTACCATCTCTTCTCCTACCCAATAACCCTGGCTCCAGTCAAGGTTATGGATTTTGTGGTCTCGATAGCTGATATTGGCAATAGAGGATCTCTGATTTTTGCCTTATTAACAAATTTTAAACCTTTAATAATATGGTAAATATGATAAATAATAGTATGTAGCAAGTTTTATAAGCCAGCCCTTGTTTATGTCAACTCATTTGTTCAAGCAAAAGCAGTGACAAGGGCCGGTGAGCCAGCTCACTGGCATAAGCGCCTGCCTGGCAAGAGCGAGGTCCTGAGTTCGACTCCCGGTACCCACATATGAAACAAGGGCCGGTGATATCGCTCAGCGGCACGGGCGCCTGCTGGCGCATGAGGTCCTGAGGTCGACCCCCGGTACCCACCAAAAACAAAAAAACAAAAAAACAGTGACAAATAATTTTGTCACTGCTAACCCCAAAACTTTGGTTAGGGGGTCCTGTGTGGCCTGAAACACCTCGAGGTTCTTCCCTGATTTCTGCTTAGTCCTGCATTAGAAGGAGTTGGCGCTGATGCTGCCCCCACCAGTGCCTGAAGCGAGTGCTGGGAGGGACAGGTGGCTGTGGTGGTTGGAATTCTGTCACCTAAGGAAAGATAGAATTGATGACACTGGCCCAGGAATGCCTTGTTCTGACCAAGTATAAAACAGGTAAGAGGAAAATGAGAAGAGGAGAAACCCTGACTCCTTTATTTGTATCTTAGTGAGTGAGGCCGAGATATACAGCTGCATTTGGGTTGCCCCGGGTGACTCAGGTTATTTCAAAGGTGGCTAGGAATTTCCTAAATACAGTAATGTGGGGTTGCCAGTAATGTGAGTATCATAGCCTATGCATACTCATAAGCGGGAAGCTTGCTGAACAGAGGTTCATTGCAACGAACTTTGGAAATGAATGTGTCTTTCTTGGAAGGGCACATTTAGAGAAAGGAATCCATGTAGATATTGGCTTTGGGAGAAAATATGTGTTGGAGATTTTAGAGATGTGATCCTGTGTGGCCAGTGTGTGCTTAAAAAGAAAGCTAGACTATGTTAAAACAAACAAACTTGAGAAATCTACCGGGAAAGACTGGAATGAAGGCAGTAAAGGTACAGTACTTTAAAAGTACAGTAATAACAATTTTTAGCTTGTAAAAAAATTTTTTTTTGTCTTTTTTGAGACAGGGTTTCACTATGCAGTTCAGGCTGGCCTTGAACTCACTTTGTAGCCCAGTCTGGCCTCAAACTCACAGTGATCCTCCTGCCTCAGCCTCCTGAGTGCTGGCTAAATATTTTAAATGTGTTTCCATCCTAATTTTCAAAATGTGGATTTCTTCCTTAATGGCTGGATGTATGTTGGAAAGATTTTCAGTTTAAGAAATGGGTGATATTTAATTGGCTGGTAAAATACCACATGAATTAGTTCTTAGGATTTTTGTTATTGTGATATTAAGCCAGGATCCTTACTCTAAACAGGTCTTTAGAATAGCCAATGAAAATGCCTAATTGAGATATTTAAATGTTTTTGTTTGTTTTAGTATTGTCAATATGTATACTTAATGCAGGGAAATGGTAGGTAAGTTTTAGCTGAACTAGAAAAGCATCATTTTAATAGAAGAGAACCCCTTTCCCGGCTTTTTAAAATAAACTAGCATATGTAGAAGGGTTTGTGAATTTTTTTCAGTAGATCTGAATCTGTTACCTAATTTACATTCCAGCATTTTCGAGGGATATTATTTAAAATGATCATTGAAGTTTCAGACCCACCACCCTATGAAGAAAGGCTGTGGAGGGTGGGGATTGTTCCGCAGAGGGGCTGCCTGCCTCCCCACCCCGGGCTACCTGGGGCAGGGAGTGTGAGGACCTGCTGACGATTACAGCTTCATTCTGTTGCTGCCTGTGTGGAGTCCATAGAAATCCAGAGAAATTGCATGTAATTCTTGAGGGATCTGATAGCAATGAACACACCAGGCCCAAATCCTTGTCCTCCTGGGGCTTAGGTTCTAGTGAATTCTTTTCCTACCAATTCCTTTCTGGACCTTTCTAAGGTCCAGAAAGAAAGGAAACTAAAAACAAAACAAAACAAACAAACAAACAAACAAACAAAAAGAAACCTGAGGGTCTCTCTTACAGAAAGCCGATAACTAGGTTTATTTCAACTCATATTATAGTCAAGTAGGGCAGAAAGTGGAGAAAGGAAGGGCAGAGGCTGGATTGAGGAGAAGGCCAAAGAATACAGGGGAACAAAAAGAGGTCTGGGGGTGAGGGAGGCAGAGTGGGCTGAGTTGGTGGGAGTTTTTGAGTGCTTGTCACTACTGCCACTGGGCCTGTCCTCGCTTAAAAGGGCTGAGTGTTAGCGTTTCCACCTCCAGTCTTTGAAACCTCAGAGCAGTGGGCTGCTTGATCCAACACGTATTCCTGATGAAGGGTTTACTGACAGGATTAAATCCGAAGGTGAAACAGGAAAAGTCCTCCCTTCTGGGATTTTGTGGGAGACTTTAATGTACCCCACATGTGTTGTCATCCAACGGTTTGGAACCTTTTTTTCCAGGACATGCCAGAATGTTCTTTCACAGCTAAGAGAATGGTTTTAGGAACCCCAGCCGGATGCTCCTGGGGATCTATCTCTCCAAGAACAGGGGGTTCTGCACCTCTTTTAGAATTCTTCCATTTTTTTCTTGTTAAAAATCTGAAGAAGTTCAGTTTTTTTTTTTTTTTTTTGTGGGTACTGGGGGTCGACCTCAGGACCTCGCGCGCCAGCAGGCGCCCATGCTGCTGAGCGATATCACCGGCCCCTTTTTCGTATGTGGGTTCCGGGAGTCAAACTCGGGCCCTCGCACTTGCCAGGCAGGCGCTTACACCGCTGAGCCATCTCACCAGCCCAAGAACTTCAGTTTTATTAACAACCATGTTACATGACAACATTCCAGTTAGCCACCGTCAGTCCTACCAGCAGTGTGCTATTTCCACTATCCTGTTCAGAGGGGATATCATCGGACTTTGTGCATCTTATTAGCCTTACGGTGGCCTTTCAGAGGTCCATAAAGTGACACGCCCTCCAGCGTCAACAGATGGACTCCCAAGTGAGAATCCACACTATGGAATTACTCAGGACTGAAGGTTCTTCTGTCGGTTCTTGAGTGCCGATGCAGGACTCTTGCTGCCTATGTTGTTAGTTCTGGTCCTCAGGAAGAATCCAGAATTCAGGCTGTCCAGGGACAGAAAGCTGTGCCTCTTGAGTTAGGGCCAGAAGCCATCCCCAGTGACCACAGTCTTGGTTGAGGGGGCAGGTATGCATGTTTGGATACTTAAAAGTAGTTATGAAATCAGTGTTTTGCTCCTGGCTTGACAATTCCTTTTCTCTAGTGTAATCGTCACTGGTTAGCACATGTTGTTCTAGGTGAGAATTTCAGGGTCTACATCTAAATAGATCGTGGTTAAATTTACTATCAGGTGTCTAGGGGAAGGTAAACAAATTTTGAAAATCAGTAGGGAGTCTATGATTTCTAGGCTGCTCTCTGGCTTGTTTGAAAACCCATTAGCAGCCATTTCATTTCAACATGGAGGAGTTGAACTTCACATTAATTTTTTAAAAGTGCACATTTTTATTGTGGGAGCATTTAAAACAGAATAGTATAATGAATCCTCGATATCCATTATCCAGCTTAACACTTAGCAGCATAGCCAGCCTTGTGCTTTCCCTTTACCCAGTTCATTGTCCCAGAATGAAACGTGTCTCAAGTGTCAAAGAATTCAGCTGTATTAACTATTGTTATTATTATTTTGTTAGGAAATTTTTTTTTTTTCCATAAAAAAACAATGCATCTGGGGGCTGGTGAGATAGCTCAGCGGCATAAGTGCCTGCCTGGCAAGCGTGAGGTCCTGAGTTCGACCCCCGGTACCCACACGCATACACACAAAAAATGCATCTATAAATATTCTCAATGTAGCTCTCAAATGCAGACTCCCTTTCCTAAGTATAATGATGATATCAGTATCATATTCTTCCAAATCAGTGTAATTCCACAGCGTTATTGAGTATCCAGTATTCACATTTCCCCTACTGGAAATAAGTATAAAAATAAAAACAAATAC
Organism: Erethizon dorsatum; assembly: GCA_028451465.1. Lineage (NCBI taxonomy): Eukaryota > Metazoa > Chordata > Mammalia > Rodentia > Erethizontidae > Erethizon > Erethizon dorsatum. The sequence continues at coordinate 58,225,231 of CM051836.1, read as the reverse complement.
ATAAATATTTGAATAGAACAAATACAATTCACACACGGCAATCAGTTGACATTTCCTTTATGCCATTGCTTATCTGTAGGATTTAGCCCCATATTTTTGTTGAAGAAACTGTATTCTGTGCACTTTTCGATCTGAATTATGCTGATTGCATTCCTGTGGTAATTAACATGTTCTTTTCTCTGCATTTCCTGTGAATTGTTGATTTAGAGGTTTGATCATATTCAGTTTTTTTTCTTTCTGAACAAGAGTACTAGATAAATGGTGTATTCTTCTGTTAATTACTCTACCATCTCTATTTTTGATATATCTTTGGGTATTTTCAAAGATTTGTATTTTTTGCTCTAATGATTGAGAGAATCCTAATCTTCACGTAACATTCTGCTCTTTTGGGGGACTCTTTTCCATTGTTTTTTTACTGTAACGTTTAAATTAGCCAGTAGCCCAATGTTCTTCCCCCTTTTCTTTCCCAAGCTGGGAGTTTGGAGAAATATCTTTTTGCTCTCAACTAATATCTATAAATCAGAGATCTATTTTCAAAATTTCCCCATCTTCCATTTTTCCAATGGCTATACTAAAACTCTACCCTGTCAGCTCACACAGCAATCATATATTTTCTCCACCGTCTCTGCCATTTGGCCTTAATTCTGCAGGTAAATTTTTTGGGGGTGGTACTGGGAAATGAATCCAGGCCCTTCGCACTGAGCTATGTCCCCAGCACCATCTCCTTTTCCTTTTTCTTTCTCTTTTCTTTTTTTGGTACTGGGAATCGAACTGAGGACTTCACGCTTGCCAAACAGGCGTTGTGCCACTGAGCTATATCCCCGGCCCTTATTTTTCATTTTAAGACAAGTTCTCGGTAAGTTGCTGAGGCTGGGCTTGAACCTGTGACACTCCTGCCTCAGCCTCCCAGGTTGCTGAGCTTACAGGTGTGCACTGCCAGTCCTGTGTGGTCTCCTTCCTTTCTGAAGCTCTTCCTGTACTGGATGCCTCCTGAGGCATGATGGCAAGTGTCTCCTGGATGGTGCGCGCTCAGCAGCTTGTCTGTAGTACTTAAAGATCATATTGGCTAATAGGCAATCAGGCATCATTAATGTTTTACTATATTGTCTTTTGCCATGAAATATTGTCAAGTCTTGTGATAATCTAATTTTCTTTTTCTCACAGTTGACTTGATATTTTTGCCTAGATACCCAAAGGAATGTTTTTACCTTTATTCTTTGGAGTCAGTAGTTTTATAGTATGGCGGCTCTGTGTTGAATTGTTTTTTTCCAGAGACACGATGTGTTGCTAAATATGTAATTTCATGTGTTACTTTGATTTCCCCCACTAAAGATTTCCAAAGCATAGCATTTACTGTTGCTCCGTTCTTCATTTACTCAAGAACTTCCATTATGTGTATGTTTGATCTTCTTTGCCTGTCTTCTATATCTATCATTTTCTCAAATCGTTTTAGTCCCTTTATAATTTGTGTTTGGAAATTTTAGTTTTCATTTTCATTTTTACTTGTTCTTGTGTTTTATTTGTCCATCACTTCTGAAATGATTTTCTTTTAATTTTTTTCCTTGATTTTTTTATTACCATTTTAAAATCTTCATTTTCTCCAATCAACTCATTTCTGAGTTTTGAAAATTCTGACTGATGCTCTTCTCTATAGCTTCTTTCATTTGCTTAATTTCTTTTCATTCATTTTGACACATTACATTCCAGGTTTGTTTTGCATCTTTCTGGCCTGATTTAATTGCCTATACTAGGAATGCATTTCTGTCTGGTTCTTAACTTTTCCTTAAGAGATAACCATTTGGAATTCAATTGCAGTTCTTCTCTGTTACTTGCTATTTTCTTATCGTTTTAGGAGGGTAGGCCAATATAGCTTTTCTAGCATCATAGATCTAGTGAACCCTCTTTCCTTTTTTTTTTTTTTTTTTTTCTTCAATACTAGGGATTGAACCCAGGCAGGGCCTTCACACTGGACTATCTCCTCACCTCTTTTAAATTTTTTAAAATTAAAAAAAAATATTAGTACGTGTTTGCAGTGCATAATGATTAAATTCATCATGGGGAGTTGGTACAAATACAAACACATCTTTACCCTCCCACCCTACCTTCCCGTGTGCAAAAGAGCTAGCTAAATTTTTAAAAAGTTTCACCTGAGGGTGAGACTTTGTCCTGGGTTACTGGTTCATAGAAATCAGACTTCCCAGACTCTAGAAGATTTCAGCACGATAGATGCACATGCATCACAGTCCTCTCTGCACTCACTAGTAAAATTGGAACCTACAATGTCCTCTTTCACTTTCTGTGGCCATTTTTAGGTACTTTCCAATGAGCACCCAGTGATAATCCCTGTAGCTGATAGTTTGTCTCCAGTCTTCCTGTAAAGAGTTTCTGGGATACCTTATCCCAGAGGTTGGCCATGCTTTTTTTTTTCTCTGTGGGTACTGGGGCTCAACCTTAGGACCTCGCGCGCCAGCAGGCGCCCATGCTGCTGAGCGATATCACCGGCCCTTTTTTCGTATGTGGGTTCCGGGAGTCAAACTCGGGCCCTGGCACTGAGCCATCTCACCGGCCCTGGCCATGCTTTTTGATTCCACTCTGTTTGCCCATTTTTATGGTGGAGAAGATTGAACAACTGTGCTGTCCCCCTGCAGCCTGTACCATCTTCCCAGGTCTGTATTGACTTTTTACCATAAAATTTGTTAACTTTTGGATCTACTAAATCTAGGCCAGAGTAAAATGTTAAATCGCAGGTAGTTGCCTTAAAAATAATTTTATTTCAAAATAAGTTACTAAAACTTTGTGTCTGAAAACTGATCAGCATGGAAATGGATGCTTTCTGGCCTTCTGACATCAGCCTTCTAAGCTCTCGTTTATGACAGGACATAGTGGTTGAAATGGTCCGAGCCCCCGGAAGCTCATTGCTAAGTTGTTGTTTTGGAGGAAAATTTTAAGAAATGACATCTTTTTGTTATTGTTAGGCATAAGATTCCTTGAGTTCTGAAGGAGGTAGTGCAATTTGATGGTTCTGAAAGCATTAAACCACACATATACTTTTAATACCATCGAATAAAGGTAACATCATTACTTAATTAGGTGCGTTCTCCTCTCTCAGCCTTTTTTCCCAGTGAAAAATTTGCATATCTCTAATTATAGTCATTTGAAAAAAAAAAATGCTGCCAGGGCTTGACATAATATTAATTTAGATTTCCAAAAATACTAAATTTCCTTCCTCCAACTTGAGTCTCTTCCAATTGGCCATCGATTTAAATTACCATCCTAAAAGGTTATAATTTTAGACTTGGCCTCTTTTCACTCTTGCTTTTAGGGATGGTCATTACTCTAAAGTCATAGAAGGAAGAAGTAAAAGTTTCTCAATGGAAATATTGGAAGCTTTTATTTATTCATTATTTTTGTTAGTTCTGGAAATCAGAGGAAGATTGTTTTCAGACATTTCCTCTTGTTTTCTGCAAAGAGATGAGGAAGAGATCATTTTGCACACAAGGCCGCTTATTAAGAATTCTTTGTAAAAGGGAAGCAGGATTACTGTATTGCTCTAAGTGAATGTCACCCCAGAAAAATTAAGAGAAAAGCAAACACTCATTAAGCAAGTTGACCAGCAAGTGTTCTGATGAATGTTGAAACAAATTTGAATAAACCGATTTTGTCCCTTAGTGTGCTTTTAAACCAATGTGATTGTTATGGTCTAATTATTTTCTATTTTGTTTATTCAAATGTAGAATGGCTGAAGAATTAACTATTGCAGCAATTATCTGATAAGCAATTTAGAAAATTAGTGAATGGTATCTGCTACTCACCAAGAGCTGCGTGGTACGTATTTACAGGCCCTGTGCTAAAACATGGACTGAATAAGGAGACACCTGTACTCTTTCCTGCTTGTCAGCAACTGCAAGTGGGGCTCAATAGCCCCCCACCATTACTACCATGAGGTAGCATGGGCTGTGGACGTGGGCGCTGGGCCCTCAGACTTAGTGCACCAGATTGCAGTCTGATGTGCTACAGAAGTTATCTTTGCCACCCAGTGTCACTATTCTGGAGTCCTGTAGCTGTGACTGGTGCATTCTGCAACATTTCCCACTTTGAAAGCTTGGGGATTCAAGAAATCTGTGCCTGACTGACTGCCAAGGCTTGTCAGGAGGACCCAGCGCGAGGCCGATTTCTAGGTGTAAAAGCCAGGCAGATTCGTTCACTCAAGAAAATCTGTTTTTACAGGTTTGCTTTGAGTTCCAAGATAGAGATCTTGGTATAGTTTCTTGTTGCACTAATGCCCTGGGTTTGGGTTTCATCCACTAGCTGTCTGCCTTGTGGGGCAGGGGTCATCAGTTCTCGTGTGTCACCTGAACCCACAGCATTAGCAGCCCCTGGCACCTGGTAGAGATGCTAATGCCTTGCCTGCTGCACTGGAAACTCTGAGTGGCACCCAGCAATCACCTTTATCTAGTAAGCCCTCCAGGGGAGTCCCCTGCAGGCTAGGGTTTGAGAACCAATGGTCAGGGTGCCAGAATGATGGGGCTTTTTCACAGCGCCAGACTAGTAGCCTCTTGAATTCCTTTAGGGTCAGATGAAGCTCTCAGTTCTTCTGTGAGACTAAGAGAGATAGGCATTTCATTTAGTCCAGACAGGAAAACATTCAACTGCAATACCATGGGACAGCACTAAAGGTTCCAGAAATGTATACATGATAAGGGGAAAAGGATGGTGAGGTTTCTCTAGAGGCATAGTTTAAAAGGACGAATGTGATTGTCACCCACCCCAATTACAACCTTTCGGAGACTGCTCAGCTCTTAGAATAAAGTGTATCTGTATGGGTCCCTTTCAAGTCTGCCAGTTTCCACTGTGCGTGACACACCTCGCACCATCCTTTGCTTTCAGGGCTCCCTTTGCTCCTTAAAAGTGTCCAGCTTCTTGTCCTATGCCCAGTGGGGCACTGGACTTCCTTCTGGCCTCCTGGTGCACCTTGAAGTCCAGTTCCTAAGTCACCCTTTTAATCCTCTTCGACCTCCCAGGGTGGGTCAGTTCAGCTCTCACTGTGCAGCTTACTTCTTTGCACTCATCACATTGTAATTATATAATTGTATTATTATTGGTCTTGCTCACGTTGGAGCTAGATAGAAACTCCATAAGTGGGGGTGGGGAGGTCTGGACTTGTTCACTGCTGCCCAAGGAGCCAGCCTATAGCACGCCTTTAGTATGTATTTTTAGATGAATGAATGACTAAATGAATGAACCATGGTGATGGCCAGTCCTCACTTTTATTTCAAGGAAGCATAGGTTGGTTAGTGTATCCAATTTTGAGAAAGGCATCATCTAATGAGTTCTAGGAAGGCTCATCCAATCCTGACACTGAAAACGTGGGTCCCTGCCACCATGGCAGTGACATCTCATGATTTGGTCCTAATCGTGGGTCTGGCTTTAGGGCACCTGAGAGAGGACCTCCTTGAGTATTAGTATTCCAGGGATATGGGAGAGGGAGAAACTGTTTGTTTTTGGAGATGGTCATAGCATGTGGATCAGAAGCTGGCAGCCCCAGTAGTAAAGGTGGCAGTGGGGAGTATTTGGGGAAATGACCGATGGCCCATCTTTCTGGAGGCTTCCAAGAACCGCTGCCTTTTTTGCTTACATATGATCGCTGTGTTTTTGGCAGATGCTTCAGATCCAGTCAACAGAAGAGAGATAGATCTTCTGCCTGTTGTGTAGTCGTATAGTCAGTTTGCCTTGGTCTAGCGAATGCTAAACTTGCACTCCTATTCTGCAAGGTGAATTGCTTCCCAGCGTAGCAAGTAGCTCCAAGATGCAGGCATTTGTCTGAAATAAGAAACTTATGGTGTTTGATACTGTATGAGCATGTGTGTATGTCATTCATAAAAATGCATATGTAGAGGGTGCAGGCTTATAGATATTTTTTTTTTTTTTTTTTTTTTTTTTTTTTTTTTTTTTTTGTGGGTACCGGGGGGACGACCTCAGGACCTTGCGCACCAACAGGCACCCGTGCCGCTGAGCGATATCACCGGCCCCTTTTTCGTATGTGGGTTCCGGGAGTCGAACTCGGGCCTTTGCGCTTGCAAGGCAGGCGCTTAAGCCGCTGAGCCGTCTCACCGGCCCCAATATAGATATTTTTAAAGGTACTTCAAGGCCTAGAAGGTAAAGATGTTCACGTGCTTATAGGAATCTTGCTTTTGATAGAAGAACTGGTGATGTGTTATTCGCCAAATTAATTGTGTCTGTGTTTTATGTTAGGGGCTCAAAATACTCTTTCATACTTATTGCAAACTCCTACATTAAATAAATATAATGAAACAGTAAATTGGGGGATAAAAGTCATAAACACAGTTTTCTAAGAATTATGTCAGAATAGCAACAATCTGCTGATCTGGCTAAGGAGGGTTTGGAGCACAAAGGAATGTACCTTTGTGTTTTGGTACCTACCCTGAATAATATATCTTCATCAGATGCCATTTTTCCTCATAACCTCAGTGTATTCGTACTCCCATCCCCTCCTCCTTCCTTCTGGAGTTCTAGGGAGGTAGGGCTGTACCCCCATATCCTCTGTTGCTATCATGTGCAGTTATCCCAGCAGTATTAAAAGGGACATTCATTGAGCATAACATTCTTAAAGGATTTAGAGATGATGTGAGGATTCTGAGCTGTTTTACCCTCAGTTCATAGATGTCAAAACTGAGGCTTGGAGAGGCCACGTCAGCATCCCCAAAGTTTGGCATTGCTTGGATTAGAATTCCCTGCGTGTCTGGCTCCCAACCCACACAACATTACATTCCTGTTCACTTGCTTACTCAAGCTGAGTGAAGCACCATCATTTGCATGCTCAGATCCTGCCTCTAGACGTTAAATATTGTAAAATAAAGTTGCAAAGCTGGATCTACCGTTTTTAAAGCTCCTTTCTAGAAAATTATTTCAAACTTACAGAGAAGTTGCAAGATAAGTACAAAGACTCCCAGACACCGGTAGTTAACATTTTGATACATTTTGCTTTGTCTGTTTCTATACATTATTATTTTTTCTGAACTTTCTATGAGTAATTTGCTAACATAGTCTCTACTTTTTGTGCCCCCTTTGAAGACCTGAAAAAGGGCCACCCAGGGGGAATCCCCTGCCCTTGACCCCAGGGCTGTCTTTCTCCATCCTGGGGCTTTTGCATCAAAGCAGCATGCTCTGAGTTTCTCCCGTGCAGAGTGTGAGCTCTTTACCTCTGCCTGAGTCCTTTGGTTTCAATTCAGACCCTAAGACATACTCATTGTCTTCCTGGAAATCTCTTTAGCACCTAAAAAAACAGATTCTCTTCTTTGGCAAGATAATACAAAAGCAAATAGAAGGAGGCTCCTTGCAGTTTCTAATATTCTGAACAGAAGAAAGAAAGGAGATTCACCCTGGCTTGTTATCCACAGCTGCAGGTAAACTGTTTTGCTCCTACTAGTGCAAGTCTGTGTGCAGGAGAGTTATCAATACTAGTGTCCTTTTCTCTAGCAACTGCCTCAGATAAAATTCCTTTTAGAAAAAAATTACTAGGGGCTGGAAATGTAGCTCAGTGGTATAGCACTTGCCTAGCATGCTCCAGGCCATAGGTTTGATCACCAGCACCACACCAAAAAAAAAAAAAACAAAAAAAACAAAAAAGTGCTTTTGTTTTTACTTCCTTTGGTATAAGCCAGCCCTGTGGCTGTCAGATGACATTTTGAAAGTGGAAACAGAAGGAAAAACTATTGTGTGCTCAGTGTGTGGTATTGAGGGAAGGTGCAATTTCCCTTATCTGACAGGCCCATTAAAAGTGGGATTTTAGAGTATATTCACTAGTAAAATGTATAGACTAGCCCATTATGATGAAAATTAGCCTGATTGTCTATTTAAGGCAAGTAGAATTCCTGGCTTTTTTCAGAGCTAGAAAGTCAGAGAGGTTTTTCTAAAGTGAAGATCATAGTTGAAGATGGGGTTTAAAAAATGCCTCAGGGAAATGATCCAGATGTCAAGATGAATGGAAAACAAAATGTGGCGTAGACTTACAATGGGATAGCACTCAGCCTTAAACAGGAAGGAAATTCTGGCATATTACAACATAGACGAGCCTTGAGACATCGTGTTGAGTTAAATGAATGAAATATCCAAGGAAAAATAGTATTCCATTTACATCAGGTACCAAGAAAAATCAAATCTTGGGAGCAAAGTAGACTTTTGGTGACCATGGGTTAGAGAAGGAAATGGGAAGTAATAACCTAAAGTGTATTGGCATTTCTGTTTGGGGCGATAAAAAGTTGAGGAAATGGATGATGGTGATGGTGATGGTTGTACAACAGTGTGAACTAGTGCCACTCTACGGGACACTTAAAAATAGTTAAAATGGTAAGTCATATATTATGCATATTTTACCATAAGAAAAGAAATTTCTTAAATGCCCCAGTTGCATATGTGTGTATCCGTATGCATATATGTGTACACACATACATGTGAATGTGATATTAACTAGTTAGTTCCTCACTTATTAATGTTTCATTAGAATTAAATGCCATGGAATTAGAACTAGAGTTTAAGAGTGCCCGCTTTTTTTATTTCCTAAGGTTTTCATCTGTCACCATCAGAACCTCATTTCCCCTCCTACCCTCCTACAGGAATTGGCATTTGCAGAATTCTATGTTTGCTGAAGGGAGGAGAAGGCAGATTAGTCGATGAGCATTGGAGCTCCTGTGTGCCCACCCCTGCTTTGCGTGTGTGGGGCAGTGCCAGCGTGAAGGTTTTGTGCTTTGTCCTGGCTCCAGCAGAATCACAGGAAATCTGGCCACCCCATCTGCAGAGCCTGCAGCTGGGAGTATCTGCTGGGAGGGAGCAGGGCTCCTCTGTGGCTCTAGGGTCAAGCTGGGCTGTGACTAGTGTGGCTGACCTTTGCCGTGCTCTTCTTGACCTGTTCTTTTCTGCTTTGTTCTTAGTTGTTCTTTAAGTTAAGGAAGTTAATGTTGAAAGAAGTGAAGAACCCCCACCTACCCCCCAAGCTTCACAGATGGCCAGGGCTTCATTCTGGTGCTTATTGGATTCAAGTCCTTAGTGCTTCTTATCTGGTTCACATTTCAATAAGTGCTTTCCAGAAATCAAAACATAGGAATCTACATGTTTACAACAGAAGCCGTACTGGACTATTGGGAGAAACCCTGCCGGAAATGAAAAGTTCCTCCTTTCTGCTCAGAGATATAGCCTCACATGCGCTTGTCAAGTCCAGACCTTATCTGACTCCCCAAAGACTCACTTCATGATGGCCGAGGGAGGTTTCCTCTTGTTAGGTATCTTCGTCTGAGATCAGGAGGGGAAGTCCTGCCTCCTCACACATCGAGTTGTATTTTTCTTAGGATGAGTGGAATAGGATAGGGAATCTATTAAGCATTCCTAGGAAAACCTTTGTTGCTGGTGCTGTGCAAATTTCTAGAAGAAATTCTGCAAGAAAAAAAAAATCTGCAAAATAATTAGCTTATTCCTCTGAGTGTTAAATGATTCATGCGTCTTCAAAGTCATTATGGACTTTATAAGCTGTAACAGCCATGGATCAAATTCCACGTTTAGTCCCTTATTCTGTGTCCAAACAGTAATGTGAAAACAAAGAAAGTGATTATTTATATTACTTATACTTACCATATAAGAGAATCACTGCTTTTTACTCTGGACACAAACATTTGAGTATCTTCCATGTCTAACCTCTGGATCTTTTAAGGGATTTCTGTAGCAGGGCCTGGAATTTTAGAGCTTCGGGTACCTTAGACTACCTCTTCAATATTTTAGATGAGGCAACTGAGGCCTAGAGAACCTCGTCTCCATGCCCAAGTTTTAGTTCTGAACTTCTATGGCACTTTCAATACATTTTTCCCTTTTACCTTTTTCGCTAATTGCTTGAGGGCAGTTACACATTTTTTCTTAAAATCTACAAATATTAAACATCATAGTGAACAACGAACATTTAGGTTTTGCTTATGTCTTCCTAACTGAGAGAAGCTTTGATGGATGTCACAACTTTCCAAGGCCCTCACAGGAAGCCCAAATCACTGCAGCCAGTTGCTCTTAAATTAATTTTCTTAGAAGTAGCGGAACACCTGACATCTCTTTGATCTTGCGTGTGCTTTTCAAAAAGCATAAGGAACCCAAGGGCATCTTCTTGGGCCACCAGATGGCACACTTGTAAGTCAGAACCTAGCAGAAGGAATGAGTTGGGGGTACCACTAAGATGAAACCCCTAGCTGGGCCATGTTGAATCCGAGTGGGGAAATACTTTATACTAGAGAATGAAGTCTGCCTAATTTGCCCAGGTATCACAAAAATAAAGCAGAAAATGCAAATACCACAGGAAAGGTATGATTGGCACAGGTGATTTATTACCGCTGGGTTTGTCCATGTGGTTAAGACAGAAAATAGGCTGATGTGGCCCAAGGAGGAAACAGCTCTCAGAGGCAGAGGCAGGAAGGCCCCAAACCGCAGGTGGATCCACCCTGCTGAAAGCCCACACAGAGGAGCATGGGTGGGAACGTGGGGCAGAGTGGCACGCGCAGGAGCAGGGGACCCGTGTTTGCGGTGGGACTCCCTCTCTGGCCCTGGGGAGCCTGGGAACGAGGCCGCCCCTCTCCTGACCCTGCCAGTGGCGGTCAAGGCTGTCCTCCCACACCTTATTACTGGAGTACCAGAGTACAAGCCCTATGCCCAGACATCCTGGTTTGACTGTCACAGAGCTAGGATGCCAGCATTTGTATTTTTCAAGCTTTGCTAGTGATTCCTGTGTGCAGCCAGGAATGAGAGATGCAGTAGATGACCACCCCTCCTCATTACTATAAGTGGCCAAGCCTGCACACTGAAGACTCTGGGGCTGGTCTCTACCCATTTTTTTTTTTTTTTTGTGGGTACCGGGGGGTCGACCTCAGGACCTCGCGCGCCAGCAGGCGCCCGTGCCGCTGAGCGATATCACCGGCCCCCTTTTTCGTATGTGGGTTCCGGGAGTCGAATTCGGGCCCTCGCGCTTGCCGGGCAGGCACTTAAGCCGCTGAGCCATCTCACCGGCCCCTGGTCTCTATCCTTTTATTCTCCCTTACCTGCTGCCATGTCTTTAGCTATCCCAGTTACCATCTAGAAGGCTCTCTGCACCGTCTAGTCAGGAGTGCCCTCATTTTTCTTTACCAATGGAATCATTGTCATCTTCTTCCTCCTTCATCCACTTTGGGCCCTGTCATTTCTTTCTCTGTTCTGTGTTTTCTCTCTTCTCTCCTGGGTGAATTCGTGGACATCCCTGGTCACCACCCACTATGGCCAGTAAGACTCCAGAGTGTGTCCTAGCCCTGACCCTTCCCTAGCCCAGTTTCCAGGACCCTGTAGCTGCCACTTGCTGGTCCAAATGCCCTTAAATCTGATTTTCATCCCCCGACCATCTGGTACCCCACCTCCCCACCATGGAAACCCAAAACAGGGTTGGCTTGTTCCCTGCCTCATCACTGGCCAGGGCCAATCCACCCCAAGGCCCTTTGCTCACCTGGAAACCCCTGTCTCCCCTTGCTGTCCCTGCTACAGCTGGCTTTTGTCTGGATCACTCCTTGGCGCCTAACTGACCTTGTGTCCAGTCCTGTTCCCCTCGGGACTGTTGGGGCCTCACTACCTTTTTGATGGCCAAGGAGGAACCATGGTGCTCCTGCCCTCCATAGCTCTCTGGCCTTGCCTCTCCCGCAGTTCTGTATGATTGTGTGACTGCTAAGCACTCACTCGACTGGTTCTTCTGTGGTATTTGTTCTAGTGTCCCTTCCTATCTAATAGGCATCTCCTAATCTTCCCTTAGCCTGGCCAGGCCACAAATGGTTTTCAATTTGAGCTCTAGGAGTCCTTTCCTGGCCCCTGTCCTTGTCCATCCCCTACTTTTCCAGCTGAGTTTTCCTTAGTACAGGTGCTCCTCGACATGTGATAAGGTTATGTCCTGATGAGCCCATCCTGTGTTGAAAATATTGGAAGTCCTAAATGCATTTAATACGCCTGACTACCAAAGATCTTAGCTTAGCCTGGCCTGCCTTAAACATGCTCTGAAAACACATTAACCTACAACTGGGCAAAGTCATCTTGCTACTGACTTGCTCTACTGATGAAAGAGTAACAGGTTTTTAGCAAAAACTGCTTTTTTTTTAGGTCCCTCACTGTTCCAGATGAAAACACAAATCATGCTTTTAAAGAGTAACATGTTGAAGGCCCAGGGGTTTGTCATTTGTCCCTATGGTGGTCTCTTTGTGGATCTAACATGAAGCCTATGTGATACTAAAGTGTTGAATACCTCATACAGCTGAGCCAGTGCAGGAACTATCCTACTGCAAATTGCTAACCCTGGAAAAGATAAAAATTCAAAATTTGCTGAAATAGTTTTTACTGAATGTGGATCACTCTTTTCACTATCCTAAAGGTGAAAAATCCAAGTTGAATCAGCATGAGTCTGGCTACTTTGCCCAGTGTTTTTGCCTGCATTTGCTTCATTGTATGGTAATTATCCATGTGAATATCTCCCCTCAGGGCTGTGAGCCTCCTCTTTGTATTCTCAGATCAAATGGTAGGAGCTCGGTTGCCTTTTCATCTACGAAGATGCATTTCAGAAGTGTTGGCTTTGTTACTGACCCAGCTTTGTTTGCCCTTAATTATAGATACTCTAGCTTTAGTATCTCTGTCTTTCTGTCCCTTCTGTCAGTTGGTTTGTCATCTTTAGACTGATCTTGAAATGTACTTAAGGAGCTGCATTTAAAAAAAAAAAACATGCTGCAAAGAAGTCTTTGTTATTTTGTGAGCTTTCAAATGATTGATCATTTTACAATGGCGTATCACTATTGCCGGAAACATTACACTGGCTCAGGTAGTGAAACAGATTTTGTACAATCACTAAATACCCCATACCTAAGAGAATACTGAAACCTGACGTGTAAGTAGAAAATGTCTTTAATTTTTAAAAACTAAATAGAAATTTACAGTATACAAAGAAATAGTGATTTTGTGCTCTGGACATAGGAGAATTGCAGTCAAAGGTTTAAAAGACAGTGCGATTATGTCAGTTACTTATTATCTCATGTCTACACCTGCATAGATTTTCATGATGAATTCTACCCAGATAAGTACTTCCATTTCTGTATTATTGGATTAAAGATATAATTGAACTGTCTTACCCAGAACATCCTTTGGAAAGAGAATGGTGAATCCCCGTGTGAAGCATTTTAGGGGTGTTCTCAAACTGGCCCATAAAGCAACTTTTAAAGGTCAGCGGTCCTAGGGGTTTGTGTGTGTGTAGTTGTATTTGATTTCCTTTTAAGTTCATACTTTCTGCCTCCAAAAAGTACATTTAATTTTACTTTCTATTTTACAATAAGTAAAGTGGTGTAAAAGAGTATTTGAGATTGTTTGCTGCCAAGTGAAACTGACCTTCAAGTCCAGTCATAAGCACACTCACTAGATTGGGGGAGCAGTGCTGTGCAGGGTGGTGACCCCACTCCTCACCCTTCCTGTCTGCAGCTCCACATGCCTGGATGTGGTCATCCCTTCGCGTTGTACTCATTGAGCATCTGCTGTATTCCTGGCACTCTGGGAGGCAGAGGTCACAGGGACAGATGCAGAGCTTGCTTTGGATTTTGAGAGCGCACCGTTTGGAAGGTGAAGTTGGAGGAGGGTTCTTGTAGGACTAGCTTTTGCCAAATCGCCGTAGACCTTCCTAGTTTGAGAACATGCCCTCATCTCCCTTCCTTGAGCACGCACTCAAACGCACCCACTGTGTCCTCCTGACTCTGCTCTCACAGCCCTTCCCCCCAGCGTTTCAAGGTCTTTCTGGACAGCATTATGGCCGCTTCCTCTGCGTCCTGTGGCACGTTTGTCACCTCTCCACGTTTTCGTTTCATTTTCATTGTTTTCCTGCACGTGGCTGTGGGCTCATCGGCACTTAGCTCTACTTTTTCACAGGTGTGTGTTGACAGGAAGGCTTCAATACTGAGGGCAGTACGGGCTGTCCATGGTGGAATGTGGACAGCTCTGGGTCCTCCATGTGTAGGTGACTGGGAGGTGCCCTCCAGTCTCCCCGCCACTGGACAAGAGCAGTGTGTGCCTTTCCCTGAGCTCTTACTCCTCCTCCCTGTTTTACTCTATTTCCAGTATCATCTCTTTGTTTTTTAAACCCTCCAGGGTGTTGTGGGCAATTACTAGGATTCTCCCATCTTGGTTTTTATCCAGTGTGTTCCTATGGGAATATAAAAGTATGTCAGAAGCAATATGTCATACAAATCATTAGCTTTTTTATTGCAAGTTGTGGTTAAACAGTATGTGAATTGAAGAGTAGCTGAACTACAACATAGAAGTTCTGGCTTTGTTGAAGTTGTTTTTACTGTACTTCCCCAAAATCAGGATTGGCCTCTCTCCCTGGGTTTTCTGCCCAGCCATTATTTTACCTGGTTCCTTATATTTGTGTTCAAAGGAGGAGAGGTTTTGAAATGACTTCTTTGTTTTTGCCCCAGTTGTTAGTCCAGGCCTTTTAGCTCTAGACACTCGTGAAGGGCGCAGTGATCCGGCCGTGATGGTTACCATGGGTCACCACCGCTGCAGCAGACGGGGCACCCCATGCTCATGCAGCAGGGTGCCCCCACTTACACAGCTTCCCCAGCCCAGAACGGCTGGACTCTCGATTACTCTGTTAAATTGACGCACTGCAAAAAAAACGCTGATATATCTTGAATATTTAATTTTGCTTTCAGAACAAAAGATGGACACCTGGCTTATCTCTTGATAGAGGGCTAAATCCTTTTTAAAAATTTAATTATTATTTTTTGCTTTTGGTTGGTTTGATAGCCATCAGGAGAGTTCTGAGCTGCCATCCTGGCCATGTGCCACACCCAAAGTGCAAGATCTGTAGTTTATAATTTTGTTTTTCTTAAGTTTAGCCTTTGGGAACAGGCCAAGCACAGAATTTCTTTAGGATTTTGTGAACTGGAGCCCCCTCTCTAGTCTTCTAAAGTTTCACTCACGTTGGATTCCGTGGTAGAACTGTTCTAGTGGTGTCACCCATTTAGTCTTAGTTGATCCTTAGCTTTCCCCCACACTCATTTTTTATCAATTTGCATAGCATTACTTTGTATATGCCATTTATATGCAATACAGTATCAAGCACAACTTCCACTAACAGGTTTGGGAGTAAAACCAGGTGACCAGGTGGTGTGAGTAGAAGAGGAAAGATGCGACTCATACCCTTCCTTGGGCCTTGAAGTTTGAGAACGAGAGCTTCTGGGTCCTTCCGTTCTGAGTCAGGAATTCTACTATCAGTGCCCACTTGGTATAAGGAGATGGGGAAGGAAGATGTGGTTTGTGCCCTCAAGCACAACTATGTGGAACGACAAAAAATAATCACAGGCTATACAAATAATGTCTTAATGTGATTTAAAATTCCTCTGGGGGACTCACAGAGGCTTCACTAGAGCTGGAACTGGTCAGCTGGTAAAGAGGGCAACTGGGGAAGGTTTCAGGCTTTAGGCCTTGAAAAATTGTTGAGTTTAAAAGAATTGTGGTACTGTAATCCCAGTACTTGGGAGGCTGAGGCAGAAGGATCATCATGAGTTCGAGGCCAGCCTGGCCTACATAGTGAGTTCAAGACCAATCTGAACTACATAGCAAGACCCTGTTTCAAAAAGAAAAAGATTTGTGTTAGAATGTACAATATTGAATTAAGTGTATTTATGATATTGTGCAACTGTCACTGCTGCCCATTTTCAGAATTTTTCATCATCCCAAACAGAAATGCCACTCATTAAGCACTAACTCTCTGTCTCCCCAGCCCCAGTTACCCCAGTTACTTTTGCTTCTGTGAACTAACGCTTTTCTAGGTACCTGTGTACACAGGACCATCCAGTATTCTCCTTGTCTGGCTTGCTCGACTTAGCACAGTAGTCGGCAGGTCCCTCTGTGTGGCAGTATGTGTCAGCGTTTCATTTCTCTGTGTGTCTCCGTAATACTGCATTGCGTGTGACGATCACCTTTGACTTGCCATTTCTCTGTGGACGGATACCTGGGTTATGGTCACTTTCTGGCTATCGTGAGTAGTGCTGCTATGAACATTGGTACATAAGTATCTACCTGAGTCCCTGCTTTGAATTCTTCTGGGTATAGTTAAATTTTATACCAGCAATAGGGGAGATATTGCAAGAACCTGGAGAATCTGTGAGCAGCGGACGTGTTGGCATTGCTTTTTAAAGTCTTACGTCGTTGACCGTTCATAAGTACTTCCTTTGTTTGTTTTTTTTTTTGGTGGGTACCGGGGGGTCGACCTCAGGACCTCGCGCGCCAACAGGCGCCCGTGCCGCTGAGCGATATCACCGGCCCCTTTTCCGTATGTGGGATCCGGGAGTCGAACTCGGGCCCTCGCGCTTGCAAGGCAGGCGCTTACGCCACTGAGCCATCTCACCGGCCCAGTACTTCCTTTGTTGAAGGGCTCTCTTTCTGCTCTTGGTGAGCGAGGACTGTCTTGGAGGTCCAACACTTAGCAGGGCACCAGGGATAAGCACTTACTGAGCAGTACCTGGGTTTCCTAGTCAAGCATTCGTTACAGGAGTCTGTCCTAGAGTGGTGGGTTTTGTCATGTAATTTTTTTTTTTTTTTTTTGGTCTATTAACATATGTTTGGGGAACAGAAATAACTGGGCTTTTTTTGTACTGGGGATGGAGCCCAGGGCCTTAGTAGTGAGCTATATTCTGGGCTTTTTTAAAATTTTAAGACAGGGACTTGCTAATTCACTAAATTGCCCAGGTTTGGCTCTGGCTTCGGATCCTCCTGCCTCAGTTTCCCAGAGTGCTGGGGTTACAGGTGTGCACCGCCATGCCTGACTGAAAACAACTTTTAACCAAACATAATGTGGCCAAACATAATTAAGAGAGTACATTTACTAACGCAAAAACTCTTAAGGTAGGTAAAATACAATTCAACCAACATTTGTTGGGAACTTGTTGTATATCAGATACAATAATTCTTCTCCTCCCCTTCCTCCCCATCCTCCCCTTTCCCCTCCCCCCTCCTCCTCCTTCAGTGAGGGGGGCAGTTTGAGACAGGGTCTCACTATGTAGTTCAGGCTGGCCTTGAACTCACTGTGTAGTCCAGGCTGGCCTCCAACTTGTAGCAATCCTCCTGCCTCAGCCTCCTGAGTGCTGGGATTATAGGCATGCACCACCATGACTGGCAAGATACATGTCTTGATGTATAATTTCAGAGCAGTTTCAAAGCTCAGTTGATTTACCTTTTGAAAGATGTTCCTTTAATGTGAACCAATCAATCAATCAATCAATCAATCAATCAATCAATCTGTCTCCCTCCGTCTCTCCCTCCTTCCCTTCCTCCTTCCTTGTCATTAATCTCTACATTTTTCCTAATTATGAGACTATTATAACAACATTTAAGATAGGTTCAAAACAAGGGAATACACATTACCCACAGTCCCATCCTAATAAAACTATCTTTATTTTATAGTGTGAGTTTGAAGGTTGAACTTACCATTTTTTAAAATAAAACCCTGAATGCTCCTGGTATTAATTATTTTAAGAATTATTTCATAAATCTAGAAGTTAAGCATAAAGTAATGATCTTGAATTTGCAGGTCTTATGCATCCTAGGCAAATACATCCTCAGCCTGTAAAAATTTGTCTATATAGAGACAGGTTCTTGCTCAGTTGCTCAGGCTGGCCTTGAACTTGTGATCCTCCTGCCTCAGCCTCCTGAGTAACTGTGATTGCAGATGTGCACCATGGCACCTCACTCCATAGCTGTTTTAATCAATGAAACAAGCCATCTTTTTTTTTTTTTTTTGTGGGTACTGGGGGTCGACCCCAGGACCTCACGCACCAGCAGGCGCCCATGCCGCTGAGCGATATCACCGGCCCCTTTTTTCGTATGTGGGTTTTGGGAGTCGAACTCAGGCCCTCGCGCTTGCCAGGCAGGCGCTTACGCCGCTGAGCCATCTCACCGGCCCACAAGCCATCTTCTTGGTGGATTAACAGAATTGACATATATCGTCTTTTGGGGGCAGGGAAGCAGATTGCAGCCATACAGGGACTGGATATTTAGGAGCCTGTCCTGCCTTTTGTGTGTTCAAACATTGAAGGGAATGTTTTCTGCTCGTGCTAGGGGAATGGGATCATTTGCTTATGTGAGGGCTGAGACTTTGCAGTGGCAGAGGATGGACTAGGTCCCCTGTCGAGTGTCAGGAGAGTCAGTGGTGTGGCTGACGGTGTTGGCAGCATTTAGAGAGGGCCAGTCGTCATGACCCAGAGCATTTAGGAAGCCACATCCATGGAGAGGCTGGGGGGACTGGTGGAGAAGTTGTGTCTTGGGGATGCAGGCAGAGAGATGGCCATGGCTGGCAGGGGTGAAGAATGCTCTCAGGACCCTTGGCTAGTCAGGCTAGGAGAGGCAGGCTGGGTCTGAGGAGAACAGCTGGTGAGGAATCCCATGAGTGCTTTTCAAGCCGTCCATGAGGCCGATTTTTGCTGCTGCCACTGCTGCATTTGTTACAGGCTTTGATGGTGGCTTGGAGTGGTTGGAAGGGGATTTGGGGCTGTGGGTCTCAGGGTTAGGAGTGGGTGAGGTGGAGGTGGCCTGCAGGGAAGTGCTTGAGGTGGGTTGTTCTCTCCCTGTGAGATGGTCAGGCAGCAGGGGGAAGGGAACCCGGGATGTGCAGTGTGGCTCCCTAGGAAAGATGGCCGCGGTTTGCTGCTGTAGGGAGGGAAGTCACCCAGGAGCATGTGGGCCACCCTGGGAGCCGTTCACAGAAACAGGAAGCGGGTGAGTCCAAGCCGATTTGCAGGGCTGATAAGAGGTTCTGTTTCTAGAATAAGTTTTGCACATGTGTTTTGTGTTCACTGTGTGCCCAAGCACAGTTCCAGTGCTTTGCACAAAAGCCTTATAAAATAGGGGCTGCTACCACCCTCGCTTTTCACATGGGGAACCCGAAGCAGAATTGAGTGGTCACTTGGCCCAGGGTTAGTAAGGGGCACAACCAGGGTGCAAATCTAGATAGTCTTAATTCGAGAGCCACACGCACTTAGGCTGCTAAAATGCTCTACCTGTATATATCATAGTAAGATCGACTCATGAGAAAATTGAACTGACTGAAATATATTGCAGAATAAATCCTTTGAGAATTTTTGGATCAAATTTATTATCAATATTATGAGCAGACTCAGTCTGAGCTACTCCTTTGTAAAAAGTGGTAAATAATTGAAATATAATAGTAGCACCTCCATGTGTTGGTGCTTCTGTTTTCATTACTTGATGCTCTGTACAGCTCTGGAAACAATCCCAGCCACTCTGTCCTGATTCTGGATGCTCCACTTAGATGCAAAGCCTGGTGGACACAGATTGTCTCACCTTATAGCATTTCTCACCTCGTTGCTGCTTAATAACATTTAATGATTATAACTGACCTTCTTATTTTCAGCAAATCAAGGCTGCCTGGGAGTCTTTTGGTCTCAGGTGTACTTTGCTTGACACAATGGGGCTATATCAGTGCCTCCAGGTGAAGTATTTGGGTAATAAACAGAAAATGAGATCGGTCACCTCTGCACACGGGTGCAGGGAATAATTTCAACCCTTCTCCTAAGCACTTTTGGGTGTCCCCTATCCATGGAGACTCTTCCTTCTGTCCTCACGTGTGAGCAGTTCTGTTCTTTACCTTTCAGCCTTGTTTGGCAACAAGATTTTTTTTTTTAATCTTCCAGTGCCGTAGGCATCTAAGGAGGGGTCTACACTTGGAACCTTTAACCCCAGAGCACACAGAAATTTCCACTCACTTGAACTGTGCTCTTGGATTTCCAGTGGTGTCCATGTAAGGGAGGGCTCTGGCTCATTCCCTGTGATCTTGCTCTGGTACCTGCCCTGGGAACTCCACCCTCTCTCTGCAACTTTCTCATATCTTTTCTTCCTTGCCTCTCTCCTTCCTTTTTAGTGGTCCTCTTTACAAAATCTCTTGTGACTCTTTTCCTATACCCTTTTGGCTGGTAGAGCCCTTTGAGGTTGGTGCTTGATTTTTTTCTTTGACAATTTGGTCCTGTTTTGTTTTTTGTTTTGTTTTTTTACATTTTAACTTCACAAGTCATCCCTATGCTATGACCATCTGAGTTTTAGGTGTAAACAATCCACTACTGAGAAGTTCATTCATCTACCCCGTACTAGGTGCCAGCAGGACTTTGTGCTCCTGTCCCAATCCTTTTCGGGTCATGCCGTGTTCTTAGCCTCTGCCATCCCGAACTTGTGAATGGCCAGTGTGGGGCTTACTCTTGCTGCTTTTATACCCATGTCCTTTGCCCCATTTGCCCCTTTCTTCACTTGGCTTGGATGGCTTTTACACTTCCCTAAGAGAACTCAGGACAGTCTGTCTCCAGCCTGGTATGTGTGTGGAAGGGGACATAAGTCCCGGGCATGTGAACCCTCTCTCTTCTCTCTCCTCTCTCCTCTCTCCCCTCTCCCCTCTCCCCTCTCTCCCCTCTCCCCTCTCCCCTCTCCCCTCTCCCCTCTCTCCCCTCTCCCCTCTCCCCTCTCCCCTCTCCCCTCTCTCCTCTCTCCTCTCTCCTCTCTTCTCTTCTCTTCTCACTTATTTTGGATTTTTGGAGACTGGGTCTCCCTGTGTAGTTTAGGCAGGCCTTGAACTCACTATGGAGCCCAGGCTGGGCTTGAACTCATGGCGATCCTCCTGCCTCAGCCTCCTGAGCGTTGGG
Organism: Erethizon dorsatum; assembly: GCA_028451465.1. Classification (NCBI taxonomy): domain Eukaryota; kingdom Metazoa; phylum Chordata; class Mammalia; order Rodentia; family Erethizontidae; genus Erethizon; species Erethizon dorsatum. The sequence goes on along the minus strand of CM051836.1, from coordinate 58,204,490 downwards.
ATTACAGGGGTGTGCCACCATGCCCAACCCATTTTCTGAACGATCGTACAGAAGCAGTTGAAAGCTTCTCAGGAATTCTGTTGTGCTGTTGCTCTAGCCCTTCTCCCTCAGGGACCTTTTCTTTGTCCCCTCACCAAATCATCCATGACTCAACCTTCTGGGTTTTTTATTCCACTAAAATCTATAACCGTTAACATGTTCTTTTTCTGACAGTGTTGTCTTCCTCTTTATTCTTAACTTCTAATTGTGGGTTTTTATCACCTTGCTTGCAGAGCGGTGCTTGCCATGCCCTTTCTCGGATCAGTGTAGTATCTCGTGCTTGTCCATTTTCCCTGAAGAGCATGTAGTGAGTCTGCGTGGTCTCTGGCACATTGCAGGTATCACACCCAGATGTGCAGAGCTCTTGACAGTCCGGTTCCATCCTACCTAATCTTACCTCTCATGGCCTCCACAAGGAGCCCTGACTTCCAAGCAGGCTGGTTGCTATGTAGCTCAAGAGGCCTCACATGCCAACTTCAGTGCCAGCCCTCTTCTCCTGCCACCCTCTTCTCCTTCCGCTTGCCTCTTCTGATAGGGTCAAGGTGCAGCCCACTTCTTTTCATTCAGTTCAAACTTACAGCTGTAGTTCAGTTATTCTGACACCTAAGGTAGTTTGTTTTTTAAGCTCTGAAGTGTGTAATGGTCATATGTCAGTCACACCAACGTGTACTTTCCCTCAGCACCTAGCACAATGATTTTGCAGCTATTTGAATACATGGGTGCATGCATGTGCATGAATGAATGTTTAGTCTTGTAAATTTTCTAAGGTTCAAGTTTCATACTCAGAGTCTACAGTGTATATCTTTATACACTAGATACACTGGTTTCTTATCTAGGAAATTTCTCCAGGCAATAGGTTGATGAGTTTGAAAACCAGCCTATGCCACGTACAATCTGATCATATTAAGGGGATGATTGTTTTCTGTCTTATTGCTTGGAGATTTGTGAATGGTTCTCCTTTTGATGAACATGGTAATGTAAGGAGAATGAGATGGAAATAAGTGAATTCGTGAAGTTTGAAGAAAAACCCAGAGATGTCATGCCATATACATTCTGCCAAAAGAGTGATGGGCTGATAGTTTTCTGTTTTTTTGCTTCCACAGCAAGAGATTTTGTTTTTAAGCTGTCAGCATTTCAGCACCATGACAATGGTCCATAATCAGAATGGAAAGTTGACCTATTTGTGTGTTTAACCCTAAGAAAGCTGTGGCATCCAGCAAGTTCCAGTTTGCACACCAAACTCTGACCCTTAGGATTAACTTAGGGTTGCAAAAAATAACTTTCTAGATGAACTTTAGGTAGAACTCCCTCTCCAGCCATAAATAACAGAGCAGCTTCATCCTATTTTTATTGTAGAGTGCATAGAAGATGGAACTCAGTATTGGAAGAAATGCTTCATTTTGCCAAGGAAGGAGATCATACTCAACACAATTCTTATTTTTCTTGGCAGGCTCTTCTCAACAATCTGCGAGTCCAGGGGAACCGTCTCCCCCATCCATCCTTCCTGCACAATCAGAGTTAATAGTCAGCGCTGGTGACCAGATCAGGCTGATATGCACTGATCCAGCCTTTGTCAGATGGACTTTCAAGAGCCTGGATCACACGAACGAGAATAAGGCCAGTGAATGGGTCAGAGAAAAAGCCGAGGCTCTCCACACGGGCAAATACACGTGCATCAACAAAGACGGCTTAAGCAGCTCCATTTATGTTTTTGTTAGAGGTAAATGCTTGGCTTCCTATGATGCTGTGCTTTAGAAGACTTAATATCTGGTTCTTAATTTCGGATGACATGTAGATGACTAAGCCATAGGTAAAGTTTTGTTGACTGGGTCGAGAAAGCCTAAACCAAGTGTTTCTTTGTTGGTTTCCACCAGCTTTGGATATGTGGTGGCTTTGAGTTACCACAGCTGGAGGTGTGCAAGGCTATAATGTTCTTCCTAATGAAATTACAGTATGTTTAGCCCATTTGTCTCAGTGCTCTGAGTAAACCCTGAGAATAAATTATGCCCTTTGGGACAGAAGCATCTTAATGCCTTGAGATTCTAGATATTCTCACTTAGTAAAAACACTTCAGGGAGCCAACGTCCTGTAAAGTCTCAATAGAAAAGCACTTGAAAAGATTCCCCACTCTTAGGGAATAAATCGGAAAAAACAAAAACAACTTGGTCAGCTAGGCATCCTATGTCTGTCACAGGTGGTTTGTAGAGTTGATTTCCTTTAAAAAATGTGATCTCTTGGAAACAAAAGAAAAAGGCATGTGACTGTTGGCTTTCTATACCTCATTTCCTTTGACATATTTAGTGACTCCTCTGTTTGTGCTTCTACTGTCCTGCTGGGCAGGGCTGTATCCTTTGGTTGACTAAAAACTGAACTTCTGACAGTTTAAGAGACAAATCCAAGTTACAGGAGGAGAAATAAAGTCCTGGTTCTTGTCCGGTGTACCAGGCCTGGGGCTGTCATTAAAGACAGGCCTGAGGTAAGAAGCCTTATCCATGGTACTGTGGATGACTAGTGGATGGCTAGAATCTGTTTCCTCATTGCAGTGTTTAGATAAGGTGACCTGTGTGCTCTGCCTTAGGGAACTGTAAGAGAGAGAGAGAGAATGATGCAAATTCTAGCACACTCTATCAGGGGTTAATAAAGCTGACCCTGAGGATTGCCGTGAAATTGGCTGTACCTCTCCTTAGTTACCAGTTGTCCTTTCCTAAGTGAGTGGCTGAGAAGAAATACACACAGATAAGCCATAGCTTAGCTTTGGGCTACAGTTCCATCATTGTTGAGGTAGCCCGTGTGCTGTAATTTCCAGGTGGTAATGAAATATCATCCTGCTTATTAATAGGATGGGCAGAAAACTGAATACTCGAGGAAAACTGAAGAATTAGCCAACTGGCTCACAGAGTGCATACACTTCCATAACTTAGATCTATCCATAATTATTACAATTTAAGTCATTCAGATTCTGAAGTAATCTATGTCACAGCCATGACAGAAAGCAGGCCTTTTTTTTTTTTTTTTTTTTTTTTTTGTGGGTACCGGGGGGTCGACCTCAGGACCTCACGTGCCAGCAGGCGCCCGTGCCGCTGAGCGATATCACCGGCCCCTTTTTCATATGTGGGTTCCGGGAGTTGAACTCGGGCCCTCGCGCTTGCCGGGCAGGCGCTTAAGCCGCTGAGCCATCTCACTGGCCCCAAGCAGGCCATTTTTGTAGGAGATAGACTGATGACTGAAAATGAGCAGACAGACAAATAACCAACTCTTGCTTCAAATCATAATTTAACTATCATATTGTAACTTATTCACAGGGAAATTAGTAAGACTGAGAGGTATGTACCTCATTTTTGTCATTGTTTTAAAAATTAATGGATAAAATATAGGTATATCTTAATGATGTCAAATTCAGCTTTGTTAGGACACCTGATTTCTAGATGGAAAGGACAATTTGAAAACAGATTTTTAAATGTAGTCAGTGGACCCACCCATTCATCTGTGTTATCAATCACACAGAGCGGGTGGCGGCAGACTGTGACTATAGAATACGCAGGCTTGTCTTCGCTTGTGGGAAGTCCCCGTTTGCTGGAGCCATTCCCTGCCTGTGTCTGGTGTCGTGGTGTAATGATCCAAACTTCCACTTGGAAGGGTCCTGGTTTGGGGAGTACAGTGCCTGCTGTGGTGTTCCGGAGACTCATAGCTCTTCTTGTGCTTTTGAGATTATTTCTTTTCCTGATGTGTTATGTATTTCTCTCCAGGAATGTGAATAGAGGGAGGTCGATGTGTTACTTGCACTGCCCATCCTGCTCAGAGTTGTCTAGGTTCTCTCCAGGAGCTGAACCATTCTGGAGCCTGGCAGCTCTGGAAAAGGTCCCGCACAGAGGGGTTAGAGGCAGCGAAACCTTCCTATGACCCCAGTCGGAATCATCACACTGAGGCTGCTACTCCTGTTGTAGGGGGAAAAATAAACTGTTGTAATAAAATATTCTCAGATTCTTAAGAGCTCAAGTTTTGGAATCATTCATATTTGGATTTGAGGTCTGCACAGCATTTTCCAGGGTATGTCACCTGAGGAGTGTCACTGTTTTGAGACTTGTTTCTTCATCCATAAAGTGGTGATAATGATATAAGTTGAATCATCCCAAATCCAGAAATCTGAACTCCGAAATGCTCTGAAATCTGAAACGTTTTCGACTACAACATGGCACGACAAGTTTTGGGTTGTGGATTTCAGATTAGGGATACTCAACTGGTAAAGTCTATGCAAATATTCCAAAATCTGAAATACTTCTGATCTCAAACATTTCGGGAAAAGGCTACTCAATCTATAGTATGCAGAGCTATTGTGAAGATTAAATAAGATAAAAAGTATGTAGTGGTCCAACCTTAGTCGCTGACACATGGCAAGTGTTTAATAAATGTTAACTCTTACTTGTTAGTACTGTCTGGATAAATTTTTGCTTTGTTTGCAGAGATTTGACTGTCCGCAAAGGCAACATTTTAGATCTGTTAGAAATGCTTGTGACCAGCCATTTAAACTACTGATTCTTGCTATGTTTATAGATCCTGCCAGGCCTTTCCTTATTGGCCTTCCCTTGTATGGGAAAGAAGACAATGACACGTTGGTCCGCTGTCCTCTGACAGACCCAGAGGTGACCAATTATTCCCTCAAGGAGTGTGACGGGAAGCCTCTCCCCAAGGACCTAACGTTTGTGCCCGACCCCAAGGCCGGCATCACCATCAGAAACGTGCAGCGTGCCTACCATCGACTCTGTCTACGTTGCATTGCCAACCGGGAGGGCAAGTTGTTGCAGTCGGACAGATTCATCCTGAAAGTGAGGGCAGGTATGGTCCCTTCCTTCTGGGTGTCAGAGACGCTGTTCGTCTAGATATTTTCTCTCTTCCTTGCTGGTCAGCGTTAGTGTAGGTAAGCAGGACCCAGGCTCTCGATGAGCTCCCGCAGCTTCCAGATAGTCATTTCACAATCCCAAACCCAAGTGGTGATCGGTGACTTTCACTATCTGAGGTGGGTGTGTCTGCTGTAGACTGGCATTTCGACCATCCTGGGGTGGTGTAAACCTACTGACTTGGCTGCTGTCACATTTGCATGATTGCATCATGTGTCTGCACAGTGAGGAACCCAATGGGAGGGAAGCTTTAATCATGCTGTTTGAAACAATTAACCTGCAGGTGAGCCATCCCCTCCCCCACAGTATGGGGGCAGAACCCAGGGCCTCATACATGCTAGGCAAACGCTCTGCGGCTGAGCTACACTCCCAGCCCTTGTCTTTGAGACAGGGTTTCTGAATTGTCCAGGCTGGGTTTGACACTTGTGATCCTCATGCCTTAGCCTCCTGAGCCGCTGGGATTACTAATTCATTCTTTAATTTACTTTTGACATGTGAATTGACTTTTCTTTTTAGCCAATTAATTGTGATGCTTTCTCAAACTATTTGAGAATTGAAAGGGAAAGTAACAAGTGACAGGGGTCCTGGTTATTATCGTGGCATTATAAACAATATTTCAGTAGCTGGAACATGATCTAGATTTTGAAATTACCTAATTTGGTACCAGTTGGCATTCAGCTTTGGAGTAGAGTTTTTATTAAGGCTTTTGAAAGAGTATACTTCTTCAAATTAAGGAAAACATGGTTATTAAAAACTTGGGATTTTAGCTGGGCGTGGTGGTGCACACCTGTAGTCCCAGCATTTGGGAGGCTCAGGCAGGAGGTTTGCTGCAAGTTTGAGGCTGGCCTGGGCTACAAAGTGAGTTCAAGGCCAGTTTGAGCTGCATAGTGAAGTCCTGCCTGCAAAAAAAAGCTAACCAACCAACCAACCAAACAACAACAAAAAGAAAACTTGGGATTTTCAGAAGAGAGCAAGGTATTATTTGTATAACAAGTGAGAAAGATGCCTGTTTGGTTAAAAGAGTATAATTAAGTATAAGTCAGAGCCCATGAAATTATAAAGCTGCTTCACTATGCCAGGGCTTCCTGTTTTAAAAAAGCATTTTCCAGAAGCAGTATAATCTCATGCCTACCTCGTCACTCAGTATTAATGAATTTACCTAAAGGATACATGATTTAATTGTGGAAGTCTTCAGATATACAAGTAATACAGGTAGGTTAGTTACTACTTTTTGTATTTTATTTAAAAGATGACAGAGAAAGCTGTGTATATTGTAGGGGGAAAAGGCAAGTTAAAATTTCATGCTATAATAGAGCCTATTATTAGAGGGCTACATTTCTTTTTATTCTAGCCATCAAAGCTATACCAGTTGTGTCTGTGTCTAAACCCAGCTATCTTCTGAGGGAAGGGGAAGAATTTACAGTGACATGCACGATAAAAGATGTGTCTAGTTCTGTGGGCGCAATGTGGATAAAGGAGAACAGTCAGGTGAGTGGATTATTCCTTTCATTTGTCTTAATATATTGTTCTGTTGGTGTGGGAGATTTTAAGGTTTTCTCTAAAGCGTGTGCTGGGCCTGAGTCCACTGGTACGTCTGTCTAGTTGAAGTTGTCTGGGTGCGCTCAGATGTACACTCGCCCATTATATACTTCCACGTTAGTGACAAATAGCTGTCATGTTGTAAATTCCGAGAAAATTGTAGAGAATGGCAGCCTCGTGTTATTACTTAGCACTGTTTCTTTGAATGATTTTAGTAGGGACATTAAAGAAAAAAAAGAATGGTTAACTGCGTGAATAAATAGCTTGGTTTAAAGCTATTGTGCTGCGCAAGCCAGATGACTTAAGATAGTAGAAAGAGTTGCTTTTTTTCCATTCCATATTTATAAAGAATAAACAATCTCAGATATGAACAAGGAAGGTCTTTCCTCCCCTCCAAAATGGCCTCATCATTTGAGAGGTTTTTCAGGGGGAGGTAGGCATCTGATTTCTTCCTTTGAAGCTGGTTACCTGAGATTAAGTTGCCAGTCGTTTTCTGTTTGTTTTAGTTACCATTAATAAGATGGTTATCTTTAAGCTGAAACATTTAGACATGTTTAGGTCGCATTCATTTAACAAATGCATATTCAGTGACTGCTGTGTGTTAGTACCGTGTTAGCGTATCTTTTGTGTGTGTGTTCACACAGTGCTGGAGATCAAGCCCAGGGCCTCGCACGTGCTAGGCAAGCACTCTGCAACTGAGACATATCCCAGGCCAATTTTAGCTAGTTAGTTTGTTTGTTTTTTGTTTGTTTTTGAGACAGGGTCTTGCTTGTAGTTCAGGCTCACCCTGATGTCTGTGTAGTCCAGGCTGGCCTCAAACTCATGGCGACCATCCTGCCTCAGCCTCCTGAGTGCTGGGATTACAGGCGTGTGCCTGTTTTAGTTGAATTTGAAAGTTTTTTTTTTCCCCTCTCTCTTGTTACTCATATTAATAACAGGATTTTTAAATCGTCTTAATTTCTCTGATTTTTGCCTTAAGATTCTGATTGAGTGAGATTTTAATAATTTTTTTGAATAATCTTGATCACCTAGTTAACTAGCTATCACACTGGTTTCTCTTCATTATAAATGTATATATAAATTAGAAAAAAGTACTCTATTTAATTTCTGTTCTTCCTCCTCTTCCTCATTTCCTATATTCAACATTGGCAATTTCATGCCTATTTAAAGATTCTTTGCTAAACAGCCAGCTGTGGCGATTAGCATAATGCGGAGACCTGGTGGGGTGTTCATGTAGACGTGATGGATGATACCTGGCTACGTGAAGCCTGCCACTGATCTGGAGGATGGTTTGTATTAGAGACTTGTTCTTTCAAACCAGTGGCCCAGGGAAACAAGTTTTAGTTTTCATATCATATAATGTAATAAAAATAATGGCTTCTGTATGGATTTTTGGCTAACTTTACAGGACACAATACCATATTAATTGGCTTTCTATAATCTTTGATTTCAGAAGAGAGAACAATTTAGACTGTGTGTGTACATTTGAGCCTCTGTATAATTTGAAAATTAGCCTTTTTGAGATGAGAAATTAAATTGCCCCAGGCGGTTTGGTTCTGCACCATTTTTCCCAGGAGCCCCGCATGCCATTCCCAATTAATCCACTGGAGCTGGTAGATAAACCTTTAGTGTTGGGAGCTCTTTGGGGAAATCCCAGTGTGCACTGCCAAGGGTTAAGGAAAACTAAATCACATGCGAACAATATGTGATGTGTGACTTGCAGATGGGGCTCCTGGCTCTCTGCCAACATTCACCCATGAATTTTTTATTGATATTTTTGGCTTAATATGGAATACTGTTAGCACTATTAAATTATTTTAAAAATCATAATATTTGATCCTGATCATTTAGAATAAGGTTAATTCATCATGAAATATAGGATAAAAATGAGTTTTAGGGTTATTGCAGATTAGCTTTTCTAATGGATCGGAAGTCTAGTATTTTACTTGCTTTTAATTCTGAGATTGACAATATCCTAAGTTATGATCTTTTGGTTTGGATATTGCTTTGCTTAGGACCAAGCCATTTGGTCTGGCATTGGCCAGTCTCATATTCCTGCTTACCTCCCTGTTGAGGACTCTTGGCCTCATGAAAGAAGCGGAGGGAAGATATATTCAATTTAGAACTTAGTATGTTATCTAATCATTGCCACTGCCTTTGGAGAGAAATCTGAAAAAAAATGGCCTCAGAAGGGCCAGTAGGAAAATGTCACTTTGCTTAGCTGTTGCCTCCTCTTAGCTATTGATTTTATGCAGCAAAATGATAGATTTCTGCCAATTATACAGGAAACTCAGAAGGGGTGGCTTCAAATCCATAGTGTTCCAACCTGGAAAGGCCTTGAAAGACACATTTGTTCCCTCATACCCTTTTAGAACAAAAGCTAAGACTAGGGGTGTCTGACTTGCCCAAGAGTTCACAGCTATAGCAAAGCAAGTTTCTCTGCTTTTTATTGACCTTCAGCAGTCAACTTTTATGCATGCTTATTTTGATGTAAAATGTTTTTCAAAAATTAGGTTGGGGATGTAGCTCAGTGGTAGAGCACACACCTAGCAAGTGCAAGGCCCTGTATTAAATCCCCAGCACAAAAAAATTCCAAAAACACAATATCATTAGTAAAAATATAGAAATAGGCATAATCCCACCTTTGTAGAAAGTAATGCTGTGTTACAAAAACATAACATGAACAAACCTCACATGTAATTTTCAATTTGTCAGTCACATTGCAAAAAGCAAAAAAAGTAAAATTGATTTTAATAATATACCTTACTTGGCCCAGTGTATCCAAATGTTATTTCATCCTATAATATCAAAGTTATTAATGAGATATTTTGCATTCATTTTTTATACCAAATCATCAAAATCTGGGACATTTTAAACATATTTACAGCATAACTCAATTCAGGCTGTCAAATGTTAAGTGCTTAGTGGTCAAAAGTTGCCATCTTTATAAATGCTACATAACCTGTAATTTTTTTCATATTTTTTGTTTCCCATGCATATTTTATCACATGGTTGTAGGTTTTTTTTTTTTTTTTTTTGTGGGTACCGGGGGTCGACCTCAGGACCTCGCGCGCCAGCAGGCGCCCGTGCCGCTGAGCGATATCACCCGCCCTTTTTTCGTATGTGGGTTCCGGGAGTCGAACTCGGGCCCTCGCGCTTGGCGGGCAGGCACTTACGCCGCTGAGCCATCTCACCGGCCCTAGTTGTAGTTTTAAGGTACATTCCACATATGCTTTTAAAGTAATATTAGCATTTATTTGCCACATAGTCATAACTTTTATGACTGATAGACACTTGGGTCATTTCAAGTTTTCAGTACAGCTAGCATCTTGGAGTTTTGTCTTCTTTTAAATTATTTTCTTGAAATAAGCTTGCTGAGATTGTCAGGGTATGAACACACTACCAAGCTGCTTTACAGAGGATTGTTTTGACTCACCACACTGGCCTCTAGTCCAACTGTATTAGGGCCACCATAGCCTGCCCAAGGAATTGTGCTTGATCTCATTCCATGTCTATAACAGCTCCTGTTCACTTTTATTTTATTTTATTTTTTTGTACTAGAAACCGAACTCAGGACCTTGTGCTTGCCAGGCAGGCGCCTTGCCACTGAGCTATATCCTCAGCCCTCACTTTGATTTTTTAATTGTTTTGTTTTTCCCATTATAATAGGAACGTGTGTACATTACAGAAAACTTGGAAGAGGCAGAAAGCTGTGTTCAATTCTTTAATCTTTTCAAGAGAACTGCTATAGTTTATGTTATGATTTTTTCATATTTAAATGCAAGCAACCTCTCCCGTGTCTTGTCTATGAGTGAGAGGGATACCACAAGGGTAAACTCACAGTTCTTTCTCTTAAGCCATTGCTCAAATCCTTCAGGGCTGATCTTACATGTGTCATATACCTTGGTACTCCCTTCTGCAGTCGTCAAAATTGTGCTAAGAACTGTAGGATGAATTTATGAATTAGTTGAATACAGTCTGATTCTGTTTTCATTTCTGCAGATAAGAAATGTTAGTAAAATAAAACATTATTGTTAGTAGCAGTGTGTTTTCTTTCATCACCGGGGATATATGACAGAAAGAGATAATAGGAAACGTTAATATAAATATGCTGACTCATAGTATTGTGTAATTTTTTAATATGGTAACTTCTAAAATCTAATACTGCAGAGAATTTGAAATTAGTATACCTGTTTTTTTGTAATCATTAATAATGACTATCTTTGAATATAATTCTATAATATGAAGGGTTCCAATGACAGACTTGTCACGATGTTTTATTATTCCTACTTAAGTCATGTATAATGAATGCTAATATGAAGAAGTTAATTGCTGCTATTTTTAATTTAGGAAAGATCTTGAATATAAATTATATGATAATCGTCCATTTTTTTCTCCCCTTCTGAAACCAGCTAACTAAAGCACAGGTAAAGCGTAATAGCTGGCATCAGGGTGACTTCAATTATGAACGCCAGGAAACGTTGACAATCAGCTCAACAAGAGTTAATGATTCTGGAGTGTTCATGTGTTACGCCAATAATACTTTTGGATCAGCAAATGTCACAACAACCTTGAAAGTAGTAGGTAAATATCTCTACGAGAATGTATAAATTACTGGCAATAGTGAAAGAAGAAATTACTAGACAGTTTCCTTTTCATGCAAATGGAATTCTGCGAACAGACTCTTAGAATTTTATTATCACTGAATGAATGAATGAATGAATGAATATTATCCCTATGGCATCTTGCAACTAGCACACAAAGGCAACTTCTACCAGTTTAACAGAGGAAAGTGGAAAGATGTCACTGAAGTTACACCTCTCCTCCTCTGTGCTACCCACCCACCAAGCAAAATATAAGTTGAGCTTTTTCTAGTCCTTGATGAAAGATCTGAGTTTGGAAGTAGTTGTAGACTTTCTTTGTCAGAGTACAAATGCTCAGAGCCTGGAGTGTTTCTCGAATCTCTTAGCAGGGCTCCCCTGCCTTGTGGCTCATTATTTTGTCACTTGTTGGCTCTTGTGCATTTTTGGTATGGGGCGAACTGGGCATCTAGTGCCTTTTGTCCCTCTCTCCCTCACCCTATTCTGCAACCATAAAGATTGCCGCCTAAGCCTTCAGGAAGGAGGCTCACTGTGACATGGGTTCTACATAGCATCCATGAAAACATGCTCACCTGCCCCTCACCCCATCATATCTGATATGCACAGTTGATTTATCCTGGTCTTCCCTACTCTGGAAATCCCACTAAATATTTGTTTCCCAAGCATCTACTTAAAGAGAACGAGATAGTGAGTTACTTGATGTTTTTGCTTTACTGAGAACAAAATAATTATTTTAAAATTATTTCACTTGTGCTTTTTAAAAGACCTTTTGAACATTGTTTGAATTTAATCTGTTTACCTGTCTTTTTAATGCAGCCATATTCTTAGTGCTTGATTTTGATTAAATACTCCAGGGTGGTGAAATTTGCCATCATGAGTAGTACTAAAATGACATGGTATTTGTTTTCATATCTCTCCTCCCCCTCCCCAAATTTCTTCAATAATTTATGTAGCAGTATGAGAGCTCTGATTTGTCCCACAATCATCTCATAAAATTTTGGTGTTTCTGAAGCCATGTTCTAATGGAAAGTATCTCACCAGACTGATCCAGAAAAGACATTTCACTTGCAATTACAGAGTCAGCACACGGAAAGAGTACTACTTTGTCCCTAAACGTGACTGTGAACCATTTATTAATTTGAATAGAAGGCTATGCTTTTAAAATATTAAACACCATAAGCACTAATTTGCTAAGTTGATTAGGGAGCATGTTGATATATCAGCTTCAGCTCCAGAAAGCAATTAGTAAGGATGTTTTGAGCATATTGTTGTATGTAATCGGATTTTAAAAATCCATTCATCAATTTCCAAGAATTATAAATGTGTGACTGGAAAGACTTGTGGCTGTGAAATCTGAATCTAGTTTTATATTGTTTCGGGTGTGAGGTGTGGTGGAACAGGAACAGGAAGGGACAAAGAGAAAAATAATATTTAGGGACTAGGAATAGGATTTGGGTACAACATGGAGTGGGGAAAGAACAAGGATTGGGGACCATCCTGAGTTGTTTTGTTTTTAAATAATTTTAAAACAATTATTTATAGCTGAGTTATATAATGTGCTATGGTGAGGATGTATGCAGACAGTAAAAAGGTAAAGTAGTTTAACATAATGCATCATCTCACACAGTTACGCTTTTTTGTAGCTGTGGCAAGAGTGGCTAGAAGCTGGCTGAGTTTTGAGTGTGGGCTGTGCTACTTTAACTTTCTAGTGCATCCTACTTTAGCTCTGCCTGCATGTTCTCTTCTGAGAAACACAGTCTCATAACTTCCATGGCTGTGCAAAGGAGAAAAGGCAGTAGATTTTATGAAACTGTCAGGTAAAGAGTTTGTACTTCATTACTTGCTAACATATCACCAATTTCTTAATGCGGAAGTACGTGAAAAAAATTATACTTTGTATTATAACAACTTGGGTGGAGTTCTTTGATTCTTTGTTATAGCAGCCAAGGTAGAGTTCTAATAATTCTTACATGCTATGAATTTGAAGCTCTGTTTCATTATAAGACATAATCCTATATTGAGCAAATGAAAGCAAAAAAATTCAGGAGGATTTAAGTATTTGTATATGGCTATTGTGAAAGAGATAATCTCAGTGCAACTATTATTGGAAATATTTGAATATTTTGCATTGTGTACTGTGTATTTCTGAGCTTGAGAATCTCAGGATTTAATGTAGCATGCAGGTTGAAACATTTATTCCTTAAAATTAACCTTAATTAGCTTAATGAATGGCAGAGAGTATATCACTTATGATTCATGTGCAGGGTTGGGAGTTTCCAACTTTCTCCAGTTTTCATTTGGCTGATTTTCATTCTCACCTGAAAAATCCTTTTTTAATTGGTACAATGGAAAAAGGACAGTTGAACCATATTTTTTGTTCTGAATGTATAAGAAACTAAAAAGCAGTAGAAACTATAGTGATACCCTTTTGTAGGACAGTGTATTTAACTAGATAGCACCAAAGTTAATGAATGATAATTTTATAATTCATGTTAAAAGTTTGAAAAATAAATAGAATAAAGTTAAGATTCTTTCGTAATCCCATTAATTTTTTTTTTGTGCTGGGAATCGAACTTAGGACCTTGCACTTGCCAGGCAGGCGCTGCGCCACTGAGCTATATCCCCGGCCCAATCCCATTAATTTGATGTAACCATTTTTAGAATTTTTGGTACATTGCTTATATTTTTGTATATAAGAGTTTTAATTATACATACAATTTTATTTATATTCTTACTGTCTCTCACCTAAAATATATAGAGACTCCAGGATATGCTACAGTAAGAAGAGGCCAGCCTTGACGTCTCAGACTTGCAGTCGAAGCTAGGCTCTGCTGTGTGGCTTTTGAGCCAAATATAAAATCTATTTCATCTATAAATTAGAGGTTATAAACTCTATCTACAAATTTGAGGCTTTCAATGTATAACCTCTTTCTTCATCCATAATATAGAGGTTAAAGCTTTATTTTTCAGTATTGTTGGAAGAGTAAACATCATGTGTATCAAGTAAAATGTATGCTTAGGGCAGTTGTTGGAACATAGTAAACATTCTATAAATAGTGACCATAAAAATAATGTTGGCAATTATTTTAGTGCGCCCTTTCAAGCTCTTTATTATATGACCATCTCTAAGGCTGTATTATTTATTTAACCAGTTCTTTTTTTTGTCATTTAAAAAATTATGAATAGTACAATGGCACTTTTTTTGTATGTATCTCCATCCACCACATTTTAAGAAACACTCTCTAATGGAAATTACAGGATTTGACTTAAAAATAGATAATATAAAAAAAACTATATGGCTAAATGCTTTCTTAAAAGAACTGTGCCAGTTTTACAGTGTGTAAGTCAGTGTGCTACTTTTATCACACTTGCAAGATTCTTGAATTTATTTTAAATTAGTTTTGCTATTTTTAATAAATGAAAAGCAGTATCATAATTTTAATTACTAGTTTAGCCAAACAATTTTCCTTCTGTATTTTAATGTCCTTTTTTCCCTGTTACCCTAATTAATTTTACTACATTGACATTTAAAAATGTTTATGTGGGCCGGTGAGATGGCTCAGTGGCGTAAGCGCCTGCCTTGCAAGCGCGAGGGCCTGAGTTCAACTCCCGGAACCCACATACGAAAAAAGGGCCGGTGATATCGCTCAGTGGCACGGGCGCCTGTTGGTGCGCGAGGCCCTGAGGTCGACCCCCCAGTGCCCACCAAAAAAAAAAAAAAAGTTTATGTATTTGAGTCTTTCATGACACTTTTTTCTTCTATTGCTTCCAAAAAGCCTCAAAACCTGTCCCCTCTTTAAAAGTCAGACAGGGGTCAACTCTGTGTTTTGGTTAAAAGTATGGTTTGATTGTTAAAATGCTGATTTATCAGTAATATATGAGAAAATCCACGTTTATTTTTCTTCATATACAAAATGATGTCCTTTCAGTATCTTTATTGGACATGATGTCTCTTTCCTTTCACTTATGACACCTTCTAATCACATAAACAATTTTATTGAGTCTGAATCTGGGCTTTTTAGTCCAAATACACTTTAACCTAATAAATGTGAAGGCATCGTAGATTGAGAAGACCTTAGAGGTGATGATAGGTCTTTGAGAGAAATGCTTCAGAGACGGAGATGGGAGAGTCAGTACTTCCAGTGCCTGCCTTCTCACATTAGGACGGTGGGTCTCCAAGAGCAAAGTGAAAGGTAACACAGCCAGTTAGATTTTCTTAGTTGTTATTATTGCCAATTAGTACTGGAAGTCAGTTGATCATCTTGTAACTCCCAAGAGGAAGTTGTATTTTTTTTGGTCAGGATAGTGGTAGATAACAGTTTCTGTCTTATTTTAATTAGATAAAGGATTCATTAATATCTTCTCCATGATGAACACTACTGTATTTGTAAATGACGGAGAAAATGTAGATTTGATTGTTGAATATGAGGCATACCCCAGACCTGAACACCAGCGGTGGATGTATATGAACAGGACCTCCACCAACAAATGGGAAGATTATCCCAAGTCTGAGAATGAAAGTAACATCAGGTAAGAATGGGCCTCGCCCTGGGGATCACGCCTGTGCCCCTCTTTTCTCATTGACCTTCTCAGATGCCACTTCTGTCACCCCTCAGTGCAAGAGAAGAACCCCAGGAAAGGAAGGAAGACGATCCTCCTCCGAATGCTCTCTTTTGCTGTGTTTCTAGAGTGCATGTACATACGCAAGCATACCGCACACACACACAGAATCTCCGCTTCAGTTCTCTTGTTTGAATATGAGAGACAGTTCTTCCTAGAATTCTGAGGTTAGCGCAAAGCAGTGATCATATATTCAGGGTACAATAAGTAATTCTCTACAGAGAGAGAGGCAAGTTGGTACCTTTTACTTGTTTCTTAAAACTCTAAGGGAAAAAAAAACTAAGGAAACAGAATCATTAAGTATGGTAGCTTTGAGCTGGGCAGTGAACTCAAGAGCTTTTACATCAGAGCTCTCATTTGATCCTCAAAAATATTATAAGAAGAAGATAGTATAATAATACTTTATATATGCTATACATGCTTTTGTTGCCTGTCAGGTATGGGTCTAAGTACCTTACACATACTAACTCAGTAACATCTATCCTCACAAACCTTACGTGTGGGCACTCTTATTTCTCCATTATTGGGAGAGGAAACTGAAGTACAGAGACCAAGAGCAAATGACTGATAAGAAGCGGGTAACTGTAGAGAGTGTGTGTGCTTTTTCCAGTCAGGAGCTGTTGGCTGCTAGAGGATTATAGGTGAGAAGTGATGGTATCCTGGACCAAGGACTAAGCATTAGATAGGGAAGAGAATGAATTTGCGAGGCAGCCAGATGATCAAGGGATTGGAGGAGGTAAGAGCTACATACGCTCTTAAAAGGGTTAGATGAGAGGCCGTATCATACAAGGAGAGGAGGAGGAAGGCAAGTGTCTGAGGAAGGATGGCGAGGCCAGTTTGGAGTTTGTTAAATTTGTGGTTGACAAGGGAATCTTGAGTGGAGATGTCCGGGTAGGAAGTATCTCTTGAAAGCAGAGCCTGAGATAAGGATTCCGAGGCAAAGGATTTATGCAGAAGTGGAGACCTGACACTTGATAGGGAAAGGAACCAAGCGGCTGTCCGCTTTCCAGTGGCTCTAAACGTGCATGAGTGGTGTCGGGAGAAGGTTGTGGTGTGAGCCATGATAGCTGCACCTGTAGCAAGGAGACCGGAGCGCGCAGGCAGCTCAGAGGCGCAGGACAGAGAAGTCTGTGCTAGAGGTGGAGGTCGGAAGCTTGTGTGCAAGCAGCAGGTGGCTCAGAGTGAGAATAGGTTACCAGGTATGTAGTGTGGGAGGACAGTGAGCAGGGCCACTGTGTGCCACTCCCCAGGATGACCATGTTGGAGCCCACACCATTAATTTGCTCAAGGCTCATACGGTGCCCATCCTCCACACCAGCTCCGGCATCCCCAAAGTCAAGCAGAAACATGAACAGCAAATACTGCAAGAGACCCTGGGAAGAGAAGTACAGGATGTAAGGGAGGAGGAAAACCAGGGGCTTGTGGCTCTGCAGGAAGCAAGGTGGGGGTGGCACAAGAGAAGATGGTGAATTCGTGGATGCCAGCAGCATCGCCAGGTGGGAGGCATCAAAGCAGAGCAGGGTAGGTGAGTTCGGAGCACTGTGAGAGGGAGGCTGGAGAAAGCACCCCAGGCAGAGAAGGAAGTGGTCACAGGGCAACCAAGGGGCAGGAAGAGAGCACAGGCTGGGAGGGGCGGACCGTCAGATGGCCTGCTACACTCTGTTCGCTCACGGTAGGTATTTGTCCAAAATTGTGTGTTTCTTATTGAATTAAATGAATCATATTTTTCCTCCAAAAAGACACATATTTCCAGGTGGAAACTGTGAAAAAGACATGACCTTCAAGGCAGACTGTCCACAGGGGTTGATTTATTGTCCTTTCTTTGTAGATATGTCAGCGAGCTTCATCTAACCCGGTTAAAAGCCACCGAAGGAGGCACCTACACATTTCTCGTGTCCAACTCTGATGTCAGTGCTTCCGTGACATTTACTGTTTATGTGAACAGTAAGTAAAGCGAAGGGCTCCTTATCTCTTGATTTTTTATTATTTTACGTGGTGGCTCGTGTTTGTAACAGCTGCAGAACTGAGCGCCTTGTGTACTATGTAAATAATGTTTCATGGTAATTTTGACCTTAACAAAGACCTCGTGGTTTGGTGATTAGAAGAGAAAACCAATTCCTTGTCCTACATTTCACTGACCACATGACCTTGTAGAAGTGGTGCAAATTCTGGGGGCCCCTGTGAAGTAAACAGAAAAGCAGCAAAATTTGAAAGTAACAGTTGTTTGAGGCAAAATGTATTATTATCGATTGTTGGAACAGGGAACTCCGTGTTGAATAGGAGCTGGGCTATGGCACTGGGTGGGAAAGAGAGGCTGTCGAAGCCCTGGCACGAGTCCTTCGTCACAGTGCTTTCTCGTTTAAGGCCGTGATAGGGTTTGTGTTTAGATTGGTCTCCCACCTGGAGACCAGTGTTGATTCCACCGAATGGGTCATCGCTGAGTGCCCTGCGTACTGTGGGAGCAGCCGCAGGTGGTTTAAGCGGGAGTGTGGAGTGTTCGTGGGAGCCACCCCACAGTCCTGCGCGGCTGTGGTCCCACCCACCTCTCTCTCCTTACAACTTCTGAGAGAGACATCTGCACATAAGTTGTGGCCAAGTGGGCGTGAACCCCAGTTGGAGCTTTTGCCAAATGCAGAGCTTCCTCCTGACTCTACTCTGGGTCCACCCTGCATTTCCAGGGAAGGGCAGGCAGGTGCCTACCTACCCTATCTGTCAAGGGAGACCTCCAGAGAATTCCAGGGAATTCCGAGGGAGTGGCGCAGTAATCCCTGATGGAACTGGGTGTGTGGGGGGTGGGGAGACAGCACTGAACACTAATTTAGGAAATTGCCTAGCACTTTTATATGTTGGGCTACGGGGGTGGGTGGGGTTGTGGGAACAAAGGCTGGGAGCCCGTTCCTTGCCCAGAAGGAACTTTCTTGCTGTGATTTTAGATAATTTACTCATTTACTCATTTGATGTGGCAGTTCAGTCAGGATGGTGGGGTGGGTAGGCTGATTTACTTTTTTTTTTTTTTTTTTTTTAATAATATTTATTTTTTTGTGGGTACCGGGGATTGACCTCAGGATCTTGCATGCCAGCAGGCACCTGTGCCGCTGAGCGATATCACCGGCCCTTTTTTCGTATGTGGGTGCCGGGAGTCAAACTCAGAACCTCGCGCTTGCCAGGCAGGCGCTTATGCTGCTGAGCCATCTCACCGGCCCTGATTTACTTACAAATGAAGCAAAGAAAGAGCCAGTTCATGACACTCTGGAAAAGTTTCTAATTGCTAATCTAGAGGGATTTTGACATTGTCAGCATTTCCAAAATTATGTTTTCTAAGTAAGATATTAATATGAGTTTAGATAAAGAGGGTTATGTGCATATAATTAAACATATCTATAAAAAAATGATTGCTCTTCCTAGAGCCCTTAATATACTGATATGTATCATGCCTCTCTTGGAGAAGCCAGGGGAAGGAATGTATCATCCCAAACTCCTTTGATCACAGAACTTTCCCTTTCCAAGTGAAACATGTTGATTAATATTTCAGTTTATCAGAACAGTTTTGATTATTTGGTATCTTATTGGCCCTCAATTCAAGTATTTCTAGATTAATTCAGATGTTAATCAAAGGTGTTTAGTATATTACTCATGGGTGAAATTATCTGCTTCTGAAAAATCTTAATGCTTAACTGATTTAAGAGATGACTGTAGGCAAATCAGTATCCTTCCAAGTGTAACAAGCCTGCTGTTCATAGAAAACTTTTATTTTGGGTCCTCTGGGATGGAGCTGTGTTTCCTCACCTATCTATTGCGAAGGATTTTTTCCCATTTGCCACAAGATTCTCAATTCATGTGGATCAACATTACCTGTAAAGTATAGTGAAAATCAATTACTAGAAAAGTGAAATAAAGCAACAGAGATATACAAAATGCAACATGAGCTTTTTACCTTTTTAGAGACCACAAATATAAAAATGACCGCCAAATCCCTCCTTCCAAATGGTGCCTTCTCAGTTTCCAAGTCTTTTCTCCCAGGGACCAGTGACAGCAGATTCGGGTGTGGTTGCTGCTCAGAGCTTACTTGGAGAAGCTAGGCAGTGGAGACTTCATAAAATGAGGTGCTGTGTGTCTTCCTTTCCCTGGTGTCAGGACCAGAGGGGCATACAGATGTGTATCTTTCCCCCTTTTCCTCAAATTTCTATTGCTATTGTGTGATCTATCGGATTTGAGACATTGACCCCAGGACACTTCTGACTTTTCGAGGGTGGGGGAGTAGAATTGCTATACATTTTACTTACCAGGCTAATTTGCCATCTGACAGGATCAGTTTTAATCACTTCTGCTGGTGAACTCATGCCTGTTTGAAACTAGATAAGACAGGCCATTAACCTTCCAAAATGACTGCTCCCTGTTAGGAGGCCTTTCCTATATTCTGGGGCCGGGGTCTGCAGTATCCACCCAGCCATTCAGCGAGCTCCTGCTCCACACACTGGGCACACAGATAAGGATAAAGTAGGCTCTGTCCTCTGACAGTAAGCTCTTCAGGAAGTCTGTTCCTCGATAGCAGTTTGTTACAAAAACTAAGCTGACTGAAGGCATTTATTTCACTTACCTAATTTCCAAATGTTTTGACAAAATAGCGTTTTTATGTGAACTGTCTGTCTCTGTCCCAGTCACTCTGTACAGTAATAGTTAGCTCATTTGTTTGTGATTTTCAGTAGTTAACAGTACTATAGGGTAGTGCTTTTTATGTTGAATTTTAAAATCAAAAGCCAGAGTTACTATAAAATTTAGAACTTGGAACAATTTTTACATCGTTTTAGCTGAGGCACTAACATATGTAGATATATTGTGTGGTTTATTCTGTAAAAAAATGCTTAGCCTCAAGGGTGAAAGGAATTGCATTCTGCAAAATTAGAATTAATAAAAATCAAGATAATAAATACATAGGATAAGTGCAGAAATTCAGGCTACTTAGCGACACTGATGCATAATTGCTTAATAGATTCCATGGTAAGAAATGCTAGTGAAAATTCTTGATTTGGAATGGTAATGTTTGGTGGTTGAAAAACCCATTTGTTTTGAAAATTCCACGTATAGATTTCATCATGTTAGGTATGTATAAGGTCAGGAGGGAGCTTTAGGCTCTTATGTGAAAGACTTTTAAAATACTGTACTCTGACCATTTGTGTTGAGAGTGATTAAATATGTGATGTGTTAAGTTTGAAAATGTTTTGATACTATTTTACTATTTTAACCACCCAAGCCATGATTTACATGGGTCTGTTGAACTAACTTGGTGACGTTCAAGATGGTTTTAATTGCCAAGAGCTGGGATAAACTTCCATCTTTAAATAAAGCTTCCACTGGAAACTGATGGGAATTTTCATTTAAAAAAATCAAAATAAAAATTGGTGGTTCTTTGTATTGAATTTGCATTATAATAATTCTTAGAATTATTTATCCAAGATATATATAGAAGTCAAATTCTTAGTACTAAAAGTTTGCTATACTTTGATGAAAATGGTGATTTGTTTCCCTTGCAAATGAAAATTGAGAGGAAGATAGCATTCTGAAAACTTTAAAACTTTACCCAGAAGTGCTTTCTTCATAGGCATTACTCTTTCCTACATTTCTGTAGATGTTACCAAAAAAATTGCATCATTAAGATTTGAGAATTAGCTTGTGCTCCTTATTTAGGAATCTGTAGTCTCTTTAGTTACAACAAATTCATACAATAAGATTTTTACCAGATCTAAGGTAAATAAAGGCTAATAATAATAAAGGATAGTTCAATTGCTATGGACTTCACTAGCAATCAGTAAATATTTCATAAATTTACTTCGGCTTCTAATTTTAAATACCCACGTGAATCCTGAAGTCATTTATGTAATTATAGAAATTGTGAATGATACGGTAAAACAATTATGTTTCAAACATCTGCATGATTTTAAAAAGCTATAGTAACTTTAAAATATCTCCAAATTTATCTGATAGCATCTCCAAGTCAGTGTTGTGAATTTAAAATATGTGGTAAATGGCATGCAGGTGTCATACATAGAATTCTCTCCAGTTTTAAAGGTGTATCCGGTAGTGACAAACCCCAGCCAGTGGAGGACCGCTGTGGTCCACAGACTGTGGGACTAGGGAGGTGGACATCGAGGACCGAAGGGTTTGTCTTCCATAGTTTGTCTTACGTAGAACACATTTAAAGATAAGCTGGAATGGAAACCCAAATGCCTGCTGGACGGCGCTAAATTTTCTCTCAAAAGTCACCAATTTCACTCCATTTATGGAAGGGTCTTAACAGAGGGTTGAGAAACAATTTAAGGAAATGCTAAATAATGTATTATTTCTAAATCACTGCATCGTATAATTAACATCCTGCCTGGTGTTAGCGATTATTTATAGATCCTACAGCGTACCAAAATCAGCCAAGTAATACATCACCCTGAAAAGCCCTCTTAATTAAAAAGTTCCCCCTTGACCATGTTTGCAAAGTGTGGGCTGCCTTTTATGTATTTCTGGTCGTAGTTAAATGCAGTTACAGATGGCTGAGCCAGTTCTAGGTAAAAGCCGCTGTGAGTACAATGGCCTGCAAGTAAGCACATGGTCATCCTGCCATTTGCCAAAAGTGAAGGTAGTAGACCTGTCAAGCTTGTCATGTAGATGGCTTCAGACTTCCTGCCAGCCATCTGTGTTGCCCACCTGGCTGGAATCTCAAGAACCATTACCCAGGCTAAAACAATGGTCGCTGCCTGCTTTCTGGACCTGCTCCGTTTGGGGTCTTTGGGCCACTGTGCCCTTCAAGAAAATGAAGACAGCAAAGTTTCTTGAACTGGCAGCCTCTTTTGGAAGTTGGAGATGTTTTCCTACCTCTTAACCTCTTAGCTGTTTCCTTGTTTATGTAGGTAGGTATTTACTTGGTGCTGGATATCAAATCTAGGCCCTTGTGCCTGCAAAGCACATGTTGCATCTCTGAGCTACACCCCTGCCTCTATTTCTGTTTTTTAAAAAAATGCTAGGACCTTCCAAATGTGGATGTCCAAGCCATACTTCTGTTAGAGGCTAAAATTTTAAAACTTCAACATATTTCTCTGTAGGTTTTTGCTCGAGAGGCTTTGCCTTTTAGTGTTTTTCTCTCATTAATTGGATTCTATTAGACTTAATCCCTTACTAAATATTTGGAATTCTTAATCATTAAATAAGGCTGCACTGAGTGGAGCTCTTTCCTGACTTAAATACTTGGTTTCAAGAGTTTGCTATGGGGCTGCGGCAGTGACCACAATGTAGCTTGGTGTGTGCAAACATTTTATATACAGATTTTTGTATTACAAAAGTGTGATGTGAAAAGTAGAAAATTCATAAAGCGCATTGAAGCAAAAATAAAATGCAGGTTTTAAGTTTAATTCTTAAAGTTTATTTACATATAACTGTTTGCCATTACTAATTTTCCTTATATATATATATATATATATATATATATATATATATATATATATATATTCCAGATCATTTAAAACATTTTTTAATAAAAAATGTGTGATGACAGTGCTTTATAAGCTGTGTTTTCAGGTGTCGAGCCACAGATGTGTTGTGAATATCTTTCCGCATCAGAGAACACTCTGCTACAGCATCGTTTTGGTATCTCATTGTATAAATCTTTCATAATTCCGTTAGCCCGTGCCCGATGCAATTTCGAGACATTGTGGAGCGAGGCAGGATCTTGGAATGACGTGACTGAGTTTTAAAAGAAACCTGTCAGATGATTATTGAAAGTTTATAATTATCTTGTTTAATCTCCAAGGAGTGACCTTGCTAAGTGCCTGGAAGTTAGTAAGGTCACCATCTGTCGTTGTCTTTCACGCTCTTCTGTCTTCCACATATGTATGCGTGATAGCACTATGCAAGCTCTTAGGACAGTTGTAAATGAAGAAATAATTCTCAGATCTTAGTGCGGTGGCTAATCTATGTAACAAATAGTAATTTGTGTTTTCACATTAGTCTTTTTATAGGCAATGTATATTTATTTGGGATATCTGGCAGTGTTTGAACTCTATTTTCTCTTGAATTTGAAATGAGTTTTTGTTCTCAAACCCATTGGGAATTATGAGTGTTGTTTTTGATGTGACACTCAGTATCTCTTTCTCCTTATAAAGAGAATCTCTGAATGCAAGAATGATTATAGACTTTTTTGTTTTTGAGGCAGGGTCTTGCTATGTAGTGCAGGCTGGCTTTGAGCTCACTATGTAGCCAAGGCTGGCCTCAAACTCAAGGCAATCCTCCTGTCTCAGCCTCCCGAGTGCTGGGATTACAGGCGTGCGCCACCATGCCCGGCTTTGATTATAGACCTTTAAACTGGGAAAAAATACATGGCAGCTTACTTGGACTATAGAATTTGATCCTCTTCTATGGAAAAATCCAACAGATGTAGCTCCAAACTCGACATTTTCCCCCCCTCAAGTACAGCATTGGTATCATTATTTTTCCTTTATAATCTCCTAAGCAAGTTGGTCTTTTAGGGTGTGTACTAATTGGGGAGAATCTATTTGAATGTCAAACCTGTTAGAGAACAAAGTGACCTGCTTGGGTTTGTAAGCCCTTAGCTGTTGTGTGGTCTGGCTTTTTTTTTTTTTTTTTAAAGTACATAGTGAAAAAGCCTGAGAAACAGGTTTAGGGATGTAACGGGCGCTGGAATTGCCCCTGAGCTTGCCTAACAACAGGAAGAGTAGTCTCTTTTATACCAGGGAACTTCCACTCTATGGAAATTTCCTTTTCAATTGGGCCAGGTGTGTTTTTACATCAAATTAGCCCCCTTCATTTATAAATGTATGCAGGGGTCACCTGTAATTCAGTGGAAATTTAAATTAATGCAAGAATAGGTAAATAATTTTTCTGTGGTCATTGTATCAATACCCTTCGGCCCCACTTCTAAATTATGTGGCAAAATGAATTAGCTACTTTTACAGAGTAGGAAAATACCACTTTATTCTATGCCTGCACACTTCGGCAGCGTGCGGAGTTGCATTGTGCTGTGTATAGTCATTGTCCCTTCCCTGTGTCTGGGCTATACAACAATGGTAGGGTGATCCTGTAAACTTAGCACAGTGATTCTGATGGAGAAAAGCTTTTTCCAAGACGTCATTTTTCATCTTCATTTTGAGATTGGAAGGTTTTGTTTTGTTTTGCAGTATGAGGGATTGAACTACATCCCAACTCGTTCTGTTTTTCATTTTTTAGACAGATTTCTTGCTAAATTGTCCAGGCTGGGTTCAAACTGGTGATCTTCCTGCCTCAGCCTCCCATAGTGCTGGGATTACAGGCGTGCATTACCCATCGTGCCCAACTGAGGCTCTTTTTTATAGGCTGATTAGGACAAGGATGGGAAACGTCAGCCTGCAGGGCAGATTCATCCTGCTGCCTGATATCGGATGGTCCACAAACTAAGAGGGATTTATTTTGGTACTGGAGAAAATACCTGAAAATTTTATGAGACATGATAATAAAATTCAAATTTTAGTATTCGTAAGTTAAAGTCTACTGGAACACGCACATGCCCATTTCTTCAGAATGTCTGGCTATATTTGTACTCCCGTGGCAGGGCAGACTTGACACAAACCTAAAATATTTACCTGAAAATGTCATCTCATCCTTTATCATAAAAGATTGCTGATGTCTTGTTGTGGACATTATCCATTAGGACAATAATTTTTAAAAAATAATAGGTATTCTGTTAGAAATAGTTGGGTACAGGAGATCATAGTTGAAATTTTGTTTTGTTTGTTAAACTTCTGTTAAGCTTCCCATATACTAATTTCTGGATATTCTTAAGGATGCAAACACAGTATGTTTCAAAAATATCTATTCTGGGGTTTTCTAAAAAAAAAAAAAAAAATACAATATTTCCTTAGTGTGTAAAAAAGTTAGCTTGGGTTATTTTTACATTCCCAATTTCAGCGGATTTAAATTCCTTTATTATAAGTGTTATGACAAGAATGTAGGTTTTACCCAGAGTAAAAACCAGGATAGTGACAAACTGCTGAAAAGTGCGGTGACATCTCTGTTAAACACCAGCAAACCTGGAGTCGCAAGAGCAGAAATTCATCTCTCTGATTGCTTTCCACTTAGTCTTTTATTATTTGGAGACTTAGATTGTGTTCTTTGTCCTGCTGATTACAGAGTGTGGGTAAATGTGCTTTGTAGCAGGAGATGGTTGAGGTGGAACGAGAGGAGAGAACAGCTCTACTCATAAATGCTTTGCCACCCGGAGATGAATGAAAGACAGACCTCTCCCACCAGATAGTTCTGTGGGTTTCGCCTCCCAGCCCTCAGCTGCCAGCTCTTGTTATTTGTGCTATGTTCTTAAAATTCATTTTGTTCTTGCCTTCCACATGGACCTGATGGTGGGGAAAAGGAGTATTTTTTAAGATCACAAAGCTGGGGTAAATCAGTGAACGTTTAGGATTTTTAATTGCACGAGCAATAAATTCTCAGTAGAATTACTGCCTACAAGCTGATCTGTGGACTTAGGTCCACAATGCTTTGAGATGAGAAAAGACTATTTTTTTTTTTTTTAATCTCCAAGGAAAACACGTAACTTATGCACGTCTTAGGCTTATCTAAACCTCCAACGTGGAAGGAATTAGGGAATGTGTCATTCGGTGTACTGCTTATTACAGAATATCTAAGAAACCACAGCTCAGATTTAACCTGGAGAATTGCAGAGAGTTATATATCTTTAACAGCAAGATGTATATTTAATGCCTTACATGGTGCATTGAGGCACTTACAAAATGCAGATTCTCTTTTTTAGGAATCAGATTTCTACCTAGCTCATTCTTTATGCATTAAACATTTTCCTAAAGCAGCTTGTCACGTACAGCCCACACTGGACTCGTGTTACTTAACCTTTTTAGATGAGGTGTCACACCATCAGCAATGGGGACAAGGCTGGGGCCATGGTGAGGCAAGAGAGTAGCAGGTTTTCAGGAGGCACTAACTTGCAGGTGCCAATTTGCAAGTGCCTTAGGGTTGGTGGCCTCTCCGATTTCGCACTCTGGGCACTTCTCTTGCCTCTCTCTGGTCCTGGCTCTCATCAGTATTCCTTAAAGGTACTTTGAATAAAGCACATTGTTGGGTCAGATCCACAGTTTGCAGAAGTTGTGGAGACAGGGCCTGGGAATCTGCATTTAACCTCCTCTCTTAGTTTAATTCACATTGAAGATTAAGGGTCCTCTAAAGCGCAGCAGGACAAAAGCCGCTCCACCGGCCTCAGGTGACAACCCACCTGGCATAGTAGCTTTAAAATACAGCATCCAATTAACCAGCCCACAGGCAGAGATAGGCCAGCCAGACCACACTGTCACCAGACATGTACTGCTACCAGGTGTCAATGCTAGAAGGCTTGGATCTCGGAGCACTTGTCACCAAAGCTATGTGTAATTGATTATGTAATTTTGAACCCTTCCAACTTTTTAATTAAAATGTTTTACAGGTTCTTTTTTGGCTACATGTTGACTGACTGTAAAATAAAATAAAATTAAAGAATAAAATAGGAACTACCCATAACTCTGCTGCCCAGATATAAGCGTTTTCAACATTGTAAGGTATTCCTTCAGCCTTTAAAAAGTTTTTTATTCTATCAAATTAATATTTAATTTCACTAAAAGTCCATCTTGTGTCATTGTGGGCATTAGGATAAGTGACAACAGGAATGTAGGTATGAATAGATTTGTGTTATGAACTTGAATCCTATTTGAATTCTGGTATCCAGTTATCTCTGCCATTTTGTGTTGATTTCTCACTCACCATTAGTCTCAGTATTTAATAAAATCACATGGCTAGGCGCACCTGTGGATTTCTTACTCCCTCTGTTGTAAGAATAGTGGAAATAGTTCCCCTACTCAGGAAAGTCACCATTAGGTCCCTTCTTGTGAGTCTATGTGAATGCCTTTGGGGTCTCACAGGCTTTCTCTTTGAGTGAGATCATAAACACGCAGAAGCTCTTACCTCGTGTCTGCTGTGGGTCAGGCCTCGTGCGAGGAGTCAGTTCTGATCAGTGAGGTTTCTGCCCTTGAGGATGTGGAGGCTGGAGGAGGCAGCAGGCCAGGATCTGGCATAGCAGTGTCAGGTGTTCCTAAGTGCAATGAGAATGGGGAGAGGGACCAACCAGCTTGGCTTTGGAGAGCTGGAGGTCACTTGGAAAAAGAGGTGACACTTAAAGTGAGTCAGAGAGACCCACCGTATGGTGCCTGCAGTCTCCAGAAAATAGCATTCTCCAAGAGTCCACTGTTTTTTTGTGTGTTATGTCCTACTTTTCAGCCTGATCACACAGTTGCCTATGATAATTAAATGAAACTTGCCAGATGGATGCTTTCGCAAGATGATGGCTCGTCTTCTTGCTCTATTTGTGAAAGCTGGCATTGGATCCAAACTCTCAAGGATGCTCCTACCTTGAGATTGCTTTGGAGAGTCATCTTTCATGTGTATTTGCCAAATGGCCTGCCCATCAGCGGGGCCAGGTTGAGTGACAGGTGGGTGTGTCATGCATGTGGACACCCTGATCCCTGCCAACTGGTTTGCCTCCAAGGAGGTGAATGTTGAGAGGTCATTCTGCAAAGAAATCATTTATTAGTGTTACCTTTCTTTGGGAAAATAAACTTCCTAAGCTTCTGATCTGTCAGTTTTTCCTTCTCACCACGTCTATTTCTTTCTGTCAGTTGCTGTAGAATAGATGTTGAGTTCATAATTAATCAGGTTAAAACACACACACATGACCATACTGTCTTAAAGAAGCAATTTTCAGATCATTGAAGAGAGTATTAAAAGTGACTGATTCACTTAATCTGTAGCCAGCTGGATTAACCAAGGAGGCTACCCTCTTGGTATTCTGATTAGAAAAGAATAACCGAGTCAATAACAATAATGATAATAATACTGATAATGGAGAAATAGAATATCGGTGGCAGAGAACGGGTAAGCTGTGTTCAAATTGCCCACCACACACCGCACTTGTGGTTCTGTGCACAGACCTGCCCCTCTAGGGGTACAAGGGAACACATCATCACCCCTGTCCTCAATATGCTCACAGTTCAGCTTACTCACTCTCAAAGGGTTAGGAGCCTTCAGGTGGTTTGCCATTAGAACAACCCAATCTAAAATCTTCTTCCTTTCACTCTAGAAATAATTTCAAGAAGTTGAACTTGTTGAATATCCATTGATTATTATAGTTACACAGAAGTGTCAAATTAGAGCCTTCCTGCTGATGCAATTTATGTTTTTCCTGATTATATTCAGACTCTTGATATAAGTATGAATAAAATTCTTAGGCTAGTTTCCTCTTCTAATTTTCTGTTGTTTTCTGTATCTGAAATAAAGATTTAAAGTTAAAAACCTATATTGTTTTTATTCTAATGTTTTAGATTCCCTATCAACAGGGTGTTTCTACTCTTTATCATACCCCCTCTCACCCCATAAAAAGAGAGTAGGGCTTTTCTTGTTTTGTTAACAACTCCTAATTTTATCCATTCCAGTTCACACAGTCACTGGAAATCCCATGGCAGGTACAGTAACTTGAAATCCCATGGACAGGACTCCTTTGACCAGATCCACTTTTAGAACAGTTTGGAATCCTGGAGCCTGGACCCAAAGCAGTCTTTCAGATTCCCACTCACTGGAAGTAGAAACTGTGATCCTATGCCCTCTGCATCTAAGGATTGGCAGCCACCTCCCTGCCTGTAGGTGGAGGGGGTGGTCCAGGCCAGAGTTGGGCAGCAGTCACTGTGAAAGTCTTTCCTGGCTGGACTCTTATGTTCACCTCCCTGTATCTTCCGCTCCTGGCTCACATTCTCCCCTTTCAACAAATGTTCCCTCCGTCTCATAGGCAGATCCCAAGGGTTGTAAGGATTAAAAAAGAGTGGCGCGAATCTCTGAGGCCTTTCAACAGTCTGACATATGGTTGCTTCTCTTTTTTTCCTGCAGCAAAACCAGAAATCCTGACTTACGACAGGCTCACGAATGGCATGCTCCAGTGTGTGGCAGCGGGATTCCCAGAGCCCACAATAGATTGGTATTTTTGTCCAGGAACGGAGCAGAGGTGAGATGATTATTTTTGGCACTGCTTAAAATGCAGAAGGGGATGACTGCAATTCAGTTGAATTTCAAATGTGTTTTCAGATTTTTTTTTTAATGAAAAGCTTTGTTTTATTATTTTTTTTAATCCATGCAGCTTTTTAAGAGAGGAATAATGACCATATTTTTCCTGATAGACATTAATTTTGTTTGTTGAAGAATGATTACTGAATGACTTTTCTATTTTGGTGGTTATCTTTTTGGATTTATCATGCAATTTCTAGCCTGCAGGTAGATAAAGCAATTTTCCAGGACAGAGTAATTAGATTTCCATTCTATACACAGGAGGTAATGTGTGTGGGAAATGTGGCTGTAGTTATCATGAAAAAATTACCTCACAAGTTAATTGCCAAGTTACCAAAAAGTAATGATCGCGCAATTACAATATACATATGGCGTTTGTAAGCGACGGGTTTTAAAAAGGTTTTCTCCTTGATTAGGTGCCCAGGCCCTGAACAGAGAACATCTGGCATTGTGCTGCTTCTCCCTCACAGTCCACACTTAAGCCTTAAATTGTCCTTTCACGTTACCTGAAGACGAAAATGGGGTCAACATTGCCGCTTTTATCCGTCAAATGCTATTTAATGCTCCAGCTTTAAAAGCCCCGTTTAACATCAGAACTGAGTGGTCAGGATACTAGTAGAAATTTTATTTTTCATGGAATAGACCTTTTTATGATAACATGTCAGAAGAGGTTACATAGGATTATTGTTTGGGGAGGAGCTTTCGCAGAATGTTTTCTTTAGGGGAATTAGAGGGAGAGTCCAAGACCCCCAGAAAGTATATGGCCCCAGTGAAGTAGCCGCAGTAGTCACAGTCCTGCACTGAGCGAATATTGTGGAGGGCTGACTGCAGCCAGACTGTGCTGGTTTAGTGAACAGCGCATACCTGCTCTGCTTTTAGCAGACTACATTCCTGTGTGGAGAGAAGATAGAGTAAAAACTGCCCTGTATACCGTAGGTGTTACAGAGGGAATGGGGAATAGCCAGGCATTGAACAAGTGTAATCAGAGTTTGGCCTTTGCCCCTATAATGTTTTTTCAGTATTGGAAATTGAACCCAGGGCGTATGTACTGAGCTGCATCCGCAGCCCATTTTCAATGTTTTCTTAGTAAATTTTGAGAGAGGATCTTACTAAGTCACTAAGTTGCCAAGGCTAATTTTGAACTTGAGACCCTTCTGCCTCGGCCTCCAATAATGTGATTGCAGGCATGTACCACCATGGCCAACTTGCCCCTGAATCTTGGAGTAGACAGAATAGGCGCGTTTAAAGTCAAGATTCAAACCCACATCTAGCTCCAAAACTTCTTCTCCCTCTTCTCTTCTCTTCTGCAGGACTTTGTACCTTTCTCAGAGCCACAGAAGCACTCAAACTCTGACAGCTGTTTAAGAGGGAATTATTACTGATTGTGAAACTTTAACTTTGTTGTAAACATCTGCCAAATCCAACCCGTTTCACATATTTGTTTCCCTCGAGTAAGCCTGCCTTGTTCTTTTCTGTCCCTAGATGTTCTAATTCTGTCCGACCGGTGGATGTCCAGATTCAGAACTCCACTGTGCCACCATTTGGAAAACTCCTGGTTCAGAGCTCCGTCGATTCTAGCATGTTCCGGCACAACGGCACGGTTGAGTGTAAGGCTTCCAACGATGTGGGCAAGATTTCTGCCTATTTTAACTTTGCATTTAAAGGTAACAACAAAGGTATATTTCTTTTTACTCCAATTTAAGGGGATATTAGGCTCTGTCTATCATGCCAGTCATGACTTTAAGTCCATTTCAACATTGGCCATGTCATTTCTGGTAATACCTACATCACGCTGTACTGTCATCAAACTCACTAAATTTCATTCCATACTACTTTGCTAATGAAGTTTATGCTCTTCCAGAGTAATTTTAACCGTATTTCTTTATATATTTTATGTGTGTGTATACACCCACACGTGTAGGTGTCTCTCTAATTGTGTATTCATAATTGTCTCCATCAGGGGTTGGAAGTAAATAAGGGAATATGCTTACTTTATGCTCAAGCATAATTACAAAAATTTAAAATTTAAATTCAGTTATACATTTTGGTTATTTAAAATGAGTTAAGACTTTGCCAGACACTGTATCAGAAAGTTAACACTGACCTTGATGTTGGTATGCTAGCAAGCAATTTCTTTACAACGTGCTTTATGAGTAACTAGTTCTTTTAGCATAATTTAAATTATTCTTGAAGAAAAATTGATGAATTGGTATAAAGTTAGAAGACAAACTTGGCACTTAAAATTTTAGAGCTCAGTTTTTTTGTGGTCTTTTATTTTTTTATTTTTTATTTTTTTTGAGTTGGCAAGACTGTGGCAAAAAGTAGTATTTTCTCAACTTTTTAGTAATGAGGGGAAGAATCTTACATTTTTGTACATTATTGATTTTTCCAGGCAGGGCCATGAAAAGGATACTTTAAAAGTGCTTTTCTTAGTTGTGGAAGACATTTATGCTCAGTGTAGAAAATTTTGAAAACATAAGGAAAAAATACAAACCGTTCATAAAGGAAGCTGAACGTTGTCTAAGGCAGGTTTTTGAAGGGGAAAGTCCATTCAGATCTTGTTTTTCATTGAAACACAGCATAAAATTACATATGTGCTACAGAAATTTAAACTTCTCAGTCGTCTGGCTTGAGGCCACATTTTGATTGCTTTGAATAGCAAGAGTCGATAGTAACCAAGTGTATCCTGCATAAGCTGAGATGGGAGGTGGGTCCATTTGGAATAGATGGTTGAACCAAAGACCCTGTCTCGCTAATAATTTGTGGTTCCCTCTTCTCTTCCATTTTAGAACAAACCCATCCCCACACTCTGTTCACCCCGTTGCTGATTGGTTTTGTGATCACAGCTGGTTTGATGTGCATCATTGTGATGATTCTCACCTACAAATATTTACAGGTAATCATCGATTTGTTCTCTCCCCTGAGTGCTATAATGGCTAAGCATTAATCATTAAAAGATGATATATCTTTCTTTTTCTCCCCCAGAAACCCATGTATGAAGTGCAATGGAAGGTTGTCGAGGAGATAAATGGAAACAATTATGTGTACATAGACCCAACACAACTTCCTTATGATCACAAATGGGAGTTTCCCAGAAACAGGCTGAGTTTCGGTCAGTATGAAGCAGGGGCTTTCCATGCAGCCTTTTTGTGTGCGTAGAACAACGCTTTCAGGGAGCTACGGTGACTTCCTTTGTCCTATTCCACCTGAAACAAATGTCTGCTGTGAAGTTTCACAGACATGGATAGGTTTGGCAGAGGGCACGTTACGGGGAAATGTCTCTAGGTGTATTTGTGTGGAGTTTGAAACTTCACAAGTGGGCCTTCCGTTCCAGCGCCACCTCTGACCTTGTCGTCCTTCTTTCTAAAGGGAAGACCTTGGGTGCTGGCGCCTTTGGGAAAGTCGTGGAGGCCACCGCGTATGGCTTGATTAAATCGGATGCGGCCATGACTGTTGCTGTCAAGATGCTCAAACGTAAGTGCCTCTGCGCGAGAGGACGGGCCTCATACCCGTTTGCCAAATTTGCTTTATTCTGCTAAAATAAGCTATTTCCAATTTTAGCAAGTGCCCATTTGACGGAACGAGAGGCCCTCATGTCTGAACTCAAGGTCCTGAGTTACCTCGGGAACCACATGAACATCGTGAATCTCCTCGGAGCGTGCACTGTTGGAGGTGAGGCTGCGTCCTAATGGCCTTTAATTTTGTCAGGTTACTGAAAAAGGAGTGTTTTCATACTTTGTTGACAATGCTTTATGATAAACTGACTGCAAGATTTTTATCCAGATTGTTGTTCTCTGTCGCTAGCTTTTGTTTTCCTCATTGTTCTTCAGAACATACATTTCATCATTTCTGTGTTGTAGGAACCTTCCAAGTCTGTTTATTTTGAAATATGTCATTATTATTGTAGACTCTCACTGTCCCACTGTGCTGTAGAATGTGAGAACCACTTCCTTCCATCTAAGTGTGTTTGGTGTCTATTCCCACCCTCTCAGTACACCCCACCCCTTCCTAGCCTCTAGTGACCTATATTCTATTCTCTCCACAAATGAGTGAAAATATATTTGTCTTTCTGCGCCTGGCCTATTATTTTCCTGATTTGATCACTACACATTGGTATATGTATTGCACATTATAATAGTGTACCCCATAAATAAGTGCAGGGATTATATGTCAATAAAAGAAACATTTGGGAATTTATAGTGAAAGCATAAGTGAGTGACCAAATTGATGAATAACTGCACAAATTTTTAAGAGGAATGTGGATTTTACTTTTATCATTCTGTAAAAGGCAGCTCAGGACATAAACTAGTTACCATCAAATATATTACATCAAAAGCATCAATCTTTAGAATGTCCCATCTCAACCAGCAGAATTTTCTTATCATTTCATATTGCTGGATCATATTTAGTCAATAAAGAGTTAATATTTAAAATAGACCCCCAGGGCCGGTGAGATGGCTCAGCAGCGTAAGCGCCTGCCTGCCAAGCGCGAGGGCCTGAGTTCGACTCCCGGAACCCACATACGAAAAAAGGACCAGTGATGTTGCTCAGCAGCATGGGCACCTGCTGGTGCGCGAGGTCCTGAGGTTGACCCCCCGGTACCCACACACACACACACACACACAAAAAATAGATCCCCAAGTTCAAATACATGGCAAACGAAGCAAGCATTTCACTTCTGTAAAAATCAATTTCCAATTCTGAAGTCTTTGTCAAGGTTCCCTTGAGGGTGTCTCAGACGTTTGGTCTAAGGAAACAAAGATGTGTAAGATGAGCTGTGCCTGGAGATCTGGAGAGATCATGGGAAAATGGACAGCTTTAGATAATGTTGTAAAATCAGCCCCCACAAATCCATAAATGACACTTTGCCGTATCATGAATTGTTCATGAGACAGTTTCTACCCAAAGCAATCAGTTGCCTGTTAACTTCAGAACTAAGTTTTAAGCATTCAGAACACTAGAATTCTCTTCCACTAGTAGCACTCAGAACACGGGTCGTTTCAGGACTTTGCCTGTCTTCCAGTCTGGTCTCAGCTGGCTGATCCATGTGGCTGATTTTCCTACTCTGCCGCAGTCTGGGCTCTTGGTTTCCATAACAACATTTGTTATAGTGAGTTGTGAAGCCCCACCATAAACAGAAGAGAATCAAGGATTCACATAGGAAGTGTGGTAATAGTAGAACCTTTGAAAGTAGTAACTTCTGTCTGTGAAACCAGCACTCCTGCCTGGTTCCTAGCATTCATAGCCCTTAGAAATTCAGGCTGAGGCAGGAGGATCACAAGTTTGAGTCTAGCCCTGGGCAACTTAGTGACTTAGCAAGACCCTGTCTTAAAAAAGGGCTAGGGACATAACTCAGTGTGAAGGTCCTAGGTTCAATCCCCAGTACCATTAAAAAAGAAAGAAAGAGGTCCGGGGATATAGCTCAGCGGCACAGCACCTGCCTGGCAAGCGCAAGGTCCTGAGTTCAATTCCCAGTACCCCCCCAAAAAAAGAAAGAAAGAAAAAGTTAGGTAAAAAGGGACATTCTTGTTTAATTTTACTCTGTATAATGCTACTTTTTACAGTGATGTTAATAGAATTGTACTGGGACATTCATTGAAGCTGAGTATTGGTAGTCATGATCACCCCTGGGTATTTTTACAGGAGACAAGATTCTCTGTAGTATATATCTCACCTCTTGTTAACCTTTTCTTATATCCTTGTAGGGCCCACCCTGGTCATTACAGAATATTGTTGCTATGGTGATCTTTTGAATTTTTTGAGAAGAAAACGTGATTCATTTATTTGCTCAAAGCAGGAAGACCAGGCAGAAGCAGCACTTTATAAGAACCTTTTGCATTCAAAGGAGTCTTCCTGGTAAGCTGATTTGCATAAACAGTCAGCTGTTGACAGGCAGTTCGTGGGGTCATAAGGGTTTGCAATCAAGGCTGATTCTTTAAAAAATGAACCAAGGTACTCTGAGGTGTGAAATCAGAATTATTAAATTATTTAAATGTGATTAACTGTTTAGGAAGTTCAAATAGTGTTTTTAAAGATTCAAATCGTGTTAAACTTAGATGTTTGCTTTTTTAAAATATGCACATTCAGTTTTTTCCCTTGGCCTTAGTTCTGTGCCATCCGATACTTCCGTAGCTGTTTCTTTTATCATGGTTCTGTTCTCACATGTATTCATCTCTTTCGTCACTGGTGCCATTCTAAGGTTGAATGATGTGTAAAGAGCTTCAAGTTCCTTCATGAAGAATTTCTGGTTTACAACCAGAGTAGACAGACACCTCTGCCATACCTTGCCTATTCTTTCTTTCTGAATGCTATTAATATCTACCATTTAAGATTTCCTAGATTACTTGCTCCTGTGGGACCTGCAGTCATGCCCAGTCCCTCTTAAAATTTACTCTAGGGGCTAGGAATGTGGCTCAGTGGTAGAGCACATGCTCAGCATATGAGAGGCCCAGGACTGAAATAAATAAGGAATAAGAATTTGACTCCTTATCCTCTGTGTTTCGAGATGGTAAGACTTCATCTCCTGATTGCTAAACATCAGGCCCACAAGGAGACCTCAGTAAATATTATTGATGGGCAATAATAAAGCCCATCAATGGGCTTTCTAAAGCCATTTTTCATACCTCTGGCTAAAGTTTAAAACCTCAGGTGAAGGTTTTTATTTTTCTCTTTTTAGTCTGTAAACTTCAGTAGTTTAAAGTGGTAGTAAAATACTGTAAAAGCTACCTTTTGTTAGTTTCTAGGGCATACTATTCTGTATATGAAGACTTGAGCCCTGTTATGTTATTTCCAAACCTTGGCCCTCTATGTATTTTTTTTAACTTTCAAAAATAATGGCCTGAATTGTTCAGTCCTGTATGGTGTTCTTTGTGCTTTGGGATCCCATATGGGTTTGGAGTCCCCAGCATGCTCTGAAGGAGGTTGTTGTCATGGTGTTTCTATGCTAATCAGAAGCAGGAAGTACTAGAAATCTTGAAGAGTCTCCAGCCAAATGTTGCAGATTCAAGAGGTCCAGATGGTTCAGAAAATCATCCAAATTATTGGTGTTTATCTGAACCAAACTTGGTTTTTCTAAACCTCCTTCCATCAGTCGCTATATGTTAACGATCTCTCCCTCAGCACATCTTGGAAGCTCTTGTCCTCTTGTCTTTTGTCTTGTCTCTGTGGGGGCTAATTTAGAGAGTTTGGAGTAACATGAAATAATGTCTTTGGCTCTCTGTTTCTTATTAAAAATCCACCATATCTAGAGAAGGGGGTACTTCTAATCTGAGTTTCCACAGAAAGGACATCTAGTTCCTGGGGATTGGACCCTCATATTGAATATTAAAAATTTGTATTTTGCAGAACATGTTTTATAAACTCTTCATTCAGTGTTGTGTTGCTTTTCTCAAAATCAGTCCATTTTGTGACAGAGTGGGCCCCTTAGCTGCCCCCACCTCTTCCTCTCTCTAGTCAGTAATGACTTGATGGATACTTCTTCTCTCCCGGCAGTGACAGCACAAGTGAGTACATGGATATGAAGCCTGGAGTTTCTTATGTTGTCCCAACCAAGGCAGACAAAAGGAGATCGGCAAGAATAGGTGGGTACCCATGGAGGAGTAACATTATTTACAAAGGTTCTGTCATACACTGTGGAATAGAAGGTCATTCACAGTAGGGTCCCTCTGTGGCAAAGCC
The DNA here is from genome assembly GCA_028451465.1 of Erethizon dorsatum. Classification (NCBI taxonomy): domain Eukaryota; kingdom Metazoa; phylum Chordata; class Mammalia; order Rodentia; family Erethizontidae; genus Erethizon; species Erethizon dorsatum. The sequence goes on along the minus strand of CM051836.1, from coordinate 58,166,980 downwards.
AAGGGTCAGTGCTCTTGGGGTTTGCCATTGGGTGTAGGGGCTGGAGCATATTTTTTTATATTAGTTCACCATCCCTCTGCCCTAAGGAGCTTATGACCCAGCCCAGTAGTGTTGACTATTTTTTTTTTTTTTTTTTTTTGAGTGTTGACTACTGATTTTATGATTCAACACCTTCTTTCCTCAACACTGGGGATGTGATTGTCTCCAAGTTCACATCAGTCTTTGCTGTTATCATTACCAGTGTTTTACTAACCTTTAAGATTTAATTGCTGCGAAAATCCCTCTCTTCTTAGCAGGCTCATACATAGAAAGAGATGTGACTCCCACCATCATGGAGGATGATGAGTTGGCCCTGGACCTAGAAGACTTGCTGAGCTTTTCTTACCAGGTGGCAAAGGGCATGGCTTTCCTTGCCTCGAAGAATGTAAGTGAGAGCGATTCTCAGAAGTCTTTTTTTTTTTTTTTTTTTAATAAAAAACAGAGTATTTTAGAGCCCTAGTTAGAATGCAGAGTGTCATTTTGAAGTGTGGTAACCAAAAGCAGAGGAAATTTAGTTTCTTCATGTTCCAACTGCTGTCTCTTTGGAATTCCTGTTCTAATTTATAAGCTTTAAAGTGCAAACCTGTCTAAATGATCTTTCCATGAATATTCTTTTATATGCAGTGAATTCATTTAAAACTTTTAGCTTTAAGATATAGGATATGCTTCTAGAAAATAGATAATCATTTTATCAGCAAAAGCAGGCATGTACCTCATAGTAGCTATGCGTGGTGAAGCATACAGTTGGGTTTTATTGATGTTAAACCCTAAATATTAACATGTACAGCTTATGAAATATCAGGAAATAGGGGTTGCAGAGAGTAATAAGGGGGAAAGGATGGGGATTGGAAGAAAATGATGAAACCAAAACAAGGAATATGGATTCTGGAAGGATGAGAGGAATTCTCTAGGAAGTAGGACTAACTGAAGTGAATGAGGTTACACTTCCACCCTTAAGTGTCATTGGTGACATTTCCAAACAATTACCAAACTAAAAAAGGATATAGGATGGCTGAAATAAAGACCATTTTCCTGTGTCCTTGGGAGATGTCAAATTGAAGTTGTGAAGACATTTTAGGAACTCTTTGAAAGAACACTCAAAGAGATGCATGCAAAATAAATTTTCCTTTGAAAAAAACCCCAATTTGACTATTTATAATATATTTTCCTATGAATGAAAGCATTGCTGAGGAAGGGGAGCGGCATTTATTAGAATTGATTTTGAAAGCGATTATAGTAATTAGGGTCCCGATAATGTGAAATACAAAATGTGAATGTCATTCAAGGCATAATTTTGATTTTTATTTTTGGTGTGCTGAGTACTTTAAACGTAAAACAAAACTTTTGGGTTTTTTATAATAAAAACAGCATTTTCAGAATTAAAAATAGTTTTCATTCTTTGAAAGTTAAAATGAATTTAAATGGCTTTCTTTTCTCCCTCAACCTAATAGTGTATTCACAGAGACTTGGCAGCCAGAAATATCCTCCTTACTCATGGTCGAATCACAAAGATTTGTGATTTTGGTCTAGCCAGAGACATCAAGAATGATTCTAATTATGTGGTTAAAGGAAATGTGAGTACCCATTCTCTGTCTGACAGTTCTGCAAAGGATTTTTAGTCTCAAGTTTTGATAAAAATTGTTTTCTATGATTTTCATAATACAAATCCTACCTTGAAATATCATGCATTTTAGCAGTCAAATTAAATATACTTCAGCAAAATTTGCATGGAATGCTGAACATTACGACTACTAGCCTTTGATAATGCTAGAATTCCTAATTCTAATTGTGTAATTATGGGGCATGTAAAGGAAACAGAAATAGCCTTAATTTTCATTATAGCCTGAGAATAGCAATGAACTTGATTTTGCTGAAGTGCAACAAATGTAGACCTGAAGGTCACAGCAGGAGAATTTTTTGGAGATTGACATACTGTATGAAAATGATTGAAATCTAAGGATCATGTTTGGAATTAGCTATGTAGAATATTGGATCTAATGAACCGAGGCTTTTAAGTAGATTCGTAAGTAATAATTGGTTTGTAGAACATAGTGAATTTTTAAAAAATGTTTTATTTCATTGCCATTTTTCATTATATCCTCCAAACAAACCCATGTCTTAGAATGCAGTGTCTTCCCATTTTAATAGTTGGAGAGACCAAGGCACAGTATATTTTAGTGATTTTTAACTGAGATGAGATGAGTCAATAGAGGCTAAAAATAAAGTTCATGGTTTTTAAAGCAGTATCCCGTTGGTATGGGAAGCCATTAACTTCCTATGTGAATATATTCCTCTATGCCTATTTTCTCAGGCCCATTGGTATGGTCCATATTTATTCCTGGAGGAGATTTTTGTGTCCCTTATAATAATGTAATATTTTCTCCATCACTGTGACATCTCTGTTGGTAGACTCTGCTTGACTTTGTTCTGTATAAGTATTGCTGGTTTTATCTCCTGACCCGAGCAGGCATTTCTGAAAAGGCTCATCCAGGCCAGGTATTATCATAGGGAGGACTGATAAAACCAACTTCTTTCCATTCTGGTACCATAGTGAAAGGAAGAAGGAAACGTGGTGCCTTATTCCAGCCTCTAACTATTGGCAAAGGGCAAGAGAAGGGAGACAGTGACCTCTGGGCTTAGTCTGGCTGAGTTAAAAATCTAAAACCTTAACATTTAGTGGCTGTGTGATATCTGGCAAGAATTAATCCAACATCTTTACAAATCTTGCTTTTTCTCCTCTTGGGAATAATGCTGGCACCTGCCTCATAAAGTTGTTGTAAAGTTCAAACTAGCTACTGTATGTCAAGAGCTTCAAATGATACCAGGCATATTCTTATTATCCTTTCTGGATGCCTCGTTTGAATCTAAATAATCACAACAATGTTTACGCTGCAGCGTCTTATTGACTTGTTCTGTAATTGACAATGGTGGGTAAGGCCCTACCAGACCTTTAGATCATGGACTGAGCAGTTGCACTAACCAATCACAGACATCACTCTCACCAGGTTACTGGGTAAAGAATTTAAGAAACAAGAACAAGGGCCAGTGAGATAGCTCAGCAGCATAAGCGCCTGCCTGGAAAGAGCAAGGTCCTGAGTTCGACTCCCGGTATCCACATTAAAAAAAAAAAAAAGAAAGAAACAAGAATGAGGAAACGAGCACAACTTGTTACTGCCCCCAAATTTATGTCATAGTGAGATCTTTGTGTTGGGTCAGGTTCTCTGAAAGTTCTTTCATATTACATGAGATCTTAGTCATTTTTAGGTTATGGCCCCTTTCACAGTCTAGGAAGCTGACAGATCCCTTGTCTGAGTACTATGTTAAATGCGTAGTTTGTTCTGTTTTTGTTTTTGCTTTTGTTTTTGAGATTGGGTCTCCCTATGTAACTCAGGCTGGCCTCAAACTTGTGATTCTCCTACTTCATCTTCCCAAGTGCTGGGATTAGAGGTGTGCACCACCGTTCTGTAAGATTACCAAGAAAAGCAGTTATGCTGGATCACAGCTATTAAATTTTAAAAAGTAGGGCTGGTGATATCGCTCAGCGGCACAAGCATTTGCTGGCAAGCGCGAGGTCCTGAGGTCAACTCCCAGTACCCACATTAAAAAAAAAAAATTTTTTTTTAAAGTAAATTTGATACATCAATATATGTGCTTCCTTATTACACAGAGGAACATATTCTAAAAACTACTGTAATTTCAAAGAAGTGGTGAATGTGAATATTGTTTTGAGATTCCTGTAAACACCTGTAAACATAGGATTTGAAGATACCTGTGCTTATTACTGTGGTAGACAAAGTTACAGGTACTGCTAATAGTACTGTCTTCATCTGTAATTTTTTTTTTTAAAGCTAGACCTCACTTAGAAGGTATCGAAAATAAGGGTGACATTTTTTACCTTCCAGGTATACATACAGGCCCCTGAGTTTTCAGGTTAATAGCCACCCATAGTTTTCAGGTTAACAGCCCCATTTTGAGCTTTAGCACAGAATCTAGGGAGAGAGGTTGGAAAGCTTATACTTTTTTAGCTTACTAAAATAACTTTAAGGTTAGAAAAAACTGTCTTCCCAGTTTTTAATCCTGAACAGATTAAGAGGATTGATTTGGCTTTTTATGGTAGATTAATATCTGGAAATCCAGACAGTCTCTAAAAGGAATAGTCACAGACAGTTTGGCTTGACTTTAGTGAGGAGTTGAAAATGTGAAGTCCAGCTGTTGGATGTGTGCCCTGAATCTGCCACCTACCGCCCCAGCAGACACGACCACCACTACTGCTTACTGAATTCTTGGTGTGCTGCCTGGTTTTTCAGATATTAGTGAGTCGGGCAGTGCTAAGCATTTACCCACATCACCTCATATATGCCATAAAACAACTCATGGAATTGGAAGCATTACTTTTGTTCTACAGAAGATTCTGGGGCTCACCTACCAAGACTTAAGTGGCATTTCCAGTGCACTAGTGAGGGATAGTTTGGATTGCATAAGACAGAAAACCTAAAATAAAAGAAGACTAGAGATTGAAGGCCAGGGTTGGTATAGACGTCGCATAAAGAGCTGAGGACCAGCTCCTTACGCCTTTCCACATTTTGCCATTCCTGGGTGTAATCCGCATCTTCACAGCCCAGGATGACCACAGGTAGCCAGCCAGTCATTATATGCATAAGGCAGAGTGAAGGAAAGGATACTACGAAAAAAGACAGCAGAGGATACATGCCTTCTGTATTTTAAGGAGGTTTTCTTAGAGCCCCCACAAACACAACTGAGCAGCCCAGTCACACGGCTACGGCTAGCTGCAGAGCAGGCTGGGAAATGTAGTACTTTTTTTTTTTTTTTTGTGGGTACCGGGGGGTCGACCTCAGGACCTCACGCGCCAACAGGCACCCGTGCCGCTGAGCGATATCACCGGCCCTTTTTTCGTATGTGGGTTCCGGGAGTCGAACTCGGGCCCTCGCGCTTGCCGGGCAGGCGCTTAAGCCGCTGAGCCATCTCACCGGCCCCGGAAATGTAGTCTTAATTGTGGAAGGCCATTTTTCTGTTACTAAGGAAGGGGAGGAATACATTCAGTGGCAACTAAACAAATCTCTGCATCACTCAAGGCCAATTTTTGAGCCCAGAGCAGAGCCCAGGCCTGTATGTCTCTGAATTCTGTGCTCTTAATCACCATGTTATGCTGACTTAATGTCCCATTTGTTTGCTTGTTTGTTTATTGTTCTTTGAAACAGGGTCTTGCTTTGTAGTGCAGGCTGGCCTTGAACTCACTGTGTAGCCCAGGTTGGTCTCCAACTCGGGGCAATCCTCCTGCGTCAGCCTCCCAAGTGCTAGGATTACAGGCATGGGCCCCCACACCCAGCTATGTCACCACATTTAAAATGAGCGTAATATAATCATGAACCATCCATTTCAGAAGCTGCGGGCTCTTCTGCAGTCACGTAGATAAAGGTCTTGTGATATGGTCCTTGGGTCTCACCCTCAGTCTAGCAGCAGGAACATCTGTGGGGTGTTTCCCATTCACTTTTTGAAGCTTCTCCATTAACGTGGCTGAACCTGTGTGCTTCCCTCCTAGGCTCGATTGCCTGTGAAGTGGATGGCACCAGAAAGCATTTTCAACTGCGTGTATACGTTTGAAAGTGACGTCTGGTCCTACGGGATTTTTCTGTGGGAGCTCTTCTCTTTAGGTAAGATGATCCTTTCAGAAGACACCCTCATTAGACTCGGAACATCTTCTTGGGTTTGTATTAGTGTCCTGCTTGCTTGTAATTTCTGATTGTGATTTGCCACCTGTCTGTGCTGCAGGAAGCAGCCCCTACCCAGGAATGCCGGTCGATTCCAAGTTCTACAAGATGATCAAGGAAGGGTTCCGGATGCTCAGCCCCGAGCATGCACCTGCTGAAATGTAAGGGCCAAGGAGAATATTCTTCTTCAGATAACGTTTCCCCTTTTAGTTTTCTTTTTAAAGACAGAAACCCAGATGTTGAGGGTTTTCACTAGTGCGGCTTGAAATGTCACTTGGTTCCTTTTGTGACACCCTGATCAAATGTCATTGCTGTAGTTTTTTTGTTTTTTTTTTCATAATCTCTTTTTGCCAAGAATATAGAAGGTCTTGACAGTATCTCATACAATGTTTTATTTTATGCACGTGCTGCTTCATGTGTCCAGGTACACAGCCCTGGACCGTTACAAGGTCGTTGCAGGACAGGCAGTGGAAGATAGGTCAAGGGCATCTAGGAGTGACAGTTAGTGGCTCTCCTTTTGCAGGTATGACATAATGAAGACTTGCTGGGATGCTGATCCTCTAAAAAGGCCAACATTCAAGCAGATCGTCCAGCTCATTGAGAAGCAGATTTCTGATAGCACCAATCATGTGAGTACCTGGCCAGGCCCAGAATCTCCCTTCTTCTGCTTCCAGTTGTGTGTTCCTCAGGATTTAGGGCTGAGGACCTATGTCTCCCCTCTTCTCTCCTTGGTCTGGGTTGTAAATTGGGCTTAAGAGGAGGTGATGGAAACGGTTCTTTCTGCTCAGCCCTCCTGTTCTGAGCCAGAGAAGCCTGCACGATGGGAGGGCGGGGGTGGAGGGCTTTGGCCTCAGAAGTGTGCAAGTGAAAGTTTCCACAAGGACTTGCCGTGCTTCTCCTCTACTCTTGAGTGCAAACCATGGGGTTGGTGTGCTCTCCCCTCGGGGAGAGTCGAGGCCACTCATCCTCGGGAGGGCTGGTGTGCTGTGAACCAGAATGAAAGGCAGCTTGTCACTGCGGTGAAGTCAGCCTCCTGCTCACACAGGCGTAGCCAGCACATGGCGTTAGCTGTCATGCCCACAAGCCACAGCGAAGCAGGAGTTGTTTGAAGTTGGGAGGTCCCTCCCAGTGGTTTGGGGAGTGAGGGATGAAAGCTCAAATCCATTATTTCCTCCCCTGCTACTAAGGAAGGATTAACGATCCTTATTTTGATTTGGATTTTTATAAGCTGCTTTTTTTTTTTTTTCCTGGGCTGTGTGCTTGGAGCGCTCTTTTCTAATAGTACACCACTCTACTGTTCTTTTAGGTTACAGCTTGTCTGTGGGGCGTCAAGGCATATTTCAAATGAAACAGTATTTTCCACCCAAATGCTTTGATTCCCAACTGAAGACCCCTGGAAGAACGATAGGTTCCTCAGCAAATTACACCAGCAGTTGGGGTGCAGTTGGCCATAGGGATTTGTAAAACTTTCTACTAGGTTAGATAGTGCTTCTTCCCAAATGGGTCCCATCAGAAGAGCAAGGCTTGCAGATGTTTTGCTGCCACTTCCTGTGTAAAGTGATTTCCTTGGGGAAAATGAGGAGTGAAGCAAAGCTATTTGATGTATTTGTTTCATCATCGTGATGTGGGTTTTATCTACCAAGGTCTCGTAAACCACTTCTCTTCACGAGTCCTCGTCTGTTACTTGCAGTTCTGAAGCTCTGCATGCCCCTTGCTGCTGTGTCTGTTGTAGGGATTGCTATATTAATTGTGGCCTTGTTTTCCCAGATTTACTCCAACTTGGCCAATTGCGCCCCCAACCCAGAGAACCCCGTGGTGGTGGACCATTCCGTGCGGGTCAATTCAGTTGGCAGCAGCGTCTCCTCCACACAGCCTCTCCTTGTGCATGAAGATGTCTGAGCAGGGGGACCATTCGGGGTCGTCTCCCCTATGGCAGCAACCTCCATTCTTTTGGCTTCCATGATGGTTATTTTGTTTCCCTTCGACTTGCATCCTGTACCAGGGTAGTGGGCCCCCCACTGTAATCCTATCTTTATCAGCACACTTTAGTGGTTGATGATTTTCTTGTCATCAGCCACCAACCCATCAAACTGTATATATTCCCAAAAGCAAAGTAGCTCCTACTGTAAACAGAAAAAAATTCTGATTTAGAGAAAGGGAGGGTGGGATGGGCTAGATGCCCAGATTTCTTTCCAATGCTTCTCCAGTTCTGTTTGAAAAGTATGATTGGTTGGTTGATCTGAATAAATAGAAGTACTCGCCTTTGTCCTAAAGAAAGGACCCAGGATGATATAAAGATGCATCAGGATTGGCAATTGAAACCTAAGCCCTTTCTATGGAAAATGGAACATGATTAGAACAAAGAACACAAGTATGATGATCCAGGTTTCAGAAATCTAACATTTCATGCTGAGAATGAGACCTAGGCCAAGACAAGTGCCCCTGAACCTGAATAAAGACACTGCTGTGGACCACTACATGAGCTTTTGTATACCTGACCCTGTTTTTAGATAGAATTCACTATCAGGAGTTGAATTGGAGAGGAGGCCTCCCTGGCAGCATCTGTATATATTCATCTATAGATTGTGCGTGTTCATACATTGGAGGGGGAGCCCACAAGGTTTACTTTCTGGGTACAACCCTGGCGTTATGTCTGCTGCATGCAGGAATAGACTGAGCCATACAAGTTTGAAGGAAACAGTTAATACTGTTTTTTTTGTTTTTTAAGGAAAAAATGTAACTGCCAAGCATTGTCCTAACAAAAACCTCCTCTTTTAGCCAATGAACTTGCCCTGTCGATTGTCCAGAACAAGCCTACCAACTTCAGAATAGCGTTGTACTCAATGGATTTGATGCTGTTTGAAGACGTTACTGATTTACCACAGGATTCTGCAGGAGTGAAGACGCAGTGCTGGCTTAGTCTGGATTCTCATGTAGCGGGAAGTGGAAGTTAGATTCAGCCTTCTTTACAGACATGTCCTGGACATCGGGCCAGTATCTCATATAAGTGTGTATGCGTGTGCGTGTGTGTATGCATGTGGAGATGTATTTGAGGGGATGTTTTCCCCCTGAATCCAAGAGGGTCCTTCAGTACCCAAGAAGTAACTTGGCTTTCCTCATCAGTCCCGCGTCTCTGCACATAGCTGCCTAGAATAGCTTACAAAAGCTTGCGCAGAGGCTTGTCAGAAGTGGAGTGCTTAGGGACCCACCTATTTGCAGTCCACACACACTTAAGGCACTCTGTTATTTACTCAACATACTGTACCCATCCCTTAGACCTTATGTAATACTACCATTCCACCAAAACATATGTAAGTGTTACCCTTTAGGCTGTGGCCTGGATATTATTCTCGGTAGTTTACCTTCTTTCTCCCCCCTCCTCATTGCTGCCTAATATAAGAGGTAAATGTGTACATGGCAAGATTTGTGTGTTGTCTTGCAAGATTCAGGTATGTTGCCTCCATGGTTTCCCCTTATCCATCTCTTAGTCTACTTTTAGAGCAGTTTGTCCATTAATCTGGAAGTAACCATTTGCACTGGAGTTCGATGCTCTCGCACCTTTCCAAAGTTAACAGGTTTTGGGGTTGTGTTGTCACGTAAAAGATTGTTCCCATTTGCCATGCTTTGTCTGAAAAATTCCTTTGTGTTCCTATTGACTTTGATTATAGTAAGAAAAGTTAATTGTAGATGTCTAGGTACTTCAGGGGCACTTCATTGAGAGTTTTGTCTTGGATATTCTTGAAAGTTTATATTTTTATAATTTTTTTTTTACATCTGATGTTTTTTTGCAGTTGCTTAATGTTTGAAATTATTTTGTGGCTTTTTTTGTAAATATTGAAATGTAGCAATAATGTCTTTTGAATATTCCCAAGCCCATGAGTCCTTGAAAATATTTTTTATATATACAGTAACTTTATGTGTAAATATATAAGCAGTGCAAGCTTAAAGGATGTTGTGTTTTCATGTGTTTTTTTCCTGATATGTTGTCCAATTGTTGACAGTTCTGAAGAATTCTAATAAAAATGTAAATATATAAATCAAATGAGATTTTTTTCTTTCTTAAAGTGCATCCATCCTTGCAGAAAATTTTTTACCCAGTTTGTATAAAATATATTCAGGACTATCAAATTATACTACGATTTATATGCTTGAAGATTCAATAGATATTTATTAAAATTTTTACTGTGCATTACATTTTCTTATTCTTTACACTCTAGGGTCTTTATTTAAATTGAAAAATTAAAGTAGTAAACATTTTGAGAATTTGCACATAGCTATGATTATTAAGTTGATTCTTGGGAAATGACCATTTTTGTTGGCAAAATAACAGCAATTTTCATATAGTCCAATCTGATGTACCTGGCAGGTTTCCTACAAGAGACTATCTAAAAATTAATTTGGAACAGTAAGGTGGTGGCCAAGTTTGACATCAGCAGTACCAAAAAAGTGGTTTATATTCTTATTGCCTGGGGTTTTGAAGAGAAATAACTCTATCGTGAATTATTCCTGTTCTGTCCTCAATCCTTCCTCTTACTGGCTTCTAGAATAGAGTTAAGTCCCATCACTTATTGGAGGGTGGTGCATTGTGCCTTTGAGTAAGGTACTGTCCTGTGGCTAGAGCATCTTGCAGGACCAGAAGGTTCTGTCTAGACCTTTGGAACGCGGACAGACACTGCATTCTCCCACCACCTTACACCCTATAATCCTATTAAAGGGTTAGGCACCCAAACACCATTAGCCTCTTTTATGGAGGTGACATCTACACCCACAGAAGTGTCTCCTGCAAAGAGTGAGGGGCTAAAAGGTGACCTGTAATGAAGAAGAATCCTTTTCAAATCAGGAGGGATTTGTGTGCCCAGGGATGTGCCAAATAATCGGAAAAACAGACCCACATTTCAATCAGGAGGTTACTGCTATTTTATTACACACAGGAGTGAATGCTAACTGACCATAAAAGAAAGAAGTCCTTCCTCTCCAAATGTTCACACTATCATTTAGGGGTGTGTGTGTAAAATCTTGAGTTAGAAGCATGTTATCAGTTCTTCTTGACCTAGCTTTTCATTGCAAAGGGTTGGATGCTTGGTGTCCAGTCTCAAAGTGGATTCAAATCCTGGTGCCAGCCCTGTCTACCATTTACCATTACTCTTGAAATCTCAGTTCTATAGTAGTAATGTCTGTCACAGTATAGTGTAATGTAAGGTTCTCAGGACCTCCACAGTACTCAAAAAATGGTAGCTTTCTGCACACCTGTAATCCCAGCACTCTGAGAGGCAGAAGACTGCGAGTTTGAGTCCAACCTGAACAACTTAGTGACTTACTGAAATCCTGTCTCAAAATTTTCAAAAGAGATGGTAGGAAACAAAAGGGCATACTTATTGGAGATTTGGGATTGGGGGTAAACAGACCAAAAATAGTCAAGATATATGTATGCACCAGTTTCCCTAAACAAATGTAACTATTAGGTGTTACAAACATACACTAATAAAAACTTTAAAAAGAGCTGGAGACGTAGATCGGTGCAAAGGCCCTGGGTTCAATCCCTACTACTACCACTGTCAATGACAAGGCAGTTTTCCTTATGGTTAACCAACTTCTTAAGTAGGAAAGATGATCAATACTCCAATACTGGCATGTCCCACACAGAATTATATAATCAAATTCTGCTGCTTACTATTTTTCTCTTAAATGCAAACATTGGACTAGTGTGCTGTTGAGATGACTTCACTGTAGTGATTATGTACTCTTACGAAGGTTCCGACGTTTTAGCCAGTAATTGAAGGCCTTCTGTGTTCTTCAGCCTTTCTTCTGGGGTTCTCCTTCCACAATCGTTGAGCCATGAGTATGCCCCCACACTCTTCTGCTTCCATTCTCAGACTTTATATTGTCTTTTCCAACAAACTACTATTTTTCAAGGCCAGTGAAATCATCTCAGTTGGAAGTTGCCTCTGAATTCCCACAACATTCCATACTTCTTAAGCTCTTACAACTATTTCTGCCATGTTCTATAGTTACTTTGGCTCTTGTCCTCTTTCCCACCCCCACTATACCCAGACTTGTGTCACTGGCATCACTTCTTGCTGCAACTGTGAGTTATCTCTGGTGTGGCAGACGTATGGTTCACGTGCTGCAGTGGGCTGTTTGTATCATTAAGAGATCTAAAAGGTTTGCCATTGCTGGTAGACACTCAGAGGTCAAAAAGCCCAAGAGCTTGCAAAAATTCATTAAGACTTGCCTAAGTTCACTTAGCAGTACAGATAGCCAGAACTTGCATTCAGACCTGCCTCTTCATTTCACCGATGACCCTCCCACTTCCCTGTCTATGTGAAACATCACTCATCCAACCCAGGGCTCACCCCTTGAACCCAGGTGCCTTGGGACTGTCACCCTCATCCAGGGAGCCCATGTGCATCAACCGGGGTTGGCTGAGGAGAGACTACCCTGCCATCCTTAAGCGATGACCGAGTTGCTATGTTCTTGAGGTATGGGTGTTCCCCGCTACCAATGCCCCTGAAGTTGTTAATTAGTACTTTGTGGGTGCTTAATTGGTACTTTTGAAGAAATAAGAATTCCATCAGTTGGGAGTGAGGGAGAGCCATCTGGGAGAAGATGGCTCCAGGAAAGAGAAGCTTACAAAGATAGCCTCATTTCACACTCAGGGATAGGAAGTGAGGCTTTGGGCAGAAGAGAAAAGGGGAAATGGGCATGGTGGGGGGTTTCCTTTGGCAAGACCAGTATTGGTGAAAGACACCCATAGATTCAAGAAGCTTAAATAAGATAAAATACAAAGAAATTCACACTTAGGCATATCATAGTGAAACTTCAAAGACCAAGAGAAACAGCAACAATGAAAGCCAGAAGAGAGTGAAAGTAAGTGTGCTGAAGTTACTGAGGCCTACACAGCTGCCCATGGTTATTAGGAGAAGTAAAGAAAAGAAGGTTTTGGGCTGATGGGGAAGGGTAGGGAGGAAGGGAAAATGGCTGACATACTCTTCATGTCCCAGAGGAGGGAGGAGAAACTGACGCTGCCTAGCAGAGACCCCTGGGCTTAAGGTACCACCCAAGGCTTGACCTTGGAGAGGCTCAGCAGAGCCAGCACCTGTGAGGGGAAAGGCGCCACAGGAGAGCTCTCAGGACCACCTTCAGCTGGGCAGGCTTCCAGTGAATGTCTGAAAGGAAACTTGGTTTGCTACTATAGGGCTGCCGTACTCACCCAGCCAAGAGAAGTTTGATTATCTCTCACAGTTCTGCAGGCTGGAAGGCTGAGCTAGTGTGGCAGATGGGTCCTCCTTAGGGTTGTCAGGAGATATGTTTCAAGTCCTTCTTCCATTTCTGGCAGATGATTATCAATCTTTGGCTATTCTTGGCTTCTAGATCTCTACTTTCACCTTCACCTGGGTATTTGTGTCCATTTCCCCCTTTTTATAAGAACACCAGTCATATTGGGTTAGGGGTTCACTGTACTCCAGTATGACCTCATCTTTACAATTTACCTCTGTAGAGATCTTATTTCCAAATACGGTTACATCATAAAGTGCCAGAGTTTAGAGTTAGGACTTCGACATAGGAATTTGGGAGGGACACAATACAAGCCATAACTAAAGGTGAGCCAGTTCTCATCGGAGTACTGAAACTGGCATTCAAAAAACTTGAAAGATCTCAAAAGTGCCCATTTTATAGCATCGTTTTAAATTATATCTGAAATTCAAATTTAACTTGATGCCCTTTAGTTTGTTTGCTAAAGTGATAAACCTTGTTTGGATTTTGAGACTGTAGATTTTGATTTAAGGACTACACTTAATCATTGGATATTCAAGATCTAGCACAACAGAAGAAACACACAGTATGTGTGACAGTAAAACACAGCAGAGGAACTTTTGTGAAGGCCTATTGATTGCAGACCCCCCCCTTTAGTCTAAATTATTTCATCTTCATTCTTGAAAACTATTCCCACTAGATACAGAACTCAGAATGGTGGTTATATCGCTCACCACACTTACTCTCACTCTCTTTCGGCTTTCATTGTTGCTGTCTCTCTTGGTCTTTGAAGTTTCACTGTGATATGCCTAAGTGTGAATTTCTCTGTATGTTATCTTGTTTGAACTTCTTGAATCTATGGATTGGTGTCTTTCATCAATACTGGAAAGTTCTCAGTTATTTTTAAATTACCTCTGCCCCATTCTGTTCCTCTTCTTTTTCTGGGACTCCAGTGTACCTTAGACCTTCTCACCCCACCCTCCATTACTCTAACTCCATCTTTTGTATTTACTTTCTTTTTGACTTTCTATGCTGCATGCAAGATAATTTCTGTCCTTTATCTTATCCAAATCCCCCTTCAATTCCTGTCCAGGGAGAAGTTTTTAGTGCTTTCATTGACATGCCATAAAATCTACCATTCCAATTGTGTGCTCTGTGCTTTGATTGTGCAACTATCCCCACAACCCAGTTTTAGAACACTGCTATTATTCTAAAAATTTTCCTCATGCCAGTTATTTAAAGAATTCAAATAATTTTAATTAATTACTTTTCTTGACCTCTGAGATTACACCACATATTTGACTCTTATAGCACAAACACACTCACTTATTTTCTCTGGGATCTTCCTTGATGTCTTGGCCATATAAATAATTGATAGGTTGCCTTGTTTGGATAATTATCAGTGGCAATGATAGCTATTATTTATTTAATGCCTACTATGTACCTGTATCTGTATTTAATGTTTTGCATATATTACCTTATTTAAGCCCCACGACTGCCCTAGGAGGTAGGTATTATCTATTTCCACTTAAATGTAAGAAACCTTTGTCTCTGAGAAGCTTGTTAGCTTCCCCTAAACCTGATAGCTATAAGCAATGAAATTGAATGGCAATCTCTAGTGTGACCTCTGAATTTTATTTATTTGCTTGTTTTGCAGTGCTAGAGATTGAACCCAGAGCCTCTTGCATTTCAGACAAGCTCTCTACCACTGGGCCACACCCCCAGCCCAACCCTAGGTCCTTCGAACAGGAGCTTCATCAATCTAAGTGATATATGGGAGACCCTTTTATTGTCATTTTTTCAGTGTGGGGTGATCTTTTAGCCACTTCAAAAGTACAAGAAAAACTCATGAAATCAAATCAATCACTTTGCTACTTATTGCCAATCCCTCCAAGATGTTGGTAAGATTGTGACTGAAATTAAAACTAATGTGAAGGCCCAGAATTATCTGTTGATTTCACAGGTTCACAATCTGCTTGCTGTCTTCCGGGTAACATATGAATTTCCCCTGTCCCCCAGGAACACCTCTCCTGTGTCTCAAAGCACGAGTTTGTCCATTTGCACCTCAAGATTAAAACAGTGTCCCCCATTGATAGAGGGGTGTGGGATCTGAAGAATACAGAGGAGCCCTAGTCAGAGTGAAGCAAGAATTTCAGATCAATGCCAGTATAAGTGAAAACACCACCTTTCTGTCACTTCAACAGTTGTTACTGTTGGTTATAAATTAACAAGCTGTTGCCCATATGTCTCCTCCACTGTCGATTCCATTTTTGTTGGTTAAATGCAGCTTTTATGATGTGGGTTCTTCTATGATGGGTTTAACCTCCCAAGCACTGGGTCCTCCAGGTAAATGCTCCTGGTTGAAATAAACATTCTCCAGTGGCTCGCCTGTGGGTCTCCAGCCGTGGCTGGCTTTAAAGTGTGCATGCTTTTTCGAGCACATCAGCAGGACTGTGGTGTGTTTTATGAAACTGACCTTTTTCTTTGTAGTCTGTGGCTTAGCAGTTTCTCTTGTTCTATTGCAAATGAAAAATGAGGACAGGCAAAAGGATTTTCTTCATGGCTGCTGGTCTGAGGATATGAACAGGCATTCTAGAACAGCTAAAAATCCTGTGTCTGCACAAGACGATGTCTGGCCTGAGTGACAAACCTCCCTCATACAGTATCACCGACTCCTAATTTGGGTATATTTTACTTATATCACATGTGTGGTATAGAACACCGGCATGGGTGAACTTTCTTTACTGCTCCAGCCAGATATTCCAGTCAACACAATAGGATGTGATAATAGTTTTCGTTTGGTGAGCTAATCAATTAGCAATTACATGCAGTAGTAGATTTTAAACAGGTTCCATGAGAAAAGAATGCTATAGTTGATTAGTTATGTCTGCCTGGATGTGGGTATGGGGAATTGTATCATGTGTGCTAACTCTTCCAGAGCACCTCTCATCTGGTGCTTATTGTGTTCTCAGTGTTTTTCAGACATGAATCTAATCTTTTAAATAACTATATGTAATAGTTATTATTACATAGATAAGAAACTAAGGGATAGAGAGATCAAGTTAACCTGCCCAAGATCACAGAGCTAGTATGTGGCCAAGGCAGGATACAAATCCAGGAAGTTTTAGTTTCAGAGTTTGGGCTCTGAGCCACTATGTCAAACTGTGTCTCTGTGTCTTTTCCCATTTCAATGAAGACAGACGACCTGGGTAACCCGGCCTCAGAAAAACCCTGCCATTTGCTCCTGGCCTAAGACACAAGAGGGAGTCTTTTCCACCATGATTCTCACTGGACATGAGCTTCATGAGACTCTCTTGCCCTTCTTTCTTCCCAGGTGGACAAGAATTTAGATTCTTGGCCTTGCCAAACCAGAAGTCTTTCCAAACAGACAGAAAAAGATTAAGTCCCAACGTCAAATAAACACTCAGAGCACACGTAGGAAAGTTTTACCCAGGTCTCTGAAATGCATAATATCTAAGAGTCATGGGGAAATTTGAAGACAATGGGACAGTGCAAGGATTCCCAAGCCCATCACCCACCTCACCTGTGCTGCTATTTACCACTAAGCTGATGCCCTTTTATTTAAGCAACATTTATTAAGCGCTAAGCATTTAATTCCATTATCCACCTTTCTCAGACGGTCCTAGGAGGCAGGAATTTACATTACAAAGGTGGGAAAATGAAGACTCAAGGAGGTGAGACAAACTTTGACTCCAAAGTCCCTCTTAATGGAATCAGAAAGTTTCAACTTTGTGTTGTTATTGTTGCTGCTGAATCCCATCCAGTGAAAATGCCAATAAGCCAAGCAGACAGTAGCAACAGGGGTTCAAGAAGTCCACTTGCTGGGCCCCTGCCCCTTCCCACAGCCACAGCTCAGACTTTCTAGCCCTTCATAGACCACCCTTTGGAAACCACTCTAAGTCCCCTGCAGTTTAGCAGCTTAGAATCCCATCCTGCTGCAACGTGGCTGACTGTGGCTGATGTCTCCTCTTCCTGGAAGACTTCCTATCTCTGGAGCATTTTGGGGACATTTCCCAGCCACTTACAGACTCCTCAGTGATTTAAACAGGGAGGTAGGGAAGAAGTACACTTTTGGAATCTACAGTTTTTCTAGCTTTCTCCAGCACTAAGGCTCTTATTTTCAAATGTTCTTTCTTATTTTCAAATTTAAATGTGTATTTAACCTATAGTCATACCTTCGTAGTTGCAGGCAATTGGTTCCAAGACCCCCCCAAAGATACCAAAATCTGACGATGCACAAGTCCCCTGTATACAATGGTATAATATTTCCATATAACTTATGCGTATTCTCCTGCATACTTTAAATCTTCACTAGGTTACTTACAATACCTAATATAATGCAAGTGTTATACAAATAGTTGTTATACGGTATTGTCTAGGGAATGACAAGAGAAAAAAGTTTGCATGTTTGGTATAGATGCAATTTTTAAAATATATTTTCTCTCCTTAGTTGGTTAAATTCATGGATGTAGAACCTGCAGATAGAGGAGGCTGATTATACTATTATTTTGAAAAGATTTGCTCAACTCATGCTCTCCTGTAGGTAATCAGTGTTAACTTTGATTTGTTTCCCTTCATATCTTTCTATTTTTACATGTGTGTGCATATATAAATATATGTTATTTAAAGAAATAGGATTGTACTATACATATTCTGCAACTTACATTTTTGATTTACAGTGTAAATCATCATTATCACTTTAAATCACCACACATAAATTAAACTTATAATTCCCCATAGTGTGGATGAAACAAAAAATCTAACATTTTCACAAGGTCTTGTCGCATTGACTGTTAGAAGTCTAAGATCTTATATTTTTTGGTCCACGTCTACAAAATGCAGAACATGGCATACATTTGTTTGGATTAAAAGTGAAATAAAAGAAATATGTGAAATTTGATTTTATTCAGTTTATTAAGTAAAAATAATCCATATGAGAGGGCCTGGTGTGGTGCTGGGAGAGATGTGTGTGCTCATTAAAAGTTAATTAAGGGCTGGTGATATGCCTCAGCGGCATAAGCGCCTGCTGGCAAGCACGAGGTCCTGAGTTCAACTCCCGGTACCCACATAAAGGAAAAAAAGGGCTGGTGATATCGCTCAGCGGCACAAGTGCCTGCTGGCAAGCATGAGGTCCTGAGTTCGACTCCCGGTACCCACATTAAAAAAAAAAGTTAATTAAATCTGAAATATAATATACTTAGTAAGTAAAAATGGACTGAAAAAAATAGAAGGAATATTGGTATGCCTGGCTTGCTTTTTATTGAATGTATTTTAAAAGATTATTAGCTTTTCTTAGGTCTCTAAAAGAAATTGGAAGAAAAGGAGTTATTTTCCAATCACATACTTGCTTCCACAGTTTGGCTGTCTATGATTAAAATAAGGCCAAACCACAGCAGAGTTACATGATATATTCACTGTTCAGATAACAATAGGTTATCATTTTACCTTTGAATTGCTCTCCAATGAATGCAGCCTCCCTCCTCCCAAGAATGTCAATCAATCCTTACTCCTGTTTGGCCTGATTAGTAAAGCATTAGCCTGCTCTTAACTGGCGATGAAAATAGCAGCACTCCAGGTACTTGTCAGGCTGTACAACCTCTAACTCCCTGACATTCAGAATCCATCAAAAGCCTGGTAGATGGAAACAATGCTTATGCACAATTGTCTAAAGAATAATCAGTTCATCTGCCCTCTCCTTTAAAATCCAAGGGCTATCCATGATCATAATAAAGCTGTGTGCATGGATTAATCCCATAATCTCAGAGATGCTTTTGCTATATACTCTGGGGTGACCCATCAGTTTCCATCTCAGATAGAGGAAATTACAGAATGAACATTATTATGAACATTAGTGTTGGGTAAGTGGAGACAAGAAGACTTCAGTTTTAATTCTACCTCTGTTGTGTATTAGCCGTTAGACTTTAGGGGAGTTACATAAATTCTCTAAGCCTTGGTTACCTCATCTATTATAAGACTAGCTCCTGGCACATAGGCTGTTTGCAGAACTAAATGAGATATTCCATGCAAAGTATGACAGTACAGCTCTCAATATGTGGTCTTACCAGGGCAGCCATTGTTTTAGCCAGAACCCTCTACATCTTCCGTGAATCCTAAAGACTGATGTCCAAACTCGCACAATGTTCTGGGCCAGTGTCCTCTCCTTTGGCCGCCTCTTTGTGCTTACACCAGCCAAACTGTGTGCCCACCAAAATTAATTATGTTCCTAAACATTTATGCTAGTCAAACTTGCTATTACAAGAATATATTTTCATATTTATATTAGATAAATAGAAATATTTATATAATTATTTATATTAAGATTCAAAAAAATATGACTGGAATGATTATTGCAATAAAAACCAAGGGAAGTGTTTGGAAAGACTTTATAAAGTTTAAGAGTTAAGTAAGGTTGCTAGCAGAGAAGATGTGAGTGTAACAATTATAAAAATGGGGAAAGGACTATTTAAAAATCCTAGAAGAGATGCTCAAATGCTTCATAAATTATCTAATTTCACACTTCAATTTAAGTAAACTGAAACTCCAAATCACAGATGATGTACTGTGGATGTGATTTATATAAGAACGGTGGTGCTATAAGTCAAGCCAGAGGACTCTTAATCAAAGAAAGAGCATAACCCTCCAACGAGAGATTGAAGAGTTTTAGGACTTATTTATTTATTTATTTATTTATTTATTTATTTATTTTACGTGGGTACCGGGAGTCGACCTCAGGACCTCGCGCTTGCCAGCAGGCGCTTGTGCCGCTGAGCGATATCACCGGGCCAGGATTAATTTAAATAAAAGTTTTAACGTCTGTCCATATCATGATGTTGTTTGTAAATAATTACCCAACTCTAACCAGCTTATTTGTTTGTTTTTGTTGTTGTTGTTGTCGATCAACCAGTGAGTTACTGCACCCAGATCATTTCTACTGAATTATTACCATAAACAGCACTTCTAACACTCATAAAAGAAATCTTTTTCTGGTCCCAGAACACATAGTACTTTTTCATGAATCAAAATGTTTTGGCTTAGCGGATTTTGTGAGTCAAATCATTGTTTTCCCTTTTTGCAGACATCCCTGGAAAGCTTAGAACCAAATAGTGTTTTATCCTTTGCAAAAGAAGATACTTTTATAATATGTATTTTGTTCTAATTTTACGCCAGACTCCTTGTTTCACCCTCATTTTGTTTTCCTTTTTTGGGGGGGTTTATATTATTTTATGTAACTTTATGCATCATTCAAGGTACACATGCAAAATCCACGATTGTTCTATTTCAAGCGGAGAGGGATTTAACAGGGGGAATTAGGTGCTTATAACATGGCTTAAAGAGCTGGAAGGATAGGTTCTGGATTTTTCCTCTAAGAATTCCTCCCTGAGAAACTGCCAAACGGACCCACAAGGGGTGCTGCTCTTTTGGGCACTGAGGGAAGTTGGGAGACTCCCACTGGAACTGTTCTCTTTGAAAGCTCATCTCATAGCTGCAACCTGAAGGTAAGGAAGCTGCTCTGGCTGAGATTGCTGCCACTGCCTTTCCAAACCCACGGAGATATGCGCTGGGCGGTGTAGTGCAGTGCAGACACACACATCCTCATGCCCATGGACGCCAATAGCAAAGGCCAAAGCAGGAAGGAAAAGACGCGTGCACAGCACTTCCACCTTCTGAACGTCACGCAAGCACTCCTGCTGTGTGGCACCGAACTCACTTCCCGAGAGCCTAGGAAATGCTTCCTAGTTGGGCATTCTGTGCTGCTAAACATAAGCTAAAAGCAGGTTGCAGGAATGCTAAGAGCCAATGCGCTATACTCTATTTTTAAAATATTTATTGCTGGGCCTGGTGGCACACACCTGTAATCCCAGCACTTGGGAGGCTGAGACAGGAGGATCACTGTGAATTCAAGGTCAGCTCAAATTAACTACATAGGGAGACCCTGTCTCAAAAAAAAGAACCCCCCCAAATTATATTAATATTTATTAGTACATGTTTGCAGTCCATAATGATTACATTCACTGTGGAGAGTTGCTACATGTACATAACACATCTTAATTCTCTTTTCTTCCCATTGCTCTCCCCTTTTCTCCTCCCTCCATCTCTAGATCTACTTCCCATTTGCAAAGGATTTATCTCCCTATTTCATATTACCTTTTATTTTGGTCTTTATTTATACTTTGGGTTTCTCCTATAAGAAGAAACCATGTAATATTTATGCTATATGTCTGATTTATTTCACTTAGTATTATGGTCTCAAGGTATACCCATTTTCCTACAAATGACTCAAATTTATCATTCATTATGGATGAATAGTATTTCATTGTATACATATGCCATATTTTCTTAGCTCAATGGTAGAGCACTTGCCTAGGATGTGTGAGGCCCTGGGTTCAATCCCCAGTACCACACACACACACACACACACGACAGACAGACAGACACACAGAAAGAAAGAAAGAAAGAAAGAAGGAAGGAAGGAAGGAAGGAAGGAAGAAAAGAAAGAAAGAAAGAGAAAGAAAGGAAGGAAGGAAGGAAGGAAGGGAGAGAAAAAGAAAGAAAGAAAGAAAGAAAGAGAGAGAGAGAAAGAAAGAAAGAGAGAAAGAAAGACAGAAAGAAAAAGAAAGAAAGAAAGAAAGAGAAAGAAAGAAAGAAAGAAAGACAAAGAAAGAAAGAAAAGAGAAGAAAGAAAGATAGTTTGATTTGTATTCCCAGGATAAAATGTTACTCTTAAGTCTTTTTGTGACTTGATATAAATAATTTCTGGTCCAATGTTAGAAAAAATCCTCGCAATTCCTTTTCTTTTTTAAAGTAGAAAATTATCCCATTATGTCATATCCATTACAGTCTCTTTTCTGAGACTAATACTGGAAGTAACAGCTCTAGGAATGAGGAGACCGGAGACGCAAAGTTAGCATCAAGCTCTGATTCTACTTCTTCCTACCCATGGGTCACTCTCATCCATTGCAAGACCCAGTTTTCTCACTGCAACAATGAGAACAATAATGATACCTGTCCTAACTACCCCATGTGATATTGTGGGAACCAAAGGCGAAAGTTAAGGTAGGTGACACACTTTGCCTCATCAGATTCACCTACACTAAGAATCTCACGATTTTTGTCTTTAAAAGAAATATCACCTTTATTTTTCTAAATCAGATTTTGTCTGCTGCGTACCCTCATCCTATTCCAACTCTCAAGAGATTTAATCCCGGGCTTGGGGCTTATTTTCCTCCCCAGCGACCTACACAGGCAGGAAGGAGAGGCTTTTTGTTGGGTCCACCCTGGCCGCTGTGAAACGCTCATTTCAAAGCCTCGCATGGCCCCTTGAAGTCAGGCACTTCTGCTTCTTCCATGCCAGCTGGACAACCAGGTCTTTTGGCTGGAAATCAGTGCACCTGGGGACCCAGCAGTCCTTTGCCTTCGAGAATGCTCCTTCCTGCAAGGCTGTGGTGCTGCAAAGCCTGAGTCCCAGTTACTTGCCACATCACAAAACTCCTCTTCTCTGTGAGTCTCAGAGAACCTCACCAAATGTCCCTGTGGCCCCTGCTCAAATCCTCACTCCCCTCCTCACTCCCTCTGGGAAAACTGATCATCATGCCTCCCATGAACCTAGGCTTTAGAAAGTGAAGGCTGCAAAATGGAAGCATGCTCTCATCTGGCAACTTCTGCCTGTCACACAAATAAATCTCTCAACAAATTATACTGCCACATCTGAAAAAGAGTTTTTAGACCCGTCAAATGTTATAGAAATGCACAGAGCATAATTCCAGGCTTCACTTTTCATCTGATCTGGTACAAGGCTGGTCCTAACAAACAACAGCATTTGGGCTGTAGGCCTCAGAGACCGTCCTGGAAATCGCACACACTAGACAACACACAGCGCTGTTCTAATCATTACTTTTAGCACACATATTTATGAGAAAGGAAATGAAGGGGTAGAATGGGGGAAAACCTTGTTTGGGTCTGTCTAATCCCAACAACATGCTGAACTAAGCAGCCAGGTGACACAGTGTAGGTCATTTAAACTCTGTGGTGGCTGAATTTATTATCTTCGAATTGAGACAGTTGTGAGACATCAGTGGTTTTCAAATAGGATGGGAATGGATGGGACCTGGGGTCCCTAGCTTTGTTTTAACCAGTGCTACCTAACAATTATGTGGTTTATGTACCTGGTTAGGAAAAGACATTCTGCCACTCAAAGAAAGAAAAAGATTTTGAAACCATTGCACTGATTGATCCCTAGGGTCTGTGGATCTGGGAATAAACTGGATGTGCTGAGAACAGGTAGTGACCTGACTCTTCCATGTCATTCCAACGAGGTCCCCTTTCAATGTGAGTGTCCAAGATGGCTGCTTGGGGCCCCCACCACTTGCTCAGAACCTAAAGATGTAACAGCAGGAGGATTCCTTCCGGATTCCTTCCTTCTGGATTCCTGGGGAAGCGTCAGTTGATGATGATGCATTTCCTACCCTGCTCATCCCTATCCCTTGCTTTTTTTTTTTTTTTTATTTTAAAGAGAAGAAAAAACAAAACAAATCAAAAGAAGAACAAATTTTCAAACAAACATAATAGGAGGGTAACAATGGTTAATACATTACGTATTACTATCTTTAAGTTAGTTATTCAGGACACCAGACATTAGCATTCAATTGTCCAAACATTATTGGCACAAACCTTACTCTTCAATGAACTAAGTAAAAATGGTAGTGTATCTATCTTAACCATCTTATATATATATATATACAATTTTTTTCCCTTTCCCTTCTTTCTTTTCCCTATTCCAGTCTCTCTTTCCTTTTGACCAGTTTCTTTTTGATTCACCATGTCTATTGTACATTTTGGATCTTATTTACTCTTTCAGTTTCTCATACTAGAGAGATAATACGATGCTTACACATGTGCTTCTGGTTTATTTCACTTATGAGTATTTTCTCGAGTTGCATCCATTTACCTATAAAAGTCTCCAGTTTATCCTTCTTTATGGCTGAATAGTACTCCATTGTATAAAAATACCACATCTTTCTTATCCATTCCTCAGTTGATGGGCATTTGGGTTGTTTCCAAGATCTGGCTATTACAAATTGTGCTGCTATAAACATGGGTGCACATATATCGCTGTGGTACGATGTTTTTAATTCTTCTGGGCATCTTCCCAGAAGGGGAATAGCTGGGTCAAATGGGACCTCCAACCCTAGTTTTCTGAGGAATCTCCACACTGACTTCCACAGTGGCTGTACCAGTCGACACTCCCACCAACAGTGAAGAAGGGTTCCTTTTTCCCCACAGCCCCTCCAGCATTTGTTATTAGTTGATTTCTTAATAGTAGCCATTCTTTCTGGGGTGAGATGGTATCTCAGTGTTGTTTTAATTTGCATCTCTCGAATGACTAGTGATGTTGCACATTTTTTTGTATATTTATTTGCCATTAGTATTTCTTCATCTGAGAAATGTGTATTCATCTCAGATGCCCATTTTTTGGAGTGGGTCTTTAAATTTGGGAGGTCTGATTTTTTTGAGTTCTTTATATGTTCTCGATAGTAATCCTTTGTCTGAGGAACAGCTGGCAAACATTTTTTCCCACATTGTGGCTTGTCTCTTCACTCTGTTGGTGGTTTCTCTTGCTGTGCAAAAGCTTTTTAATAAGATGAGATCCCAGTTATTGATTCTTTGGGCTAGTTCCCGTGCGGTTGAGTTTTTATTCATAAAGTCTTTGCCTACACCAATGTCTCCAAGGGTTTTACCTATCCTACCTTCCAGCAGATTTAATGTTTCTGTTTTAATATTTAGATCTCTGATCCATTTTGAATTTAGTTTAGTGCATGGTGAAAGATATGGATCTAGTTTTAATCTTCGGCATGTGTAGAGCCAGTTTTTCCAGCACCATTTATTAAAGAGGCTATCTTTCTTCCAGCGAATGTGTTTGGCACCTTTGTCAAAGATAAGGTGGCTTAGTATGTCTGGGGTTGTTTCAGTATCTTCTAATCTGTTCCATTGATCTTCAGGTCTGTTTTTTTGCCAGTACCACACTGTTTTTATCACAGTAGCTTTATAGTATAATTTCAAGTCGGGGATCGTGATGCCCCCTGCCTTGCCTTTGTTGCCTAGAATTGCCTTTGCTATTCTAGGTCTCTTCTGATTCCAAATGAATTTTAGGATTGTTTTCTCTAATTCTGTGAGATATGCTGTTGGAATTTTGATTGGAATTGCATTAAATCTGTATAACAATTTTGGAAGTATGGCCATTTTCACTATATTGGTTCTTCCTATCCAGGAGCAAGGGATATCTTTCCATTTTCTGATCTCCTCTTCAATCTCCTTTTTCAGAGTACTGTAGTTTTCAGTATAGAGGTCTTTTACATCCTTCGTGAGGTTGATTCCTAGGTATTTCATTTTTTTGGATGTTATTGTGAAAGGTATTGTTTCCCTAATTTCTCTTTCAGTAAGTTTGTTATTTGTGTACAGGAAGGCTATTGACTTTTGAGTATTGACTTTGTATCCAGCTACACTACTGAATTTGCTTATTAAATCTAGCAGTTTTTTAGTGGAGTTTTTGGGGTCTTCTGTGTAGAGTATCATGTCATCTGCAAATAATGATAATTTAACTTCTTCCTTTCCAATCATTATTCCTTTTATTTCTTTCTCTTGTCTAATCGCTCTGGCTAAAGTTTCCAGAACTATGTTGAATAAGAGTGGTATCCCTTGCTTTTTAAACATTTTCTTCAAAAAGTATTTCCTTAATCTTGCCTTGGGATGCAAAAGTTTGAGGTAGATTAATTGGGCTACAGACAGATAATCTTATAGTTTCCCATTTGGCTATTTTAACTGCTGCTTCAACTTTTCCATCTTTGTGAAGCCCGTGATTCTAGAATCTAAGGCTGTATCTCCAAAGTCACAGCAGATAATATTAATTAATCATTAATCCCTATAGTCTTCTTTCCAACACACATTTTCTGGGTACCATGTGTCAAGTATATAGTGACAAATGAGGTGTAGACAATGTCCTTAAGAAGCACAGGGACCCCTGGGGGAGACAGACTATGAATATGTAACTTATTACATGGGACCCAAGGTCCTCACAACATCTTGGGAGCACTGAGAAGGGGCCAATTAACTTCACCTGGGGAGCTGGAAGAAACTTCACAGTGCCTGGACTGTAGTGGCTCCTCAATAAGCATTTACTAAGGATGTGATGTTTAACATGGTGGACTTTGGAGATACACTGCTTGGACTTGACTCTCAGTTCCCTTGCTTTATTACCTACGTGGCTTTGGGCAAGTTACTTAACTTCTGTGTGTCTCCATCACCCACCTCACCTCGCAGGCTTGTGAGCACCGAGAGGTAGCATAGGTAAGGCGCTTCCAACAGGTTCGGCATAGAGTACAGGCACCACCTGGTCTTGCTGATTACCATAGGGAGCAGACAAGCCCACAGGGGACAGAGCCATCAGCACCATGCTGGGGATCTGGGTGCAAAACACAGAGATTTTCAGAAATTCCTACAGGAACTTCCTCTGATCAGAATTTTTAAAAAGGGGCCAGTCTTGACTTGGTCATTCCGCATGGTATTAAAAAAATCCTAATATCATTTTGTAAAATACGTACAGTTATTATTTGTCAATATATAATTTAAAAGGTGTTTTAAAGAGGAGCCATAGTCCCTTGCACTTGCCCTCCTTTCTGTTCTCCCTCTCTGCCCTCATGCTCTCTTCCTTCTCTATCCCTCTCTTTCTGTACTCTTCCTTCTCTCCTCCTTTTCCCTGTTCCCTTTACCCTCCCTCCATCTTTCTTCTGCTCTCTACACCCTCTTCTCCTTCCCTCCATCTCCCTTCAGCTTCCTGAGATCTGCTCTTCTCATCCTGTTTCTCCCCCTCTTCATCTCCCTGTATCTCTGCTTTCCTCCCCCTGCCACCCACCCCAGCTAGCCCTGTGACTACACCCCACACACACCTGACCCTGAAAAGCCAGCCCCTCCTCTTCTCCACACCCCTCCCAGCAGGAAGTGTAGTCTCAGGATCCTCACAGACCAGAGCAAGGAAATCAATCTGTTTTGCTGCTGTTCTTCCTGGTGGAAAGCGCCAGCGGGTGCTCTGTAGCTGCCAGCACAGCCAGGGCTCCTGGGTGACATGAGTAGCTGGGGGTGATGGCAGCTTTGGTCTTCTAACTTTTCACTGTCAAACTCCAGTGGTTTTCAGGGTTTAAATGGCAGCAGCAGTTGATGCAGAGAGAAGAACTCCTGCTGATACCCTGAGGAAGATAAAGCCTGGATCCTCAGAAAGAAAACATTTAAGAGTTTAGCACACTCAGAGATTAACGCTCAGGCCTGAAGAGTATGCCCAAGTCAGGGCAAAGGCCTGGAAGTCTGGCCAGGGCACCTCCCGAGAGAGGACTTCATTCTTCCACTGTGTAAATGGTCCCTGCACATCTACACTGCTTAGGACTGGCGCTGCAGAGCTAACAAGATCGCAGGCCTTGTCCTCCTGAGAGAGCGTCTAAGGGGCAGGCAGACCATAAACAAGTGAAAATGCAAACAGAATACTTTCAGATGCTTGCTAGTGCTATAAAGATAATAAAACAGTCATTTATGGATGTATCTTTGTTGGGAAAGAGTTTGATCGAAATTGCACAGTCAGTGAAGTCCTCCCTAAGCAGGAGCCCTTTGTGATGGGTTCTCAAAAACAAGAGGCAGGGCCGGTGAGATGGCTCAGCGGCTTAAGCGCCTGCCCGGCAAGCGCGAGGGCCCGAGTTCAACTCCAACTCCCGGATCCCACATACGAAAAAGGGGCTGGTGATATCGCTCAGAGGCACGGGTGCCTGCTGGCACGCCAGGTCCTGAGGTCGACCCCCCGGTACCCACAAAAAAAAAAAAAAAAAAACAAGAGGCAGCAGCTACAGAAAGATCCGGAAGGGCATTAAAGCAGGCAGAAGGCAGTGCCAAAGATCGGAGGCAGAAGTTTTTGGAGAACAAAGTTCCCAGAGATGGAGTGTAGCACCCATGGGGAGAGGACAGTGATAAGGACACGTAAGGCCTTGTCAGCCATGTCTCTAAGTCTTTTGAAAGGTCTGTGGAAAGAAAAGAAATGTATTGGAAGGAGCTTTGGTGTCCACGGTATTGCCAGAGACAGATGTGGAAAAGAGTTCAGGACACAAGGGTGACAGCTGGACACTTGGAATGCTAGTGCTTGTGCTTCTACCCTACCAGCACAGGCCCCTGGGCACTGGGTGGCAGCCAGTGCTGCTTCTGCCCACGTGAGTGGAGTCTCTGCAGTCAGAGAGAACATGAACTTGACCAACATGGTCGCAGTGTAGGCAGTAAGAGACGGCTAGCTTCAGGATTTACCTTGAGGCGAAATGAATATGACCTGCTGATGGATTAAAGGTAAGGAACTGGGGACTGGGGCTAATCTAGAGTGACTTTAGTTTTCTCAATTAAAAAAATTGGTGGGTGGTGATAAAAGTTACAAGGATGGGATAGGGAGGCTTGGGAAGAAGTGGGAAAAATCAACCGTTTAGTTTTGATGTGAATTTTACATGCATGAGATGCCCATGAGTCATCCAAATGACAATTTAAAGTAGACATTTGGGTATTACTGGTATGATTCAGGAGAGGTCGATGTCAGAGATAGAAACTGGCAGGTTGGGCTTGAAGCAGACAGACATATTTTTTAGAATTTTGGTTCTGCTAACTGCTAGCTGCATGAACTTGAGCAAAGTGCACAATGTCATTGACCTCCAATGTCCTCAGTTAGGTTAGGTGTATTAGTTTCCTTGGGCTGCTGTAACGAAGTACCGCAAACTGATTGGCTTAAAACAATAGAAATGTATTTTTCTCACAGTTTTGGAGGATTGACAGAAAAAGTCAAGGTATCAGTAAGGCTAGGATCCCTCTAAGAGCTCTAGGAAAGACTCTTCCTTGCCCTTCCCAGCTTCTGGTGGTTGCCAGCAATCGCTAGCATTCACTGGCCCGAAGCTCCAATCTCTTGAGTCCTGAACTATGCAATGTTCTCTCTCTGTGTGTTCCTGCACTCAGCTGTATCCTCAGGCTCTTTATCTAGAATGATACAGAGCCCTTCTAAGTCTTCCACAACACTAACATTTTTGAAGAGCATAATTTTCCAGCCCCTTTTGTAGTAGACTCTTCCTCATTTTGGTTTTGAGTGGTGTTTCTCTATGGCTACATTCAGATTTTTCAATCCAGGTGGACTCTTATGTAAGAGGTGTTATGCTCATCTCAAGATGCACATCTGAAGGCATAAGATGGACATCTGTCCTACGTTGGCAAAGTAATTTTTTTAATTAAACATTTTAATTGAATCATAGTATGAGTACAGAAAAATGCATAATTAATAAGTGGACAGCTGTGTTAGTTATCACAAAAATGATCCCACACTTATTATCACCATTCATATCTGAAGAGGATATCAGCATATCCATAACCCACCCTTCCCTATTCTCTTTATCTCAAAGGTAACTGACTGACTTGAAACATCATAGGTTAGTGTGGCTTATTTTAAAACTTTATGTTTTGGTGTGTCTGGCTTCTTTAGAACCATATTATGTTTGTAAGAGTCACTCACATATATACTTATAGTTTATTCTCATTGCTGCATAATATTCCATTTTTAGAGATACCACAACCTGTTTATTTTATAATTGATTGACATTGTAGTTGGTAGACTGGGGTTATTAAGAATAATACCTGTAATGCACTGCATAATTGTTCCTCTCAAAATTTATATGTTGAAATCCTAACCTCCAAAAGGATGGAATCAGGAGCTAGGGTGTATGAAAAATTACTAGGTTTAGATGAGGCTATGAGAATGGAACTCCCATAATGAGATTGGTGTCCTTAGAGGAAGAGATGGAGACTAGAGCTCTCTTTCTTCACCATATGAAGATATAAAAGAATAGAGCCCTCACCAGGGCTAGCACCCTGGGCTGGCACCTTAATCTTGGACTTCCCAGCCTCCAGAACTGTAGGAAATAAAATTTTACTGGTTAAAATTTTATAACCTTCTATTTTATAACACTTTGTTACAGCAGCTTGAACTGAGTAAGACAGCATTGCACATATGGTTTGAACATGAGTTTGCTTTTCTGTTAGTATAGTCCAGTGATGGCAAACCTTTTAGAGCTTTCAGTGATAACAGCCTGTTGCAGTATGCATGCCATAGTTTCGCCACCCTGGTATATTCTAAGAAGTGGAACTGCTGGGCCACAGGGCCTCATGACTGTTTAGTAGATATTGTCAAACACTTGCAGAACACCTGTATTAATTTTCACTCACACCAGCACTTCCTCTTGGTCCAAATTTCTCTATCACTTGTAATGTACTGACTTGTAAAAATTTAGCTAATTTGGAGCATTTGTGGAACAGTCCCACTGTGGTTTGAACATGCAGTTGAAGACTATTTCTTTGACTTTTTGATCATTTTGTCATTAATGTTTCTAAAGTTCCTGTTCACACCTTTTTTTTTTCATTGCTTTATTGAGTTTTCTGTGATACATTTTCTAAGATTTTCTTTTACTTGTAAGAGGTCTTTAAGTGTTCTGGATTTGAGTCCTTTCCTGGTTTACGTATTGCAAATATCTTCTCCTTTGCTGCTTGCCTCTTCACTTTCTTTTTTTTTTTTTTTTTTTTTATGTGGGTACCGGGAGTCAAACTCAGGACCTTGCGCTTGCCAGCAGACACTTGTGCCACTGAGTGATATCACCAGCCCTTTTTTCCCTTTATGTAGGTACCAGGAGTCGAACTCAGGTCCTCGTGCTTGCCAGGCAGGCGCTTATGCCGCTGAGCTATCTCACCAGCCTGCCTCTTCACTTTCTTAATGATCTTTTGGCAAGTCAGCTTTAAGATAGTCTAACACAGTAACATTCCTTTATGATTATCACACTTTGTGTTTTAAGAAATAGTTTACTTTTTCAAATTTTATCTTCTAGAATCTTTTGTCTTTTGCTTTTTGTATTAAAACTACAACCTACTTGAAACTGATTTTTGTGTATGAGATAAGGAGTGAGCAGCATTTTGTTTTTTTTTAATGTGGATACCAATTAACCTGGCTTCATTTATTGAAAAAGCAAAACAGCACTCCCCTCTGCTCTACTTTGCTACTTTTATTATCAATAAGGTAAGATATAATGAAGTGTTTTATTGTTACTGAAACATGTGCAGATTTATTTCTTTATTCTCAATTATATTCTTTTGGTTTATTTGTATGTTGTCATGCAACATTAAGTCTTTATCACCAGAGCTTTACAAGTTTGGATGTTTGGTAAAGAAAGTTCTCTTAATTTGGAATTTGTAATTAATTGAGAGGGTTAGTGTAAGTCTTTGTATTTCATACAAAATTTAGAATTGCCTTGTTGATTTTTAACAAAAATCTCCTAGAATTTTGATTGCCATTGCATTAAATCTATAAATCAATTTGAGGAGAATTGGACATATTTATATCGATCTTCTGGTTTATGCAAGCTTACACAACTTTTACTTTAGGATTTCTTTAATTCTTCTCAGTAACATTAAATATTTTTTGGTGTGTAGATCTCCAATAGCTTTTATTAGATTTAGTCATAAGTATTTGATTGCTTTGAGACCACTGTAAAAGATATTAAAAAAATTTTTTTTTGCTAGTTGTGGCAGGCATATATAAATACAAATGACCTTTCTGATCTTTTATTTAAAAAATCTCACTAAATTAACTTATTATTTAGAACATTTATACATCAATTTCTTGGGTCTGAACACAAATCACACCATCTGTAAATAATAATAGTTTCATTTCCTATCTCACAATATATTTTCCTTTTATTCTTCCAGGTTCCATCATTGCATCAAGTGTACTACATTGCCTAGGACTCTAGTATAGTATTGACTAGAAGTGGTGACTTTGTCACAAAGCTCTGATCTCAAAGCCCAATGTTCTCTAGGACTTTTATCAATATTCTTCACCAGATTGAGGAAGTGTGTTTTTCAAGTTTATTGAGGGTTTTTTTTTTAAATCACACATGATGTTCAATTTTGTGGAGTACATTTTCTGCTTCTATTAACATGATGATATGATTTTCCCTTTGTTCTGTTGGCACGCTAAATCTTATCTATTGATTTTGAAATGTTAAATCAACTTTGCATTCTGGGAATAAGCCTAGGTTAGTCCTGATGCATTTTCTTTCTTCTATTCAGTTTGCCAATACTCTTTTTTTTTGGGGGGGTGCGGTGTTCAGAATACAATCTACCATTAAGCTCCATCCCATTAAGCATTAATACTCTTTTTAGAATTTTCATCTATGTTTATGAGAGACTCTGGTCTGCATTGTAATGTGTTTGCTAGAATTTAGTATAAAAGATTTGGGTTTTTTTTTTTTTTGATCTAATAAAACCAGTTGAAAAGCATTTTCTCTTTTTCTTTCCATCCTCAGAGAGAGTCTGTGTTAAGATTGATATGGTGTCTTCCTTATATATAGCTTAAATATGTGAAAGAATTCTCACTGATGAAGCCGCTCTTTGTCAGAAGGATTTTACTGTGTATCTACTTACTTTAACAGATGTACAACCATTCAGACATTCTATACAGTCCTGGATGGATTTGGGGAAGTTTTCTTTTTCTAGCTCTTTGTCCAGTTCATCTAAATATTTTAATTTATTGGCAAAATATTATTTTTTATTTTTATTTTTTTTCGTGGGTACTGGGCGCCGACCTCAGGACCTCGCACGCCAGCAGGTTTCCGTGCTGCTGAGCGATATCACCGGCCCCTTTTTCGTATGTGGGTTCCGGGAGTTGAACTCGGACCCTTGTGCTTGCCGAGCGGGTGCCTACGCTGCTGAGCCATCTCACCGGCCCGGCAAAAAATTATTCATTATATTCTCTGATTATATTTTCAATGCCTGTAAGATTTAGAATGAATCAATTTTTTACTCTTCATATTAATTATTGGTACATTGTCCCTCTTGTTTTCTTCTCAATCAGGTTATCAATAAGTTTATAATTTTTTTTTTAGTTTTTCTGAAGAATAAACTTTTCTTTGTGCTGTATATTGTTTTTCTTTCATAAATTTCTGCTCTTATCTTGATTCTTCCATTTTCTGCTTTCTTTAGTTTTAATTTTCTCTTCTTTTCCTGTTAAATATTTTAGTTAGTTTCCAAACACTTGGAATATTTTTGTTGCAATATCTAGCTTAATTCCACAGTGATCAGAGAATACATTCCAAGTATTTTAATCTTTTGAAAATTTTTTAGTTTTGCTTTGTAATCCAGCATTTGGACACTTCAAATAAATGTTCCATGAGCATCTTAAAAGTGCATGTATTGGATCTAGCATATATATAAAGTAGTTCGATTTAATATTTACTTATATCTATATAAATTAGGTCAATTTTATTTATAGTGGTACTAAAACATTTTATATCTGTAATAATATTTTGTCTGCTTACATAATATCTAAGAGAGATGTGTTAAAATCTCCCACTGTGCGAATCTTTCTGTTTCCTCTTTTAGGTGTGTCAGTTTTTTATTACGTGTTCTAAAGGTTTGTTTTTGCTTCCGCAGGCAGTTAAAGTAGGACAGGATCACCTTTGCCCAATGAGCTGATTTGAAGCTGGCTCTTTGCACCAGCTGATCTATTCCCATGTATCCTATGTGGTTAGTACTCTGAGATGTTTTTAAGATACTCCTATTTTAATTCATTGAACAGTATTTCTTGCATGTCTGCTATGTCCTAGGCACTATAACAGGTGCAGAAACTTCTGCATTCTTCTAAATGGTGTGAACAGAATACAACTGTCATTAACAATTTTTTTTTTTGTGGGTACTGGGGGTCGACCTCAGGACCTCACGCACCAGCAGGCGCCCGTGCCGCTGAGCGATATCACCGGCCCCTTTTTCGTATGTGGGTTCCGGGAGTCGAACTCGGGCCCTCGCGCTTGCCAGGCAGGCGCATACACTGCTGAGCCATCTCACCGGCCCTGTCATTAATAATTACCCTTCATTCCTCAGGGTTTTCAACTCCAGCCCATCCTACATTTACTGCCAGGTGAATTTCTCTGAAGCATTTCTTTCTCTCTATTACTCCTATACTGAAAAACTTACTGTTTCCTGTCTAAAGAATAAAGATCTTTAAAAAAATATTTCGTCCAGCTAGGAGGGTCTACAAGGCACTGCTTTATATTTTTCTCATGGTCTTAATAAAAAGTCTTTCAACCACTTATTGGGTCTGAATCTGTCCTAAGGCCATTTTTAACTGGCAGCATCATGGGTTTGATCTTCGCTCAAGAACATTTCTTTTTCGTTTTTTTTTTTTTTTTTGTGGGTACCAGGGGTCAACGTCAGGACCTCGTGCGCCAGCAGGCGCCCGTGCCGCTGAGCGATATCACCGGCCCTTTTTTTGTATGTGGGTTCTGGGAGTTGAACTCGGGCCCTCGCGCTTGCCAGGCAGGCGTGAATGTCACTGAGCCATCTCACCGGCCCCTCAAGAACATTTCTTAATCTAAGAATCTTTTTCAGGTTGGAAAGACTATTTTGGGTTTTCTATATTCTGGAAAATTCCCTAAATTCTGCATGAAAAATGATCGGTTCATTTTTTAGTTAATCTCTCTCTTTTATCAAGAAGCTAGATGAAATAAGTTTGATACTTTTAACATTCTGTCTGGAAATTTCCTTAGATATACTACTAATTAATTATTCTTTCTGTTTTCTCTATGACTATGGGTGACAATTTTGTAAACTTTCTGCAACTGCATAACACAGGCAGCCTTTTCTGTGGGTTTCAATAAACATTTCCTTAGTATCCTTCCAGCCTTTATTAGAAGTATTCTGAAGCCCCATCTAATTTCTACCTGCCGCTTGGTCCCAAAGCTTCATATTTTGGGATTTTGTTATGGAAGCTTCCCACTTTTTGTAGCAAGGTGCATTGTGATTATTGATTGCTGCAGAACAAATTGCTCCACAAATTGCAGATTTAAGAAACAACAATTTATTATTTCATATGATTTTGTGGGTTGACTCAGAAGTTCTTCTGTTTTACATATAGTTATGTAGGGGTATGATGGACTAGAATTTCCGAAACAGACTTTTTCACATTACTGGTACCTTGGTGGGAGTGGCTGGCTTGGTGGAATCACTGGGCCATTCTCTCACTCTCCTTGTTGTCCCAGAGCCATTCCCTCTCCACATGGTCTTCCCAGTAGGGTAGCGGGACTTTCCTTTCGTCTGGCTCCAGTGCAAATAACACTTTCTTTCCCATCACCCACTGATTCCCTTGAAGGCTTTACTGAGTTCCATGTTTCTTGGCCACCAATGAAAGAAGCAGCAGGAATACTGGAAAGAAAAATGTACTACTCAGCTGTTCTAACCTCTGCTTTGAGATTAATTCTATGGTTACTTGAAGATTACTTAGGACATTCCTGGCCCCTCTAAATTGCTAATATTGAGGCGTTTGCAGCACTGTTTCCATTTCCCAAATGTGAATGAACAAAAAATGAGAACAGAGCATACTGGAAATCTGCTGGCATGAATTTGTTTGCAATGCTAAGAAAAGGAGTTTCATCCTGTTGTTGGAAACTGTAAGATTTGATAAGATGGAATTGTTATGACTAGTAACTAGATGATACTTTGGTATTTTCTCTGGATTTAAAAATATCCTGACTTATACAGGTCTTATTTTTAAACTGGTAAAACATCTTTTCTTTAACCTTTTAATATCCCCCCAAAATAGATAGTTTCACTTTAATTTTATAAATTTGGTAGAAGATCAAAAGTTGAATAACTTTCCCCAGATGATCCTTATAATAAAACCATCCATCTATCTAGTCTTCAACCTATATTTTGAAAAATGTATCATTCTTTCAGCATATATTCACTGTTATCACTACTTGTCAATTACCCCTGTTAACATATATTTCCTAATTACCCATGTGTGTCACCTTACACATTCCAAATTTGATTATGAATTATAACACAGAAAAGGAACAATGAACACATGGTTTAGAGATATATGGAATTATGGTTTGTATACATGTCCTCCAAGTGCGTTTTTTTTTCTTTTTGCGACAGGGTCTTATTACGTAGTCTAGGTTGGCCTTGAACTTGCAGTGATCCTCCTGCCTCAGCCTCCCAAGTTCTGGGATTTCAGGCATGTGCCACCATGCCCGGCTTGTCCATTTGTTAAAAGCTCGGTCATCAGACTGTGGTGTTACCAGGAAGTGGCAGAACTTTTAGAGAATGTGGCCTAGTGGGAGGAAGTTAGGTTATTGTGAGTGTGCCCTTGAAAGGGATACTGGGGCCTCAGCTCCTTCTCTCTCTCTCTCTCTGCTTCTCAGCCACTATCAGGTAAACAGATTTCCTCTGCTACATGTTCCCACCATGATGCACTACTTTGACAGAGACCTAAAAGCAAGAGGCCAACTGACCATGAAGCTTCCCAGACTGTGAGGCTAAATAAACCTTTCATCTCTTTAAGTTGATTATATCAGCATTTTGTTACAGTAATAAAAAGCCAATTAACATACAGGGGCTATGTTAGGGGTTCAGAAGAGCTTTCCTGAGAAGTGACTGTGCTAGATGTCACTTTATGAGAATGTCTAGGAAGAGGATAAAGTGTGCGGGAAGCAGGAGAAAGCTCTGCATCTCTGAGAAGTAGAAGAAGAAGAAGTGTGGCTGGAGGTTTAAGCAATACAGGCCAGTTGGGTGCTGCATGTGGCTGACAAGGCAGAGAGATCACATTGCGTGAGCCATCAGAGGGTGCCTATGACCATAGGTAAAATCTAAGTCTCACTTTTCTTAAAATGGGGGTAATTTTCACTACGGTAAATCTCCAATCTTGACTTCTCCCCTAAGCTCTAAGTCACTCAGTGCCAGGTTTTTGTATTAATTTGGATGTCCAGCAGAGATACTCAACTCATTTTCAAAACAGAACTTCCCCTCGCCTGTCTTGCCCCATTTCAGTGAGCGCCTCCATCTGCCATTCGGTGTTTCAGCTCGAAGCCTCAGCATTCAGCTTCCATGTGTCACTTTTTCCTAAGTCCCTCACAGAGTGAGTCGTGTGGGTCCTGATGCCAAAGCAGATCCCAGACGTATCCACTCTGGCCATCTCCACTGCTATCCCTGTGGTGGAAGGCTGCACCTTTCTCACCCGGATTACTGCAGTAGCCTTCTAGCTTCCCTTACGTCTACTCCTGTTCTCCTATAATCCATTATCCATACGGCACCTAGAATATTCTTTTCTAAATGAATACTTTCATGTCACACCTCCATTCAGAATGCTCCTGTAGTTTCCTATTACACTGAAAATGAAACCCAAACTCCTTACCATTCCTACAATTCCCTCGATGAGGCGGTCCCTGCCTGCCTCTTGGTGATCATCTCGTACCACTTTGCTGTTGATGCTCCAGCCACATTGGCCTTCTGTTTGCTTTTCAAAGGTGGCAATGCCATTACCAATCTGTATGGTATTGGATCTTTCTCATCAATTGGTGTTCTGCTAAAAAGTCACATCCTCTAAGAATTCTTCTGTGAGCACCTATCCTCATGAGGCCCTCTGCAGAATAACTATGTGGACTAGAGAGTCACTATCTAACAAGAGTAATTATTTCTTTAGTTTCTCAATAGCAACCACCAGTCTTTGATATTATAAATTTACTAATGGCTTGCTTATTTCACTCCAACTTCCAAATATAAGCTCCATCTGAGTAGCATTTCTGCAATTTATCCTCTGAAACTTACCCCCTAGTCTATCTTCTCCATTGTCCATCCAGCCCTCCCCTGTTAGCACAGAGTGGGAGTGCAATTCTAATACTTTCTGGCTGAATTAATGACTGGGTGGAAGAAACCACTTTACAGGGGCCCAATTCAGCCCAAGTGTCAGAATCTATTGACCCAGACGCCACATTCTGGTTTCCTGGATAAGATGTATTTTGTTAGTAAAGTCTCATTTTCAGTTTTCAAGATCCAAATACATTGCCATTTGAGACTATTCTCAGCGTCATAATCTATATCAATAAACTCACCAGAGTTTAGATATTTCACCCTGGTATGAGCCCACAGCAGCGGGCAGCTCATTTTATGACCAACTTTTCTTTTATATGCTTCAGTTTAAAAACAAACATGAAAGAACTCAGGAAAACTGTCTCCCTGAGAAGCACATAAACTTCCAAGTAATGGTTTAAAACGTCTATTGATTGCCCAGTGGATGATTTGTAATTACAGATTACACATTTGGTAAATAGTTCTTTGTGGGCCTTTTGAAACTTGTTTTATCGGGTTAGCAGATAATTATAGTCTTTTATGTATATACACCATAACTGCTCCTTTGGAGCAATTAAAGTTTGCTGAATGGGTCCTCAGCTCTGCTGTTTCTTTGATGCATCCCTCCAGCTCCTGTTAGAGCCAGCAAGAGTATCAGGGAGAGGCTCAGGCTGGTGTTCAGTGAGCAACTCCAGGTAGATCCCTGCAGCACCAATCTGAACGAGACCACAGAAGGGAGCAGGAGTTGCTCCTATGCTCCTGCAAGCTGCCCCAGCTGCCCCCGGCCACCTTGGGCACAGTGTCAATTGCTCCTGCTCCTTGCCAAGTGGACACCAACCTGCACTCTGAGAGCCTCAGCACTTTCTTCCCTAGGCAGGATGCACCGTTGTTCAGATTTCGGTTCTTTTTCCCAGGCTGGTGCTGTGTCAACACAAGCTTTTCTTTTCTTTCTAACTCTTGTTTTGAGAAATACTTTCAAATACTCGTCACAAAGTCATATTCATTGTTCTGACTCAGGAGAAACATTCTAGTTTAGAGGTTGGTTTCTGAAGTCTGACAGGTCTGGTTTGAATTCAGGCTCTGGCATTTCCTAGCTGTGAGACCTTGGGAAAGCTACTTTTCTGTAAACCAGGAAGAATATTAATAGTAGCCAACTTCTAATACACATTCTCTAAGTGGCAGGCACCACTTGAAGTTTTTACATACATTTTTCTACTTTTAAAAGCATAAGTGATACTGATTTTTAAAAATTTTTCATCTCTACTTTGAAGATTATAGAAATGCCTTGGGACTTAACTAATTTGCCCAAGGATACAAAATTTTAAGTGGTGGTGACAGGGTTTGAACTGAAGTCTACTCATGAGCTCTACCATTGTTCACTCCTTCCTGATAACATCTTTGTCATAGGGCTGTTTTAAGAACTGTATAAAATGAAGTTGGTAAAGTACTTAGCACAGAGCTAAGTAAGTGTCCAATAAACATGAGATCTTGTTACCGATATTTCTCTGCATCATTTCTTGTGAATTCTTCTTTAATTCCTCCCTGGTCAACCATTACATGGGTTCATTTTCTCCTCTATAACATTTGAGCTGTAATTGTTTGTGCATCCATTTCTCTGTCTTCATGACAATGAGATCCTCAAAGAGAAAATTCTGCCTTACTCATTACCAAGTACAGTGTTAGGTACAGTATAGAAGCTTGAGGAAAATATTTTGAATAAGCAGTAATGAGAAGATGCTCTCTGTAATTCATGGACATGTGAAGATCCAGCACCCCAGGAGAGCAGAGCCTGTTGGGGAGCTGCTGAAAGAACAGAAAGGCTGGACAATGAGAGGTAGGCAGGGGCGATGGTGAGAGGAGAGAAGACCTACACAAGAGGGTACTGGAGAGGAAGGCAGGCCTTCTGGCCAGGCTCGCTATGGACTATATCACGGGACCCTTGGGGATAAGAACAGCGCTTTGAGTAGGGAGGTGTGATTAGTTTTGCCTCAGAAGGGTCACTCTGGGTGAAGTGGGGAGAATGGCTTGGGGGTGATGTGGACCAGCAGCCCAGACCAGAGACAGAGAATCCACTTCAGAGTCTATGTCAGTGGCCCAAGCAAGAGACTGGGGGCATGGGGTAGGAAGTGTCTTGGGGAAGGGAGTGGTCCAGATGTCATTTAATTTGATGGAAAAGAAAGCAGGATTCCTAGTGAGTGGCAGACCCTAGGGCTCCTCTTCAAATTTGGAAAACTTTTTCTACACTTTCCCTACCAGGTAAGAATCCCAAGTGTCCATTGTCTTTGGAACACCACCTGTAATGTGGAGTACTCTCTTTCTTTTTTTTTTTTTTTTTTTGTGGGTACCGGGGGTCGACCTAAGGACCTCATGCGCCAGCAGGTGCCCATGCCGCTGAGCGATATCACCGGCCCCTTTTTCGTATGTGGGTACCAGGAGTTGAACTCAGGACCTCGCGCTTGCCAGGCAGGCGCTTACGCCACTGAGCCATCTCACCGGCCCAATGGAGTACTTTCTTAATTCAGAGATCAACCCATGGAAAAACAAAAGGCCATAGATCTAGTCTGCTTGGAGCTACCCTGTCCACCTCAAAGTTCTGGAGGGGATTAGGCAATTTCCAGGAGGTTCCAAGCAAGCCAATACCTGGGTCACCAATCTGCTCAGTGGTAAGTCAAAGAAGTCAGAAGAAAATATATATCCAGACCCTGACTGCACAGGTGACCTCCATCCACCCTGACCTTTTCCCTGTCAGTGACCTGTGTCCATTCTGGCCTTTGCCCTAACATAGTTACTGATAGTACTGCCATTTACATGCAGATCAAGAAGAGGGAGGCCACCATCAAACTCCTAGGAAGGGTTCTAGGCAGCATCAGACACAGCCCTTCCTTCCAAACATCTGGATCAGTTAAGAGAAAGGTGTCTACTTGGAGCACAGATGAGAACCGTGTGTTTGAGGTGCCTGCAGAGGTTTTCCAATGTTTTGTCCCTTAAAATAATCACAAGTTGCAATGATCCTCCAGGGCATGCACTCTGTTGATACACACAGCCTTGTGGGTTTCCCTTTGGCTTGGTACTTTGAGGGAGAAGAAGTTAGGAAAGAGGACAAAAGGCCAGATAGGAGGTAGCTTTTTTTATGAAGCAGAAATAAGCTATATAAGCATCCTGGCTCAGTGCAGGGACTGATACATTCCTCAGGGGACAAGCCAGGCCTATTTCACTCCTGATGAACCTCTGAGTGTCCTGGGCCTAGAGCCCAGGTTTTAACTGTGAAAATTGCCCACATGCTGTTCAAAGTTTGTGCAAGTTGAGCCCAAGAGACTGGAGAAAATGCCCTTTGCTCTAGAGGGGTTATAAGGAATTTAAGGTTTGAAATGTTACAATATACAGTTTATTGGTGTATGAAGGATTTTACCTACATTATCGTGTATCTTCTCCATAGATCCTGTATATCATGAGCCCCTTTGAACAGATGAAAAGAGAGAGACTTGGAGAAGAGGTTAAATATGCTTCAGAAGGTTGCATGACAATTAGGTAGTAGGTAAGGAACTAAATTTAGAAAACCCTCCTTATCGAATATTTTCCTTTTTTTTTTTTTTTTTATATGAGGGTACCGAGAGTTGAACTCAGGACCTCGCGCTTGCCAGGCAGGCACTTATGCCGCTGAGCTATCTCACCGGCCCTTGAATACTTTTCATTGTCATCTAATATTGTCAGTCGATGTTTCAGGCACTGGAATGCAATGGTAAACAAAGAATGCAGAGCTATTCCTCATGGATCTCACAGTCTAGCTGGAGATGCACTCATTAGGCAAAAATGTACTCAAAAAGTAGAAAATTGTAAACAGAGAAAATGCAGAGTGCTAGGGGAAAAGGAAGAAAAGATGTAATTTCGATGTGGTGTGTGTTTATGTGCAGGTGTTTGCATGTGTGCGTGAGAGGGACTGAAGACCAGTGACAA
Source organism: Erethizon dorsatum (assembly GCA_028451465.1). Classification (NCBI taxonomy): domain Eukaryota; kingdom Metazoa; phylum Chordata; class Mammalia; order Rodentia; family Erethizontidae; genus Erethizon; species Erethizon dorsatum. The sequence continues at coordinate 58,125,260 of CM051836.1, read as the reverse complement.
CAGCTGAGGCCTGAGAAATTGGGGGAAGCTACTAGGAGATGAGTAGCATAAGAGGCTTCAGCAGGAGGTGATAGAATGAAGGCAAGAAGAACTTGGTGTTAGGATCTGAGGAAGGCTGCCTGAGTCTGGAAGGATTGGAGTGGAGCAGGAAGAGACTGGCTTAAGATGACCTCAGAAGATTGGTAAGCCAGAGTAGATCAGGCAGCGTGCAGCCATGGGCTTTATTCTGAAGGTGATGAGAACCTCTGGGTGATTTTAAGCGTGGAAGTTAATTTGGTTTTACACTTTGAAACAACCATTCTAAATGTTCGGTCGACATTGTAGGAAGACAAAACTAGAAGCAAGGAGATCAATTAGAAGGTTACTGCAACAATCCAGGAGAAAGATGATGTCTTATGTCTTTAAATCCTGAAGTTTTTGGCCATGGTATGTCCTATGGTTATAATTCTAGAGAACCAGCTGGCAGTTGAGGATTGTGACTTTCTATATTTAAAAAAAGAAAATCACCCTTGAGTTTTCTTTATTTACAGGGTATTGAGGGATAATGGAGCTCTTGGCACAAATGAAGACTTGGCAAAGATTACAGCCACACAGTTCCAGAACTGAAAAGACCATTTCTTCATGATCTAAGAGCTGCACGAGAGGCCATGCACATGTCAGTTGAAAACTGATCACCAGAAAAGAAAACTGCTAACTATTCGGGTGTCACCACGAAGAAGCACTCCATTATTTCCATTAGCCATGTGAAAACAGTAAAGTCAGTCTAGCTCCCTGTACCTAATTTACCACATCTGTGAAAAAAAGGATAAAAGTAGTACTTGTTTTGATAGAATCATACTGGAATGAGGTTAGATTTTTGAACTAGATTCATAAAATTAAATGAGATAATACTTGTAAAGCACTTAACACCATGCCAAGCATAATAAACATTTTTCTTTCCATAAAGGATATTAATAATGATGCTTTTATAGTGTAAGTGGGATAAAATTAGATATCCACATCACTGCCATGGAATAATTAATTTTTGTCCCCTGGCAAAGTATTGATATGTGTGTAGCTTAATTTATGAAACCCTACATTTCTTATCACCCCAAACTATTTTAAAATGCTTTGAAATCTTGGATGAAAGAAATTATACAAATATAAAATATTATTATTCCAAAGAAGAATTTTATCCTGCAGAGCTAGACTTTCCCTAGTGACTCCAGGCTGTCTAAGGAGTGGTCTGTTTTATTATCAAGCTGAACAGACGGTAGTATTGAACACAATTACAGATTCTACCTTAAAAACCAACATTATTTGGGTTTCAGAGTGTCATTTGAACTACAGAGGGAGACAATCCTTCCTCTATCACTAAATTCACTTACTTTCAACATTTCACTGTATTGCAGAGTTTTGCATCTTTGATAGTCTCCTAATGGCTTCAGGTAGGCCCAGAACTGGGCATTGCTTCTCAGAGAAGGGAGGATATGTCAAGTAGCAAATGCACAGGGCTGCCATTTATCTGGCTCCAATTCTGCTGAGACAGATGCTCTGCATACTGGAGGGGGGTGGCACCGAGATTTGTCACCCTTTTGAAACCTCAGTGGTCCGAGCTCATTCTAAAGACAGCTCAGAATTTCCTTCAGTGACCTGTGTGGCTCCCGCGTCGCCTGTGTTCCTCCTTGGTCCATGTGCCTCAGGCTCTAGAGAGATTTATATTCAAAGATTTATGGATCAACCAGAAAAGTAATCAAGAAGGAATTTAGCCTTGGATTTGAATATCTTAAAGTTATAAGAATCTGACAACTCAGCAACACTTTCCACACCTCCTTTTTCTCTCGGCTACTCTTTTGTACGCTATATCACTCCATAGCCCCATCGACTCTTCCACCACCCCCAGTGCTTCTCAGCTCGTTTAGCTTTCGTCTCTCACTCAGTATTCATATTGACTTGCTCTTTCTCCCTACCCTTTTTTCAGTTAACCTCTAACTTGAAATTTTTTCTTCCTTTCCCCTTGTCTAGTCTATATTACGGATGCCAAGTCTCCATAGGGAACAAAAATGTTACATCCTAATAAGAGCCGGTTGTTCGGTTCTGTGACCTGCTCCGTACTGTGCTGGAGTGTAATGTACTATGAAGCCATGGCTTGGGTCATTGGGTTCCTTGTCGATCAGATTCAGTTCCACTTTGGACAGAGTCCCCAAGTCCTCTTTGGGGAGAAACTGGAGTAGGACAGGGAGGAAGAAGGGGATGGAAAATTGGAGCGAAGTTGGCTGTGTTGATCCTGATGCTTGAAGCTTAGTTGTACGGAAAACATTATCTGCCCTCAGCGGAGGTGCTGGAGAAGAAAAAGATGGAGAGAAGAGAGAGTGGGTGAGGAGAAAAAGAGTGATGGAAAAGAATACAGGGAGAGCCAGTAGATGGGGCAGCAGGTGGAGAAGACATAAGATGTGGAGAGAGAGGAAGGACTCTTCAAAAAGTCAACAATGTAGCAACACCATTGCTTTTGGCAGTAGTCACCTGCCTCTTGGTCCAGGTAAGAGAGGACAGCAGCACAGGGATATGCTGGAGGGAGGTTTCTGCAGAAAGACTTCAGACTGCGATCGAGGGACACTTACGACTGTGGTCAAAGTGTATCTTGGCTGTGAATAGCTGAACAACTGCAAGGAATGAGTGCTCAGATCATTGAGGTGCAATACAGTCCTCTGTTATCCACCCCCCACTCTTTGCCATCCTGAAGTTGAACTCAGGGCTTTCGTACTGAGTCACATCCCGAGCCCATTTTTACTTTTTAGGATAGGGTCTTACTAAGTCACTAAGTTGCCCTGGCTCGGCTTAAATTTATGATCTTCCTGCTTCAGCCTCCCAGAATCCTGGAATTACAGGGATTCACCACCACCCCCGGCTTCCACACCCATTTTATTATGCTTTAAAACTATGCCAAGACCTCTACTCCAGCTTCTGAAACACCAAACCCAGAATAAGTGCTTGCATGGTGAGCTAACAGACACTAAGCGAAGGGTGACTTAGACATTGCCTGTCATTCCCAAGTAGATCAGGACTCTATGATGTACATTTTTTAAAGGTTGAGAGACATCTTGACAATCATCGTTGTTCTAACAATGTCCTCCTTTTACAAATGAGAAAAAGAAGGGCAGGATGACAACTTTAAAAACAGCAATCCCTTATTCTGAAGTTGGATCCATAGTTT